>JBBDGP010000391.1:3000000-4500000 GCA_037952835.1 Lithobates septentrionalis
GCAAGCCACTGTGTGTATATATATATATATATATATATATATATATATATAGTGGGGACGGAAAGTATTCAGACCCCCTTAAATTTTTCATTCTTTGTTATATTGCAGCCATTTGCTAAAATCATTTAGGTTCATTTTTTTCCTCATTAATGTACACACAGCACCCCATATTGACAGAAAAACACAGAATTGTTGACATTTTTGCTGATTTATTAAAAAAGAAAAACTGAAATATCACATGGTCCTAAGTATTCAGACCCTTTGCTCAGTATTTAGTAGAAGCACCCTTTTGATCTAATACAGCCATGAGTCTTTTTGGGAAAGATGCAACAAGTTTTTCACACCTGGATTTGGGGATCCTCTGCCATTCCTCCTTGCAGATCCTCTCCAGTTCTGGCAGGTTGGATGGTAAACGTTGGTGGACAGCCATTTTTAGGTCTCTCCAGAGATGCTCAATTGGGTTTAAATCAGGGCTCTGGCTGAGCCATTCAAGAACAGTCACGGAGTTGTTGTGAAGCCACTCCTTCGTTATTTTAGCTGTGTGCTTAGGGTCATTGTCTTGCTGGAAGGTAAACCTTTAGCCCAGTCTGAGGTCCTGAGCCCTCTGGAGAAGGTTTTCATCCAGGATATCCCTGTACTTGGCCGCATTCATCTTTCCCTCGATTGCAACCAGTTGTCCTGACCCTGCAGCTGAAAAACAACCCCACAGCATGATGCTGCCACCACCATGCTTCACTGTTGGGACTGTATTGGACAGATGATGCCTGGTGCCTGGTTTTCTCCACACATACCGCTTAGAATTAAGGCCAAAAAGTTCTATCTTGGTCTCATCAGACCAGAGAATCTTATTTCTCACCATCTTGGAGTCCTTCAGGTGTTTTTTAGCAAACTCTGTGCGGGCTTTCATGTGTCTTGCACTGAGGAGAGGCTTCAGTCGGGCCACTCTGCCATAAAGCCCCGACTGGTGGAGGGCTGCAGTGATGGTTGACTTTCTACAACTTTCTCCCATCTCCCGACTGCATCTCTGGAGCTCAGCCACAGTGATCTTTGGGTTCTTCTTTACTTCTCTCACCAAGGCTCTTCTCCCCCGATAGCTCAGTTTGGCCGGACGGCCAGCTCTAGAAAGGGTTTTAGTTGTCCCAAACGTCTTCCATTTAAGGATTATGGAGGCCACTATGCTTCTAGGAACCTTAAGTGCAGCAGAAAATTTTTTGTAACCTTGGCCAGATCTGTGTGTAGTGAAATGTGTTGGAAGTCAATAAAGTGCATCTCTCTGGAAGAATTGGGTTGCTGCGGAAGAGTACTTACATAATCATTATAATAATTACTAATTAATTATCTACCCACTATAAATCACTGTGCCTTGCCACAATTCTGTCTCTGAGCTCTTCAGGCAGTTCCTTTGACCTCATGATTCTCATTTGCTCTGACATGCACTGTGAGCTGTAAGGTCTTATATAGACAGGTGTATGGCTTTCCTAATCAAGTCCAATCAGTATAATCAAACACAGCTGGACTCAAATGAAGGTGTAGAACCATCTTAAGGATGATCAGAAGAAATGGACAGCACCTGAGTTAAATATGAGTGTCACAGCAAAGGGTCTGAATACTTAGGACCATGTGATATTTCAGTTTTTCTTTTTTAATAAATCTGCAAAAATGTCAACAATTCTGTGTTTTCCTGTCAATATGGGGTGCTGTGTGTACATTAATGAGGAAAAAAATGAACTTAAATGATTTTAGCAAATGGCTGCAATATAACAAAGAGTGAAAAATTTAAGGGGGTCTGAATACTTTCCGTCCCCCCACTGTGTGTGTATATATATATATTTTTCTTCACAAAATTGTTAAATTTACAAGTTATTTCTCACACACAGGTGGCACAGTGGTGTAGTGGTTAGCACTCTCACCTAGCAGCAAATAGTTCACTGGTTCAAATACCAACCACGACACCATCTGCCTGGAGTTTACATGTTCTCCCTGTGCCTGCACCAAGTAGCACCATCAGGTGTTATAAAGGCATAAATTAAAAATTTAATTTCCTGAGTACCTATCACACCAGGACAATGTAATTACCCACACAATGACCCAATTTTGGAAAGAAAACACTCCAATGTATATTCTATGAGGCATAATGAGTCTTTTGAACATGTCATTTCTTTCCACAAGTTTTTGGAAAATGTCTAAAGAAAATGAAAACTTATTTTTTTCACAATGTTGTCAATTTAGAAGATCTTTCTAAAGGCCTATACACACGATAGGACTTTGTAAAAACTTTCACATGGATTTTTGTACAAAGGGCGTCGGCCGTAAACTAATTAGGCATACACACACAGCAGGACTTTTTCAGCCAACTTTCACCAAATCACGTGGTTTTTCAGCTCTTTACCGCCACCCTTTGGTCAACTTCTGTATTGTTGTCTGATCTTTTGCATTGGTTCTGAGCATGCGTGTTTGTAGTTTGGACTAAAGTCCTATGGATTTGTGTACACACGATAGGATTTTGCACCATAGGACTTTTGTTGCCGGAAAGTTTGTCTATTTGCACAGCCAACATTTGTCCGATGAAAACCGAAAAAGTTTGTCAGGTGGAGCGTACACACGGTAGGATGTTGCCTTAAAAAAGCTAACTTGCATGTTTGTTCTTAAAAAGTCCTATCGTGTGTATGGGCCTTAACATATAGCATGTACATAGCAAAAATTACACCCCAAAATACATTCTACTAATTGTCCTGATTATGGCAATACCCCATGTCTGAGACTTTTCCATAGCCTGGCCACATACATAGGCCCTACATGCAAGTAGCACCTTCAGGCTTCTAAAGCCCCATACACACGATCGAACCTTGTACAAACTTTACCGTGGATTTTTGTAAAAAAGGGCATTGTCCCTGAACTTGTATTGCAAAAAGACGGTCGGACTTTTAGGCAACAAACACGAACGTAGTGACGTTACAACGTACTGACGACACTTCAAAAAAAGACGTTCAATTCTCCGGCGTCACCCTTCGGGCTCCTTCTGCTAATTTGTAATTAGTAGACGTTTGGTCACTGCAGATTCGTGGTTTCCAGTTCCGTGCGTTACTTAGCGTTTCCGACCGTTTGTAGGGCAACCAGCCATGTTGCGCAATCCTAGGATAGAGCGTGCTGTTTATGGGCTTGGAGTTCTTGCTGTGACTGCAGCCCAGTCCAGGAATAATTGGAGTAGTAGGATGAGGAGTATTTGGGCTAAAACTTGGCTACTTAATCGTGACCAATTTAACCATATGCCCTTGCTGCGTGAACTGCAGGAGAATAATCCTAATGATTATCGGAATTATCTCCGGATGACGGACTCCTGCTTTCAGCAACTATTGTCCTTGCTGTCCCCCTATATCATGAAGCAGGACACCTGCATGGGGGCTGCTATTCCAGCAGAGCAAAGGCTCATAGCCACCTTACGCTATTTGGCGACAGGGAGGAGTCTCTAGGATATCAAGTTTACCACTGGTATCTCTCCCCAGGCTCTGGGAGTGATTATTCCTGAGACATGTAGTGCTATTATCCAAGTCCTGCAGGAGGACTATATTCGTGTAAGTTTTTTGCTTTAATATCACCTTCATGTTTTCTAATGTATTTTCTAAATGTTGTATTTCATCCTTCCCATTTTTGTAATATGCTGTGAATGAATGTCTTCTTTGTCCTCATGCATGCTGTAACCTTTTTGGTGGCCTACATGCATATTTTCCTTCACTAACCTCCCCAGCATGCTACCCTGGGCCCATACACACCTAGCCTAGTAACTTAACACTGTATTTTTTATGCTTCATTTTTATGTTTACCCCAAACACCCCCTAAAATGTGTCCCAATCATATTCCTGTCCTTTAAATTCATGCAGAGTGCAAGAGTCCCTTTTTGGTGGTGCAAACACTTATCCCCCCCCCCCCCCAAAAAAAAAAAAAACAGAGTCAACCGATAAAACTACTCTATCGGCTGATTTTGATAAACACATACACAGTATACTGTAAATAGAGTGTTTTTCTAAAATAAAGACTAAATTGACAAAACACAGTGGCGCTAAACGCAAAAAACTACCTTCTATATGTGAATTTTCCTATTCAGGAAATCTGGTGAACAATAATATATATATATATATATATATATATATATATATATATATATATAATTAACATATATAATAAATCCCCCAAGTGACAAAAATAACAGACAACTAGGGAACTTACAAAGTTCAACTTAGAAAAATTTAAATGTGGACATCATCATGCAGCAGGAAATGAAGAACATGATAAATGTTTTGTGACATAGAAAGGGTTTATATTCTACCCAAAACATCTATCATGTTCTTCATTTGCTGCTGCATTCTGTCCAGGCGATTCCTCATGGCATCGATTTCACCATTCCAGCCCATGATCTCCCCAATGAGCCTTTGGACGCTGTCCGTCGTGAAAAGGTCTGCTTCTTCTTCCACAACCAGAACATCACCTAAAAAGTGTTAAAAAACATGTATTTAGAAATATGCAGGCATACATAAATTACCTGAAACTAGGGTGTCAGACACTCACCTGGTGAGGTACACTCTCCCACTTCCTCCACCTCTCTTTCCTCCACATCCTCAGTGATGCTTGGGCTGGTTTCGCATTGAGGTAGCGGGTCCTGGCAGGGTTGGGGGTCCCGGCGAGGTTGGGGGTCCTGGCGAGGTTGGGGGTCCCGGTGAGGTTGGGGGTCCTGGCGACCCTGTTGTCTGCATCTTTTATCCCCTATGGGAAAGAAAGAAAAGGTAAATTAGCACACAGATATTTGTGGCCACAAATAGGAATATGAAACATTGCTTTCAAGTGGTGTACAATTGTCTGTTTAGGAAGAGAACCAAGTTGAAGACATGATTAAAATTCCCTTTTACCCAAAATGCAATACTTACCTTTTTTGTCCAAGTTTCTCTGGTGTCCCACACTAGTGCTCCTGAGTCCAGATGTGTAAACAGCTGCTGAGTGTCCTCTCCTTACATTCCACTGAATCTTTTTAGCAATTAATTCAAATTTCAAAGACATCTAGACAACAATGTCTTAAACTTCGTTCAATCAGACAAATTATCATGACCAAATCAGTCATAAGCCTATATCAGCTAAAATCATTGTATTTATTGGCAAACTACCCCTTTTGTCCCTACGAACATTATTTCCTAGCTACGAACGTTATTTCCCACCTACGAACATTAAGTACAACAGTAAAAGAAAAACACATGGAGCAGCATGCAAGTGAATAATCATAAATAGAACACACGACAAGTACTTATTTTTTCAAAGTACCTTCTTAATTTTCAGATACTGATCCGCCTCCCTGTTTTTTAGGTCGGACCAGGGTTTCCTCAGTTGGTCCTTCTTTCGCCGTACACCAAACTTGCGGTCCAGAGTCCTCACGACACGAGACAGGATTTTATCTTTGACTAAATTAGGATGGGCGTATGGACCATGTTTCCCATCATAATCCTCCCTAATTAAAATGTCCACTATCTCCACCATTTCAGCAAAGGCCATGTTGGTGGCCTTACATCTCCTCCTGGATTGTGCAATTTGTGCCTCTGGCCTTTCCTCCCCACTAGATGATGACACATCACACATCTGTGTCTCCACCATGTTGCTCCTCACTGCGCACCGAAGAGAGAAGGGGCGGGGAATATTATAGAAAAGGAACGTCAGGGGCGGACGACGCCAGCGGAGTTTCACGCATGCGCCGTCTATGTCAAGTTAACACGCGGTACTAACGAATGCGTCATGACGTTCGGAGAGCTGAGTTTTCACGCATAGGTAGTGTATATAAATTGAATGAGCGTGTGATGTAATGTTACGTTCTGTTTAGGCGCGAGACGAACGTTACGAGAGTACCCGTGAAAATAAGGTATGTTTCAAAATTCTGTCGCTACCGTTAGTACTTTGAATTGTCAGTTTTTTGCTTTTGAAATGTAATTTTGCTCTCATACTGTTTTTACATACGGGAAACATGCACAAATTTACAGGCATACTATAGACATCCACACCCCCACCCAGTTACGAAATGTAAAGGAATATTTCACTTTTATTGTTTCACTTTTAAAAATTATTAAAGTCCATGGACCCAGGTTCCCAAACTTTTTATGGCAATTAGGATTGAGCTTAGAGTTTGAGTCGAACATCAACAGTTCGCAGAACAGCAAACAATTTTGGTTGTTCGTGGCAAATTTGAAAGCCGCGGAACACACTTTTAAAAGTCTATGTGAGAAATCAAAAGTGCTAATTTTAAAGGCTTATATGCATGGTATTGTCATAAAAAGTGTTTGGGGACCTGGGTCCTGCCCCAGGGGACATGTACATGCCAAACGAATTTTGAAAAACGCTGTTTTTTAAAACTTTTTTTGGCATTGATACATGTCCCCTGGGGCAGGACCCGGGTCCCCAAACACTTTTTATGACAATACCATGCATATAAGCCTTTAAAATTAGCACTTTTGATTATTCATGTTCGAGTCCCATAGACTTTAACGGTGTTCGCGTGTTGAAACAAATTTTTTGCCTGTTCGTATGTTCTGGTGCGAACCGAACAGGGGGGTGTTCGGCTCATCCCTAATGGCAATTAGCTTGCATATTATCCATTAAAATGATCACTTTTGAATTCTCCCCTAGATTTTTATAGGGTGTTCTGTGGCTTTAGCATTTGCAGAAAAAAACATAAACGGTTTGCTATTTGGCGAACGGGCGAACAGCCAATGTTCAAGTCAAACTCATGTCCGACCCGAACATACAGCCCATCCCTACTGCTTAACTAAAGGCCTATATTGTGACCAGATTATGGGCTATACGCCACCCATTATGGTTTGTCTTGTGTTCTGTTTTGCAGACATCTGATACTTGTCACCAAAATGATGAAGTCAGCTTTGAATTCACATGAATTTCTTACCAGTTTATCGAACAATACAGAGAGCTCACGTGTCTGTGGCAAGTAAAAACTAAAGATTATTGCAATAAAGCCAAGAGGATGGCAGCAATTGATAAACTGGTGGAATTTTAAAAGACTCTGTACCCCAGAGCAAACTACAGTTTGATAAAGACCAAAATTGGGGGCCTCAGAAGTATGTATAACAGGGAACGAAAGAAGATTGATGATTCCAAAAAATCAGGAGCAGCAGCTGAAGATGTCTATGTTCCCAAGCTGTGGTATTTCAACAGCCTCCATTTTTTGTCGGATCAAACTGTACCACGCTGATCTCTCTCTACACTACCCTCTGCATCAGCTGAGGCCACCGATACTGAGCCTGATCCTACACAGGATGAAGAGGAGGAGGAGCTCAGCTTGACCCAGGTATAGCATGGTTTAATAGCTTGCCTAAAAAATATAAATGATTTAATTCGATGGTAGTAATGCATAGTAATTTGTTGTCCTAAAAAAGTGAGTTCCATATCAATAGACAGTAGTGGCCAAAAAGGATTAGGACAAGAATGAGAAATGCTGGAGTCAGAATGATAGTCTTTACTATTTGGACACATTCCAAATTAAAAAGTCATGACCTGAAAAGTGTTTGTGATTGATGTCCAGAAATTAAAATGATGTTGGTTTTACACACACAGGGACTTTGGAGCCAAGAAGAGCCTGGGCCCAGCAGCCAGACAACAACTAAGTGCAGAATCCCTCCCCTGCGTCCTCCCAAAAAAAGGGCCAGGAAGAGCCAACATCTGGATGAGGCCACAGCTGAGTTCTTGATCACCACAGCACCCGATAGTGCTGAAGGGTTTGGCTGTTTTACTGCTAATAAGCTCTGTGAGCTTGACGCAGATCAAAGGGAGCTATGCGAGGGTCTAATCATCCAGCTCTTCAGCAAGGCCAGGAAACAAGAGCTAACCAGTAAATCTCATGTGTGTGATTTGGACCACACACCTCCACCTCCTCCACAACAAGCCTACCCACCCCAGCAAACCTACCCACCTCAGCAAACCTACCCACCCCAGCAGCATGGTGGTCAGTGGCAAAATCAGCCCCAGGATCCACAACAGGGCCAGTGGTCTGGGGAATTTAGGGGCTACTAGTTTAGCATGTTGTATTTTTTGATTTGAGTATGATTTAAAAGGCTATATTTTTTTATTATCTGTGTATCATTTGCTATTTTTGTTTCTAATTTATAATTTTTAATTGTGATGACAGAGAATATGTCTAATAATTTAGTAATTTTATTTATGTTGTGAATGCACAATAAACAAAATGGCCAAAAAAAAGACAACATTTTTTTTTTATATCACTAGAACACAAATCCAAAGTAAAATATGTTTGTCTGTACTCTGTCAGTATCACCAGCAAAGCAGATTTATTATTAAGCCATTAAAAAGAAGAAGAGAATAGTGCACTGCATTTAGAAATTTCATAATTTGACACGTCAAGAATGTGCTATCTCAATTACGAACGCTAGTTTTACAAGACCCACCGCTTCGTGCTGGTCCTTGCTTCCGAGCATGCATGTTTGTACTTTGGACTAAAGTCCGATGGTTTTTGTGTACACACGATCGGACTTTGCTCCATCGGACTTTTGTTGCGGGAAAGTTTGTCCGTTCGCACAGCCAACAAAAGTCCGATGGAAACAGAAAAAGTTTGTCCGATGGAGCATACACACGGTCGGATGTTGCTCCAAAACAGCTAATTTGCATGTTTGTTGTCATAAAGTCTGATCGTGTGTACGGCCACATAGCATGTACACACCAAGAATTACACAATTCTGCTGAGCAAATGGTAAAAAAAAAAAAAAGGATTACCTCTGGTTTTAGCCTGCAGGAATACCATACCAGAGCAGTCAAAGCATTGGTCCAGACAGCCAAAGGAACTATCCAGGAATTGTCCAGGCAGCAGACAAAGATATGGGAAAGTATGAACATGGTCCAAGGTTTAGCAGGCAGTTCAGGTAACAGGCAGAGGCATGGAAAGTTCAGGTGGCAGGCAAAGGCGTGGCCAGTTCTGGTGGCAGGTAAAGGCATTGCCAGTTCAGGTGGCAGGCAAAGGCATAGCCAGTTCAGGTGGCAGGCAGAGGCATGACCAGTTCAGGTGGCAGCAGGCAGCACTATAGCATTTAGGCCTTGGTCAGGTAAGCCCTGAGGACAGGGGTAGAGGCTTCTTCCCACTCAAATCTCTACAAAGCCTCCGAGTCTCCAGACCCTAATCCAGGAAAACAAAAATCCAGAGAAAAACATTTTCTCCACTAGATCTTTTCTGGAGCCCCTCACATATGTGGGACCCCTGTGCTGTACAGTGGCAGGGCAAATGATCAGTTCAGGAGGCAGGCAAAAAGCATGGACATTTAACAGGCTGAGGTCAATTCACGTGGAAGGCAGAAATATGGTTGGCAGAGGCATAGTCGTTAAAAAGTCTGGGTCATTCACAGAAATAGCACATAGTGGAAACTGGACAAAAATCATCTTCACTTTACTAATAGTGTAGTGAAGTGTGATAGCTCAGATAGCGCTCTCCAATACAGAGGCCTGGCTGGGAGGGACATTTGGGACAGTAGTATCGGGTGTCACAGTGAATCCTCTACCTGAACACACACAACATTTTTTGGGGGTTTGCGAACTGTTTGGGTAAGAGAGAGGAATTAGGGAAAGTGCCTTTCATGGAGTCTGGCTAATGTATCGGAGCAAATTAGTTGAGGGGCTTGGTCATAGGGATAGAGAAGTGCTGTGATAACCTCTTCTTGAAATTTTAGATAGGTTAGGGAACTTTGGGTGCACTATAAAAAATAACATAAGAATTGCACAGGGCTAGTTGCATCAAATAAATGGCTACTTTCTTGTATCAAAACAGTGATCTCCTGGTGGCCAAGTAGGGCTGCATCAGCTGGTCATTCATATCCACCCCCCCCCCCCCATGTAAAGGTTATATTCATGCACACATTTTGGCTTCTGTACGGGGCCTCTTCTTCTCTGCAGTTCCACCAAGGTGTCATCATGAATTATGGAAAGGATGTAGGCATCTCTTCTTTTATCTCTTCGCTTCAGTGCTAGTACCTCTTTAATCTGCATACTGGCCATTTCCCCCTGTTTCAGTCTACATATAGGTAGTAACCTTTCCCAAGCAACGGTTCGATCAGCTGCCAGGCAATTTTGCCACTTGTTCCCATGTAGGTAGGGCATCCAGGGGGGTTTAGCTGTCTGTCTTTTACCTCATAAATTATAAAATTGTATGTGTAACCTGTGGCCCTGCCTTATAAAATTTTACCTCACGTCTGGCTCTTTTACTGGGGAGTAGGGATGAGCCGAACACCCCCTGGTTCGGTTCGCACCAGAACCTGCGAACGGACCGAAAATTTGCACGAACGTTAGAACCCCATTGACGTCTATGGGACTCGAATGTTCGAAATCAAAAGTGCTAATTTTAAAGGCTAATTTGCATGGTATTGTCCTAAAAAGGGTTTGGGGACCCGGGTCTTGCCCCAGGGGACATATATCAATGCAAAAAAAAAGTTTTAAAAACGGACGTTTTTTCGGGAGCAGTGATTTTAACCACTTGAGCCCCGGACCATTATGCTGCCTAAGGACCAGAGGTCTTTTTCCAATTTGGCACTGCGTCGCTTTAACTGCTAATTGCGCGGTCATGCAATGCTGTACCCAAACAAAATTTGCGTCCTTTTCTTCCCACAAATAGAGCTTTCTTTTGATGGTATTTGATCACCTCTGCGGTTTTTATTTTTTGCGCTATAAATGGAAAAAGACCGAAAATTTTGAAAAAAAATGATATTTTCTACTTTTTGTTATAAAAAAAATCCAATAAACTCAAATTTAGTCATACATTTAGGCCAAAATGTATTCGGCCACATGTTTTTGGTAAAAAAAATGTCAATAAGCGTATATTTATTGGTTTGCGCAAAAGTTATAGCGTCTACAAACTAGGGTACATTTTCTGTAATTTACACAGCTTTTAGTTTATGACTGCCTATGTCATTTCTTGAGGTGCTAAAATGGCAGGGCAGTACAAAACCCCCCCAAATGACCCCATTTTGGAAAGTAGACACCCCAAGGAAATTGCTGAGAGGCATGTTGAACCCATTGAATATTTATTTTTTTTGTCCCAAGTGATTGAATAATGACAAAAAAAAAAAAATATTTACAAAAAGTTGTCACTAAATGATATATTGCTCACACAGGCCATGGGCCTATGTGGAATTGCACCCCAAAATACATTCTACTGCTTCTCCTGAATATGGGGATACCACATGTGTGGGACTTTTTGGGAGCCTAGCCGCGTACGGGGCCCCGAAATCCAATCACCGCCTTCAGGATTTCTAAGGGCGTAAATTTATGATTTCACTCTTTACTGCCTATCACAGTTTCGGAGGCCATGGAATGCCCAGGTGGCACAAAACCCCCCCAAATGACCCCATTTTGGAAAGTAGACACCCCAAGCTATTTCCAGAGAGGCATATTGAGTCCATGGAATATTTTATATTTTGACACAAGTTGCGGGAAAGTGACACATTTTTTTTTTTTTTTTTTTTTTGCACAAAGTTGTCACTAAATGATATATTGCTCACACAGGCCATGGGCATATGTGGAATTGCACCCCAAAATACATTTAGCTACTTCTCCTGAGTACGGGGATACCACATGTGTGGGACTTTTTGGGAGCCTAGTCGTGTACGGGACCCCGAAAACCAATCACCGCCTTCAGGATTTCTAAGGGTGAAAATTTTTGATTTCACTCTTCACTGCCTATCACAGTTTCGTAGGCCATGGAATGCCCAGGTGGCACAAAACCCCCCCAAATGACCCCATTTTGGAAAGTAGACACCCCAAGCTATTTTCTGAGAGGCATGGTGAGTATTTTGCAGCTCTCATTTGTTTTTGAAAATGAAGAAAGACAAGAAAAAACTTCTTTTTTTTTTCTTTTTTCAATTTTCAAAACTTTGTGACAAAAAGTGAGGTCTGCAAAATACTCACTATACCTCTCATCAAATAGCTTGGGGTGTCTACTTTCCAAAATGGGGTCATTTGGGGGGGGTTTGTGCCACCTGGGCATTCCATGGTCTCCGAAACTGTGATAAGCAGTCAAGAGAGAAATCAAAAATTCACGCCCTTAGAAAGCCTGAAGGCGGTGCTTGGTTTTCGGGGTTCCGTACGCGGCTAGGCTCCCAAAAAGTCTCACACATGTGGTATCCCTGTACTCAGGAGAAGCAGCAGAATGTATTTTGGGGTGTAATTTCACATATTCCCATGGCATGTTTGAGCAATATATCATTTAGTGACAATTTTGTGCAAAAAAAAAAAAATTGTCTCTTTCCCGCAACTTGTGTCGCAATATAAAATATTCCATGGACTCGACATGCCTCTCAGCAAATAGCTTGGGGTGTCTACTTTCCAAAATGGGGTCATTTGGGGGGGTTTTGAACTGTCCTGGCATTTTATGCACAACATTTAGAAGCTTATGTCACACATCACCCACTCTTCTAACCACTTGAAGACAAAGCCCTTTCTGACACTTATTGTTTACATGAAAAAGTTTTTTTTTTTTGCAAGAAAATTACTTTGAACCCCCAAACATTATATATTTTTTTAAAGCAAATGCCCTACAGATTAAAATGGTGGGTGTTTCATTTTTTTTTTTTTCACACAGTATTTGCGCAGCGATTTTTCAAACGCATTTTTTGGGGAAAAAACACACTTTTTTAAATTTTAATGCACTAAAACACACTATATTGCCCAAATGTTTGATGAAATAAAAAAGATGATCTTAGGCCGAGTACATGGATACCAAACATGACATGCTTTACAATTGCGCACAAACATGCAGTGGCAACAAAATAAATACATTTTTAAAAGCCTTTAAAAGCCTTTACAGGTTACCACTTTAGATTTACAGAGGAGGTCTACTGCAAAAATTACTGCCCTCGATCTAACCTTCGCGGTGATACCTCACATGCATGGTGCAATTGCTGTTTACGTTTGACGACAGACCGCCGCTTGCGTTCGCCTTAGTGCGAGAGCAGGGGGCGACAGGGGTGCTTTTTTTTTTTTTTTTTTTTTTTCTTTATTATTTTTTTGCTTTTTTATCTTATTTTTAAACTGTTCCTTTCATTTTTATTTTTTTATTGTTATCTCGGGGAATGTAAATATCCCCTATGATAGCAATAGGTAGTGACAGGTACTCTTTTTTTGAAAAAATTGGGGTCTATTAGACCCTAGATCTCTCCTCTGCCCTCAAAGCATCTGACCACACCAAGATCGGTGTGATAAAATGCTTCCCCAATTTCCCAATGGCGCTATTTACATCCAGCGAAATCTAAGTCATAAAATGCTCGTAGCTTCCGGTTTCTTAGGCCATAGAGATGTTTGGAGCCACTCTGGTCTCTGATCAGCTCTATGGTCAGCTGGCTGAATCACCAGCTGCATTTTCAGGTTCCCTGTTGAGACAGAAGAGCCAGAGTAAAACACGGAAGACGGTGGGGGGGGGGCATTCCCTCCCACGGCTTGCAAAAGCAGTCTAGAGGCTAATTAGCCGCTAGGATTGCTTTTACATGAAAGCCGACCGCTGGCTGAAAAGAATGATACCAAGATGATACCTAAACCTGCAGGCATCATTCTGGTATAACCACTCAAAGTTGTGAATGGCGTACCTGAAGACAAAAAAATGGTTAACAATAAAGCACAGTAAACGGTAAAGTATAAAAAATTGCATACCTGAAAAGCAAACATGATAAAACATAATAACAATAAAACATTGCAGAATAGAATACAGTAAAAAAGAGCAGAACAATAGAGAGAATAGAGAGAGAGAGAACAATAAAACGACAACTATTTTTTTTTATTTTATATATATATATATTTTTTTTTTTTTACACTTTTTTTGTAACTAACTTTTATAACGGTAACTGGTTCCAGGTTCGGGTCTCTCAAAATGCGATGGCATCTTAGGAGACCCTGTGAAAGTGTGCCTAGTCTGTGCAATGCTGTACCCTACGCTAATACTCAACTAGTGCATGGTAGCGTTCAAAACATTCACCAATGCAAAGACCAGGATTGTCAGGACAGGAGGGACAATAATAGCGGGTGTCACGCCTATATCCGCGCTAGCTGCAGACACAATATCTTTTTTGGGGGCGTTCGCTGGGTAGGGGTACTCGGGAGGACATAAAGAAAATGCCTCTCATGCAGCCGACTGCATTTGGTTGGGGATGTGAATGGGGGAAGTACGGGCGCTACAGAAGCGGTGGGTTCCCAATTAGGATTGGCGAATGCAGTAGGAAGGGCACTATGGGCACGACGGGCCTGTGTTTGTCTTTTTGGTGGCAGCGGGACACTACTTGTGCTTGCCACCTCACCAGCTTGAACTGCACTTATGGGACTCGCCATGTCACCAAGTGTTACTGCAGTGCTGGTTTGACTACGACCGGGGTGTACTAGGCCGCTGGCGCTTGCCAGTTCACCAAAACGCTACCAAAAAATCTGTTGGCGATCGCAGGGATCAGGCCTGACTCTGCGAACGCTGCAGTTATGCGTTTTAGTCTTTTGTAAGTGACAGTGATCGATCGATACTGCACTTGGGTGGGCTGGGCTGGGCCGGGCGGAGGGGCAAAACGCAGGTGCTAGCAGGTATCTGGGCTGATCCCGCTAACACTGCGTTTGTGAGAACCCTAAACTGCTGGGGATGCTAGTATAGATCGGATCGGATCAGATATTGATCCGTTCAGATACTATACCACTAAGGGTGGTGTACAGTGCGTGCGTGGGTGTTAGCAGTACTGGCGCTAACCTGACGCTGCCTGGGGCTGGTGCTTGCCAGTTCACCAAAATACTACCAAAAAAACTGTTAGCGATCGCAGGGATCAGGCCTGACTCTGCGAACGCTGCAGTTATGCATTTAGTGTTTTGTAAGTGTCAGTGATCGATCGATACTGCACTTGGGTGGGCTGGGCCGGGCGGAGGGGCAAAACGCAGGTGCTAGCGGGTATCTGGGCTGATTCCGCTAACACTGCGTTTTTGGGAACCCTAAACTGCTGGGGACGCCAGTATAGATCTGATCAGATCAGATATTGATCCGTACAGATACTATACCACTAAGGGAGGTGTACGGTGCGTGCGTGGGTGTTAGCGGTACTGGCGCTAATCTGACGCTGCCTGGGGCTGGTGCTTGCCAGTTCACCAAAATACTACCAAAAAAACTGTTAGCGATCGCAGGGATCAGGCCTGACTCTGCGAACGCTGCAGTTATGCGTTTAGTCTTTTGTAAGTGACAGTGATCGATCGATCGATACTGCACTTGGGTGGGCTGGGCTGGGCCGGGCGGAGGGGCAAAACGCAGGTGCTAGCAGGTATCTGGGCTGATTCCACTAACACTGCGTTTTTGGGAACCCTAAACTGCTGGGGACGCTAGTATAGATCTGATCGGATCAGATATTGATGCGTTCAGATACTATACCACTAAGGGAGGTGTATGCTGCGTGCGTGGGTGTTAGCGGTACTGGCGCTAATCTGACGCTGCCTGGGGCGACGCATATCACCGCCGGGCGATCAGGGGGCTAAACCTTTATTCGGTAATAAACGGCGGGTGCCCTGACACTATAAAAAATAAACAAACTAACCAGCGTCAACCGTAACGGTTATACGGTGATCAGTGGTGAAAGGGTTAACTAGGGGGCAATCAAGGGGTTAAAACATTTATTAGGTAGTATATGGGGGTCCCTGACGCTATAAAACGCTGACGGCAAACCTAAATATTTACCTCCCTAACTAGCGTCACCAGCGACACTAATACAGCGATCAGAAAAATGATCGCTTAGCGACACTGGTGACAGGGGGTGATCAAGGGGTTAAAACTTTATTAGGGGGGGTTAGGGGGGTACCCTAGACCTAAAGGGGGTAACAGTAACTGTCCCAACACTGTAACTGTCACAAACTGACACTATGCAGTAATCAGAAGAAAAAAAACAAAACAAAAAAAAAACTGCTGGTGTCAGTTTGTGACGGGGGGGGGGTGATTGGGGGGGGGATCGGGGGGCGATCGGGGGGGGGATCGGGGTGTTTTGTGTGCCTGGCATGTTCTACTGTGTGTGTGTGTGTTGGTGCACTCACATTGATGTCTTCTCTCCTCGGGCCGGAACGGAAATTACCGAGCCGAGGAGAGATGACATCATTTCCTTTGCTGCTGTTTAGCATACAGCAGCAAAGGAATGATTCGATTGGCCGGCGGCGATCGCGAGGGGAGGGCCACGAACGGATGGTCTCCCCCTCACCACCAATCGCCGCTGGACAAACGACGACCGCCTCGGGCACCGGGGGGGGGTCCGATCGGACCCCCCACCCGTGGAAGGCAAATCACGTACCATGTACGTGATTTTGCCTGTCCGTGCCACTTTGCCGACGTACATCGGCGTGAGGCGGTCGTCAAGTGGTTAATGATGCCTAAAGTAAAAAAAAAAAAAAAGTGAAATATTCCTTTAAATATCATACCCGGGGGGTGTCTATAGTATGCCTGTAAAGTTGCGCGTGTTTCCCATGCTTAGAACAGTCCCTGCACAAAATGACATTTTTAAAGGAATAAAAGTCATTTAAAACTGTTTGCGGCTTTAATGTAATGTCGGGTCCTGGCAATATGGATGAAAATCAATGAGAGGCATGGGTACCCCCCAGTCCATTACCAGGCCCTTTGGGTCTTGTATGGATATTAAGGGGAACCCCGCACCCAAATTAAAAAAAGGAAAGGTGTGGGGCCACCAGGCCCTATATACTCTGAACAGCAGTATACAGGCAGTGCAAACAAGACAGGGACTGTAGGTTTGTTGTTAAGTAGAATCTGTTTGTACTGGTACATTTTTAACGTGTTTAGCTCCAGCAAAAAAAATCTATTTTAAGCTTTTTCGAAAACATAGGGAAGGTTTATCACCCCTGTGACATTTGTTTTGCTGTCTGTGATCCTCTTCAGAAGATTTCACCTCACTTTTTGTCCCAATGACAAATTTTTTTTGAAAATTTTGGGTTTTTAGTAAAACAAGGATTGGTGATAAAGCATCAGTGGAAAGAATAAACGTTTTTCCCATATTAACTCTTACAGGAGAGAATTTCCCTTTTCATCTCATTTCCTGTTGTCTCCTTCCGTTTGCAAGTAGGAGTTGTTTGTAAGTTGGATGTTTGAAAGTAGCGGCCTGCCCTATATACTCAGCAGAAATTTGGGCCTTAGGTGTTGGTGTTGCCACAACACTGTATGCCCTCACAAGGCCCTGCTGTGAAATATTACATATAAATATATCAAGAATTGTAATTACATGCCCCTGTTGAACAGGGGTAGAAAAATTGGGCCTTTGGTGGTGGTGGTGCTGGTGCCACAACACTGTAAGTTCTCACAGTTGCTCTTGGTGGGCGCAGAAACAGGCCCTGCTGTGAAATATTAGATCAAGAATTGTAATTACATGTCCCTGTTGAACAGGGGCAGAAAAATTGGGCCTTAGGCACTAGTGCCACAACACTGTAACCCCTCACAGATACTCTAGTTGGAGCGCAGGAATGAGCCCTGCTGCAAAGAATTGCTTAAAAAATTGTAATTACACGCCCCTGTTAAACAGGGGCTGAAAAATTGGGCCTTAGGCACTGGTGCTGGTGCCACAACACTGCAGCCCCTCACAGATACTCTAGTTGGAGTGTAGGAACTAGCCCTGCTGCAAAGAATTGCATCAAAAATTGTAATTACACGCCGTTGTTAAACAGGGGCTGAAAAATTGGGCCTTAGGCACTGGTGGCGGCGCCCAGAACCAAAAATGTTCTTACAAGCTATCAGCATGAGCATTGAGGAGGAAGAGGATAATTACTCAGCATAACAGGATAGTCACTCAGCATCAGCATAGGCAGTCTTTGAAGGGATCTGACATTTCCAAAAAAATTATTCGGTTACATCAGCATCAGGTGCTTGGTAGCTGGTGGTGATCCAAGACTGATTCATTTTTATGAAGGTCAGTCGATCGACCGAGTCGGTGGACAGACACACCCTGTGATCGGTTACAAAGCCTCCAGCAGCACTGAATGTGCGTTCCGAAAGAACGCTGGATGCAGAACACGCCAGTAGCTCAATTGCATACTGTGCAAGCTCTGGCCAGTGATCCATCCTCAAGACCCAGTAACCCAGAGGATTTTCGGTGGGAAAGGTTTCCAAGTCAGATCTTGCCCCTAGGTATTCCTGCACCATGTAAAACAGACACTGGCGATGGTTGCTGGAACCGATCATACCTTGGGTCTGCGGACTAAAAATTGTCTGAACGCATCTGTCAGACGGCCACCTTCTCCACAGCTCCTTCTTTGACTGACCGAAGCCTCAGCAACACGTTGTCCAGGAACAGGAATTTGAAACCTCCCAGTCTCTGGGAACGCGTTGCACAGACCTTTCCGCAAGGCCTCCCGAAGATGTTTCATCCTCTGCTCCCTCTGCGACGGCAAGATAAGGTCCGCAACCTTACCCTTGTAATGTGGATCAAGGAGGGTTGCCAGCCAGTATTGATCCCTCTCCTTGATAGCACGAATATGAGGATCCTTCCTCAGGCTTTGCAGGATCAGGGAGGCCATGCAGCATAGGTTTGCTGAGGCATTCGGTCCGGAGTCCTCTGGGTCACTAAGGACAACATGATCCACAGCTACCTCCTCCCAGCCACGTACAAGTCCATGGGTTTCTTGGGACTGTAAATGATCCCTTAAAGACTGCTGCTGATGCTGAGTGCCAGGCTCCACCTCCATGCTGACACAATCCTCCTCCTCCTCGTCCTCTTCCTGTGTAATTGGCGGGCACGCAGGAACACTGTCTGGATAAAGAGGGCCTTGAGAGCTAAGGAAGTCCTCCTCTTCCTGCCTCTGTTCTGCCTCAAGTGCCCTGTCCATTATTCCACACAGCTTGTGCTCCAACAGGTGGACAAGGGGGGCAGTGTCACTGATGCATGCACTGTCACTGCTCACCATCCTCGTGGCCTCCTCAAATGGTGACAGGACAGTGCATGCATCCCTGATCATGGCCCACTGGCGTGGGGAAAAAAACAAAGCTCCCCTGACCCTGTCCTGGTGCCATAGTCGCACAGGTACTCATTGATGACCCTCTGCTGCGTGTGCAGCCGCTGCAGCATGGCCAACGTAGAGTTCCACCTGGTGGGCATGTCACAGAATAGGCGGTTCTTGGGCAAGTTAAATTCCTTTTGGAGGTCTGTCAGCTAAGCACTGGCATTATATGACCGGCGGAAATGCACACAGACTTTCCTGGCCTGCCTCAGGACATCCTGTAAGCCCGGGTACCTGCCCAAGAACCGCTGCACCGCCAAGTTAAGGACGTGACCCAAACAGGGCACGTGGATCATTTGTCCCTGTTGGAGGGCAGAGAGGAGGTTGGTGCCATTGTCACAAACCACCGTTCCTGCCTTAAGTTGGCATGGCGTCAACCACCTCTAAACCTGCCACTGCAGAGCAGACAGAACCTCTGCCCCAGTGTGGCTCCTGTCCCCCAAGCACACCTTAAAGGCCTACGGAGCACCGCTGGTTCTGAGGACAAAGCACAGGAAGAGGCCATGGAGGAGGAAGAAGAGGAGGGGGTAGAGGAGAGAGGTGTGTCAGAATCACCAGTAGTGGCATTTTGGAGGTGTGGTGGCGGAACAACCTCCAACACTACTGCACCTTGTCCTGCATCCTTCCCAACTGTTGCCTCTAGACACAGAGCCGGCTTGCCCTCTTTATTGGCTTGTGACTGTCTGCCTCTCCTTGTTGGCCTTCCAGACATACTATTGGCCTGCAGTAAGCTGCACAAAACTGGGATAGATATATATATATATATATATATATATATATATATATATATATATATATATATATATATCGATTATACTGCAGCTAGCAGACAGAACTGCCTGCCTGTAGTATTATTAGTCTGATAACACCTGATAACACCTGCACTTGTTTTCAGGTAGCTATACTGTAGGTGCATCTGTGCAGGGTACACAGTACAGTAACTGGAAATACGTCAAGAGCCTACACAAGCACCTGGCTGCAGGTAGCTATACTGTAGGTGAGACTTTGCGGGGTACTCAGTACAGTAACTGGAAATACTTCAATGAGCCTGCACAAGCACCTGACTGCAGGTAGCTTTACTGTAGGTGAGACTGTGCAGGGTACACAGTACAGTAGCTGTAAATACTTCAATGAGCCTACACAAGCACCTGGCTGCAGGTTGCTTTACTGTAGGTGAGACTGTGCAGGGTACACAGTACAGTAGCTGATAATACTTCAATGAGCCTACACAAACACCTGGCTGCAGGTTGCTATACTGTAGGTGAAACTGTGCAGGGTACACAGTACAGTAGCTGGATATACTTCAATGAGCCTACACAAGCACCTGGCTGCAGGTAGCTTTACTGTAGGTGAGACTGTGCAGGGTACACAGTACAGTAGCTGGAAATACTTCAAAGAGCCTACACAAGCACCTGGCCGCAGGTTTCTATACTGTAGGTGAAACTGTGTATTGCCATTGTGCTATTGCTGGGTGTTTGGTGTGCTCCTGTACCTTTAAGGAGGGGTGGGCTCCACTCCAGTCCACCTGCTCTCATTTATCCATTAAAATACATGTGCCTCCACTGTGGGGACACTCATAGTTTAGTGCTAGGACCACAATTACAAGGGCGCCATGACGTGGCTCTTGGCTCACGCATGCGTTTACAAATGCGTGCGGACGAAACCCCTTTTTTAACGCTAATAGGGCGTACACACGGTCGGACTTTGTTCGGACATTCCGACAACAAAATCCTAGGATTTTTTCTGACGGATGTTGGCTCAAACTTGTTTTGTCTACACACGGTCGCACAAAAGTTGTCAGAAAATCCGATCATTCTAAACGCGGTGACGTAAAACACGTACGTCGGGACTATAAATGGGGCAGTGGCCAATAGCTTTCATCTCTTTATTTATTCTGAGCATGCGTGGCACTTTGTCTGTCGGATTTGTGTACACACGATCGGAATTTCCGACAACGGATTTTGTTGTCGGAAAATTTTATCTCCTGCTCTCCAACTTTGTGTGTCGGAAAATCCGATGGAAAATGTCCGATGGAGCCCACACACGGTCGGAATTTCCGACAACACGCTCCGATCGGACATTTTCCATCGGAAAATCCGACCGTGTGTACGGGGCATTACTGTTAGATAGGTAAATTTGGTTGTCTGCAAGCTGGTGGTAAGTAGACTTTGGCTTTTTCCTGGGCATTCCCCAGACTTTGTTGGTACCTGTTTTAGCCTCCCAATGCTGCTTACTGCGATAGCCAGCTATAAATGAGAGTGGTGGCAAGCTTTTGTTATCACGTGAGTGTTTGTATTGATCCAGCAGTGCACCAACACCTTTGCAGCCATTGTGCTATTGCTGGGTGTTTGGTGTGCTCCTGTACCTTTAAGGAGGGATGGGCTCCCCTCCAGTCCACCTGCTCTCATTTATCCATTAAAATGCATGTGCTTCCACTGTGGGGACATTCATAGTTTAGTGTTAGGACCACAGATACAAGGGTGCCGTGACATGGCTCTGTGGCTCATGCATGCGTTAACAAATGCGTGCAGACTAAACACCTTTTTTAACGTTTACTGTTAGGTAAATTTGGTTGTCTGCAAGCTGGTGGTAAGTAGACTTGGCTTTTTCCTGGGCATTCCACAGACTTTGTTGGTAAATACTTCAATGAGCCTACACAAGCACCTGGCTGCAGGTTGCTATACTGTAGGCGAGACTGTGCAGGGTACACAGTACAGTAGCTGGAAATACTTCAATGAGCCTACACAAGCACCTGGCTGCAGGTAGCTATACTGTAGGTGAGACTGTGCAGGGTACTGTCATGAGAGGGTTTACCCGTTGGTGGCGCTATCTGTCTCTTGGATCGCAGTACCAGTGTCCACCAGCGGGTGTCTTCCAACACCTGGGACCTGTAGTAAGAGGTCTCTCCTGCTGGTGGCACTGTTGCATCCTTGGGCCGTAGTACCGGTGTCCACCAGCGGGTGCACTCCGACAGTGTGGAGCAAACAGCACACTCTGCGCTCAGCTGTAACATGAGGTCAATTACCACAGCCTTCTAAATACCCGGCAAGCCCTCATAGGCTTGCCTTGGTATCTTTCTTCCTTGTGCCCTGACCTGTTATCCTGTATCCTGTAAACCTGTATCTCCTGTATCTGAACCTGAGCCTGAGCCTGCTCCTGAGCCTGTATCCGATCCCATCCTGATCCTGTCCCTCCTGTGTTCCTATTCCCTTGTATCCATATCCCATCCATTATCTCCCTCTCCTATCCTGCCCTTGTTCAGTTGCTGATCCCCTGTGTATGACCCTGGCCTGGCTTACGTGTTTAATTTTGGTACTTCCCTTTGGCTGTATATATTATCTGTTGTCTGTGGGTTTCTGTTGGTTGGTTGAGCAATATTTGTATTTGGGGTGTTTGTTTATTTATATCACTTATCTTAAATAAACATTCTTATTTCACTTTACATGCGTTTTGGTTTCCTCTTTGCAGTCCACACAATCTGGTCACACCTGTTTATGACAGTATACCAAGGCCATCTCTGACCAGAAGTGGCTGCACAGGGGAACCATCTCGGTTCTGTTTCACATTGCTGGGATGAATTCAGATATAATTGTTTATTATGCTCTGCTGGCAACAGAGAGTTGTGAATATCTCCGCCAGACATTGGAAGGGTGGTCCAGTAATCAGCTGCTGGAGATTATCCGTTTAGCTCACTCTTTGGTCGATCAGGGCAGTATACGGTTTGAGGACGTTCAGCCTTTGATTGGAATGTGTACAGAGCTGGCTCTGCCTTGTATCCCAAAGGGCCATGATGACTTTTCTCCCCCCTTCAGCATTAACCAGGTTGCATCCTTAGTATGGCTGTTGGAGGATGACTCTGCATCCTTTTTTGAGCATTATTCGGTTTGTCCCAAACAGTTGTTGAAAGATTGTATAGATGAAGTGCAGTCGCTGGTCAGACAGAGGGAATGTGAGCCCACTTTTGTGCTACCTGTACTTCAGGCATGGTCAGACCTGTTATGCCCAGCTTCTGTCAGCTCTCCACAACCCAGACCTGCTACTAAACACCTGCCTGCTCAGATGTCCTTTCTCCCATCACCCCTGGCAACCTCAGCTGCAGTCCAATATACCCTGCTCCCCACCAAGTATCAATGCCCTGTTTCTACTTCCTGCACCTATCCTGCCTTTAACCCACCTGCCTCTTCCCTAATACCTGCAACTTCCCCACAAGAACTTCCTCTGGCCGCTGTTCCCCCTTCCTTGCCATATCCCAGCCCTTCCTTTCAGTATGCCTCACCTCCTGTCTACAGTCCTACAGCCACCTACAGATCTCCAGCAGTTAAGCCAAAGAAGAAACGGAAGTTCTTCCCCACTCACACAATCCTGCCAGTAACCCAACTTGCTTCCACACCAACCAACCTGTTCCAGCCTGCGTTCATGCCAGTTGAACTTGATGACCCACCTAAACCTGCCAACCCAGTGCTTGCTATCCAGCCCGAGGTACCTACCTTCCAGTCTGATGTGCCCACTTTCCAATCTGATGTCTTGATGCCTGCCTTCCAGCTCAAAGTCTCTGTGCCTGCCTTCCAGCCTGATCTGCCTGTTTTCCAGTCTGATGTGCCTACCTTCCAGTCTGATGTGTCCACTTTCCAGTCTGATGTACCCGCTTTCCAGTCTGATGTCCCAGTGCCTGCCCTCCAGCCCAAAGTCTCGGTGCCTGCCTTCCAGCCTGATGTGCCTACCTTCCAGTCTGATGTGCCTGCTTCCCAGTCTGATGTCTTGATGCCTGCCTTCCAGCCCAAAGTCTGATGTGCCTGCCTTCCAGTCTGATGTGCCTGCCTTCCAGTCTGATGTGCCTACCTTCCAGTCTGATGTGTCCGCTTCCCAGTCTGATGTTTTGATGCCTACCTTCCAGCCCAAAGTCTTGGTGCCTGCCTTCCAGTCTGATGTGCCTACCCTCCAGTCTGATGTGTCCACTTTCCAGTCTGATGTACCCGCTTTCCAGTCTGAAGTCGCGGTGCCTGCCTTCCAGTCTGATGTGCCTACCTTCCAGTCAGATGTGTCCGCTTTCCATTCTGATGTCTTGATGCCTGCCTTCCAGCCGGAAGGCTCGGTGCCTGCCTTCCAGCCTGATATATCTACCTTCCAGTCTGATGTGCCCGCTTTCCAGCCTGATGTCTCGATGCCTGCCTTTCAGTCTGATGTGCCCACTTGCCAGTCGGTGCCCGCTTTCCAGTCTGATGTGCCTGCCTTCCAGCCTGGTGTTTCGGTGCCTGCCTTCCAGCCTGATGTCTCGGTACCGGCCCTCCAGCCGGATGTCTCGGTGCCTGCCTTCCAGCTTGATGTCTCTGCCTTCCAGTCTGATATGCCCGCTTCTCAGTCTGATGTCTCGATGCCTGCCTTCCAGCCGGATGTCTCTGCCTTCCAGCTTGATGTCTCTGCCTTCCAGCTTGATGTCTCTGCCTTCCAGTCTGATGTGCCCACCTTCCAGTCTGATGTACCCGCTCTCCAGTCTAATGTGCCTGCTTTCCAGTCTGATGTCCTGATGCCTGCCTTCCAGCCTGATGTCTCGGCGCCTGCCTCCCAGCTTGATGTCTTTGCCTCACAGTCTGATGTGCCCGCTGTCCAGTCTGTCCTGATGTCTGCCTTCAAGCCCGAAGTCTCGGTGCCAGCTTTCCAGTCTGATGCGCCTGCTATCCAGTCTGATGTGCCTGCCTTCCAGCCGGATGTTCCGATGCCTGCCTTCCAGCCGGATGTCCCGATGCCTGCCTTCCAGCCAGATGTCTCGATGCCTGCCTTCCAGCCGGATGTCTCAGCCTTCCAGTCTGATGTACCCGCTCTCCAGTCTAATGTGCCTGCTTCCCAGTCTGATGCCTTGATGCCTGCCTTCCAGCCTGAAGTTTCGCCTGATGTCTCGGTGTCTGCATTTCCACCTGATGTCTCCATGCCTACCTTCCAGTCTGATGTGCCAGCTTCCCAGTCTGATGTGCCAGCTTCCCAGTCTGATGTGCCAGCTTTCCAGCCTGATGTCTTGAAGCTTGCCTTCCAGCCTGATGTGCCAGCTTCCCAGTCTCATGTGCCAGCTTCCCAGACTGATGTGCCAGCTTCCCAGACTGATGTGCCAGCTTCCCAGCTTGAAGTGTCCGTGCCCGCTGCCCAGCTCGAAGTGCACGCTGCCCAGCTCGAAGTGCCCGTGCCTGCTGCCCAGCTCGAAGTGCCCGCTGCCCAGCTTGATATATTCCTGCCCGCTGTCTGCCCGGATGTGCCCGCTGTCTGCCCGGATGTGCCCGCTGTCTTCTCAGATGTACCCGCTGTCCAGCCTGATGTGCCCCCATCTGTTGTTTGGTTTGAGGCCATGAACTTTGGACAATTTCACCTTGTTGGAGCGTCCGGAGGCCGCTCCTTTGGGGGGGGTACTGTCATGAGAGGGTTTATCCGTTGGTGGTGCTATCTGTCTCTTGGATCGCAGTACCAGTGTCCACCAGCGGGTGTCTTCCAACACCTGGGACCTGTAGTAAGAGGTCTCTCCTGCTGGTGGCACTGTTGCATCCTTGGGCCGTAGTACCGGTGTCCACCAGCGGGTGCACTCCGGCAGTGTGGAGCAAACAGCACACTCTGCGCTCAGCTGTAACATGAGGTCAATTACCACAGCCTTATAAATACCCGGCAAGCCCTCATAGGCTTGCCTTGGTATCTTTCTTCCTTGTGCCCTGACCTGTTATCCCGTATCCTGTAAACATGTATCTCCTGTATCTGAACCTGAGCCTGCTCCTGAGCCTGTATCCGATCCCATCCTGATCCTGTCCCTCCTGTGTTCCTATTCCCTTGTATCCATATCCCATCCATTATCTCCCTCTCCTATCCTGCCCTTGTTCAGTTGCTGATCCCCTGTGTATGACCCTGGCCTGGCTTACGTGTTTAATTTTGGTACTTCCCTTTGGCTGTATATATTATCTGTTGTCTGTGGGTTTCTGTTGGTTGGTTGAGCACTATTTGTATTTGGGGTGTTTGTTTATTTATATCACTTATCTTAAATAAACATTCTTATTTCACTTTACATGCGTTTTGGTTTCCTCTTTGCAGTCCACACAATCTGGTCACACCTGTTTATGACAGGTACACATTACAGTAGCTGAAAATACTTCAATGAGCTTATACAAGCACCTGGCTGCAGGTTGCTATACTGTAGGTGAGACTGTACAGGGTACACAGTACAATAGCTGGAAATACTTTAACGAGCCTACACAAGCACCTGGCTGCAGATTGCTATACTGTAGGTGAGACTGTGCAGGGTACACAGTACAGTAGCTGGAAATACTGTAAAAACACCTACCTGCCTGTCAGTATATTAGGAAGAGAAGAACAGGATCTAGCTAAACTGAATACAGTGCATATATATATATATATATATATATATATATACACACAATACCTGGGATGCATATATATACACAATACAGTGTAACTGTAGCTAACTGACTCGACCTGCCTACTCTATCTAACTTAAATCAAATGACACTGTCTGTCTCTCTCTCTCTCTATCTCTCTATCTGAACACCGGAACACTCTACACAGGGCCGCCATGCAGGCGGCCTTATATAGTGTGGGGCGTGTACTAAACCCCCTGAGCCATAATTGACCAAAGCCTCCTTGGCTTTGGCCAATTACGGCTCTCTGTTCAGATGGCGCTGTGATTGGCCAAGCATGCGGGTCATAGTGCATGCTTGGCCAATCATCAGCCAGCAATGCACTGCGATGCCGCAGTGAATTATGGGCCATGACCCGCCACTCGAATTTGGTGGTGTAACGAGCCCCTTGCTCGCTTGGTTCCACTCTCCCGACACTCCTCTGTGGCTATAGAATCAGACTGCAGATCGCAAGATCTGATGGTTCGGTCATCCAATGCTCCGGGACTAGAACTAAAGCTATGTGCCGTTCTAATCCAGTTGTGATAGCTCAGAACAAACACCAGGCAGGCTGTATGTAAGTTCAACCAGGAATCTCTTTTATTGAAAAATGCAGGCTCTTTTATACAGTAAAAGAGGAGGTGTATACCTCCTGCTCATATTACTCTGACCATACACCTGTGACCAGAAACCTAATTAACATGGGCTAATTAACTAATCCCTTTAGACAGCCTAGATGACTCAGACATGACCTTTAGGCCAGACTGGCCGTCTTGTAGCTCAGAAAACCCAATCAACATTATCACAATAGCAGAGTTAATTAACACAAACAACAATGGGGATCTAATGACTCTTAGATCCCATACTAGAGACTTATTACAATACACATTCTAGCAGGCAACAGACAGACAGGTGGCTGGAATTGACATCAGCATCTCCTAACAGTATTTTTCCCAGCATTATGAATCGGCCACTATTTCTAATATGGCAAATCCAGGGTCCCCAGAGTCTGTGTGTCCTGGGGGACCAGGACCCGAATCCACAGTACTACCACCTCAAGGGTCCCCAGGCATACAGCTCACAAAGAGCACCGTTCCCCCAAATGCCAGGGCCCATGATCGATCAGCAAGAGGCTAGCATTCAGTCCCCTCCAAGAGTCTCTCTCCCTGGTAGGTCTGTCACATTTCTCCCCTTTTGGCAGGAGACTAACACAGGAGGAGACCCCAGACGGGTTGACTCTGAAGTTAGTCAGTAGTTTCAGTCTTCTAATGCCTGTACCCACACAGTACCCCAAACAAATTGTTCCAAACAAAGCATTACTCAGCCAGCCAACCTCTGCCTCTCTCAGAGAACATATCTGCCGCTGGGGAGAGGCCTGGACTGGCCCTTCTCCCTGGAGTCCTTTCTGTTGCTGGAGAGAAGACAGGGTGTCTGGGCTCACTCCGTCATGCTGTTGGGGATCTGGGCTGACTGCCCAGTATCCCTGGGGTATACAGGTGGAGACTGAAGTCCCATCCACCTTCACAGGAAATCCATCTTCTGTTAGTTGAGGGCAGAGTCCAGCAGTACTCGGCCCTGTTGCCAGCCCTTCTGCTGGAAACCCCACACCATCTGCTCCGGCTAACTGTTGGGGAGGGAGGCCGACTGCCCGCCTCCCTGGAACTCTGTAGTTGTTGCCGGTGCTGCGCAGAGGTTGGTAGCACTCTGCCCTGTTGCAAGCACTTCTGCTGGGGAAGTTCCTTGTAACTTCACAGATACTTCTGTTGGTGCTGGGCAGAGCACAGTGAAGATTGGCCCTAATAACAGCTCTTCTTCTGCTGGAGGCTCACCAGGTTGTTCTTCCTCAGCAGAAAAGTCTATCAAATCTCCTGTCTCTGCAACTGGTGTCTGGGGATAAAGGTTCACCATCTCCTGTCTCTGAAACCCAGAAGATGCTATCAGTGCTGGGCAGAGGTTAGCAGAGCTCTGCCCTGTTGTCAGCACTTCAGGTTTGGGGACAGCAATCTTCAGATTTTCCACTGCCGATTCTCTGGCATGCTGCTGGACAGGCACATTCCTCCATCCAAGATCATCCCATGCAGAAACAGAACTAAAGCTATGTGCTGTTCTAATCCAGTTGTGACAGCTCAGAACAAACACCAGGCAGGTTGTATGTAAGTTCAACCAGGAATCTCTTTTATCGAAAAATACAGGCTCTTTTATACAGTAAAAGAGGAAGTGTATACCTCCTGCTCATATTACTCTGACCATACACCTGTGACCAGAAACCTAATTAACATGGGCTAATTAACTAATCCCTTTAGACAGCCTAGATGACTCAGACATGACCTTTAGGCCAGACTGGCCGTCTTGTAACGCAGAAAACCCAATCAACATTATCACAATAGCAGAGTTAATTAACACAAACAACAATGGGGATCGAATGACTCTTAGATCCCATACTAGAGACTTATTTACAATACACATTCTAGCAGGCAACAGACAGACAGGTGGCTGGAATTGACATCAGCATCTCCTAACAGTTATTGTCCCAGCATTATGAATCAGCCACTATTCCTAATATGGCAAATGAAGGGTCCCCAGAGTCTGTGTGTCCTGGGGGACCAGGACCCAAATCCACAGTAATACCACCTCAAGGGTCCCCAGGCATACAGCTCACAAAGAGCCCCCAAATGCTAGGGCCCACAATCGATCGGCAAGAGGCTAGCATTCAGTCCCCTCCAAAAGTCTCTCTCCCGGCTAGGTCTGTCCACAGGTCAACGGCCCATATCGTTCGTGATTCGGCGAACGACTGAACACATGATGTTCGACTCGAACACGAAGCTCATCCCTACTGGGGAGGTTTCCGGTGAAGTGTACTAGGGATTCAGCTACACACATATGTAGATCAGGGGTAAACATATGCTTGAAGCTGGAGAAAAAAAAATGATTAGGGGCGAATTCTGAATAATTTATCATAATCGGGATGATTTTGAGGGAGGCATTGTTGTTGAAATGTAAAAACCTCATTATCATCTTGTAACGAGTTCTGGTAATCAAAGACGAATAGACTGTGGTGGATAGGTTGGGTAGGCCAGTAGGCATAGAGTTCATTTTTTTTGTCAGCCCCATGTTGAGGGTTAGGCCAAGGAAATTTTTTAATTCTTCCACGGTGAGGGGTCTCCAAACCAAAGGGCAGGCATATGAAGAATTTGGATTGTTGGCTATATGTTGGCTGGCATATAGATTACACTGCTCTATGATATAATGTAGGAGATCATAAAAAATAAGTGAAAATAATAAATTGGGGTTACATTTTCTGACTCTATCTGTATCTGAGGGCTTGGTTAGGCTGTAAAAAGGGGAGTTACAGGTTCTACTGACGTATCGGGCAGCCATGTTGGACATCTGGGAGGCTAGTATTGGCTCTGCCTCATTGTGGATGGGACGCCCTGTTGCTAGCATATGGCCTATCCTCTAGGAAGGTTGTAGAACTGCTGGTGGATGCCTGCCTATCCTGGAGTGCTGCGCTGCTGGTGGATGCCTGCATATTATCCTGGAATGCTGTGTTGCTGGTGAATGCCTGCATATTATCCTGGAGTGCTGCGCTTCTGGTGGATGCCTGTGCCTGCTCATATCTCCTGAGCCTCATTGTTAGGATTCTATTCTCCTCAGTTTCCTTTTCAGAGCCACTGCTTTCCACTGGCTTATAGTCGCTATCCGAGTCTGATGGAGAGAGTTCCCCGCTACTCTCGTCTGACATACTCTGGAGTATCTGGAGAGCCTCCTCGCTGCTGTAGAATCTTTTAGCCATGTGGACAGTGTCACGGAATGTCCCACACTCCACTTGAGTGCTTCCGTCAGTATACCACTTCCTCCCAGTCTGGACTCAGATATCAGATATTCCAACCGCTCATAAGCACAAAACAAGGCGACACTTGTTTCACTGCTAACATGGACTATTTTATTTAGAATCAAAATTACAAGACTTTATATGCTGTTGGATAGGGATGAGCCGAACACCCCCCGGTTCGGTTCGCACCAGAACCTGCGAACGGACCGAAAGTTCGCACGAACGTTAGAACCCCATTGACGTCTATGGGACTCGAACGTTCGAAATCAAAAGTGCTCATTTTAAAGGCTAATTTGTATGGTATTGTCCTAAAAAGGGTTTGGGGACCCGGGTCCTACCCCAGGGGACATGTATCAATGCAAAAAAAACTTTTAAAAACGGCCGTTTTTTCGGGAGCAGTGATTTTAATGATGCTTAAAGTAAAAAAAAAAGTGAAATATTCCTTTAAATATCGTACCTGGGGGGTGTCTATAGTATGCCTGTAAAGTGATGCGTGTTTCCCGTGTTTAGAACAGTCCCTGCACCAAATGTCATTTTCAAAGGAAAAAATCTCATTTAAAACTGCTTGCGGGTTTAATGTAATGTCGGGTCATGGCAATATGGATGAAAATCAGTGAGACAAACGGCATGGGTACCCCCCAGTCCATTATTATATATGTACTCATACTGCAGCTAGCAAAATCAACTGCCTGCCTGTAGTATGAGAACACCACCAACCTTCTACAGGTAGCTTTAGCTGAACACTGTGAGGTGGACGCACCCCACTAACTTGTAGGTTTAGCTGAACACTGTGAGCAGGACGCACTGCACTAACTGTAAATAGTCTAGCTGCCTGACCGTGGTACTAATAGGATCAAAAGAACACCAGTAATTTTCTTCAGGTAGCTTTATATACTGTAACAAGACAAGCCTGCCTGTCAGTAGGAAGATAACAGGAACGGATCTAGCTGAACACTGTGAGCAAGACGCACTGTACTAAATGTAAATAGTCTAGCTGCCTGACCGTGGTACTAATAGGATCAAATAGAACACCAGTAATTTTCTTCAGGTAGCTTTATATACTGTAACCAGACAAGCCTGCCTGTCAGTAGGAAGATAACAGGAACGGATCTAGCTGAACACTGTGAGCAGGACGCACTGTACTAAATGTAAATAGTCTAGCTGCCTGACTGTGGTACTAATAGGATCAAATAGAACACCAGTAATTTTCTTCAGGTAGCTTTATATACTGTAACCAGACAAGCCTGCCTGTCAGTAGGAAGATAACAGGAACGGATCTAGCTGAACACTGTGAGCAGGACGCACTGTACTAAATGTAAATAGTCTAGCTGCCTGACCGTGGTACTAATAGGATCAAATAGAACACCAGTAATTTTCTTCAGGTAGCTTTATATACTGTAACCAGACAAGCCTGCCTGTCAGTAGGAAGATAACAGGAACGGATCTAGCTGAACACTGTGAGCAGGACGCACTGTACTAAATGTAAATAGTCTAGCTGCCTGACCGTGGTACTAATAGGATCAAATAGAACACCAGTAATTTTCTTCAGGTAGCTTTATATACTGTAACCAGACAAGCCTGCCTGTCAGTAGGAAGATAACAGGAACGGATCTAGCTGAACACTGTGAGCAGGACGCACTGTACTAAATGTAAATAGTCTAGCTGCCTGACCGTGGTACTAATAAGATCAAATAGAACACCAGTAATTTTCTTCAGGTAGCTTTGTATACTGTAACCAGACAAGCCTGCCTGTCAGTAGGAAGATAACAGGAACGGATCTAGCTGAACACTGTGAGCAGGACGCACTGCACTAAATGTAAATAGTCTAGAAGATAACAGGAACGGATCTAGCTGAACACTGTGAGCAGGACGCACTGCACTAAATGTAAATAGTCTAGAAGATAACAGGAACGGATCTAGCTAAACTGAATACAGTGTATATATATATATGCAACACCTGGGATGCATATATATACACAATACACTGTAAGTGCAGCTAACTGACTGACTGTTCTGCCTAATCTATCTAACTCAAATCAAATGACACTGTCTGTCTCTCTCTCTCTCTCTCTCAATGAACGCCGGAACACACACTACACAGGGCCGCCGTGCAGGCGGCCTTATATAGTGTGGGGCGTGTACTAAATCCCCTGAGCCATAATTGGCCAAAGCCTCCTTGGCTTTGGCCAATTACGGCTCTCTGTTCAGGCGGCGCTGTGATTGGCCAAGCATGCGGGTCATAGTGCATGCTTGGCCAATCATCAGCAAGCAATGCACTGCGATGCCGCAGTGAATTATGGGCCGTGACGCGCCACACGAATTTGGCGCGAACGGCCCATATCGTTCGCAATTCGGCGAACGGGCGAACAGCCGATGTTCGAGTCGAACATGGGTTCGACTCGAACACGAAGCTCATCCCTACTGTTGGAACCTCCTCTAGCAATACAACTGTAACCTAATTAACATGAGCTAGTTTACTAAATCATTTATACAGCCTAGGTGACTGAGACATGACCTTTTGCCCAGACTTGTGGTCACCGAGCTTCACACAGTAACAGAGTTAATTAGTATAAGTACAACCACAGGACATTTTCTCACAATAGCAGAAGCTCCAATAGGAGAGGCCTGGACTGGCCCTTCTCCCTGGAGTCCTTTCTGCCGCTGGAGAGAAGACAGGGTGACTGGGCTCACTCCGTCATGCTGTTGGGGATCTGGGCCGACTGCCCAGCATCCCTGGGGTATACAGGTGGAGACTGAAGTCCCATCCACCTTCACAGGAAATTCATCCTCTGTTAGTTGAGGGCAGAGTCCAGCAGTACTTGGCCCTGTTGCCAGCCCTTCTGCTGGAAATCCCACACTATCTGCTCCGGCTAACTGTTGGGGAGGGAGGCCGACTGCCCCGCCTCCCTGGAACTCTGTAGTTGTTGCCAGTTCTGGGCAGAGGTTGGTAGCACTCTGCCCGGGTTGCCAGTGCTTCAACTGGGGAAGTTCCTTGTAACTCCACAGATACTGCTGTTGGTGCTGGGCAGAGCACAGTGAAGTTTGGCCCCAATACCAGCTCTTCTGTTGGAGGCTCATTAGGTTGTTCTTCCTCAGCAGAAAAGTCTATTAAATCCCCTACCTCTATAACTGGTGTCTGGGGATAGAGGTTCACCATCTCCTGTCCATGGAACCCAGAAGATGCTATCAGTGGTGGGCTGAGGTTAGCAGAGCTCTGCCCTGTTGTCAGCACTTCAGCTTTGGGGATGGCAATCTCCAGATTTTCCACTGCCGATTCTCTGGCATGCTGCTGGACAGGCACATTCCTCCATCCAAGATGATCCCATGCAGAAACAGGATCATCAAGGTCAGTCAGCACTTGCTGCATCCACCATAAGACCTCCGCCTCCATAGCTGCTGGGGCAGGTTGGCAAAGCACACTATTACTCTGCCATACTGCCGACTCTTCAGCCAGGATTTCAGAGTTGTCAACTGGTAATTCCTGATAGTCCCAGGCAAAGGGAGCCCAGCCCTGGCACTGAGCAACGTCTAGCAGCCGTTTGTAGGCAATCTCCAGCTCCCATTCCTGAATGGCCAGAAACTCCAAATCTTCCTGTGCCCAGTGCACTTCCGAAATGTTCAGTAGCCCTTCTCTGAAATCCATGATTTCGTCCACTCGCCACTCCAAATCACTCCCAAAGTTAGGGTCCCCTGTCAGCTTCACATAGAACAGTCCCAAGCCGCTGTAGCTTAAGCCTTCCGTTGGGCTGTCATCTGCTATCCAGGGACATGCTTGGGATACATGCCACCCGAGGGCTCTGTAGCTCTCATCCAGCTTCATCTCTGCCCAGACCAGCCTGCTTAATTCAGCTGTCTGCTCCTTGTGCGTTTTTTCTACCAAAAACCACACCCGCAAGCTGTACTGCGACCAGTACCTTTCCTGGATGGAGGGGAGAACTTTTCCCTGGTGTCGCTTCTCACGGGCTAGCGCTTATTTCCAGAGTTTGCAGCGAATAGAATCACACCATCCCAGCAGGACCTGCTCTGATACTGGTCCTCTGTGCTGTATTTGCATCTCTCGCAACCTCTTTCTGAATTCCTCCTCCATGTCGGCTGGTACCTCTCCTCTCCTGCTATCCAGACCTTGGATCCAGGTGGAAGTTTGGATGTCCCAGACTGCAGGAAGCATCCCACCGCTGCCACCAATGTCACGGAACGTCCCACACTCCACTTGAGTGCTTCCGTCAGTATACCACTTCCTCCCAGTCTGGACTCAGATATCGTACAATAATAGGATAAGTACAACCACAGGACATTTTCTCACAATAGCAGAAGCTCCAATAGGAGTCAGCCCGTCTCCTACATTGTATAGAGGACAATGTGATCAGCTCTCTCAGTTAGCTAACATGTTGAGTTCAGAATCAATCAAACCAAGAAAAGTCTCTACATACATCCTGGGAGATATTGTGGACAAATATTACTGTCCCATTTTAAGTAGTCCAAGATATATTTTCTCACTCACCCTGTGCCAAGATAGCACAGGGTGACTTATGCCCCGTACACACGGTCGGATTTTCCGATGGAAAATGTGTGATAGGACCTTGTTGTCGGAAATTCCGACCGTGTGTAGGCTCCATCACACATTTTCCATCGGATTTTCCGACACACAAAGTTTGAGAGCAGGATATAAAATTTTCCGACAACAAAATCCGTTGTCGGAAATTCCGATCGTGTGTACACAAATCCGACGGACAAAGTGCCACGCATGCTCAGAATAAATAAAGAGATGAAAGCTATTGGCCACTGCCCCGTTTATAGTCCCGACGTATGTGTGTTACGTCACCACGTTTAGAACGATCGGATTTTCCGACAACTTTGTGTGACCATGTGTATGCAAGACAAGTTTGAGCCAACATCCGTCGGAAAAAATCCTAGGATTTTGTTGTCGGAATGTCCGAGCAAAGTCCGACCGTGTGTACGGGGCATTAGACATAAGAGGTGTATGGGGAGCTGAAACAAGGGCATTCCATACTTTCCAAGGGATTCTGAGTTCCACGGGCCCTCCTGTCACAGACAGATATGCACAGATTATAACAGACAGATCTGTTAGATGTTGATCACTGGGATGTGGCAGATGTTCACAGACAGATATGGCAGATGTTCACAGGCAGTTGTGCCAGATGTTGGCGGTCAGATGTGCCAGATGTTGGCGGTCAGATGTGCCAGATGTTGGCGGGCAGATGTGCCAGATGTTGGCGCTCAGATGTGCCAGATGTTGGCGGGCAGATGTGCCAGATGTTGGTGGGCAGATGTGCCAGCTGTTGATGGGCAGATGTGCCAGTTGTTGATGGGCCAGCTGTTGACAGGCAGATGTTGACAGGCAGATGTTCACTGGGACTGCTGTATGACAGGCGTTTTCACTGTGTTTGGGGACACTGTTTTGGGACACTATCTGGGTGATCAGTGGGTTATAAAGCAGACAAACAGCTAAAAGCTCATTGATCCCCTGGCTGCAGCACAGATCTCTCTTCCTTTCATCACTGACAGGCTCTGTGTGAGGAGAGGAAAAGATGAGAGCTGTTATCAGGGCTCTCTGTTTACATTACATGATGGCTGTAATTGGACACAGCTGTCATGTGATTAGGAGGGCCAATCATAGAGCTCTCCTGTTGTGCAGCACTGTCATGTCTCTGGGGGGCACAGGCAGATCGGGATTGCGCTGCTGTGCGGGCACACGGCCGAGCAATCCCGTGTCTAACATCACTGCCACTCCCGCTGTTTACTTCACGATGGCTGTGACTAGACACAGCCATCATGTTGATCAGAAGGGCAAATCAAAGTGCCCTCCTGCTGTTCCAAGATGTGGCGTGTCCGGGGGACATGCGAGCATCATGATCGCGCTTGCCCTCGCAATCCTGCTTTTTCTGAGGGACGTGGTAGAATGTGGAATGTTTTCATGGTTTGGTAAAATATATTTTTCTCTGTCACTTTTCACTTGCTGTCCATCTCACAAAAATATTTACCCAAACTCCCACAGGTGTCCCCTACGCCATTTTTTTTATTTTGGCACAGGGTTCCCCTTAAAATCCATACCAGACCTGAAGGGCCTGGTATGGATTTTGGGAGGACCCCCATGCAATTTTTTTAAAATTTCTGGTTCAGGGTTCCCCAAAGGTCCTGGTAATGGACTGGGGGGCCCCCACCCATGCCGTTTTTTTTCAATGAGTTTTATCAATATAGCCAAGACCCAACAATTCATTACAGGCATACTATAGACACCCCCAGGCAAGATATTTAAAGGAATATTTAATTTTTATTGTTTCACTTTGAGCATTATTAAAATCACTGCTCCCGAAAAAACGGCTATTTTTAAAACTTTTTTTTTGCATTGGTGCATGTCCCCTGGGGCAGGACCCGGGTCTCCAAACACTTTTTATGACAATAACTTGCATATAAGCCTTTAAAATGAGCACTTTTGGTTTTTCATGTAGTGTCCCATAGACTTTAGCAGTGTTCTGTGGCTTTCGAATTTGCCTCGAACACCACACCCTCGAACACCACATAATGTTCATTGTTCGCCGAACGTCCGAACAACCAACGTTTAGCTCGAACGTATGCTCGGGCCAAAACCGTTCGCCAATCCCTAGTAATCAACCATAACCAGTCTTCAAAACAGATGGCATATGCCAGAAACAGGTTGTTCAATGGCTCTCTGGTCTTCCACAGTACATCTGCATTGATTAACTTATTGCACTCCTGGGACTTAGGACTATTTTACACCACAGAGATGCAGCCTAAAAACATGTGGCAGCACAGTGGCTCACAGGCTAGCACTTCTGCCTACCAGCCCTAAGTTTGAATCCCAATCCTGCTACCTGGCTAAAGGTTTTTATGTTGTGGTGTTAACATTTCTATTTCACCAGTGCTAACATTTTTGATGGGTTTTTTGATGGGTTTCACATAAAGGAACCCCAAGAAATCACATTATAAATCAAGCAAGTGTGGGTTAGAACTGGGGTGTTTTGGCGCAGATATGGATGTCTACATCTGGTGTGATGCTGCATACATATTTTAATGTTGTATGCTTATGATGAATGACAAATGCGCTTTCTCACAAATTTGTGTGCAGCATCCCTCACAAAGTTTTCAGTACCTGTTTTGGACCCGCCACATGCCCAACAACGTACAAGTTTGATTTGGAGATTTTTGGGATCACTGATCATGGGCAGAGCCTGAAAGGTATTCTTTAATTTGCAACGAGTGTGTATTCCTAATGAACAGTAGTGAGCACTTGAGGCCTACGCGAAGAGACAGAATCAAGTACACTGGTGGGTGTGTCCTTTACTGGGTGGGTGGAGGTGGGCAAGCTTAGCTAGGTTATTTAAAGGCCAGCATTTGTGGTGGGTGTTTGGCCTAAGAAAAGGCCTGATTTTTTCTTTGCAGTGTGTATATTGGGTTACAAATAGATATGGTTTTGGGGGGTGCATAATTCCTAAACCCACACCCCACTAAGTCTGTTTGATGATTGCTTCTAAATCTCACATGTTAGAACTACAACTGCTATGGAATGGTTGAGATGCAAAGGAAAGTTCCTGCTAATTCATTCCTGCTGTGTGAGTCAATGTAGTTTGTGCGCTGATTTTTTGGTTTTTGTATTAATTTTGTCTGTTTTTGCTTATGATAATTCTGCCATGTAACTTCTTTGGGGTTTGGGGCGAGGACTTCTGATCAAAAAAAAGGTTAGTCATGCTTGTTGTTAGCTTGATTTCTATCCCTGCTTTTCTAACGTGATTTGTTTAATGTGTCTAATTTTTTGTGTCTTACCCTTGTAGCTTGTAAGCTCTTTTGTAGTTTGTAAGCTCATATTGTCAAATGCTGGAGCATCATTTCCATGCCTTTTTTTTGGCCCAATACAATAATGTACCAAGTATTTATACTAATGTTGAAATAAAAAGTTGATTGTTTTTTGCTTTAAGTTTGAATTTGCAGACTCGAAATACATATTTTATAGGTGAAAACAATTCATACCCCTTTAAATCTGTATTCAATCTAGTTGCATACAAAGGTATTTGGTTGTGCAAGTCCTTGAGTAAAAAGTGTAATGGGGAGGAGGGGGAAGAAAAACCCCAAAAAAACACAAAAAAACCCTGCTCCATAGCTGAAATTTAGGGCTCTACTAATTATTTTGTGGACTAGGTAAGCCATGAAATATGTCAACTAAATTGGAGTTATCTCTAAGCACCAAATTAAGAAAAAAATACCCCAAAAACTGTTTACAAAAAATTTGGTGTGGGGTTTCCCCCAAAATCCATACCAGGCCCTTTGGGTCTGATATGGATTTTAAGGGGAACTCAATGCCAATTTTTTTTTTTCACAAATTGGTGTGGGGTCCCCCCCAAAATCCATACCAGGCCCTTATCCGAGTGTGCAGCCTGGAGGTCAGGAAAGGGGGGGCGAGCAAGTGCCCTGATAAGAAATATGTAAAGAATTACAAGTGATATCTACATTTTCCTTGTTCCTTATATGCTTTTTTCTAGCTAAAATGGCGCTGACTTATTGTTTATGCAATCTGCTTAGTTCCGACCAACACCTACAACAATATTTAAAGAACTAGCAAAAGTTTACCATATTATGCATATTGTGAAAGGGCACTGGTTTTTGACAATAAAGCTGACGATGCACCATGAGTCACCAGTTTGCCTTAGCCAATGGCAGCTTGCCAAACACTGCTATAAAATGACATGTGTAAAAGGGTTCCTGGGTGACTCTGATGAAACTCCTTGCTGTGTACAGAACTTACCCCTATGTATCGGTACATTTGTAATAAATCTGTCTTCTAATCAACATGACCGGAGTCAATTGATCAGTGAGAGAATGGAATTTTACTGACATCATGGTCCTTTCGAGCCGGAAGAAAGGATTAGGTGGTGGATCGAATGGTTCCATCCAAAATATTGGTGAGTATCAGACTACCTCTCGCCGAGACCTAGGTCCTCCCACTCAAGTTAAGTGGTAAAAAGAGGTTGGTCGGTTCCGGGATCCACACCTGACTTCTACTCCTGGACTTCTGATCCAGTCCTCCGAGTCTGTGAAAGGTAAGACAGATCTTTTCTTTTCTCTTCTTTTCTCATCTACTCGAGGTGATTTGGGGTTTTATTGAGTATGCCGGCACTGATCGTAAAAGATCTAGGTGACACAGGGGCCGAAGACAGAGGCACTTCTGGACGTTGCCTATGGTAAATAGACGTAGCCCGCTGTCCGAGACAGATTAAAAAAAAAAAATTTAAGGTACCGAAAGATGATAGATGATTGATAATTGTTGTGAATAGTGGCTACAAGTAATCTGGATAGATTACAGAGAGTCACAGTGGCCATTTCAGGTTTTTTTCTAACTGAGTGGTGGTTGGGACAAACAGGAAGTGAATGTATGAGCAGGAATCAATCTAACTTGATCAGAAACACTTCCCCCATAGATCGATTGTTTTTCTCTTTTTCTCTCGAGAGCAATATTTCCTGCACTGTTCCTTTTGCTGCATTTGTTAAATCATGAGACTAACTCTCACTCTTTCCTCCTCATGTTTAACATAACTGCTAACTTGATATTTTTGCTTTTCTGTGATCCAAGGGTTTCTAGTCTGGTGGTTTACAGGTTGATAAAAGGCCTGCTTTATTATCTGTCTGGCTGCAAACTTGTGGTTAAAAAAAAAAAAAACTGGACTCACTCACTCCCCCCCCCCCCCCCCCCTCACAGACACCTAAGTGCACTTCCTCTTTTGTGTGAGTGTGTGTTAAAAAAAAAAAATTCTGATCAGAACGTTAAGAATACTGTTTGTTTTGACCAACTTTACTTTGTAGTAAATAAGGTAAAGGTATAAGTTGTTTTTTATGTGAATATATATATATATATATATATATATATATATATATATATATATATATTTTTTTTTTTTTTAAAGGTGTTTATTTTTGGATTTTTACAATAAAAATAATACAAAAACGATGAAATTATAAAAGAACCAATAATACAGACTGTTCTACATACATGTATGTCATAGGTATTTAGATCCATGAAGATATAGCAGGAATCATGAAGTAGTACAGCTGTATAAAACAGTAATACCCCAACCAGAACAAAGTCGCACCATTCATACACACACTCATACACACATCTGTCACCCACGACCACCAGTAATACAGCATAATTTCGGCACGCCTTGTGGAATAAACTTTCATCAGAACGTATACAAATTTCCATCCACATTAAGATATATGTCAAGTAATGTTTGCTAAGAACACATCTCCTCGCCTCCTCACTGAGACAACTGCGAGGAGAGGACATCCCCCCAGAAGTCCCTTGAAACATCCAGCCATGGCTGCCAGATCTTGGTGAACTTCCTAGGGCATGTCCTGCTCTTGTATATCAACTTAAATTTGGGGAGGGTCCCATGAACAATACGGAAGAAGGCTTGGGCTGAAGGGGGTTCAGTATCTTTCCAATGCAATAAAATGGTCTTACGTGCATAAAACAATAAAATACGTATCAACATCCTAGCATGAGTGCGAGGAACACTATCATTTAGTACTCCCAGAAGTCCGACCTCTGGAGTTTGCGGCAGCGGTATATGTAGCTTACGGTTGAAAAAGGAAAAAACATGTTTCCAGAATGCTGCAAGTCCAGGACATGTCCAAAACATATGAAAGAAATCAGCAGCAATCCTTTTACATCTAGCGCATGCAATATCCTGACCCAGTCCCATTGTAACCAACCTAGCGGGTGTATAATGTAAGTGATGTATAAACTTAAATTGTATCAGGACATCAGCCGTGCTGATGATATCCTGAAAGCATACTTCCACTGCCTCCTCCCAGTCCTCTTCAGAAAGCTCAGGCATAATCCTTTGCCATTTACATTGAGAGTTCTGAAAAGGATCCGGGCCCATCACCTGAAGGCGCCCATAGAAGGGCGTCACAAGTTTGTTTATCTCTGGAAATGACAGAAGGTCCTCCATGGAGGATTCCTTGAGCTCTATGGTCAATGAACCAAATTGTGTCCTGAGGGCATGTCGCAATAAAAGGTATTTGAAGAAGAATTTGTTTGCAATGCCATATTTAAATCTAATGGATTCAAAGGGCATTAATATATTGTCCTCAAAAATATGAGAGAGGTGTGTGATCCCAAAGCGGGCCCACCACGCCGAATCTGGATGACCACAGAGCTCAGGAATATTCGGGTTCCGCCACAGAGGAGTCTTGGGATTGTGTCAGTATCTTTCCCCCCTCCCTCCAGGCCATAAAGCAAACCTCAGCGGGAGAAAATCTGGAACCACCCGTTTTTTTTGACCTATGTAGTTCGTCCTTCAAGGAGGTAGGGGATGCAAATAAAGATAATAGAAAAGCCGTGGACGGAGTTTGGGGATCAGAGTGCAACCAATCATGGATATAAGTGAGCTGGGAAGCGAGAAAATAGTTCCTTAAATTTGGGCAAGCCAATCCGCCTACAGGCTTGGCCGCTTGTAATGATGATTTGGCTATACGAGGTTGGCTACCGTTCCAAATGAAAGTAAACAGGGCAGAGTCAAGTTTTGCAAATAATTTTTTGGTAAGGAAAACCGGGGAAGCCCTAAAGCTATAGAGAAATTTTGGTAGAAAGATTATTTTAAATATGTTTATGCGACCAATTAAATTAAGGGGCAATGACGACCAGGTACGGAATTTCTCCGTCATCTGTTGGACTATAGGGGTGACATTAAGTTCCTCGTACCTAGAAAGGTCAGTATGTATCTGGATACCAAGGTACTTAAGGGAGGGCGTCAGTTGAATGCATGACCTCTGTAAATAGTTGTAAGGGGAAGGGGGACCGATAGCCAAGGCCTGCGATTTTTCCCAGCCCACTCGGAGTCCTGAGACCACACCAAACTCCTCCACCACCTGCATTAATTTAGTAAAAGAGCTTTCCCTTTCATCTAGATATACCAGGGCATCATCTGCGTATAAGGAGATTTTTTCCTCAAGCGGGCCCGAGCGGATACCCCCAATCTCGGCCGTCTGCCGCACAGCCAGAGCCAATGGCTCAATGGCTATTGCGAACAGCAGGGGAGAGAGAGGGCACCCCTGCCGAGTACCCCGTCCTAAGGAAAATGGTGCAGAGATATCCATGTTTGTACGAACCCTAGCTCTTGGGTCTGCATACAGTAAGCGGACCCAGTGAATAAAAGTTGGGCCAATACCCATCCGTGCCATAGCTTCCCATAAAAAAGGCCAACTCACAGTATCAAAAGCTTTTAGTATATCTAGGGACAGAACTAGGCCAGATTGCCCCGCACGTGCCGCCTCATGAACATGTAGGTACAACCTTCGGATATTATCAAATGTACTCCTGCCAGGCATGAAACCGGAATGATCTGGTGGTATAAGGGCGAGGATGACAGACTGGAGTCTAAGGGCGAGAATTTTTGCTAAGATCTTTACATCACCATTCAGAAGTGAAATAGGCCTGTAGGATCCGCAATGTTTGCTATCCTTACCGGGTTTGGGTATAACCACAATAAGTGCTTCGTTTAAGGATTCAGGGAGCTTCCCTAACTTAAGGGAGTCTTGAAACAATTTGAGGAGCCTAGGAGCCAGTACCTCTACATGCGCTTGGTACCACTCCGAAGGAAGCCCATCCAGGCCCGGAGCTTTATTAGAGGGAAGGAGGCTTATGGCCTTGGTGACCTCCTCCAGCGTGATGGGCTTGTCTAGGAGGGACTGCTGGGAGGTGTTGAGTACCGGGAGATCAAGGGATTCAAAGAAGCCCATAAAGTCTGTCTCTGGAGGGATTTCCGTGCCCTTATATAATGTGGCATAGAAGTCCGCGAATGTTTTATTAATAGTCAATGCGTTGGATGTAATCGATCCGTCAGGTAAGTGAATTTCAGCAATTGTGGTTCCCTGACAGTCCGCGTGAGCAAGATATGCCAGGAGCCTGCCATTCTTCCCACCATGTTCATGTATACGAGCTGAGAGGTACAACTGTTGCTTCCTGGTCAAGTCCACCAAGTGCAACTGCAGCGCCCGGTGGGCCTCAGTCAGCATGCCTCTGGTTTCAGAGGAGGGGGCGCCCGCATGGCGGGCACGAGCGTCCTCCAAAACCTTCCGAAGCTCATCCTGTGTCCTCCTTCCGGCAGATCTGTAGCTCTTGATTCTAGAAATACAGGAACCCCTTACCACGGCCTTGAAGGCATCCCAAACAGGACCCACAGGAGCAGAGTCAGTGTTAAGGGACCAATAAATAGTCATGTCAATCGGGATGCCCTCAGCTATCTCTGGAGTAGAGATCCAGAGAGGGCTGAGTCTCCAAGTTCGAAACCCCGGTCTATGGCCCAAAGTCAAATCCACCTGTATCATAGAATGGTCAGATTCCGTCTGGGGGAGATACGCTATGGATTGAACTACCGGTAAGAAATCCTTCGTGGCGAGAGCAAAATCAATTCTGGAAAGGGCTGCATAGGACCTAGACTGGCAGGAGTACACTTTGGCCTCTGGAAATTTCCAGCGCCACAGATCCACATATCCATAGGTATTACACCACGCACGGAGCAACCCGGACTCGGACTTCAAAGGTTTTAATCTATCTAGGTCAGGTTGCAAGACCGAGTTGAAATCCCCAAGGATAAGCATAGGACAGCTAGGCAGATTTGCAAACTGAATATCAAGACCAAAAAACATCGCAGCCGTGACCGGAGGAGGGAAATACACCGCCACCAGAATAAGGGGTGTGTCATGTATTGATACATGTAAAATAACATACTGCCCCTTGGGGTCTAGGATAACTTGGTGACACACGAAGGGCACTCCCTTACGGATTAATATGGCTATGCCCCGGGCATAATTTGAGTAGGTAGAGTGATAATGGTTGGCTACCCAGTGTTTTTTGAGTGCCATCACCTTGGCCCCCATTAAATGAGTCTCCTGAAGACACAGGATATGGGGTTTACTAAGTTTCAGGGCCGCAAAGATGGACGCTCTTTTAAATTTGGAATTCAACCCGCGGACATTCCACGAACAAACAGTTACGTTAGACATGGAGTTGATAGCATGGGTGCATACGGGTCAGGAGGGGTCTGAAGAAGAATCCCTCCCCCGGTCACGGCCACGTATACAGTTAAGGGTCGCAGTGCCAGACATTCATTCAACCATACATACACCATACATACAACCATACAACAACAGACATTGTCACATTCAATACCCAACAGGGGTATTAATTCCCCTGCCCAGCTCCAAAAAAAGGGAGTGGGCCTGTACCCTAAACTTTTATCGTGCGTGGGGCGCATGGCCCAAAACAGGAGGCAGGAAAAAATTATAAGCTCAAAGGCAACAAAAAAAGTCATTAGTCAATTATAATGTTTCAAAAGGAAATAAAATAAGGGGACTGAGTCCCAAGGCAGCTCGGGCCCGGTCATAAACCGGGACTTGGTACTCTCCCTCCGGAGACAAGTAGGATCCTCCAAGGTCAGTACATGTCCGTAACGAAACAGAGAAAATTGCCCATCATAACCAATATAGCAAAAAAAAGGGGGGAGAGGGGGAAAGAAAAAATTATAATGCAGGCAAGGGGATCCCAGAGAGGAGAGGAAACTTGTGTTAAAGCTGTGGAGCCATCATAATGTGGGGACCCGCTTCAGGCAGGAGGCTTGGGAGGGTGGGGTATTGCTTCCCACCAAGACATGGCATCTTGTGGGGATTAAAAGAAATGAGCTTTCCCTTGATATGTGACCCGAAGGGTGGCAGGAAAAAGCATGGAATACTGAATATCTTGTTCCCGAAGCTTCTGCTTGATCCGTTGATAGCTGGCTCTACGGTTGCGGACTGTTGCTGAGTAGTCTGGAAAGAGTGACACCACTGCATTATTAATGCGGAGACTTCCTTTCCGCCTGGCGGCCCCCAAGATGGAGTCGCGGTCTCTGTAATTAAGGAGACGAATCACCATCGTACGTGGGGGGTGGCCTTCTGGTAGGGGGCGCCCGGGGACCCGGTGGGCCCTCTCGATCACAAAACAGGGGGATAACTGTTCTCGGCCAAACTCTTGCTCAAGCCAGCTCTCTAGGAAGGCTACAGGGTCAGACCCCTCCACCCACTCCGGAAGTCCAACCAGGCGCAGGTTGTTCCTGTGTAGGCGGTTTTCAAGGTTGTCGACCTTATCCTCCAAAGTTGAAATCTTTCCCCCATATGTATTGAGTCTAGGTAAAATGGGAGCAATAGTGTCCTCCAAATCACTGATACGTTGTTCAGTCTCGGTAACCCGGCCACGCAGCTTGTGCACATCTTGTCGCATAATAGTTAAGTTTATCTTAAGCCCATCCACCTTCCCCACCAGATCTGCATGGTTTACCTTGATAATGGCCAGGACATCTGCCAGGGTAGGTTCCTTGGCGCCATCCGCGACCGCCGGGCCCGGGGTCGGTACCGAAGGGATGGCTGCAGGGTCCGGAATCTCTGGGGAGGGTGGTGGGGATCCGTCCAGGCCATCACCGAAGAGATCCGGAGTGGAGGCTGGGGATGAGCTAGGCCCGTGGACAGTATGGCGGCGGCCATCTTGGCAGGAGCGTGTAGCGATGCTCATCTTTACCGGAGGCTGTTTCTTTGTACGCCGCTTTCCCATCATCCAAAATGCCCCTCAATGATGCACAAGACACACCTGAAGGGATTAGGCAGAAAAGAAATCAGGTGCTGACGATGGATGATCAGGATGGAGCAGGATTGTATAGGGAGAGACCGGAGCTACACAGGAACAATATATGTGTGTGTGTGTATGTATATATATATATATATATATATATATATATATATATATATATATTTATTTCCTGTTTGGAGAGTTTAGACTTTGTTTGCTGTTTTATATAGATTTTGACAAAGTTCGAGAGTAGAATTACCAGTCTTGTATTCTAATCAAAAAAAAAGAAGAAGTAAAAGATTAGAAATGGCGGAATACTGTTTTGAGCACGCTAGAATTAGAGTAGAAGGAAGGAGAACAAAAGAGAAATGCCAAGCCCAACTGCCCCTAGAGGACAAAGAGGCAGACAAAACGGTCAGCCCCTAACTATGACTGTTTTTAAACCATGGACTGAGAGTGACGTGCAGAAGGCTACCGAGCATATTAAACATCCTATGTTTGGGGCCCCAGAAATCATTGAAAATATGGAAGGTCTGAGGAAAAGTTATAGGCTAAACGGGGTCGAAGTGGAAAGGGCCTTAAGGAGGGTTCTAGGATCAGATTGGGCATTAGTAAAGGGAAATTGGGACCCCTGTGTAGCCACAGTGCCCCCTCAACAAAAAGGGGAACCACTGGCCCTTGATAGCAAAGATTTAACAGACAGATTGACTGCCTTCTATCAGAGATGCAATCTCCGATCGGTATAACGAACTGACTGGCAAAAGATTAATATGACTGTAAAGGAAGACAAGGAAAGTGTCAGTGATTATCTAAATAAACTACGAGAAGTTTTTAAAGTGTTCTCTGGGCTCCCCAAAGCTGAGGATGTGAATAGTGCATATCAACAACAGCTAAAGATAGCTTTTGTTAATGGATTAAAACAGGATCATAGGGATTACATTGTTAAAAACTTGGTTACTTACTGAACTGCATCAGTTTTAGATGTTTTGCAATATGTTAAGCATTCTGAGAAGTATTTGAAAGTGATGGGAAAAAAAAAAAAAAGTGAAAGTAAAGTTGTTTGTGCAAGGTGATGAAGGCGATACCCCCTTAATAAGGAAGCAGAGGAGGGTATAGCCCCTGCAATACCCCTCTTTTTCCTGTTAAAAAGGCTCCGCCTTCCACAGGCTGGAGAATGGTACAGGATTTACAAGCTGTTAACCAGGCAGTTATACCAAGGGCATAAGGTAAATAAAACTAAACTCCAGTTGTGGCAACAGCAGGTCAAATACTTAGGGTATAATATCTCAAAAGAAGGTCGACACCTGAATGAGGAGAGAATTCGAGCCCTCCACCAGGTGCCGAAGCCAGAAACAAATGATGTCTTTTTTGGGCATGACAAATTTTTGTAGAGCTTGGATTTCTGGGTATTCAATACTGACTGCGCCTAGTTGGTCCATACATTTGAGCCCAGCACGACACCTTTACTGTATGACAGGTTGAGTGAGGTTGTTTGACACAACCTCACTTAACGATACAGAGATGTACTACATTAAACATGTACTACATTAAACCCATCCACACTAATACCACTTCCTACTGATGGTCATAAACATGACTGTACTGCTGCCATCGCTGAAAAGGTACTGCCAAGAAGTGATTGGAAAGATGTACCGTTATCTAACCCTGACATGACACTTTTTGTTGATGGCTCCAGTACGAAAAATCCAGATGGCACAAGTGTAACTGGATATGCAGAAGTGACACATGACAGAACAGGAAATCATAGAGATAGATCATACAGTCCTTACTGATATACAGCAGAATATATCCCCTGGGGAGAAACAATATAGGAAAACAAAAGGTTGCCAAAATCCTTATTTAGGTATGCAGCAGTATTGACACATGGAGTAACTCATGTGTCAAACAGGGGGATGACTGAGATATTAAATAAGGTATGTACAGCCTATGGCTTCACAAACTACTAAAAAAAACCTTTTTGTTCTCAATGCATTATATGTACAAGACACAATGCTCAGGGAGGCATAAGACTACGGAAAGGGAAGTTCCCCACACCGCAATATCCATTCCAACACATTTGCATGGATTTTATTGAATTAGACAAATGTGAAAAGGAAGAAATATTGTTTGGAAATCATTGATGCATTGATCACATGGGTAGAGATATTCCCCACAGGAAGTGCTGATGCCTTAACAGTATCCAAAGCCTTACTAAAAGATATCATTTCACAATTTGGGATACCAGAGAAGATTTATAGCGATAATGGTCCACATTTTGTAAATCAGACTATAAAACACCTAACAGAAGTGATGGGTATAGAAGTAAAGAATCACTGTGCATATCACCCTCAGTCAGCAGGGCTCGTAGAAAGACATAATGGGATATTAAAGAGCAAGCTAAAAAAGGCTATGGAAGAGACAGGGAAAAATTGTATGTACTGTCTCCCACTAGCTATTTTAAGCATGCACATCACGCCCACTAGGGAGGGGCTGAGTCCATTTGAAATGATGTATGGTAGACCTTATAAAATACCTTTATTACCAAATGAAAGCCACACAGAGGAAGGGGAGAGAACCTTAGCACAATACATGTCAAGGTCATTAAAACAGAAACAAATTAACCAAGAGTGTTCCATTCCAGAAGGAGAGCCCATAGGAGAAGACAAAGTACAAATCGGGTGCTCATCAAGGTGATCAAAAAGAAGCATTGGCACTCCCCTAAGTGGGACGGGCCATATCAAGTACTCCTTACTACTCCCACTGCAGTAAGAATTGCTGAAAGGACTATCTGGATTCACCAATCCCACTGTAAAAAGGTAAACATAGGCAGAGTAGGGACAGAAAGACTGAAGGAGGGGGAAAGTCCAACTACAAAGGGAGGCAGATAAAAGGTCTGCTTGTCTCAACCTTGGTGAAGAAAAGGCCCTATTTAGGCCCCCCTCACTTCAGATAGGATGGTAGGGATTTTGTTCCTCATGGGAGCATTGGTGACTCTAGGAGAGGCCTCTATACGGGGAGGTAGGAGACACGGGAAGATAGTGGAACCAATAAATTGGGAAGAGACAGGAAGAGCATTGAACCTCACCTTTGTTGAAGGAACCACCAGTACTATACAGGTGGATTTCTGCCAGATGACAGATTGTGGAGATAAGGTAGAAGCAAGTAAGCTGACCTGGGCAGATAAATACGTGTGCTACCTGGCTGGAACTACCGGGTGTACTATTTGGGATTCAGTCATGTGGATAACTGCAGCCCAGGATTGGGGATATGAGATCCCAGCAGCAGGAGATTTAAAGAATAGAATAACCATAACTAAAGAGGCCCACTCTCCCTGTACAGAATCAAAGAATTGCAATATTATTGATTTTCCTGAAGGACCCAAAACTAGAAGATCAGAGGTATACCATGTAGGAGCTTGGATATCAGGAACTGACCCTTTGGGAAAATTCTTCCTTGAAGTCAAACCAAAGAATGAGACAAACAAGAAGAAAGAATTAGATAATGAGGACCGACTTAAAGTAGAGGTATTAGGATCCACAGTGGCTTGAATGGTTAATATATACTGCTAACACCCTTAAAAAAGAGAACTGCTTGGTCTGTGCAGGGGCCAGACCCCAGCTGGCTACAGTGCCTTTTCCCTTAAATAACAATACAGATCCAGATGGTTTAGGGTGTATGCTAAAGCTATATAAAAAAACATACAAACCTGACACCAACACTACCTGTCACACGTTAAGTTTGTTGTTTCCCCAGGTTCAGAGACCTCAGATACCCCCTGCTGTCACGGCATACCCTGACAACTTTACTTGTTTTGCACTTCCGGGGAATGAGAGTGGCAAAGATTTGGGGTCTTTACCGGATGACTACTGCATGGAGAGGATTAACAAAATAGTAAAGGGAGAGGGTGACAACTGGGTTGAGCACAACACCCAGAGGGCGGACGTCTGGTGGTTATGTGGAGACAAGAGGCTCAGAGCGAGCATCCCAGCCAATTCCAGGGGGGGTTGGGCCCTGGTACAGCTGGCAATGCCTCTGCGCTTACTGTCAGAGTCCCCTTGGAAGACGGGTCACTGGAGGAGCAGAAGGGACACCTCTCCTTCGGGGTCTTTTGACTCCCAGATCTACATAGATGAGATTGGGGTTCCGCGTGGAGTGCCGAGCGAGTTTAAGCCTAGGAACCAAGTGGCAGCTGGATTTGAGTCTCTTCTCTGGTGGGTGACAGTAAACAAAAAATGTTGACTGGATTAACTATATATATACTATAACCAACAAAGGTTTGTAAACTACACCAGGGATGCAGTTAAGGGATTGACAGAGCAATTAGCCCCTACCTCTCTGACGGCATGGCAGAATAGGATGGCATTAGATATGGTCCTAGCAGAAAGAGGAGGGGTCTGTAAAATGTTTGGTGGTATGTGTTGCACCTTTTATTTCTAACATTACAGCTCCTGGAGGAACCGTGACTAGAGCCCTCGAAGGATTGACAGCTTTATCGAATGAATTAGCGGAAAACTCAGGTACTGATGATCCATTCACAAATTGGCTTGAAGGTTGGTTTGGGAAATGGACTGGACTTGCCAAGGTCAAGGACTTGCTAAGGTCTGAAAACCCAGTTGTGGAACGGACCTGCATTGAAGTAATAAATTGAGGAAGCAAATATAGATATCAGAGGAGGGAATGATAAGAAATATGTAAAGAATTACAAGTGATATCAACATTTGCCTTGTTCCTTATATGCTTTTTTCTAGCTAAAATGGCGCTGACTTATTGTTTATGCAATCTGCTTAGTTCCGACCAACACCTACAACAATATTTAAAGAACTAGCAAAAGTTTACCATATTAGGGCATATTGTGAAAGTGCACTGGTTTTTGACAATAAATCTGACGATGCACCATGAGTCACCAGTGTGCCTTAGCCAATGGCAGCTTGCCAAATACTGCTATAAAATGACATGTGTAAAAGGGTTCCTGGGTGACTCTGCTGAAACTCCTTGCTGTGTACAGAGCTCACCCCTATGTATCGGTACATTTGTAATAAATCTGTCTTCTAATCAACATGACCGGAGTTGACTGATCAGTGAGAGAATGGAATTTTACTGACATGCCCCCCCCTGAACTGTACCACGCCACATGCCCTCAACATGGATAGGGTGCTTTGAGGACAAGGGCATCTTCCTGACAACCCTGGCTGGTGGTTGTCGGGGTCTGCGGGTGGGGGGGCTTATTAGAATCTGGAAGCCCCCTTTAACAAGGGGGCTTCCAGATTCTACCCCCCTATGTGAATGGGTATCGGGTACATCTTACCTCTACCCATTCACATAAAAAAACAGTGAAATGTGAAATGCAAAAGCTGGTTTTTGGCAAGTCCATTATTGTAAAATAGCTCTGAGCCATCTTCTTCCCGAGCTGTGTCTCCCGCCACCATCTTCTCCTGGTGCTGTCTCTCTTGCTGCCATCTTCTGTTGCTGTCTTCTCCTGGCACCGTCACTCCAGCTGCCATCTTCTCCTGCTGCTGTGTTCTTCCTTGCTGCCGGTTACCCACTAATATAAAAAAAAGGGGGGCGGCTCTCCGGGTGATGTCATCGGATGGCCACACCCCATGGCTATGTAAGAGATGCCAGACAGCGGGTGACAACACAAAGGAGGAAGACAGTGGTGAGGAAGAACACAGCAGCAGGAGAAGTAGGTGGTTGCTGGAGAGACAGTGGCAGGAGACGATGGTGGCAGGAATGATGGCGCCAAAAGAAGATGGTGACAGAAGATGGTGGCGAGAGAGACAGCATCAGGAGAAGATGGCAGCGGGAGAGACGATTCAAGCAGAAGATGGCTCAGAGCTATTTTACAATAAAGGACTTGCCAAAAACTGGCATTGTATTTTTTTTACATTTCACTGCTCTTTTTGGTAAATGCGTAGGGGTATGATGTACCCGTTACCCATTTACATAAGGCAGGCCAGGATCTGGGGGCCCCCTTGTTAAAGGGGGCTTTCAGATTCTGATAAGACCCCGACAACCCATCCAGGGTTGTCTGGAAGAGGCCCTTGTGCCCATCAACATGGAGACAAGGTGCTTCGGGGGGATCCCAATGTACCCTCCCCATGTTGAGGGCATGTGTCCTAGTACAGTTCAGAAAGTCGGGGCACTAGCTCAATCCATACTAGACCTGAAGGCCCTGGAATGGACCTGGGGGGGACTCCACGTCGTGTTTTTTTGCAATCTTTTTTTTTTTTGGACAGCAATTTTTTGTTTTTTGTACATTCAGCTGATGATTTAATCAGCAGTATATGCTGACAATAGGTGAATGCCTAATAGTTAATGCCACATGAGCATGGTTGTTACCATAATATTAATGCCTCAAATGTAAAACATTATTGTATAGAATGAAAAGTATTAAACATTAGTAATTGTACTACGTATGACTGTGCTCAGCTCAGTAGCGTAGTGGTATGACCTGTTACCATGGTTCAAGCCATAGGTTTGAATCCCACGGTATCCCATGGTATCACCTAGTGAAAACTTGCATGGTACTCCGCAGCATAATTAGGCAAATGCAAATCTTCAAATGCATGCAATGGTATGTAAGTATTCAATAATATTATGGTTTGGAATTCCAAAAATCTGGCTATTCAAATATCAAGACAAAAAATGTTGTGCAGAACCTCCCCTCCCCCAGTCCAAATTGACATAGGGTCCCCGAAAATCCATATCAGGCCCTTATCCGAGCGTGCAGCCTGGAGGTCAGGAAAGGGGGGGGCGAGCAAGTGCCCCCCCTCCTGAACCGTACCACGCCACATGCCCTCAACATGGATAGGGTGCTTTGGGGTCCCTTCCAAAGCACCTTGTCCCCATGTTGATGGGAACAAGAGCCTCTTCCTGAAAACCCTGGCTGGTGGTTGTCTGGGTCTACGGGTGGGGGGGCTTAGCAGAGTCTGCCCCCCTATGTGAATGAGTATGGGATACATCGTACCCCTCCCTATTCACCAAAAAAGTAGTGTAATGTGACAAAAGACAATAGCCAGTTTTTGACAAGTTCTTTATTAAAAATGTCTTCTTCTTCCCGGCGCTTATTTCTCCAATCTTCCTTCGGTCTTCCTCCGGTCTCCCACTGGCTTCTCCTTGCCTGCTTCTTCCTCTGGTCTTCTCCTTCTTCCTTCGGACTTCCTCCTGCTTCTTCTTCCCCCTCTTCTTCTTCTGGTCTTCTTCTTCTTCCTCCGCTGCTTAAGAAGGAGGAAGAAGCGGGGTAAAAAGATGACATTTTTAATAAAGGACTTGTCAAAAACTGGCTAATGTCTTTTGTCACATTTTCACAACTTTTTTGGTGAATTGGTACGGGTACGATGTACCCCATACTCATTCACATAGGGGAGGCCAGGATCTGGGGTCTTCCAGATTCTGATAATCCCCCTGCCCGCAGACCCCCGACAACCACCGGCCAGGGTTGTCGGGAAGAGGCTCTTGTCCCCATCAACACACACAAAGCACCCTCCTTATATTGAGGGCATGTGGCCTTATACAGTTAAGGAGGGGGGTTCATCCCCCTTTCCTGACTTCCAGGCTGCATGTTCAGATAAGGGTCTGGTACGGATTTTTTTAAATTTTGGCATGGGGGTCCCCTAATATCCATTCCAGACCCGAAGGGCCTGGTATGGACTGGGGCAGGGGCGGATCCAGGGGGGGCAAAGGGGAAATTGCCCCCTCCGAGAATGTGGGTGAGAGCGCAGGCAGCTGGCTCCCCGGGTGAGAGAGCGGGCGGCTGGCTCCGCGGTTGAGAGAGCGGGCGGGCCTGGCGGGTGATAGTCTGAGAGAGTGAGTGGGTGAGAGAGCGGGTGGGCCGGGCGGGTGAGAGTCTGAGAGAGTGGGCGGGCTGCTGGACAGTCAGGGAGCCGGCGGGCAGGGGAGCAGTGAGATGACATCATCTCTCACCGCCCACCCTGCATCCCTGCAGTTCCTCCCTCACTGTGCAGGGAGCCGTGGGCAGCAGAGAGATTACATCATTTCTTTGCTGCCTGACTGATAATCTGCTGCCTGACTCTCTGGGACACAGCAGGAAAGTGACACAGCAAGTGACATTTGAAGCAGGCAAGTGACAATCCACATCTGGCGGCAGGTGACGTGGCAAGTGACAATAAGCATCTGGTGGCAAGTGACAATCCACAACGTGTGGCAGGTGACATGGCAAGTGACAATCCGCATCTGGTAGCAGGTGACGTGGCAAGTGACAATCCGCATCTGGTGGCAGGTGACATGGCAAGTGACAATCCGCAATGTGTGGCAGGTGATGTGGCAAGTGACAATCCACATCTGGTGGCAGGTGACGTGGCAAGTAACAATTGTAGCAGGCAAGTAACAATCCACATCTGGGGGCAGGTGACGTGGCAAGTGACAATCCGCAACGTGTGGCAGGTGACGTGGCAAGTGACAATCTGCATCTTGTGGCAGGTGACATGGCAAGTGACAATTGTAGCAGGCAAGTGACAATCCCCATCTGCGGACAGGTGAAGTGGCAAGTGACAATCCGCAACATGTGGCAGGTGACGTGGCAAGTGACAATCCGCAACATGTGGCAGGCGACGTGGTAAGTGACACGCTCAGGGCTCCCACTGATTCTGCATTATGGTGAACTATTTCCTTTTGTATAACAATGTCATAATAGAAATAATGCGCTTCAATCATCTTGACACTATAACAACCATGGTGCCGTGATGATTGAAGCGCCAACACCACCCATTTCCCTGATATATTTTCCCCAAAAATATATATTTTCTGGCAGTGCCCCTCCGGAGACGAGACTCTGGATCCGCCCCTGACAGGGGGGGGGTTACCACACAGCGTTTTTTTCATTGATTTTTTTATCGATATTACCAGGAGCTGGGAATACATTACAGCCACAAGCAAGTTTAAATGACATTTTTTTCTTTAGAAATGTAATTATTGCTGTAGCATGTTCTAGACATCGCACAGATGCGCCACTTCACAGGCAGACTAAGGGGACACCCCAGGCCCAGGCATTTGAAGGAATTTTTCATTTTTATTGTTTCACTTTAAGCATCATTAAAATCACTTCAATGAGGATTTTGGATTTTGCTGGTTCGAGCCCTATTGACTGCATATGCAACCTGACAGGCATGTTCGCCGGCAATAGCGCACTGTTCAATTTGAATGTCCGCCCAGTTGGCGAGCGTTGAATTCCTAATTGGTTTTAATTGGGTGCTATTAAATGGAGAGCACCGATACTTGCCTGGAATCTAGTAAATGACCCCCCTCTTGACATTTTTGTACAATGACATTTCTATGTTTGGGGTCGTTATCATGTTGGAATACTGCCCTGCGGCCCAGTCTCTGAAGGGAAGAGATCATGCTCAGCTTCAATATGTCACAGTACATGTTGGCATTCATGGTTCCCTCAATGAACTGTAGCTCCCCAGTGACAGCAGCACTCATGCAGCCCCAGACCATGACACTCCCACCACCATGCTTTACTGTAGGCAAGACACACTTGTCTTTGTACTTTATCTTGGTCTCATGCACAAGAAAGCCTGCAAACAGTTTGCTGAAGACAAGCAGACTAAGGACATGGATTACTGGAACCATGTCCTGTGGTCCGATGACCAAGATAAACGTATTTGGTTCAGATGGTGTTAAGTGTGTGTGGCGGCAACCAGGTGAGGGGTACAAAGACAAATTTGTCTTGCCTACAGTCAAGCATGGTGGTGGGAGTATCATGGTCTGGAACTGCATGAATGCTGCTGGCACGGGGGAGCTACAGTTCACTGAGGGAACCATGAATGTCAATTTATGTGTCTTCGGAGACTGGGCCTCAGGGCAATATTTCAACATGATAACGACCCCAAACACACCTCCAAGACGACCACTGCCTTACTAAAGATGCTGAGGGTACTGGCCAAGCATGTCTCCAGACCTAAACCCTATTGAACATCTGTGGGGCATCCTCAAATGGAAGGTGAAGGAGCGCAAGGTCTCTAACATCCACCAGCTCTGTGATGTCTTCATAGAGGAGTGGAAGAGTACCAGTGGCAACCTGTAAAGCTCTGGTGAACTCCGTGCCCAAGAGGGTTAAGGCAGTGCTGGAAAATAATGGTGGCCACATAAAATATTGACACTTAGGGCCCAATTTGAACCTTTTCACTTAGGGGTGTACTCATTTTGTTGCTAGCGGTTTAGACATTGATGGCTGTGTATTAAGGTATTTTGAGGGTACAGCAAGTTTACACTGTTATACAAGCTGTACACTCACTACTTTACATTGTAGCAAGGTGTCATTTCTTCAGTGTTGTCACATGAAAAGATATAATACAATATTTACAAAAATGGGAGGGGTGTACTCACTTTTGTGAGATACTGTCTACACACACACACAAATATATTTATGTGAAAAGGAAGCAACTTTCTCAGACTGCAAACCAAAGAAGAAGTTTTTAGTTGGCACAAAGAAGATTGCGCTTATGCACCACTTGGGCACAGTTAAAAATATTACAGACATCATCAGTGACCCAATGTCATTCCGATGTGATGTCTGTTGTGAAGCCCAGATGGAATTGTGGTCAGAGTAAATTCAAGTTGGAGACGATCCAACTTCCAAAAATGCTGTAGATGGAGCTTCATTGGGTGGCATCTTTATGAACCCTGATACAAAATGAACTAATGCAGTCTGGGAGAAAAACTTGCCTTACACCTGCTACTTTATTTTTGCTTGTAACCCATAGTTATTGTTTAGTTGCTAAGTCTTTATTTATATTCACATGGAAATCACAGACAACATAAAATTCTAACAAGGGTCATGCTGTCTACTTTCTCGTGAGACTGAATGCAGTGTTTATTAAATGGAGCAGATGTACAGTACATAAATTGAAAAATGATTCTGTACATTGGCTTTCAAAAACAATTATGATATGGGTACCTCCCTTGCTGAGCAAAGTCTTTTCAGTGAACTTTTAGGACCACCACAAAGTGTTTTTCTACAAACACAGACTTGTGTTCTGAGGGTAGACTAGTGTGGTAAAAATTGTGATGGACCTTTAGCAGTGAAACAAAAATGTTACGTCAGCTGTTGGGAGTCTAGCATCAACATTAAGAATGAGCCAAACACCCACCGGTTCGGTTCGCACCAGAACATGCAAACAGGCAAAAGATTTGGACGAACACGCAAACACCGTTAAAGTCTATGGGACACAAACATAAAAAATCAAAAGTGCTAACTTTAAAAGCTTATATGCAAGTCATAAAAAGTGTTTGGGGACCCGGGTCCTGCCCCAGGGGACGTATCATGTATCAATGCAAAAAAAAGTTTTAAAAACGGCACTGATTTTAATAATGCTTAAAGTGAAACAATAAAAATGAAATATTCCTTTAAATATCATGCCTAGGGGGTGTCTATAGTATGCCTGTAAAGTGGCACATTTTTCCCCTGTATAGAACAGTACCACAGCAAAATTACTTTTCTAAAGGAAAAATTGTCATTCAAAACTGATTGCGGCTGTAATGAATTGTTGGGTCTCGGCAATATAAATAAAACTCATTGAAAAAAACGGCATGGGTCCCCCCCCCCTGTCCATTACCAGGCCCTTTGGGTCTGGTATTGATATTAAGGGGAAACCCGAACCATAAATTAAAAAAAATTGTGTGGGGGTCCCCTCAAAATCCATACCAGACCTGAATATGGAAATTAAGGGGAACCCTGCACCAAAATTTAAAAAAATGGCGTAGGGGTCTGCCCAAAATCCATACCAAACCCTTATCTGAGCACGCAACCTGGCAGGCTGCAGCAAAAGAGGGAGGGGGAAGAGAGAGCGCCTCCCCCTCCTGAACCATACCATTCCCTCAACATGGGGAGGGTGCTTTGGACTAGCCCCCCAAAGCACCTTGTCCCTATGTTGATGGGGACAAGGGCCTCATCCTCACAACCCTTGTACCCTTGTGGTTGTGGGGGTCTGCGGGTGGGGGGGCTTATTGGAATCTGGAGTCCACCCTTTAACAAGGGGACCCCCAGATCCCGGCCTCCCCTCCTATGTGAATTGGTAACTGGTACATTGTACCCCTACCATTTCACAAAAAAAATGTCAAAAATAGTAAAAAAGACAGGAGACACTTTGGGAACTGTCTTTTATTAAAAGATAAAAAAAATAAAAATGTTCCATGATGTAAATCCATCTCACGCCGTCCGACAAGCCACAAAAAAAAAAGCTGCAACAGCTCCGCCGAGTGACACTTCTTCAAAGTGACAGCTGTCATATAGCTAAGGGCGGTAGCATCAGAGAGGGGGGCGGGGTCACACATTTACATCACTGGGTGGCCCTGCCCTCAGCTATATAACAGCTGTCATCGAGAAGCGGAGCTGTTGCGGCTTTCTTTTTTTTTTCGGCTCGTCGGGCGGCATGAGATGGATTTACATCGTGGGACATTTTTATTTTTTTATCTTTTAACCACTTGCCGACCGCCTCACGCAGATATACTGTGGCAGAATGGCACGGGGAGGCAAAATCAAGTACCTGGTATGTGATTGCCTTCCCGCAGGCAGTGGGTCTGATCGGACCTCCCCGGTGCCCGAGGCGGTCGGCTTTGGTCTGGGAGCGATGAAAGGTGAGGGGGAGACCATCCATTCGTGGCCCCCCCCTCACGATCGCTCCCAGCCAATCAGAATAAATTCCTCTGCTGCTGTATGCTAAACAGCAGTAAAAGGAAATTATGTCATCTCTCCTCGGCTCGGTATTTTCCGTTCCGGTGCCGAGGAGAGAAGACTTCACTGTGAGTGCACAACACTACACACACAGTAGAACATGCCAGGCACACTTTACACCCCCCGATCCCCTCCGATCACCCCCCAATCACCCCCCCGTCACACTGACACCAAGCAGTTTTTTTTTCTGATTACTGCATGGTGTCAGTTTGTGACAGTTAGTGTGGTGGGGCAGTTAGTGTTAGCCCCCTGTAGGTCTAGGGTACCCCCCCTAATAAAGTTTTAACACCTTGATCACCCCCCGTCGCCAGTGTCGCTAAGCGATCATTTTTCTGATCGCTGTATTAGTATCACTGGTGACACTAGTTAGGGAGGTAAATATTTAGGTTCGCCGTCAGCGTTTTATAGCGACAGAGACCCCCATATACTATCTAATAAATGTTTTAACCCCTTGATTGCCCCCTAGTTAACCCTTTCACCACTGATCACCGTATAACTGTTATGGGTGACCCTGGTTAGTTTGTTTATTTTTTATAGTGTCAGGGCACCGTTTATTACTGAATAAAGGTTTAGCCCCCTGATCGCCCGGCGGTGATATGCGTCGCCCCAGGCAGCGTCAGATTAGAGCCAGTACCGCTAACACCCACGCACGCAGCATACGCCTCCCTTAGTAGTATAGTATCTGAACGGATCAATATCTAGCGTCCCCAGCAGTTTAGGGTTCCCAAAAAACGCAGTGTTAGTGGGATCAGCCCAGATACCTGCTAGCACCTGCATTTTGCCCCTCTGCCCAGCCCAGCCCACCCAAGTGCAGTATCGATCGATCACTGACACTTACAAAACACTAAACGCATAACTGCAGCGTTCGCAGAGTCAGGCCTGATCCCTGCGATCGCTAACAGTTTTTTGTTAGCGTTTTGGTGAACTGGCAAGCACCAGCCCCAAGCAGCGTCAGGTTAGCGCCAGTAGCGCTAACACCCGCGCACGCACCGTACACCTCCCTTAGTGGTATAGTATCTGAACGGATCAATATCTGATCCGATCAGATCTATACTAGCGTCCCCAGCAGTTTAGGGTTCCCAAAAACGCAGTGTTAGTGGGATCAGCCCAGATACCTGCTAGCACCTGCATTTTGCCCCTCTGCCCGGCCCAGCCCAGCCCACCCAAGTGCAGTATCGATCGATCACTGTCACTTACAAAACACTAAACGCATAACTGCAGCGTTCGCAGAGTCAGGCCTGATCCCTGCGATCGCTAACAGTTTTTGTGGTAGCGTTTTGGTGAACTTGCAAGCACCAGTGGCCTAATACACCCCGGTCGTAGTCAAACCAGCACTGCAGTAACACTTGGTGATATGGCGAGTCCCATAAGTGCAGTTCAAGCTGGTGAGGTGGCAAGCACAAGTAGTGTCCTGCTGCCACCAAGAAGAAGACAAACAGGCCCGTCGTGCCCATAATGACCTTCCTGCTGCATTCGCCAATCCTAATAATTGGGAACCCACCACTTCTGCAGCACCCGTACATTCACATCCCCAACCAAATGCAGTCGGCTGCATGAGAGGCATTTTTATGTCCTCCCGAGTACCCCTACCCAACGAACCCCCCCAAAAAAGATGTCGTGTCTGCAGCAAGCGCGGATATAGGTGTGACACCCGCTATTATTGTCCCTCCTGTCCTGACAATCCTGGTCTTTGCATTGGTGAATGTTTTGAACGCTACCATTCACTAGTTGCGTATTAGTGTAGGGTACAGCATTGCACAGACTAGGCACGCTTTCACAGGGTCTCCCAAGATGCCATCGCATTTTGAGAGACCTGAACCTGGAACCGGTTATAGTTATAAAAGTTACAGTTACAAAAAAAAGTGTAAAAAAAAAAAAAAAAAACCACAAAAAAATATATAAAATAAAAAAAAATAAAAAATTGTTGTTTCATTGTTCTCTCTCTCTCTACTCTCTCTCTATTGTTCTGCTATTTTTTACTGTCTTCTATTCTGCAATGTTTTATTGTTATTATGTTTTATCATGTTTGCTTTTCAGGTATGCAATTTTTTATACTTTACCGTTTACTGTGTTTTATTGTTAACCATTTTTTTGTCTTCAGGTACGCAATTCACGACTTTGAGTGGTTATACCAGAATGATGCCTGCAGGTTTAGGTATCATCTTGGTATCATTCTTTTCAGCCAGCGGTCGGCTTTCATGTAAAAGCAATCCTAGCGGCTAATTAGCCTCTAGACTGCTTTTACAAGCAGTGGAGAGGGAATGCCCCCCCCACCGTCTTCCGTGTTTTTCTCTGGCTCTCCTGTCTCAACAGGGAACCTGAGAATGCAGCCGGTGATTCAGCCAGCTGACCATAGAGCTGATCAGAGACCAGAGTGGCTCCAAACATCTCTATGGCCTAAGAAACCGGAAGCTACGAGCATTTCATGATTTAGATTTCGCCGGATGTATACAGCGCCATTGGGAAATTGGGAAAGCATTTTATCACACCGATCTTGGTGTGGTCAGATGCTTTGAGGGCAGAGGAGAGATCTAGGGTCTAATAGACCCCAATTTTTTTTAAAAAGAGTACCTGTCACTACCTATTGCTGTCATAGGGGATATTTACATTCCCTGGGATAACAATAAAAATGATTTAAAAAAAAATGAAAGGAACAGTTTAAAAATAAGATAAATAAGATAAAAAAGCAAAAAAAAAAAAAAGGAAAAAAAAAAAAAAAGCACCCCTGTGCAAGCGTTGGTCTGGCGTCAAATGTAAACAGCAATTGCACCATGCATGTGAGGTATCACTGCGAAGGTCAGATCGAGGGCAGTAATTTTAGCAGTAGACCTCCTCTGTAAATCTAAAGTGGTAACCTGTAAAGGCTTTTAAAAATGTATTTATTTTGTTACCACTGAATGTTTGTGCGCAATTTTAAAGCATGTCATGTTTGGTATCCATGTACTCGGCCTAAGATAATCTTTTTTATTTCATCAAACATTTGGGCAATATAGTGTGTTTCAGTGCATTAAAATTTAAAAAAGTGTGTTTTTTCCCCAAAAAATGCGTTTGAAAAATCGCTGCCCAAATACTGTGTGAAAAAAAAATGAAACACCCACCATTTTAATCTGTAGGGCATTTGCTTTAAAAAAATATATAATGTTTGGTGGTTCAAAGTAATTTTCTTGCAAAAAAAATAATTTTTTCATGTAAACAAAAAGTTCAGAAAGGGCTTTGTCTTCAAGTGGTTAGAAGAGTGGGTGATGTGTGACATAAGCTTCTAAATGTTGTGCATAAAATGCCAGGACAGTTCAAACCCCCCCAAATGACCCCATTTTGTAAAGTAGACACCCCAAGCTATTTGCTGAGAGGCATGTCGAGTCCATGGAATATTTTATATTGTGACACAAGTTGCGGGAAAAAGACAATTTTTTTTTTTTTTTGCACAAAGTTGTCACTAAATGATATATTGCTCAAACATGCCATGGGAATATGTGAAATTACACCCCAAAATACATTCTGTTGCTTCTCCTGAGTACGGGGATACCACATGTGTGAGACTTTTTGGGAGCCTAGCAGCGTACGGGACCCTGAAAACCAAGCACCACCTTCAGGCTTTCTAAGGGCGTAAATTTTTTGATTTCACTCTTCACTGCCTATCACAGTTTCGGAGGCCATGGAATGCCCAGGTGGCACAACCCTCCCCCCCCCCAAATGACCCTATTTTGGAAAGTAGGTGCCCCAAGCTATTTGCTGAGAGGTATAGTGAGTATTTTGCAGACCTCACTTTTTGTCACAAAGTTTTAAAAATTGAAAAAAGAAAAAAAAAATTTTTTTCTTGTCTGTCTTTATTTTCAAAAACAAATGAGAGCTGCAAAATACTCACAATGCCTCTCAGCAAATAGCTTGGGGTGTCTACTTTTCAAAATTGGGTCATTTGGGGGGGGTTGTGCCACCTGGGCATTCCATTGCCTTCGAAACTGTGATAGGCAGTGAAGAGTGAAATCAAAAATTTACATCCTTAGAAATCCTGAAGGCGGTGATTGGTTTTCGGGGCCCCGTACGCGGTTAGGCTCCCAAAAAGTCCCACACATGTGGTATCCCCATACTCAGGAGAAGCAGCTAAATGTATTTTGGGGTGCAATTCCACATATGCCCATGGCCTGTGTGAGCAATATATCATTTAGTGAGAACTTTGTGCAAAAAAAAAAAAAAAATGTGTCACTTTCCCGCAACTTGTGTCAAAATATAAAATATTCCATGGACTCAACGTGCCTCTCAGCAAATAGCTTGGGATGTCTACTTTACAAAATGGGGTCATTTGGGGGGGTTTTGTGCCATCTGGGCATTTTATGGCTTTCAGAACTGTGATAGGTAGTGAGGAGTGAAATCAAAATTTTACTCCCTTAGAAATCCTGAAGGCGGTGATTGGTTTTCGTGGCCCCGCACGCGGCTAGGCTCCCAAAAAGTCCCACACATGTGGTATCCCCGTACTCAGGAGAAGCAGCCGAATGTATTTTGGGGTGCAATTACACATATGCCCATGGCCTGTGTGAGCAATATATTATTTAGTGACAACTTTTTGTAATTTTTTTCTTTTGTCATTGTTCAGTCACTTGGGACAAAAAAAAAAAATAATATTTAATGGGCTCAACATGCCTCTTAGCAATTTCCTTGGGGTGTCTACTTTCCAAAACAGGGTCATTTGGGGGGGGGGGTTTGTACTGCCCTGCCATTTTAGCACCTCAAGAAATTACATAGGCAGTCATAAACTAAAAGCTGTGTAAATTCCAGAAAATGTACCCTAGTTTGTAGACGCTATAACTTTTGCGCAAACCAATAAATATACGCTTATTGACATTTTTTTTTTACCAAAGACATGTGGCTGAATACATTTTGGCCTAAATGTACGACTAAAATTGAGTTTATTGGATTTTTTTTATAACAAAAATTTTTCGGTCTTTTTCTGTTTATAGCGCAAAAAATAAAAACCACAGAGGTGATCAAATAACATCAAAAGAAAGCTCTATTTGTGGGAAGAAAAGGACGCAAATTTCATTTGGGTACAGCATTGCATGACCGCGCAATTAGCAGTTAAAGCGATGCAGTGCCAAATTGTAAAAAGTGCTCTGGTCAGGAAGAGGGTAAATCCTTCCGGGGCTGAAGTGTTTAATAAAGGACTTGTCCCAAAGTGGCTACTCCAAAGCACCCTCCCCATGTTGAGGGCATGTGGCCTGGTACGGTTCAGGGGGGGCGCTCTCTCGTTCCCCCCCTCTTTTTCTGCGGCCTGCCCGGTTGCGTGCTCAGATAAGGGTCTGGTATGGATTTTGAGGGGAATCCCTACACCGTTTTCTTTTTAATTTTGGCACAGGGTTCCCCTTAAAATCCATACCTGAAGGGCCTGGTATGGATTTTGGTAGGGAACCCCCATGCAATTTTTTTGTAATTTTTGGTTCGAGGTTTCCCTTAATATTCATACCAGACCCAAAGGGCCTGGTAATGGACTGGGGGGGGGGACCCATGCCGTGATCAGTTTTTTTTCCTTTAGAAATGTCATTTTGCTGTGGTATTGTTCTAAACACAGGAAAACTGCGCCACTTTACAGGCATACTAAGGACACCCCCCAGGCATGATATTTGAAGGAATATTTAATTTTTATTATTTAACTTTAGGCATTATTAAAATCACTGCTCCCAAAAAAAATGGCCGCTTTTAAAACTTTTTTTTTTGCATTGATACATGTCCCCTGGGGCAGGACCCGGGTCCTAGAACACTTTGTATAACAATAAATTGCATATAATCCTTTAGAATGAGCACTTTTGGTTTTTCATGTTAATGTCCCTTAGACATTGTTCCGCAGCTTTCGAATTTGCCACGAATACTGTACAATGTTCGCTGTTCGGCGAACAGGTGAACACCCGATGTTCGAGACAAACTTACGTTTGACTCAAACATCGAGCTCATCCCTAATCAACATACAGAAATTGGCACAGGGGCTACCTTATTTTTCATTTATAATATACCCTATTATGTAGAAGTTGTGTTCTATGTTTTGTACCTTTCATTCTAGACATCTTCTGCTTATTGAGCAGTGGTGAGCTAATGCTTGTCTGCAACAAAGAGAGTAAAGTCTAGGATGATGTGTGCCACGTGGGTGATGTCAGAAAACAGTGTGTACAAGGAGCTTAAGTACCAATTCCCACACAAGGACATTCAGCAATCCAATAAGGCTTTCACAACTACAGTAACTGTGCTAGCAGTTGATTCCAAAGGCAATATTTTTCATATGTATGGTAGAATCTTGGCTGTCCAGCAGCACTGTACAGTCTCACATTCACAGGAATATTTAGACTTTTCAATGTAGAATAAATGATCCACTTCAGTAGCAGACACCAAAAACAGCAGACCAGAGAATAAAGAAGGACAGGAATTTAACTATTTCCTATTGTCAAGAAGTTAACGTAATATTAATAAATTGCTATCAAATGTCAAAAGTACACAATGAACTATATATTACGGGACTTTAAATGTACTTATAGTAAGCTCAATATATACAACTGTATGTAAAAAAAAAGGTGTTTTTTTATCTTAGTTGTACAAAATTGATTTAAAGGGCCCAGTCTTGTTTGGCACCTTTATGCCACATATTAAAACCAGGCACCTCCCAGCTCTGATCTCCACATCATCATGTCCCAATTCCCAAATGTTAGATATGAGATATCAGATATGTAAGATATTTGGGACATGTTGATGTGGAGACCAGAGCTGGGAGGTGGCTGTTTTTAATATGTGACATATTGGGGCCAGACAAGTTTGGACTATTGGTGCATGCCTTTTAATCTTATTTTTAATATAAATGTGTTGATTAGCATCAGTTCATACATATATAGTACATAATGTGGTATTAATAAATTACTAGTGATACTGACCCAACTATCTACAAAATAAAGGTGTACATATTGCTACTTGCAATCATCATTTCATTTCTGCACGTATAACCTGCATAGTGTAGTTCCAAATGTGTACAAAGTATAAATTAAGGCAGGTACTCTAAATGTGATTGCCATAAAATATAAAATAAAAAACTCTGAGTGAGGAATACAGTATATGATAAATTTTGACTTGGTAAATGTTGCATAGTTACATCATAGTTAAACAAGCAAAAGTTACTAGTCCATCTAGCTCAATGAGTAAAAACAATGCATAAATGCATAAATGAATACATTAAAATATATACCGAACTATATATTCACAGTTGATCCAGAGAAAAGCAAAACTCTGCAAAGCATGTTTCAATTTGCTCCAGTGGGGGAAAATAAATTCCTTCCAGATCCTCCAAGGCAATTCTCTGATTCAACAATGTCTGGTATTATTATACTGTATATACATGTTAATATCAGTTAGATTCTTTTCATTTAGAAAAGCATCCAGCTCTTATTTCAAACAATCACCTGAGCTGACCAGTACTTGCTCCTGAGGGAGCCTATTTCACATTTAACAGCTCTTAGGCTCTTAGCACCCTCTACTTTAGGTAGGTGCCAGTAGTAGGATTTTGTCAGTACAGATAATTTAATCAGGCCCAGCTGTGAGCTAGGCCTGTTTGTTTTGATCTGTGTGGGCGTGGCTCAGAGTAGGCTCGTGACTCACAGATAGCATCATCTTCGGTTACCTCCCTTCTGCTTCTAGAAGGAAGTAGGGGAAGATAGGTGGAGCTGTCTGGGGTGTTCTGAGGAGCCCTGACCAAACCCCAACCTGGATTGGTAGGGGACAGTCCTCCTTAAATGCCTAGAGTCAGCCCAGCTGGGGAGGAGTTGTCGGGTGGAAGAACTGAGAGATGGAGCAATAGCTGTCGTGGCCTTTAAAGAAAGCTCCCCAGCCTGGGGGGTGACCTTGGGACTGGAGCTCGGGAGTGGAAGGGACACTTGTACAAACCACAGGGGTGTTCTGACCAGGAGCAGGAGAGGACAGTGGAAGGTACTGCCAGGCAAAGTCTCCAGGAGGCTTCCACCAGGTGTCGGTGAGTGGCAGGCATAGTCGGGAGAGCTTGGGAGGCATGCTGGGAGTGTTCAGTCTGAGATGGATGTAGAGCCAGCGGGAGAGACTGTGATGCTATGGGCAGTGGAGTCGGGCAGCTGCAGCCAGGAGGGCTGGTATGGCCTGAAGAGGACTGGCTGGGATCAGTAGTCCACCAGCTAACATTTAACCAATTTAACCTTTTCTGGCTACACCACAGGAGCACACTGTCCCTGCCTGAAAAAGGCATTTCTAGAAGGCCTGGCTGGAACCAGAGTCAGGCCTAACCATGTGCTAGCTGTGCCTGAGGAGAAGTGATGGGCTGGACAGAGAGAGAGAGAGGAGGGAATAGTCTGCAAGCAAGTTTGTGCAATAGGAGTGTGAAGTGTAAATATGTACAGGGAGTGTACATAGTTCTGTCCCAATGCAAATGTTTCTACTCAAATTCTGGCATTTCATAAATCCCCTCACCCCATACAGATTTAACCCCTCAATAAAAACACAAAAACAAAGTTAACTGACTATTTATTGACTTTGTGTGCTTGAGAAAGTGCTGGGCAGGGTGACAGATGGACTACAACTTTCAGCAGCTCCTGAGGGGGTACCGCTACATTTGGGAGCTCGAGCAGGGATGTCTGTTCATAGGGAACCTGCCAGCCATTGCCCCTCGCAACTGAGGTTGAACGAGCCGGGGAAGTGCACTTTGTTCCACCATTTGAGGAATTGAACCCTGGGGAAGGACTTGTGTGCTCTGCCTGCCATTCAGTGCTACAGTAATAAGTGCCATTTCCCATAGCAACCAGAGAGAACCATTGCCAATTGCTGCTGCCTGCTTATCCAATTGCCCCATGCGGTGCTGGAGCAGCCGCCTATATTAATCCTGCAACACAGGAACTGTTTATCATGTGCCGTTACCCGTGGCAACCACACCAGGTAACTGCACCCTTGAATTACAAATACATCCAGCGTTCTGCCATTGCTAGACGCCTATCTGTGGATTACAAATATGTCCGGTGATCTGCTAATGCTGGACATGTTGAACTTTTGCTTTTGCTTCAAACTCCTGCTTTAAACAGTAACCCCAAACAAATTGTTCCAAACAGAGCATTACTCACCCAGCCAACCTCTGCCTCTCTCATAGAATATATCCGCTGCTGGGGGGAAGTGCGGACTGGTCCTTCCCCCTGGAGTACCTTTAGCTGCAGGAGAGAAGACAGGGTGGCTGGGCTCAGTCCGTCATGCTGTTGGGCATCTGGGCCGACTGCCCAGCATCCCTGGGGTATGCAGGTGGAGACTAAAGTCCCATCCACCTTTACAGGAAATCCATCCTCTGTTAGTCGAGGGCAGAGGCCAGCAGCACTATGCCCTGTTGCCAGCCCTTCTGCTGGAAACCCCACACCATCTGCTCTGGCTAACTGTTGGGGAGGAAGGCCGACTGCCCTGGCTTCCTGGAACCCTGTAGTTGTTGCCGGTGCTGGGCAGAGGTTGGTAGCACTCTGCCCGGTTGCCAGCGCTTCAGCTGGGTTGGTGTCATCATTCTGGGACGCCGTCTGCTGTTGGAACTCCCTTTCACTGGTATTGTCTCCCAGGTGCGCGAACCCTTGTTGGGGAGGGGAAATGGGTGCTTCTCCTCCCTGCATCTCTGAAATCCACTGAGAGAGAGGAACCATCACATTCTCACCTCGGGCCTCCGAAACTGCCACGGGTGTGGAGCAGGAGTCTGCAGTACTCTGTCCTGCTGCCAGTACTTGAGCAGGTGATGCCTAATCTACACCATCCTCTGAACAGTCCATTAAGTCCATACATTCTGTAATCTGTGGCTGGAGAGATGAGGTGACTGCCCCAGCTCCCTGGAACTCCACAGTTGTTGCCATTGCTGGGCAGAGTTTGGTAGCATTCTGCCCTGTTGCCAGCACTTCTGCTGAGGACTCCACATCATCCCAAACTGTGCAGCTGCCATTGGGGAGGTGAGCTGGCTGCTTCCTTTTCCATTCCCTCATCTGGCTGCCTTGAAGTGATTGCCACCCTCTCACCATGAGCCTCTGGAACTGCCACAGGTGTGGGGCAGAGGTCTTGGACCCTCTGTCCGGTGACCAGCACCTCAGCTGGGGAAGTTCCTTGCAACTCCACAGATACTGCTGTTGGTGCTGGGCAGAGCACACTGAAGTTTGGCCCTTATACCATGCTCTTCTGCTGGAGGCTGTTTTTCCTCAGCAGAAAATTCTATTAAATCCCATGTCTCTTCAACTGGTGTCTGGGGATAAAGGTTTACCATCTCCTGTCCGTGGAACCCAGAAGGTGCTATCAGTGCAGGGCAGAGGTTAGCAGAACTCTGCCCTGTTGTCAGCACTTCAACTCTGGGGATGGCAATCTCCAGATTTTCCACTGCAGATTCTTCAACCAGGATTTCAGAGTTGTCAACTGGTATTTCCTGATAGTCCCAGGCAAAGGGAGCCCCACCCTACTGCTGAGCAGAGTCTAGCAGCTGTCTGTAGGCAATCTCCAGCTCCCATTCCTGAATGGCCAGAAACTACAAATCTTCCTGTGCCCAGTGCCCTTCTGAGACATTCAGTCTTCGCTCTCTGGGCTCAATTATTTCCTCCAAACACCACTCCCGATCACTCCCAAAGTCAGGGTCCCTGGACAGTCCCTAATACAACAATCCCAGGTCATTGTAGTCAAAGCCTTCCGTGGGGCTGTCATCCGCTGACCACACGCACTCTTGGGCTACATACCACCGGAGGTGTTTGTAGCTCTCATTCAACCGCATCTCTGCCCGGATCAGCCTGCTTAACTCAGCTGTCCATTCCTGCTTCGGTTGTTCCCCCAATAACAGCATTCGTACTTCATACTGGTACCAGTACCTTACATGGACGGAGGGGAGAACTTTTCCCTGGTGTTGCTGCTCGAGAGCTAGCGCTTTCTTCTAGAGTTTGCAGCGGATAGAATCAGAGCATCCCAGCAGGACCTGCTCTGATACTGGTCCTCTATGCTGTATCTGCATCTCTCGCAACCTCCTTCTGAATTCCTCTTCCATGGCGGCTGGTATCTGTACCTCTCCCCTCTCCTTTCAGTTGGTGCTGCTGTGACTTTTGCTGCTGCAGCACCTCTTTGATGTAGCCAATTTGCCTCCACAGCCGCTATAACTAGGTCTATGATCTCCGTTGTAGGGTTAGGAGCATAATGTGCCAGTCTTATGTTAACAGCCTGATCAAAACTGGCCTCTTCAGGTGTCCTGTCTGTTACTCTGGGCCTTTCGGTTACGTTGGGTCTTTCGGCTCTATCCATTTCGACTAGTTCTGTGATAATGTCCCTCTTCTTACGCTTGTTGGCCGGTCGGCCCCGGTTCTCCAGTAAGTCCTTGAGGGTAGAGCGCTAGGGTGGCGTGCTGGCTATTGCACTTCCTTTTTCTAGTGCCGTTGTACATGGTGTACGTCACCTCGTTCTTGACGGCCGGAGTTTGGTGTGACCGTGTGTAGGCAAAACCGCTTGAGCGGAATTCTGTCGGAATTCTGTCGGAAAAACCTTCAGAGTTTATTCTGACGGCAAAACCACTCGTGTGTACACAACATAACTTACCTCTGTATCAAGCCACCTATAGCAGCAGAGGTTGTCCGAGGAAATTTTAAAGGTCTGGTCATACTGGCTAGACAATCCTTCCACTTTTACATCAGCTGATTCTGAAAATATTGATCTATACCTTTAAAGTTGGTCCATGGGGAATCTCCCTGGTGAGCTAGATGCCCCTTTTAAACATTCCTTTATATTACTTGTACTTGAGTCATGCACTATATGCCTGTAGGATTTTATTATACACCTTCTATGTTTTTAGTTTTTCTCTACCTACGGACTCCCGCACTGCGTGAGTTGTAAAAATGTACACCATTTTTTTTTGTATTTCTTGTACCTTTTGTACTGTAGCACCATGGTGTTTAGGCAGGGTTGCTAACCAATTTAGTATGCTAGGTAGTAATTGTCCTGGCTAATTGGTAGGAGATCCACTGATTTCCCCCTAATTCTGGAATTTCTGCACTTTTCTCTTCTATCACTAGGTGGCATTGTAGCTGGTGACATTAGATAGACTAGGGCATAGCAAGGATAGATTATGAATGGATGGGGTGTCTTAGCCAATGGGCAAGGGTTTCTTTAGGCTCCTTGGCCTGCTGGGAGAGCCTATTTATTTGGGTGGAGTCAGGTGACTGGGGTTCTGTGCCACCTGGACGGCTGTCTGGGTGGATGTGTGTTATGTCACCCCGGGCTGCTAGGCCGGAAGAGTAAGGCATATCCCGGGGACACCTGGCTGCTAGGCTGCCTGAGGCCTATCCAGGAGCAGGAGAAACAGCGTAGGGTTGGGACTGCAGGATTGGAGTCCAACCGAGTTGTGAAGGTTCAGCCGGACGGGGAAACAGTTGTGGTCGGAGGTAGAGGGGAAGCTGTTGCCACTAAGGGACCATCCACCTAACTACCGGAGAATACTTTGAGTAAGCTGAAGCAAGTACCTGAGCAGTCTTCTCACCAGCCAGGGACGGTAAGGAAGTGGGAAAGCATCAGCAAGTGCCAAGCCAGGGACCCAGCAGGATGACGGGAGTGATGCTTGAGGAGTATACAGTGGGATAGCTGTGGAAGAGCTCAGGGAATCCAGTGACAACTGGGATCTGGACGTCTAGTGAAAGACTGGGAGCTCAGTGAGTGAGGATGTTACCAAGAGTTATGTACAACTACCGTTAGTGACTGTTGCAAGATTAGTTGCCATAGGAGACAGCGGTCCTGCCTATACAGAAGTGTTATCCGGCTGGAGGCCTTCAACTGTATAGCTGTCTGCCTATAGAAGTCTCGTAGTCTGCCAATTACCATTGCATCTACTCAAGGGTGTCCTGGCCCTAACCCTCTCTCCTTAACAGTTCTGTTAAGAGACAATAAATCTAAGAAAGAAAGAAAGAGAAAGAAAGAAAGAAAGAAAGAAAGAAAGAAAGAAAGAAAGAGAAAGAAAGAAAGAAAGAAAGAAAGAAAGAAAGAAAGAAAGAAAGAAAGAAAGAAAGAAAGAAAGACAGCAGGCCCAGTTCCTACACCACAATAGAAATATGTGTATTCCAGAAAGTTTAACAATCAGCAGATAAAGATACACTAAACACCTGGTGTTAGCGCTTCAATCATCACGGCACCAGGGTTGTTATGATGTCAGGATGATTGAAGCGCATTATCTCTATTATTACATTGTAATATAAAATGAAATAGTTCAACTCACCATAATGCAGAATCAGTGGGAGAACTGAGCATGTCACTTGCCAGCGTCATCTGCCACCAGTAGAGTCCCTCCTTACACCAGGCATTTCCAGCAGAGTCCCTCCTTACATCAGGTGCCCCCAGGAGAGTCCCTCCTTACATCAGGTGCCCCCAGCAGAGTCCGTCCTTACATCAGGTGCCCCCAGAAGAGTCTCTCCTTACATCAGGTTCCCCCAGCGGAGTCCCTCCTTACATCAGGTGCCCCCAGCAGAGTCTCTCCTTACATCAGGTGCCCCCAGCAGAGTCCCTCCTTACACCAGGTGCCCCCAGCAGAGTCCCTCCTCAAACTAGGTGTCCCCAGCAGAGTCCCTCCTTACACTTGGTGTCCCAAGCAGAGTCCCTCCTTACATCAGGTGTCCCTAGCAGAGTCCCTCCTTACATCAGGTGTCCCCAGCAGAGTCCCTCGTTATATGAGCTCTCCCCGGTATAGTCCCTCCTTATACCAGTGTCACTCCGAACCCACTATAGTTCTGCCTCAGTACAGATCCCCCCCGCAGTACAGAACTCCTCCTGCAGTAGAGATCCCCCTCGCTAAGTGCAGACCTCCCTCAGTGCAGACCCCCCTCCCTTAGTGCGGACCCCCCTCCCTCAGTGCAGACCCCCCTTCTTCAGTATAGACCCCCCTCCATCAGTACAGATCCCCCTCTTCAGTATAGACACCCCCCCATATGTACAGACACCCCTAGGACAACCCAAACCCCCTATCAGTACAGACCCCCCCAGGATAACCCACTCCTCTCCATATGTACAGACTCCCCTAGGACAACCCACCCCCAATCCATACAGACCCCCCAGGACAACCCACCCCCCTCCATATGTAGAGACCCCCCCTAGGTCAACCCTACCCCAATCAGAGCAGACCCCCCCAGGATAAACCACTCCCCTCTATATGTACAGACCCCCCTAGGACAACCCGACCCCCATAAGTACAGTCCCCCCTAGGACATCTCCCCCATCAGTACAGACCCCCCTAGGACAACCCACCCCCCATCAGTACAGACCCCCCAGGACACCCCCTGTCAGTACAGACCCCCCTAGGACAACCCACCCCCATCAGTACAGCCCCTCTTAAGACAACCCACCACCTCCATATGTATAGACCCACCCCCCTCCCCTCATGCACTGGGCGGCGAGGATTCAACGCGCAACCGCCCAGAGAGTTGCTTGCTCAGACTGTCACTCTCCGCGCGGCCGCTTGTCAAAGGAGGCAGCCGCAGTGAGACAGAGCAGAGCCTCACTCAGCCGATAGTGTGGCACCAGGAACCTCTCCATCACAGGAAACCAGCTTGTGGATGCCGAAGGGGAAGAACCAAGAGGTGGAGCCTGGGTGGCAATGAAAGCGACTGTCAATAGAAATGGAGCTCCATTTCTATTGGCAGCCGCATTCATTGCCACCCGGGCTCCGCCTTTTGTTTCTTCATCACGAGCTGGACTGCGGTAAAATGGTGACAGAGACAGAATTAACCTGTGCCGGCCACGGACCTCTAGCGGCGGGGGTGGCAACAGTGGGGAAAAAGTGGGAAAATGGCAATTTCCCGGGACATTTCCTGGGAAACGGTAAGACCGGGACAAATGTCTAAATCCCGGGAATGTCCCGTGAGATTCAGGACAGTTGGCAAGTATGAACTCTCAATAGACAGGAAGCTGGAAAGATATAAGACCGGGATCTCAGTTATGTTTCTGAAGAGGTGCTAAAAATTCAAGTATTCAGGTTTTCATTTCTATTCGGACAGTTCCCTGACTGTTAATAATAAAGATGCCAAAACAGAAATCAAAAATAGAAAGTTCTTGGCATATCCAGCATAGGAATGTTCTTCTTGAATAACTGAATCAGTGCCTGCAAATTAGCAAATTAATCTACAGAAACATAAGAAAGAAACAGAAAGTAATCAAACATATTTTTTTTTTTTCAATTCTTTATTTATGGGTATGTAGTATATAACAGTAACATGACATGACAGCATATTCCTGATAAAGTTTATCCATGTTAATATAACGGACAGTCAAGTACAATAGCATAGACATGTGCAATCCATTTCGTAACGAATCACAATTCTGCCGAATTTTGCATCTTTCGGACATTCGGATGGATCCGAATGTCCGAATAAAAGAATAACGAATTTCAACTAATACGAAAGAAATTATAGCGAATATAACCAATGAATTTGACATGATTCAGTATTTCATTAAAGATCTAATGAAACAAAAGGTCAACTCAAAGTAAATCTTACAGTCCAATCAGCTGATTAATTGTGTGCTGGAGGTTGGATTACTGGCAAAGTGCATTCCTGAGAACTGAGTGAGAAGGGTGCTGTATTGTATTTGAGCAGAGGAGAAGAGATATTGTCATTGTGTGTGTTAATAGATTCAATAAACAAACGACTTTCCAAACTACGAATAATTTTTTAACTAATACAAAAGAAATTAACAAAACAAATTAACGTAACGAATATAACAGAACGAAATTATTTATTTTACGAATGACAACGAACCAAAACTAAACACAATTTCCCGTTGTGCACAAGGCTACAATAGAATAATAATCACTAACCAACTAAAAGACCAGATGTCTATATGGTAACAAATCCTATAAAATTTATGGGTATGTAGTATATAACACTAACATGACATGACAGAATATTCCTGATAAAGTTTATCCATGTTAATATAACGGACAGTCAAGTACAATAGAATAATAATCACTAACCAACTAAGAGACCAGATGCCTATATGGTAACAAATCCTATAAAACCTTTGAAAACCTTCAGGTTTTCATTTCTATTCGGCCAGTTCCCTAACTGTTAATGATGAAGATGCCAAAACAGAAATCAAAAATAGAAAGTTCTTGGCATATCCAGCATAGGAATGTTCTTCTTGAATAACAGAATCAGTAGCTGCAAATTAGCAAATTAATCTACAGAATTTTAGGCCTGTACATTATCAAATACAAGTAAGCAAACATATTTTTTTTTCAATTCTTTATTTATGGGCATGTAGTATATAATAGTAACATGACATGATAGCATATTCCTGATAAAGTTTATCCATGTTAATATAACATTTATAAGGTTATTTATAAGGTTATTTAAGGTTATTTATAAGGTTTTATAAATCCTATAAAACCTTTTGAACAATAATTTATTCAAAGTATAAAAGTATAGTAGCATGTCCTAGTTGCAATCTTGGAACAACCAATAAGAGGATAATATGCGACCGGTCTAAACTACTTGGCATGTTCACCAATGCCAGGAGCCTGGCGGACAAGATGGGTGAACTACTGTTACTGTTGTACGAGGAGGATTTGGATTTTGTGGGAATTTCAGAGACCTGGTTCAACAGCTCTCATGATTGGCTGGCAATCATTCAAGGGTATACCCTTTATTTCAAGGATACAGAGGGTAAAAAAGGGGGAGGGGTATGCCTTTATATCAAGAATAATGTACAAGTGAATGTGAGAGATGACATCACTAAGGGAGCTAGGGAGGAGGTGGAATCCTTATGGGTAGAGCTCCAAGGGGATGAAGCTAAGTGGAAAATAATACTGGGAGTATGCTATAGGCCCCATAACCTGAGGCAGGAAGGGGAGACAGATCTCCTATCACAAAATGAATAAGCAGCAAGGATGGGAAGTGTTATCATAATGGGGGATTTTAATTATCCAGACATAGACTGGGCGGAGGGAACCACGCATTCATCTAAGGCTCGCCAGTTCCTAAATGTCTTGCAGGACAATTTTATGGGTCAGATGGTAGACGCACCAACTAGAAATAAAGTGTTACTGGATCTACTGATTACCAACAATACAGACCTGACCACGGATATGGAAATACAGGGCAAATTAGGTAACAGCGATCACAGGTTAATTGGCTTCAGTATAAATCACACAAATAGGAAACATAAGGGGAATACAAAGACACTGAATTTCAAAAGAGCCAACTTCCCTTACCACCTTGCTAGAAGGCATAAATTGGGATAAAATCTTAGGAACAAAGAACACAGACAAGAGATGGGTTTGCTTTAAGAGCATATTAAATAAGGGCATTAGCCAATGCATCCCATTGGGTAATACATTTAAAAGACCAAACAAAAGTCCTGGATGGCTTAACTCAAATGTAAAAATGCATATAAAAGCAAAGGAGAAGGCCTTCAAAAAATACAAGGTTGAGGGATCATCATCAGCATTCAGAATGCAACAAGAAATGTAAGGGTGCAATAAGGACGGCTATGATAGACAATGAAAGACACATAGCGGAGGAGAGAAAAAAAAATCCAAAATAAATTCTTTAAGTATGTAAACAGTAAAAAATGGAGGACAGACCATATTGGTCCCATAAAGAATGAGGAAGGACTTCTGGTTACAAAGGATGGGGAGATGGCAAAGGTATTGAATTTATTCTTCTCCTCAGTGTTCATGAGGGAATCATGGGGCTTCAGTAACCAAAACTGCAGTGTTTATCCTCATGAGACATCACAGGAAGCACATCCATGGTTAAAAGAGGACAGAATTAAAATTAGACTTGGGAAAGTTAACATTAATAAATCACTGGGACCAGATGGGTTGCACCTGAGAGTGCTTAGGGAACTCAGTCAAGTAATTGCCAGACCATTGTTCCTAATTTTTACTGACAGTCTACTGACTGGAATAGTACCAGCTGATTGGAGAAAAGCCAATGTAGCACCAATATTTAAAAAGGGCCCAAAATACATCCCTGGGAATTACAGACCAGTTGGGCTAATATCAATAGTATGTAAACTCTTGGAGGGGATGATAAGGGACTAAAAACAAGTTTTTAGTAATGAGAATGGTATCATTAGCAGTAATCAGCATGGATTCATGAAGAATCGTTCTTGCCAAACCAATCTATTAACCTTCTATGAGGAGGTGAGTTGCCATCTAGATAAAGGAAGGCCAGTAGACGTGGTGTATCTGGATTTTGCAAAAGCGTTTGACACAGTTCCCCATAAATGTTTACTGTACAAAATAAGGTCCATGGCATGGACCATAGGGTGAGTACATGGATTGAAAACTGGCTACAAGGGCGATTTCAGAGGGTGGTGATAAATGGGGAGTACTCAGAATAGTCAAGGGTGGGTAGTGGGGTCCCCCAGGGTTCTGTGCTAGGTCCAATCCTGTTTAATTTGTTCATAAACGACCTGGAGGAGGGGTAAACAGTTCAATCTCTGTATTTGCGGACAATACTAAGCTAAGCAGGGCAATAACTTCTCCACAGGATGTGGACACCTTGCAAAAAGATCTGAACCAATTAATGGGGTGGGCAACTACATGGCATATGAGGTTCAATGTAGAAAAAATTTAAAATAATGCATTTGGGTGGCAAAAATATGAATGCAATCTGTACACTGGGGGGAGAACTTCTGGGGGAATCTAGGATAGAAAAGGACCTGGGGGTCCTAGTAGATGATAGATTCAAGCTGCTGCTAACAAAGCAAACAGAATATTGGCATGCATTAAAAAGGGGATTAATTCCAGAGATAAAACAATAATTCTTCCGCTCTACAAGACTCTGGTCCGGCCACACCTAGAGTATGCCATCCAGTTCTGGGCACCAGTCCACAGGAAGGATGTACTGAAAATGGAGCAAGTACAAAGAAGGGCAACAAAGCTAATAAAGGATCTGGAGGATATTAGTTATGAGGAAAGGTTGCGAGCACTGAACTTTTTCTCTCTGGAGAAGAGACGCTTGAGAGGGGATAAGATTTCAATTTACAAATACTGTACTGGTAACCCCACAATAAGGATAAAACGTCGCGACGCATGGGGGCGGAGCCTGGCGACAAATTAAAAAAAATTACAAACCATAACACATACAGTACTGTAATCTTACAGAATACAGTACTGTATGGAATTATTTCACTTCCCTTTTGTCCCCCATGGGCTTTGGCCCATGCCCTGCATGCAGTTTTATGTTATATATACTGTTCTTTCTGCCTGGAAACTGGAGATTGTCCATAGCAACCAAAAAGTGTCCCTTTATGTCAAAAAAGGCTTTAGACCAGCTAGAAAACAGCGATAGTAAATCAGAACACTTGCAGAATTGAGTGATAGTGAATCGTGGGGAAATGTATTTTATTATTATTATATTATTATTTTTTTTAATTATTTATATTTATTTATTATATTATAATTTATGTTTTTGTGTTTCAAACTTCATCATACCCGGGATATCTACTAGACTCTTGTTTGGACAGATTTAAGTGTGTTATTGTTAAGAATTACAGGCCTACAATATAAAACGCCAAATTTCCATGCAAAATAATTGTACCGCTTTCAGCACCTAAAATCCGAAATAATCATACCGCCAGGGAGGTTAAGGAAGAAGTTCTACAGGTATTTTACATGTGCACATACTCGGTTGCCAGCATGCCATTTCTACTATAAATTGCAACCTACTTGTTTCTTACCTGGATTTACAAATACTGCAGTCTTATGCCTTGAGCTAGCTGAAGAGGAAGAAGACAAGAGACTTTGTCATTTTCTATATAGCATCACAACCTCGGTTTGCAGAGTGAACAGTGTATTGCAATCTAGGGGAAGCCCTTGAGTACATGATATAGATGAATGTATTGTATTGCACTGCTGCATTGTACCTAATACTTCACTGCCAATTTGGTGTGCGTGTGTGCACTGAGGTTGGAGTGGGAAAGTGCTCAATATAAGTGCTTTATCATATTGGACAGTAGTCCCACTCCTTGCCTGTCTGCATATACTCTCCAGGTATCCATTGAGTTCTGGGTTTCAAATACATATTGATTGTTGTAGACTTTCATTCTTCATATTTGAGTTACCACTGTGTCTGTTGTGTCAAACAAGTCTTTCAGTAAACTGCTTAAATGGTTAACTTACAATATGTGTGAGACTCTATTACTACAACTGGTGAAGTGAGGAGTACCAAGGTGACGGTAAATATACAGTACAGTGCGTTATTACTGTGTTTCTCTTTACCATTGGGTCTTACATTAACATTACTATACAGTTGTGCCAAGGGGGTCGAGTCCATTTCTGGGGTTGAGAGGCAGAGTGCAGACCCAAACAATTATCAGCAGCTCCTTAGGGGGTAAGTGCTACACTTGCATGCTGCATTCTACACAACTATTTAAGGAGAAATTCAATGAACGATGTGGCCTCAGTTGGGCCTGAGGCTGGACTTCAAGAAGAAACCCTGACGGCGCTTGAAGCTGGCCGTCCTGGCTTGCCCCCCCAAAGCATCTGCGAAGTAAGACAAAAGTGTGTTGAGTACTTTGCGGGTAGGGGGCCATTGATATGCCAGAAACAGTTTAAGAAACAATTTATCAACAATTTTTGAACTTAAACTGAAAGATTTCCTTTGATTTACTGCCTGGGTTTCTTTTAGCTGTCTCCTAGGTTCTCCAATGGGCTTTTCTTTTTGGACTTTTTTAATAGTGCAAATGTAATTTATTTGATACATGAAGTGACAATCTCTTCTTCAGTGAACTATTATTATGTTGTGGGTCTGCTACACACACCTTGTTTTTGTTGTTAATGTATGTAATGCATTACTGACAAAAATATTCATCATTTTCAGCACCAGGAATGAATTTTGTGGAGTCATGAAAATGGCGTAATTGTGGCAAATTATAAAGCACTGTGGGAGTTATTTACTAAGGGCAAATACACTTTGCACTCCAACACTTAAAAGTGCACATGAAACTGCACTGAAAGTGCACTTGTAGTGCAAAGTGGATTTGCCTTTTGTAAATAACCCCCATTGCCACTGTAAACACCAACTTACTACAAAAATTGCTATTGAGCTTTGAAAGAAGAAGCCACACATTGTTGAGTAGAAAACATTTTACTCAAAGCACATTCACATGTGCGTTAGAAAAGGGTTTTTGAACAAACCAACATCTTTGGTGTATATTTTTTTTTCACATTGTAAAGATCCTTTTTTTGGTTAAACAGCCATGTTTCAAAGCATAACATACACAACTCAGGAACTTACAAAGTTCAACTTTGATAAAGTGAAGGCAATATCAGACATTAGTATGTCCAAACTGTGTTGATCATGCCCTCATCAGATGGGGTGATGTCACCCCTGTAAAAGCCAAATTTTGAAGATGCACACAAATTGAGAGTCAAAATGGGGATTTCCCTCCTGATTCCATGCCTAATGTCAACATGTGCTAGCTCCCATCATGGGGGATCAATGGATGTGTTTTGGGGGTGCAACCCCTTCCTCTCACCTAATTGAGTTGGGAGGAAGGGGTTGCACCCACAAAACGCGTACATTGATATCCCCTGATGGCAGATAGCACATGTTGACACACTGTGTGCATCTTCAAAATTTGGCTATTCTAATACTTTACAACTTTTTTCAATTCAATGTTGAACATCGTTGATGTTTTCCTTTATATTTTCTAAATCACGATTGCACCCCATTCATTCCCCAATGAGGATCTGGGCACTTTCACTTGTGAATTGAGATTCTTCTTGCACAACATCCACATCGTATTGGATCAGAACCAGAACCAAGGTCTGGTACTTTTATATCTGCCCCTGATCAAATTATTGAATATAAACCATGCATGCTTCAAGCAACTCACGCTGACACTTAGTTCAGAGTCAAATTACTTTCTTTATTACTTCCTCTTTTTGAGACTTGTATACTATTTCATTAAGATTAAGATACGTCAGATAAGGCTGGCGTATGCAAACCACAAAACAACCAGAAGATATATATATTCATTGTGACAAAGTAGGCTCTTGCTGGGTCGTCCAAATGAGGAAGCAGCAACTGGTCATAGCTATGTTCTTGCTTCTTCTGAAACGTTGGCGTTAACTTTTGAGTTATTTTTGGAGCAGGTGTGATTCTTCTGTTAACTGTCCTTCTGTTAACTCTTCAGTTCCACAGCAAGGAGGGATAAGCTTCGCAAATATCTACTGAATATGTTTTAAGGTTGATAAACAGAAGCTGATATATATGTCAGGCATATAAAGCATGTACTTATATTTATTGGAATAGACATTTCATCATGACATTACCACATCCATTACAGTGCCCCCTTGAAACTGTCTATTTCAATACTGTCCCTCATACTGAAGGTCCTACTCACCTGGCCCATTCCACTCAGCAACTCTTTTGGGCTGTATATAGAGAAGAGCAGCGACTAACTCACTACCCCCCTCGATACAGCTTAGAGAAGGGCAATCAGGTGCTGTCTGTAATCCTATAGTGTTGCATCCCGGGGGAAGTGACTGTAACGGAGTGTAGCACATAATCATCATCAAGTCTTACATAATCATCATCTGGTATTTCCTGGTTCACAAACGTGGGAGTAGATTGGTCAACAGCTTTTTCTACACACTTCTTAAGACAGGGAAGAACACAGCAGACCATGACAGCTAGGGTCACAAAAATTATCAGAATGGCTATTCCAAACTGTGTTAAAATTCCCTGCCATCCCCCCTTGATCCAGGTGAAGTACTGATCCCAGGGGTTGAAGAGCCCTGAATTCCTTTTTAGTTTCTTGGACAAACCTTCAAGTTTCTGGATGGCTAAGGTCACTTTACCATGTGGGCCTGTGTTGTCAGGGATATAAGTACAGCATGTACTTGTTTCAGGTATCATTTTGCACACACCCCCCTTTTCAGCTAAGACCATGTCTAAGACCATGCGGTTTTGAAAGGTCATGTGTGAAACGGCTCCTAGTTGTTCGGCTAAACCTTGTAATGCATCTCTAGTGTAATTGACATCATGTACAGCATGTACAGCATGTACTTGTTTCAGGTATCATTTTGCACACACCCCCGTTTTCAGCTAGGGCCATGTCTAAGACCATGCAGTTTTGGAAGGTCACGTGTGAAACGGCTCCTAGTTGTTTGGCTAAACCTTGGAGTGCATCTCTAGTGTAATTGATAAACCTTTGTTGGTTATAGTAGATGTAATTTATCCAGTCTACATTCTTGTTTACAGTGATGATGGGGATCAGGGATTCGAAACCTGCTGCTACTTGGTCTCTTGCTTTGAACTCATCTGGGACCCCTCTAGGGACCTCTATGGGATCTATGTATACATGAGGGTCAAAGCTTCCTGCTGGGGCACTCGTACGCCTCCTGTTAGGCCTGGGTGTGTTGTTTGCATCCAGTTTTGGGTTCTCTGAGAGAAAATGTAGAGGCCTTATGGCCTTGGCCAGGGCACATTCTCTTGTCCACTGTCCTGTCATTCTACTTTTAATTTTCATGCCTCCGCAGATCCAGTACACCTCTCCCAAAGACTGGACTTTATTTTGCACCAGATCTGTAGAGGCCTCACTATAAGACCCACAGTAACCCGTGGTGAAATTCACAAAGGGTCCCCCCCCGTGATATCTTCCATAACATGTGTAATTGCCAGGGTATATGGTGATACCTTCTCCTGGCTTGGGGGTCTTGGTGACTATGGGATATTCCTTCTTCCAATGTTCACACAGAGAGTGGTTAGTGGTTGTGTTGTTAAACAGGCTAAGGAAACATGTCTCATGTTCGGGGGATATGTTGAGGGATACCATTCCCAAATGTGGTCTAGCCCCCCCACACGCATAGCAATTGGTCTTATTGTGTTTCCCTGCACTGTACCTCATCCACTCGAGCCACAAGTTGACATCTGAGAACCCGGTTTCTGCAGCCATAGTATCCTCAAAGGTAGGGTCTGCTATGGCTACCATGTCCTTTAATGTCTGTATATGGGGCCTCAGGGGTTGGAACTCCCCACTCTGGGTTGTTGAACATATCTTTCAGTTGGAAAGGTTTTCTAAAACTGGGATACCCACTCCCCCACCATAAGCCCAGAACATAGGTCCCACTGTCTCCTGGGCTAGGATTCTCAATGGTCAGCCTGAACTCCTTGGTGAAATACTGATCTATGTGTTCGTTGATTGTCATTCTATCTTTGAGTGACTTCCCATTTTTGTCCTTTCTATTCAAGGTGTTCTCAGGCTTGTACCCCCCAGTTTGTATCCCCAGTGTTCCAACTCACTGCTCCCCAGAAATCACAGTTGTTACCCCAATAGGAATCAGTAACACATACATACACAGTCATGGGTCTTACTGTTTCATCCCAGGACTGGATCTTGTACATAGTACCTGGAATTATCTGTTCATAAGAGGATATAAAGGTGGCAACATGTGTATTGGATGAATTGCACCAGGATTGTGTTATACCATCTTTCTGTTTGATGGCTACCTCTTGTACCTGACAATGAGTATAATGAAAAAGATATACAGAATCATGGTTTGGTCCCCTCGGCCTCTTCCTCAGGTACAGGGACTTTCTTGCAGTGGGAGGCGTGTATCCACGTGTTCTTCCCGGCAGGGCCATCTTAAAAGCATTATAGGCCCCCGGGCAATACCGTGCAATGGGGCCCTGACTACACAATCACGCATGAGAATAAAAATGCAAATTATCAATAAGGCTATACTTATTGGTACTTTCAACAAAATCAGTGTTTAAACATTAACACATCATTTGGACAATATAACATGAGCTTGAAAAGCAAGAAATTATAAAACAAGAAATTACAGATTGAAATAGGACAGTACAAAACACTAATTATTTATAAAATTTGCGATACTTCTTTGTAGAAGAAGTACCTGTGGGTCCTGCTGGGAGCTGACAATAGCCTATGGGTCCTGCTTGGTGACAGCAGGGGACTGGGCAACAGCAGGGGACTGGGCGACAGCAGGGGGATTGGGTGACAGCAGGGGGACTGGGCGACAGCAGGGGACTGAGTGACAGCAGGGGACTGGGTGACAGCAGAGGACAGGGCAACAGCAGGGGACTTGGCGACAACAGTGGACTGGGCGATAGCAGGGGACTGGGACAGCAGAGGACTGGGCAACAGCATGGGACTGGATGACAGCAGAGGACTGGGCGACAGCAGGGGACTGGGCGACAGCAGGGGACTGGGCGACAGCAGGGGACTGGGCGACAGCAGGGGACTGGGCGAAAGCAGGGGACTGGGCGACAGCAGAGGACTGGGCAACAGCAGGGGACTGGGCGACAGCAGGGGACTGGGGGACAGCAGAGGACTGGTCAACAGCAGGGGACTGGGCGACAGCAGAGGACTGGGTGACAGCAGGGGACTGGGCGACAGCAGAGGACTGGGTGACAGCAGGGGACTGGGCGACAGCAGAGGACTGGGCGACAGCAGGGGACTGGGCGACAGCAGGGGACTGGGCAACAGCAGAGGACTGGGCGACAGCAGAGGACTGGGCGACAGCAGAGGACTGGGCGACAGCAGAGGACTGGGTGACAGCAGGAGACTGGGCGACAGCAGAGGACTGGGTGACAGCAGGGGACTGGGCCACAGCAGAGGACTGGGCGACACCAGGGGGCTGCGACAGCAGGGGACTGGGCAACAGCAGAGGACTGGGCGACAGCAGGGGACTGGGCGACAGCAGAGGACTGGGCGACAGCAGGGGACTGGGCGACAGCAGGGGACTGGGCGACAGCAGGGGGATTGGGTGACAGCAGGGGACTGGGCGACAGCAGGGGGACTGGGCGACAGCAGGGGGACTGGGCGACAGCAGGGAACTGAGTGACAGCAGGGGACTGAGTGACAGCAGGGGACTAGGCGACAGCAGAGGACTGGGCGACAGCAGGGGACTGGGCGACAGCAGGGGACTGGGCGACAGCAGGGGACTGGGCAACAGCAGGGGACTGGGCAACAGCAGGGGACTGGGTGACAGCAGGGGACTGGGGGACAGCAGAGGACTGGTCGACAGCAGGGGACTGGGCGACAGCAGAGGACTGGGTGACAGCAGGGGACTGGGCGACAGCAGAGGACTGGGCGACAGCAGGGGACTGGGCGACAGCAGGGGACTGGGCGACAGCAGGGGACTGGGCAACAGCAGAGGACTGGGCGACAGCAGGAGACTGGGCGACAGCAGAGGACTGGGTGACAGCAGGGGACTGGGCCACAGCAGAGGACTGGGCGACACCAGGGGGCTGCGACAGCAGGGGACTGGGCAACAGCAGAGGACTGGGCGACAGCAGGGGACTGGGCGACAGCAGAGGACTGGGCGACAGCAGGGGACTGGGCGACAGCAGGGGACTGGGCGACAGCAGGGGGATTGGGTGACAGCAGGGGACTGGGCGACAGCAGGGGGACTGGGCAACAGCAGGGGGACTGGACGACAGCAGGGAACTGAGTGACAGCAGGGGACTAGGCGACAGCAGAGGACTGGGCGACAGCAGGGGACTGGGCGACAGCAGAGGACTGGGCAACAGCAGGGGACTGGGCGACAGCAGCAGACTGGGCGACAGCAGGGGACTGGGCGACAGCAGGGGACTGGGCGACAGCAGAGGACTGGGTGACAGCAGGGGACTGGGCGACAGCAGGGGACTGGGTGACAGCAGGGGACTGGGCCACAGCAGAGGACAGGGCAACACCAGGGGACTGCGACAGCAGGGGACTGGGCAACAGCAGAGGACTGGGCGTCAGCAGGGGACTGGGCGACAGCAGGGGGACTGGGCAACAGCAGGGGGACTGGGCGACAGCAGGGAACTGAGTGACAGCAGGGGACTGAGTGACAGCAGGGGACTGAGTGACAGCAGGGGACTGGGCGACAGCAGGGGACTGAGTGACAGCAGGGGACTAGGCGACAGCAGAGGACTGGGCGACAGCAGGGGACTGGGCGACAGCAGAGGACTGGGCGACAGCAGAGGAGTGGGCGACAGCAGAGGACTGGGCGACAGCAGGGGACTGGGCGACAGCAGAGGACTGGGCGACAGCAGGGGAATGGGCGACAGCAGGGGACTGGGCGACAGCAGGGGACTGGGCGAAAGCAGGGGACTGGGCGACAGCAGAGGACTGGGCAACAGCAGGGGACTGGGCGACAGCAGGGGACTGGGGGACAGCAGAGGACTGGTCAACAGCAGGGGACTGGGCGACAGCAGAGGACTGGGTGACAGCAGGGGACTGGGCGACAGCAGAGGACTGGGTGACAGCAGGGGACTGGGCGACAGCAGAGGACTGGGCGACAGCAGGGGACTGGGCGACAGCAGGGGACTGGGCAACAGCAGAGGACTGGGCGACAGCAGAGGACTGGGCGACAGCAGAGGACTGGGCGACAGCAGAGGACTGGGTGACAGCAGGAGACTGGGCGACAGCAGAGGACTGGGTGACAGCAGGGGACTGGGCCACAGCAGAGGACTGGGCGACACCAGGGGGCTGCGACAGCAGGGGACTGGGCAACAGCAGAGGACTGGGCGACAGCAGGGGACTGGGCGACAGCAGAGGACTGGGCGACAGCAGGGGACTGGGCGACAGCAGGGGACTGGGCGACAGCAGGGGGATTGGGTGACAGCAGGGGACTGGGCGACAGCAGGGGGACTGGGCAACAGCAGGGGGACTGGGCGACAGCAGGGAACTGAGTGACAGCAGGGGACTGAGTGACAGCAGGGGACTAGGCGACAGCAGAGGACTGGGCGACAGCAGGGGACTGGGCGACAGCAGAGGACTGGGCGACAGCAGGGGACTGGGCAACAGCAGGGGACTGGGCAACAGCAGGGGACTGGGTGACAGCAGGGGACTGGGGGACAGCAGAGGACTGGTCGACAGCAGGGGACTGGGCGACAGCAGAGGACTGGGTGACAGCAGGGGACTGGGCGACAGCAGAGGACTGGGCGACAGCAGGGGACTGGGCGACAGCAGGGGACTGGGCGACAGCAGGGGACTGGGCAACAGCAGAGGACTGGGCGACAGCAGGAGACTGGGCGACAGCAGAGGACTGGGTGACAGCAGGGGACTGGGCCACAGCAGAGGACTGGGCGACACCAGGGGGCTGCGACAGCAGGGGACTGGGCAACAGCAGAGGACTGGGCGACAGCAGGGGACTGGGCGACAGCAGAGGACTGGGCGACAGCAGGGGACTGGGCGACAGCAGGGGACTGGGCGACAGCAGGGGGATTGGGTGACAGCAGGGGACTGGGCGACAGCAGGGGGACTGGGCAACAGCAGGGGGACTGGACGACAGCAGGGAACTGAGTGACAGCAGGGGACTAGGCGACAGCAGAGGACTGGGCGACAGCAGGGGACTGGGCGACAGCAGAGGACTGGGCAACAGCAGGGGACTGGGCGACAGCAGCAGACTGGGCGACAGCAGGGGACTGGGCGACAGCAGGGGACTGGGCGACAGCAGAGGACTGGGTGACAGCAGGGGACTGGGCGACAGCAGGGGACTGGGTGACAGCAGGGGACTGGGCCACAGCAGAGGACAGGGCAACACCAGGGGACTGCGACAGCAGGGGACTGGGCAACAGCAGAGGACTGGGCGTCAGCAGGGGACTGGGCGACAGCAGGGGGACTGGGCAACAGCAGGGGGACTGGGCGACAGCAGGGAACTGAGTGACAGCAGGGGACTGAGTGACAGCAGGGGACTGAGTGACAGCAGGGGACTGGGCGACAGCAGGGGACTGAGTGACAGCAGGGGACAAGGCGACAGCAGAGGACTGGGCGACAGCAGGGGACTGGGCGACAGCAGAGGACTGGGCGACAGCAGAGGAGTGGGCGACAGCAGAGGACTGGGCGACAGCAGGGGACTGGGCGACAGCAGAGGACTGGGCGACAGCAGGGGAATGGGTGACAGCAGAGGACTGGGCGACAGCAGGGGACTGGGTGACAGCAGGGGACTGGGACAGCAGGGGAATGGGTGACAGCAGAGGACTGGGCAAAAGCAGGGGACTGGGCAACAGCAGGGGACTGGGCAACAGCAGGGGACTGGGACAGCAGGGGAATGGGCGACAGCAGGGGACAGGGACAGCAGGGGAATGGGTGACAGCAGAGGACTGGGCGACAGCACAGGACTGGGCGACAGCAGGGGGATTGGATGACAACGGGGGACTGGGCGACAGCAGGGGGACTTGGCGACAGCAGAGGGACTGGGCGACAGCAGGGAATTGAGTGACAGCAGGGGACTGAGTGACAGCAGGGGACTAGGCGACAGCAGGGGACTGAGTGACAGCAGGGGACTGGGTGACAGCAGAGGACTGGGCGACAGCAGGGGACTGGGCGACAGCAGAGGACTGGGACAGCAGGGGAATGGGCGACAGCAGGGGACTGGGACAGCAGGCAGAGGACTGGAAGAAATTGGGTTGAAAACTTACAGTGAGGACAGTGCTACAGGAAAAAACAGATACCATCTTGATCTTTGTCAGCTAACAGAACTTTTTTACTTATATGTAAAAGTCTAAAGATAGAAGTAATAAAGTTGACAGAGCTCAAGATGGTATCTGTTTTTTTCTGTAGCACTGTCCTGAGTGTAAGAAATCAAGCAGAGCAGTTTTCAACCCAATTTCTCTCAGTCCAGTGGCTGCATAAAAAAGAAAACCGCATTTCTAGAGCCTTTTTTTTTTACCTCCATGTTGCTCTGCCCAGAAGGACCATGTGATCATCCCTGAGGCCGGCCGCTCCGCCCCCCAGTGACAGGCAGGGTCACCCCTTGCCTGGCCACACCCCCTCATGAGTCCCGACCATTGACAATGAAGGATGCTGGCAAGCTCCTCGCTCGGCATCAATCAGAGCCCTGAGCCACCCAACAGCTCTGCAGCTGGGGGAGCTGGGGGAGGGATCTGTCTGTGTACTGCATGCGATAGTTCCCTCCCCGCGCCCCTGCACGATCCCCAGCAGCAGACACTCCTTCACCTCCGGTACACACTCCTGCACGTAGCGGCGCCGGCCCTGGAAGGGGCCTGGGGCCCCAAAGACGACCCTGGCCTGGTGGGGCCCCCGGGCAACTGCCCAGCATGCCCATGCGAAAAGATGGCCCTGCTTCCCGGCTACCTTGACTGATGTGACAGTTGTTAGGAGAACCTGGAAAGGACCATCGTATCTGGGTTCAAGAGTATGTTTTCTCACAAACTTCTTTATCGGGACCCAATCACCGGGAACCAGCTTGTGTGTTTCTGTATCTAGCTCAGGATCTGGAATGGAAGAAAACACTTGCGAGTGGATGGTTTATTCTCGAGATAAAGCAGTCACATAATCAGTCAATACATCAGATTGAAGCTGTAATTGCTGTGGGAAATAACAACCCAGTCTGGGGGCTGAACCAAACAATATCTCATAGGGTGACAGGCCATGGTTTCCCCTTGGAGTGCACCTAACACTGAATAAGGCAATGGGTAGGCTGTCTGGCCAACTTACTCCTGTTTCCTGAGACATTTTTAGCATTCTAGATTTTATTGTGCCTTTAATCTTTCCACTTTCCCACTGCTTTGAGGATGGTATTAGGTGTGGAAAGCTAGTGTGACCCCTAAAGCTGCCCATATTTCCTTGGTCACTGAGGCCATGAAAGCCGGCCCCTAATCGCTCTCTATGACCTCAGGGACACCATATCTGCACACTATTTCTGTTAGAAGTCTTTTAGCCGTGGTCTTTGCCGTCATGTTGGTAACGGGATAGCCTTCCGGCTATGCGGAGAACATGTCAATGACAATCAATGCATATTCATATCGGCCACTCTTCGGCTTCTGGATGCGGTTGATCTGTATCCTTTGGAAGGGGTACTGGGCTTTTGCTAGATGCTTCAAAGGTACCTTCTCTGTCCTTCCTGGATTGCATTTAGCACAGATGGTGCATGACTTGCAGAAGTTGCTGGTGAGTGGGGCGATCCCCGGAGCCAAGTAGTATTTTTTGATCAGGGCATTCATCAAGGTTTTTGATAGATGAGGCACCACTGCAGGAAACACTGATCGTAGCAGACACGGTCTCTTGTTTAATTTCATGATTCCCTCAACTTCTGTGGCTCCTATTTCGATCCACACTTCTTTTTTCTTCTTTGTCAGCTACCTCCTGTTGCTCCTTGAGGTAGGTCCTGTTCACAGGAGGGTTTTGTAGAATCATAGTGGTTTGCACAGTCTCTTTAAGGGCATCTATTGGGTTATCCAGGATGGGTGCATTCACTCTGCTGACCACTTCTCGCGTTCCACTTGCAGCTTGTTTTGCAGCTGTATCTGCCACGTGATTGCCCCGTGCTTCTTGGGATACAAATTTGCCATGTGCTCTCACCTTAAGTATGGCCACTTGTGCTGGGAGGAGTAGGGCATCCATTAAATCCTTGATAGCTGAACTGTGCTTTACAGGTGTACCTGCTGCTGTTAGGAATCCTCTGGTTTTCCAGATGATGCCGAAGTCGTGGGCAACGCCAAGGACATATCTTGAATCTGTATAGATGAAGGCTTTTTTTCCTTCTGCCAACTTGCATGCCATGGTTAGAGCCTGGAGTTCTGCCTCCTGGGCAGATATGGAGGAAGGCAATGCTGAAGCCTGAAGAACTGTATCTTTGGAGGTGATCGCGTATCCTGTGTGGTACCGTCCAGTGCTGTCTGCATACCTGGAACCATGCACAAAAATTGTTAGGATTCTCAAGGGCTGTTTCACTGACTGTCGGTAGGTGTGATGTCTCCATCTTCATCACTTCAAAGCAGTCATGAGCGGTGAGATGAGGGTCATTCTCCAAAGAGGTTCTCCCCTCAAGAAGAGGAAGCAGAGTGGATGGGTTAAGGGTATCACATCGGAGGATGGTGATGTTATTGGGGAGAAGCACGGCACACTGGAGTCTGAGGTGCCTCTGCGAGGACAGGTGTTTGGGCTGTACTTGGTTTAGTATGGCAGTTATGTCATGAGGGGCAAGGAGGATCAGAAGGTGGCCCAACACGAGGTCAGTGGTCTTGTCCAAAAGAACTTAGGCTGCAAAGATGGCTCTGAGGTAGGAGGGTCTCCCCCTGGGCACTGAGTCCAGCTGACAGGAGTAATACCCAATGGGTCTGAGTCTGTTGCCAAGGGCCTGACCCAAAACTCCTGTAGCATGCCCTTGTCTATCTGAAACAAACCATTTGTAAGTCTTTTTTGTAGTCTGGGAGGCCCAAAGCAGGGGCTGTTGAGAGGATCTCCTTCAGAGTTTCAAAATTGTCCACAGCTTCCGGGGAAAGCAGGTAAGGGTCAGATTTCAGGGCATCATAGAGGGGTTGCATCAAGAGGGAGGCTCCTGGGATCCAAGAACAGCAGTAGGAGATTAATCCTAGAAAGGCGTGAAGGGGCTTTTGACCTTGAGGCAAAGGGATGGCCTTGATTGCAGCAACTCTTTCTTTGGTGAGGTGTCGAGTGCCTTGGGAGATGCAGTGACCTAAGAAAACCACCTTCTCTCTGCACCACTGAACCTTTTGCTTCGAGGCCTTGCATCCTTGCTCAGCCAAGTAGTGGAGGAGGCTTTCAGAGAAGATTGAGGTGTCACCAAGGGTATCTGCACAAAGCAGGAGGTCATCTACATACTGATGGAGTACAATGTCCGGGTGTAACTTCATCCAGGTGTCCAGAATGAGGGCTATTGCCTTGGCGAATTTGGAGGGGGAGTTCTGGGCACCTTGTGGCATAACGGTCCAGGTGTAGCTCAGCCTCTCGTGGGTGAAAGCAAACAGGTACTGGCAACAGGGGTCGAGGGGGACACTAAAGAAAGCATTCTCTAGGTCCACCACTGTAAAGTACCTTGCTGTGGGCGGTATCCCTGCCAGCAAGGTGTGGGGGTTGGCCACGATGGGCGTTTCCAGTACGGTAGTTTCATTCACTGCACCAGTCTGTAGTTCTCTGGCTCTCCTTTTGCGGTTCGTTTCTTCACTGGAAACAGTGGTGTATTACACGGGGATGTGCAGGGTACCAGAGCTCCATTTGCCAAGAGCACCTCAACTTGCTTTGAAATAGATGCGGATTGAGCTGGTTTCAAGGGATATTGTGGTTTTCTGGGCAAGGGGGCCCCTGGCTTCAGCTGTACCCCGATTGGTGGCACCTTTAAGTGTCTTATATCTTCGGGCCCTGTGGACCACAAGCATGTGGGGACTCGCTCCAAGACTTCTTGTGGGATTCCAGCCTCATCTGGTGTGTCCAAGGCTAAGGCATCATCGATAACTAGTGGTGAAGTGATCAGAACACCACCATCAGGTTGGAAGGAAATAGAAGCCTGGAGTCTGGACAAGACATCAGCCCCTAACAGATTTAAGGGGCTTGTGGACGAGACCACAAATCTTGCTAGTAGGTCAGGAAAATTGCCAACTTGTAGGGGGTGGGTTAAGGGGTTCTTCCTGGGCGTTCCATCAACCCCCACGCATGTTGTATCAATGTTTGATAGGAATGAGGTATCGGGTAGCTCTTCTGCCCTGATTACGGACTTGGCCGCGCCTGTGTCGCATAGGAAAGTGGTAGGATGGCCCTCGATGGGGAGGGTTATTTTTGCAAGAGGGCCTCCTGAGTCTCCAGAGGATGTCATGACAGGGGCAGGTGACACAGGCTTGCCTGAATCCTAGCAGAGAAGGTCCATGTGATCCGGAGAGGGGTGGGGTGGTGGGCGAGGTGGGGTGCCATGTTTCTGATACTGTATACAAGAACATATTTGGGGGGCACACCATACAATGCGTTTAAATTCAAGATGGTGCTGCTATAAGACCTACAAACAGTACAAAATATTTTACAGCGCACACATACAAGAATGACATTTCCTGCAGGGCTAGTTAAAAACACCTGAACATATTCAAAAAATACGGGGGATTGGTCACACTATATGGTCATATAGTGCTAAGCCCACTTACTGCGACAAAGTACCCTGAATTAGTGGGTCCTACTCTAGTAATAGAATGGAAGATCCTTTGTCTCAACCATGGGAGCTAAACTCCTCTATGTGGGAGAACTGAAGGGGATACATCCTATACACTGGTGGCCACTAAATAAGAGGTAATGAGGAGGGGGAGGGGTGCTCCAGTCCAAAAGACCTGGCCAGGGCCTATTACAATATACAAGAACATATTTGGGGCACACCATACAATGCGTTTAAATTCAAGATGGTGCTGCTATAAGACCTACAAACATTACAAAATATTTTACAGCGCACACATACAAGAATGACATTTCCTGCAGGGCTAGTTAAAAACACCTGAACATATTCAAAAAATACGGGGGTTTGGTCACACTATATGGTCATATAGTGCTAAGCCCACTTACTGCGACAAAGTACCCCGAAGTAGGTGGGTCCTACTCTAGTAATAGAATGGAAGATCCTTTGTCTCAACCATGGGAGCTAAACGCCTCTATGTGGGTGAACTGAAGGGGATACATCCTATACACTGGTGGCCACTAAATAAGAGGTAATGAGGAGGGGGAGGGGTGCTCCAGCCCAAAAGACCTGGTCAGGGCCTATTACAATATACAAGAACAGACATAGATCTCCAGGTTTGCTTTTAAAGTGCTCTCGCAGCTGGAGAACAGCACATTGGATGTAATAGGATCATTGTCTCTATAGAGCCTTTCAATCTCTTTGTCCAGAGAAGCTAGTTCGTTGCTAAAATGACCACATAGTAGTTCCATCATTTTAAAGGAGCAGAGCTGAAGTTTCTCTTCCCAATTATTTTTAAATTCTGATTCTAGTTTGTTTATAGTTGGAAAAATCTGGATTCTACGGCCCCATGGGGCAATTTAGTCATCTATATATTTGGAAAAGTACCATTTATTCCAGTATATTCAAGCTTTCCTCTCTAGCATTCTCTGGAGTCTGAGAAAGAAACGGTCCATAGTTAGACCACCTCCTGTCACATTTTGGGACCTATGGATCTGATCCATAAGTCCTTCAAACACATTACTACAATAATTGGCCGTGGGGGAAAGAAAAAAAAAAAAAAAAAAATATATATATATATATATATATATATATATATATATATATATATATATATTTATATATATAAATAAAATGTAGAATAAGTACACAGTGAAGTCACATAAATAGAAATGATTAACAAGTCTATGAATTACTATTTTAAGGTTAATTGATTTAGTAATCCTCCGTTCCTAAAGAGTGATAGGTGGATAACACCTTAAATACAATACAATAAGAAATGGAAAGAGGAAGACCAAATATAAAAACACCACATCCCAAATTTTGGCAAATAGAGAAAATGGGCTTTGAGGTAACAAACCTCAGGACTTTATTGATGTTGTAAAGATAATAGAAAGATATCAATTCATAAATGTTAGATAAAACAAGATTTTATTTAAACAATGTTTAAAAACATGAGACAGAATTAGATACAAAAAGTTCATTCATAGAATTCAATGAAACACCACAAAAGGGATACCACTTTTCTCAACATGTTTCGCTCTTTGGAGCTTCCTCAGGAGACTTTGCATGTGGCATGTCCATTGATCCCCCATGAAGGGTGCTTTCACATGTTGACATTAGGCATGGGATCAGGAGTGAAATCCACATTTTGACTCGCAATTTGTGTGCATCTTCAAAATTTGGCTTTTATAGGGGTGACATCACCCCATCTGATGAAGGCAACATCAACACAGTTTGGACATACTAATGTCTGATATGGCCTCACTTTTTCAAAGTTGAACTTTGTAAGTTTCTGAGTTATGTATGTTATTATGGTTTGAAACATGCCTGTTTAACCAAAAAAGGATATTTCTACTGTCAAACATAAAAATGTTATACACCAAAGATGTTGGTTTGTTCAAAAATCCTTTTCTAACGCACATGTGAATGTGCATGGAGTAAAATGTTTTACACTCAACAATGTGTGGCTTCTTCTTTCAATGCTCAATACCAGTAAGTTGGTGTTTACAGTGACAATAGGGATTATTTACTAAAGCCAAATCCACTTTCAGTGCAGTTTCAGTGCACTTGCAGTGCACTTGTAGTGCAGAGTGGATTTTCCTTTAGTAAATAACCCCCAAAGTGCTCTAAAATTTGCCCCAATCAGGCCATTTTAGGGGCTCAAAACAATTAATTCATGGTGCTGAAAAGAATGATTATTTTTATAATTAATGCATTACATACATTAATAACAAAAACAATGTGTGTGTGAAGCAGACCCACAACATAATAGTTAGCTGAAGAAGAGATGTCACCTCATGTATCAAATAAATTACGTTTATTATTGAAGTAAATGGCCAAAAAGAAAAGCCCATTGGAGAACCTAGGAGACAGCTAAAAGAAACACAAGCAGTAAATCAAATTAAATATTAGTTCAGTTTATAATACAAATTTAATCAAAAAATGTTTCACATATTCGCTGGCAGATTAATGGCCCCCCTACCCACAAAGTACTCAAGATCATTTTGTCTCACTTCATGGGCGCTTTGGGGGGGCAAGCCAGGATGTCCAGCTTCATGTGCCGTCAAATTACTATTTGGTAATCTGGCCTCAGCCCCAACTGAGGCCACATAGTTTGTAGCATTTTTGTGGAGATAATTGTGTAGAATGCAGCAGGCAAGCACAATATGATTCAGTTTATATTCCGCCATGTGGATTGGTGTCAGAAATAGGCGGAACTGGCTGGCCATTATTCCGAAAACATTCTCCACCACTCTTCTGGCTCTGGATAGCCAGTAGTTAAAAACCCTCTGGTCTGGGGTGAGGGTCCTCATCGGAAATGGCCTCATGAGATGGTCACCTAGCCCAAACGCTTCATCAGTGACGAACACAAATGGAAGACCAGCCACGTTGTCTTGCGTAGGTGGCAAGCCCAAGCCACCATTCTGGAGCCGTCTGTAGAACTCCGTCTGGGCAATGACTCCACCATCTGACATCCGGCCATTCTTCCCCACGTCTACATACAAAAACTCATATGTCGCCGACACCACCGCCAACAACGCAATACTATTAAACCCCTTATAATTATAATAGAATGACCCCGAGTTGGGGGGGTGGGACGATGTGGACGCGTTTCCCATCTATTGCCCCTTCGCAGTTTTTGAAGTCCCACTGCTGAGCAAACTGGGATGCCACAGTCTGCCATTCCTGTGGGTTTGAAGGAAACTGTGGAGTGAAACAAGCAAAAAAAAATTGTACTTTTGCACATAAACATTGCAAGCAGATTAGACACACACATTCTTGGCCAACATAAGTAGAACATTTACTGAAATAAATCTTTAAAGACAAAAGTATAAGGTCCACTTATCAGATTCCTCATCCCCTCTGATGGCCCATTGTAAAAATTTTATGGTGGGGGGGAGATGTTTTGAACAGGTAACCCTCTTCACTTCATTGAGAGCTGAATGCATGAATAATGTGTGTTACTTTGGCCAGACCCTCCTTACTTACACTATTGGCAGCCCACTGGACAGGTAAGAAGTGTCATAATCCAAAAATACACACTTTACAAATTGAAGCACATTTTTACATTCTGAAACTAACTAACTATCAAGATAATAGGAGAACAAAACTTTAAACAGTACCATTTGAAAGTATTCAGGCAGGCCCTTGCACTACAGGCTTTGGTGAATTCATCCATAAATATGAACACAAAAGAGGTAGGTATAGCGTGTATGGGTTTGGCAAAGTCGGCAGATAGAGGATTGGTATCAGCTGACTTAGCGGTTGGGGGGAGGGAGGGTTCCAAATGAGTTTTGCCCCCCCCCCCAAAAAAAAATCCTCTTGCACTATGTATGAATTTAAGGAAAAAAATAACATTTGTACACATTTTAGGGGGTGTTTAGGGTAAGCACTAAAATGGAGCTGACAAAATACATTGTTAAGTGACTAGGCTAGATGTGTATGGGCCCAGGATAGCATGCTGGGGAGGTTAGTGATAGCAAATATGCATGAAGGACAAAAAAGGAGCATTAAAAGCTTCCAGCATGCATGAGGATATAGAGGACATTCACAGCATATTACAATCATGGTAATTAGGGAATAATGAAATAAATACAATACATTAGCAAACATTAAATACATAGAATGTGATGTTAAAGGATAAAACTTACCTTAATATAGTCCTTCTGCAGGACCTGTATGATGGCAGAACAGGTCTCTGGAATGATGATTCCCAAAGCCTGGGGGAGATGCCTGTCGAGAACTTGATGTCCTGCAAACTTCTCCCCATCGCCAAGTACCGCAAGGTGGCGACGAGCCTTTGCTCGGGAGTGATGGCTTGCCGCATGCAGGTGTCCTACTTGGTAATATAAGGAGACAGCAAAGCCAACAGACGGTGAAAAACGAGGTCCGTCATCGGGAGATAATTCCTGAAATCATCAGGATTATTCTCATGGATCTCCCGCAACAAAGGCATGTGAGAGAATTGGTCACGCTGGAGCAACCAATTCTTCGTCAATGAACTCCTCCTCGCCCTGTTCATGGACTGGGCTTGGGTCATATTAAGTACCCCAACACCAAGCCCCTGCACAGCACAAACTCTACGATGAGTACGTACCCGCAACATGGCTAGAAAATGGTTGGCTGGTCAGAACGAACTAACAGAATGCACTGAAAATCAGAAAGAACCTGAGAACAATTTGAAAATCAGAAATGAGCAGACAAGAATGCACTGAAAAACAGATACGAACCCACAAGCACAAACTGAAGAGCAGTAACAAACTGAAAAGCACGAGGCTGAAAAGCGCAAATCGTCTCTCACCAAACTTCTACTAACAGGAGATTAGCAGAAGGAGCCCAAAGGGTGGCGCACTTGGTATTGAACTTCCTTTTTATAGTCCCTTTGTACATGTTGTACGTCAGCGCGTTCTTGCCAGTCGGAATTACCGACAACATCAAAGTGAGCGTGTGTATACAAAACAAGTTTGAGCCAACATCCGTCAGAAAAAAATCTGCGGTTAAGTTGCCGGAATGTCCGAGTGTATGGCCCATTACTGATACAGAATGGTCGGATATTTGGCTGGCAACTAAAACATCCTCTCCTAACATTTTAGCAATTGAAACCAATTATAAAGTTTTGACCCGTTGGTACCTTGTACCCTCTAGAATAGTTAAATACATTCCAACTTACTCAGCTCTTCACTTCCGAGGCTGTCCGAACCTGGGCACACAAATGCATGTTTGTTGGGCCTGTCCTATAGCCCAAACCTTATGGAAAGAAATATTTACAACTTGACTCATATACAGTTTATGCTCTTTGTCCAAATCCTTACAGCCACTAAACAAACTCTGGCAAAAGCATGGAAATTCCCTTCTTTGGTGGTAGCCGAGACAAAGCATAGAATGAATAATTTCACGATTCATGCAAAAATGGCAGCTATAGGACATAACCAAATCCCCAAATTCAAAAACATGTGGCACCCATGGATTCAATTTTCCTTGCCATCATTCTTAGAAGATTCTGTCCTCCTGCCATGGTAGTTGGTTATAAAGGGTGGATATAGGACCTTACTTTACCACACACTAGCTCTCGGATCAACCTTGTGAACTCCTTCCCCTCTCTACTCCTCTCTTTCCCTTTTTCTCCCCCTCTTTTATTCCCATCTTCTCTTTCCCGTTCCTTTTGCGATTTTTGAAGCTCTTTGTTCTTTCAATACAAGTATCTCATCCACAGAATCTTCACAAATGTTGGATTGGTTAATTATCCTTATTCAAAGTGTATCCTCTTATAATCTCCTCACCAATACTACAAGTTATATACAGTAATATATTACATGTTTTGTACCTTCATTTACTCATGTAAGTAACGAGCTCCATTCCATCTGTCATCACTTATTCATTAACATGTATGTAATGCCTATTGATGTGAACTAAATAAAATCTTTTTACAAGGAAATGTTGGGGTAACATATTCTTCAAATACAAACCTGACTGGTTTCTTACACTTAAGTTACAGTCTTGTAAAAATGCTTACTGTGGAGCGTGTCTGCACAATACTGTATTTCTGCTCATTGTCTCTGAAATAATCAACTGTAGTTTTTATTTATGATTTGTAACTAATTTTATTTAATTTATAGAATTTCCCTGCAGGGCATGTGTAGGGCCACTTGCAACCAGTGGTTGTGTAAATACACATAGTAGTTAATGAATGTGACTGATAAAACAGTGTGCACCCAAAAAATACACACCATTACCCCTAGGTTATTAAAATGCAGCTTTTTAGTCACAAAACCAACTCACTAAGTTAAAGGGCCTTTCTGACATATGTGCAAAAAGACAGGCTAGTGCTTCAAGAAGATAGACCCACTTCCAAACAGTGGTTCACCCACCTGCCATACCTGCCCACTCTCTTTCGAAATTTAAAATGATACATAAATGCTAATCTTGAAATATTGTTCCAACATAATGCTGTTGGGGTAGAAAGTGGGTGGATCTGGACCAGTGTTTGGCTCCCAGCAATATCAAAGGTCATGTCTCTGCTCATTTTATCTTTATTTCAGAGACCATGGGCCTCGCATGCCTAATAGGAAGCCCTAATCTGGTTCTGTCTGTGCTTCAGAAATGTTCTTTGTATATTCCATGTCTACTCTAAGGTGCAAAGTGGAGGTTTTTGAGGGCACCACCTCTTCAAGGGTCTAATCTGGCAGCTTATCTTGCAAGGAACCCTTTTTCAGTTTTTGCATAGAAAGGTTGTGTTTAGACCTAGGATTTTCTTTTTTTTTTTTTAACAAAAGATAGCTCCCAATTTACATTGCTGCCCCTTCCCATGTTTGCTTCAACTTAAGAGGGATGGACTTATAATTAAAACAACATTATAAAAAGGGCAGCACACAAAGGGCAGTTTTGCCTGAGTCAGGAAAAAGTGGCATAACTAAGTCAAATTTTTGTAAGGGCATCTATCCCATGCCCCAAAGTTTTTGTCTTTCAGCTATGCCCCCAGTGCAGTTGAATAAATTCACCAGATTAAATAAATGTATTCTGATCAGAATCCCAAAACTACACCTCTCACACGTGTACAGATAGAGATAGCGGCGCTAATATAAATTGTGTAAAATAATGGGTCAGAGCAGCATAATGCCTATGACCCTCTACTTATGCATAAAAATATTAATAATAATAATAGTGTCATGAAAAATATTAATTTTATCATGAAAATAAATTTCTTTAACACCCAGTGAAAAGTGTCACTATAAATAATAAATTACAAGAAATGAATGATCAAGTTCAACAGTTGTTTTTCAATCTTCTTGTGTGAAAAATCTTCTACTCTTCCACCACACCACCGTGATAGAGACACCACTCCCTCTGAAGAGCGCACTCACCAGATTGTATAGCATCTGACTCTCGTGTTCGGCAAAACAGCAATTGAACCACACCTGGGTTGCATGTGATGAACCGTGACTCCAATCAAGCCAGCTCCATATGTGAAAAAATAAATAAAGTGCTCCACATAGCGTGATACGATTTTGACAGATTTATTAAAATCACTTCAAACACACTTCAATGGTTACACTCACTTTTAAACTGAAACATAAAAGCCTTTTAAAAAAATCCACAGCAAGCAACAGATCAGTGATCCAATGGTGCACCGCGGTCACAGCGGACCTGAAGTGTAAACTGGTGTATCTCTCACCCAACCTTCTAAGGCCCAGCCATCCGATCGGTGTAGTCCTCCTCAGACAGCGGCATCTAATGTCAGTGCGATGGAATGCCGTGTAACCATGCCCAAAATAAATAAATAAATAAATTAAATAAATGTATTGACAGCTATGGCAAAGGTGCTACAAAATTGGGGGGTGCACACTTATGTTGAGCATTGAGCATATGGTCATATTCCACACACAATGGGCAATTTTGCCTGTTTCAGCAATAAGTATGGAAAAGAAAGCCATCTTGGGTGGCTTGGGTGGCCAGTCTTTTCCCATTAGCTGTTCCCCCTTCTTGTATGTCTATAGTCCTGTGATTCCTTCATCATCAAGAGATGTAGCAAAAAGGGTCTTTGCTAAATTACCTTGGAGTGGGGCACTGTGTGCTTCCTCTTGGCATAGATACATGTACAGTATCTCACAAAAGTGAGTACACCCCTCACATTTTTGTAAATATTTTATTATACCTTTTTATGTGATAACACTGAAGAAATTACACTTTTCTACAATGTAAAGTAGTGACTGTACAGCTTGTATAACAGTATAAACAGCAGGGTGCCTTTGGTCAATCATGGCTCAGGGGGACTAAGTCCAAGCCCCACACTATATAAGGCTGCTTACACGGCGGCCGTGTGTAGTGTTGTTGGCGTGGACAGAGAGATAGCCTGATTTAGATTAAGCAGGCAGGTTATTCAGTTAGTGCCAGTGTATTTGGCATTATATATATATATATATACAGTGGCTTGCGAAAGTATTCGGCCCCCTTGAACTTTTCAACCTTTTGCCACATTTCAGGCTTCAGACATAAAGATATAAAATTTTAATTTTTTGTGAAGAATCACCAACAAGTGGGACACAATTGTGAAGTGGAACGAAATCTATTGGATATTTTAAACTTTTTTAGCAATTAAAAAACTGAAAAGTGGTGCGTGCAAAATTATTCGGCCCCTTTACTTTCAGTGCAGAAAACTCACTCCAGAAGTTCAGCGAGGATCTCTGAATGATCCAATGTTGTCCTAAATGACTGATGGTGATAAATAGAATCCACCTGTGTGTAATCAAGTCTCTGTATAAATGCACCTGCTCTGTGATAGTCTCAGGGTTCTGTTGAAAGCGCAGAGAGCATCATGAAGACCAAGGAACAAACCAGGCAGGTCCGTAATACTGTTGTGGAGAAGTTTAAAGCCGGATTTGGATACAAAAAGATTTCCCAAGCTTTAAACATCCCAAGGAGCACTGTGCAAGCGATCATTTTGAAATGGAAGGAGTATCAGACCACTGCAAATCTACCAAGACCTGGCTGTCCCTCTAAACTTTCAGCTCAGACAAGGAGAAGATCAGAGGTGCAGCCAAGAGGCCCATGATCACTCTGGATGAACTGCAGAGAACTACAGCTGAGGTGGGAGAGTCTGTCCATAGGACAACAATCAGTCGTACACTGCACAAATCTGGCCTTTATGGAAGAGTGGCAAGAAGAAAGCCATTTCTCAAAGATATCCATAAAAAGTCTCGTTTAAGTTTGCCACAAGCCACCTGGGAGACACACCAAACATGTGGAAGAAGGTGCTCTGGTCCGATGAAACCAAAATCCAACTTTTTGGCCACAATGCAAAACGATATGTTTGGCGTAAAAGCAACACAGCTCATCACACTCAACACATCATCCCCACTGTCAAACATGGTGGTGGCAGCATCATGGTTTGGGCCTGCTTTTCTTCAGCAGGGACAGGGAAGATGGTTAAAATTTAGGGGAAGATGGATGCAGCCAAATACAGGACCATTCTGGATGAAAACCTGTTGTAGTCTGTAAAAGACCTGAAACTGGGACGGAGATTTATCTTCCAACAAGACAATGATCCCAAACATACAGCAAAATCTACAAAGGAATGGTTCACAAATAAACGTATCCAGGTGTTAGAATGGCCAAGTCAAAGTCCAGACCTGAATCCAATCGAGAATCTGTGGAAAGAGCTGAAAACCGCTGTTCACAAACGCTCTCCATCCAACCTCACTGAGATCGAGCTGTTTTGCAAGGAAGAATGGGCAAGAATTTCAGTCTCTCGATGTGCAAAACTGATAGAGACATACCCCAAGTGACTTGCAGCTGTAATGGCAGCAAAAGGTGGCTCTACAAAGTATTAACGCAAGGGGGCCGAATAATTTTGCACGCCCCACTTTTCTTTTTTTTATTAGTTAAAAAAGTTTCAAAAATCCAAAAGATTTCGTTCCACTTCACAATTGTGTCCCACTTGTTGGTGATTCTTCACAAAAAATAAAAATTTTATATCTTTATGTTTGAAGCCTGAAATGTGGCAAAAGGTTGAAAAGTTCAAGGGGGCCGAATACTTTCGCAAGCCACTGTATACACACACACACATACACAGTCAGTCTAGTGTATATATATATATATATATATACACTCTGCATTTAGCATAGACTATATATTCAGTGTTTACAAGATATTCAGTCAGTGCAGGCAGTGTATTAATATATACACACACAGTCTTTTGTATATATAGATATATATATATATATATATCTATATATATATATATATATATATATATAGATATATATATATATATATATATACACACACACACAATGGGGACGGACAGTATTCAGACCCCATTAAATTTTTCACTCTTTGTTATAGTGCAGCCATTTGCTAAAATCATTTAAGTTCATTTTTTCCTCATTAATGTACACACAGCACCCTATATTGGCAGAAAAACACAGAATTGTTGACATTTTTGCAGATTTATTAAAAAAGAAAAAATGAAATATCACATGGTCCTAAGTATTCAGACCCTTTGCTGTGACACTCATATTTAACTCAGGTGCTGTCCATTTCTTCTGATCATCCTTGAGATGGTTCTACACCTTCATTTGAGTCCAGCTGTGTTTGATTATACTGATTGGACTTAATTAGGAAAGCCACACACCTGTCTATATAAGACCTTACGGCTCACAGTGCATGTCAGAGCAAATTAGAGTCATGAGGTCAAAGGAACTGCCTGAAGAGCTCAGAGACAGAATTGTGTCAAGGCACAGATCTGGCCAAGGTTACAAAAAAATGTATGCTGCACTAAAGGTTCCTAAGATCACAGTGGCCTCCATAATCCTTAAATGGAAGATGTTTGGGACAACTAGAACCCTTCCTAGAGCTGGCTGTCCGGCCAAACTGAGCTATCGGGGGAGAAGAGCCTTGGTGAGAGGAATAAAGAAGAAGCCAAAGATCACTGTGGCTGAGCTCCAGAGATGCAGACGGGAGATGGGAGAAAGTTGTAGAAAGTCAACCATCACTGCAGCCCTCCACCAGTCAGGGTAATATGGCAGAGTGGCCCGACGGAAGCCTCTTCTCAGTGCAAGACACATGAAAGCCTACATGGAGTTTGCTAAAAAAACAACTGAAGGACTCCAAGATGGTGAGAAATAAGATTCTCTGGTCTTATGAGACCAAGATAGAACTTTTTGGCCTTAATTCTAGGCGGTGTGTGGAGAAAAGCAGGCACTGCTCATCCCCTGTCCAATACAGTTCCAACAGTAAAGCATGGTGGTGGGAGTATCATACTGTGGGGGTGTTTTTCAGCTGCAGGGACAGGACGACTGGTTGCAATCGAGGGAAAGATGAATGTGGCCAAGTATAGGGATATCCTGGACAAAAACCCTCTCCAGAGTGCTCAGGACCTCAGACTGGGCCAAAGGTTTACCTTCCAACAAGACAATGACCCTAAGCACACAGTTAAAATAATGAAGGAGAGGCTTCACAACAACTCCGTGACTGTTCTTGAATGGCCCAGCCAGAGCCCTGACTTAAACCCAATTGAGCATCTCTGGAGAGACCTAAAAATGGCTGTCCACCAACATTTACCATCCAACCTGACAAAACTGGAGAGGATCTGCAAGGAGGAATAGCAGAGGATCCCCAAATTCAGGTGTGAAAAACTTGTTGCATCTTTCCCAAAAAGACTCATGGCTGTATTAGATGAAAAGGGTGCGTCTACTAAATACTGAGATAAGGGTCTGAATACTTAGGACCATGTGATATTTCAGTTTTTCTTTTTTAATAAATCTGCAAAAATGAACTTAAATGACTTTAGCAAATGGCTGCAATATAACAAATAGTAAAAAATCTGTCCCCACTGCATATATATATATATATATATATATATATATATATATATATATATATACACACACACACACACACACTCTGCATCATGTGTAGCCTATATCTACAGTGCAGTGAAGTCTCGTATAGGGCCACCCCTTATTCAGCCATCTGGCCCCTTTTAAGACACAGATTCCGCTTATCGGAATCTGGAAGCCCCCTTTAACAAGGGGACCCCCAGATCCCGCCCCCCCCCTGTGTGAAATGGTAAGGGGTACTTACCCCTACCATTTCACTAAAAAACTGTCAAAAATGTTAAAAATGACAAGAGACAGTTTTTGACAATTCCTTTATTTAAATGCTTCTTCTTTCTTCTATCTTCCTTCATCTTCTTCTTCTGGTTCTTCTGGCTCTTCTGGTTCTTCCTCCGGCGTTCTCGTCCAGCATCTCCTCCGCAGCGTCTTCTATCTTCTTCTCCTCGGGCCGCTCCGCACCCATGGCATGGGGGGAGGCTCCCGCTCTTCTCTTCTTCTTTTCTTCTCTTCTTCATTTTCTTCTCCGGGCCGCTCCGCACCCATGCTGGCATGGAGGGAGGCTCCCGCTGTGTGACGGCGTCTCCTCGTCTGACGGTTCTTAAATAACGGGGGTGGGGCCACCCGGTGACCCCGCCCCCCTCTGACGCCTGGTGACTTGACGGGACTTCCCTGTGACGTCACGGGAATGCCACAGGGAAGTCCCGTCATGTCCCATGCGTCAGAGGGGGGCAGGGTCACTGGGTGGCCCCGCCCCCGTTATTTAAGAACCGTCAGACGAGGAGATGCCATCACACAGCGGGAGCCTCCCTCCATGCCAGTATGGATGCAGAGCAGCCTGGAGAAGAAAATGAAGAAGAGAAGAAGGAAGAAGAGAAGAAGATGAAGAAGAAGATGAAGAGAATAGCGGGAGCCTCCCCCCATGCCATGGGTGCGGAGCAGCCCGAGGAGAAGAAGATAGAAGACGCCACGGAGGAGATGCTGGACGAGAACGCCGGAGGAAGAACCAGAAGAACCAGAAGATGAAGGAAGATAGAAGAAAGAAGAAGCATTTAAATAAAGGAATTGTCAAAAACTGTCTCTTGTCATTTTTAACATTTTTGACAGTTTTTTAGTGAAATGGTAGGAGTAAGTACCCCCTTACCATTTCACACAGGGGGGGGCCGGGATCTGGGGGTCCCCTTGTTAAAGGGGGCTTCCAGATTCCGATAAGCCCCCCGCCCGCAGACCCCCACAACCACCGGCCAGGGTTGTGGGGATGAGGCCCTTGTCCTCATCAACATGGGGACAAGGTGTTTTGGGGGGCTACCCCAAAGCACCCTCCCAATGTTGAGGGCATGTGGCCTGGTACAGTTCAGGAGGGGGGGGGGGCGCACTCGTTTCCTGCGGCCTGCCAGGTTGCCTGCTCGGATAAGGGTCTGGTTTGGAATTTAGGGGGAACCCCACGTCATTTTTAAAAAAAAATATTTGCCGGGGTTCCCCTTAACCACTTCAGCCCCGGAAGGATTTACCCCCTTCCTGACCAGAGCGTTTTTTGCGATTCGGCACTGCGTCGCTTTAACTGACAATTGCGCGGTCGTGCGACGTGGCTCCCAAACAAAATTGACGTCCTTTTTTTCCCACAAATAGAGCTTTCTTTTGGTGGTAATTGATTGCCTCTGCGATTTTTATTTTTTGCGCTATAAACAAAATAAAAGCGACAATTTTGAAAAAAATATAATAAAAAAGTCACAAAGTGCATATAACAATAAAGTGTTGAAACCTCACTTGAGGAATAAATAATATAAATAATGAAATAATTAAAATCATATACAATGAAGACTGGGCAAACACTTAAAAGTGAATAAGTTTCTAAAATGACCTCAAAAAGATGGAAAAAAGAACTAGAGTTGTGTCCTGCAGATGCAAAAAGTCTTTTAAAAGTAGTAGACACAGAGCTCTCACCTTCATAAATTGTCCAGAGGCTAAACGAATAAAAAATCCGTAATTCAAAGTAATTTCAGCTTCCACCACTAGGGGGTCCTCTGTGTCGACATCAATACCATAAAACCAATCGAAATGTCAGCATTAAACCATAAGTATATAAAATGTCATTCCTTATAATCGATTCCACCACTAGGGGGTCCTCTCCTTCGTCCACAAACGTCTCCCAATTATTGCTGCACTTCCAAGCCTCTTCATATACCTCGTACCTCCGTAAAGACAGGGGGGAGGGAGGGGGGGGGGGGGCACAGCAACAAACAGAGGTGGGAGAGAGAGAGACAAAAAGATCCGAATAGTGTAGTAGATTAAAGTAACATAAGCTTTAATGCGAAGGTAAAATTGGACTCTTACAATGTAAATCAAGTAAAAAGGCAAAAAACAGTTGCTAAGGCGTCTGAACGCCGCTCTCACTCTGACTTCCTGGTATCGCTCAGTCTATCCGGCCACTCCCTATGCGTTACGTCATCACGTGACTTCTTCAGGGGATGCTGATTGGCTGAGGCGATATTGTTTATATTTCCAGAAACCGGAAATGGGCTAGCGGCCATTTTCTTGTGGTCCGCTCTAATTGTCGACGGCGGCCATTTTGTTGTGTTACATTACTGTTTGAATAGCGGCCATTTTCCGGAGAAGTGTTCCCCTGCTGACACTTCCAGGATAGATGTTTAAATACTGGGCAAACATAGAGGATGTGTCCCAGAACACTTGTGACCACACCACATCTAAAACAACTCTTCCGCTTTTGTAAAAAAGTGTGTGAAGTTTAAAATGTATATTTAAAAAATGTTTTAGGCATGAATGCTTCAATAGAGCAGTGTTTAAAATTATCATGTCTTCAATCATTAATAAAAAGATGGATTCATGGCTCAAAAAATGCAGATGGTGAATAAAAATAAAAATAAGAAAAAAATATCGAAAATAAAGATAAAAATAAAAATAAAAATAGAAATACAAAAATAAAAATAAAATTAAAATAAAAAATAAAATATAAAATATAAAAAATAATAAAAAATAATAATCAAATAATAAAAATAAAAATAAAATAAAATAAAATAAAAATAAAAATAAAAATAAAAATAAAAAATAAAAATAAAAATAGAAGTAGAAATAAACTTAAATAAAGATGGAAAAAAAAATAAATAAAATAAAATAAAATTGAAAAAAATATATAAATAAAAATAAAAATAAAAATAAATAAATATAAATAGAGATAAAAATAGTAATTCTTCATAATATTGATAAAACCTCTTATTGAAAAAATATACTCTACTTGAAAAAAATATTATTAAAACGTATTGATTAACCCCATAAATAAGGCTACAATTGTCAAATCCATAGTTGAACCCCCTCCAAAAAACTCATTTACGTTCTTTTCTGGAAAAGGCTTTTACCCTTGCAGAAACTGTTACGCCTGCCGACGCACTATGAAATTTCAAAGAAAGAGGTCAGAATTCACAGCCACTACCACAGGACACACCTATGAGATCAGGGACTTCATAGGGTGTCATACCGAAGGAGTGGTATATTGTCTTCAATGTAGCTGCAATCTACAGTACATAGGCAGAACCAAAAGGGCCTTAAAGACTAGGATAAAGGAACATGTACAGAACATTGTAAATGGTTTTCCCAAACACAATGTTTCAAGACATTTTGCTGCAGTACATAATAAAGACCCTTCCCACCTGCAATTCTGGGGTATAGAAAAATATAATCCAGCATGGAGAGGTAGCCACAAGATAAGAACAATTAGTCAGAAAGAGTCGAGATGGATATATATAATGAAAAGTTTAGTTCCAGGTGGCTTAAATGTTGAATTTGATCTCAACTGCTTTTTAAGTAATTTTTAATGTGTTGGGATATATTTTGTTTTTATCTATGTATTTTAATGTTGATCTGAAACGTGGCTCTCCCTCTATTTCTGATATAGGTTCGTCGTGCCAATCCCCCCTTTTTTATTAGTAGCCTTATTTATGGGGTTAATCAATACGTTTTAATAATATTTTTTTCAAGTAGAGTATATTTTTTCAATAAGAGGTTTTATCAATATTATGAAGAATTACTATTTTTATCTCTATTTATATTTATTTATTTTTATTTTTATTTATATATTTTTTCAATTTTATTATTTTTTTTTTTTCATCTTTATTTAAGTTTATTTCTACTTCTATTTTTATTTTAATTTTTTTTTTATTTTTTATTTTTATTTTTATTTTTATTTTTATTTTATTTTATTTTTATTATTTGATTATTATTTTTTATTTTTTATTTTTATATTTTATATTTTATTTTTTATTTTAATTTTATTTTTATTTTTGTATTTCTATTTTTATTTTTATTTTTATTTTTATCTTTATTTTCAATATTTTTTTCTTATTTTTATTTTTATTCATCATCTGCATTTTTTGAGCCATGAATCCATCTTTTTATTAATGATTGAAGACATGATAATTTTAAACACTGCTCTATTGAATCATTCATGCCTAAAACATTTTTTAAATATACATTTTAAACTTCACACACTTTTTTACAAAAGCGGAAGAGTTGTTTTACATGTGGTGTGGTCACAAGTGTTCTGGGACACATCCTCTATGTTTGCCCAGTATTTAAACATCTATCCTGGAAGTGTCAGCAGGGGAACACTTCTCCGGAAAATGGCCGCTATTCAAACAGTAATGTAACACAACAAAATGGCCGCCGTCGACAATTAGAGTGGACCACAAGAAAATGGCCGCTAGCCCATTTCCGGTTTCTGGCAATATAAACAATATCGCCTCAGCCAATCAGCATCCCCTGAAGAAGTCACGTGATGACGTAACGCGTAGGGAGTGGCCGGATAGACTGAGCGATACCAGGAAGTCAGAGTGAGAGCGGCGTTCAGACGCCTTAGCAACTGTTTTTTGCCTTTTTACTTGATTTACATTGTAAGAGTCCAATTTTACCTTCGCATTAAAGCTTATGTTACTTTAATCTACTACACTATTCGGATCTTTTTGTCTCTCTCTCTCCCACCTCTGTTTGTTGCTGTGCCCCCCCCCCCCCTCCCTCCCCCCTGTCTTTACGGAGGTACGAGGTATATGAAGAGGCTTGGAAGTGCAGCAATAATTGGGAGACGTTTGTGGACGAAGGAGAGGACCCCCTAGTGGTGGAATCGATTATAAGGAATGACATTTTATATACTTATGGTTTAATGCTGACATTTCGATTGGTTTTATGGTATTGATGTCGACACAGAGGACCCCCTAGTGGTGGAAGCTGAAATTACTTTGAATTACGGATTTTTTATTCGTTTAGCCTCTGGACAATTTATGAAGGTGAGAGCTCTGTGTCTACTACTTTTAAAAGACTTTTTGCATCTGCAGGACACAACTCTAGTTCTTTTTTCCATCTTTTTGAGGTCATTTTAGAAACTTATTCACTTTTAAGTGTTTGCCCAGTCTTCATTGTATATGATTTTAATTATTTCATTATTTATATTATTTATTCCTCAAGTGAGGTTTCAACACTTTATTGTTATATGCACTTTGTGACTTTTTTATTATATTTTTACTGTAGCGCGGAATCACTTTTTTATCATCACTGTGAGTGGATTGTGATACACTTTAGGTTCTGCTGCAGGCAGACATTATTTATGTTAACACTTTATGCTAATTAGTCACCTTTAGTTTTATCACCATTGTATTATTCGTTCTCCATTATTTATCATAGTAGCGCGAGGGCTTTGCATTCGCTAATTTTGAAAAAAACACATTATTTTTTACATTTTGCTATAATAAATATCCCCCAAAAATATATAAAAAAAACATTTTTTTTCTTCAGTTTAGGCCGATCGTATTCTTCTACATATTTTTGGTAAAAAAAATCGCAATAAGCGTTTATTAATTGGTTTGCGCAAACGTTATAGTGTTTACTAAATAGGGGATAGTTTTATGGCATTTTTATTAATATTTTTTTTTTACTAGTAATGGCGGCGATCAGCGATTTTTATTATGACTGCGACATTATGGCGGACATGTCGGACATTTTTGACACATTTTTGGGACCATTGTCATTTATACAGCGATCAGTGCGATTAAAAATGCACTGATTACTGTGTAAATGACACTGGCAGTGAAGGGGTTAACCACTAGGGGGCGGGGAGGGGTTAAGTGTGTCCTAGGGAGTGATTACTAACTGTAGGGGGATGGGTTGTGTGGGTGACGTCACTGATCTCTGCTCCGATGACAGGGAGCAGAGATCGAGTAACACTTGTCACTAGGCAGAACGGGGAGATGCTGTTTACAACGGCATCTCCCCGTTCATCCGCTCCGTGAGGCGATCACGGGTATCCCCGTGGCGATCGAGTCCGCGGGACCCGCGACCCGACTCACGGAGCTCCCGGCCGGCGCGCGTGCGCGCCGGCGGCGGCGCGCACGCACTGGCACGGCGGAAAATTCAAATGGACGTACAGGTATGCCCATTTGCCCAGCCGTGCCACTCTGCCGACGTACATCGGCGTGCGCCAGTCGGGAAGCAGTTAATATCCATACCAGACCTGAAGAGCCTGGTATGGAATTTAGGGGGACTCCCACGTCATTTTTTTTTAAAATATTGGTTCGGGGTTCCCCTGTGGGGAATTCCCATGCCGTTTTTATCAATGAACTTCTATGTGTATTGTCGGCAATGCAATAGCCGCGAGTAGTTTTAAATGGGTTTTTTCCTTCGAAATGTTATTTTGCTGTCAGACTGTTCTAAACATGGGAAACATGCACCCCTTTACAGGCATACTATAGACACCCCCCAGCTACGAAATTTAAAGGGATATTACACTTTTATTGTTTGACTTTAAGCATTATTAAAATCACTGCTCCTGAAAAAACTGCAGTTTTTAAAACTTTTTTTTGCATTGATCCATGTCCCCTCGGGCAGGACCCGGGTCCCCAAACACTTTTTATGACAATAACTTGCATATAAGCCTTTAAAATGAGCACTTTTGATTTCTCCCATAGACTTTTAAAGGGTGTTCCGCGGCATTCGAATTTGCCGCGAACACCCCAAATTGTTCGCTGTTCGGCGAACTTGCGAACAGCCAATGTTCGAGTCGAACATGAGTTCGACTCAAACTCGAAGCTCATCCCTAGCGGTGTTTTTTTTTTTTTTTAAGCACCATAGGCTCTAATAGGCTTCAAAATAGGGTAGACTCGGAGCCCAACTATGTGTATTAGGAAAGCAAATTAATATTTGGTTTTCTAACACTGGACCGCCTATCCACCAATCAGGATAGCGCAGGTCTAATCACCTGATTGGCTGGAAGGTTAGGCTCTCCTATTGGATATCTAGCAGGAGGAAAAGCATGGAGGAAGCATAGAGGATACAGTATCCCCTGCCTGGCCCGCTGCCCATCCCACTGCTCACACAGAATGAAAAGTGGGCATCGGAACATCAGACTGGAAGGCAGGCACTAAGACATCAGACTGCAAGGCAGGCACCGAAACATCAGACTGCAAGGCAGGCACCGGGACATCAGACTGGAAAGCGAGCACCGAGACATCAGACTGGAAGGCAGGCACCGAGACATCAGACTGGAAGGCAGGCACCGAGACATCAGAATAAGGATGGAACTGGGTAAAAGGAAGGGCTGGAATGTGGTAGAGACAAAGGGACAGTGGCTGGAGGAGGTTTTTGTGGGATTGTTACAGGTGGAAGGAAAGAGGCAGGAGGATTAAAGGCAGGATAGTTGCAGCGGGTAGAAACAGGGTACAGGTACTTCATTGGTAGCAGGGTGTATTGGTCGGCAACTGTGGTTGTTGGGGGTAACGGAGAGGAAGACATCTTAGCAGGCTGGTATCTAGACAAAGAAATGGGTGGTTGGGAACTGATAGAGGCTGAGTACAACAAGCTTGACCAGGTCTGTAATAATGATCGCACAAAATCAGGTTTGCACACTGCTTGTCTGACCAGAGACTGCATGGAATCAATACAATTTGCAAGTACCTGTTTAGGACAAGCTGAGTACTGCTCAAAGAAAAAGGCTGAGTCATCTTCCAAAAGCCACACCAAAGACTCCATCTGAGTCGCACTAAAAGGAGGTGTATAGTCATCACCTCCACTAGAGGCATCAGACAGGGCAAACTCTGTACAGATCTGAATCAATGGCTGCACGTCCTCAAACAGAAAACTGCCCTGATCAACAAAAACATGGGCTATATGGATGCATTCCAGCAACTGCTCTCTAGTGTGTTTACTTAATGTCTAAAGACAAAAATCTCTGTCATCTGTTGCCAGGAGCGAAAAATACAGAATATCTTCCAGGTGCATTTTTTTAGCAATAGTGCCCAGACCCAATTCCCAAGTGCAGCTGATCTGTTTGTATGGCTTCAGTATTCTGTCATTGGAGCCTAACACAGGCATCCAGCACAGGGTAAACAGATTATTGGGCTGTACTAAAGGAATCAGGCACAAAGGTAAGTGAAAAAAATATATTTTTTAAAGATAAAGACAGACGTGCAAAACCAATAAACAGCAAACCATAAACAAGCAAAGAAATACAAAGAATACACAGCAACCCCAAACACCTAATCTAACTAACTAAATATATATATATATATAAAATATATATAAATATCATAAAAAGTGTTTGGGGACCTGGATCCTGCCCCAGGGGACATGTATCAATGCAAAAAAAAACTTTTGATAAAATATTCCTTTAAATTTCGTACCTGGGGGGTGTCTATAGTATGCCTGTAAAGTGACGCTTTTTTCCCTGTGTTTAGAATAGTCTGACAGCAAAATGACATTTCTAAAGGGAAAAAAAGTAATGAAGTAATAGCGTTGTCGGCTATAGTGAATTGTCTATGGGAGAAATCAAAAGTGCTAATTTTACGGGTTAATATGCAAGTTATTGTCATAAAAAGTGTTTGGGGACCTGGGTCCTGCCCCAGGGGACATGTATCAATGCAAAAAAATGTTTTAAAAACTGACGTTTTTTCGGGAGCAAAATGACATTTCTAAAGGGAAAAAAAAGTCATGAAGTGATAGCGGTGTCTGCTATAGTGAATTTTCTATGGGAGAAATCAAAAGTGCTAATTTTAAGGGTTAATATGCAAGTTATTGTCATAAAAAGTGTTTGGGGACCTGGGTCCTGCCCCAGGGGACACGTATCAATGCAAAAAAAAGTTTTAAAAAAGGCAGTTTTTTTCGGAAGCAGTGATTTTAATAATGCTTAAAGTGAAACAATAAAAGTGTAATATTCCTTTAAATTTCGTACCTGGGGGGTGTCTATAGTATGCCTGTAAAGGGGTGCATGTTTCCCATATTTAGAACAGTCTGACAGCAAAATGACATTTGTAAAGGAAAAAAAAGTAATTAAAAACTACACGCAGGCGGCTATAATGAATTGTCGGTCCGACAATACACATAAAAGTTCATTAATAAAAATGGCATGGGATTTCCCCACAGGGGAACCCCGAACCAAAATTTAAAAAAAAAATGCGTAGGGGTCTCCCTAAATTCCATACCAGGCACTTTAGGTCTGGTATGGATATTAAGAGGAACCCCGCACCATAATTTTAAAAAAATGGCGTGGGGGTCCCCCTAAATTCCATACCAGACCTGAAGGGTCTGGTATGGATATTAACCAGTTGCCAACCGCCGCACACCGATGTACGTCTGCACAATGGCACAGGCAGGCATAAGGGCTTACCTGTACGTCCCTGCCTGCCCGTGGGGGGGGGTCCGACCGGACCCCCCTGGTGCCTGTGGTGGTCGGATTATCATCAGGAGCGATCCGAGGAGAGGGGGAGGCCATGATTCACGATCGCTCCTGGGAATGGAATGCTTCCTCTGCTGCTGTAATGTAAACAGCGGCAGAGGAAGTGATGTAATCTCTCCTCGTGAAGCCTTTTCATTCCGGCTTCCAAGTAAGTTTGCACCAACACTACACGTACAGTAGAACACGTAGGCACATTTTGCACCCCCCAATCACCCCCGATCACCCGCCGATCTCCCCCCTGTACCCCCTGTCACAGTGACACCAATAGCAGTTTTTTTTTTCTGATTATTGCATTGGTATCATTTTGTGACAGTTATAAGTGGTAGGGCAGTTAGTGTTAGGCCCCTTTAGGTCTAGGGTACCCCCCTAATAAAGTTTTAACCCCTTGATCACCCCCCGTCGCCAGTGTCACTAAGCGATCGTTTTTCTGATCGCTGTATTAGTGTCACAGGTGACGCTAGTTAGGGAGGTAAGTATTTAGGTTCGCCGTCAGCGTTTTATAGCATCAGGGACCCCCATATACTACCTAGTAAAGGTTTTAACCCCCTGATTGCCCCCTAGTTAACCCTTTCACCAGTGATCACCGTATAACTGTTACGGGTGACGCTAGTTAGTTAGTTTATTTTTTATAGTGTCAGGGCACCCGCCGTTTATTACCTAATAATGGTTTAACCCCCTAATCGCCATGATATAAGTTAGGTTTTAGAGTCAGATAGGGTCTGCGTCGCCCCAGGCAGCGTCAGGTTAGTGCCAGTACCGCTAACACCCATGCACGCAGCATACACCTCCCTTAGTGGTATAGTATCTGAACGGATCAATATCTGATCCGATCAGAACTATACTAGCATCCCCAGCAGTTTAGGGTTCCCAAAAACGCAGTGTTAGCAGGATCAGCCCAGATACCTGCTAGCACCTGCGCTTTGCCCATCTGCCCAGCCCAGCCCACCCAAGTGCAGTATCGATCGATCACTGTCACTTACAAAACACTAAACACACATAACTGCAGCGTTCACAGAGTCAGGCCTGATCCCTGTGATCGCTAACAGTTTTTTGGTAGCGTTTTGATACAGTCGCTAACAGTCAGGAGCTTTTTTGCCTGTGAGTCTCACTAGTGTACCACTAAATTTAGAACTTAAAATGGCAAATCTAAGGTACACTAGTGAAGAGGCCCACACGTTTCTGAGCATGACAGATAGTAAAGAGGAAATCACTCATCTGTCAAATTCAGGCTCAGAATACGAACCTGTAGACAGCAGCGGCTCCATGACAGATAGCTCTGACGACAGAGTTGTGGTCCCTGCCAAGGTCAGGCGTACCAGACCCCAATCTTTTTCTTCTGCTGTTATGGTGCAAGAAACGCAGGACTCTCATATGGAACAAAGAAGTACCAGCACCACTATTCCTTCTGGTGAACTGGCAAGCACCAGCAGCCTAGTACACCCTGGTCGTACTTCCAGCATTGCAGTAACACTTGGTGACGTGGCGAGTCCCAAGTGCAGTTCAAGCTGGTGAGGTGGCAAGCACAAGTAGTGTCCCGCTGCCACCAAGAAGACGAACACAGGCCCATCGTGCCCATAGTGCCCTTCCTGCTGCATTCGCCAATCCTAATTGGTAACCCTCCACTTCTGCAGCACCCGTACTTCTCCCATTCACTGGCCAACACAGCATTCATGTGGAAACAGTTGATTTTACGTCACTTAATTTTTATTCGCTGTTTTTCACCGAAGATCTCTATAGATCTATTGTGGACCAAAGCAATTTGTACGCTGGTCAACACATCACCACTATTCCCCAGTCCTCCCTTGCCAGAGATTGGAAACCAATTACGGTTTCCAAAAATTAAGATCTTTCTGGGCCTTTCCCTCTTCATGGGCATAACAAAAAAGAGTGAGTTGCAGTCATATTGGTCCACTGACCCAATTCACCATATGCCCGTGTTCTCTGCTTCCATGGCCAGGGCACAATACGAGCAGATTTTGCAGTTCATGCACTTCAACAACAATGAACTCTGTCGTCCTCGTGGAGACTCTGGATACGATCGGCTCTACAAAATTCGGCCCCTCGTAAACCACTTCAACCAACGTTTTGCAGACTTGTTTACTCCCCATCAAGTTGTCTGCGTTGATGAGTTCCTGATTACGTTTTCTGGCTGCTTGTCATTCAAACAGTACCTTCCCAGCAAGCGTGCCAGATACGGGGTCAAGATGTATAAGCTCTGTGACAGGGCCACAGGCTATACATGTAGTTTTATGGTTTACCAGGGAAGAGATAGTCACGTAGAGCCGACAAACTGCCTTGACTACATAGGAAGCACTGGAAAGATTGTGTGGGACTTGGTGTCACCCTTATTCGGAAAGGGGTACTATTTGTATGTGGACAATTATTACACGAGCGTGCCACTTTTTAGTCACCCTTTTGATCATCAGATTGGATTTAATCACCAGGGCTTTCCCCAGATTCATGCAGACATGACTGTCCAAATTACTACGGCGACTGGTGTTGTGGAGAAACCCCTCTGTGTCCACGAATATAACCAAAATATGGGAGGGGTGGACCTCAACGACCAGTTGTTGGCGCCATACCTAGTTGCCCGTAAGGCCAGACGCTGGTATAAAAAAGTGTCTGTATACTTATTTCAATTGGCTTTGCTGAAGCTGGACTGGGTCCTATCTTAACCACTTAAGGACCAGCTTCGTTTTGGATTTTAGGTGTTTAAATCCCACTCCTGCGCCTTATGGGATTCCCTCCGACTGGTCCCGTCTCTGGTCTCCAAGGGTCGCCCTCTAGCTCATCTCTTTCACAACCCCGATTTCCCACCTGGACTAGACATCTCAGCTTTCAAATGGTGGCTTGATAAAGGGCTATACCGGATAGGACATTTCTTCACCCCCACTGGACCAATCGATCTCAAATTTTGCATCAAACACCTTGAACTCCCGGAATCAGAACGCTTCCGTTTCTACCAAATCACCAATTTCCTACATACCATCTGGAAGGAAAAACCCCTTCCCCCCAAATTTACAGCCTACGAGTTGTGGTGCGGTCAAGCCATGGAGCAGAGGGGGGGAATCTCGGTGATATATTCAGCCCTCACTTGTCCCATGGACAAAACCCCATACATGAAGGCTTAGGAGACTGACTTTCAACTTAGCAGAGATCTGGAGACTTGGCAAGCAGCTCTATTCAGATCCTTCAAAGGGATCCAAAATATCTCACTCATGGAGGCAAGCGTCAAACTGCTAACCAGATGGTACTTAACCCCAACCAGGCTAGCAACCATATACCCCACAACAAGCCCTCTGTGCTTCAGAGGATGCCAACACCTAGGCACCATGGCCCACATTTGGTGGGAATGCCCCAAAATCCGCACTTTCTGGAGAAAAGTTTTCTCCATGATCTTCAAGGTGACGGATTGCCAGGTCCCCAGGATCCCAGAGGTAGCTCTTCTAAACACACACATCCCAGGCATAACCAAGGCATCACAAACGCTGATTCACTTTATACTGCTGGGTACAAAAATCACAATTGCCAAAGCCTGGAAACAATCAAAACCTACAATCCACACAGTCAAAAGGAAGATCTCTTGGATCATGACCCAAGAAAAACTCACCAGCATTCTGATGGACTCCTCCTTGAAATTCCAAAAAATATGGGAGCCATGGGCCCAATATATGGGTACTTCCCTCATTCCGGGTGCTCAGGTACAACATCATTCCTAAACATTCTTTAAACACGTCTAACTAATTATTATGCAAGAGGCACGCAGATGCAAGAATCATATCTCCTCACCTAACATGAGGACCCCCTTCCCCACCTCTCCCCTTCTCACCCTTTCTTCTCTTTCTTCTTTCTATCATCTCTATCGGTTAACTCAAACCAGAGGGCTAAATGTTGATAACTTCTTTAAATGCTACAGTTAGGTAGTCCCCCTCGCTCAGGGGGATACGCAACTGTTCTATTTTACCTGTTTACTCGGCCCATATGGGCAGTGTAGTAAGGGAGAATTCCCTCGCCCGGCACAGTCAGTTCCCATCAAGGGTGCCGGGGGTAGGGAAGAGATCCCTAAAGTTTTAGGGGTAGAGCCAGGATCTTGTTATGTTTGTTTTTGGATCCAGATAATCATCAGAGAGCCTCCCTACAAGTCTCCAAGGCCGAGCTGACTTCTGTAATACTTTTCTGTTTGTAACTTTGTAATATCTTACCCTAGGAGGCATTCCCTCCTGAGCATATAGATATGTTACTGCATAATTTGTATGTACTAATTAAAATAAAAACATATTGAAAGTAAAAAACATTTTTTTTTGCTAGAAAATTACTTAGAACCCCCAAACATTATATATGTTTTTTTTTTCTAACACCCTAGAGAATAAAATGGCGGTCGTTGCAATACTTTTTTTTGCACCGTATTTGCGCAGCGGTCTTATAATATATATATTTTTTGAATAAAAAAATAAGACAACAGTAAAGTTAGCCCAATTTTTTTATATTGTGAAATATAATGTTACGCCAAGTAAATTGATACCCAACATGTCACGCTTCAAAATTGCGCTCGCTCGTGGAATGGCGTCAAACTTTTACCCTCAAAAATCTCCATAGGCGACGTTTAAAAAATTCTACAGGTTGCATGTTTTGCGTTACAGAGGAGGTCTAGGGCTAGAATTATTGCTCTCGCTCTGCCGGTCATGGCAATACCTCACATGTGTGGTTTGACCACCGTTTTCATATGCGGACGCTACTTGTGTATGCGTTCGCTTCTGCGCGCGAGCTCGTCGGGACGGGGTTTTTTTTAAAAAAAAAAATGTATTTTTATTATTTATTTTACATTATTTTGATTATTTTTACACTGTTTAAAAAAAAAAAAAAAAAAAAGTGTCACTTTTATTCCTATTACAAGGAATGTAAACATCCCTTGTAATAGAAAAAAGCTTGACAGGACCTCTTAAATATGAGATCTGGGGTCAAAAAGACCTCAGATCTCATATTTACACTAAAATGCAATAAAAAGAAAAAAAAAAGTAATTTAAAAAAATGACATTGAAAAAAATATGCCTTTAAGAGGCGTGGGCAGAAGTGATGTTTTGACATTGCTTCCACCCAGTAGTATCATGGAGACGACTGGGCGCCATCTTAGCCTCCCTCATCTCCAGGCACAGGAGGGAGACGGACACAATCGCCTCCGCCGCTACCGACAGCTCCGGTAAGTGGCGGAGGGCACCAGATCGCAGCGGGAGGGGGGGCCCCTCTCCCGCCACCGATAAAAGTGATCTTGCGGCGAATCTGCCGCAGGGACCACTTTTATCACAAAGCGGACCGCCGCACGAAAACGGGGATACCGGGGTTATGGCAGCTAGCTGCTGCCATAACAACGATATTCCCCTTCAAAGTTTGGACGTACATCGGTGTGCAGCGGTCTGGAAGTGGTTAAATTCCAGGAAGAGACTGTCAGAGCCCTTCTGTTTCCAGACGGTGCTCCACCGCACCTTCCCCAACCAAATGCAGTAAGCCGGCTGCATGAGAGGCATTTTCCTTATGTCCTCCCAAGTACCCCTACCCAACGAGCTCCCCAAAGAAAATGTTGTGTCTGTAGAAAGCGCGGATATAGGCATGACACCCGCTAATATTGTCCCTCCTGTCCGGACAATCCTGGTCTTTGCATTGGTGAATGTTTTGAGCGCTACCATACACTAGTTGAGTTTTAGCGTAGGATACAGCATTGCACAGACTAGGCACACTTTCACAGGGTCTCCCAAGATGCCATCGCATTTTGATAGACCCAAACCTGGAACCGGTTACAGTTACAAAAGTTACAGTTATAAAAAAAAGGTAAAAAAAAAAAATACACAAAAAAATATGAAATAAAAAAAACAAAAATAGTTGTCATTTTATTGTTCTCTCTCTCTCTCTATTCTCTCTCTATTGTTCTGCTCTTTTTTTTACTGTATTCTATTCTGGAATGTTTTATTGTTATTATGTTTTATCATGTTTGCTTTTCAGGTATGTCATTTTTTTTATAATTTACTGTTTACTGTGTTTTATTGTTAACCATTTTTTGTTTTCAGGTAGGCTATTCAGCTGCAGCGCGGATTTATCTATCTTGACAGCAACAGCGTTTGCTCCCACGATACATAAAGCCGCGAGCGTGGGGGCAGCAGGGGCGGAGGAGCGATTTGCTCCTACCTTTTGCGGGTGGATGCCCCCATGCTTCGGCATATATATATATATATATATATTAGGCACAGGTTGCGTTAAAAAATGTTTTATTTTTTACTATGTTTTTTTGTATTTGCTTTGCAGGTATGTTAAGTCTTATGCCCCGTACACAAGGTCGGATTTTCTGATGGAAAATGTCCGATCGGAGCGTGTTGTCGGAAATTCCGACCGTGTGTGGGCTCCATGGGACATTTTCCATCGGATTTTCCGACACACAAAGTTGGAGAGCAGGAGATAAAATTTTCCGACAACAAAATCCGTTGTCGGAAATTACGATCGTGTGTACACAAATCCGACGGACAAAGTGCCACGCATGCTCAGAATAAATAAAGAGATGAAAGCTATTGGCCACTGCCCTGTTTATAGTCCCGACGTACGTGTTTTACGTCACCGAGTTTAGAACGATCGGATTTTCCGACAACTTTGTGCGACCGTGTGTAGACAAAACAAGTTTGAGCCAACATCCGTCGGAAAAAATCCTAGGATTTTGTTGTCGGAATGTCTGAACAAAGTCCGACCGTGTGTACGCCCTATTACTGTTATACTGTCATGTTACTTTGTTTTATTGTTAACCATCATTTGCTTAGCAGGTACGCCGTTCAGTTGCAACACGGATTTATTTATCTTAACAGCAACAGCGTTTGCTCCCACGATATATAAAGCCATGACTCCAGCGCTGTCGGAGGTGATTTCACCCACCACAGTTAAAAAAAAGAGCATATATGCCGAAGCATGGGGCCAGCAGGGGCGGAGGAGCGATTTGCTCCTAACTGTTGGGGCAGATGCCCTCATGCTTCGGCATCAGGCCCGGACTGGCCATAGGTCAGACCGGGCATTTGCCCAGTTTTGGCCACCCCCTCCGTAGCATGTTGCTGTTCAGGCCACACAGCAGGAGGTAAGCGGCGACTGCGGCCTGAACATGGTTAACACAGGCCGTGGCCGCCGCTCGCCGCTACCATTATGTGGCCATGCCTGTATCTTCTCCGGCGAACTTTCGACTGCATGGGCTGAGCTGTGTGTCTCTCTCACACACAGCTCAGCCTCAGAGCCACACTGACAGTTCTGCTCTCTGCTCCCAGGGACTTCTCCTCCTCCTCCAGCCAAGGTGTCCGCATGGTGGGGCAAGGAGGAGGGCTGCTGTCAGGACGTTTCCCCCCTCCCCTTCTCTTGTCGGCAGCACACGTGAGGAGAAAGCTATTGTTCTTCCCTCACCATTGGCCACAACATTGGCCAATCGGAGAACTAGAGGGGCATCATGGGAAATGTAGTCCCAGAGATAGGAGGCCCAATTGTTTTCAGCAGGGAGCTGACTACAATCCCCAGCATGCACTCTGCTGGGTGGGGAGAAAACCCAGAAACAAGCTGACAAGTGCCTGTAGCAGCTACTACAGGAGACATAAAAAAATGAAAGAGAGGACTGTGCTGGGGGAACCACCAGAGAGAGCCATGCTGTACCGCACCACCAGTGAGAGAGCCACGATGTACCCGCACCACCAGAGAGAGAGCCACGCTGTACCGCACCACCAGAGAGAGAGCCACGCTGTACCGCACCACCAGAGAGCCACACTGTACCCGAACCACCAGAGAGAGCCACGCTGTACCGCACCAACAGAGAGAGAGCCACGTTGTACCACACCACCAGAGAGAGAGTCACGCTGTACCCGCACTACCAAAAAGAGTGCAGGTCAGTGTCACTGGGCAGTGTGGGCACAATAGGAGGCAGAGAGTACTAGCATTGTATGGCCACAATAGGACTGGGACACTGTAATATAAAGGGGACTGCACTGTAAAGGGGCACTGTAATCATTGCAGTGCCCCTTTACAGCACAGTTCCCTTTATATCACCGTGTCCCTGTACATTACAGTGTGGAGGACCGACACCAGCCACCCCCGTGAATGTCTACCAACCGTCCCCCCCACCCCGGTCCCTGAAAAAGTTGGCTGCTCAGTCTAAAATGCCCGGGCCTACTTTTTGTCCCAGTCCGGGCCTGTTCGGCATATATAAATGGTGCATGTATGCCCATCATTAGAAGTGGGTGGATGAAGGGAGGTATTCTAATGGTGGGCATACCCACCGATCAATCTCTTTTTTTTCACAGGCTGCATAAAAAAAAAATATACCAGTTATACCAGAATGATGCCTGCAGGTTTAGGTATCATCTTGGTATCATTCTTTTCAGCCAGCGGTCGGCTTTCATGTAAAAGCAATCCTAGCAGCTAATTAGCCTCTAGACTGCTTTTACAAGTAGTGGGAGAGATGTCCCCCCCTCCCACCATCTTCCATGGTTTTCTCTGGCTCTCCTGTCCCAACAGGTAACCCGAGAATGCAGCCGGTGATTCGGCCACCTGACCATAGTGCTGATCAGAGACCAGAATGGCTCCAATAATCTCTATGGCCTAAGAAACCGGAAGCTACGAGCATTTCATGACTTAGATTTTGCCGGATGTAAACAGCGCCATTGGGAAATTGGGAAAGCATTTTATTACACCGATCATGGTGTAGTCAGATGCTTTGAGGCAGAGGAGAGATCTAATTTACTACCTATTGCTATCATAGGGGATATTTACATTCCCTGAGATAACAATAAAAATGATAAAAAAAAAATGAAAGGAACAGTTTAAAAATAAGATAAAAAAGCAAAAAAAATAATAAAGAAAAAAAAAAAAAGCACCCCTGTCCCCCCATGCTCTCGCACAAAGGCGAACACAAGCGTCGGTCTGGCGTCAAATGTAAACAGCAATTGCGCCATGCATGTGAGGTATCACCGCGAAGGTCAGCTTGAGGGAAATAATTTTAGCAGTATACCTCCTCTGTAAACCTAAAGTGGTAGCCTGTAAAGGCTTTTAAAGGCTTTTAAAAATGTATGTAGTTTGTCGGCACTGCACGTTTGTGTGCAATTTTAAAGCATGTTGTGTTTGGTATCCATGTACTCAGCCTAAGATCATCTTTTTTATTTCATCAAACATTTGGGCAATATAGTGTGTTTTAGTGCATTAAAATTAAAAAAAGTGTGTTTTTTCCCCAAAAAATGCGTTTGAAAAATCGCTGCGCAAATACTGTGTGAAAAAAATGAAACACCCACCATTTTAATCTGTAGGACCTTTGCTTTAAAAAAATATATAATGTTTGGGGGTTCAAAGTAATTTTCTTGCAAACAAAAAGTGTCAGAAAGGGCTTTGTCTTCAAGTGGTTAGAAGAGTGGGTGATGTGTGACATAAGCTTCTAAATGTTGTGCATAAAATGCCAGGACAGTTCAGCTATTTGCTGAGAGTCATGTCGAGCCCATGGAATATTTTATATTGTGATACAAGTTGCGGGAAAAAGACAATTTCTTTTTCTTTTGTACAAAGTTGTCACTAAATGATATATTGCTCAAACATGCCAGGGGCATATGTGAAATTACACCCCAAAATACATTCTGTTGCTTCTCCTGAGTACAGGGATACCACATGTGTGAGAATTTTTTGGGAGCCTAGCCACGTACGGGACCCCGAAAACCAAGCACCACCTTCAGGGTTTCTAAGGGTGTAAATTTTTTATTTCACTCCTCACTGCCTATCACAGTTTCGGAGGCCATGAAATGCCCAGTTGGCACAACTCCCCCCCCAATGACCCCATTTTGGAAAGTAGACACCCCAAGCTATTTGCTGAGAGGTATAGTAAGTATTTTGCAGACCTCCTTTTTTGTCACATACAATTTTTGTCAAATAGATTTTTCTTTTCTTTCTTAATTTTGAAAAACAAATGAGAGCTGCAAAATACTCACCATGCCTCTCAGAAAATAGCTTGGGGTGTCTACTTTCCAAAATGGGGTTTTGGGGGGTTTGTGCCATCTTAGCATTTTATGGCCTTCAAAACTGTGATAGGTAGTGAGGAGTGAAATAAAAAAATTTACGCCCTTAGAAATCCTGAAGGCGGTGCTTGGTTTTCGGGGCCCCGTACACGGCTAGGCTCCCAAGAAGTCCCACACATGAGTACATCCCCGTACTCAGGAGAAGCAGCAGAATGTATTTTGGGGTGCAATTCCACATATGCCCCCAAAATACAAGTTTGAGCAATATATCATTTAGTGACAACTTTGTGCAAAAAAAAAAGTTTGTAATTTTCCTGAAACTTGTGGCAAAATATAAAATATTCCATGGACTCAACATGCCTCTCAGCAAATAGCTTGGGGTGTCTACTTTCCAAAATGGGGTCATTTGGGGGGGTTTTGTGCCATCTTAGCATTTTATGGCCTTCAAAACTGTGATAGGTAGTGAGGAGTGAAATCAAAAATTTACACCCTTAGAAATCCTGAAGGCGGTGCTTGGTTTTTGGGGCCCCGTACGCGGCTAGGCTCCCAAAAAGTCCCACACATGTGGTATCTCCGTACTCAGGAGAAGCAGCAGAATGTTTTTTGGGGTGCAATTCCACATATGCCCATGGCCTGTGGGGTCATTTGGGGGGGTTTTTACTGCTCTGCCATTTTAGCACCTCAAGAAATGAGGCAATCATAAACTAATGCCGCGTACACACGGTCAGACTTTTCGTCTACAAAAGTCAGACAGACGCCGACGGACCAAAGCCGGCTGACAATCCGATCGTGTGTGGGCTTCCCCGGACTTTCAACAGACTTTTCCAGCCACAAATCTGACGGACTTTAGATTTGGAACATGCTTCAAATCTTTACGTTGTAACTCCGCCGGACCCAGAAATCCGCTCGTCTGTATGCTAGTCCGACGAACAAAAACCCACGCTAGGGCAGCTATTGGCTACTGGCTATCAACTTCCTTATTTTAGTCCGGTGTTCGTCATCACGTACAAATCCGTCAGACTTTTGTGTGATCGTATGTAGGCAAGTCCGTTCATTAGAAAGTGTGCAGCAAGTCCGCCGCAAGTCAGCCGCAAGTCTGTCGGACGGGCTGTCGGACTTTTGTAGCCAAAAAGTCCGACCGTGTGTACGCGGCATAAAAGCTGTGTAAATTCCAGAAAATGTACCCTAGTTTGTGGATGCTATAACTTTTGCGCAAACCAATAAATATACGCTTATTGACTTTTTTTTACCAAAGACATGTGGCTGAATACATTTTGGCCTAAATGTATGACTAAGATTGGATTTTTTTATAACAAAAAGTAGAAAATATCATTTTTTTCAAAATTTTCAGTCTTTTTCCATTTATAGCGCAAAAAACAAAAACCGCAGAGGTGATCAAATACCATCAAAGAAAGCTCTATTTTTGGGAAGAAAAGGATGCAAATTTAGTTTGGGTACAACATTGCATGACTGCACAATTAGCAGTTAAAGTGACGCAGTGCCAAATTGTAAAATGGTCAGGAAGGGGGTAAAACCTTCCGGGGCTAAAGTGGTTAAGGGGAATCCTGTGCCAAAATTTAAAAACAAAAGGCGTGGGGGTCCCCCTCAAAATCCATACCAGACCCTTCAGGTCTGGTATGGATTTTAAGGGGAACCCTGTGCCAAAATTAAAAAAATGGCGTGGGGTCCCCCCAAAAATCCATACCAGACCCTTTTCCTAGCACGCAAACTGGCAGGCCGCAGGAAAAGAGGGGGGGCAAGAGAGTGCCCCCCCTCCTGAACCGTACCAGGCCACATGCCCTCAGCATTGGGAGGGTGCTTTGGGGTAGCCCCCCAAAACACCTTGTCCCCATGTTGATGGGGAGAAGGGCCTCGACCCCACAACCCTTGCCCGGTGGTTGTGGGGGTCTGCGGGCAGGGGGCTTATCAGAATCTGGAAGCCCCCTTTAGCAAGGGGACCCCCAGATCCCGCCCCCCTTGTGTGAATTGGTAATGGCGTACAAATGTAGTCCTTTATTAATTTCTTCTTCTTTTACCTTCTGATCTTCCTTCGGTGTTCTTCTTCTTCCTCCATCTTCTTCTTCTCCATCTTCTTCTTCATCTTCTTCTTCCTCCGCTCTTCTCATCCCGCATCTTCCTCCTGCTTCTTCTCCGCTCCGTGCGCACATTCCGCCTCAGTGGGAGTCTTCCGCCGTGCGACGCTTTGGTTCTTCTGACACTTCTTATATAACGGAGGGAAGGGCCACCCGATGGCCCCGCCCTCCTCTGATGCCCGGGGAAAGCAACAGGGAATTCCCCGTAAAGTCCCTGTGCGTTATATAAGAAGTGTCAGAAGAACCGAAACGCCACACGGCGGAAGACTCCCACAGAGGCGGATCGTGAGGACGGAGCGGAGAAGAAGCCGGAGGAAGATGCTGGACGAGAAGAGCGGAAGAAAAAGAAGATAGAGAAGAAAAAGATGGAGGAAGAAGAAGAACACCAAAAAAATACCAGAAGAAAGAAGATGGAAGAAGAAGCGGAAAGAAGAAGAAATTAATAAAGGACTTGTCAAAAACCGTCTCTTGTGTTTTTTAACCTTTTTGAGACTTTTTTCTGAAATGGTAGGGGTACATTTGTACCCCATTACCAATTCACATGGGGGGCGGGATCTGGGGGTCCCCTATTTAAAGGGGGCTTCCAGATTCCAACAAGCACCCCACCCACAGACCCCCACAACCACTGGGTAAGGGTTGTGGGGATGAGACCCTTCTCCCCATCAACATGGGGACAAGGTGCTTTGAGGGGCTAGGGTATGGTATGGTATGGTATGGAATTTAGGGGAACTCTGACGCATTTTTTATTTTTTATTTTGGTTTGGGGTTCCCCTGTGGGGAAATCCCATGCCGTTTTTATCAATGAACTTTTATGTGTATTGTCGGACCGACAATTCATTATAGCCTCGAGTAGTTTTAAATGACTTTTTTTCCTTTACAAATGTCATTTTGCTGTCAGACTGTTCTAAATATGGGAAACATGCGCCCCTTTACAGGCATACTATAGACACCAGGTATGAAATTTAAAGGAATATTACACTTTTATTGTTTAACTTGCATATTAACCCTTAAAATTAGTACTTTTGATTTCTCCCATAGACAATTCACTATAGCCGACACCGCTATTACTTCATGACTTTTTTTTCCCTTTAGAAATGTCATTTTGCTGTCAGACTATTCTAAACACTAGAAAAAAAGTGGCGGGGGGCGTGGCCGAGATGGCGCTGTGAGCGGCGGCTTTTTCTGAGAGCTCCGCTCGTCAAAATACCGAATCCAGCTCCATCGCCCTTATTATCCCACAACTTTCACCCCAGCTGATCGGGGGGGACCCAGGCACCCCCTGCCAAGTGAGGAGCGAGGAGGATTTCTGTTCCCGGGCCGCGATCGGCGCCGCTGTGCACTCCAGCTCCACTAGGCCGAAGCCGCGGTCTTTCCTGACGGGCCGCGCGGCGAGCCGGGAGTCCCCTGGCACGATCGCCCCTGTTGTTACACAAGCCGGCTGCTGTGGACTGCTGAGGGGGGTGAGTGAATTGACCCTGGACTGAAAATAGGCCGCGCTCTGGGCCTGGTCTCTACTCCCCCCCCCCACGTGTAACTAGGCCGCATTCGCGGCCTCCCCATAAGGTCTGGACCCATCGGGGAGATCCGGATCCTGCTGGCCTGGAGGAAGAGGCCCTGAGACGGTGGGGGACATCTGCCTGGGCAGAGAAACCATTTCTGGAGCACCTTCATCCTCGGCCCTCCTGATCGTGGGGGGAGCTGGCTGGGCTGCATACTCTGACAAGCCTGTGGAGGCCTGCATTGGACAGCTTCTACATCATATAATTGCAGGTGAGAGGAAAGACTGTTAAAGGGACACACACTGCACCATACCTACTGCTTGACTACCCCTGACCCTGCAGACAGGCTCCACCACTCGCTTACTCACTGCTGCCTGGCCTGGGCCCCCTAACACCTGAATGAGACGCAGGAACTTCAGCGCAAAATATATTAAAGGGGGGGGGGACGTGACCTAGCTATGGAAACGTGAAGACGCGTCATCGGGAGCTCTGCACTGAAACGGGCCGTGAATCACCCGTAGCACTGATCAGCTAAGCCATCCATTCATGCCAGGAGGCCGCAGCCACCCACCGGTCACTGAGGTACGGAGGGGACCTGAAATCTCACACTACTTTCTGCGGCAACAGCAGGTTTCCTCGCCAGCGGGACGGAGCAAGATGGCGCCGCCTCGAGTCAGCATGGCGGGCGCTGCATCCTCAAGTAAGAAGGGCGCTCCTGCAATTACCTCCGCAGCGGAGGAGGACTTTCCCCCCTTGCCGCACAGAGCACCCTCTCCTATAGTGTCCCGGGCTCCCATAACTGCTGACACCCCAATGCCTCCAGATTACGCTGGTGACCTAAGCGGCCTAGTTGAAGGCTCTCTGAGAGACATAGTGTCAGGCCTCCCCACCAAACAGGACTTAAACGCCATGGCCACCTCTATTGTCAACGCACTAACCAGAGAACTGCATGACCTAAAACAGCAAGTGGATGTGGTTGAGGAGAGAGTCACCACGATCGAAGCATCCCAAACTAATACAGAAGCGCGCCTCACTACACTGGAGTCGGAGTACGGGGCCTTCCGCCGCCATCTTGTCGATGTTCAGCTGCGCCTGGACGACGGCGAGAATAGGAGCAGGCGAAACAATTTGCGCCTAAGGGGGATCCCAGAAGCCACCATGGGCCCAGACCTCCGATCCACAGTGGTTGCCATCCTAAACCAGGTTCTGGGCAAACCACCGACAGCTGACCTGGAACTGGACAGGGTACATCGTATCCCAGGCCCCAGACCCCCGCCCTCCGCACAGAGATCATCATCCGAACCGGACTTTCCCCGTGATGTATTATGCAGGGTGCATTTTTTCACAATTAAGGAGGACATTCTTCGCCTTGCCTGGGAAAAGGGCCCAATAGACTTTGACGGGGCTCCCATCAGGATTTTCCCTGACATTTCCAGACAAACACGCACCATGCGCGGGCTCATGCGACCCCTACTGGAAGTTATCCGTGAGGCTGATGCCACCTACCGATGGGGTCACCCCTTCCATCTTATTGTCAGGAGGCAGGGGGCGGAATTCTACCTCCGCATGCCAGACCAACTCCCTGCCCTTTTTCATTTCATCTCCAGGCCAGTGATTGAGGTGCCCAACTGGTTTGAATATCTGCTCTCCCAGGATCCACAAGGCTCAGCACCACCCAGACAGCAGAGGTTTCGACGCCCAAGATCTCGCCCGCCAAACCGAGAAGTCAGAAGAGCCCATCCTACATCATCCGAGGACTAAACGCACGCTACCTTTCGGTTTTCGGTAAGACTTTCAGTACCTCATATGGGTAGGTGCCCCGCTCCTTCCCCCCTCTATGGCGATCCTCCCTGGAACATTTAATTCATCTTTTTTTCATCAGACACCATTTTTATTTTTGTCTTCCTGAAGATGCCTCCTTTTTTCCAAGGGCTAATCCTTAACTCTGGACAGGGGCGGGGGGAGGGGGGACGCATTGTTATAATTGTTATAAATGTTGCATTTTTGCTGCAGGCTAGACTCCATGCACCCCATCCGAGTATATCTGATGTGAACGTTGACGCTGAAGAGGAGGTGCATGCATGTTTTCTATGATTCACATCAGGCCCTGCTGCCTTGGTGCACTGACAGTCGGGCGGTGGGGGCCCCATCCTGGTCCTGTCCAGGAGAAGGGCGAATGGACCCCAGGGGCCCTCTGTCCTCGGCCGCCACTGCAATGCGTCAACGCCAGTAAGTCATGGATGTTAGAGGTCTACTTAGTTGTACCTACTAGCCTTAAACACAGTTGCGTTTATGGATGTTATGCCCAGTTTTGTGGTAAATCACACTTTATTTACGATGGTTAATGTATTGTTTTTCTCAATGTTTCTGATTCTTAAGGCCCCCCACTCAGTGCATCTCCCTACCACCCCCAAAAGTACCTTGTTATATAGCTCTTCTTGCTTACATAGGCGATAGCAATAACTATTTGGTTGTGCACTTCGCCACATCGGCCACCCCCCTTTAGGGCGACCTCCCGGCTGCTGCACAATTCCTTCTGTGTCTCAGCCGGGAGCTCATAGAGTAGCTACTTGACTAAACTTAGATTGCTCCCACCCTCCTTCCCCTCCCTCCCCCCTTTACCTACCCTCCTCCCCTCTCTCTCTGATCCTGTCATCTACTTCTGTGTCCTCCTCTCTTCCCCGGTGCTGTTACTCTCTAGCTAGGTGGGGGCGTGAACCTGAACTAAGAGTGATCGTCCTCCTCATCCTGTCGACGATCCTCAGCTCCCCGGCCGCCACAATGGCTCTCCTAAAGGTGACCTCCCTTAATGTACGGGGTCTCAATATCCCGGAGAGGCGTTCTCAGCTCCTAGCTGACCTACGCAGAACTAAAACCCAAATTGCCTTTCTACAGGAAACCCACTTTCATGGCGAGCATATTCCTAAACTGACTAACAATCTGTTCCCGACGGCATACCACAGTATCTCACCTATCTCCAAATCTAAGGGGGTTAGCATTATAGTGGCAAAATCTGTACCTTGGGAGTTCGGGGCGCAGCAGGCCTGATTAAGGGCCGCTTTCTCCTGATTAAGGGAAAGGTGTTTGACGTTCAGGTCACTCTTGCCAATATCTATTTCCCCAACGCAGACCACGCACAGTTCCTGTGTGGGCTGATACCCAAACTGCTTGAGTTTACGGAGGGGATGCTCATTTTTGGGGGTGATATGAACTTTGCGATGGACCCCCTGTTGGATACCTCGCGGGGTGCCTCCCATCTCTCATACGCCCGCCTTAAACGAATTAAATCTGATCTTCACTCACTTCATTTGATGGACCCCTGGCGCCTCTTACACCCCAGGGACAGGGATTACTCGTACTTCTCACAAGTTCATCATTCGTACTCAAGACTAGATTACCTGCTCCTTTCCCATAAGGACCTGCCGAGGGTGGTGGACTCATCCATAGATGTCATCTCCTTTTCTGACCATGCCCCAATACACCTGACGCTCCAAATGGGACCAATGTCTAAATCCCCACCCTCATGGAGACTGAACGAGTCTCTGCTTCAATCTGCAGAGACCCGCGCTGAGATTAAAGCCAAACTACAGGAAAACTTTGCACTCAATGAAGCCTCGGTCCCCAACCCCTTGGTGATGTGGGAGGCGCACAAGCCAGTTATCAGGGGCATCTTGATAGGCATTGGGGCACGTCTCAAGAGGGAAAGAATCCGTAGAACTGAAGAACTTCTTCTTCAGATCAAGACCCTTGAATGTACACATAAGGCCAGCCTAGCTCGCTCCGTATATCAGGAGTTACTTAAAGCGCGTGAGGAACTTCGCTCGCTTCTGTTGCATAAAACTAAAGAGAGGTTAGCATGGTCACGTCGTACAATGTACGAATTCTCTAACAAACCTGGCTCTCTTCTAGCCAGAGCTTTACGCGGTCCCCGCACCAAAACTTTCATCCCCCACATTCTGACCCCTTCGGGTCGGAGGGTCTCTACCTCAACAGAAATGGCAGAAGAATTCCGTTCATTTTACAGTGGTCTCTATAACCTAGACAGACCCTCTCCTGATGCCCCTAACTCCTCTGGGGGACCCACCCCACACGAATATCTAGCCTCCTCTGGCATGCCATCTCTATCGGCCGACACCGTGGAAGAACTGGAAGACCCCATTACGGTGGAGGAGCTGGGGGTAGCACTGGCGAGTTCCAAGCCTAAGAAAGCCCCAGGCCCTGATGGCCTTACTCCAATCTATTTCAAAACCTTCTTTGAGACGCTTTCTAAACCGCTAGTGGATGCACTTAACTCAATCACGAAAGGTAACTCCTTCCCCATAGACTCCCTTAGGGCTTACATTTCTCTCATCCCTAAAGAGGGAAAGGACCTACTTCGGTGTGGGAACTACCGACCGATAGCTTTTCTAAACACCGACCTGAAACTATTTGCCAAAGTCTTGGCAAACAGATTGCTCCCACACATACCAAACCTAATTCACAAAGACCAAGCGGGCTTTGTCCCCCAACGGGAACCCCGTGACAACACCATTAGGGTGCTGAACCTCATACATGCCGCTAAGACCACGCGACGACCCCTTCTCCTGCTGTCAACTGACGCGGAGAAGGCTTTCGACCGTGTAGACTGGACATTTATTAGAGCTACTCTCGAACACATTGGCCTCCGGACGTCGATGCTCAGCTGGATCTTATCACTCTACTCTAGCCCCTCAGCGGCGGTTAGGGTCAACGAAACCAGGTCGGGTTATTTTAACATTCGGAATGGTACCAGACAGGGTTGTCCCCTGTCTCCTCTAATCTTTATTCTTACCTTGGAACCTCTGCTCTGTAAGATACGGGCCAACCCCCAAATAGAGGGCTTCCGTAAAACATCTGGAGCCCACAAGGTCGCCGCTTTCGCAGATGACCTTATCTTCTTTTTGGCTGACCCCATTGCCTCACTCCCCGTCTTGCTTCATTCCTTGAGGGAGTACGGAGCTTTGTCTCTATTTAAAATAAACATGTCTAAATCCTCCATGCTTAATATCACACTGAGCTCGCAAAATATCCGACAATTGCGCTTGAATTACAAGTTCCACTGGGCAACCGATACCATTCCATACCTAGGAGTGGCCATCACCGCGGACCCCGCCGACCTTTACCAAGCAAACTTTGCCACTCTTCTACACAGACTTAAAACAGACCTACAGCATTGGCACTCCCTCACTTTAACGTGGTTCGGACGCTGTAATGCCATCAAGATGACAGCTCTCCCGAGGATACTCTATCTCCTGCAGGCCCTCCCCATACATCTCCCGCCCTCCTTCTTCAAGCGAATCGACGCACTTTTCCGAGATTTTGTCTGGTCGCACAGGCAGCCTCGCATCAAATTACAACTACTTTATATGGCAAAACGTAGGGGAGGGGTGGGACTACCAGACGTAAAAGCCTACTACAGGGCAACACATCTTACCAGACTAATAGACTGGTACTGCCACTCAGAGGCCAAACAATGGGTCACTATGGAGATAGAGGACTCCGATGGTACGGCTAGGAGTTGGCCGTGGCTCTCCACCCCGATCCCGAAGATCATCGCCGAACACCCAACTCTGGGAAACACATTAAGAGTGGCCAGAGAAACCTTTCGTAAAACCCTGATATCACCTATTCCTTCTCCTTTGGTGCCGATACTGGGCAACCCTGATTTCTTGCCGGGCTGCCAGGGCCCGATTTATAGAGCCCTATCGGAGGGAGACAGATGGCCACACCTCCACGACTTCCTGGATTCCGGTGGCCGGCTCAGGACGGCCGCGGGAATAGAGGACCTGGACACGCCATTGGATTTCCTGAGCGGTCTCCAACTGCGTAATTTTTTACGCCGAAGCGCTCGGACTTTAGGTCCCCCACGCCCACTCACGAAATTGGAACGTATCTGCCACCGCAGAGAGCCCGTACGCCACTCTCTATCCTCGATCTACCTCTCTCTGATTGCCCCGGCTGAAGGCTTTGTGCCCCCCTTCCTCACTAAATGGGAGACAGAATTAGGAGCGCATTTTGATGAAGCACAAAGGGAAAATATCTTACATTTTGCCCAAAAATCTTCTCTGGCCACGAGGGTCCAGGAGACATGCTACAAGATTGTGACCAGATGGTACAGAGTACCTTCCACTCTTCACAGGTTCCTCCCGCAGGTACCAAGTCTATGTTGGCGTTGTGGAGCAGGAGAAGGAACAATGTTGCACATTTTCTGGGACTGTCCCAAGATTAAACCTTTTTGGAAAGAGGTGACAGATACGGTCGAGCGTTTAACGGGTGTCGCACTGGAGGGAGATCCCGGGGCCTGTTTGCTGCACCTATCTAGAAGTCCAATTAAGAAGTATAAAGCTTCACTCACTATACAACTACTTAATGCGGCTAAGGCCTGCATCCCTCTATTTTGGAGATCGGAAATCCCACCAACGAAGATCCAGTGGTATGCCAGGGTTAACGAACTGCGCGACATGGAAGATCTTACGGCCACTCTGCACGACAGGGAGGAAACCTTTCGGGAGACCTGGCGCCCCTGGCAACACTTCATCTACACCGAGGCTTACCTCCGGGAGGTGACTTAGCGTGGACACCCCCCGTTCTGAGGGCCCCGCCTGGCTGGAGGGTGGCACCACCACCCTCTTCTCTTTACCTCTCTCTACCCCCCCTTCCTCATCTACTTCCCCTCCTACTCCACCTCTCCTCTCTATCTTCCTTGCCCCTCCCTCCCTATTGTCTCCCGCCTTTTACCTCTTCCCACCCTTCCTGGGTTCTCACATAACCCCCTATACTCATCCGGCTAAGGGAAGATCTGATCAGATATATTGAATATCATGGTCTACATTACTTTATGTTAGTTACCCTTTGCCGGACTCTACTGATCGGCAAGGAATATCTCCATCCCCGGTCAGTGGAGAGCTTCTCTCTTTGTTATTTTGGTTTACCCTTTTACCTGTCGATAAAGGATAATTACACGAGTCATCAGTTTACACAAGGCATGTCTCAGGGAATTGCTTGCAAATGGACACTAAGATAATCATTACATTAGACCCTCCCATGCACTCAGGCTCCGCCTTCACCATACAGATTGTGTAAACAAGAGGATTGTTTATGTGTTACATCTCTAGTCGACGACAGTTTCTGTTAAAATCCTCTCCCTACTTCTGTTTTATATTATCCATTAAATGTTATAGATCTTGACAACATGTACATCAAACTGTAACATGCATTATTGAAATTAAAATAAAGGAATTTAAAAAAAAAAAAAAAAAGAAAAAAGTGGCACTTTACAGGCATACTATAGACACCCCCCAGGTACGAAATTTAAAGGAATATTTCACTTTTATTGTTTGACTTTAAGCATTATTAAAATCACTGCTCCCGAAAAAACGTCCGTTTTTAAAACTTTTTTTTGCACTGATACATGTCCCCTGGTGCAGGACCCATGTCCCCAAACACTTTTTATGACAATAACTTGCATATAAACCTTTAAAATGAGCACTTTTGATTATTCATGTTCGTGTCCCATAGACTTTAACGGTGTTCGCGCGTTCAAACAAATTTTTTGCCAGTTGGCATGTTCTGGATGCGAACCGAACCGGGGGGTGTTCGGCTCACCCCTAGCGGGCGTATATACTCCCAGAAGTTTCACATCAGGTGCAGCTTGATCACTGGAACGTCCATCTGCTGGGAGACACCCGCTGGTGGCCACCGGAACTGTACCCTTTGGTGCTGAAAGAAATAGTGACACCAGCAGGTGACCCAAGCAATAACACTGATCCTGACACACAGTGAGGCTGCATTTGATGGGTACAGTGAGGATGCATTTGATGGGCACATTGTGGTTGCATTTAATGGGCACAGTGAGGCTGCATTTGATGGGCACAGTGTGGCTGCATTTGATGGGCACAGTGAGGCTACATTTGATGGGCACAGTGTGGCTGCATTTGATGGGCACAGTGAGGTTGCATTTGATGGGAACAGTGTGGCTGCATTTGATGAGCACGGTGAGGCTGCATTTGATGGGCACAGTGTGGCTGCATTTGATGGGCACAGTGAGGTTGCATTTGATGGGAACAGTAAAACTGCATTTGATGGGCACAGTGAGGTTGCATTTGATGGGCACAGTAAGGTTGCATTTAATGAGCACAGTGTGGTTGCATTTGATGGGCACAGTGTGGCTGCATTTGATGGGCACAGTGAGGTTGCAATTGATGGGCACAATGTGGCTGCATTTGACTGGGGGGGAACATGCAGGAAAACAGTGAGATCACCATCACTGCAGCATACCAGTGAGAGCCCACATCATAGTACATAGGACCATGTACTACATAGGCTGCTGAAAGAAACCACCTTATCTGCAGAGAGGAGGGGGAGAGGAATCTGGGAGAGAGCGGGAAGGGAGAGAGGGGGGAGAGGCCGGTCACAGCTCACTTACTTGGAAGGAAGGACCTAGCATGAGGATCAGTCATCAGCTTCCAGAGCGACCCATACAGAACACCGTCTGCTCTCAGTTTAAATGTTTCCGCCCACACGTCCTATTCACAGACGCAGCACATGGGCTGCTCAGAGTGTCGGCTGTGCTCGGAATGGACACAGACTGTGTCAGCTCAGAAGCCAGGGACAGCACTATGACAAGATAGATGTCCGCTCACAGCACAAACGTTCCTGCACGCTTCTGGGCTGTTATCCAACCCTGTCAACACTCGGCCAACTGCAGAACTGCACATGCGCAGTTCCCAGCTTGCAGCGCATCAGCCTATTTATGGGGAATCAAAGCGGCCTGGGGGGCAATTGCATCCGTGCCCCCCAGCCCAGCCCGCCCCTGCCCCTAGGGCAGGACCGGGTCCCCAAACACTTTTTATGGCAATAACTTGCATATACAGTATCTCACAAAAGTGAGTACATCCCTCACATTTTTGTAAATATTTTATTACATCTTTTCATGTGACAACACTGAAGAAATGACACTTTGCTACAATGTAAAGTAGTGAGTGTACAGCTTGTATAACAGTGTAAATTTGCTGTCCCCTCAAAATAACTCAACACACAGCTATTAATGTCTAAACCGCTGGCAACAAAAGTGAGTACACCACTAAGTGCAAATGTCCAAATTGGGCCCAAATAGCTACTGATCACTGGAAGTTCAACATTGCACCTCATGGCTAGGAACTCTCTGAGGATCTGAAACAATGAATTGTTGCTCTACATAAAGATGGCCTAGGCTATAAGAAGATTGCCAAGACCCTGAAACTGAGCTAGAGCACAATGACCAAAACCATACATCAGTTTAACAGGACAGGTTCCACTCAGAACAGGCCTCGTCATGGTCGACCAAAGAAGTTGGCACATGCTCAGCATCATATCCAGAGGTTGTCTTTGGGAAATAGATGTATGAGTGATGCCAGCATTGCTGCAGAGGTTGAAGGGGTGGGGGTCAGCCTGTCAGTGCTCAGACCATATGCCACACACTGCATCAAATTGGCCTGCATGGCTGTTGTCCCAGAAGGAAGCCTCTTCTAAAGATGATGCAAAAGAAAGCCCACAAACAGTTTGCTGAAAACAAGCAGACTAAGGACATGGATTACTGTAACCATGTTCTGTGGTCTGATGAGACCAAGATAAACTTATTTGGTTCAGATGGTGAAGCGTGTGTGGCAGCAACCAGGTGAGGAGTACAAAGACAAGTGTGTCTTGCCTACAGTCATTGAGGGAACCATGATTGCCAACATGTACTGTGACATACTGAAGCAGAGCATGATCCCCTCCCTCTGGTTACTGGGCCGCAGGACAGTATTCCAATATGATAACGACCCCAAACACACCTCCAAGACAACCACTGCCTTGCTAAAGAAGCTGAGGGTTAAGGTGATAGACTGGCCAAGCATGTCTCCAGACCTAAACCCTATTGAGCATCTTTGGGGCATCCTCAAACTGAAGGTGGAGGAGTGCAAGGTCTCTAACATCCACCAGCTCCGTGATGTTGTCATAGGGGAGTGGAAGAGAACTCCAGTGGCAACCTGTGAAGCTCTGGTGAACTCCATGCCCAAGAGAGTTAAGGTAGTGCTGAAAAATAATGGTGGCCGCACAAAATATTGACACTTTGGGTCCAAAATGGACATTTTCACTTAGGGGTGTACTCACTTTTGTTGCCAGCAGTTTAGACATTAACCACTTAAGCCCCGGATCATTTGGCTGGCAAAAGACCAGAGCACTTTTTGCGATTCGGCCCTGCGTCGCTTTAAATGACAAATGCGCGGTCATGCGACGTGGCTCCCAAACAAAATTGACGTCCTTTTTTCCCACAAATAGAGCTTTCTTTTGGTGGTATTTGATCACCGCTGCAGTTTTTATTTTTTGCACTATGAACAAAAAAAATAGCGACAATTTTGAAAAAACGCATTATTTTTTACTTTTTGCTATAATAAATATCCCCAAAAAATATATAAAAAACATTTTTTCCCCTCAGTTTAGCCTGATACGTATTCTTCTACATATTTTTGGTAAAAAAAAAATGCAGCGTTTATTGATTGGTTTGCGCAAAAGTTATAGCGTCTACAAAATAGGGGATAGTTCTATAGCATTTTCATTGATAATTTTTTTTTTTACTAGTAATGGTGGCGATCAGCAATTTTTATTGTGACTGTTGACTTTGACACACATACACCTACCTCCTGGAGAGTGTTCTTGATTTGGCCAACTGTTGTGAAGGGTGTTTTCTTCACCAGGGAAAGAATTCTTCGGTCATCCACCACAGTTGTTTTCCGTGGTCTTCCGGGTCTTTTGGTGTTGCTGAGCTCACCGGTGCGTTTTTCTTTTTATGGATGTTCCAAACAGTTGATTTGGCCACACCTAATGTTTTTAGTGACAGCTCTTTGGATCTCATATTGAGAGTTGACAGCAACAGATTCCAAATGCAAATAGCACACTTGAAATGAACTCTGGACCTTTTATCTGCTCCTTGTATATGGGATAATGAGGGAATAACACACACCTGGCCAAAGAACAGCTGAGCAGCCACTTGTCCCATTACTTTTGGTCCCTTAAAAAGTGGGAGGCACAAATACAAACTGTTGTAATTCCTACACCGTTCACCTAAATTGGATGTAAATACCCTCAAATTAAAGCTGAAAGTCTGCAGTTAAAGCACATCTTGTTAGTTTCATTTCAAATCCATTGTGGTGGTGTATAGAGCCAAAAAGATTAGAATTGTGTCGATGTCCCAATATTTATGGACCTACTGTAAGCCTTTAAAATGAGCACTTTTGATTTTTCATGTTCGTGTCCCATAGACTTTAACGGTGTTCACGTGTTCGAACAAATTTTTTGCCTGTTTGCATGTTCTGCTGCAAACCGAACCGGGAGGTGTTCGGCTCACCCCTAGTGTTGTCACATGAAAAGATATAATAAAATATTTACAAAAATGTGAGGGGTGTACTAACTTTTGTGAGATGCTGTATACTTCTTTCCTTGGGTTAGGGAGGGGTGAAATAACTCTTGAGGCCACATCAAAAAAATAATTCTCCTCCTCATTGCCACCACCTTAATACTCCCCCTAACCACCAGCATGATTATCCTCTAAAGCTATGCCCAAGATTTCTCCCCTCCGCCTCCTCACTACCAAACACCACCAACCCCCACCTCCTTACTGTCAGCACCCCAACCCCCTTCAACTAAAGGTGCAACATTCCAAACCTCCTCTTCCTTCCTGTATTTCTTCTATGACAGTAACAAACAAATGGCCCCTGCCCCCACCTATAACTGGCCTTCGCAGCAAGGAGCACATGGAAGGGCTATCACATGAAAGACAAAAACAGAACATTCCATAGCTCAACTCACCAACCAGTCTGCCAACTGACCAAATTAACCTGTTCAACAGTCTGCGTTAAAAACAGGGGTTTAGTTAGCATGCATTTGCAAACGTATGCATAAGCTGCAAGGCCTCTTCACGGCACCCTGTGTATGCTTGCAGTCCTAGCGCTACTGAATTTATAAGCGTCTCCACAATGGAAGCACATGCATTAAATGAATAGATGAGGGGCAGGTGGGCCTGGAGGAAGCCCAATCCCCCTTAAAGGAACAGGAGCACACTGGACACCCAGCAAGAGCACAATGGCAGCAAAGGTGTACAGTGTGTCCCCGGACCATATTTACACCAGTAACAAACAAATGGCCCCTGCCCCCACCTATAACTGGCCTTCACAGCAAGGAGCACATGGAAGGGTTATCACATGAAAGACAAAACCAGAACATTCCATAGCTTAACTCACCAAGCAGTCTGCCAACTGACAAAATTAACCCGTTCAACAGTCTGCGTTACAAACGGGGGTTTAGTTATAACGCATTTGCAAACGCATGCATAAGCTGCAAGGCCTCTTCACGGCACCCTGTGTATGCTTGCAGTCCTAACACTATTGAATTTATAAGCGTCTCCACAATGGAAGCACATGCATTAAATGGATAGATGAGGTGAGTTGAGCTATGGAATGTTCTGTTCTTGTCTTTCATTTCTTCTATGCCTCCTGATGCCTCACAGGGATGGAGGCATTAGGGAAAGGGTCTTGCTTTCCCTGATACAAGAGGAAGCCCTCCTCTTTCTCCTACTAATGTGCCTCCAGTGCCTAGTCTATTATATGAAGCAAGGTCCCGGGCCTCCAGAAGCCTAATGGTGACCGCAAGAGTTAGGGAGAGCTGACATCCTTCCTTGTAGAGTGGGTTAACAGGCATGGTGGGTGTAATTCAAGATGAAATGATGGGCGACAGTCACTTTTTGACTGCGAACAAGAGATTTATTGTCTCTTAACAATAACTGTGGGGGAGTGGGTTAGGGCCAGGACACCCTTGAGTAGAAGCAATGCTAATTGACAGACTCTGAGACTCTATGAGTAGACAGCTATACAGGGAAAGGCCTCCAGCCAGATGCCACATCAGTATATTTAGAGCCACCGTCTCCTATGGCAACTGAACTTGTAACAGTCACTAAAGGTATTTGCACATAACTCCTGGTAACACAGAATAGTTCTTCTCTTATCTCACAGTATCCCACTGTAGATCTTCACTCACTGAGCTCCCAGTCTCTCACTAGACTTCCAGATCCAATCGTCACTGAATCTCCTGAGCTCTTCCACAGCTATCCCGCTGCATACTCCTCAAGCGTCACCCCTGCTAACCTGCTGGGTCCCTGGCTTGGCACTCGCTGAAGCTTTCCTACTTCTTGACCTTCTTAAGAGAAGACTGCTCTGGTGCTTACTCAAGCTTACTCACAGTGGTCTCCGGTAACAAGGTGGATGGTGCCTTTGTGGCGACTGTTTCTCTTTTACCACCGACCACAACTGGTTCCCCGTCTGGCTGGTTGGACTCCAATCCTGCAGTCCCAACCCTACGCTGCTTATCCTGCTCCTGGATAAGCCTCAGGCAGCCTAGCAGCCAGGTGTCCCCGGGATAGGCCTCAGGCTTCCGGCCTAGCAACCCTGGGCAACACAACATACATCCACCCAGACAGCCGTCCAGGTGGCACAGAACCCCTGATCACCAGACTCCACCCCAATAAATAGGCTCTCCCAGCAGGCCAAGGGACTAAAGAAACCCCTGCCAATTGGCTGAGACACCCATCCATGTATAATCTGATCTTGCGGAGCCCTTGTCAATCTAATGTCACCAGCCAGAATAGGCGCAGCAATTCCAGAATTAGAGAGGAATCAGTGGATCTACTAACAATTGACCAGGACAATTACTACCTGGCAAACTAAATTTGTTAGCAACCCTGCCTAAACACTAGGGTGCTACATCTACTATGCAGTGTATGCTTCTTCAGGGATTGTGTTGCTAATCCAACCTCATTGCACCTCACCATTCTGGTCACCTCTTTGATGGTGAAAAGATTGTGTTAGGTCTTGAGGGCAAGACCAGAGGGCACTGATAGCACTGATGTGGATGATGGCCCTACACTACTGGTGCCACTGCAGCATGGTCAATGTGAGGTACCTGCATGTGGATGTATCATATGTCAGGTGGTTGGCAGGAAGCTTTTGTTGATGGTGCATTTTGGCCAGGTGAACACTCGGTGGCTATGACCACCAAAAGTGACCATGCACTATGGCCTGCCACAGGTCATTGTGAAATGTGGGGTGGTTCTGAGGAGTCACTGACTGAGGTCCTTGAGGTAAAGAAGGCAGAGGTGGCCATCAAGAAACAAGATACAGAGTGGCCCCACCAGCTTCAGTGCAAAGCCTCATCCTGTATCCTTCCCAACCACCATCAAATTTACCTAGTATGCCGTGAACTTTATAAACCATTCCTCCTATTGCTTACTGGACCATGTGTCTTTGGCCATGTGGACCTAGTCGCTGATAACATGGTCCAGCGATACAGAGACTTTGGCTTTACACATGCTGGTAGAAAGCAGGCATGACCTTCTTGGCAAAAATGGCAGAAGGGTACGTGCCACCATGGTGCAGCACAGGCCATAAACTGGAAAAGAGGACCAACTCCACCTGGAATTGGAGCAACTGTAAAGTGAGCAGTTTTGCTAAGCTGGCATCAAGACACGGGACATAGTGATGCTTAGGTAACATTTTTTTCTCCCACTCCAGAAGCTGCAGACACTGAGTATAGGCCTTTTGCTTCCAACGGGTACCATCTGGTATGCTATTCTCACACAGCTCTTTGTTGTAAAGTCATATGTTTGGGGATACCAGGATGGAAGGAGATTACGTGAATGTGGGGTTTTGAACGGTTTTGACTTTTTCTAAAACGTTTAAGAGAATTTAGACACTGCAATGTGGTACTCTAAAAAAACAAGAAGCACACAAACTATGCTATCAAATAGCCAGTGGCTAATTTGTACAAAGTTGGGGGTTTAATGCTTTATATTTGGAAGCGTATATTTGTCATCTCCTCCACTTTCAAGACAAATCCCTTCAGCTTTGCCTTCAGGTGACATACAGAGCCATCCATGCTTCAAAAAAAGGAAAAGGTAAAAGTAAATCACCAGTGATGACATTACTTTAGTTCAGGTTAAATGGAGCTGCCATCCACTATGGCATTTCTGCCCATGGGTTCTCCCCTCTGACATATTTCACCCAACAGGGTGCTTGTGTCATCTGAGTAACATTTAGAGCTGAACCCGGACATCAAAATGTCCAATTAAGCCAATTAAGGCTATTTAAGTGTATGCTTCTCAGAGCATCACCAGATTGTACTATCCAGATTTGCATAAAAGTCATTCGAAATGGCACTTCAACAAAGCATGTGCTGTGACATAACTGGAGATACAAGTATATATTTGGTTAGTGATTCCAAAAATGGCTTGTGTTTCATATATACTTCAAATGTACTTTATGTAAATAAATAAAGTTCTAAAATTAGAAATTGCTAATGCATATTATAATAATAATCTATGCTATATAAATGTCTGTAATACATAAATAAATAATACATTTTTGTCAATTTCCACAGAGTTCCTTCTACAGATGTCACATAGTAGCAGGCAACAAATGCAGAGCAAATAATTTATATATATATATATATATATATATATATATATATATATATATATATATATATATATATATATATATTTATATTTATTTAAATATATTTATTACGTTTTCGTACAAAAGTATAACATTTTTGAATCAGGAGCTTGGAGCCTACAAACATTCATATGGGTAGTATAGTATATGGTCTAACAAGAGTAACTAACTAATGATTCTACCAACATGGCGACCTAAGGAGTGGAAGCAGGTGACCGTTCCACCCGGGAACGGATAGGAAGATTGATAAAGTTATGAAGAAATAGAGAACATATCACATCAAATAAGGTACTACTTGATCACATAGAGTAGGTGGAATGCCTAGGGGATGGGATATGGGGATTTGAGGAGGTGGAGGAGACCTGGATCCTAAGTTTGCTCAGGGTATTGGCAAGGTCTGCACGCAGGTACCAGTCCGTATAACAGAAGGGAGTCATACGAAAAGAGATCCCTTCTGGAGAGAATGTTCCATGAAGCTAGGCCATCTGGTAATAAAACGTTTTAGTGACATAGAATGTTGGGTGATAGTGTCCATTTTCATCAATGTGGGATAGGGTTTGGAGCACTTGTTTTACAGAAGCAATTTGAGGCGGGGAAGGGTGAATCCAAGTTTGCATTAGTGCTCTGCGAGCAGTCAGAAAGCAGACATGGACCCATTAAGGGAGAGAGTCGCAGGTAGGCGTAGAAGAGGAAGCCTGTGAGGTGTTGCAGCTGGAAAGACATAGCAAAGGGTCCTTAGGTAGAAGTAATTTCTGTGCCGTATCAATGTATTTCAATGCCTGATCCCAAAAGGTGGAGATTGTTTGACAAGTCCACAGTCTGTGGAAAAGAGATGGTCTGGGAGTAGCGCACCAGAGGCATGAGGAAAGAGAGGGGTCAATTTTGCTGTGGCGAAACAGGATATGCTCGTTGGGCGATTTTGAATCCATGTCTCGCAGGTCACCAGAGAGCGGACTTTTTGATACCCGCAAGGATCTTCTCTGGTGCATCTTGGTTGTTGAGGATAGATATCCAAGGGAACAATGTGGTAATTTGAAGCCTGGTGGGTAATGAGGTTGGAATATATCTCTGATATAGAATATTGGTCCCGGTCTATTAGGGCATCAATAAAATACAGTTGCCAAGGGTTTTGAGGTAGCTGGTTAGCTGGTAGTAGTGAAGCACTTGTGATTGCGGGAGGGAGTACTGTTTGGTCACCTCCAAGAAGGGTCTAAAAGTTCCTTGGGCAGGATCAAAGATTTTAGAGATGGTTTTTAGGCCAGAGGATGACCATTGAGCAAAGGCCTTGTGATCCATATAAGGGGGAAACATTGGGTTGCCAAGTACGGGGAGGTGACATGAGATAGTGTAGGGTAGACCCAGGAGCCTCAGTATTTCTCTCCAGGCAATAAGTATGTCTCTAATTAGGAGGTTGGATCTCAAGGGCTGGGGTAAGATGTGTAGCCTTGAGTGAAGGATAGCCTGGAGATTATACGGGGACACCTTGGCGCCCTCCAGCATGTAGTTAGAGTAACGAGTATTTTTGGATAACCAATCGATGTCTTGTCTCAATATGCAGGAAAGGTTATAAAATCTAATATTGGGCAGGCCCGCTCAACGTTCACTCTTTGGGAGACAGAGTTTATGAAGCGCAATTCGAAGTTTTCTGCTGCGCCAAATTAACGCGAGCAGTGCAGTGCGTATCTTTTGGACGTCAGTATGTTTCAATAATAGAAGAAGGTTCTGTAGTGGGTACAATAGTCTACAAAACTAGACCATTTTAAAGAGATGGCATCTCCCAATTAGTGAAAGAGGTAGGTCCGGCCATGCTTCCAATTCCTGTACAATCTTGGCTTTCACTGGGGGGTAATTCAGACTATATAAAGAGGAGGGTTCTCTGCCAATGTGAATACCTAGGTAGGTAATATGATGTTTTGCTACTACGAACGGGGATGAGTCCAACCAGAATCAAGCCAGCTGTGGGTTGAGAGTCAAAATTTCGCTCTTTTCAAAATTAATCCGGAGTCCCGAACAGGCCTGGAAGGTCACAAACAGAGAGAAATATCTGAAGAAGGGTTGGTTGAAAATAGAAGAACACCGTCGGTGAATAAAGCTGAGCGTAAGACTTGGTTGCCTACCATGACACCACTGACCCCTGATGGTGAATTTAAAAGTCTGGAGAGTGGTTCAATGTTAAAGAGAAGAGGGGATAGAGGGCAGCCTTGGTGAATGCCTTTAGTGAGTGGGATGTCAAGGGACATGAAATTAGGAGTAACGAGGAGGGCCGTTGGTGAGGAGTACATCTTTTGGACAAATTGTAATGTGGGACCAGTCATGCCGACCGCTCTCATGACCATGCACAGCCAAGAGAAGCTGATGTTATCGAAAGCCTTCTCGGCATCCAACGAGATAATGGCTGTATCATGGTCAGGGTGCGTTTTAGCAAATTCAAGGGCCAGGATGACTTTATGGATGTCAAGGGTGGCAGACCACCCTGGGACAAAACCTGATTGGGCCTGATGGATGATTGATGGAAGGATAAGCGCCAGACAGGACGCAACAATTTTCGAGAGAATTTTCGCGTTAACGTTGATTAGGGATATAGGCCTATATGAACCAGGGAGAAGGGGGTCTTTTCCCTTTTTGACAATGAGTTTGATGTGTGCCTGAGTGCCAGAGGGAAGGTATTGGCCCTCGGCCCACATTGCTTTGTAAACATGGGATCAGGAATGAACTCAGATGTCAATTTGTAGAACTCTGCTGAAAAGCCATCTGGGCCAGGGGCTTTTCCAGTAGAAAGGGATTTGATGGTAGAGCAGATGTCCTCAGGGGAAATGGGGGCAGTTAACATCTCCAGCTGGTCAAGAGATAGAGTAGGCAGTTTAATTGACGCAAGTATTTTATTTGCCGCTTCCACGTCGATAGGGTCTTCCAAGTAAAGGGTGGTGTAGTAATTAGTGAGGATGGCACTAATCAGAGGGCGCATTAGTAATATCTCCATTGGGGGAGCGTAAAGCTCAAATATGAGTTGGCCGGTGGCGCCCCGAACATAACTTCACTAAAAGCTTGCCTGCCTTATTGCCTTATCTATGAAACTGAAGAGCAGGGTAGGATTGCCTAATAAACTCTTGCTGTGCAGATCAGTGGTCAAAGGCACGCTTAGCGGCTTGCCATGCATGCGTATTGGCTACGGTATGGTTCAAAGTTAAGGCTTGGTCCGCCAGGTGTAGGGAATCACTGGCCTTCAGATATTGGAGACAAGTTTGTTTCTTGAGTTGAGCAGTATAGGAGATACCGCGTCCTTTTTCCCCGCCTCCCAAAACAAATTAGGAGTGGAGAGATGAGCCCCGTTGGAAATCAGTGTTGTCAGACAAAAAAAAAGGGAAGCGCCAAGTGCCTATGCTGCGGGGGGTTAAAAACCCAGAGATTTGGACACTAATAGGGGAGTGGTCGGAGATGACCATGTCTTCAATGATCGATGAGTATACGCGGCGAGCAAAAAAGATGATCTATAACGAATTGTGAGAGGGTGAGAAAAAGGTACAGGTGGGGTGGGAGACACGCCAAATATCCATAAGTAGAAGTGAGGAGGCCGATTGAGCTAGCATGGTGGGAGAGTCACCTGTGTGGGCTTGGCTTGCAGGACCTGAGGTACGGTATTCAGCCATGTGTATGACCGTATTGAAGTTCACCCAATAAGGTGAAAGTGTTCAGGAATTTGTAAGACCCAGGAAGTGAGATCCTGAAAGAAGGGCTGTCCCGGGGAGTTAAAGGCATAGACATTAGATATAGCAATGTCACGTGTGGCAACCATCAGCTAGAGACTAAGCCTGCGACCCTCCGAGTCTGTCTCAATAGAGCGAATGGTATAGTGGAGATTTTTGTGGAGTAGAATAGCAACCCCAGCTTTATGCCTCACAGCTGGTGAACCAAAAGCCTCGCCTACCCATAATTTGCACAGGCGAGGAAGGTCGTCCGTGGCCAGATGGGTCTCCTGTAGGAGAGTGACATCTGCTCGCAGATGCTTAAGGTGTCAATATCTGCATATGCTTGTGAGGGGAGCACAGCCCCTTGAAATTCCATGAGATTACCTTTAGGTGATTTCCATCATCCAAAGGAGCAATGGCTGAGGCAGTAGTAGGTAGATTTGAGATGGCCGGTCAGGGGTAGTGCTACAGCAGTCATTGCCCCATCAGATCTGGAATCATCAGAGCTCTGGTAGAATCCTGAAGGTAAATCAAAAGATAAAAGATCAACTGACCAGATACATAATACAGTAACAAACGGGAGAGCGGGCCTCCACCAACATTTTCATGAACTTTTTTCCTCATGGAGCCACCCACAAGCCAAAGAGCGCCTTCACAGTGTAGGAAAACATGGGGTAGCACCGAGGAGGAGGTCTAGGGGGATGGGGAGGGCGAGGTTAAGGGAAAGAGGAGTAAACAGGGAGGGGGAGAGAGGATAGGGAGAAGAGGAAAATATAAGAGGATAGGGAAAGGGGGTGAGGGGAGAAGGGGAGGGAGAAGGGAAACCAGAATTCAGGCAGGGACAACCCATACAATTATCACGTAAATTAGGAATGGCCAGATGCGAGAGAGATTAAGGTTCACCAAATGAGATGAGTCAGAGGTGGCGGGCCAGGACCACTAGGTAAGAGAAGGCCTAAGCCATCAGGATAAAATGGAGAAGGAGCAAACCGTGTAAGTTGTCAGTGGTGCGTAGAACAGTCACCTGGAAGGCTAAAGCGCACCCTTTTGTAGGGGGGGTTTTGAGGACTTAAGTGGCCCTTGGAGGACAGAGGTGATTTCCTGTATGGAGAAGACTGGTTAGAGGTAGAAGAGTCCTCCTGTTCCATGTCGGAAGGTTGTGTCCTGTTAGGTAGTGCTCCGCTTCAGATGGAGAGGTGAAGGAAACACGTTCGGCCGTGGCGGGTTGGATATGTAGTATCGCTGGGTATGCCAGAGAAAATTTGATATGATTGTTGTAGAGGGACGAACGGATCGCCAAGAAAGCCTTACATTGTCACATTACTTCAATGGAGTAATCAATAAAAATAGTAATAGGTGGTCATCTAGAAAAAGGTTGCGCTGACGGAAGAATTTTTGAAGTATGGCTTGTTTATCCGCATAATATAGGTACCTAACAATCACGGTGGGGGGTGAGATTCAGATGGCTGTTTGACACGGTGCCCATTCCACCAGGCAGGAGGTGCGTAGCCCCAAATGCTCCGGGATGGTGGTGGAGCAGATGCTGGTGAGTGAGGAGGAGGAAAAGGATTCGGGTAGTCCTATTATGCGCAGATTATTGTGTCTGGAATGATTTTACAGGTCATCCACTTTGTCCTGGAGTTCCTTTTGGATGGAGGAGAGCCTGGCTACAGCAGCGGACGTTGCAGCAGTATCATCTTCCATGGTTATCATCTTCTTCTGCCTGGACAATTCTCAAGGATTGTATCCGCAGCTTCTTATGCAGGTGCTCTAGCCCTTTAAGGACAGCATGGTCTACAGCTTCGGTAACCATTGGGGTAAGGAGAGCTACCCCAGCCTGGGCAGTGGACCCTGCCTCTCCTGGCAGGAGAGGCAGGGTCCACCTGTGGGAGTGTGGAGGGCACTTTAGAGAGAGTGGACGCTTGTGCTGAGTTCATAGCAGGAGATGAATCAGCGGGCGCCATGTTGGCTGCAGCGTGTGCTGTGTCCCCTGACGGGGGGAGTGGGGGCCGCTCGGGCCACGGATCACTCCACAAAGCGATCCAGAGTGTTTCCACAGGTAAGAGGGAGGTAGAAGGAGGGGGAACCTCGAGAGCTAGCAGGCTTGGCAGCTGGTTTGTGGAGGAGCGCGGTGGGAGCTGTAGTCTCCTAGATCCTCTCTATGCGGGGCCGGAACCATTAACAGATACATTTGTGGCAATAGTTTGTGGTTGGTCCTTATCAAAACGAGCAAACAGTGAGTTTGAGGTATAGTGAGTTCTATGGTAACTTTCTGAAAAGAATAAAATGTTTTGAAGTCAATTTACATGAAACTATAAAAATAGAGCAAGCCAAGAATGGATGTTGTCCTTTGAAATTTTGTATTGTGGATAACTTTCACCACATCATTGCAATTCCTTTGGAAGGCTACCCTAACTTGCACTGAGCACCTGTAAAATGGAAGTAAAAAAGTACTTTTTAAAGGCATTTATCCAGCATATTGTCACATTTGCCCATCATTTGAAATTCTTGTAAATATAATACAAAAGTAGGAATACCAAAAAAAAAAGTTACCTTGAATTGTTGAAATATGCACTGTGCAACAGAAATAGGCGTGTTCAAATATAAATGCACCCCAATGTTTTATAATAGTCTGATATAGATTTAATAGTAGCTTCTACAGAGGGATCATGCACTATCAAGAATATATTTTTTTCGCTTCAGTAATGCCCCATACACACGGTCGGATTTTCCGATGGAAAATGTGCGATCGGAGCGTGTTGTCAGAAATTCCGACCGCGTGTGGGCACCATCTGACTTTTTCCATCGGATTTTCGGACACACAAAGTTTGAGAGTAGGCTATAAAATTTTCCGACAACAAAAAAACGATCGCGTCAATTCTGACCGTGTGTGGACAATTCCGGCGCACAAAGTGCCACGCGTGCTCAGAAGAAATTCGGAACAGCTCGGTCTGGTAAAATTAGTGTTCGGAATGGATAGAGCACTTTCGTCAGGCTGCAATGTAAAAAATTGTTTAATACAGCGCACGCTCTTCTTCTTTATAATGCAGGAAGAACGAAGTAGTTTTGCTGCTGATATTCACACAGAGTTCTCACAAACTTCTTTCTTTCTTATTTATCGTGATTCCCTCAATATATTATGATTTGTCACATCTGACTAAAAATCTATATCATTTTTTTTGTGTTTTTTTTTTTTTCAAGCCTGATGTGATTTTTTTTTTATTTTTTTGGTTTGTATTTTTTTCAAAGCTGATCTTGTTGTTTTTTGGTTTTTTTTAGTTATTTAACATCCAGAATATTTTTGTGTGTCATTTGTGTGTCAAGTTACCACAACACCATTATTATCTTGTATTATTTAATCTCAAGGAGGTTGCTTGGTGTTGGTGTCTCTTGTTAATTTCACATTGTACTTTAGAAATGTACCTGCCTCCTCACAAACAAACTGTCCTTTTTGATAGAAAACACACATAGGCAAGTATAATTTAAACCAAAAAACCTTTATTAAGGGCTCAGAACCAAACAAAGAGGGAGGCAACACTGGAGAAACAGCAGAAATTGGTGAAGCCTTTGACCCCAAGGGCACACATCAATTATTTTACTGCAAAATTGGTGGCCTGAGGAGTCCATATATAAGGGAGTGCAGTCTGGTCCAGAAGTCCCAGAGATCATGAAAGCAGCAGATGACATCTGTGTCCCCAGGCTGTGGTCATACAAGAGCCTGCATCTTTTGCCAGACCAGACTGAACCCAGGGTCATCACTCTCTGGTCTTCCTTCCACGCTTCCTTCCACGCTGTGCCTGTGGTGGTGTAGTTGTGTCAGGAGGAGGAGGATGTTCCAACTCACTCAGGTGGGTATTGGGTGTGATTTCGCCCCTCACCCCCTTAGTTAAGACTTTATAAAGAAGGTCCTCACACAGCTGGCGTTGGCCCTCCTGTATGCTCTGCAGTTTGGTGGTAGCCATGCAGGCAAAGGCCTCTTCAGGAGTGGGGGTGGCTCTGAGGGACGCAGAAGCCTCCTGAATGATCCTGAGAGCTGAATCCTGCACGTGACTCCCCTTCCTGGGTCTTTTGGTTGGAAGGCAGAGGGGAGGAACCTGCAATTCTGTCAGGCTCCTACTGGTCCCAGGCTTCTCCTGGCTGCCACTTCGCCCCGCCTCCTCCTGGCTGCCACTAACCCCCGCCTCCTCTTGGCTGCCACATTCCACAGCCTCCTCCTGTGTGCCACATTCCACAGCCTCGTCCTGGCTGAGGTCTTCCTGTGTATGAAATAAGGACATAGTTTTATTTTTTTCTTCATCAATCACACACACTTTTCATCTCATGACTGGTGCAAATTGAATGTTAACAAATATAAAAGACTATCCTTCTGATCCCAGCATTTTTCATTCTTGTCCCAATTATTTTTGCCCACTACTGTCTATTGATATGTAAACGCCTTTATTAAATCAGCAATTAGTAATCAATAATAACATCTAGTAAAAATAATTTCTTTATTGACCAGAAACCTGTAGAAGAATGCTATACCTGGCTCAAGCTGGGCTCCTCCACTTCTTCCTGGCTGGAAGTCCCAGGTTGGACACAGCTGGGGTGGAAGGAAGAGTGGAAGGTAGGGTTGAGAGGGATTCCCTGACTCCAGTCTGGTCTGACAGAAATCGCAGTCTCTCATAGTACCACAGACTGGGGACATAAATGTCATCTGCTGCAGCTCCGGATCTCTGGGAATCTGTGACCTTCTTGCGCTCCCTAAGATAAGTGCTCCTCAGGCCACCAATTTTGGCTTTTAAATAGGGGATGTTTGCTGTGGGGACCACCGGCTTCACCAACTCCAGCAGTTTCTCCAGCGCTGTCTGCCTCTTTTGTTTATGATTATAATGCGGGTGTTTCACCTGCCACAGACAGGGCAGCTCCCTGTACTCATCTATGAACAGGGGGAGGAAGTTGTGGTCATTGAAGCCATCCATTTTATCTGCAAGACACAACACGAGACAAACCCTAATGTCAGGCAAAACTCTCCTAATCTTGTTACAATATAGGCCTCAATCTAGAAGCAGTATAGGCCCAAGTTTAGATTTTACCCTCGTTATCACGATCGGCGCCTCCGATACTCCTTCCTCCGCTCACAGATCATACATACTACGCACGCGTGTTACGCTTTATAGACATTACGCATGCGTGAAACTCCGCCTGCCCCTGATGTTCTTTCTATTCTATTCTAGAGCAGATGGCGGAGACACAGCAGGTGCATGCTAATTACAGCAACGAGGAGGAGGAGGAGGAAAGCCCGGAGCCTGAAACGTCTGGATCCAGAAGGAGACGATTTAAGGCCTCAAATATGTCCTTTGGGGAAATGTTGGAGATGGTCGACATCCTGAAGAGGGCCGACTATGACGGGAAGTATGGACCTTACCCCAATCCCAATGTCCGAAAGGCCAAGATCATGGTGAAAGTGGTCAAGAATCTGCACCGGAATTTCGGGGTACGACAATCGAAAGATTAGCTCAGGAAACGGTGGTCGGACCTCAAATTAAGAGAGCATGAGCAGTACAGAAAGATCCAGAGAGTGCTGCAAAAAAGTAAGTAGTTGTTCTGTGTTCCTATTCTTTATGTTTATTACGTTCGTGCCGCTCCATGTGCTTTTCTTAACTGTTATCCAATTTAAAATGGCAACTTTCATGTTCATGGGCACATTATGCGTTCGTATAAAACATTGTTCGTTCGGCCTAGAAAACACCATTGTTTTGGCCATATGCATTTGCCCACATTTTTTATGGCCTACTTGTCTGAAAATAATTTGGTTGTGTAGATGGGTTTGTAACTAGAATGAAATGCAAACTAGATTCTGTGTAAGGAGAGGACACTCAGCAGTTTTCACATCTGGACACTGGAGCACTAGTGTGGGACACAAGAACACCCTTTTTATTAGGGGGCCCACACAGGTGCTCCAGAGTATACTATAGGGGTGTCTCCATCTGTGAAGCTTGTACAAAACTGGTAAAGTATTGAAGCTTGACAAAGGACAATAAAAATTCTACATCTTGGAACTCTGCCAAAATAGACAATTGTTCCCCACTTCCAAGCAATGTTTCATATTCCTATTTCTGCCATGAAATATCTGTGTGCTAAGTATACCTATTTTTTTTTACATAGGGGAGAAAAGACTCGGAGGACACCCCTCATCCGAGGAGACCACAAACCCCCCACCTCTGGAAGAAGAGGAAATCCACCCAAGCCAAGCAGAGCAGGAGGAGGAAGACGTTGGCACCACAACAGGTGAGTGTCTGCGACCACAGGCTCAGGTAAGAGATGGATGCCGGCAGAATTATAATACATGGTGTGTGTTTGTTTCTATCTTTTTAGGTGATCGTGATGTTGTGAATCCAGGGCATTTCACCTCTGAAAGTGCACAGATCCTGATCGGGGGACTTGGAAAACATCCTGAAAAACATAAATGATGTTCAACAAAAAATGAAGAACATCATTGATGTTTTAGGGAGAGTTTAAAACCCCTCCAAATCCCTTTGTTTTTTTATGTGCTAAAATTTTTTACAATTTTTTTACATATTTGCGAAAAGCCAAATTTTGGAGATGCACACAGTGTGTCAACATGTGCTATCTGCCATCACGGGAGATCAATGGATGCGTTTTGGGGGTGCAACCCCTTCCTCAATAATAAAGTAGCTGTGAGGAAGGGGTTGCACCCCAAAAATACGTCCCTTGATCCCCTATGATGGCAGGTAGCACATGTTGACATTCGGCAATTTGTGTGCATCTTCAAAATTTGGCTTTTCCTGGGGTGACTTCACCCCATCTGAACGCAATATCAAACACAGTTTGTAAATACTCATGTCTGATATTGCCTTCAAGTTCTACCAAATATGAACTTTGTAAGTTCAAGATTTATGTCTTTCTTGTTGCTTTTAAACATGCATGTTTTATCTTAAATAGACATTTCTACTTTTTCTAATGTGACCCCAAAAATTGTTATACAACAAACATGTTGGTTTGTTTTAAAAACCTTTTCTAAATGCACATGTGATTGTGCTGGTATTAAAAAGATTGTTAATCAAGAATGTGTGGATTATTGTCTCAACGCTCCAACACTTTTGTGGTGCTCTAATTGGTGTTTTCTGTGACAATGGGTGTTATTTCCTAAGGGCAAATCCACTTTGCACTACAAGTGCAGTTTCAACTGCACTTGTAGTGCAAAGTGTCTTTGCCTTTAGTAAATAACACCCAACAGTGCTTTGTAATGTTACACAATCGCGCCATTTTCAGGACTCACCACATTTCTGTCAGGGTCAGCTAAAACAAACACAAGCAGTAAATGTCACCAAAGATTTTAGGTTTTTTTTTATTATTTGAAAAAGGTTTCAGACATTGTCTGGCATATTGATAGTCCCCCTACACGCAAAGTATTCAAGGTATCTTAGCCGGACATCACAGGCACTCAGGGGGGGCAAGCCAGGACGGCCTCTTTCAAGCGCCGTCAGGGTTGTTTCATTTAGTTGGCAGAATGTTGCCGTAAAAAGTTGTGTAGAACACAGCACGCCAGGATGATGTGATTCAGTTTGTACTCCGCCATGTGTATGGGTGTAAGAAGTAGGCGGAACCGGCTGGCCATGATTCCAAACGTGTTCTCCACCACTCTTCAGCCGGTAATTAAAAACCCTTTGGTCCGGGGTGAGGGTCCTCTTTGGGAATGGCCGCATAAGATGGTCCCCCAGCGCAAAAGCTTCATCCGCAATGAAGCCGAATGGAGTCCTCCCACATTGTCTTCTGGAGGTGGCAAGTCCAAGCTGCCATTCTGGAGACACCTGTAGAACTCCGTCTGGGCGATGACTCCACCATCTGACATCCGCCCATTCTTCCCCACGTCCACATACAGGAACTCGTAAGTAGCCGACACCACCGCCAACATCACAATACTATTGAACCCCTTATAGTTGTAATAGTATGACCCCGAGTTGGGTGGTGGGATGATGTGGACGTGTTTCCCATCAATTTCCCCTCCGCAGTTAGGAACGTCCCACCGCTGGGCAAAGTGGGAGGCCACAGTCTGCCATTCCTGTGGGTTGGAAGGAAACTGTGGAGTCAAACAAGAACAAAAAATTTGTCATTTTGCACATAAACAGGGAAAGCAGATTAGACACAAACATTCTTGGCCAACATCAAGATAACATTTATTTGAGGGAGTTTTTAAAGACCAAAGTATAAGGTACACCTATCAGACCCCCCCCCCTCTCATGGGCCATTTCTAACATTTTTTTTGGGGGGGGGGGCTCTTGGACAGGGAACCCTCTCCACTTCATTGAGAGATGAATGCCTAAATAATGGGTATTACTTTGGCCAGCCCCTCCTTAGTTACACTATTGACAGCCCACTGGACAGGTAAGAAGTGTCATAATACAAAGATATAAATACACACTGTACACATTTGAGCACATTTGGAAATTCTGCTATTACCTATCAAGATAATAATAGTATACAAAAACTTTAAACAGTACCATTTGAAAGTATACAGGCAGGCCCTTGCACTACATGCTTTGGGGAATTCATCCATACATCTAGACACAAAAGAGATGGGTATAGTGTGTATGGGTTTGGCAAAGTCAGCAGATAGAGGATTGAGGATAGATAGAGAATTGGTATCAGCGGACTTAGCAGTTGGGGGGAGGGAGGGTTCCAAATGATTTGGGGACCCCCAAAAAAAAGCCTCTGGCACTCTGCCTGAATTTAAAGCACAAATCACATTTTAAAACATTTTAGGGGGTATTTGGGGTAAAGCACTACTATGGAGCTGATAAAATACGTTGTTATGTGACTACATGAGGTGAATATAGGGCCAGGAGACCATGCTGGGGAGGTAAGTAAAGGCAAATATGTATGAAGGACAAAAAAAATAAGTACATAAAAATCCAGCATGCATGAGAACAAAGGGGACATTCACAGCATATTACAATCATGGTAATTAGGGAATGAGGAAAGAAATACAATATAGTATCAAACATTAAATACAATAAAATGTGATGTTAAAGGATAAAAATCTTACCTTAATATATTCCTTCTTGTCACGTACCTGGTGGCGGAGCCCAGAATGCAGGGAATGGCCTCTCGTGTGCCTCTGGCTCAAGAACCCCTGATAGAGGAAACAGGGACTCAAGAGCGCAGGGGGCCACAAGTGCCTGGCAAGTGGCAGATGTCTCTGAGTTCAACTGGAACACCGGAACAGCAGACTGTAAGAGGAGACACCGGATAACTGTCTGGAACACTGGAACCACTGGCCGTGAGGAGTAGCACTGTAGCAGGCAGGAACTCAGGAACAGCAGGCAGCAGGGAGGTGTTCTGTAGTTGGGCTGAAGAACTGGAACAGCAGGCTATAGGACGGTGCACTGGAACTTATGGCAGGAACACTGGAACAGCAGGGAGGTGTTCTGTAGTCCAGCTGGAGCACAAGCGGAATCAGACAGGCCGGGTCCACACTGGCGAGCAGGCAGGTACCAAACGGTGGCAGGAGAATGGTCAAGATACAGTCCGGGTTGGCAACAGGCAGGTAACAGATAACCGAAGGAGGAGGCAGGAGAGTAGTCAAACGAGCCGGGGTCAAGGACGGGCAGCAAACAGGAATAGTCAGGAACAGGCCGGGTAACAGGAAGCAGGTAGGCAGATAATCAGGTAGCTTAGGGTCACAGGGAACGCTGTAGACCGGACAGCAAGGAAGCGTGCTGACAGACTCCTTTAAATAGGCCTAATGGCGCCAAACACTGTCACACGGCACGTTCGTACGCATCCGCGTGCACTCGTGCACGCCCGTGTACCGACCGTACGTGCCCGTTCGTACCATCGTGCACCCGCGTAGCCCCGTTCGTACGAACGCGCACTCGCCCGCGTCCGTTCGCGCCAACGCGCCTCCGAACGCGTCCTCTAGCTCTACCAACAGTGATTCTGCTGACCGATCTTCCGCCGGCGGTTGTGCTAACAGGACGCCTTTCATGACATTGCCCCCCCCCAAGGGGCAGCCTCCGGATGCCCAACTGTGCCATCTTACTTGGATGGGACCTTTTAAAGGCAAGAATCAGCCTCCTCGCATGAATGTTGGACTCCGGCTCCCAAGAGTTCTCCTCAGGCCCGTACCCCTTCCATTTTACCAAAAACTGGACTTGGTTACGTCTCCTCCTGCAATCCAGAATGGACTCGACCTCATATTCGGTTTCTCCGTCAATAATTACGGGTTCAGGGGGATCACCCCTCTGGTTGACAAAGGGATCAGGAACCGTAGGTTTGAGTAGGGCCACGTGAAAGACCGGGTGAATCCGGAATGACTCCGGTAACTTTAGTTCATAGGCCACGTTATTAATTTTCCTTAGAACTGGGAAGGGACCCACAAATTTAGGACCCAATTTCTTGGAAGGACATGCCAGTTTTAAATTCAAAGTGGACAGCCAGACCTGATCTCCGGGTTTGAGGTCAAGTTCCCCCCTTCTCTTCTTGTCAAACACCTCTTTGTTGTAATTCTGAGTCCTAGCCATAGTCTCCTGCAGAAGTTTATTATTTGACTCAAAGAAGTTTAGATTCTCCTGAACGGCTGGTACTGGGCACTCCGGGATGTTACTGGACAGGAACAGAGGATGGAAACCGTAATTTGCAAAAAACGGTGACTGCTTTGTGGCGGAATGGACAGAATTGTTATAGGCAAATTCGGCAAGAGGTAGGAGCGGAGCCCAATCATCCTGGGAGAAAGAAGAAAAGCAGCGCAGATACTGCTCCAGCGTCTGATTTGTTCTTTCTGTCTGGCCATTTGTTTGGGGATGATAGGCAGAAGAGAAAGAAAGGTCAATTTTCAAAGCTCCACAAAGTGCTCTCCAAAACTTAGAAGTAAATTGCACCCCCCGATCTGAAGTAATATTTGCAGGGATGCCATGAAGCCTCACCACTTCCTTGATAAATGTCCTTGCAGTTTCAGCAGCAGTAGGTGTGCCCTTCATTGGTAAGAAATGAGCCATCTTTGATAGTCTATCCACCACTACAAAGATTGTAGTATAGCCTTCAGAAGGTGGCAACTCGACAATAAAATCCATGGAGATCATCCTCCATGGCTTCTCCGGAACGGGTAATGGCTTCAACAGACCCCAAGCCTTACACTTGCTGCCCTTGTTTTGAATGCAAGTGGCACATGCTTCCACATAGTCCCTGCAATCTTTCCTTAACTGCGGCCACCAGAATGTGCGCTGAAGGAGTTCAGATGTCTTGTACACCCCAAAATGGCCGGCCAACATGTGGTCATGACAGGAACTAAGAACTGCCGCTCGCAACTCCTGGGGTACGAAGATCCTATCTTTGAACCAGAGAAGCTCATCTCTGGACTGTAGAGCTGAATCAAGTGGAACAGATGCGTTCCTAGAAGCTTGCTTGAGCTGAGAGAGTAGGCCCCCTTGGAGCAGCAGAAAGTTTCCTGAGGATAAGATGGTGTCTGGGGATGGAGATGCTTCAGAGCCATTGTACATTCGGGACAGTGCGTCAGGCTTGGTGTTCTTTGATCCGGGGCGGTAGGTTATATGGAATGAAAATCTGGTAAAGAAAAGTGCCCACCTGGCCTGTCGTGGTCTTAATCTCTTGGCAGTCTTTAAATATTCCAGATTCTTGTGATCTGTATAAACAAGAATTGGATGAGCTGCTCCCTCCAGGAGATATCGCCACTCTTCAAGTGCGGCTTTGATTGCCAACAATTCTCGATCGCCCACGTCATAATTTCTCTCTGCTTCGGATAATTTGCGAGAAAAGAAAGCAACTGGATGCAAAAGAGCCCTAGGCCCCTGTCTCTGGGAAAGCACTGCACCAACCGCTATTTCTGAGGCATCCACCTCCAAAGTGTATGGTAATGTGGGATCCGGGTGCTTTAAGACTGAGGCTGAAACAAACAGATTCTTTAGCGTTGCGAAGGCTGCCTGAGCTTCCGTGGACCAATGAAACTTAAGGCCCTGCTTGGTCAACTTTGTGATAGGAGAAATGATGGTTGAGAATCCTTTGATGAATTTCCTGTAGAAATTTGCGAATCCCACAAAACGTTGTATTCCCTTCTTGTCCGTGGGAGCGGGCCAGTCCAGAATAGCAGAGACCTTCTGAGGGTCCATCTTAATACCTTCTACAGAAATGATTAGACCAAGGAACTGGATACTCTCTTGTTCAAAGACACACTTCTCAGGTTTGGCGTAGAGGCCATGTAGCCGTAGACGGGTCAAGACATTTCTGACATGTTCACGATGCTCAGCTAAAGAAGAAGAAAAAATCAGGATATCATCTAAATAGATAATAACAAACAGGTCTAGATAGTCTCTGAAAATGTTATTCACAAAGTGTTGAAATGTAGCAGGAGCATTGCACAGTCCAAAGGGCATGACTAAATACTCAAAGTGCCCAAATCGGGTACGGAAAGCAGTCTTCCATTCGTCTCCTCTACGAATGCGGACAAGGTTGTAGGCACCACGAAGATCCAGCTTGGAAAACACTGCTGCAGACCCTAGTCTTTGAAAAAGTTCTGGCACCAAGGGCAAAGGATATCGGTTCTTAATTGTGATTTTATTAAGTGCCCGATAATCCACACAAGGGCGTAGAGAATGGTCTTTCTTCTCCACAAAAAAGATTCCTGCTCCTGCCGGGGATGTGGAAGGTCGGATGAACCCTTTTGCCAAATTGTCATCAATGTAAGTCTTTAATGCCCCTAATTCCAGTTCTGACAAAGGGAAAATCCTCCCAAAAGGAATCTCTGCTCCTGGGAGAAGTTCAATTGGGCAATCGTATGGCCGATGGGGAGGAAGGATCTCAGCTCCTTTTTGACTGAAAACGTCCAGGAAACCGTGGTAGGCTTCGGGTACAATTTGACAGGTTTCGGTGTTAGTCTCCATGCAGAGTAGGGAAGAAGGGGCATCGGTGGCTACTGGTAGACAGTGTTGCTGGCAGTAAGAGGATACAAACTCAATCTTCCCTGAGGTCCAATCAATTTGCGGATTATGTGCTTTTAGCCATGGCATGCCTAGTATGATGGGAAATAGAGGAGACTTGATGACATCTAGACTGAGTAGCTCTTGATGAGTGCCGGCAATGGTGGTATGCAAAGGTACAGTTTCCTGTGTTACTGGCCCTGATTTGAGGTTGGAGCCATCGGCCAAATATACAGAAAGTCCTTTCACTCTGGGCCGAAGAGGAATGTGGTGTCTGGAGGCAAAGGACCAGTCTATGAAACCGCTGCAGGCCCCGGAATCAATTATAGCGCTGGTTTGTAAATTCCCTCCTGGGAGCTGTAAGAGAATCGGAACAGCCAGATGAGAAACGTCATTTAGTACACCAGGAGTAAGAGCGGGAGAAATAGAAAAGCACTTACGGAGCTTCGCCGGGCATGTCCGTACAAAATGTCCAGATTCCCCGCAGTACATGCACAGGTTACCAGCCCGACGGCGTTGACGCTCTTCAGGCGTAAGGGAAGGGCGCAAGAGGCCCAGCTGCATCGGTTCTGGAATGTCTGAGGTAACGGTGGTTGAAGCTGGTGAAGCAGATTGGGAAGAGTTAGGCACACGGGGCAACATCCAGACAGGACGAGAAGGACCAGAGGATCGCTCCATACGCCGTTCCCTCAGGCGTCTGTCTATCTGGATAGAGAGATCTATAAGCCCCTCTAGAGTCTCTGGGATGCCCACTCGAGCCAGCTCATCTTTTAGAGGTTCTGAAAGGCCCATACGGAACTGGTACCGTAAGGCAGCATTATTCCAGTTCGTGTCGGAGCTCCAACGTCTGAATTCCGACACGTAGTCCTCCACAGGCCTGCGGCCTTGTTGTAGAGTATGCAAGGCTGCCTCTGCAGTGGCTGTTAATTGGGGATCCTCATAAAGCAATGACATGGCCTGGAAGAAGTCTTTTAAGGTGTCAAGTGAAACATCCTTCTTTTCTAGAAGACGATGGGCCCAGGATTGGGGCTCGCCTGACAACAGCGAGATTACGAACCCCACCTTAGTAGCCTCCAGAGAGAAAGTTCTTGGCTGAAGAGCAAAAAAGAGTTCACATGAATTGCGAAAAGTCCTGAATTTACTCCGGTTGCCCGAAAATCTTTCAGGCGTGGGGACCCTGGGTTCAGGCGGCATCATCACCACTGAGGGTGCAGCAGGAGTCACGGAAGCGGGGGGTGAAGAGGCTGCTAAAGCTTGCACTCGGCCTTCCAGTTGGGTATAGCCCTCTTGTAGACTCTTTACTGCTTGGGTAAGTCCAGCAAGATGGCGGCAAAGCTCGTCCATGGGAGAGGCTCCCTGCGTGGGCTCGGACATGGCTGTCCGGTACTGTCACGTACCTGGTGGCGGAGCCCAGAATGCAGGGAATGGCCTCTCGTGTGCCTCTGGCTCAAGAACCCCTGATAGAGGAAACAGGGACTCAAGAGCGCAGGGGGCCACAAGTGCCTGGCAAGTGGCAGATGTCTCTGAGTTCAACTGGAACACCGGAACAGCAGACTGTAAGAGGAGACACCGGATAACTGTCTGGAACACTGGAACCACTGGCCGTGAGGAGTAGCACTGTAGCAGGCAGGAACTCAGGAACAGCAGTCAGCAGGGAGGTGTTCTGTAGTTGGGCTGAAGAACTGGAACAGCAGGCTATAGGACGGTGCACTGGAACTTATGGCAGGAACACTGGAACAGCAGGGAGGTGTTCTGTAGTCCAGCTGGAGCACAAGCGGAATCAGACAGGCCGGGTCCACACTGGCGAGCAGGCAGGTACCAAACGGTGGCAGGAGAATGGTCAAGATACAGTCCGGGTTGGCAACAGGCAGGTAACAGATAACCGAAGGAGGAGGCAGGAGAGTAGTCAAACGAGCCGGGGTCAAGGACGGGCAGCAAACAGGAATAGTCAGGAACAGGCCGGGTAACAGGAAGCAGGTAGGCAGATAATCAGGTAGCTTAGGGTCACAGGGAACGCTGTAGACCGGACAGCAAGGAAGCGTGCTGACAGACTCCTTTAAATAGGCCTAATGGCGCCAAACACTGTCACACGGCACGTTCGTACGCATCCGCGTGCACTCGTGCACGCCCGTGTACCGACCGTACGTGCCCGTTCGTACCATCGTGCACCCGCGTAGCCCCGTTCGTACGAACGCGCACTCGCCCGCGTCCGTTCGCGCCAACGCGCCTCCGAACGCGTCCTCTAGCTCTACCAACAGTGATTCTGCTGACCGATCTTCCGCCGGCGGTTGTGCTAACAGGACGCCTTTCATGACACTTCTGCAGGTCCTGGATGATGGCAGAACAGGTCTCTGGGATAATGATCCCCAGAGCCTGGGGGGAGATGCCTGTCGAGAACTTCAAGTCCTGCAGGCTTCTCCCCATTGCCAAGTACCGCAGGGTGGCGACGAGCCTCTGCTCCGGAGTGATGGCTTGCCTCATGCAGGTATCCTGCCTGCTAATATAAGGGGTCAGCAAAGCCAACAAACGGTGAAATACGGGGTCTGTCATCCGGAGTAAGTTCCTGAAATCATCAGGATTATTCTCACGGATCTCACGGAGCAAAGGCATATGACAGAACTGGTCACGCTGGAGCAACCAATTCTTGGTCCATGAACTCCTCCCCACCCTGTTCATGGACTGAACTTGTGTCAAGGTAAGGACCCCAACACCAAGCCTCCGCACAGCACGAACTCTATGAGGAGTACGTATATGCAACATGGCTAGAAAACGGTCGGCTGCTCAGAACGAAGTAACGGAACACACTGAAGAACAGCAAGGCCTGTGAAGAGCGACCTGAAAAACAGTAATGAATGAACAAGAACACAATGACAAGAGTCACGCGTAACTCGCTGCACGCACTGAAGACCAGATACAAACCCACAAGCACAAACTGAACAGCAGAAAACGATCTGAAAACCATGAGTCTGAAAAAGCGCGAATCGCCTCTCACCAAACTTTTACTAACACGAGATTAGCAAAAGGAGCCCAAAGGGTGCCGTGCTTGGTTCGGACCTGCCCTTTTCTAGTCTTGTCGTACGTGGTGTACGTCACCGCGTTCTTGGCGATCGGAAATTCTGACAACTTTGTGCGACCGTATGTACGCAAAACAAGTTTGAGCCAACATCCGTCGGAAAAAATCCATGGATGTCCGGAATGTCCAATCAATGTCCGATCAATGTCCGACCGTGTGTACGGGGCATAAGAGTGCAAGCTTGCAGAACATTTTCCATGTTGCTCTAAACCCAAACAGATGCCCTGGAAACTCATCTGTTTTTCCTGTAAATAAATATATTTGTTCACAGTAATATTCTACTATGGCACTTGGTTTGTGTAAGAGAAAAACAATTACAAATGTAACGTACCTGGTCCATAGTTAGTGCTTGGTGCCCAATATAAATACATTAACATACCTTCTAAAAATTGTAACAACTCAGAAATGTATACCTGTTGCCTTTTTTCAGGAGTATTTAAATTTGCAGTATAGAGATGAGTGCATGCAGTATCTGCAAGTAAATACTCAGCTCTGTTTGGGGTTACACTACAGCTGAACGCCTGACCCTAATTAGCGGGGCTTAAATTGGGATCAATGCGCTAAGAGACTCTTAAATGTGTCCACATCTGTCCCTTTTGCTTGGTATTGTGTGTTTGGACCTGTTCTCTTGTTATATGAAACTAGAACTCAGCATCTGCTTTGGGTTCAGTTGGTTTTGGCTACAGTTTGTTTCCATTTTTTAATGGTTTCTGCTTTCTGCCTTCCACCTGTTCCAGGGAAATATGATTGTCTTTTGCCAGCCCTGAGCTTCACCCTGGCCTGACTTGATTTGATCATTTATTCTGGTGCTGTATGTAGCACCAGCTCTCACCCCCTCAGCAATTCTGAGGATTGCAGTCTATTGCTTGCCTGCATGAGAACAGTATTAATTTTTTACAATGATTAGGGATGGATTTACCATAAGGCAAAGTATAGTTGGCAATACACTGTACAAATTTCAGTCCTTGCTGGCGCGTTCCCACCTGACATCCTATGATTGAAAAGTCAAAGAAGCCAGACAGAAAAATGAGCTGCATCTAAATAACTGCAGCCACTGAGTGGCATTCTCACAGTGCTACTGGTGGCTGGCAGAATACAGTAGCCCAGCATTATATAGCATGGATGTAGCAGTCTGTTACATTGTTTTTGTTCAGCCTGCAGGTCAGTGTAAAGCCACCCTAAGTGCCAGTTCACTCAGGGGCGACCTGTCAGGCGACTTACCTGCCTGACAAGTCGTGCTCAATGCATTGCAATGGAACCGTTCTAATAGGAGCGACTCAAGTCGCTCTGACTTAGAAAAAAGTTCCTGTACTACTTTGGGGTGACTTCGGAGCAGCTTGCATTGACTTCTATACAGAAGTCATTTTGCAAGCCGCGCTGAAATCGCACTGTATGGGGCAGCTTCAGAATTGGACGACTTTAAAGCCACCCCTAAATGAACCGGCACTAAGTCTATGCCTATTTTTTCCCTGTTTAGCTATGAGCCACACATTTTTCCCCATTTTTAGAAATAAAATCATATCATATACGCTTATCTACACATTGTTTTTGTATACCAGGATCAGACCAGTAAAACAGAACACAATCTGTGAAGAGGTGATCTTAGCAGATGGCTGTTTCTTTACATTCAAAAGTTGTGTGCCAACAGGTTCCAGTAATGGAAATCTGACACTAATTATGACCTTACAAGATTGTAATATAAATTCCCCTTCTCTAACTCAGAATACCTATTTTTAAACGTTGTAGAAGAAGAGGATTCTTTTACAACACCTCAATTTTTCACAGAATATTTTGAGGTTTTGTTAAATACCTGCTAAACACCAGGGAAATTCTCAGCAAATTCCTCACAAATACTCAGCAAATTCCTTAGGCATTCAGCAAGTGTTTCATTATTTCTCCAATGTTGATGCAGTGTGAAAAAGCCTTTAACTGCTCTTATCTTGATAACACTTCTCCCTCCCTGTAACAAGCTCGATGTCACTCTCCTGACACTCCTCGGCGGCTATAGAATCAGATTGCAGATCGCAACATCTGATGGTTCGGTCATCCGATGCTCCGGGACTAGAACTACAGCTATGTGCCGTTCTAATCCAGTTGTGTAGCTCAGAACAAACACCAGGCAGGCTGTATGTAAGTTCAACCAGGAATCTCTTTTATTGAAAAATACAGGCTCTTTTATACACTAAAAGTGGAGGTGCATACCTCTGGCTCATATTACTCTGAACATACACCTGTGACCAGAAACCTAATTAACATGGGCTAATTAACTAATCCCTTTAGACAGCCTAGATAACTCAGACATGACCTTTAGGCCAGACTGGCCGTCTTGTAGCTCAGAAAACCCAATCAACATTATCACAATAGCAGAGTTAATTAACACAATCAACAATGGGGATCTAATGACTCTTAGATCCCATACTAGAGAATTATTTACAATACACATTCTAGCAGGCAACAGACAGACAGGTGGCTGGAATTTACATCAGCATCTCCTAACAGTATTTGTCCAAGCATTATGAATCAGCCACTATTCCTAATATAGCAAATCCAGGGTCCCCAGAGTCTGTGTGTCCTGGGGGACCAGGACCCAAATCCACAGTAATACCACCTCAAGGGTCCCCATGCATACAGCTCACAAAGAGCACCGTTCCCCCAAATGCCAGGGCCCACGATCGAGGCTAGTAGTCAGTCCCCTCCAAAAGTCTCTCTCCCGGTTAGGTCTGTCACACTCCCTATACTGTATACATTATTGTTTCATCTCGATCTAGTAACATATTAGGTTTAATTAGTTGCATTTTGTTAAGATTCTTTCTCACATTCAAGCAGAGGACAAGCATACAAAAAAAGAGTGCTTAAAGTGATACTAAAGGGGGGGGCGTGGCCTGACCTGGCATGGAGACGGACGTCTGAGCTCGGAGCTCCGTCTGCCACAGGAGATTCTTAACGAAGCTTGGAATTATTTTACACCACGCTACCTTAGGATAATGGGCACTGCTTCCCGATCCTCCTCTGCCTCCCGCTCTAGGTCCCCCAGGGACCTAACCGGGTCACGAAGCCACAATATCCCGGAGATGTTCAGAGCTGGCAGAGGCAACATGGCGCCTGCTCATCACGGCCCAGCACACTCCGGAGCACAACTGCTGCCGCTGAACAACCCGAACCCATCAGACTCTCTACACAACCGCTCTAATGGAGGGGGAGACGGGATTGTACTCAGTCCCCAACCTCCGATCAACATTGCGGCAACACATCTTTCCTTAAGCCGACTCAAGAGTTCCTATTCCAACCTTCTGATCCACCCCCGGCTCAGGACGCCCCGATCAAGATGAATCGATCATCGGTTACGCCTCAGCAGATGCCTACTGACCCCTTCATCAAGTCCTTCACGGACTCACATCTGGACTGCACCGTTATTGTCCTCTCATCGTTCCGGTCTTCATGACGCGGTCCTAAGTATAAGTTCTAATTTTTGTTTTTTTGTTTTTTTTAAAGTAGACTACTGGCTCCACAGCAGACCTTTGCCAGTTGAATTTTTTATTTGTTCACTGTACCATGCTGGTTGCTAGGTATTATCTAAGTAGTTACAGCAGTTAGATATGCACTAATATATAATGTTTACCTCTCCAAGGCCGGGCTACAATCCCTGCTATATGCTATATGTGCTGCAGATTTACACATCCGGCTGACGCCGCCACCCCCTCCCCACCTCCCACGGGGACTGCGGTTTGCGTGGGGGGTGGGGAGTGGCTGGTTTGGTGGCCTCTCCCAAAGACTGGGGAGAGTGGTCGGTACTTGGGCTTCCCCACCGAGGGCCTGCACACTACCCATAGCTATGGCCAATTATTCACACTTCATTGATACCGGTGCACTGCCTTGTTAATGTACATACCCGTTAGGACATTTTCGAGCCCCTTACGGGCGAATCATCGGTAATACCTCCTATTTTCACACTACAAACTATCCTGTGGTGGCAGCTCACACCCTGTTCGTTGAACGTTACCCCTATTTAGTCCCTCACTGCCAGGGTTTTGGTCAACCCCCACACGGACTCGGTTAGTGGTGTAGTTCCCCTTGTTGAGACTCTCTCACTGCCAGGGTTTCGTTCCACTCCGATTACTGACCCCCGAGGTTGCTGGACACATAGTTCCACACCTCTTCGGATCTTCTCCGGGTACACACGCACCTGAATCACATCTCTCTACAGCCTTCCGGATTATACCCCCTTCTCTCTCCTACCCCCATCTCACCCCCCCTCCACCAATGGCGGGCCCGCAGGACACTAGCCTTCCTATGGACACAACTCAGCAGCAGCAGCACACACTCAAACTATACTCTATCAACATATGGGGCCTTAACGTACCCGGAAAGCGGTCCAAGCTCCTCCACTCTCTACAACAAGCCAAAACACATATCGCACTCATACAGGAGACCCACTTCCAGTCGGATTCTATCCCCAAACTGAAAAATCACTACTTCCCCACAGCCTTTCATTCCTCCAACTCGGAGGCTAAATCAAAAGGTTTTACCATACTCCTTTCTAAAAATTGCCCAATCCAGGTATCGGAAGTACAAACAGACCAGCTGGGCCGTTTTCTCTTTATCAAAGGCACCTTAAACCAACTGCCCATCACCATTGCCAATATTTACGCTCCTAATACAGGCCAAGTCACCTTTTTCCGTAATACCCTCCAGCAACTCTCCTGCTTCCAATCAGGAACCCTTATCGTGGGTGGTGACTTCAACGTCTCCTTAAACCCCTCTATTGACACTTCAAATGGGACCTCTTCCTTATCCTACAGGGCCCTAAGGTCGATCAAGCAACAGTTCCACGACCTACTTCTCCATGATACATGGCGCACATTACATCCCAAAGAAAAAGATTTTACTTTCTTCTGTACACCACACAATAAGTACTCCAGACTTGACCACTTCTTTCTTTCTCAGACAGATCTCTCACACCTCGCCACAGCAACCATTGACCCGGCCATACTCTCGGACCACAACCCCATCTCCATGACCTTATGATTGAACTCGCCCAACAGGAAGACACGTATCTGGTGACTAGACAGTTCTTTATTAACCGACGAGATGCACGTTCAGAGACTGACCACTTGCCTCTCCAACTTTTTTCAGGACAATTCGGCACAAGACGTAGCACCCACGGTCACATGGGCGGCACACAAATGTGTCATTCGTGGAGAACTAATGTCCATAGCTGCACACCGAAACAAACTCAAAAACACCCGCATGGCGGAGTTAACGGCTCGCATTCGCACACTAGAACGGACACACAAGGCTTCCCTCGCCATTTCTTCATTAGAACAACTCTCCCAAGCTAGGGAAGAACTCTTAAAAGCACTGACCGCAGCGGTTAAACGCAAGTACACACTGTCACAAAAACTATATTATGAATTTGGCAACAAAGCCGGTAAACTGCTGGCGAGGGCTCTTCAAACCAAAAAAGCCTCTCACACCATCCACAAGCTCATTAATCCCAATGGAGAGGCAGTGGTCACCAACGAAGGCATCTATGCACAATTTGTTCAATATTTTACCAAGCTATATAACCTCCCGACTACCCAAAGTACAGACGCAGCGGTCGACCGTAGGAAGACACTTGCTGACTTTTTAGCACAATTCGGCCCCACTCCGCTCACCCCGGAGGACTCACAGACACTAGATCTTCCAAAACCATCAGACGAAATCCTCCTTGCCTTAAACCAAATGAAGACAGGCAAAAGCCCGGGGCCGGACGGCCTCCTGGCAGCCTATTACAAATCATTTCCGAATATCCTCCTACCACATTTAGCCAAAGCACTTAATAACCTTACAACAACCTCAGTCGCTCACAAAGATTTATTGGAAGCCCATATTACACTTATTCCCAAAGACCCCACGTTAGTCCCCAACTATCGCCCCATTTTACTCCTTAATGTTGATCTAAAACTGTACGCGAAAGTTTTGGCCAATCGTATCCTCCCTTTCATTCCATCCCTGGTCTCTCTTGACCAGGTTGGTTTTGTCCCTGGCCGTGAGGCCAGAGACAACACCACGAAGGCCCTCAACATTCACCACTGGCTTACCAATCAGCTACACAAGGATTCTTTCTCTCCTTGGATGTAGAGAAGGCATTCGACCGGGTCGCCTGGGATTACATGGAAGCTACTTTGCAAGCGGCAGGCTTCCCGTCGTGCATGCTACAAATGATTCTAGCCCTATATGCTTCCCCGACCGCTAGGCTCCGGATTAATGGTGGCTTGTCGGACGCCTTCTCTGTATCCAATGGGACACGTCAGGGGTGCCCCTTATCACTCCTAATTTTCATTATGACGATGGAACCCTTGCTCCATAAACTGAGAAATAATCCCGCTATCAGGGGAGTTGACATCCAACAAAAGCAGTATAAACTAGCAGCTTACGCCGACGACATCTTACTCTTTCTGACGGACCCTATAACGACTATCCCTAACCTTCTAGCGGACTTTACTCTTTTCAAAACCTTATCCAATCTTCAAATTAATTTTGAGAAATCCAAAGCCCTCAATATTACGTTACCAACTGAGACGGTGAACCTTTGTCGTAGTAATTTTCCGTTCGTTTGGGAGAAATTCGAAATATCATACCTTGGGATCAAAATTACGACCCACCTAAGAGACCTTTACGCCAAAAATTTTCTTCCACTGATCCGATCCATCCAAAGTGACCTACAGAAATGGAATCTGGGTTCATTTTCTTGGCTGGGCAGAATCGCAATATTAAAAATGAATATTCTACCCAGACTCCTCTACCTCCTTCAAGCCATTCCGATCATGTTACCAGTATCCTTCTTTGCCTCCTATAAACTTCTCTATCGGACCTTTGTGTGGGCCTCCAAACATCCGCATCTTAGCTGGGACAGGTTAGTCCTTCCCAAACAACTGGGGGGGGTTTGGGTCTCCCAGATCTCCAAAAATACCATTGGGCCTGCCACCTGACTAGACTGGTGGATTGGCATATACACCGTCCCTCTAAGGACTGGATAGCCTTGGAAGCTTCATTTGCAAGCCTCCCCATAGCCAACACGCCTTGGATAATCCACACAAATGTTCCCAGGGAATTCACCTCCCACCCTCTCATTGGTACCACACTCTCACTTTTCAAAAGAGTATGCAAACTGCTGGCCCTCTCACCCTCGCCAGGCCCTCTGACTCCACTGGACAACAACCCAGACTTTCCCCCGGGACTTACCTTAAAAGACCCTACCCTTGAGACTCACACTTCGCAAGCCAGAGCGCAGAACTTCTTCCAAAATGGGATTCTCCTCTCTTTCCCTGCTCTCTTGACTACAATGCCTAACCACAACATACCCTTTTACAACTGAGACATTTCCTTCAACCGCCTAGACAACCCTCTCTCTGGCACAGGGATCTCACACCATTTGAATTTCTTTGCACCTATACGGAACCTCAAGGTCACCTAATTTCCCTAAACTATTCCCTCCTGTTTTCAGGTCACAAGGTCAAGGAAGACAAAATTACACAACAATGGGAAAAAGACCTGTCCTTAGACCTCACCCCCACGGACTGGGATCACATATTCACCCTCATGCACAAGGGCTCCATTAACGTCACGACGCAGGAAAATAGATACAAACTTTTCTCGAAATGGTATCGGACCCCCGACAAGATCCACCACTTTCACCCCTCAGTTCCGCCTACCTGCTGGAGGTGTAATGACACTCGAGGTACCCTGCTCCACATCTGGTGGGAATGCACCCTTATACAACCATTTTGGTCGGAAATCCATCGGCTAATCTCCCAAATCACTACATACACCCCAGACTTTTCTCCCGCCCGCTATTTATTACACCACACACAAGGGTCCCCCATTTCATACAAAAAATCCCTAACTATACACCTGATCAACGCAGCCAACTTATGTATCCCTGCGCGGTGGAGAAACCCCACCCCCCCCCACGGTACAGGACTGGATCCGCAGGGTAGACAAGATAGCTAATATGGAGCAACTCATTTCCCAAGCCAATGATACACCTACCAAATTTCAGGCCACCTGGGCTTGTTGGACTCATTATAGACACTCACAAACGCACCCGACCTTGCCCCCTCCACCTCCTCATACTACCTGAGGATTCTCCGCGGCCTGTTCCCCTGTGTCCCCCCTCAAAACACACCCGCCCCCCTATCCCCCATTGCCTCGTCTTTCCCCTCTCAAGCGACATTGATCTGACATATCCATGAAGCCTAGAGCTTGCCGTATCATTGCCTATCGCACACGCCTCCCCTCAATTTCAGTCACACTTAGGTTTCCCCCACATGACCGACTTACCCTCGGTTCTCCCTACACCTCGGATGATCCTACTTCCTCTTGGAAGTTCTAACCTTAAGTCGCCATGCTGTTATATTTAAATACAACCTCCGCCTTGTCCTGTATCCCCTTTTCGTTCACAGCGAAGGTCCCGTCAGGGGTGAACAGAAACGGGATTGTTCAAAAGACGGTATGGCTCCGCTCCGCACAACACATCCGACTTCTACAAGCCTACAGCCCTAGTTTTATGTGGGGATACTTGCTCTGTTAATCTGTCGGACTCCATGACCGAACTCACTTTCTTTTATCTGTTCTTGTACCTATTGTATTTATCTATATGTGAATATTGACCATCTGATATTTGATTCACTGAGATGTATGTCAGACTTCACTTGTTATCCTGCAAAATTTCAATAAAATCTTTTGAAAAAAAAAAAAAGTGATACTAAAGTCTTGTTTTTTTTCTAAAATAACAAACATGTTATACTTACCTGCTCTGTGCAATGGTTTTACACAGAGGATCCACTTCTTCTCAGGTTTCACGCCGGCGCTCCTATCCCCTCCCTCCTGCCGGATGCCCCCCCACAGCAAGCAGCCAATGGCTCCCCCTGCTGCCAAAAGCCAATCAGGTGTGCCAGACCCCGGAAAGTCAGAAAAACAGTATAACTTTTATTAGGTTTTTAGCCTTTTTACCCCTTAGCCCTTTTTCACACTGAACACGGCTTTGAAATCGTGCAAGTTCATCTGAACTTGCACGATTTCAAAGCCGCATTTCAGTCCGACTTTGGGGGCGACTTGAAAGACATCTGTGAGGGTTCATGCACAGATGTCTATTGAAATTGCCCCCGAAGTCGCCAAAGGTAGTGCAGAAATTACTTTTGGAAATCGGTGCAGCACCGCAATGTCGGCGTCGCACCGATTGTGACGTTCCTTTTGCCGGCAATAGGCTCCAATCTTACATGCGATTTGACCTGTCAAATTGCATGTCAAATCGCGCTGATGTGAATGGGGGCTTAAAGGAAGTCCCTAAAACAAGCACCGTTATAGCAGGATAATGAAGTATTATTTATTAAAAGTTGCATAATTATGACTTTTTTAAATAAATTAGCACGATAAAGCTTATATGAAATGTTAGTGACTGGGATTACGTATACTTTAATTGTTTATTTGTAAAGAAAATATTTTATATAAATATTAGAAAAAAGACTTAAAACATCAGTTTTAAAATATATACACTTAAAATATATATAAAATAAAGTTGAACAAAATCAATCACTGAAAAATGAAGCAAAGAGATGCATTTTGTGTGGGTAAATGGGAGAAAATCTTTTTCAGAATGTGTTTCAGTCAGTATTACTAACATTTGTGTTAGAACTGATTCATTAAATTGTTAATACAAAAACACCATACTCTGGTTTTGTAGATATGTCATTGTTTTCAGTTTTCCAAATATTGTGCTAGTGCTATTCCAAGAGAAGGATGCTCAGCATATTTGTAGTCAAGAAATTAAACAGGAAATCTCAAGACTGGGGCCCATATGGAGAGACAATGTTTTCCCTGAGCACAAAATACAGCTCTTCCTGTTAAAAGTGTCATAAAATATTCCCTGAAAAACATATTTTTCATTCTCCTTTGACGTGCAAGGACTGCCCAGAACTGATTGATTTTATTCTATGTGTAAATCTGTGTGTCTCTTGTGTGAGAATAAGTCTCATCTTCAGAAAATGAACACAGACTGTGTCTGAATACTCTCTTGTGTGTCCTGAGATGGCCTCTTTGCGTGTATCCTCTGACAGAAATCTTATCTAATGAAATATGCTTAGAAAGATCGAGTTTGCATTCTAGCAAAAATATGTCAAAGGCACCCATGGGACCAAGGACTGTTCTTGTTAAAAAGAAATAGATGGCAATGTAACATAAAAACTCACTGTGTAAAGAACTGAAGCAACTACTTGTGCACTGTGAATACTACTTTTAGATTTTGAAGCAAAGTCAAGAAGAATTTCGTTTTACCTAAAAGTAGAATAACAACTTTTGAGTGCATTGCATGAATTAAAGCCTATCTCCAGCCAATTTTTTTTGTTTTTCATGTTGCATAACGTGGGGAAGGGTTAGAAACACTGATGGATTTTTATTGCTGTTTGTGTCCCAATGATGACAATTTCTAGGACTGCACTCTATTGCTTAACTGCATGAGAACAGTAGTAATTTTTTACAATGATCAGGGCAATGATGACAATTTCTAATAGCTTCCTTTCAAGGGATGAGGAATTTTCAGATACTTTTTATCCGGGGATGATAGGAAATTGATGTGCCAAAATAAATTTTTTAAAATTTAAAATTACTGTTTTTGTGTATTTAGGATAGTTGAGTGTTCTTTATTTGTTTCTTCTTTTCTTTTTTTGTGTATTTTTTTTTTTTTGTTTTTGCAACTTTTTTCCACCATATATTTTTTGTGAGGGGCAGTTCCAGGAACGGCTCCAGAGCAACTTACAGAAGCTTTCTTTCTTAACTTTCAGGAGCTATTTAAAGCCCAGTAACCCTTAATACCCTTAACCACTTCAGAAGTGTTCAATACTTTTTCCCTGTGTCATTCCATTCCACCACACACAATCCAATTTCTGAACTTACCTTCTGTGCCCCCCCCCCCCCACATGCATGAACTACATGGGTTGCCACCGACAGGTGGCAAAAACCCCATGTCAGCAGCACCACCAGAAACACATCTACCCAGAAAAATAGTGACGTGTTCAAAACTCACTTTTTTTTTTTTTAAATCTCTGTTTATTAACGTTTTCCTCCATTACAATCACATTGTGAAACACACATAAAAAAATACAACAAAAACATATTGCATTCTACACAAATATATATATATATATATATATATATATATATATATATATATATATATAAATTCTCCTCATTTTCCTCCCTTTTCTCTACCCCTCCCCTCCATGAGCCCCCACATCACTCCTTCCTACTTGAGCTATCATCCCTAACTACTCTATAGCTAGTAAATAGTCTATTGACCCTTATACTTCCATCTGATCCCAGAATAAATGGTGTCAAACTTGGTAGCATCAGCCATGGTTCCCACATTTCACTAAATTTATTTGCTAAACCCCTATTCTTATAAACCTACCATTCCTTTAGCAATGCGTTGTTTACCTGTATCCGTCATTCCTCATGTGTAGGGCTTCTAGAGGATATCTATTTCATTGTTATCAGTTTTCGTGCTATAAATAGCATCCTATTATTAGGTATCCTAATAACTGAAGTGTATAATTCTTTATCTAATTGGCCTAATAAACATATTCTTGGATCTACCTGAATCTGGGTTTGATACGCCTGATTAATGGTTTCTATCACATTCTGCCAATACCTGAACAATTTAGGGCAGTTCAAAAGCATATGCATTGGGTCAGGAGATACTCTTAAACATCTCAGGCATTCCGATGTATGCCACCTCCCCCATTGGTATAATTTAGCTGGGGTCCTATATCCTCTATATATTATATATACAGTGGGGACGGAAAGTATTCAGACCCCCCTTAAATGTTTCACTCTTTGTTATATTGCAGCCATTTGCTAAAGTCATTTAAGTTCGTTTTATTTCCTCATTATGGAGCACACAGCACCCCATATTGACAGAAAAACACTGAATTGTTGACATTTTTGCAGATTAAAAAAGAAAAACTGAAATATCACATGGTCCTAAGTATTCAGAAACTTTGCTGTGACACTCATATATTTAACTCAGGTGCTGTCCATTTCTTCTGATCATCCTTGAGATGGTTCTACACTAGGGATGAGCCGAACACCCCCCTGTTCGGTTCGCACCAGAACATGCGAACAGGAAAAAAGTTCGCTCAAACACACGAACACCGTTAAAGTCTATGGGACACGAACATGAATAATCAAAAGTGCTAATTTTAAAGGCTTATATGCAAGTTATTGTCATAAAAAGTGTTTGGGGACCTGGGTCCTGCCCCAGGGGACATGGATCAATGCAAAAAAAAGTTTTAAAAACGGCCATTTTTTCAGGAGCAGTGATTTTAATAATGCTTAAAGTCAAACAATAAAAGAGTAATATCCCTTTAAATTTCGTACCTGGGGGGTGTCTATAGTATGCCTGTAAAGGGGCGCATGTTTCCCGTGTTTAGAACAGCCTGACAGCAAAATGACATTTCAAAGGAAAAAAAGCCATTTAAAACTACCCGCGGCTATTGCATTGCCGACAATACACATAGAAGTTCATTGATAAAAACGGCATGGGAATTCCCCACAGGGAAACCCCGAACCAAAATTAAAAAAAAAAAAAAAATGAAGTGGGAGTCCCCCTAAATTCCATACCAGGCCCTTAAGGTCTGGTATGGATATTAAGGGGAACCCCGGCCAAAATTAAAAAAAAAAAATGACGTGGGGTTTCCCAAAAAATTCCATACCAGACCCTTCAGGTCTGGTATGGATTTTAAGGGGAACCCCGCGCCAAAAAAAAAAAAAACCGCGTGGGGTTCCCCCAAAAATCCATACTAGACCCTTATCCGAGCACGCAACCTGGCAGGCCGCAGGAAAAGAGGGGGGGATGAGAGTGCGGCCCCCCCCTCCTGAACCGTACCAGGCCACATGCCCTCAACATTGGGAGGGTGCTTTGGGGTAGCCCCCCAAAACACCTTGTCCCCATGTTGATGAGGACAAGGGCCTCATCCCCACAACCCTGGCCGGTGGTTGTGGGGGTCTGCGGGCGGGGGGCTTATCAGAATCTGGAAGCCCCCTTTAACAAGGGGACCCCCAGATCCCGCCCCCCCCTGTGTGAAATGGTAAGGGGGTACTTACCCCTACCATTTCACTAAAAAAGTGTCAAAATAGGTAAAAATGACAAGAGACAGTTTTTGACAATTCCTTTATTTAAATGCTTCTTCTTCTTTCTTCCTTCATCTTCTTCTTCTTCTGGTTCTTCTGGCTCTTCTGGTTCTCCCAATGTTGAGGGCATATGACCTGGTACGGTTCAGGAGGGGGCGCACTCTTGTCCCCCTCTCTTTTCCTGCGGCCTGCCAGGTTGCGTGCTCGGATAAGGGTCTAGTATGGATTTTTGGGGGGACCCCACACCGTTTTTTTTGGGGGTTTTTTGGCGCGGGGTTCCCCTTAAAATCCATACCAGACCTGAAGGGTCTGGTATGGAATTTAGGGGGAACCCCACGTCATTTTTTTTTTAAATTTTGGCCGGGGTTCCCCTAAATATCCATACCAGACCTGAAGGGCCTGGTATGGAATTTAGGGGGACTCCCACATCATTTTTTTTAAAAATTTTGGTTCGGGGTTTCCCTGTGGGGAATTCCCATGCCGTTTTTATCAATGAACTTCTATGTGTATTGTCGGCAATGCAATAGCCGCAGGTAGTTTTAAATGTTTTTTTTTCCTTCGAAATGTCATTTTGCTGTCAGACTGTTCTAAACACGGGAAACATGCGCCCCTTTACAGGCATACTATAGACACCCCCCAGGTACGAAATTTAAAGGGATATTACACTTTTATTGTTTGACTTTAAGCATTATTAAAATCACTGCTCCTGATAAAACGGCCGTTTTTAAAACTTTTTTTTGCATTGATCCATGTCCCCTGGGGCAGGACCCGGGTCCCCAAACACTTTTTATGACAATAACTTGCATATAAGCCTTTAAAATTAGCACTTTTGATTTCTCCCATAGACTTTTAAAGGGTGTTCCGCGGCATTCGAATTTGCCGCGAACACCCCAAATTGTTCGGTGTTCGGCGAACTTGCGAACAGCCAATGTTCGAGTCGAACATGAGTTCGACTCGAACTCGAAGCTCATCCCTATTCTACACCATTTGAGTCCAGCTGTGTTTGATTATACTGATTGGACTTGATTAGGAAAGCCACACACCTGTCTATATAAGACCTTACAGCTCACAGTGCATGTCAGAGCAAATGAGAATCATGAGGTCAAAAGAACAGCCTGAAGAGCTCAGAGACAGAATTGTGGCAAGGCACAGATCTGGCCAAGGTTACAAAAAAATTTCTGCTGCACTTAAGGTTACTAAGAGCACAGTGGCCTCCATAATCCTTAAATGGAAGACATTTGGGACAACCAGAACCCTTCCTAGAGCTGGCCGTTTGGCCAAACTGAGCTATTGGGGGAGAAGAGCCTTGGTGAGAGAGGTAAAAAAGAACCCAAAGATCACTGTGGCTGAGCTCCAGAGATGCAGTCGGGAGATGGGAGAAAGTTGTAGAAACCATCACTGCAGCCTTCCACCAGTCGGAACTTTATGGCAGAGTGGCCCGACGGAAGCCTCTCCTCAGTGCAAGACAAAAAAAAACACCGTAAGGACTCCAAGATGGTGAGAAATAAGATTCTCTGGTCTGATGAGACCAAGATAGAACTTTTTGGCCTTAATTCTAAGCGGTATGTGTGGAGAAAACCAGGCACTGCTCATCACCTGTCCAATACAGTCCCAACAGTGAAGCATGGTGGTGGCAGCATCATGCTGTGGGGCTGTTTTTCAGCTGCAGGGACAGGACAACTGGTTGCAATCAAGGGAAATATGAATGCGGCCAAGTACAGGGATATCCTGCACGAAAACCTTCTCCAGAGTGCTCAGGACCTCAGACTGGGCCGAAGGTTTACCTTCCAACAAGAGTGGCCTCACAACAACTGCGTGACTGTTCTCGAATGGCACAGCCAGAGCCCTGATTTAAACTCAATTGAGCATCTCTGGAGAGACGCAAAAATGGCTGTCCACCAACGTTTACCATCCAACCTGACAGAACTGGAGAGGATCTGCAAGGAGGAATGGCAGAGGATCCCCAAATCCAGGTGTGAAAAACTTGTTGCATCTTTCCCAAAAAGACTCATGGCTGTATTAGATCAAAAGGGTGCTTAAATTATTTTAGCAAATGGCTGCAATATAACAAAGAGTGAAAAATTTAAGGGGGTCTGAATACTTTCCGTCCCCACTGTAATTGGGTTAAGCATTGCTCTGGAGATACAGATACAGACTACATGTTCCAATATACACTGCCATGTTTCATCTGTGATTTTTTTCCAAGGTCTTTTTCCCACCCGCTTCTGGGTAAACAGCTATTTGCCTTTTGTGATGCTCAGTCAAGCGGCCATAGAGAGTGGAAATAAGACCCCTCTTTTTTTTTTTTTTCCATAATAGTTTTTATTGAAAAAAAGGTATGCAAAATAATATCTTGTACAGTAGCAAGGGTATCATATAGAAAATTTTGTCACAATAATCTCAAACAAAATATTTTACATAGATACAGAAATGTAAATGTCAATTCGGGGGTTATATTAGTTATCGACAGATTCGAGTGACTTAGTACATAACCTTTGGTGGGGTGTGCATAGAAATTTGTCTTATGGCCCCTTCACTGAGTTAAAGATCTTAAGTAAAAAAAAATAAGAAAGGGGGGGACACAAAGGAGTGTGTACAGGATATGGAGGGAAAGTAAAGAAGAAGAAAAAGAAGAATGGCGGGTTGGGGAAAGGGAAAATAGTGGAGTTTGGAGGGGAGAGTGGCGACAGAGTGCTCAGTCCATCTAACCTCCTCCATTCGGTATAGCCACCCCGACTCGAACCGGACTATCTTTAATTCTTGGTAGTCTAATCAAAAGAGTATTCAGGGGCTATACAAGCCATAACGTTGTGAGAATTTGAAATGTGTCCAACAGGCCCATGTGGTCGTAAATTTCTGGATTCTCTCTTGTGATATGTGCACCAGTTCCTCCATTTCTTCTATCTTGGAAATCCTCCGAAACCACTCTCCAATCGTGGGAGTAGAGGTGGATCTCCAGTGTGTTGGGATACAAAGTTTGTCTGCGTTCACCAAGTGCATAGCTAAAGATTTAAAGTACTCATTTCTAGTCAGGTGAGTGTGATGTAGAAGGTATTGGGCTGGGGAGTATGTCAGAGTGTAAGTTGTGATATGTGTGATGAGGTCGTGGACCTCTTTCCAGAAAGGCTGTATGGATTCGCAGTTCCACCAAATGTGTAGCATTGTACCTTTTGCTTTCCCGCATCTCCAGCAGGTATCTGGGATGGTTGGCGAGAATTTATGTAAAAGCGAGGGAGTCCTATACCAACGTGTTTGAATTTTGTAGCCATTCTCCTGAATGGCTACATTAAGGGAGCCCTTGTGTATACATTCGTTGATATGTGACCATTCCTCCTCCGTGAAGAAGACCCCTCTTAACCTGTATCTTTTTTTTTTTTTTAATCAGAAAAAGGGTTTTATTTTGTTTGTTCATTAGTTGAGCCTACTCAAGCCAGGTGCTTGTGTAGGCTCATTGAAGTATTTCCAGCTACTGTACTGTGTACCCTGCACAGTCTCATCTACAGTAAAGCTACCTGCAGCCAGGTGCTTGTGTAGGCTCATTGAAGTATTTACAGTTACTGTACTGTGTACCCCGCACAGTCTCGCCTACAGTATAGCTACCTGCAGCCAGGTGCTTGTGTAGGCTCATTGAAGTATTTCCAGTTACTGTACTGTGTACCCCACACAGTCTCACCTACAGTATAGCTAGCTGCAGCCAGGTGCTTGTGTAGGCTCTGACATATTTCCAGTTACTGTACTGTGTACCCTGCACAGTTGCACCTACAGTATAGCTACCTGAAGACAAGTGCAGGGGTTATCACACTAATAATACTACAGGCAGGCAGTTGATTCTGCTAGCTGCAGTATAATCGGTATATATATACCGTATTTATCGGTGTATAACACGCACTTTTTTCCCCTTAAAATCAGGGGAAAGTCGCAGGTGCGTGTTATACGCCGATCCCGAGCTGTCCAAATGTCAAAATCGCGGACCACGATTTGAAAATGGCGCCGCCGGAGCCGAAGTACACAGAGCCGGTCCTCGGCTCTTTCCGGCGGCTCTCGTTTACTTTCGGCTCCACTCGTAGTCCCGAGCGGAGCTATCCGAACCTACTCGGATAGCTCCGCTCGGGACTACGAGTGGAGCCGAAAGTAAACGAGAGCCGCCGGAAAGAGCCGAGGACCGGCTCTTTCCGGCGGCTCTCGTTTACTTTCGGCTCCACTCGTAGTCCCGAGCGGAGCTATCCGAACCTACTCGGATAGCTCCGCTCGGGACTACGAGTGGAGCCGAAAGTAAACGAGAGCCGCCGGAAAGAGCCGAGGACCGGCTCTGTGTACTTCGGCGCCGGCGGCGCCATTTTCAAATCGCGGACCGTGATTTTGAAGCCCTGGAAGCAGGGACAGGGGATCCCAGGCTGCACTGGGGCAAGGCTGCACTGGGGAAGGCTGTACTGGGGAAGGCTGCACTGGGGAAGGCTGCACTGACAAGGCTGCACTGGGGAAGGCTGCGCTGGGGAAGGCTGCACTGACAAGGCTGCACTGGGGAAGGCTGCTCTGGGGAAGGCTGCACTGACAAGGCTGCACTGACATGGCTGCACTGAGAAGGCTGCACTGACATGGCTGCACTGAGAAGGCTGCAATGAAGGGCATTTAAATGTAAGTTTTTTTCCCTTCAACTTCCCTCCTAAAAGTTTTTCTTCCTTAAAATTCCCTCCTAAATTGGGGTGCGTGTTATACGCCGATAAATACGGTATATATATATATATATATAGATAGATATATCTATATCTATCTATCTATATATATCTATATATATATATATATATAGATATAGATATATACATATATACATATATACACACACATATATATATATATATATATATATATATATCTCCCAGTTTTGTACAGCTCACTGCAGGCCAATAGTATGTCTGGAAGGTCAACAAGGAGAGGCAGACAGTCACAAGCCAATAAAAGAGGGCAAGCAGGCTCTGTGTCTAGAGGCAACAGTGCTGGTTGTGGACATCCTCATCAGCACGTGGCCGTGAGACACGCTTGACCTTTTTTTGGCAGCTAGCCGTGTTGAGCCGCAACATGCGGAAGACTTGGTCGAGTGGATGACCAAGCCTCATCCTCCTCATCCTTTCTCACCCAGGCTCAGGGTATTTTGTCTGGCAGAGCAGCTGCCAACGTGACCTCTTCCCTCAGCTCAATGGCATCAGTGACTCCTTCCCTAGCCCCACCATGTCCTCCTGAGGAGTCCCTCGAACTGTTTGACCACAGTGTTTGGTACATACTCCAGGAGGATGCCCAGCATTTTGAAGGCTCTGATAATGATACTGAGCAAGATGAAGTAACGTGAGCACGGACAGAGGGGGTGCCCAAGAAGGACAGCAATCTGGCAGTCATGTTCCCCCTGCTGCAGCATACTGCCAGGTTTGCTCAAGTGATGAGGAGGGAGAGGATGATGAGGTCACTGACTCAACGTGGGTGCCTGATAGGGGAGAGGAGGAGGAGGAGGAGGCACATCACCAATGAGGCAGGATGCCCTCCAGTGGCCAGCCTAAGGACAGCACACTGACTGCATCACACCTCAGAGCTCCGCATGTGCAGGGCGCTGCTGTCTCTGCCGCGTTATTCCAAAAGTTCTTTGGTGTGGGCCTTTTTTGAGACGAGTGCATCAGATCACACCGATGCTATTTGCAACATATGTCTCAATCATATCTCGTGTGGCCAAAACATCTCCAGATTGGACACCACATGCTTGACCAGACATATGTTGACCTGCCATGCAGTTCATTGGAAAGCGTACCTAAAAGACCCACACCAAAGAACAAAGAGGACCTCTCCTTGCTCCTCATCAGCTGGGATCTCCAACCCCACTATACCTTCAGTCCTCTCTGAGACCTGCACTGAGAGGAATGAAGGTGTAGAATTAGGTGTGTCACAGCCAAGTACTTGCGGGCAATCTGCTATCGGTACACCGATGTCAGATTGTACAAGGCAAATTTCCCTGCACCAGCTGCTGCACCGCAGAAAGAAGTTCGCTCCCAGCCATCCACATGGCCAGCGGTTGAATGCTAGCTTGGCTAAATTGCTAGCACTTCAACTGCTACCTTTTCAGTTGGTAGACTCTGCCCCCTTCCGTGAGTTTGTGGAATGTGCGGTTCCTCAGTGGCAGGTACCCAAACGCCACTTTTTCTCACGGAAGGCGATTCTGGCTCTCTACCGGCATGTGGAAGGCAATGTCTTGGCTTTTCTGGACAGGGCGGTCAGCGGTAAGGTGCATATTACCGCTGACCCATGGTCCAGCAGGCATGGAGAGGGATGTTAACTAAGTTTCATGGCACATTGGGTGCAGCTGGGAAGGATGCAGGACAAGGTGCAGTAGTGCTGGAGGTTGTTCCGCCACCACGCCTCCAAAATGCCACTACTGGTGATTCTGACACACCCCTCTCCTCCACCCCCTCCTCTTCTTCTTTCTCCATGGCCTCTTCCTGTGCTATGTCCTCGGAATCAGTGGTGCTCCGTAGGCGTTCAAGGGGCTACGCAAGTACGCAGGCCAAAAGATGCCATGCGGTGCTTGAGCTGGTGTGCTTGGGGGACAGGAGCCACACTGGGGCAGAGGTTCTGTCAGCTCTGCAGGGGCAGGTTCAGAGGTGGTTGATGCCACACCAACTTAAGGCAGGAATGGTGGTTTGCGACAATGGCACCAACCTCCTCTCTGCCCTCCGACAGGGACAAATGACCCATGTGCCCTGTTTGGCTCACGTCCTTAACTTGGTGGTGCATCGGTTCTTGGGCAGGTACCCGGGCTTACAGGATGTCCTGAGGCAGGCCAGGAAAGTCTGTGTGCATTTCCGACAGTCATATAATGCCAGTGCTCGGCTGGTTGACCTCCAAAAGGAATTTAACCTGCCCAAGATCCGCCTAATCTGTGACATGCCCACCAGGTGGAACTCAACGTTGGCCATGCTGCAGTGGCTGCACACGCAGCAGAGAGCCATCAATGAGTACCTGTGCGACTATGGCACCAGGACAGGGTCAGGGGAGTATTCCTGCGTGCCCGCCGATCACACAGGAAGAGGAGGAGGAGGATGATTGTGTCAGCAAGGAGGTGGAGCCTGGCACTCAGCATCAGCAGCAGTCTTTAAGGGATAATTTACAGTCCCAAGAAACCCATGGACTTGTACTTGGCTGGGAGGAGGTGGCTGCGGATCATGTCGTCCTTAGTGACCCAGAGGACTCTGGACCGAATGCCTCAGCAAACCTATGCTGCATGGCCTCCCTGATCCTGCAAAGCCTGCGGAAGGATCCTTGTATTCGTTATATCAAGGAGAGGAATCAATACTGGCTGGCAACCCTCCTTGATCCACGTTACAAGGGTAAGGTTGCGGACCTTATCTTGCCGTTGCAGAGGGAGCAGAGGATGAAACATCTTCAGAAGGCCTTGCAGAAAGGTCTGTGCAACGCGTTCCCAGAGACTGGGAGGTTACAAACTCCTGTTCCTGGACAATGTGTTGCTGAGGCTTTGGTCAGTCGAAGAAGGAGCGGTGGAGAAGGTGGCCGTCTGACCGATGCGTTCAGACAATTTTTTAGTCCGCAGCCCCCAAGGTATGATTGGTTCCAGCGTCTGTTTTACATGGTGCAGGAATACCTAGGAGCAAGATCTGACTTGGACACCTTTCCCACCAAAAATCCTCTGGGTTACTGGGTCTTGAGGATGGATCACTGTCCTGCATCCAGAGTTCTTTCGGAACGCACATTCAGTGCTGCTGGAGGCTTTGTAACCAATCACAGGGTGCGTCTGTCCACCGACTCGGTCGATCGACTGACCTTCATAAAAACGAATCAGTCTTGGATCACCACCAGCTACCAAGCACCTGATGCTGATGTAACCGAAATTTTTTTTTGGAAATGTCAGATCCCTTCAAACACTGCCTATGCTGATGCTAAAAGACTATCCTGTTATGCGGAGTAATTATCCTCTTACTCCTCAGTGATTATGCTGATAGCTTGTAAGAACATTTTTGGTTCTGGGCGCCGCCACCAGTGCCTAAGGCCCAATTTTTCAGCCCCTGTGTAACAGGGGCGTGCAATTACAATTTTTGATGCAATTCCTTGCAGCAGGGCTAGTTCCTGTGCTTCAACTAGAGTATCTGTGAGGGGTTGCAGTGTTGTGGCACCAGCACCAGTGCCTAAGGCCCAATTTTTCAGCCCCTGTTTAACAGGGGCGTGTAATTACAATTTTTGATGCAATTCTTTGCAGCAAGGCTAGTTCCTGCGCTCCAACTAGAATATCTGCGAGGGGTTGCAGTGTTGTGGCACCAGCACCAGTGCCTAAGGCCCAATTTTACATGTTCAACAGGGACATGTAATTAGAATTCTTGATCTAATATTTCACAGCAGGGCCCGTTTCTGCGCCCACCAAGAGTAACTGTGAGGACTTACAGTGTTGTGGCACCAGCACCACCACCACCAAAGGCCCAATTTTTCTGGCCCTGTTCAACAGGGGCATGTAATTACAATTCTTGATATAATATTTCACAGCAGGGCCCATTCCAGCGCCCACCAAGAGTAACTGTGAGGACTTACAGTGTTGTGGCACCAGCACCACCACCACCATCACCAAAGGCCCAATTTTTCTGCCAGTGTTCAACAGGGGCATGTAATTACAATTCTTGATCTAATATTTCATAGCAGGGCCCTGTGAGGGCTTACAGTGTTGTGGCAACACCAACACCTAAGGCCCAAATTTCTGCTGAGTATATAGGGCAGGCCCCTACTTTCAAACATCCAACTTACAAACGACTCCTACTTGCAAACGGAAGGAGACAACAGGAAGTGAGATAAATCTACCCCTAGGAAGGGAAATTCTCTCCTGTAAGAGTTAATATGGGAAAATTGTTTCTCCTTTCCACTAATTCTTTATCACCAATCCTTGTTTCACTAAAAACCCCAAATTTTCAAAAAACATTTCTCATTGGGACAAAAAGTTAGGTGAAATCTTCTGAAGAGGAGCACAGACAGCAAAACAAATGTCACAGGGGTGATAACCCTTCCCTATGTTTTCCAAAAAGCTTAAAATAGATTTTTTGGTTGGAGCTAAACACGTTAAAAATGTACCAGTTCAAAATTACAAACATATTCTACTTAACAACAAACCTACAGTCCCTGTCTTGTTTGCACCGCCTGTATACTGCTATTCAGAGTATATAGGGCCTGGTGGCCCCACAGCTTTCCTTTTCTTAATTTGGGTGCAAGGTTCCCCTTAATATCCATACAAGACCCAAAGGGCCTAGTAATGGATATAGAAAAAAGAGAAAATGACTCCTGCGCACAAGTGGTCAACCAAATATATGGAAAAAGATCAATCACAGGCCTTGCTGCCCTCAAGGATGGGGAATCCTAGCAAACAAAGACATAAAAAGAGAGAGGGGCGCACCGGCCATGTGCATTATCTTTTGTAAAACATTTATTGAATAAAATAATAAAAGAAATTACTCACAAGCAGTAGTACAATCAGGTGCCATAAAACTCGAGCAGCAACAAGCAGCAAGTAGTTATAGTGATGAGCGAAGCTTTCCAAAGGTCTTAGAGGAGCGTACAGGCATCACTACTAGCTAACGCGTTTCGAAGGGCACGTCCCTTCTTCATCAGAGCTCAGCAGTGAGCTGCTTGTTGCTGCTCGAGTTTTATGGCACCTGATTGTACTACTGCTTGTGAGTAATTTCTTTTATTATTTTATTCAATAAATGTTTTACAAAAGATAATGCACATGGCCGGTGCGCCCCTCTCTCTTTTTAGGCCTAGTAATGGACTGGGGGGTACCCATGCCATTTGTCTCACTGATTTTCATCCATATTGCCAGGACCCGACATTACATTAAAGCTGCAAGCTGTTTTAAATAACTTTTATTCCTTCAAAAATGTCATTTTGTGCAGGGACTGTTCTAAGCATGGGAAACACGCGTCACTTTATAGGCATACTATAGACACCCCCCAGGTACGATATTTAAAGGAATATTTCACTTTTTTTTTTTTTACTTTAAGCATCATTAAAATCACTGTTTCCGAAAAAATGGCCTTTTTTCAAACTTTTTTTTGCATTGATATATGTCCCCTGGGGCAGGACCCTGGTCCCCAAACCCTTTTTAGGACATTACCATGCAAATTAGCCTTTAAGAAAAGCACTTTTGATTTCGAACGTTCGAGTCCCATAGACTTCAATGGGGTTCTAACGCGAATTTTCGGTCAGTTCACAGGTTCTGGTGCGAACCGAACCGGGGGGTGTTCAGCTCATCCCTACTGGGGACAAGCCGCATCCCAGCATTTTATCCGACCCGCCCAGAGTTTATGAATGTCGTTACATGTCCCATTTAGGTAAGTATTGTGTTCTCACCATTTAAATCGATTTCTCTTAATCATTAGCATTGCAACAGTCTATCTTTAACTAATTGATGTGGTGCCAGCCCAGGTACCTCCAGCCAGGCCTGCCACATTGTAGAAAATTTGCGGGGTGCATTTCTGTGTTGATATGTCAGTTTTTCCCTTATTAACATTCGATTAACCTGCTCAACCCACTGGCGCCTGGTGGGAACCCTAATGCCCCGTACACACGGTCGGATTTTTCGATGGAAAATGTCCGATCGGAGCGTGTTGTCGGACATTCCGACCGTGTGTGGGCTCCATCGGACATTTTCCATCGGATTTTCCGACACACAAAGTTTGAGAGTAGGCTATAACATTTTCCGACAACAAAATCCGATTGTGTCAATTCCGACTGTGTGTGGCCAGTTCCGACGCACAAAGTGCCACGCATGCTCAGAAGAAATTCCGAGACGGAACAGCTCGGTCTGGTAAAATTAGCGTTCGGAATGGATACAGCACTTTCGTCACGCTGCAATGTAAAAAATTCTTTAATACAGCGCACTCACTTCTTGTTTATAATGTGAGAAGAATGAAGTAGTTTTGCTGCTCATATTCACACAGACTTCTCACAAACTTCTTTCTTTATTATTTATCGGGATTCCCTCAATATATTTTGATTTGTCACATCTGACAAAATTTATTTTTTGTTGTTTTATTTATTTTAATTTTTTTAAAGGCTGTTTTTTGTTTTTTTTTGGGTTTGTATTTTTTTAAGGCTGATCTTTGTTTTATTTTATTTTTAGTTTTACTCCATAATATTTTTGTGTGTGCTTTGTGTGTCAAGTTACCACAACACCATTGATATCTTATATTATTTAATCTCAAGAAGGTTGCTTGGTGTTGGTGTCCGTGGTTAATTTCACATTGTATTTTTGAAATGTACCTGCCTCCTCACAAACAAACTGTCCTTTTTTAAGGAAAACACACATAGCCAAGTATAATTGAAACAAAAAATCCTTTATTAAGGGCTCAGAACCAAAGAGGGAGGCAACACAGGAGAAACAGCAGAAATTGGCGAACCCTTGGACCCCCAGGGCAGACATCAATTATTTACCATCAAAATTGGTGGCCTGAGGAGTCCATATCTAAGGTAGTGCAGTCTGGTCCAGAAGTCCCAGAGACCTGGAAAGCAACAGATGACATCTGTGTCCCCAGGCTGTGGTACTACAAGAGGCTGCATCTTTTGCCAGACCAGACTGAACCCAGGCCATCACTCTCTGGTCTTCTTTCCATGCTTCCTTCCACGCTGTGGCTCTGGTGTTGGAGATATGGCAGGAGGAGGAGTAGGACCTGGAGGAGGAGGAGGAGTAGTAGGGCCTGGGGGATGAGGAGTAGTAGGACCTGGAGGAGGAGGAGGACTATGTGTGAGGTTACAAATGTGGGTAGCACATGTTATTTGGCCCCTCAACCCCTTATTGAGAGCTTCCAAAATTAAGGACTCACACAGGAGTCATTGGCCCTCCTCCATCTGCAGCATTTTGCAGGCAGATATGCCAGAAAAGTCCTCCTCCACACTGTGGGGGCTTCTCAGGGCCTCTGTAGCCTTCCAAAAGAGACCTATGGCAGCCTCCTCCAGGTTACTCCTCTTCCTGGCACTTTGTCTTTGCAGGTGTAGGGGAGGGACCTGGATATCAGGCAGCCTGCTTGGCCCGGCCACATCCTGGCTGAGACTTCCCTGTGTATGAAAAAGGGACATGGTTGTAGTTTTTGCATCATCAATCACAAACATAAATTAGTACTCCAAACTAACATCTAGTTAACATCATTGATTGGACAACCAGAAATATTTAGAAGAATGCTTTACCTGGCTCAAGCTGGGCTCCTCCACATGTTGCTGCCTGGAAGGCCCAGGTTGGGCGTCAGAAGCCTCAGCTGGGGTGGGAAGGAAGCGTGGAAGGAAGACTGGAGAGTGCTGGCCTGGGTTCAGTCTGACCTGCCAGAAAATGCAGCCTGTCATAGTACCACATCCTGGGGACATAGATGTCATCTGTAGCTCCGGATCTCTGGGAATCCTGGACCTTCTTGTGCTCCCTTAGATAATTGCTCCTCAGGCCACCAATTAGGATCTTCAAATAGATGATGTCTGCCGTGGGAATCACTGTCTTCACAAATTTCAGCAATTGATCCAGCGCTGCCTTCCTCTTTGTTTGGTTCGTATATTCAGGGTGGTTTATCTCCCATAGACAAGGCAGCTCCCTGAACATTTTAATGAAGATTGCCATAAAGTCATTATCTTTCAAGATATCCATTTTCACTGCAAGACACAACACAAGACAAACCCTAATGTCAGCCTAAAGTCTTCTAAACTTGTGCAAATACAGGCCTCAATCTAGAAGCAGTATAGGCCCAATGTTAAATCTTACCTTCGTTATCATGATCGGCGCCTCCGTTACTCCTTCCTCCATTCACAGATCGTACGTATTACGCACGCATGTTACGCTTTATAGACACTGCGCATGCGTGAAACTCCGCCCACCCCTGACGTTCTTTCTAGTCTATTCCCTGCCCCTTCTCGTTCGGCGCAGTGGGAAAGAGCACACGGTGGAGTCAGAGCAGGTGTCTGATAATTACACCAACGAGGAGGAGGAGGAGGAAAGCCCGGAGCCTGAAACATCCCGATCCAGAAGGAGACGATTTAAGCCTCAAATATGGGGAGATGTTGGAGATGGTGGACATCCTGAAGAAGGCCGACTATGACGGGAAGTATGGACCTTACCCCAACCCCAATGTCAAAAAGGCCAAGATCATGGCGAAAGTGGTCAAGAGTCTGCACCGGAATTTCGGGGTACGATGATCGAAAGATCAGCTCAGGAAGTGGTGGTCGGACCTCAAATTAAGAGAGCACGAGCAGTACAGAAAGATCCGGAGAGTGCTGCAAAAAGTAAGTAGTTGTGCTGTGTTCCTAGTCTTTTTGTGTTTATTACGTTCGTGCTGCTCCATGTGCTTTTCTTAACTGTTATCTAGTTTAAAATGTATACTTTCATGTTCATGGGCACATTATTCGTTCGTATCAAACATTTTTCTTTCGGCCTATAAAACACCATTGTTTTGGCCATATGCATTTGCCCGCATTTTTTAGGGCCTACTTGTTTGAAAATAATTTGGTTGTGTAGATGGGTTTGTTATTAGAATGAAATGCAAACTAGATTCTGTGTAAGGAGAGGACACTCAGCAGCTGTTTACACATCTGGACACTGGAGCACTAGTGTGGGACACAAGAACATCCTTTTTATTAGGGGGCCCACACAGGTGCTCCAGTGTATACCATAGGGGTGTCTCCATCTGTGAAGCTTGTACAAAACAGGTAAAGTATTGAAGCTTGACAAAGGACACTATAAATTCTACATCTTGGAACTCTGCCAAAACAGACAATTGTACCCCACTTCCAAGCAATGTTTCATATTTATAGTTCTTCCCTCAAATATCTGTGTGCTAAGTATACCATTTTTTTTTACATAGGGGAGAAAAGACTCGGAGGACACCCCTCATCCGAGGAGACCACAGACCCCCCACCTCTGGAAGAAGGGGAAATGCACCCAAGACAAGAAGAGCAGGAGGAGGAAGACGTGGTGGAAATTGGCACCACAACAGGTGAGTGCCTGCGACCACAGGCTCAGGTAAGAGATGGATGCCGGCATATTTATAATACATGTTTTTTTTTGGTTTCTCTCTTTTTAGGTGATCATGATGTTGTGGATCCAGATCCTTTCACCTCGGAAAGCGCACAGATCCTGATCGGGGAGATCATGGGGTGTAATAGGGACTTGGAAAACATCCTTAAAAACATCAATGATGTTCTTCAAAAAAATAAGAACATCATTGATGTTTTGGGGAGAGTTTAAAACCCCTCCAAATCCCTTTGTTTTATGGTGTGCTACATTTTTTTACATTTTATGTCAAATTTGAGAAAAGCCAAATTTTGAAGAGGCACACAGTGTGCCAACATGTGCTATCTGCCATCACGGGAGATCAATGGATGCATTTTGGGGGTGCAACCCCTTCCTCAATAATAAAGTAGCTGTGAGGAAGGGGTTGCTCCCCCAAAACACGTCCCTTGATCCCCCATGATGGCAGCTAGCACATGTTGACATTCGGCTATTTGTGTGCATCTTCAAAATTTGGCTTTTCCTGGGGTGACTTCACCCCATCTGAATGCAATATCAAACACAGTTTGTAAATACTCATGTCTGATATTGCCTTCAAGTTCTACCAAATGTGAACTTTGTAAGTTCAAGATTTGTGTCTTTCTTGTTGCTTTTAAACATGCCTGTTTTATCTTAAATGGACATTTCTACTTTTTCTAATGTGACCCCAAAAATTGTTATACAACAAACATGTTGGTTTGTTTTAAAAACCTTTTCTAAATGCACATGTGATTGTGCTGGTATTAAAAAGATTGTTATTTAAGAATGTGTGGAATATTGTCTCAATGCTCCAACACTTTTGGGGTGCTCTAATTGCTGCTTTCTGTGACAATGGGTGTTATTTTCTAAGGGCAAATCCACTTTGCACTACAAGTGCAGTTTCAAATGCACTTGTAGTGCAAAGTGTCTTTGCCTTTAGTAAATAATACCCAACAGTGCTTTGTAAGGTTACACAATCACACCATTTTCAGGACTCACCACATTTCTGTCAGGGTCAGCTAAAACAAACACAAGCAGTAAATGTCACCAAAGATTTGCTTATTTTGTTTTTTTTTATTATTTGAAACAGGTTTTACACATTGTCTGGCATATTGATAGAACCCCTACCCGCAAAGAATTCAAGGTATCTTAGCCGGACATCACGGGCACTCGGGGGGGCAAGCCAGGACGGCCACTTTCAAGCGCCGTCAGGGTTGGTTCATTTTGAATTCCGGCCTCAGGCCCAACTGAGCCAGCATAGTTGGCAGAATTTTGCCGTAAAAAGTTGTGTAGAACACAGCACGCCAGGATAATGTGATTCAGTTTGTACTCCGCCATATGTATGGGTGTAAGAAATAGGCGGAACCGGCTGGCCGTGATTCCAAACGTGTTCTCCACCACTCTTCTGGCTCTGGCCAGCCGGTAATTAAAAACCCTCTGGTCCGGGGTGAGGGTCCTCATCGGGAATGGCCGCATAAGATGGTCCCCCAGCGCAAAAGCTTCATCCGCAACGAAGACGAATGGGAGTCCTTCCACATTGGCTTCTGGAGGTGGCAAGTCCAAGCTGCCATTCTGGAGACGCCTGTAGAACTTGGTCTGTGTGATGACTCCACCATCGGACATCTGGCTATTCTTCCCCACGTCCACATACAGAAATTCATAAGTAGCCGGCACCACCGCCAACGTCACAATACTATTGAACCCCTTATAATTCTAATAGTATGACCCCAAGTTGGGTGGTGGGATGATGTGGACGTGTTTCCCATCAATTGCCCCTCTGCAGTTAGGAAAGTCCCACCGCTGGGCAAAGTGGGATGCCACAGTCTGCCATTCCTGTGGCGTGGAAGGAAACTGTGGAGTCAAAACCAAAAAAAAAATTAGTCTTTGTGCACATAAACAGGGAAAGCATATTAGACACAAACATTGGTGGCCAACATCAAGATAACATTTATTAGAGGAAATTTCCCCCTCCCCCCCTCTCCTGGGCCATTTCTTTTTTTTTTTTTGCCACCTCAGTGATTCCATTAGAGACTTCCTCCACTTTATCAGTGTCATTTATGTCTCTTTTTTTCACATCATTTGTAGCTTTCTATGCAGGTATACAAAACATTTATTTTCTTTAATCCAATACAAAATTTATCAAAAGGATCTTTTCTCTTATTCTCCCAATATCCCCCCTCCCTCATCCCCCTCCCCCCCACCCCCTCCCTCCCCCCCCCCTACCTCCGTGCACACCTATCTAATATCACCCTCTTTAACCAAATCTGATTTTCAGCCCCTCAGTAATACTCCATGAATTTTTAAAGTCCTTCCAACTTTGCCAGATGTTTTCCCCTACTGTTGCAGCCTTTTCTCCATACCTTCCTTCTTCCATAAATTGAATACCTTCCACTGCATCAACCCACTCCCATATTGATGGGCACTCTGCCTTTTTCCACTTTTTTGGGATGATCTTTTTTGCCGCGTTCAGCAGGTGTGGTACTAAAGAATTTTTGTACTTTTTTACCTCCCCTCCTATTCCATGATGCAAAACTAACCAGGGGTCTGCCTTTACTTCTATCTTAGTTATTTCTTTAATATACCTCAAGATGTTTACCCAGTAGTTTTTAATTTCAGGGTACTCCCACCATATATGGGCCATATTGCCTATGCCTTTACATCCTCTCCAGCATTCCGATGTTTTATCCTTTTGATATTTACAGGCTTTATCTGGGGTGACATACCAGCCCGATAAGATTTTATAATTTAATTCAGCGACATTGGTGTCCATCGACAAACCATGGATCAGTTCCATTACTTTCCTTACCCTATTGCTATCTATCTGCAATCCTAATTCTTTTTCCCATTTTGTGATAAATGGTGGTACCTCCCCACTACCCATCATCAATCCTATTTTATAAATTTTAGATATTATGCCTTTGGTGCTATTCAATATGCATAGCTTTTCCAGTTCTGATAGCTCCTCCCCTGACCTTATTGGCTGTGGAAGTCGGTTGACAAAATAGCTTAGCTGAAGGTATCTCCAATGATCTAACACCCATGTTTCTTTATTGTGCTCTAATTCGTGAAATGCAACGATCTTCCCTTCTTTTATTATGTCTCTCAACAACACTCTTTCATTTTTTATCCAACCACCACCAATTTCCTTTTTCCCCGGTGCAAAATAATCATTTTCCCACAGTGAAATTAAAGGGGAATTATATTCCTTGTTTACTTGTTTATATACTCTATCCCAAGTTCTCAAAACTACTTTTGTCAGTGCATGTGTGTTGCCATCTAATACTCTATAATGTGGGGGATTCCAAATCATGTGTCCTAAATGTGTTTTACTCAAACTATTTTCTATCTTCACCCATCTTTTTTGTTTATTTTCTCTGTTCCATTCAATCGCTCTAGACACCAATATCGCTTTATAATAGCCCTGAATATCTGGCATCGCCAGACCCCCATTCTATTTTTTCCTGTTTTAAGATATCAAATGCCACTCTAGCCCTTCTATTTTTCCAAACTGTTTTCATGATACTTGATTTAAGTTTTCTAAAATAATACTGGGGGATATCTAGTGGGAGCATCTGTAACTTATATATAATCTTAGGTAATAATACCATCTTTATTGCGTTTATGCGTCCTAGCCACGAAAATGGTTTATTCATTATCTTTTTACTTTCAGCTTTTATTTCCTCTAGCAGTGGAATGAAATTTGCTCTATATATCTTCCCCAATGAGTTTGCTAGCTTTATGCCCAAATATTTTATTTCTTTTTTCCATATAAAATTAAATTCCTTTTTTAACTTACTTTCCTCCTCCTTATCCAAATTTATATTTAAAATTTCTGATTTTGTCAAGTTTATCTTGAAGTTTGACACTTCCCCATACTTTCTCAGTACTTTAAGTATGTTTGGCATAGTAATTCTCGGCTTAGATATAAAGAGCAAAATATCGTCGGCAAATGCCGCAACCTTATGCTCCTCGTCCCCTACCCTGAAACCCCCAATTTCCAGATCCCCTCTGATCACCGACAGCAGAGGCTCTAGGGAGAGGACGAAGAGCAAAGGGGACAGGGGACAACCCTGTCTCGTCCCGTTTTCCATAACAAAATGTCTCTGAGAGGGAGCCATTGATTTTTATTGAGGCCGTAGGATGATTATACAAAGCGCTTATCCTATTTATCATTTTCGGGCCCACTCCAATGTATTTGAGGGTTTGGAACATGAACCCCCAGTCTACTCTGTCAAATGCTTTTTCCGCATCTATAGACAAGAGCAGACCTGGGGGTCCCTTGTCCCTGATATGTTGCAGCAGAAGGAGCGTTCGCACCCCATTGTCCCTCCCTTCTCTCTTAGGGGTGAACCCCACTTGATCTGGATGAATCCAATCACTCATTCTCTCTTTCAACCGATTCGCTAATACTCTAGCATACAATTTTACATCTGTATTGATGAGTGATATAGGCCTATAGCTCGAACAGATCGTGACATTTTTTCCCTCTTTTGGGATAACCGTGATCTCAGCTTTAAGGGCCTCTCTGCTTAGCTCAAAATCTATGCCTAAGCCGTTCATGTATTCGCAGAGTCTACGAACTAAAATATCTTTAAATTTTTTGTAATAAACATTAGTAAATCCATCCGGACCTGGGCTTTTTCCTACTGCTGATTCAGTTAATGCTCTATTTACCTCATCTACTGTTATTGGGCTGTCTAAGTTGTCTTTATCATTCTCTGTTAATTTAGGGAGGTTAGCTTTAGTTAGAAATTCTGCTATCTTCTTTTCCTGTACCCCGTCATGCTTTGTATTTTTACCTACTGAATATAGGTCCTTATAATATTCCCTGAAAGATTCCCCTATTTCTCTCGTTGTATGGACCATGGCTCCTTTGCTATTTTGGATTTTTTCTATATAATTTCTGGTTTTTTTCTTTCTCAAGATTTTAGCCAGAAATCTACTGCTCTTATTTCTTCCTTGATAGTTTTCCCTTGCTACCTTATAAAATGCCTTTTTTGTTTCTATATCCATACGGTCTTTCAACTCCTCTCTTTTTAAGACTAATTTTTGGTATATTCTCTTATCTTGACCTAATCCTTTCTTGTGCTCCTGTTCCAGATTATATGTCTCTACAGTTAGTTTATTGATTTGCTCTTTTGTTTCTCTTTTCCTTCTGGCTCCCATTTTCATTAATATCCCCCTAATATAAACCTTATGGGCCTCCCACAGGGAGGACCCCAATATTTCTCCTGTATCGTTTATTTGAAAATAGTGATTAAGTTCCTGTTCTATTATCTTTACATTTATTGTATCTTGTAAGAGATCTTCCTCTAATCTCCAGCCTACTGGAATTCTCTGGATTTCTGAGACATACATAGCCATCCTAACAGGGGCAAGGTCTGACAAAGTGGTGGCCTCTATCTTAGATTCCACCACTCTGTCTAGGAGCGAATGTTCGGTCCATATATAATCAATCCTAGAGTACGTCCCATGCACCGGGGAGTAGAACGAGAAATCTTTCTTATTTGGATTCATAATCCTCCATATGTCTACCAATTGACAGGAATGTAGCTTGCGTTTCAAGTTTCTCAGCCTCTCGTTCATTGTCCCCAGTGCACGAGACGTACTATCTACTTCTGGTACCATACATAGATTGAAATCTCCCATCACAATCAGACCCCCTTCTTTAAACTCCATTAATCTTTCCAGTGTTTTAACCAAGAATCCACTAGCCTCTATATTTGGCGCATATACATTGGCCAGGGTACACTTCCATCCCTCCAAAGAGCCCTTCAGAAAAATGTACCTCCCTCCTGGATCCACTAATTTCTCATTTACCTTAAAATTCACCCCATTTGCTATTCCTATTGCCACTCCTCTCCCTCTTGTTGTTGTTGAATCCCCATAAAACCAGTTTGGAAAAACTTTTGACCATAACTTAATCTTTGAGTAACACGTTAAATGGGTTTCTTGGAGGAACACAACCTCAGCTTTGTATCTCTCCAATTCCCCCAGGATCTTATATCTCTTCGCAGGATTATTAAGGCCCTTTACATTATATGTAAAAAAATTCAACTTCCTCATCTCCTCAATATTTTTTGTTGGAACTGCATTACTGAGCTAAGACTAGATTTTCCTTCCCTCCTTTTTTCCTTATCCTTTTTTCTTTCCTTTTCTCTTCCTTGTGCACAGAGTTCCCCTTCTCCCTCCCCCCTTCCTCCCCTCCCTTCCCCCCCCTCCCCCCAGCCATTCCCTGGCTCCCCATTCGCCAGGCGCCATGGATACCATGGAACTGACAAATCTTGTGTTGAGGTGAAAGTCTGAGTGTGCCCCCTACCCCCTTCGTGCATGGTGTTTTAAGCCCAAAAGGGGTAGTCCAGTATCCACGTTCTCTCCTCCCCCCTCTTTCCCACCTCCCCCTCTCGTCCCCCCCCCCCATAGGACCCCCCCCTCCCCCTCTCTCCCCCTCGTCTTCCCCATGCTCCAGATCATTCTTCTATCCAACCCGGTAGTTCTGGCTCTTTCATTTCCAGTCTTCCACAAAACTCCTTCAGTTCTTCAGGGAACCTCAGTCTTGCTGATCTTCCATTTTTAAAGCCTATTAGACACGCCGGGAACCCCCAACTATATTTTATATTTAAATCTCTCATCTGGTCTAATAGAGCTTTCAGGAGCCGTCTCCTTGCCAAAGTTTCAGGGGCGAGGTCTGTAAACACTTGGATCTCTGACCCTTCAAATTTTAACGGGGGTTTACTTCTCATTTTAGATATAATTGTCGCCTTATCTTCATAATAGCTGAACCTTATAATTACATCCCTCGGCCTCTGGTGCTCTGAATTGTATAATCTTCCCACTCGATGGATCCTTTCTGTTTTGGGGAATTCCACTACCTCTTCCCCTAATATTGGGCCTAGTATTAAGGAAACCATACTCCTCAGATCTTCTCCTTTCTTTTCCGGCACAAAGCAGAGTCTTATGTTCTGTCTTCTGTCTCTATTTTCCTGATCCTCGATCTTATATAAAATTTTCCTTTGGTTTAGCCTGGCGCTTTTTATTTGTTCTTTGAGGTTCATTATTTCCCTTTCAGATTCCTCTGTTTTCCTTTCCGTTATTTCTACTCTTTCTAGAAGGCTTCCTAGGTCTGCTCGCACCAGGCCTATTTCTAATTTGATTGAATTCTCAAGCTTTGTAAACATCTCACTCAGTTCTTCTTTTAAGAGCATCTGGCCACTTGCTCTTCTTTCCTCCACCCGGCTTATTTCCACTTCACTTTCCATTATAGAATTCTCCCTGGACTGGGCCGTTTTATCCCCAGCTTTATTTGGGGTTCCCCCTTTTCCCTCCGTCTTAGATCCTCCCTGAGCCCCTTGCTCTCCACCTCTTGGGCTTTATGTAATTATTTTTTTGCTCCTTCATACATATTTGCCTTCACTTACCTACCCAGCATGGTCTCCTGGCCCTATATTCACCTCATGTAGTCACTTAACAATGTATTTGTATGCTAAGTCAGCTGATACCAATTCTCTATCTATCCTCAATCCTCTATCTGTTGACTTTGCAAAACCCATACACACTATACCCATCTCTTTTGTGGTCATATTTATGGATGAATTCCCCAAAGCATGTAGTGCAAGGGCCTGCCTGTATACTTTCAAATGGTACTGTTTTAAGTTTTTGTATCCTTTTATTATCTTGATAGGTAATAGCAGAATGTCCAAATGTGCTGGCTCTGGCTCTGGCCAGCCGGTAATTAAAAACCCTCTGGTCCGGGGTGAGGGTCCTCATCGGGAATGGCCGCATAAGATGGTCCCCCAGCGCAAAAGCTTCATCCGCAACGAAGACGAATGGGAGTCCTTCCACATTGGCTTCTGGAGGTGGCAAGTCCAAGCTGCCATTCTGGAGACGCCTGTAGAACTCGGTCTGTGTGATGACTCCACCATCGGACATCTGGCTATTCTTCCCCACGTCCACATACAGAAATTCATAAGTAGCCGGCACTACCGCCAACGTCACAATACTATTGAACCCCTTATAATTCTAATAGTATGACCCCAAGTTGGGTGGTGGGATGATGTGGACATGTTTCCCATCAATTGCCCCTCCGCAGTTAGGAAAGTCCCACCACTGGGCAAAGTGGGATGCCACAGTCTGCCATTCCTGTGGCGTGGAAGGAAACTGTGGAGTCAAAACCAAAAAAAAAATTAGTCTTTGTGCACATAAACAGGGAAAGCATATTAGACACAAACATTGGAGGCCAACATCAAGATAACATTTATTAGAGGAAATTTTTAAAAACCAAAGTATAAGATCCAACTATCAGATTCCCCCTCCCCCCCCCCCCTCTCCTGGGCCATTTCTTTTTGTATTTATTTATTTATTTTTGCCACCTCAGTGATTCCATTAGAGACTTCCTCCACTTTATCAGTGTCATTTATGTCTCTTTTTTTTCACATCATTTGTAGCTTTCTATGCAGGTATACAAAACATTTATTTTCTTTAATCCAATACAAAATTTATCAAAAGGATCTTTTCTCTTATTCTCCCAATATCCCCCCTCCCTCGTCCCCCCCCCCTCCGTCCCCCCCCTACCTCTGTGCAAACCTATCTAATATCACCCTCTTTAACCAAATCTGATTTTCAGCCCCTCAGTAAACGATCTTCCCTTCTTTTATTATGTCTCTCAACAACACTCTTTCATTTTTTATCCAACCACCACCAATTTCCTTTTTCCCCGGTGCAAAATAATCATTTTCCCACAGTGAAATTAAAGGGGAATTATATTCCTTGTTTACTTGTTTATATACTCTATCCCAAGTTCTCAAAACTACTTTTGTCAGTGCATGTGTGTTGCCATCTAATACTCTATAATGTGGGGGATTCCAAATCATGTGTCCTAAATGTGTTTTACTCAAACTATTTTCTATCTTCACCCATCTTTTTTGTTTATTTTCTCTGTTCCATTCAATCGCTCTAGACACCAATATCGCTTTATAATAGCCCTGAATATCTGGCATCGCCAGACCCCCATTCTTTTTTTCCTGTTTTAAGATATCAAATGCCACTCTAGCCCTTCTATTTTTCCAAACTGTTTTCATGATAATTGATTTAAGTTTTCTAAAATAATACTGGGGGATATCTAGTGGGAGCATCTGTAACTTATATATAATCTTAGGTAATAATACCATCTTTATTGCGTTTATGCGTCCTAGCCACGAAAATGGTTTATTCATTATCTTTTTACTTTCAGCTTTTATTTCCTCTAGCAGTGGAATGAAATTTGCTCTATATATCTTCCCCAATGAGTTTGCTAGCTTTATGCCCAAATATTTTATTTCTTTTTTCCATATAAAATTAAATTCCTTTTTTAACTTACTTTCCTCCTCCTTATCCAAATTTATATTTAAAATTTCTGATTTTGTCAAGTTTATCTTGAAGTTTGACACTTCCCCATACTTTCTCAGTACTTTAAGTATGTTTGGCATAGTAATTCTCGGCTTAGATATAAAGAGCAAAATATCGTCGGCAAATGCCGCAACCTTATGCTCCTCGTCCCCTACCCTGAAACCCCCAATATCCAGATCCCCTCTGATCACCGACAGCAGAGGCTCCAGGGAGAGGACGAAGAGCAAAGGGGACAGGGGACAACCCTGTCTCGTCCCGTTTTCCATAACAAATGTCTCTGAGAGGGAGCCATTGATTTTTATTGAGGCCGTAGGATGATTATACAAAGCGCTTATCCTATTTATCATTTTCGGGCCCACTCCAATGTATTTGAGGGTTTGGAACATGAACCCCCAGTCTACTCTGTCAAATGCTTTTTCGGCATCTATAGACAAGAGCAGACCTGGGGGTCCCTTGTCCCTGATATGTTGCAGCAGAAGGAGCGTTCGCACCCCATTGTCCCTCCCTTCTCTCTTAGGGGTGAACCCCACTTGATCTGGATGAATCCAATCACTCATTCTCTCTTTCAACCGATTCGCTAATACTCTAGCATACAATTTTACATCTGTACTGATGAGTGATATAGGCCTATAGCTCGAACAGATCGTGACATTTTTTCCCTCTTTTGGGATAACCGTGATCTCAGCTTTAAGGGCCTCTCTGCTTAGCTCAAAATCTATGCCTAAGCCGTTCATGTATTCGCAGAGTCTACGAACTAAAATATCTTTAAATTTTTTGTAATAAACATTAGTAAATCCATCCGGACCTGGGCTTTTTCCTACTGCTGATTCAGTTAATGCTCTATTTACCTCATCTACTGTTATTGGGCTGTCTAAGTTGTCTTTATCATTCTCTGTTAATTTAGGGAGGTTAGCTTTAGTTAGAAATTCTGCTATCTTCTTTTCCTGTACCCCGTCATGCTTTGTATTTTTACCTACTGAATATAGGTCCTTATAATATTCCCTGAAAGATTCCCCTATTTCTCTCGTTGTATGGACCATGGCTCCTTTGCTATTTTGGATTTATTCTATATAATTTCTGTTTTTTTTCTTTCTCAAGATTTTAGCCAGAAATCTACTGCTCTTATTTCTTCCTTGATAGTTTTCCCTTGCTACCTTATAAAATGCCTTTTTTGTTTCTATATCCATACGGTCTTTCAACTCCTCTCTTTTTAAGACTAATTTTTGGTATATTCTCTTATCTTGACCTAATCCTTTCTTGTGCTCCTGTTCCAGATTATATGTCTCTACAGTTAGTTTATTGATTTGCTCTTTTGTTTCTCTTTTCCTTCTGGCTCCCATTTTCATTAATATCCCCCTAATATAAACCTTATGGGCCTCCCACAGGGAGGACCCCAATATTTCTCCTGTATCGTTTATTTGAAAATAGTGATTAAGTTCCTGTTCTATTATCTTTACATTTATTGTATCTTGTAAGAGATCTTCCTCTAATCTCCAGCCTACTGGAATTCTCTGGATTTCTGAGACATACATAGCCATCCTAACAGGGGCAAGGTCTGACAAAGTAGTGGCCTCTATCTTAGATTCCACCACTCTGTCTAGGAGCGAATGTTCGGTCCATATATAATCAATCCTAGAGTACGTCCCATGCACCGGAGAGTAGAACGAGAAATCTTTCTTATTTGGATTCATAATCCTCCATATGTCTACCAATTGACAGGAATGTAGCTTGCGTTTCAAGTTTCTCAGCCTCTCGTTCATTGTCCCCAGTGCACGAGACGTACTATCTACTTCTGGTACCATACATAGATTGAAATCTCCCATCACAACCAGACCCCCTTCTTTAAACTCTATTAATCTTTCCAGTGTTTTAACCAAGAATCCACTAGCCTCTATATTTGGCGCATATACATTGGCCAGGGTACACTTCCATCCCTCCAGAGAGCCCTTCAGAAAAATGTACCTCCCTCCTGGATCCACTAATTTCTCATTTACCTTAAAATTCACCTCATTTGCTATTCCTATTGCCACTCCTCTCCCTCTTGTTGTTGTTGAATCCCCATAAAACCAGTTTGGAAAAACTTTTGACCATAACTTAATCTTTGAGTAACACGTTAAATGGGTTTCTTGGAGGAACACAACCTCAGCTTTGTATCTCTCCAATTCCCCCAGGATCTTATATCTCTTCGCAGGATTATTAAGGCCCTTTACATTATATGTCAAAAAATTCAACTTCCTCATCTCCTCAATATTTTTTGTTGGAACTGCATTACTGAGCTAAGACTAGATTTTTCTTCCCTCCTTTTTTCCTTATCCTTTTTTCTTTCCTTTTCTCTTCCTTGTGCACAGAGTTCCCCCTCTCCCTCCCCCCTTCCTCCCCTCCCTTCCCCCCCCCCTCCCCCCAGCCATTCCCTGGCTCCCCATTCGCCAGGAGCCATGGATACCATGGAACTGACAAATCTTGTGTTGAGGTGAAAGTCTGAGTGTGCCCCCTACCCCCTTCGTGCATGGTGTTTTAAGCCCAAAAGGGGTAGTCCAGTATCCACGTTCTCTCCTTCCCCCTCTTTCCCACCTCCCCCTCTCGTCCCCCCCCATAGGACCCCCCCCCTCCCCCTCTCCCCCCCTCGTCTTCCCCATGCTCCAGATCATTCTTCTATCCAACCCGGTAGTTCTGGCTCTTTCATTTCCAGTCTTCCACAAAACTCCTTCAGTTCTTCAGGGAACCTCAGTCTTGCTGATCTTCCATTTTTAAAGCCTATTAGACACGCCGGGAACCCCCAACTATATTTTATATTTAAATCTCTCATCTGGTCTAATAGAGGTTTCAGGAGCCGTCTCCTTGCCAAAGTTTCAGGGGCGAGGTCTGTAAACACTTGGATCTCTGACCCTTCAAATTTTAACGGGGGTTTACTTCTCATTTTAGATATAATTGTCGCCTTATCTTCATAATAGCTGAACCTTATAATTACATCCCTCGGCCTCTGGTGCTCTGAATTGTATAATCTTCCCACTCGATGGATCCTTTCTGTTTTGGGGAATTCCACTACCTCTTCCCCTAATATTGGGCCTAGTATTAAGGAAACCATACTCCTCAGATCTTCTCCTTTCTTTTCCGGGACAAAGCGGAGTCTTATGTTCTGTCTTCTGTCTCTATTTTCCTGATCCTCGATCTTATATAAAATTTTCCTTTGGTTTAGCCTGGCGCTTTTTATTTGTTCTTTGAGGTTCATTATTTCCCTTTCAGATTCCTCTGTTTTCCTTTCCGTTATTTCTACTCTTTCTAGAAGGCTTCCTAGGTCTGCTCGCACCAGGCCTATTTCTAATTTGATTGAATTCTCAAGCTTTGTAAACATCTCACTCAGTTCTTCTTTTAAGAGCATCTGGCCACTTGCTCTTCTTTCCTCCACCCGGCTTATTTATGCTTCACTTTCCATTATAGAATTCTCCCTGGACTGGGCCGTTTTATCCCCAGCTTTATTTGGGGTTCCCCCTTTTCCCTCCGTCTTAGATCCTCCCTGAGCCCCTTGCTCTCCACCTCTTGGGATTTATGTAATTATTTTTTTGCTCCTTCATACATATTTGCCTTCACTTACCTACCCAGCATGGTCTCCTGGCCCTATATTCACCTCATGTAGTCACTTAACAATGTATTTGTATGCTAAGTCAGCTGATACCAATTCTCTATCTATCCTCAATCCTCTATCTGTTGACTTTGCAAAACCCATACACACTATACCCATTTCTTTTGTGGTCATATTTATGGATGAATTCCCCAAAGCATGTAGTGCAAGGGCCTGCCTGTATACTTTCAAATGGTACTGTTTTAAGTTTTTGTATCCTTTTATTATCTTGATAGGTAATAGCAGAATGTCCAAATGTGCTGGCTCTGGCTCTGGCCAGCCGGTAATTAAAAACCCTCTGGTCCGGGGTGAGGGTCCTCATTGGGAATGGCCGCATAAGATGGTCCCCCAGCGCAAAAGCTTCATCCGCAACGAAGACGAATGGGAGTCCTTCCACATTGGCTTCTGGAGGTGGCAAGTCCAAGCTGCCATTCTGGAGACGCCTGTAGAACTCGGTCTGTGTGATGACTCCACCATCGGACATCTGGCTATTCTTCCCCACGTCCACATACAGAAATTCATAAGTAGCCGGCACTACCGCCAACGTCACAATACTATTGAACCCCTTATAATTCTAATAGTATGACCCCAAGTTGGGTGGTGGGATGATGTGGACATGTTTCCCATCAATTGCCCCTCCGCAGTTAGGAAAGTCCCACCACTGGGCAAAGTGGGATGCCACAGTCTGCCATTCCTGTGGCGTGGAAGGAAACTGTGGAGTCAAAACCAAAAAAAAAATTAGTCTTTGTGCACATAAACAGGGAAAGCATATTAGACACAAACATTGGTGGCCAACATCAAGATAACATTTATTAGAGGAAATTTTTAAAAACCAAAGTATAAGATCCAACTATCAGATTCCCCCTCCCCCCCCCCCTCTCCTGGGCCATTTCTTTTTTTTTTTTTTATTGTTTCTTTTTTTTGCTTGCCACCTCAGTGATTCCATTAGAGACTTCCTCCACTTTATCAGTGTCATTTATGTCTCTTTTTTTTCACATCATTTGTAGCTTTCTATGCAGGTATACAAAACATTTATTTTCTTTAATCCAATACAAAATTTATCAAAAGGATCTTTTCTCTTATTCTCCCAATATCCCCCCTCCCTCATCCCCCTCCCTCCCCCCCCTACCTCTGTGCACACCTATCTAATATCACCCTCTTTAACCAAATCTGATTTTCAGCCCCTCAGTAATACTCCATGAATTTTTAAAGTCCTTCCAACTTTGCCAGATGTTTTCCCCTACTGTTGCAGCCTTTTCTCCATACCTTCCTTCTTCCATAAATCGAATACCTTCCACTGCATCAACCCACTCCCATATTGATGGGCACTCTGTCTTTTTCCACTTTTTTGGGATGATCTTTTTTGCCGCGTTCAGCAGGTGTGGTACTAAAGAATTTTTGTACTTTTTTACCTCCCCTCCTATTCCATGATGCAAAACTAACCAGGGGTCTGCCTTTACTTCTATCTTAGTTATTTCTTTAATATACCTCAAGATGTTTACCCAGTAGTTTTTAATTTCAGGGTACTCCCACCATATATGGGCCATATTGCCTATGCCTTTACATCCTCTCCAGCATTCCGATGTTTTATCCTTTTGATAGTTACAGGCTTTATCTGGGGTGACATACCAGCCCGATAAGATTTTATAATTTAATTCAGCGACATTGGTGTCCATCGACAAACCATGGATCAGTTCCATTACTTTCCTTACCCTATTGCTATCTATCTGCAATCCTAATTCTTTTTCCCATTTTGTGATAAATGGTGGTACCTCCCCACTACCCATCATCAATCCTATTTTATAAATTTTAGATATTATGCCTTTGGTGCTATTCAACATGCATAGCTTTTCCAGTTCTGATAGCTCCTCCCCTGACCTTATTGGCTGTGGAAGTCAGTTGACAAAATAGCTTAGCTGAAGGTATCTCCAATGATCTAACACCCATGTTTCTTTATTGTGCTCTAATTCGTGAAATGCAACGATCTTCCCTTCTTTTATTATGTCTCTCAACAACACTCTTTCATTTTTTATCCAACCACCACCAATTTCCTTTTTCCCTGGTGCAAAATAATCATTTTCCCACAGTGAAATTAAAGGGGAATTATATTCCTTGTTTACTTGTTTATATACTCTATCCCAAGTTCTCAAAACTACTTTTGTCAGTGCATGTGTGTTGCCATCTAATACTCTATAATGTGGGGGATTCCAAATCATGTGTCCTAAATGTGTTTTACTCAAACTATTTTCTATCTTCACCCATCTTTTTTGTTTATTTTCTCTGTTCCATTCAATCGCTCTAGACACCAATATCGCTTTATAATAGCCCTGAATATCTGGCATTGCCAGACCCCCATTCTATTTTTTCCTGTTTTAAGATATCAAATGCCACTCTAGCCCTTCTATTTTTCCAAACTGTTTTCATGATAATTGATTTAAGTTTTCTAAAATAATACTGGGGGATATCTAGTGGGAGCATCTGTAACTTATATATAATCTTAGGTAATAATACCATCTTTATTGCGTTTATGCGTCCTAGCCACGAAAATGGTTTATTCATTATCTTTTTACTTTCAGCTTTTATTTCCTCTAGCAGTGGAATGAAATTTGCTCTATATATCTTCCCCAATGAGTTTGCTAGCTTTATGCCCAAATATTTTATTTCTTTTTTCCATATAAAATTAAATTCCTTTTTTAACTTACTTTCCTCCTCCTTATCCAAATTTATATTTAAAATTTCTGATTTTGTCAAGTTTATCTTGAAGTTTGACACTTCCCCATACTTTCTCAGTACTTTAAGTATGTTTGGCATAGTAATTCTCGGCTTAGATATAAAGAGCAAAATATCGTCAGCAAATGCCGCAACCTTATGCTCCTCGTCCCCTACCCTGAAACCCCCAATATCCGGATCCCCTCTGATCACCGACAGCAGAGGCTCCAGGGAGAGGACGAAGAGCAAAGGGGACAGGGGACAACCCTGTCTCGTCCCGTTTTCCATAACAAATGTCTCTGAGAGGGAGCCATTGATTTTTATTGAGGCCGTAGGATGATTATACAAAGCGCTTATCCTATTTATCATTTTCGGGCCCACTCCAATGTATTTGAGGGTTTGGAACATGAACCCCCAGTCTACTCTGTCAAATGCTTTTTCGGCATCTATAGACAAGAGCAGACCTGGGGGTCCCTTGTCCCTGATATGTTGCAGAAGAAGGAGCGTTCGCACCCCATTGTCCCTCCCTTCTCTCTTAGGGGTGAACCCCACTTGATCTGGATGAATCCAATCACTCATTCTCTCTTTCAACCGATTTGCTAATACTCTAGCATACAATTTTACATCCGTATTGATGAGTGATATAGGCCTATAGCTCGAACAGATCGTGACATTTTTTCCCTCTTTTGGGATAACCGTGATCTCAGCTTTAAGGGCCTCTCTGCTTAGCTCAAAATCTATGCCTAAGCCGTTCATGTATTCGCAGAGTCTACGAACTAAAATATCTTTAAATTTTTTGTAATAAACATTAGTAAATCCATCCGGACCTGGGCTTTTTCCTACTGCTGATTCAGTTAATGCTCTATTTACCTCATCTACTGTTATTGGGCTGTCTAAGTTGTCTTTATCATTCTCTGTTAATTTAGGGAGGTTAGCTTTAGTTAGAAATTCTGCTATCTTCTTTTCCTGTACCCCGTCATGCTTTGTATTTTTACCTACTGAATATAGGTCCTTATAATATTCCCTGAAAGATTCCCCTATTTCTCTCGTTGTATGGACCATGGCTCCTTTGCTATTTTGGATTTATTCTATATAATTTCTGTTTTTTTTCTTTCTCAAGATTTTAGCCAGAAATCTACTGCTCTTATTTCTTCCTTGATAGTTTTCCCTTGCTACCTTATAAAATGCCTTTTTTGTTTCTATATCCATACGGTCTTTCAACTCCTCTCTTTTTAAGACTAATTTTTGGTATATTCTCTTATCTTGACCTAATCCTTTCTTGTGCTCCTGTTCCAGATTATATGTCTCTACAGTTAGTTTATTGATTTGCTCTTTTGTTTCTCTTTTCCTTCTGGCTCCCATTTTCATTAATATCCCCCTAATATAAACCTTATGGGCCTCCCACAGGGAGGACCCCAATATTTCTCCTGTATCGTTTATTTGAAAATAGTGATTAAGTTCCTGTTCTATTATCTTTACATTTATTGTATCTTGTAAGAGATCTTCCTCTAATCTCCAGCCTACTGGAATTCTCTGGATTTCTGAGACATACATAACCATCCTAACAGGGGCATGGTCTGACAAAGTAGTGGCCTCTATCTTAGATTCCACCACTCTGTCTAGGAGCGAATGTTCGGTCCATATATAATCAATCCTAGAGTACGTCCCATGCACCGGGGAGTAGAACGAGAAATCTTTCTTATTTGGATTCATAATCCTCCATATGTCTACCAATTGACAGGAATGTAGCTTGCGTTTCAAGTTTCTCAGCCTCTCGTTCATTGTCCCCAATGCCCCTTCTTTAAACTCCATTAATCTTTCCAGTGTTTTAACAAAGAATCCACTAGCCTCTATATTTGGCGCATATACATTGGCCAGGGTACACTTCCATCCCTCCAGAGAGCCCTTCAGAAAAATGTACCTCCCTCCTGGATCCACTAATCTCTCATTTACCTTAAAATTCACCCCATTTGCTATTCCTATTGCCACTCCTCTCCCTCTTGTTGTTGTTGAATCCCCATAAAACCAGTTTGGAAAAACTTTTGACCATAACTTAATCTTTGAGTAACATGTTAAATGGGTTTCTTGGAGGAACACAACCTCAGCTTTGTATCTCTCCAATTCACCCAGGATCTTATATCTCTTCGTAGGATTATTAAGGCCCTTTACATTATATGTCAAAAAATTCAACTTCCTCATCTCCTCAATATTTTTTGTTGGAACTGCATTACTGAGCTAAGACTAGATTTTCCTTCCCTCCTTTTTTCCTTATCCTTTTTTCTTTCCTTTTCTCTTCCTTGTGCACAGAGTTCCCCTTCTCCCTCCCCCCTTCCTCCCCTCCCTTCCCCCCCGCTCCCCCCAGCCATTCCCTGGCTCCCCATTCGCCAGGCGCCATGGATACCATGGAACTGACAAATCTTGTGTTGAGGTGAAAGTCTGAGTGTGCCCCCTACCCCCTTCGTGCATGGTGTTTTAAGCCCAAAAGGGGTAGTCCAGTATCCACGTTCTCTCCTCCCCCTCTTTCCCACCTCCCCCTCTCGTCCCCCCCCCCAGGACCCCCCCCTCCCCCTCTCTCCCCCTCATCTTCCCCATGCTCCAGATCATTCTTCTATCCAACCCGGTAGTGCTGGCTCTTTCATTTCCAGTCTTCCACAAAACTCCTTCAGTTCTTCAGGGAACCTCAGTCTTGCTGATCTTCCATTTTTAAAGCCTATTAGACACGCCGGGAACCCCCAACTATATTTTATATTTAAATCTCTCATCTGGTCTAATAGAGCTTTCAGGAGCCGTCTCCTTGCCAAAGTTTCAGGGGCGAGGTCTGTAAACACTTGGATCTCTGACCCTTCAAATTTTAACGGGGGTTTACTTCTCATTTTAGATATAATTGTCGCCTTATCTTCATAATAGCTGAACCTTATAATTACATCCCTCGGCCTCTGGTGCTCTGAATTGTATAATCTTCCCACTCGATGGATCCTTTCTGTTTTGGGGAATTCCACTACCTCTTCCCCTAATATTGGGCCTAGTATTAAGGAAACCATACTCCTCAGATCTTCTCCTTTCTTTTCCGGGACAAAGCGGAGTCTTATGTTCTGTCTTCTGTCTCTATTTTCCTGATCCTCGATCTTATATAAAATTTTCCTTTGGTTTAGCCTGGCGCTTTTTATTTGTTCTTTGAGGTTCATTATTTCCCTTTCAGATTCCTCTGTTTTCCTTTCCGTTATTTCTACTCTTTCTAGAAGTCTTCCTAGGTCTGCTCGCACCAGGCCTATTTCTAATTTGATTGAATTCTCAAGCTTTGTAAACATCTCACTCAGTTCTTCTTTTAAGAGCGTCTGGCCACTTGTTCTTCTTTCCTCCACCCGGCTTATTTCCGCTTCACTTTCCATTATAGAATTCTCCCTGGACTGGGCCGTTTTATCCCCAGCTTTATTTGGGGTTCCCCCTTTTCCCTCTGTCTTAGATCCTCCCTGAGCCCCTTGCTCTCCACCTCTTGGGCTCGCACCTTGGGACATAAACTGTTTTATCGTGCTTCCTGCGACCTTATCCTTAGGGGTTTTAGGTGCTCCCCTTTTCCGGTTTTGGATGCCGCTTTGCTCATCGCTCCCTTCTTTCTTGACCCTCCTGTTGGTTTCCCCAGTTTTAAATCTAGCTTTCTTCCTCCTTCTGAGTAACAAGCTTCTTACTGGGAGGTAAGACCAAGCAAGGCCTTGTTTTTCCAGCACTGATTACCGGGGGGGGGGTAACCGCTCTGTGTCGGGGGTCCTGATCCCCCCGCACGCCCACACCTCTGGGGTATCCCGATCCAAGTCTCCCCGCCTTGGGCTCTTCTATTAACTCTTCCCGGCTTCTATTATATCGCAGTCCTCTTTACATCTTTTTTGTACATGCCTTTTAGTTTGAAATTTTTTTATTTTTTTTTTTATTCAAAGTATAGCTTCCTTGTGTTCACTTCCTCTGTAAACCTCCTCACCCCTTATACAGTGGATGAACTTCCCTTGTTTCCCCCTTACAAGTGCTAGCAGGCAATTTTCACTCAGATCTGCTTAATACATCAGGTGATCCAGTACCTTTAATTGCGATCCTCTTTTTGCCTCCTGGTTATTTGAATTAACCCATATACCAGGATATCACAGGGAGAAATGGAAGGAAAAACCAAAGAAAAACCAGTCAAATTCTACATTACCATCTCCTGGGCGTCAGTGGGGTTCGTTCTTAATTCCTCAGTATTTCAAAGAGAGGTGCGGGGGGGGGGGGGGCAGAGGGGGGAGGAGGACGCCATCCAAACCTCTCGTGCACGCCGTCAGATCCACCTACGACCACACTCCTTACTTTCAGTTTTGTTTCTTTGGTCCACTCTGCAGCGGCATATAGAGCTCTTTCTTCGGCCCCTACTGGGGCTATCCTTGCGGCGTGCAGGTATCTTCCTTTCCCCCTCGTAGGTCGGTGTAAGTTCTCTATATAGCGGCGTCCAAGAGCGCACTCATCGGGGATCCTAGGAGATCCCGCTTCCCCTGCCGGCACTCTCACCTCCCTCCCTCCGTGATGCGCACTACGTCATCACGTCCCCAGCAAAGAACATGCTAATCTCCTGGGCCATTTCTAACATTATAGGGGGGGGGGCTCTGGGACAGGTAACCCTCTCCACTTCATTAAGAGATGAATGTCTAAATAATGGGTATTACTTTGGCCAGCCCCTCCTTAGTTACACTATTGGCAGCCCACTGGACAGGTAAGAAGTGTCATAATACAAAGATATAACTACACATTGTACACATTTGAGCACATTTGGACATTCTGCTATTACCTATCAAGATAATAAAAGGATACAAAAACTTAAAACAGTACCATTTGAAAGTATACAGGCAGGCCCTTGCACTACATGCTTTGGGGAATTCATCCATAAATATGACCACAAAAGAGATGGGTATAGTGTGTATGGGTTTTGCAAAGTCAGCAGATAGAGGATTGAGGATAGATAGAGAATTGGTATCAGCTGACTTAGCATACAAATACATTGTTAAGTGACTACATGAGGTGGATATAGGGCCAGGAGACCATGCTGGGTAGGTAAGTGAAGGCAAATATGTATGAAGGAGCAAAAAAATAATTACATAAAAATCCAGCATGCATGAGGACAAAGGGGACATTCACAGCATATTCCAATCATGGTAATTAGGGAATGAGGAAAGAAATACAATATATTATCAAACATTAAATACAATAAAATGTGATGTAAAAGGATAAATCTTACCTTAATATACTCCTTCTGCAGGATCTGTTTGGTGGCAGAACAGGTCTCTGGGATAATGATCCCCAGAGCCTGGGGGGAGATGCCTGTCGAGAACTTCAAGTCCTGCAGGCTTCTCCCCGTCACCAAGTACCGCAGGGTGGCGACCAGCCTCTGCTCCGGAGTGATGGCTTGCCTCATGCAGGTATCCTGCCTGCTAATATAGGGGGTCAGCAAAGCCAACAAACGGTGAAATACGGGGTCCGTCATCCGTAGAAAGTTCCTGAAATCATCAGGATTATTCTCACGGATCTCACGGAGCAAAGACATGTGACAGAACTGGTCACGCTGAAGCAACCAATTCTTGGTCCATGAACTCCTCCCCACCCTGTTCATGGACTGGACTTGTGTCAAGGTAAGGACCCCAACATCAAGCCCCTGCACAGCACGAACTCTACGAGGAGTACGTATACGCAACATGGCTAGAAAACTGTCGGCTGCTCAGAACGAAGTAACAGAACGCACTGAAGAACAGCAAGGCCTGTGAAGAATGACCTGAAAAACAGTAACGAACGAACAAGAACACAATGACAAGTCAATGGTACTCGCTGCACGCACTGAAGAGCAGATACAAACCCACAAGCACAAACTGAACAGCAGAAAACGATCTGAAAACCACGAGTCTGAAAAAGCGCGAATCGCCTCTCACCAAACTTTTACTAACACGAGATTAGCAAAAGGAGCCCAAAGGGTGCCACGCTTGGTTCTGAAATGGCCTTTTCTAGTCTCGTCGTACGTGGTGTACGTCACCACGTTCTTAGCGAGCAGAAGTTCTGACAACTTTGTGCGACCGTGTGTACGCAAAACAAGTTTGAGCCAACATCCGTCGGAAAAAATCCATGGATTTTGTTGTCGTAATGTCCGATCAATGTCCGATCGTGTGTACGGGGCATAAGAGTTATCCAGAGTTGCGCAATTAATTTGCGAGCAATGTATAACAGACGAATAATCGCTGTGTGTGCTGAGGGGGATAACAACTCATCATCCAGGGCCCCCAGCAGACATATCAAGGGGTCTCGCAGCACTTCGAAGGCGTATACTTGAGAAATTGTGTCAAGAACTTCCTTCCAATAACGGAAATGTTTGGGACATTTCCATAGCATGTGCTAAAGGTCACCATTATCCCTCTGACATTTTTGACACTTGGGTGTGTCACGCACTCCCCACTTGTGGAGTCGTGACGGTGTTCTGTATACCCGATACAACAAATAAAGGTGGGACAATTTTTGAGAGGCGGACACTGAAACCAGGGGGGCAGAGGCAAGGCACAGATTCCATGTCTTTCCATCTATGACACCTACATCCTCCTTCCATTTTTCTCTGCAAGGCAGACTGGCTGGGTTCTGAATTGTGTTAAGAAGTATGTGGTAGCATCTAGAGTTCATGCATTTCTTTTCACTTTCCATCAGTATCCCTTGTATCAGTTGGTGATCTGTCAAACTAAGTTTGTCAAACTATGTTTGCCTTGACTGAATCTGTAGTGCGTGGCGTAGCTGCAAATATTTATAGAAATTAGTACGTGGAATGTTAAATTCTGATTGTATCTCCATAAATGAGTTAAGGGTGTATTTTATAGACAGGTGCACACTGAAATATTTCGTTTCGGAATGTAGTTTTCGTCCGAAAAATAAATTTATTTCGTTACTCCCGAAATTCATTTTTATTTATTTAGTTTTTTCGTTAAAAATTGCATTCGTCCGAAAATCCAAATTAAGGTTGAATCTGTCATTGAAGGCTTATGGTGTCTGTCGAATGTTCAAAGAAGATTCGACAGAGCAGCTAAACTGTACGATGCTGTATAGTTTACCTTCTCCATCGAATCTTCTTAGAACTTTCAACAGACACCATAAGCCAAAGTATGTGTGTACTTAGTTCTAGCTATTTTACTGCTAGTCCTCTTTGGTTACAATCAGCCAATAACATTCATCATCATCATTATTTTTATTTATCTTTTCTCCCCTACGTCGAATCTTTTCTCCCCTACGTCAAATCTTTTCTCTCTATGTCGAATCTTTTCTCCCCTACGTCGAATCTTTTCTCCCCTACGTCAAATCTTTTCTCCCCTACGTCAAATCTTTTCTCTCTATGTAGAATAATCTTGGACTAATAGAGTTAAGGTTAGGCACATTCGACCACAGGTTCGATGGACACAGATTGTTATTGTCATCATCATGTCGAATCTCCTATCTGTATCGAACTGTTTTAGCAACGAAAACGAAAATAAAGCATTTGTTTATGTCGGTTCTTTCGTTTTTCAGATTCTGCACTTTCGTTATCGTTTGTTAAAACAATAACGAAAATACCTGAAATTCGGACAAAAATGCATTTGGGCGAAAATGAATGCACATGTCTAGTATTTTATGTCCGCACTCTCCCAGTTTCCAAAGCCTCTGAGTTTGCACAGTTCTCCATAGTTTAGGTTTTGCCACAAGGGAGTATGAGACAAATATCCCTTTATCCTCAGTAGCCTTTTAACATATGACCATAATGTTTTTAAAAGGAGCATGGTAGGAGCTCCAGGATCTAAATGTGGATACCCTGCCTCCAAACACGCCAAACACGCCAAAGCCTTGATGTCTTCACTGGCTGTGACATGGAGGAGCCTACGGATCGGATCTGACGTATCTATTATTCCCCAGCCTCCCAGCTGTTGTAACTGGGAAGCAAGATAATATGCTCTAGAGTGAGGTGCCGCTAGTCCCCCTTCATCCTTATTATATTGTAGCGTTGATAAACTAATTCTTGCTGTTTTTTTACGCCATATTAGTTCCCGAAACTGTGAATCAATCCCATCAAACCAAGATCGGGGAACCCAGACTGAAGAGTTTTATAATAATGTACAGCAATTGGGGAGCCCACACCATTTTTATGAGATTAAGTCTACCCACAACAGACAAAGGCAGCTTGCACCAGGCTTTAGCCTTATCCCGAAATTTATCAAGCAGAGGAAGCAAATTGGGAAACATCCGGAGATATTTGTATAGCTAAATACGGAAAAAAGGACACAACTTGTATCGTTGCCGCGCATTCCGACAGAGGGGCTGTAATAGGGTCAATTGTCATTAACACCGATTTGTTCCAATTAATGGAAAAGCCGGACAGAGTACCGAAAGCTTTGATGAGAGACATCACAGTGCTCAAAGAGTTTTGTGTGTCACCGAGATAAAGCAACGTGTCATCAGCATACAATGATACTACATCTGTACCCTTCGCACGCCTAAATCCCACTATGTCACTGTCACCTCTTATACTAGACGCAAGAGGTTCCAAGGCCAGGGCAAACAGCAGGGGCGACAATGGGCACCCCTGTCTGGTGCCCCGGAACAATGGAAAAGGCTCCGACAGTTCCCCATTTACCCTAATCTGGGCTAATGGTTGGGCATATAATAGCTTGACCCAGTTAATAAAGTTGGTGCCCAGCCCTAAATGATCCAGCACTTTCCACAGGTAAAGCCACTCAACACTGTTGAAGGCCTTAGCTGCGTCCAGCGAGAAAATCGCTCTATTTCCGGTATTACAGGCAGGAATCTGTATATTCAAAAAATTCTCCTTATATTTTTGGCTGTAGATCTAGTGGGCATAAACCCAGATTGATCTCTATGTACAAGCTTGTGTATCACTTGAGCCAACCTAGTGGCCAATACTCTGGCTAACAGCTTCACATCAGACGTTAGAAGAGAAATGGGTCTGTAGGAGTCTGGCAGTGTAGCATCCTTGCCTGGTTTCAATAGTAGGATAATAATAACCTCATTCATAGAATTAGGGAGCGTACCCTTCTTCAATGCCTCATTATATATCTTCAATAGGGTGGGTAACAGTGTGTCTGCATATCGTTTATAGACCTTGGACGGAAAGCCATCAGCCCCCCGAGGATTTGTTGTTGTGAGTTTGTGCTATTGCCTTAGCTATTTCCTCTTCAGTTAATGAGGTATTGAGTAAGGCCGCGTCTAAGGCCGACAAACGAGTTAATGTGCATTTTTCTAAAAAGCCCTCTAGTTCCCCCTCTGTAGGTTGCACTTTAGATGAGTAAATATCCATATAGAATGTTCTAAAGATCTGTATTATTGTGGCAGTTTGCGTTTGAATGATACCCTGCACATCACGTAAGGCCTGAGATTGTGGAGGTTGAATTCTGCGCACGCGCTAGAATGGCCAGCATGTGCCCAGTGGACTCTCCCTCCTCAAAATGGGCCTGTTGTAGAAAAAACGTTTGTTTTCAGCCAACTGCAAAGCTAGTTGTCTGGACATGGACTGTGCACCGAGCCAAACTCTCTTTGTATCTTCTGTAGGGTTGTTGATATATTTATCTTCAGAATCCCTAAGTGTCCTGCTGACCTCAGTCTACCAAGCTTTGGTATTAGTTTTAATCTGATTAATTACAGTAATAAATTGCCCTCTCATAAATGCCTTAGCTGCATCCCAGACCACAGTCAGACGCGTTGACTGAATGTTGTCTTGAAAAAAGAGTTTTAAGTGATCTCTAATGGGGTCTGGCTCAGGAAGCAGAGAAAGCCAGAAAGGGTTAAGTTTCCAACATTTGCGTTTGGTCACATTGGGCAATGATATTGAAACCCACAATGAGGAATGATCAGATATGTGTCTATCATTATATCCTGCCCCAACTATCAATGGGATTATAAGATCATTACCCAGACCTAAATCTATTCTGGACAGGCTCCCATAAGAGGCTGAACAGCATGAGTATTGTTTTACCAAAGGATGTCCCAATCTCCACAAATTCGTTAATCCGAGTTCTTCAAGTAGGCGCGCAAAAGATGTACGTCCTCCTTTACTTAGGGGGACATTAGACGGAACTGGTAATTTATCTAATTGATGATTTATATAGTTATTATAATCGCCAACTGCTAGGATTGGTACAGTCGAAAACTGGGCCATAAAATTCGCAAGTTTGAGGACCTCGGATGAGTATGGAGGTGGGATGTATATTGCAGCTAATATACACGATAAACCTGACACATTACATAGTAAGAAAACATATCTACCCTCCTGATCCACAAGCTTTTGAGTACAGTGGAACTGAGTGTCCCGACGTACCAGGACACTCACTCCCCTTGAATAAGCCGAGTGCGTGGAGTGGAATTGAGTAGAATACACTCAAGGGCTAAAGCTAGGAGCCGGGTCTGGTGAAAAATGAGTCTCCTGCAGGCACACAATATTGGCCCCTGTAGACTTGAGGTGCCTGAGAACTGCCAGTCTCTTCACAGGATTGTTAAGTCTTCTCACATTCCATGACACTATTGTGACCTTATCCGCAATTTGGGTTAGTAGTGAACGGAAACCTGGTCTTGCGAGACTTGAGAAAGTGGCGCAAAACACTCCCCATCATGGCATCATAAAGTACGTGTGGGACATACCTGTCAAAAATTATACCTGCATCAAACGTAGGTGGCTCATCAGCATCTGTGCATATGGAAGTCCATGGCTGGAGGCCTGGTGGGTCAGATAACGAACATGTATTGAAGCATGTGCTTAAAGAAAAAAGAAACAAAAAAGTCAAAGGCAAATTAAAGAGTGGAGCCAACAGGGCTCTCAGCCAACAGGGCTGGATGGTGTTTTTCCCCTTATCACACTTTCCGGGGGGGGGGGGGGGTATGCATTGGAAACACCTGCAGCAGAGCAAGGCTCTGGATGGTGATTGGGGTTTCACAACTGCAGAGTGATCAGCAGAAATCATACAGTGATACATGAAAAGTTCTCCTTTTTTGCCACCTTGTCTAAATGAAACAGTTGGCGAAGAAGAAGGATTGAGGGGGGGAGCCCCTTCCTAAACCTCTGCCCCCCTCCGAGCCCCTCACGTATTAGGATGTAGGAGCCTCATGCTGAGCTGGGCGCTGTGGTCTGGCAGCTTTGAGTGTTCTATCCTCACGATCTAGCCATTGTGCAGCTGCATTAGGGTTATCGAAGAAATGTACTTCTCCCAGTGCAACCACTCTGAGGCGTGCAGGATATAGCATTGCATATTGCAGGTTATGTTCTCTAAGCGTTTTTTTAACATCAATAAATTTTGCACGTTGCTTTTGCAGTTCTGCAGAGAAGTCTGGAAATAGAGACACTTTGGAGTTATCGATCGCCATATTCCCACTCATGGATCTGGCTTTGGAAAGGATCCTATCCCTATCTTTGTAATTTAGTAGCTTGAAAAGAAAAGTGCGGGGTGATTACCTGGTGGTAAAGGGCGCAAGGGCACCCTGTGCGCCCTCTCAACGGCAAACAGCGGGGAGAAAGCGTCTTTGCCAAACGTGGAAACAAGCCATTGCTCTATAAAAGCTATGGGGTTTTTACCCTCCGCTCTCTCAGGAATGCCCAGGACACGCACATTATTGCGTCTCATGAGATTTTCTAAATCATCTAAACGTGCAGCATGCTGTTCAGTAAGGTGACAGTTATTGTTTAAGTCCCTTTGCATAGGAGCGATGTTGTCCTCTACTGTGCTCATCCTGCCTTCCAGAGCAGATGTCCTCTCCCTCAGTTTTTGCATATCATGACGCACATAATTGCGCGGTCATGCAATGCTGTACCGAAACAAAATTTGTGTCCTTTTCTTCCCACAAATAGAGCTTTCTTTTGATGGTATTTGATCACCTCTGCCGTTTTTATTTTTTGCGCTATAAATGGAAAAAGACCGAAAATTTTGAAAAAAAATTATATTTTCTACTTTTTGTTATAAAAAAAATCCAATAAACTCAATTTTAGTCATACATTTAGGCCAAAATGTATTCAGCCACATGTCTTTGGTAAAAAAAATGTCAATAAGCGTATATTTATTGGTTTGCGCAAAAGTTATAGCGTCTACAAACTAGGGTACATTTTCTAGAATTTACACAGCTGTGTAAATTTTCTAGAATTTACACAGCTTTTAGTTTATGACTGCGTATGTCATTTCTTGAGGTGCTAAAATGGCAGGGCAGTACAAAGCCCCCTCAAATGACCCCATTTTGGAAAGTAGACACCCCAAGGAGATTGCTGAGAGGCATGTTGAACCCATTGAATATTTTTTTTTTGTCCAAAGTGATTGAATAATGACAAAAAAAATTACAAAAAGTTGTCACTAAATGATATATTGCTCACACAGGCCATGGGCCTATGTGGAATTGCACCCCAAAATACATTCAGCTGCTTCTCCTGAGTACGGGGATACCACATGTGTGGGAGTTTTTGGGAGCCTAGCCGCATACGGGGCCCCGAAAACCAATCACTGCCTTCAGGATTTCTAAGGGCATAAATTTTTGATTTCACTCCTCACTACCTATCACAGTTTTAAAGGCCATAAAATGCCCAGATGGCACAAACCCCCCCCCCCCCAAATGACCCCATTTTAGAAAGTAGACACCCCAAGCTATTTGCTGAGAGGCATGTTGAGTCCATGGAATATTTTATTTTTTGACACAAGTTGCGGGAAAGTGACAATTTTTTTTTTTTTTTTGCACAAAGTTGTCACTAAATGATATATTGCTCACACAGGCCATGGGCATATGTGAAACTGCACCCCAAAATACATTTAGCTGCTTCTCCTGAGTATGGGGATACCACATGTGTGGGACTTTTTGGGAGCCTAGCCGCGTACGGGGCCCCGAAAACCAATCACCGCCTTCAGGATTTCTAAGGGTGTAAATATTTGATTGTACTCTTCACTGCCTATCACAGTTTCGGAGGCCATGGAATGCCCAGGTGGCACAAAACTCCCCCAAATGACCCCATTTTGGAAAGTAGACACCCCAAGCTATTTGCTGAGAGGCATGGTGAGTATTTTGCAGCTCTCATTTGTTTTTGAAAATGAAGAAAGACAAGAAAAAACATTTTTTTTTCTTTTTTCAATTTTCAAAACTTTGTGACAAAAAGTGAGGTCTGCAAAATAATCACTATACCTCTCAGCAAATAGCTTAGGGTGTCTACTTTCCAAAATGGGGTCATTTTGGGGGGTTTTGTGCCACCTGGGCATTCCATGGCCTCCGAAACTGTGATAGGCAGTGAAGAGTGAAATCAAAAATTTACGCCCTTAGAAAGCCTGAAGGCTGTGCTTGGTTTTCGGGGTCCCGTACGCGGCTAGGCTCCCAAAGGGTCTCACACATGTGGTATCCCCGTACTCAGGAGAAGCAACAGAATGTATTTTGGGGTGTAATTTCACATATTCCCATGGCATGTTTGAGCAATATATCACTTAGTGACAACTTTGTGCAAAAAAAAAAAATTTGTCTCTTTCCCGCAACTTGTGTCACAATATAAAATATTCCATGGACTCGACATGACTCTCAGCAAATAGCTTGGGGTGTCTACTTTCCAAAATGGGGTCATTTGGGGGGTTTTTAACTTTCCTGGCATTTTATGCACAACATTTAGAAGCTTATGTCACAAATCACCCACTCTTCTAACCACTTGAAGACAAAGCCCTTTCTGACACTTTTTGTTTACATGGAAAAATTATTTTTTTTTGCAAGAAAATTACTTTAAACCCCCAAACATTATATATTTTTTTAAAGCAAATGCTCTACAGATTAAAATGGTGGGTGTTTCATTTTTTTTTCACACAGTATTTGCGCAGCGATTTTTCAAACGCATTTTTTGGGGAAAAAACACACTTTTTTAAATTTTAATGCACTATAACACACTATATTGCCCAAATGTTTGATGAAATAAAAAAGATGATCTTAGGCCGAGTACATGGATACCAAACATGACATGCTTTAAAATTGCGCACAAACGTGCAGTGGCGACAAACTAAATACATTTTTAAAAGCCTTTAAAAGCCTTTACAGGTTACCACTTTAGATTTACAGAGGAGGTCTACTGCTAAAATTACTGCCCTCGATCTGACGTTCGCGGTGACACCTCACATGCATGGTGCAATTGCTGTTTACATTTGACGCCAGACCGACGCTTGCGTTCGCCTTTGCGTGAGAGCAGAGGGGGACAGGGGTGCTTTTTTTTTTTTTCTTTATTATTTTTTTGCTTTTTTATCTTATTTTTAAACTGTTCCTTTCATTTTTTTTTTTTAATCCTTTTTATTGTTATCTCAGGGAAAGTAAATATCCCCTATGATAGCAATAGGTAGTGACAGGTACTCTTTTTTGAAAAAATTGGGGTCTATTAGACCCTAGATCTCTCCTCTGCCCTCAAAGCATCTGACCACACTGAGATCGGTGTGATAAAATGCTTTCCCAATTTCCCAATGGCGCTGTTTACATCCGGCGAAATCTAAGTCATGAAATGCTCGTAGCTTCCGGTTTCTTAGGCCATAGAGATGTTTGGAGCCACTCTGGTCTCTGATCAGCTTTATGGTCAGCTGGCTGAATCACCGGCTGCATTCTCAGGTTCCCTGTTGAGACAGGAGAGCCAGAGAAAAACACGGAAGACGGTGGGGGGGGGCATTCCCTCCCACTGCTTGTAAAAGCAGTCTAGAGGCTAATTAGCCGCTAGGATTGCTTTTACATGAAAGCCGACTGCCGGCTGAAAAGAATGATACCAAGATGATACCTAAACCTGCAGGCATCATTCTGGTATAACCACTCAAAGTCGTAAACAGGATAGTTACCACCGCTCTAGGTGATCTGGTTCAAGCTTCCCGTCCTCCGCTGTGTGGATGATTGTGAGAGCCCCAGGTGCCGGCAATTGCTATTCCAATGGTATGTGTGTGATGGAAAAATCTGGACAGCCGCACTCTGGATTGGAAAAGTGAAAAATAAAATCCTCTTTATTGAAAAAGTAATAACATGATTAAAATCCGTACATGGCTTTGTTGGGATGATGCAGCATAACCGCTAACGCGTTTCACGCTACCATAGAGCGCTTACTCATAGCTGGTTTGTACGAAAGTGATCACCACTTATATACACATAATTTATCTACCACATGACTACATATTGATTATCTGATTTTAAACAGCTGATCGTTAGTCTGTGTGGGATCTTTTTGGCATAGATGTGATTGGATGTGCGTCCTATAGTGGATTCACTAATGAAGACATGAATATATAAATGAAATGTATTCATATTGGCAAATGTCAACATATATAAATAATAAAAAATTCTATTCAAGGTTTTTGAAAAACATGTTTGTTATTTTTCAAAACCACAATAATGAGATGGGTGCTGGAATTTGACGTTCAAACGTATAAATTATCATACGGATAGGCGCAAGTATGGGCAAACTATGTGAGCTGGTGGCTGCGGTATAATGTAAACGGTGTATAGAATGAGAATTGGAATTGGGTCTATATGCATGTGATAAAAAGATGTGCATCCAACACCACTATCAGTGTCTACAAGAAAAGACTAAATATGTGTGTATGGTGCATAAATATATGCAAAAAATTTTAACGACATAAAAATAAAAATAATGATGAAAAGCAATTCTTTATATGTGTGTGTATGTGTATATACATGATGATTTCAACTTTCAAAAAACGTGGTGACATATGTGAATTGGAAGCTGGGCAGAAAACTGGCGTCCTGTCGCAATAATGCGACCAAAAGTCTCCTGATTTACAGGAGTCTATGTGTGAATAAATGCTTTTGCTTCAATTCCTACATGTGTGAATATTATTCTTTGCAACATATAAAGGATTGTGAAACTTATCACTCTCTGATAACCCCGCCACTCCAGCTTCACAAAAGTGCTCATTTAAAACCTTGCATCACTCCGTATGGGATGCATTAATCCCAATCAGGTAACAACATTAACGCTGCTGAACGTCTTTCTTTGAAGCAATCACATCTCTCGATGAGTTGTCTTCAAGTGTATGGGCAGAACTATATGAGGTAGATAAAAATGGGACAAAATGCAGTGTTTATGCACCTGTCTCTATTCTTTCTATACATAGTATAATATTGGCAGTGACCATATGACAGGTTCTTCCAATATATGTGTTTATATCAATAGATAATTAACAATCTCACTAAACCAATTACTATGTGAAATAAACAACTGGTCTACCTCTTTGAAGACCACAGCTCTTAAATCAACTCAAAACACATGGGAACTTTGCAAAGAAGGTAATGAACCATGTACACATGTGGTAAAAAACATTTGTGCAAATTTAGGCTAGCCATACATTATACAATTCTCCCGTGCAACTCTGGTCTAGATTCACCAAAACCATACAATAGGAGGCCAAACCCAAACACCCTCAACTTGTATGCAATCAGGCAGGCCCTTCTACCACACAGCTGAAGGCAAATCCAAAGAAAATTGAACAAGAAAATTGCACGGTGTATGGCCAGCTCTAGTGTTATGGTCTACCTACAGCTACCATCAAACAATAATGTCTAATAAGAAACGAGATTCAAGTGACAGTGAATGCAAAAGATATAGTAAATTGTTTCTTTTAAATGAAAACATATATGCATATCACTAGTCATTTGCTCGTATGGATTGGAGTGTGTGTAGCCCAATAAGATGTATCGGTTACTGGGAATATGTGTAAAAAAGGGAACTGATATATTGATATGTGTCCCTATATGTTTTTTTGCTCCACTATCCACCAAAAAAGAATGTGGATGTGTAATCAAGGAAAAAGTTGGGAGGAAAGGGTTACAGATGTATTGCTCGGGGATATAGCTTCAATGTTGTTTTATTCATACAAATGTGAAACGTCCCACTCAAAGTTTAACCCCCGTGGAATCCTGGTGTCTAACGAGAATATCCAAAGGACTTCTCGTTTGCACAGTAACTGGAATCTGTCACCTCCTCTCACCGGTGTGATGATTTTCTCAATGCCCTGAATAGTTAAACTGGAAGTGTCTTTGTGGTGTGTGTAAACCCAGTGCTTTGATACATTGGTTAAGATCTCCTTCTCAATATTATACAGGTGATCATGTAACCTGTCTCTGAGACGCCGTGTTGTGCGTCCAACATATTGTACCTGGCAACTGGTGCATGTGATAACATATACCACAAATTTGGTGTTGCAATTAATAAACACGGGGATCAAGAATTCTTTTTGATTGCTGCATGATTTTATGAGTTGACCCGTTTTAATGTACCTGCAGTAATTACAAGTTTTTATTCCACACTTGAAATTGCCTATGAAATTGAGCCAATTGGATTTTGTTTGGTTGGTTGAGAACAAACTGGGAGACAGTGAACGTCCCAATGTGGGTGCTCTGCGGGATACAACCTTGATCCCTTTAGAAAGGATGTTACTATATATAGGGTCATTATACAAAACAGGAAGGTGTTTCATGATAATTTTCTTGATTGTATTAAATTCTGAGCTGTATGGAGTAGAAAATACCGGGATTCTAGGGGACATGTCCCTTCTCTGTTGAATGTTTCTAGCTGTTTTTTTCTTTACAAGTGAAGGTCTTGGAATGGATCTTACTGTGTTGAGTGCTTTTTGTATTGATGTTTCTTTATAGCCTCGAGCTTTAAACCTGTTTGCCATGCTTTTGGCTTCAGCCTCAAAAGCATCAGGAGAGCTACATAGGCGCTTTAACCTTAAAAACTGGCTATATGGAATGCCTCTGATGGTGTTTTTAGGGTGTGCAGAGTCAGCTCTAAGTAGAGTGTTGCCACTGAGAGGTTTTCTGTACAGACTGGATTGAATCGCATCACCGGACCCTGCCAGTTGCACATCAAGGAATTCTATGGATCTGGATTGCAGATTTCCCGTAAATTTTAAGTTTAATGAATTGTCATTGAAATATGCCAGCCAGATATCCAAATTAGCTTCTCTATCTGATGTAATAAATAACAGGTCGTCTATAAAGCGACAGAAAAAGACCGTATCTTTGCGGCGGGGACTATTTGGTCCAAAGATGCGGGACCTCTCCCACCAGCCCACATAAATATTGGCCAGTGAGGGGGAAAATTTGGCTCCCATAGAGGCCCCGCATTTCTGGAGAAAATAGTCCCCGTCAAACATAAAAAAATTGTGTGTTAAAAGGTACTCCAGGGCTTGTACAATAAACTCTTGTAAAATCAAAGAGAGTTTGCCTGTTTTTCTAAGAAAATAAGTGACTGCCTGGATCCCCAGATGATGTGGGATACTGGAGTACAAACTAGATACATCACAGCTGATCCATCTATAATTGTCTTCCCATTTAATGTCTTGCAGTTTGTTCAATAAATCGTTCGTGTCTTTTATGTAACCAGGGAGACTGGTGGCTATTGGCTGTAAATGAGAGTCTACCCACTCTCCTAGGCGTTCATTTAAAGAGCCTATCCCCGCCACTATAGGTCGACCTGTAAGGGGATTTAACCCCTTGTGGATCTTTGGTAGGTGGTGGAATATTGGTGTTATGGGGCATTCTGGAATAAGAAATTCTTTCTCCCTAGGAGTGAATATACCCATTCGTGTGGCTCTATCTATGAGTGTGGAGAGCGTGTTTTTGAAAGCAATAGTGGGGTTGGAGGGTAGTTTCTGGTATGTGTGTGTGTCAGATAGTTGACGCAGAGCTTCTTTTTTGTAGACTTCTACATCTAAAACCGCCACCATACCCCCCTTATCTGCGTTTCTGATGACAATCTGGTCGTCTGCGGAGAGCCTCTTAAAGGCTTGTCTCTCCTTGACGGACAGATTGTCCTGTGTAAATTTCTTTCTGTTGCAGCTGTGAGCCAGGTGTACCAAGTCCCCCTCCACCAGTTTTTGGAATGAGTCAAGATTCTTACCTCTGGCCGCCACCGGATAAAAATCTGATCTACCCCTGGAGATTTCAATATGTACATCCGTGGGATTTAGAGGACAAGGATCTGACTCATGTGCCAAATCAGTTAAATCCTGTAGAGCACAGTTATCAACGAATAGTATGGGTGAAGAAGGGGACTCACCTGTGTCACAGCTGTCTACAGACACATTGGGCTCATCCACTGCACAATCAAAAAAATGTTTCCTAAGAGTTAAAGTCCTTGAGAATTTATTAATGTCCAAGATTGTTTCAAAAAGGTTGAAATGTCTGCTAGGACAAAAGTTCAAACCTTTGGCCAACAGGCTGACCTCTTCTGTGCTCAGTTGTTTTTTGGACAAATTAATCACACTGTGTTTTACTTCCTCGGCGTCTTCGGCGTCTTCTCCCGCAGCATATAGCGTGTGTTGTTCGTGGCGTTTGTGTTTCCTACCACCTCTTCTTGTCTTTTTGTGGAGGGTTTCTTTTTCTTGGTTTGTCTGGACCTGTGAGGGTTTCCAGGGGAGCGGCTGTTGGTGGATCTGATGGATTCTGGTGGGGTTGGAGATCTGTCAAGTGATGAGTTTGACATGGTACGTGCTAGAGTGTTGTCGGCCGACTCCCCTTCATGGTCTGAGAAACTTACTCGTTTACCTCGGTTTTTGCGGGATCTGTTGGACTTGTAAAGTGGCTTGTGCCAGGTGTAGACCTTGTTTCCTTGATAATCATCCTTATCCCGGGCCATTTTGCCTTTCTTGGTATCAATTACTGCTCTTTCCATTCGATCTAGTTTCTTGTTTAACCTTTCATCGAGTTCAGAGAAACCTTTAATCGCTTGAGAAGTGGTAAGATCTTTTTGTATTGTGGAAATATCCAGTTGTAACTTCTCTGTTTCTTTTTTCTTTGAGGCGATCAAAATCTCCATGAGTTTAAAGGAACAGGTGTCTAAAGTGTCTGTCCACTGTTTTTTGAAATCTTCATCAAATAAATCTGAGGTAGGAAATTTTTTGATTCTTAGTCCTCGAGGAATGTGCAGTATTGATACATATTCTGTAAGAAAAGTAATGTCCCAATAGGCTCTAATCTCTTTAGACATTAGTTGTTCTAATTTCCTAAAGAGCCTTATCAATTGTATTTCATCGTCTTCCGACGGTTGTAAGGTGTATGCTTGCAATGGCTGTCTTAGAGGATTATTGGATGGTGCTGTAAGAGTTCTGCTAAAAGCTGCTTCCACAACAGGCACTTGTGTACTGGGGTGATCCATGATTTATTTCCAATATTGTTCTCTCATTCTGAGACCAAGAGTGGTCTTCCAAAAATCATAAGGTTATAATAAAATATATATACCTTGGTGGTGCGGGGAGATGACCGAGCTGGTGGAGAAAAAGTCGTAAATGGCGTACCTGAAGACAAAAAAATGGTTAACAATAAAACACAGTAAACGGTAAAGTATAAAAAATTGCATACCTGAAAAGCAAACATGATAAAACATAATAACAATAAAACATTGCAGAATAGAATACAGTAAAAAAGAGCAGAACAATAGAGAGAGAATAGAGAGAGAGAGAACAATAAAACGACAACTATTTTTTTTTTTTATATATATATATATATATATATATTTTTTTTACACTTTTTTTTGTAACTAACTTTTATAACTGTAACCGGTTCCAGGTTTGGGTCTCTCAAAATGCGATGGCATCTTGAGAGACCCTGTGAAAGTGTGTCCTAGTCTGTGCAATGCTGTACCCTACGCTAATACTCAACTAGTGAATGGTAGCGTTCAAAACATTCACCAATGCAAAGACCAGGATTGTCAGGACAGGAGGGACAATAATAGCGGGTGTCATGCCTATATCCGCGCTTGCTGAAGACACAACATCTTTTTTGGGGGGGTTCACTGGGTAGGGGTACTCGGGAGGACATAAAAATGCCTCTCATGCAGCCGACTGCATTTGGTTGGGGATGTGAATGGGGGAAGTATGGGCACTGCAGAAGTGGTGGGTTCCCAATTAGGATTGGTGAATTCAGCAGGAAGGGCACTATGGGCACGACGGGCCTGTGTTTGTCTTCTTCTTGGTGGCAGCGGGACACTACTTGTGCTTGCCACCTCACCAGCTTGAACTGCACTTATGGGACTCGCCACGTCACCAAGTGTTACTGCAGTGCTGGTTTGACTACGATGGGTGTACTAGGCCGCTGGCTCTTGCCAGTTCACCAAAACGCTACCAAAAAAACTGTTAGCGATCGCAGGGATCAGGCCTGACTCTGCGAACGCTGCAGTTATGCGTTTATGCGTTTAGTGTTTTGTAAGTGACAGTGATCGATCAATACTGCACTTGGGTGGGCTGGGCTGGGCCGGGCGGAGGGGCAAAACGCAGGTGCTAGCAGGTATCTGGGCAGATACTGCTAACACTGCGTTTTTGGGAACCCTAAGCTGCTGGGGACGCTAGTATAGATCTGATCGAAACAGATATTGATCTGTTCAGATACTATACCACTAAGGGAGGCGTATGCTGCGTGTGTGGGTGTTAGCGGTACTGGCGCTAACCTGACGCTGCCTGGGGCTGGTGCTTGCCAGTTCACCAAAACGCTACCAAAAAAACTGTTAGCGATCGCAGGGATCAGGCCTGACTCTGCGAACGCTGCAGTTATGTGTTTAGTGTTTTGTAAGTGACAATGATCGATCGATACTGCACTTGGGTGGGCTGGGTGGAGGGGCAAAACGCAGGTGCTAGCAGGTATCTGGGCTGATTCCGCTAACACTGCGTTTTTGGGAACCCTAAACTGCTGGGGACGCTAGTATAGATCTGATTGGATCAGATATTGATCCGATCAGATACTATACCACTAAGGGAGGTGTACGGTGCGTGCGTGGGTGTTAGCGGTACTGACGCTAACCTGACGCTGCCTGGGACTGGTGCTTGCCAGTTCACCAAAATGCTACCAAAAAACTGTTAGCGATTGCAGGGATCAGGCCTGACTCTGCGAACGCTGCAGTTATGCGTTTAGTGTTTTGTAAGTGACAGTAATCGATCGATACTGCACTTGGGTGGGCTGGGCTGGGCTGGGCAGAGGGGCAAAACGCAGGTGCTAGCGGGTATCTGGGCTGATCCTGCTAACACTGCGTTTTTGGGAACCCTAAACTGCTGGGGACGCTATTATAGATCTGATCGGATCAGATATTGATCCGTACAGAGACTATACCACTAAGGGAGGCGTATGCTGCGTGCGTGGGTGTTAGCGGTACTGGCGCTAATCTGACGCTGCCTGGGGCGACGCATATCACCGCCGGGCGATCAGGGGGCTAAACCTTTATTCGGTAATAAACGGCGGGTGCCCTGACACTATAAAAATTAAACGAACTAACCAGCATCACCCGTAACAGTTATACGGTGATCAGTGGTGAAAGGGTTAACTAGGGGGCAATCAAAGGGTTAAAACATTTATTAGGTAGTATATGGGGGTCCCTGTCACTATAAAACGCTGACAGCGAACCTAAATATTTACCTCCCTAACTAGCGTCACCAGTGACACTAATACAGCGATCAGAAAAATGATCGCTTAGTGACACTGGCGACAGGGGGTGATCAAGGTGTTAAAACTTTATTAGGGGGGGTTAGGGGGTATCCTAGACCTAAAGGGGGCTAACCCTAACTGCCCTAACACAGTAACTGTCACAAACTGACACCATGCAGTAATCAGAAAAAAATAAATAAATAAAAAAACTACTTGGTGTCAGTGTGACAGGGGGGGGAGGGGGGATTAGGGGGTGATCGGGGGGATCGTGGGGTAAAGGGGGGTGTTTTGTGTGCCTGGCATGTTCTACTGTGTGTGTGTTGTGCACTCACATTGAAGTCTTCTCTCCTCGGCGCCGGAACGGAAAATACCGAGCTGAGGAGAGATGACATCATTTCCTTTGCTGCTGTTTAGCATACAGCAGCAAAGGAATGATTTGATTGGCCGGCGGCGATCGCGAGGGGGGGCCATGAACGGATGGTCTCCCCCTCATCTCTGATCGCCGCTGGTCAGAAGCGTGATTCTGCCTGCCCGTGCCATTCTGCCGACGTACATCGGCGTGAGGCAGTCCTTAAGTGGTTAAACCATTTAAGTGGTATCTAGATCGGTGAATTGTGTAAAACATAAAGTAATTGTGAGGCCCAAAACATTTTTATTAAATTTGCACGACCTACCACCAATAAAGTTAATTTAGTCCATACTCTACTCTTCACCTTAAATCTATCCACTATAGGGCCAAGTTATAGTTTATATATTCCCTTATATTAGAAGAGACCCGTATTCTTTGGTATTTAAAGTATGTAACAAACTGTATTGTATGATCTATATGTGCTAAAGCCAGTGTCAGGTCCTCAACCGGCAGTAGCACTGATTTTTCCCAGTGTATAACAAACCCCGAGAAGCTACCGAAGGTCTTAATCAACTTTATCGCAGAGGTCAGGAATTGATCTGTATCTCCGAAGAATAGTAAGGCGTCATCTGCATACAGGGGAATTTTATCCGCTCTTCCTCCTCTCTCAAATCCCCCGACAGTAGTTGTTTGTCTAATTGCTATTACCAGTGGTTCTATAGCCAATGCGAAGAACAACGGTAAGAATGGACACCCCTGACTCGTACCTCTAGACAAAGAGAAATGCTCTGATAATGAGCCATTTATCTGCGTGCATGCTCGGGGAGCCGAATACAATAATTTAATCCACTTTACAAATCCTCTGCCCAGCCCAAATTTCTCCATGGCCTCCCATAAATATACCCACTTGACGCAGTCAAAGGCTTTGGCTGCGTCCAGGGATAGTATAGCTCTTTTCTCTACATTATCTGATGGTATCTACAAATTGAGAAATAATCTTCACAAGTTTGTTGTTGTAGATCTTCCTGGTATGAAGCCTGATTGATCCAAATGTATCAGCTTTTGTATAACTTTATTTAGTCTAAATGCTAAGACCCTTGCCAGAATCTTAGCACCAGAATTTAACAATGAAATCGAACGATATGACTCTGGCATTAGATGATCCTTATCTGGCTTGGGCAGTACTATAATACAGGCATCATTCATAGATTCTGGAAGCTTAAATGATGCATGTGCATGATTCAATACTTTCAGCAATTCTGGCAACAAAATATCTCCATAACTTTTATACATTTCTGATGGTAAGCCATCTAAACCAGGAGCTTTCTCATAAGGGGTGTCCAAGACTGCCCTGGTTAATTCCTCTAATGTTAGAGGTGCGTCAAGGTATTCTCTTTCCTCTGTGGAAATAGATGGTATTTTTAGCGGATTCAAGAAATCTCTGAGCTCATTCGGATGATAAATAGCCTTGCTCTGGTATAAATCCTTATAAAAAGTAATAAAAGAGGCTAATATATCCTCTTGGTTATGAGTAGAGATGAGCCCGATGTTCGAGTCGAACTTAAGTTTGACTCGAACATGGGGTGTTTGCCGAATAGTGAACAATTTGGGGTGTTCGCGGCAAATTCGAAAGCCGCGGAACACGCTTTAAAAGTCTGTGGAAGAAATCAAAAATGCTAATTTTAAAGGTTAATATGCAAGTTATTGTCATAATAAGTGTTTGGGGACCTGGGCCCTACCCCAGGGGACATGTATGAATGCAAAAAAAGTTTTAAAAACAGCCGTTTTTTCGGGAGCAGTGATTTTAATAATGCTTAAAGTGAAACAATAAAAGTGAAATATTCCTTTAAATGTTGTACCTCGGGGGTGTCTATAGTATGCCTGTAAAGTGGCGCATTTTTCTCGTGTTTAGAATAGTCCCTGCACAAAATGACATTTCTAAAGGAAAAAAGTCATTTAAAAGTAATAGCGGCTATAGTGAATTGTCGGATCTCGGCAATACAGATAAAAGTCATTGAAAAAAACGGCATGTGATCCCCCCAGTCCATTACCAGGTCCTTTGGGTCTGGTATTGATTTTAAGGGGAACCCTGCGCCAAAATAAAAAAATGGCGTGGGGGTCACCCCAAAAATCCATACCAGACCCTTATCTGAGCATGCAACCTGGCAGGCCGCAGGAAAAGAGGGGGGACGAGAGAGTGCCCCCCCCCTCCTGAACCATACCAGGCCACATGCCCCCAACATGGGTAGGGTGCTTTGGTGTAGCCCCCCAAAGCACCTTGTACCCATGTTAATGGGGACAAGGGCCTCATCCTCACAACCCTTGCCCAGTGGTTGTGGGGGTCTGCGGGTGGGGGCTTATCATCATTATTAGATGATTGGACTTTGTGGGACATTTTTTTTTTAATTTTTAAATAAAGGATTTGTCCCAAACCGTGTCTTGTCTTTTGTACCATTTTGACACTTTTTTTGTGAAATGGTGGGGGTACATTTGTACCCGTTACCATTTCACACAGGGGGGAGGCCAGGATTTGGGGTTCCCTTGTTAAAGGGGGCTTCCAGATTCTGATAAGCCACCCACCCACAGACCCCCACAACCACCGCACAAGGGTTATGGGGATGAGGCCCTTGTCTCCATCAACATGGGGACAAGGTTCTTTGGGGGGCTACCCCAAAGCATCCTCCCCATGTTGAGGGCATGTGGCCTGGTACGGTTCAGGAGGGGGGGGCGCTCTCTCGTCCCCCTATTCTCCTGCAGCCTGCCAGGTTGCGTGCTCGGATAAGGGTCTGGTATGGATTTTTGGGGGGACCCCCACGCAATTTTTTTAACCCACGCCATTTTTATAAAATTTTGGCACGGGGTTCCCCTTAATATCCATACCAGACCTGAAGAGTCTGGTATGGATTTTGTGAGGGGCCCCTACGCCATTAAAAAAAAAAAATTGGCGCAGGGTTCCCCTTAATATCCATACCAGACCTGAAGGGCACTGCTCCCGAAAAAACTGCCGTTTTTAAAACTTTTTTTTGCATTGATACATGTCACCTGGGGCAGGACCCGGGTCCCCAAACACTTTTTATGACAAAAACTTAAAAATTAGCCTTAACCTTAAAAATTAGCCTTAACCTTTAAAAATTAGCACTTTTGATTTTTCACGTTCATGTCCCATTGACTTTAACGGTGTTCGCACGTTCGAACAAATTTTTTGCCTGTTCGCATGCTCTGCTGCAAACCAAACCAGGGGGGTGTTTGGCTCATCCCTAGTTATGAGAAATATTCCTGGTTGGTGTACGTATACAGGAAATAAAATTGGACTTAACCTGGGACTTAACAATTACTGCTAATATTTTCCCATTTCTCTCTCCCTCCTCAAACTTACTCTTTGTAAGAGATTGATCCCTTTCAGCTTTTTCCATAGCTGTTCTTTTGTATAAAAGTTGTATATCCTTCCAAATAGCTTGATTCCTAGGTGTAGGGTTCTGAACATATTGGAGTTCTTTTTGTCGTACTTCTACTGCCAAAAGAGTTTCCCATTCCTTACTTGTCTTTTTAAATCTACTTATAGCTTGTATCAGTAACCCTCTTAAAAAGGCCTTCATAGTGTCCCATACCAACTGTGGAGTCATTGATTCTGCATTATTAAGAAAAAAATCAGTAAGCGATTGCCGCATGGATTCAACCTGTCTTAATACCTGTAACCATGAGGCATCCATACGCCAATAACTTTTATGTTTTAATTTTTTTTTATGGTCTGCAAAAATGGTGAATGATCCAAAACCCTCCTCGACACTGTATATTTGAAACCAATGGAAGAGTTATGCTGCGTACACACGAACGGAATGTCCGACAGAAAAAGTCAGACGGAAGCTTTTCGTCGTATATTCCGATCGTGTGGATGCCTCATCTGACGACCTAGAAATAGAACATGTTCTAAATATTTCCAACGGAACCAATTCCTATCGGGAAAAACGCTCATCTGTATGCTGTTCCAACGGACCAAAAACGACGCATGCTCTGAAGCAAGTACGAGACCGAAGCTATTGGCTACTGGCTATTGAACTTCCGTTTTTTAGTCCCGTCGTACATGTTGTACGTCACTGCGTTCTTGAAGATCGGACTTTGGTGTGATTGTGTGTACGCAAGACAGTTTCAGTGGAATTCCATCGGAAAAACCTTCATAGTTCATTGCGACGGGAAAACCGGTCGTGTGTACGCGGCATTAGTTCTGTGCCCAGAGCCAAGTAAATCCTGAAAAAAGTACCATGAGTAGAGGAACAGCAAGTACAAGCAAATATTCCATGATTGAAGGCGCCACTATTTCCTGCAGGTGTCTTACAAAGGGGGTCTCCGACTTTTGGACCCGACAGATAGCGATTCATACTCGCATCATGAACATTATTAAAATCCCCCATTATCATTTTTGGAATACCAAGGTATTCAGCCAAAAATATACTAATGCTCCTCAATATTTCTGAATTATATGGTGGTAGGACATACACTGATCCTATTATACGTGTAGTGGAGAAAAAAGAGCATACCAATAGGACATATCTACCTTGGGGATTGATCAATGTCTGTCTGCAGGAAAATTGTATCCTCGAGGATATAGCCATCAGTAAAAAGGTATCTAATACACATAACTTTTCCATTTTACTTTCTCTAGAAAGGTATACAACCATAAACATAAACAGAATCTTCAAGTATAAATGATAGCTCATCTTAACCACATGAAAACCCATCACAATATTGATATTTCGGTAAATAAAATCCCAATAAGTGTATATTGAATGGTTTGCGCAAAAGTTACAGCATCTACAAATGATAGGATATTTTTATGGAATTTTACATTTTTCTTACTAGTAATGGTGGCGATCAGCGATTTTTAGTGGGACTGCGACATTGCAGTGGACAAATCAGACACCTAACTGTCACTTTTGACACTTTTTTGGGGACCAGTGACACTAATACTGTGATCAGTGCTAAAAATATGTACTGTAATGCTGTGCACACACAAGCAGATTTCCTGTCGGAAAAAACCTGGATGGTTTTTCCGATGGAATTCCGCTCAAGCTTGCCTTGCATACATACTGTCACACAAAAGTTCTCTGAACTTTCGACCATCAAGAACGCGGTGATGTACAACATTACGACGAGCCTAGAAAACTAAGTTCAATGCTTCCGAGCATGCGTCGAATTGTTTCCGAGCATGCGTAGGATTTTTGCACGTCGGAATTTGTACAGACAATCGCATTTTCAGATAGGAACTTTTTCTGACAGAAAAAATTGAGAACCTGCTCTCAATCTTTTGCTGGTGGGAATTCCGCCAGCAAAAGTCCAATGGAGCATACACACGGTCGCATTTTCCGACCAAAAGCTCTCATCGGTCTTTTGCTGGCCGTATTTACGATCGTGTGTGCGTGGCATTACTGTACTAATGACAGTGGCAGGGAAGGAGCGATCAAAGTGCTAAGTGTGTCCCTGGGGGTGCTTACTAACTGTGTGGGGATTGCTCTGATAGGGAGAACACAGAGATCCGTGTTCCTGCTTAGCAGGAACACAAGATCTCTATGTTTTCCCCTGTCAGAACGGCCATCTGCCTTGTTTACATAGGCATATCACTGTTCTGCCTCTCTTAGGAATGATCACAGGTGGCAAGTGGATATTGTGTCCCGGACCCGCTGATTGGCTCCCCCTCTATCCAATCAGCGTGCCCCCCAGAGGCTACTGCATGAAGCGACGTACAGGTAAAACATTTTTAAGATTATGGTATAAAAGGTGTTTCATTTATCATTTTTTGACAATCTGGCCTGGTACAGTGTTGACACAGGAATGCTAGAATCAGTAGTTTGTGCTATCAACCATATCCTGACTGGCTCACTTGACCACTACAGGTTACCCTTCAAACCCCTAGCCAGATAATATTAAAGAACCAGGGATTGTTGTTGAGGTATTAATGGAAAAAAATGTTCTACACCCACTCACATTAGATAAAAAAAAGGTTACCAGTGATATTTAGAAGGAAAAAAGCATAATAGTTCAACGGGGGCACTATAGATACACGTGCAATCAACTTAGAGTAGCTAGACCCCTACATCCAGCTTTTTAGACCCCACAAGTATCTTTTTGTTACATAGTATAACATGATGAATATATATGAGAGATAAAGAGAAAATATATCATATTCTAGGAAACTATCACTATCAGAACGTGCACTGGCTTCTGGAGACCAAAATATTGGAATCTTTGGGAACCCCTCTTGATCTCATAGATAGACTTTGGCAGAATGGTGTACAACAGACTAAGGACATCAGAGTTAGGCTATACAATATTACCTTCTCAGATACATGCAAGTGATATGAGATTTAAGCACAACTTTAGACAGTCATGCTGTGTTAGGGCTTACAAAAAATTGAGAATGAGCTCTTGATATATCTGTCATGAGTGTACTAGCATACAAAATATGTCAAATATGGCAGAAATGCAAACATTCTCTGACTATTTCCATCGCTCAATAGAAAACTACTGGAACACTTCATCAAGTGTAAACTGCATCCTGAAATTAGAAGAACCATGGAGGAATTTTGATCAGGTCCCAGTGGTCTTTTAAGGCACAGACAGATCTTTCACTTCCTGCTGTTCTTAGAGTCACCCTTAGCCCAGTTGTGAGAGACAAGCAACATTTGTAATAGAGCAGTAGAAAACATTCAGCTGTCGCTATATGGTCCTTTTTGATTGTAACTCATGCTTGTCAAGCAGATGTTTTTTAGTCTATAAACTTTGCCTTGGAAAATTGAAACTGAATATGGGTGCAATTTAAAATGAAACTGTACTGGTCATGGGTAATTTTCTTAAAGTGTTTAAAGAAACCCACTTTTTAACTCAGGCTGGGTTCACACTATTGGAAATTGGATGCATGTTCTCTGCATCTAATTCGCAATAGCAGGAGATTTTGACCAGCTCTCTATGGTGCCAGTTCACATATCTCCACTGCGCTCTGGTGCGAATTTGCACAGGAGCCCTGTGCGTCTTTTGGACTGTTTCAGGTCCGAATTCATCCCAAAATTTGGGCTGAAATCGGGCCTGAAACAGTGAACGGGGACGCACCGGACCCCTGCTGTCAGCTGCATGAAAATATACTGTGAACCCAACCTCAGGGTATTAATTTGTCTCTTAAAATCCCACCCCAACCTATTTATACTCACCTATTGCCAAACTTCATAGGTTTATTATTCCATTAGAGTTGTTAGTCAAACGCTATGCTAGTTCTGTGTCATATGGTATGAGCTTACACAGAGTTGTATATATTTGCCTACTCACGGGACAGTGTCCAGGCCTGATGACTGCCCATGAAAACAGAAGCACTGTATCATAGGAGGATATCACATGATCCACCATATATGGAAGCACATGGCATACCACAAAAGCTTTGATGCAATGGCGGTGGAGTGTAGCGAAGGTGACTATAAGATAGTAGTAGATACTGTCATTTTCTTATGTTGAAAAACTATATATATATATATATATATATATATATATATATATATATATATATATATATATATATATATATATATATATATATATATATATATATATATATATATATATATATAGGTATATATATATATATATATACAATATCTCCCAAAAGTTAGTACACTCCTCACATTTTTTGTAAATATTTTTTTATATCTTTTCAAGGGAAAACACTGAAGAAATTACACTTTGCTGCAATGTAAAGTAGTGAGTGTACAGCTTGTATAGCAGTGTAAATTTGCTGTCCCCTCAAAATAACTCAACACACAGCCATTAATGTCTAAACCGCTGGCAATAGAAGTGAGTACACCCCTCACGTAACAAGTAAAAATGTCCAAATTGGGCCCAAAGGGTCAATATTTTGTGTGGCCACCATTATTTTCCAGCACTGCCTTAATCTTCTTGGGCAAGGAGTTCACCAGACCTACACAGGTTGCCACTGGATGCCTCTTCCACTCCTCCATGATGACATCATGGAGCTGGTGGATGTTAGAGACCTTGAGCTCCTCCATCTTCCATTTGAGGATGCCCCACAGATGCTCAATAGGGGTTTTGGTCTGGAGACATGCTTGGCCAGTCCATCACCTTTACCCTCAGCTTCTTTAGCAAGGCAGTGGTCGTCTTGGAGGTGTATTTGGGGTTGTTATCATGTTGGCATACTGCCCTGCGGCCCAGTCATGAAGGGAGGGGATCATGCTCGGCTTCAGTATGTCACACTACATGTTGGCATTCATGGTTCCCTCAATGAACTGTAGCTCCCCATGCCGGCAGCACTTATGCAGCCCCTGACCATGACACTCCCACCACCATGCTTGACTGTAGGCAATACACACTTGTCGTTGTACTTCTCACCTTGTTGTCGCCACATATGCTTGACACCATCTGAACCAAATAAGTTTATTTTGGTTTCATCAGACCACAGGACATGGTTTCAGTAATCCGTGTCCTTAGGCTGCTTGTCTTCAGCAAGCTGTTTGCGGTCTTTCTTGTGCATCACCTTTAGAAGATGCTTCCTTCTGGAACGACGGCCATGCAGACCAATTTGATGCAGTGTGCGGCGTATGGTCTGAGGACTGACAGGCTGACCCCCCACCCCTTCAACCTCTGCAGCAATGCTGGCAGCACTCATACGTCTATTTCCCAAAGACAACCTCTGGATATGACGCTGAGCATGCGCACTCAACTTCTTTTGTCAACCATGGCGAGGCCTGTTCTGAGTGGAACCTGTCCTGTTAAACCGCTGTATGGTCTTGGCCACCGTGCTGCAGCTCAGTTTCAGGGTCTTGGCAATCTTCTTATAGCCTAGGCCATCTTTATGTAGAGCAACAATTCTTTTTTTGAGATCCTCAGAGGGTTCTTTGTCATGAGGTGCCATGTTGAACTTCCAGTGACCAGGATGAGAGAGTTAGAGCAATAACTCCAAATTCAACACACCTGCTCCCCATTCATACCTTAGTCCTTGTAACACTAACGAGTCACATGACACCTGGGAGGGAAAATGGCTAATTGAGTCCAATTTGGACATTTTCACTTAGTGGTGTGCTCACTTTTGTTGCCAGTGGTTTAGACATTAATAACTGTGTATTGAGTTATTTTGAAGGGACAGCAAATTTACACTGTTATACAAGCTGTACACTCACTACTTTACATTGTAGCAAAGTGTAATTTCTCCAGTGTTGTCACATTAAAAGATGTAATAAAATATCTACAAAAATGTGAGGGTGTAGTCACTCTTGTGAGATACTATATATATATATATTTATTTTTTTATTTTTTTTCCGACGGATGTTGGCTCAAACTTGTCTTGCATACACACGGTCGCACAAAGTTGTCGGAATTTCCGAATGTCAAGAACCCGGTGACGTACACCAAGTATGACAAGATTATAAAAGAGCAGTTCAATACCAAGCGCGCCACCCTTTGGGCTCGTTTTGCTAATCTCGTGTTAGTAAAAGTTTGGTGAGAGACGATTTGCGCTTTTTCAGACTCGTGGTTTTTTTTTTTTTTTCGTGGTTTTCAGATCGTTTTTCTGCTGTTCAGTTTGTGCTTGTGGGTTTGTATCTGGTCTTCAGTGCGTGCAGTGAGTTCCCATTGATTTATTCAGTGCGTTCTTGTCTGCTCGTTACTGATTTTCAGGTCGCTCTTCACAGGCCTTGCTGTTCTTCAGTGCTTTCTGTTACTTCGTTCTGACCAGCCGACCGCTTTGAAGCAATGTTGCATGTACATTCTCATCGTAGAGTTCGTGCTGTGCGGGGGCCTGGTGTTGGGGTTCTTACTTTGACACAAGCCCAGCCCATGAACAGGGTGGGGAGGAGTTCATGGACCAAGAATTGGTTGCTTCAGCGTAACCAATTCTGTCATATGCCTTTGCTCCGTGAGATCCGTGAGAATAATCCTGATGATTTCACTAACTTTCTCAGGATGACGGACCCCGTATTTCACCGTTTGTTGGCTTTGCTGACCCCTCATATCAGCAGGCAGGATACCTGCATGCGGCAAGCCATCACTCTGGAGCAGAAGCTCGTCGCCACGTTGCGGTACTTGGCGACGGGGAGAAGCCTGCAGGACCTCAAGTTCTCGACAGGCATCTTCCCCCAGGCTCTAGGGATCATTATCCCAGAGACCTGTTTTGCCATCATCCAGGTCCTGCAGAAGGACTATATTAAGGTAAGATTTATCCTTTAACATCACATTATATGCATTTAATGATTGCTAATATATTGTATTTCTTTCATCATTCCCTAATTACCATGATTGTAATATGCTGTGAATGTCCCCTTTGTCCTCATGCATGCTGGAATTTTTTAACGTTTTTTTGTCTTTTATGCATATTTGCCTTCACTTACCTCCCCAGCATGCTTTCCTGGGCTTATATCCACCTTGCCTAGTCACTTAACAATGTATTTTGTCAGCTCCATTGTAGTGCTTTACCCTAAACACCCCCTAAAATGTGTAAAAATGTTATTTGTGTCCTTAAATTCTGGCAGAGTGCCAGAGGCTTTTTTTGGGTCCCAAACTCATTTGGAACCCTCCCTCCCCCCAACCACTAAGTCAACCCATAACAATCCTCTATCTGCTGACTTTGCCAAACCCATACACACTATACCTACCTCTTTTGTGGTCAGATTTATGAATGAATTCCCCAAAGCATGTAGTGCAAGAGCCTGCCTGAATACTTTCAAATGGTACTGTTTAAAGTTTTTCTATCCTTTTATTATCTTGATAGGTAATTGCAGAATGTTAAAATTGTGCTCCAATTCGGACAGTGTGTATTTATATTTTTGTATTATGACACCTCTTACCTGTTCAGTGGGCTGCCAATAGTGTAAGCAAGGAGGGGCTGGCCAAAGTAACACACATTATGTATGCATTCATCTCTCAATGGAGTGGAGAGAGTTACCTGTCCAAAACATCTCCACCCCAACTAAAATATTTACAATGGGCCATCAGAGGGGGCTTATATCCACCTTGCCTAGTGGCTTAACAATGTATTTTGTCAGCTCCATTGTAGTGCTTTACCCTAAACACCCCCTAAAATGTGTAAAAATGTTATTTGTGTCCTTAAATTCTGGCAGAGGCTTTTTTTGGGGTCCCAAACTCATTTGGAACCCTCCCTCCTCCCAACCACTAAGTCAACCCATAACAATCCTCTATCTGCTGACGTTGCCAAACCCATACACACTATACCTACCTCTTTTGTGGTCAGATTTATGGATGAATTCCCCAAAGCATGTAGTGCAAGGGCCTGCCTGAATACTTTCAAATGGTACTGTTTAAAGTTTTTCTATCCTATTATTATCTTGATAGGTAATTGCAGAATGTTAAAATTGTGCTCCAATTCGGACAGTGTGTATTTATATTTTTGTATTATGACACCTCTTACCTGTTCAGTGGGCTGCCAATAGTGTAAGTAAGGAGGGGCTGGCCAAAGTAACACACATTATGTATGCATTCATCTCTCAATGGAGTGGAGAGGGTTACCTGTCCAAAACATCTCCACCCCAACTAAAATATTTACAATGGGCCATCAGAGGGGTGATGAATCTGATAAGTGGACCTTATATTTTTATCTTTAAATATTTATTAAAATAAATGTTATACTGATGTTGACCAAGAATGGACCAAGAATGTTTGTGTCTAATCTGCTTTCAATGTTTATGTGAAAAATGACAATTTTTTTTTCTGGTTTGACTCCACAGTTTCCTTCCACACCACAGGAATGGCAGACTGTGGCCTCCCACTTTGCCCAGCGGTGGGACTTTCCCAACTGCGGAGGGGTAATTGATGGGAAACACCTCCACATAGTCCCACCCCCAACTCAGGGTCATACTATTACAACTACAAGGGGTTCAATAGTATTGTGATGTTGGTGGTGTCGGCTACTTATGAGTTCCTGTATGTGGACGTGGGAAAGAATGGCCGGATGGTGGAGTCATCGCCCATACTGAGTTCTACAGGCATCTCCAGAATGGCAGTTTGGGCTTGCCACCTCCAGAAGACAATGCGGAAGGACTCCCATTCGTCTTCGTTGTGGATGAAGCGTTTGTGCTGGGGGACCATCTTATGTGGCCATTCCCTATGAGGACCCTCACCCCGGACCAGAGGGTTTTTAATTACTGGCTGGCCAGAGCCAGAAGAGTGGTGGAGAATACGTTTGGAATAATGGCCAGCCAGTTCTGCCTATTTCTTACACCGATACGCATGGCAGAATATAAACTCAGTCACATCATCCTGTCTTGCTATGTTCTCCACAACTTTTTAAGGAGAAATTCTTTCAACTATGCTGCCTCAGTTGGGCCTGAGGCTGGAATTCAGAATGCCCACAAGGTCCGTATAAGATACATGGAATACTTTGCAGGTAGGGGGGGCCATCGATATGCCAGACAATGTCTGAGACATTTTTAAAATAAAAATATATTTGAAACTGAACAAATATTTGCTTTGATTTACTGCTTGGATTTCTTTTAGCTGTCTTTTTTGTCCTTCTTCTTCAACAGTGCAAACAAAATTTCATTGATACATGAGGTGACAATCTCTTCTTTGGCTAACTATTATTATTATGTTGTGGGTCTGCTACACACACCTTGTTTTTGTTGTTAATGTATGTAATGCATTACTGACAAAAATATTAATATTTTACAGCACCATGACCAAAATTTGGGGAGTCATGAAAATTAGAACGCACTGTTGGGTGTTATTTACTAAAGGAAAATACACTTTGCACTACAAGTGCACTTGAGACTGCACTAAAACTGCACTTGTAGTGCAAAGTGGATTTGCCTTTAGTAAATAACACCCATTGGCACGGAAAACACCAACTTTTCTCCAAAAATGCTTTTGAGCATTGAAAAAAGAAGCCACGCATTGTTGATTATCAATATTTTTAATCAAAGCACAATCACATGTGAGTTTATAAAAGGGTTTTTGAACAAACCAACATGTTTGTTGTATAACTTTTTTTAGGTCACATTAAGTAGAAATTGCCTTTTAAGGTAAAACAGGCATGTTTAAAACCCTAAAAAAAATACACAACTCTGGAACTTACAAAGTTAAACTTTTATAAAGTGAAGGCAATATCAGACATGAGTATGTACAAACTGTGTTTGATATTGCGTTCAGAAGATGGGGTGATGTCACCCCTGTAAAAGCCAAATTTAGAAGATGCACACAAATGGTCTAATCTCAACATGTGCTAGCTGCCATCATGGGGGGTCAATGGATGTGTTTTGTGGGTGCAACCCCTTTCTCTCAGCTACTTTATTATCGAGAAAGGGGTTGCACCCACAAAACACGTACATTGATCTCCCGTGATGGCAGATAGCACATGTTGATACACTGTGTGCATCTTCTAAATTTGGCTTTTAACATACCTAAAAAATTTTAGTCATAAAAAAAAAAAACAGAAGAAATTTAGGGATTTCTGGGTGTTTTAGATTCTCCCTAAAATATCAGTGATGTTCTTCATTTTGTTTGGAACATCATTGATGTTTTGCTTTATGTTTTCTAAATCTCGATTACACCCCATTATCTCCCCGATGAGGATCTGGGCACTTTTACTGGTGAAATAACATTCCTCTTCCACAACATTCCGATCACCTACAAAAAAAACAAAAAAACACACCATGTATTATAAATATGCAGGCATTCATCTCTTACCTGAAGCTGCGGTCACAGACACTCACCTGTTGTGGTGACAATTTCTACAACGTCTCCCTCCTCCTCTGCTGGTTGGGTTTAGGGGATTTCCCCTTCTTCCTGAGGTGTGGGGTCCCTGGTCTCCTCTGATGAGTGGTGTCCTCCGAGTCTTTTCTCGCCTATGTGAACAAAAATAGGTATACTTAGCACACAGATATTTGATGGCAGAAATAGGAATATGAAACATTGCTTGGAAGTGGGGTACAATTGTCTGTTTTGGCAGAGTTCCAAGCTGAAGATTTTTTTTTGTCCTTGTAAAGCTTTAATACTTTACCTGTTTTGTGCAAGCTTCACAGATGGAGACACCCCTATATTATTCACTGGGGCACCTGTGTGGGCCCCCTAATAAAAAGGGTGTTCTGGTGTCCCACACTAGTGCTCCAGCGTCCAGATGTGTAAACAGCTGCTGAGTGTCCTCTCCTTACACAGAATCTAGTTTGCATTTCATTCTAGTTACAAACCCATCTAGACAACAAACTTTTTTAAATAGAAGTAGGTCAGAAAACGGTATTGAACTGCATCTGGACAAAACATCGTATTTTAGTGGCCGAACGAACAATGTTTCCTACGAATGATTAATGTGCCCATAAACATGAAAGTTGCCATTTTAAACTGTACAACAGTAAAGAAAAGCACATGGAGCAGCACGAACAAAATAAAAAGAAAGAAAAGGAACACAGGACAACTACTTACTTATTTGCAGCACTCTCCTGATCCTTCTATACTGATCGTGCTCCCTTAATTTAAGGTCTGAGACATAGAAAGTTCCCCTAATGGACTTTAAAGGCACATATGAAGGAATATTGGGAGAGTATATAGAGTAAAACGCTAGTTTATTCGTTACAAACAAATTTCTCAAGTAAATATCAAACACATAACATAAGTAAAAACAGGGAATGCAGTTCCATAGATATAGAGCTAATGATACCAATACGCTTGCACCCGACGCGTTTCGGAGTTGCTTTTTGCCTCCTTCTTCAGGGGTGATTGTAAGCTTTAAACAGAAATTTCTGTGTGGAAAATGGCATATACAACATATATAGTAAATATGCGTAAAAGTTAAACCAAAAAGCATACAATTACATAAATGTACATTTCTTCGTTTACACTTACATTGGTATCTATGGGTATTGGTTATGCATTCCAAGAAGTTTAAAAGCAGACAAACATGTTGACATATACTGCCCATCAGGCGCGTCCCCTGAGCATGGTGTATAGAGCTGTGATGGAGTGTATCCAAAATATTTATATGACCCCCATCGAAGTGGAGGTAAATAGGTAAAGAGGTATGAGGTAGTTTTACTTCCTTTCAATAGGAGTAAGAGCCCATTGATCAAGGGCATATAAGAGTTAGGATCTGAGATCACACTGAGGCCAAATGCGGGTCCTGTAGATTATGAGAATATATAGATAAGTACATGTAGGTAAAACATATAAATGGCTGGAATAATGGGTAGGACGTCCTATAATGTATCCTACCTGATCAGCCTACAGTATACGGATCAGCAGCTGGTGGTGGAACTAGATCCGATAGAGCCCAAGAAATCTGAAGGGTCTACATGCAGAGAGAGAAGGGATATATCAAAGCCCTAGTAGTGTATTTCTAAAAAGAGGGGGGGGGGGGGGGAGGGGGAGGGGGGAAAAAAAGAGGGAAAAAGGGGGGGAGTGAAGTGGACAAGGGGAAAGAAAGGGAAGGAAAGAGAGGGGAAAAGGAGTGAGGGAGAGGAAGTGAGGAACAAGAAAGGGAAAGGAGACAGAAAGAGAAAAGAACAGAAAACAAGAAAAAGGGGGAGGAGGGGGGAGGGGGGGGAGGGAAAAAAAAAACAGGGGAAGAGAGGGAAAGAAGGAGAGGGAAAGGGGGGGGGAAAGAAGAGAGGAGGGGGAAAGAGGGGAAAAGAGGGAAATGGGGGGGGAGAAAAGGGGGGAAGGGAGAAAGAAGGGGGGGGAACAAACAAGGGGGGCAAAAAAAAAAGGGAAAAGGGGGGAGGGGGGGGGCGGGGGAAAGAAAAACGAGGGGGGAAAAAAAGGAAAGAGGGGGGAAAAAAAAAAAATGAAAGAGGGGGGGGGGGGGAAGAAAGGGGGGGGGGGGAATGGAAGGGGGAAAGAGAAGGGAGAAAGAACAGTAAAAGAAAACCAAGGGAAAAAACAATGAGGGAAAGAAGGAAATGATACATAGAAATGCAGGTGTCAGTTCAGATTAATGGCTGGTGATTTTGGTAGTAGATTCTCAGTCAATCAGTATGTATGGTTTACTTACAGTTTTGTAACAGCAGCTCACACCGACAGCGTCCTGCTTCAAGCAGATGACGCCTGGTATGAGCAAAGGCTGTGTATATAAAGCCCTCCCCACCAATCAGCTGTTGATAGGAGAGAGACAACAGCTGATCGTGGATGGTGGAGGAGGGACGGACGCGCTCTGACTGGCCCCCCGGGTGGAGCGAGCGCCGCCAAACCCCCACAGCGCATGCGTGCGCAGACGTCGTGAGGCGTGGCCATGCCTACTACACCCGCCGGCACGTCTAGCTTCCCCAACGGACTGCGCACGTCCACTGGGGTCGCAAGATGGAGGACAGTGTGGAAAACACTGTACCTCACACAGCGCCGCCATGAGCTGAGATCGCTCAGGCGGCTTTGTGTGCCGGGTGGACACACAGATCACAGTGTAGAGCTGGTGCAGAATATATTAAAGCACACACACATTGTGCCTCTTGTAGGGGAAGAAGAAAACTACATATGTATTCCAGGGGAAGCAATACTGATGGGCAGCATTATACAAGTTGGGACAGAATCTCCATGGAGGGGCACATAGTATTAAACGGTAGTTATGTAGATGGATATAGGGGGTGTGTACCAAGAAATACGTCATATAGGTAGGGACCAGGAATATCACAAAGTATTGTACATATAGAGTCCAGATACCTATGTCCTGGGATAACGTAGTATACAATAGGCAGGATGTATAACTGCTACAGTAGCAGTTTTTTTCCCCCCTTGTTTGTTCCCCCCCCCCTTCTTTCTCCCTTCCCCCCTTTTCTTTCCCCCCCCATTTCCCTCTTTTCCCCTCTTTCCCCCTCCTCTCTTCTTCCCCCCCCTTTCCCTCTCCCTTCTTTCCCTCTCTTCCCCCTGGTTTTCCCCCCCCCCCCCTTCCCCCCCCTCCCTCTCCCCCTTTTTCTTGTTTTCTGTTCTTTTCTCTTTCTGTCTCCTTTCCCTTTCTTGTTCCTCACTTCCTCTCCCTCACTCCTTTTCCCCTCTCTTTCCTTCCCTTTCTTTCCCCTTGTCCACTTCACTCCCCCCCTTTTTCCCTCTTTTTTTCCCCCCTCCCCCCTCTTTTTAGAAATACACTACTAGGGCTTTGATATATCCCTTCTCTCTCTGCATGTAGACCCTTCAGATTTCTTGGGCTCTATCGGATCTAGTTCCACCACCAGCTGCTGATCCGTATACTGTAGGCTGATCAGGTAGGATACATTATAGGACGTCCTACCCATTATTCCAGCCATTTATATGTTTTACCTACATGTACTTATCTATATATTCTCATAATCTACAGGACCCGCATTTGGCCTCAGTGTGATCTCAGATCCTAACTCTTATATGCCCTTGATCAATGGGCTCTTACTCCTATTGAAAGGAAGTAAAACTACCTCATACCTCTTTACCTATTTACCTCCACTTCGATGGGGGTCATATAAATATTTTGGATACACTCCATCACAGCTCTATACACCATGCTCAGGGGACGCGCCTGATGGGCAGTATATGTCAACATGTTTGTCTGCTTTTAAACTTCTTGGAATGCATAACCAATACCCATAGATACCAATGTAAGTGTAAACGAAGAAATGTACATTTATGTAATTGTATGCTTTTTGGTTTAACTTTTACGCATATTTACTATATATGTTGTATATGCCATTTTCCACACAGAAATTTCTGTTTAAAGCTTACAATCACCCCTGAAGAAGGAGGCAAAAAGCAACTCCGAAACGCGTCGGGTGCAAGCGTATTGGTATCATTAGCTCTATATCTATGGAACTGCATTCCCTGTTTTTACTTATGTTATGTGTTTGATATTTACTTGAGAAATTTGTTTGTAACGAATAAACTAGCGTTTTACTCTATATACTCTCCCAATATTCCTTCATATGTGCCTTTAAAGTCCATTAGGGGAACTTTCTATGTCTCAAATTTTGAATTTAGGATGTGGCACAACCTGCAGATAATTAGCCGATCAAACCCTCGTCCTTAATTTAAGGTCCGACCACCGTTTCCTCAGTTGATCCTTGGATCGCCGTACCCCAAAATTCCTGTGCAGACTCTTCACAACTTTAGCCATAATCTTGGCCTTTCTGACATTTGGGTTTGGGTAAGGTCCATGCTTCCCATCATAGTCGGCCCTCTTCAATAAGTCCACCATCTCCACCATCTCTACAAAGGCCATATTTGATGCCTTAAATCTTCTCCTCGGGGATCGTGACGTTTCTGGCTCTGGGCTTTGCTCCTCCTCCTCGTTGCTGGAATTATCACGCACCTGTAGTCTCTCTGCCATGTGCTCTCCCCCACTGCGCTGAAAGAGAAGGGGCGGGGAATAGACTAGAAAGAACATCAGGGACGGGCGGAGTTTCACGCATTCACGCATGCACAGTGTATATAAAGCGCAAGACGCGTGCGTCGTACGTACGATCTGTGAGCGGAGGAAGGAGTATCGGAAGCGCCGATCGTGATAATGAAGGGTACCATTTTAACTTGGACCTATACTGCTTATAGATTGAGGCCTATATTGGGACAAGATTAGGAGAGTTTAGCCTGACATTAGGGTTTGTCTTGTGTTGTGTCTTGCAGAGAACATGGATCTAGTCAATGATCATGATTTTATGCCAATATTCATTGATATGTTCAGGGAGCTGCCCTGTCTGTGGCAGGTAAACCACCCCGATTATAAGAATCAAACAAAGAGGAAGGCAGTGCTGGATCAATTGGTGCAATTTGTGAAGCCGGTGATCCTCACGGCAGACATCCCCTATTTGAAGGCCCTAATTGGTGGCCTGAGGAGCACTTATCTTAGGGAGCACAAGAAGGTCCAGGATTTCCAAAGATCAGGAGCTGCAGCAGATGACATTTATCTCGCCAGGCTGTGGTACTATGACAGACTGCATTTTCTGGCAGGCCAGCACTCTCCAGTCTTCCTTCTAATTTCCCCCCCCCCAGCTGAGGCTTCTGATGCCCAACCTGGGCCTTCCAGGCAGCAACATGTGGAGGAGCCCAGCTTGAGCCAGGTATAGCATTCTTCTAAATATTTCTGGTTGTCAAATTAATGATGTTAAATATATGTTAGTTTTGATAACTAATTTCTGATTTCACAAAGTGTTTTACATATCAATAGACAGTAGTGGCCACAAATGATTGTGACCAGAATGAAAAATGCTGGGCTCAGAATGATAATCTTTTCTATTTATTGACATTCAATTTGCAACAGTCATGAAAATTGTGTGTGATTGCTGAACCAAAAACTAAAACGATGTCCCTTTTTCATACACAGGAAAGTCTCAGCCAGGAGGTAGCAGGGGTAAGTGGCAGCCAGGAGGTGGCCAGGCCCAGTAGCCTGCCCGATACCCAGGTCCCTCCCCTCTGCCCTCCACAAAAAAGTGACAGGAAGAGGAGTAACATGAAGGAGGCAGCAATTGGCCTATTTATGAAGGCTACTGCGGCCCTCAGAACCCCCCACAGTCTTCAAGAGGACTTTGCCTATATTACAGCCTGCAAAATTCTGGAAATGGAGGAGGGCCAACGCCTAATATGTGAGTATCTCATCTTACAAGCCCTAAATAAGGGGTTTAGGGGCCAACTCACAAGCCAAGGACACCTTTGTGAGTTCAACCATGGTCCTCCTCCTCCTCCTTCAGGTCCTCCTCCTCCTCCACCTCCACCTCCTGCCACACCTCCAACACCAGAGCCACAGCCTGGAAGGAAGTGTCTAAGGAAGACCAGAGAGTGATGGCCATGGGTTCAGTCTGGTCTGGCAAAAGATGCAGGCTCTTGTATGACCACAGCCAGCCTGGGGACATAGATGTCACCTGCTGCTGTTCCTGATCTCTTGTAGTCCTGGACCGGATTGTGCTCACTATTATAAGGACTCCTCAGGCCAAGAATTTTGACTGTAAAATAGTTGATGTCTGCCCTGGGGTACAAAGGCTTTGCTAAGTTCACCAGTTTTTCCCAGTGTTGCCTTCCCCTTTATTTTGTTATGACCCAGAATAAATGGCTATTTATTTTTCACAAATACTTGCCTATGTGTTTTACTTCAAAAGGGACAGTTTGTTTGTGAGGAGGCAGGTACATTTCCAAAATACAATGTCAAATTAACAAGGGACACCAACACCAACCAATCTCCTTGAGATTCTAAAATCCAATATAATAATGGCATTGTGGTAACCTGACACACAAAACCCACAAAAATAATTATGGAGATCACCAAAAAAAAAACCCAGGAGATCTTGATTAACCACTTCGCGCCCGCGCTATAGCCGAAAGACGGCTGCAGCGCGGACGCTATCTGCCGGGAGGGCGTCCCTGGACGTCCTCCTGTTTACTTCCGCGTTGCGCGCTCCCGCGGGCACGCATCGGGGAAGTTTTGTGCTGGCCGTGTCCCTTGGACACAGCCAGTCACAGATCGCTGAAAACGGCCAATCATAGCGGCCGTTTTCAGCGCGAACGCTCTGTCAATGAGAGATGATCTCAAATGTAAACATATGAGATCATCTCTCATTGCCGGCTCTCCCTCCTCACACAGAGACAGCGTGTGAGGAGGGAGAGCGATCTGTGTTACTGAGAGAGGGTTACTGTAAGTTACTTTGAGTAAAACACACACACTGTGCCAACATATCAGCCATCTGCCAGTGCCATCTGCCAGTGCCATCTGCCAGTGCCATCTGCCTGTGCCATCTGCCCGTGCCATCTGCCCGTGCCATCTGCCAGTGCCATCTGCCAGTGCCAGTACCTCTGTCAGTCCCATCTGTCAGTCAGATCTGCCCGTGCCATCTGCCTGTGCCATCTGCCCATGCCATCTGACAGTGCCATCTGCCCGTGCCATCTGCCCGTGCCATCTGCCAGTGCCATCTGCCAGTGCCAGTGCCATCTGCCAGTGCCAGTGCCTCTGTCAGTCCCATCTGTCAGTGAGATCTGCCCGTGCCATCTGCCCGTGCCATCTGCCCGTGCCATCTGCCCGTGCCATCTGCCAGTGCCAGTGCCATCTGCCAGTGCCATCTGCCAGTGCCAGTGCCTCTGTCAGTCCCATCTGTCAGTCAGATCTGCCTGTGCCATCTGCCAGTGCCATCTGCCAGTGCCATCTGCCTGTGCCATCTGCCTGTGCCATCTGCCTGTGCCATCTGCCTGAGCCACCTGCCAGTGCCATCTGCCAGTGCCATCTGCCAGTGCCTCTGTCAGTCCCATCTGTCAGTCAGATCTGCCAGTGCCATCTGCCAGTGCCATCTGCCAGTGCCATCTGCCAGTACCATCTGCCAGTACCACCTGCCGTCAGTGCCACCTGCCGTCAGTTCCACCTGCCGTCAGTGCTACCTGTCAGTGCTACCTGTCAGTGCTACCTGTCAATACCATCTGTCAGTACCACCCGTCAGTGCACGTGCCATCTGTTATCAGTGTCACCAGTGCCACGTAGGAGTGCCAGCTATCATCAGTGCCTTCTGTCATCACCAACAATGGCTAGAAGAGTATATTCAGCTGAGGAGGCGTACAGTATTCTTGCGGGCGACGAGAGCAACGGGGAGCTCTCCGCTTCTGATTCCTCCTCATTTTCTGACTCTGAGTCTGACGTGGACTACGAGCCTGTCCTAACCAGTGGTACCCTGACAGCCTCAGAGGAGGATGAGAGTCCGCCCGCCAGACGAAGGCGTACTGGTGAGGAGGCAGTGCCATCCACCAGCACCGCAGTGCCATCCACCAGCACCGCGGTGCCATCCACCAGCACCGCAGTACCTCGGCAAAGGCCACATACCAGTGGGGTGTCACCTCAGGCCCAAAGGGTTAGGTCCCATGCCAGCCTTCCCTATTCCCTTCAAAACCCCTTGTGGCTGCCACCCAATTCAGGGGAAGCTAACGTTCCCCCTTTCACTGCCCAGCCAGGAGTCCAGGTGGACACAGAAAATTTTTCCCCGATAGACTTTTTCCACCTTATTTTTACTGAGGACATGCTTGCATCTATTGTTGCCCAGTGCAACCTATATTCCCAACAATTTATTGCAAGCAACCCAACGTCCTCTTATGCCCGTCCCTACGAATGGAGAGCCCTAACAGTGGAGGAGTTTAAAAATTTTTTGGGCCTCGCGTTCTGTATGGGACTAAACAGAAAAAATCAAATACGTTCGTATTGGTCTACCCTCCCCATCTACCACATGCCCATCTTTTCCTCAATAATGCCCAGGACCAGATATCTCATGATTATGAGATTCCTTCACTATAACGACAATACCCAGTGCCCTCCCCGAAATCACCCAAATTTTGACAAGCTTTTTAAAATTCGGCCCCTAATAAATTATTTTTCAGAAATCTTCCCCCAGTTGTTTACCCCAGGACAACACATATGTGTGGATGAGTCCCTTATCAAATTTTCTGGAAGGCTGGGCTTAAAACAATTTATTCCCACCAAAAGGGCCCGCTATGGGGTGAAGATGTACAAGTTGTGCGATCGTGCTACAGGGTATACCTATGCCTTCATGGTATACGAAGGGAAGGACACCCAGCTACATCCCCCTAATTGCCCAGAATATATCGGATCGAGTGGGAAAGTTGTTTGGCAACTCATAAACCCACTTCTGGAGAAAGGCTACCATCTATATGTGGACAATTTTTATTCTAGTCTGCCCCTGTTCCGAAACCTTCATAGCAAGAAGACTCCAGCATGCGGCACCGTAAGGACGAATCGGAAGGGCTTTCCTCAAAGCCTCGTCAACAAAAAGTTAAGAAGAGGGGAGGCGGCGAGCTTACGGAATGAGGAAATTCTGGCTGTGAAGTGGAGGGACAAAAGGGACGTCTACATGCTTTCTTCAATCCACAACAACACATTTGTTGAGATCAGCAGGAGGAATGGCCCAATTCAAAAGCCGACGTGTATCTATGAATACAACATGTATATGGGGGGTGTCGACTTCAACGACCAGATGCTCGAGTCCTACCTTTCCACCAGAAGAACATACCAGTGGTACAAAAAAGTTTTGATTTATTTATTTAATTTGGCCATTTACAACACCTATGTAATTTATCGCAACTCCACCGACAGACCCAAACCCTTCCTTGGCTACCAGGAGGAAATCACCACTGCCCTTATATACCCGAACGGCCCACCAGAAAACATTAGATCCGATGTAATTAGTAGACTCTCTGAACGCCAATTTCCCGATAAAATCCCTCCCAGACCAACAGGCCAAAAACGACAAAAAAAATGCCGGGTGTGCTCCAAACGAGGGGTGAGAAGAGACACCACTTATCATTGTGCCCAATGTCCTTCCCAACCAGGCCTCTGCATAGTTGACTGTTTCCGCCGTTACCATACTTCACTAAATTATTAGTGAAGTATGGTAAACATAACACTCACTTCCTGCCTTCACACCCCTTATGCCTCTGCTTGCTCTGTAACTGACCCTGGCTTTTTATTCGACCATGCTTCTGCCTACCGATTCTGTTTATATCTCTGCCTGATCTGGAACTGACCCTGGACTGTTATTCGACCATGCTTCTGCCTACCGATTCTGTTTATATCTCTGCCTGATCTGGAACTGACCCTGGACTGTTATTCGACCACGCTTCTGCCTACCGATTCTGTACATACCTCTGCCTGATCTGGAACCGACCCTGGACTGTTTGACCATGCCTCTTGCCTGCCTCTTGGACTGATCTTGTACCCTGCCAGTGGACTAGTGGGATTCAGAACACAGGGGTCTCACATATGTGAGGGGCTCCAGAATTGTTTTTCTGGATGAAGAAAACAATTTCATTTGTTTTCTCATTCCTAGATTAGGGTCTGGAGACTCGGAGGCTTCAAAGAGATTTGGGTGGGAGAAGCCTCTACCCCTGTCCCCATTCTGTCCTGAACGAGGCCCTACGTCTCCCTGCTGCCTGTAGGACCTATGCCATCATGCCTCTGCCTGTCGCATGAACTGACCACACCACATGGACCTGCCTACTACCAGGACCAATATATTGGCACTGCTGACAATCTCTGCCTGCACTGACCCTGGACTATATATGGACAGTATCCCTGCCTGCTGCCTGTACTGACTATGGACAGTATTCCTGCCTGTTGCCTGGACCAGTGCTATCCTCCTGTGTACAACTGCGCTACTACAACCACAGGTAATCTTTTGTTTACTCTTTGCTCAGCATAATGTATTTTGGGGTGTAATTCTTGGTATGTGAATGCTATGTGTCCATAGAACATCTGATGGTGTTCCTTGCATGTTGGGCCTCTGTATGTGCCCAGGCTGTGTAAAAGTCTCACACATGTGGTATCGCCGTACTCAGGAGGAGTAGCAGAATGTATTTTGGGGTGTCATTTTTGCTATGTACATGCTATGTGTTGGAAATATCTTATAAATGCACAACTTTGCGTAAAAAAAATGCGTTTTCATTTTTTTTCCACATTTTCCAAAAACTTTTGGAAAAAAATGAACCGTTCAAAAGACTCATTATGCCTCATAGATTATACGTTGGGGTGTTAGCTTTCCAAAATGGGGTCACTTTGTGGGCGTTTCCATTGTCCTGGTGCTCCAGGGCTTTCAAAATTGTAATAGGTGGTTGAGAAATGAGATGTGTAATTTATGCTCCTAGAACGCCTGATGGTACTATTTCAATATTGGGCCTCTGTATGTGGCCAGGCTGTGTAAAAGTCTCACACATTTGGTATTGAAATACTCAGGAGGAGTAGCAGAATGTATTTTGGGGTGTCATTTTTGCTATGTACATGCTATGTGTTGGAAATATCTTATAAATGCACAACTTTGCGTAAAAAAAATGCGTTTTCATTTTTTTTCCACATTTTCCAAAAACTTTTGGAAAAAAATGAACCGTTCAAAAGACTTATTATGCCTCATAGATTATACGTTGGGGTGTTAGCTTTCCAAAATGGGGTCACTTTGTGGGCATTTCCATTGTCCTGGTGCTCCAGGGCCTTCAAAAGTGTAATAGGTGGTTGAGAAATGAGATGTGTAATTTATGCTCCTAGAACGCCTGATGGTGCTATTTCAATATTGGGCCTCTGTATGTGGCCAGGCTGTGTAAAAGTCTCACACATTTGGTATTGAAATACTCAGGAGGAGTAGCAGAATGTATTTTGGGGTGTCATTTTTGCTATGTACATGCTATGTGTTGGAAATATCTTATAAATGCACAACTTTGCGTAAAAAAAAATGCGTTTTCATTTTTTTTCCCACATTTTCCAAAAACTTTTGGAAAAAAATGAACCGTTCAAAAGACTCATTATGCCTCATAGATTATACGTTGGGGTGTTAGCTTTCCAAAATGGGGTCACTTTGTGGGCGTTTCCATTGTCCTGGTGCTCCAGGGCCTTCAAAATTGTAATAGGTGGTTGAGAAATGAGATGTGTAATTTATGCTCCTAGAACGCCTGATGGTGCTATTTCAATATTGGGCCTCTGTATGTGGCCAGGCTGTGTAAAAGTCTCACACATTTGGTATTGAAATACTCAGGAGGAGTAGCAGAATGTATTTTGGGGTGTCATTTTTGCTATGTACATGCTATGTGTTGGAAATATCTTATAAATGCACAACTTTGCGTAAAAAAAATGCGTTTTCATTTTTTTTCCACATTTTCCAAAAACTTTTGGAAAAAAATGAACCGTTCAAAAGACTCATTATGCCTCATAGATAATACGTTGGGGTGTTAGCTTTCCAAAATGGGGTCACTTTGTGGGCATTTCCATTGTCCTTGTGCTCCAGGGCCTTCAAAATTGTAATAGGTGGTTGAGATATGAGATGTGTAATTTATGCTAATAGAACGCCTGATGGTGCTATTTCAATATTGGGCCTCTGTATGTGGCCAGGCTGTGTAAAAGTCTCACACATTTGGTATCGAAATACTCAGGAGGAGTAGCAGAATGTATTTTGGGGTGTCATTTTTGCTATGTACATGCTATGTGTTGGAAATATCTTATAAATGCACAACTTTGCGTAAAAAAAATGCGTTTTCATTTTTTTTCCACATTTTCCAAAAACTTTTGGAAAAAAATGAACCGTTCAAAAGACTTATTATGCCTCATAGATTATACGTTGGGGTGTTAGCTTTCCAAAATGGGGTCACTTTGTTGGCGTTTCCATTGTCCTGGTGCTCCAGGGCCTTCAAAAGTGTAATAGGTGGTTGAGAAATGAGATGTGTAATTTATGCTCCTAGAACGCCTGATGGTGCTATTTCAATATTGGGCCTCTGTATGTGGCCAGGCTGTGTAAAAGTCTCACACATTTGGTATCGAAATACTCAGGAGGAGTAGCAGAATGTATTTTGGGGTGTAATTTTTGCTATGTACATGCTATGTGTTGGAAATATCTTATAAATGCACAACTTTGCGTAAAAAAAATGCGTTTTCATTTTTTTTCCACATTTTCCAAAAACTTTTGGAAAAAAATGAACCGTTCAAAAGACTCATTATGCCTCATAGATTATACGTTGGGGTGTTAGCTTTCCAAAATGGGGTCACTTTGTGGGCGTTTCCATTGTCCTGGTGCTCCAGGGCCTTCAAAAGTGTAATAGGTGGTTGAGAAATGAGATGTGTAATTTATGCTTCTAGAACGCATGATGGTGCTATTTCAATATTGGGCCTATGTATGTGGCCAGGCTGTGTAAAAGTCTCACACATTTGGTTTTGAAATACTCAGGAGGAGTAGCAGAATGTATTTTGGGGAGTCATCTGTGGTATACACATGCCATGTGAGAGAAATAACCTATTACAATGACAATTTTGTGGAAAAAAAAAAATCTTCATTTTGCAAAGAATTGTGGGAAAAAAATGACAACATCAAAAACCTCACAATGCATCTTACTGAATACCTTGGAATGTCTACTTTCAAAAAAGGGGTCATTTGGGGGGTATTTGTACTTTCCTGACTTGTTTGGGTCGCAAGAAATGAGATAGGCCGTCAGTACATCAGGTGTGATCAATTTTTTATGATTTGCACCATAACTTGTAAACTCTCTAACTTTCACAATAATTACTATTCACTAATTTGGGTTATTTTTACTAAAGATATGTAGCAGTATAAATTGTGGCCAAAATTTATGAAGAAAAATTACTAATTTGCAAAATTTTATCACAGAAACTAAGAAAAATGCGTTTTTTTTCTAAATTTTCGGTCTTTTTTCATTTATAGCGCAAAAAATAAAAAACCCAGAGGTGATCAAATACCACCAAAAGAAAGCTCTATTTGTATGAAAAAAAGGACAAAAAATTCATTTGGGTACAGTGTTGCATGACTGAGTAATTGTCATTCAAAATGTGACAGCGCTGAAAGCTGAAAATTGGTCTAGGCAGGAGGGGGGTTTAAGTGCCCAGTAAGCAAGTGGTTAAAAAAAAACCCAACAAATTATCAAAAATATAAAAACATAAACCCCCCCCAAAAATTGGTAGATCTGACGAATACAAATATTATATTCATGAAATCATGAGAAATAATAAAGAAAGAAGTTTGTGAGAAGTCTGTGTGAATATAAGCAGAAAAACAACTTCATTCTTGTAGTATTATAAAGAAGAAGAGAGTGCGCTGCATTCAACAATTTAAAACATTGCAGCGTGACGAAAGTGTTATATCCATTACAAACACTAGTTTTACCTGACAGCAGTTCCGTCTTGGAATTTATTCCGGGCATGCGTGGCACCTTGTGCGTCAGAGTTGTCCACATACGGTCAAAATTTACGCAAACGGATTTTGTCGTTGGAAAATTTTATAGCCAGCTCTCAAACTTTGTGTGTCGGAAATTCCGACGGAAAAAGTCAGATGGAGCCCACACACGGTCGGAATTTCTGACAACAAGCTCCGATCGCACATTTTCCGTCGGAAAGTCCGACCGTGTGTACAGGGCATTACAGTGACTGTGCCTGAACAAGTTGGCTGACTCATCAACATCATCATCAAACAATGCAGTTCCCGTGTGGCTGATCTCTTATGCAAAAAGTTGTTAACCATTTCATTATCATTATTTAATATTATTATTATTATTATAATTATTATTATTATACAGGATGTAAATACTGTAGCACCAACAGTTTGCACAGCACTTTACAACATGAGGACAGGCAGTACAGTTACAACAGAATTCAACTAAGGAGGAAGTAGAAGGCCCTGCTTGTTAGAGCTTACAATTTAATGCCGCATACACACGGTTGGATTTTCCGATGGGAAATGTTCGATGTGAGCTTGTTGTCGGAAAGTACGACCATGTGTATGCTCCATCGAACATTTGCTGTCGGACTTTCCGCCAACATATGTTTGATAGCAGGTTCTCAAATTTTCCACCAACAAAACTTTGTTGTCGGAAAGTCCGATCGTGTGTACACAAGTCCGCGCACAAAAGTTCATGCATGCTCGGAATCAAGTACGAGCCGGAAGCGCTCGGTCTTGTAAAACTATCGTTCGTAATGGAGGTAGCACATTCGTCACGCGGCAAATTTTGAAATCTCTCAATGCAGCGCATTCTCTTCTTCTTTATAATGCTAGAGTAATGAATTTTTGCGTTGCTGCTGATATTCACAGAGTTCTGACAAACTGATTTTTTATTATTTCTTGTGATCTCATGAATAATCTTTGGGCTTTTTTCTCGTGATCTCCAGAATATTTTTTTTTCTAGTGATCTCTATAATATTGTTTGTCATTTTGTGTGTCAAGTTACCACAACACCATTATTATCTTGTATTTTTTTACCTCAAAGAGATTCAACTATGTTGGTGTCCCTTATTAATTTGACATTGTATTTGTGAAATGTACCTGCCTACTCACAAACAAACTGTCCTTTTTGAAGTAAAACACATAGCCAAGTATTTGTCAAAACAAAAATTAGAAATGTAATGGGGGTCATAACAAAATAAAGAGGAAGGCAATGCTGGAGAAACAGTAGGAATTGTTGAAGCCTTTGTACCGCAGGGCAGACATCAATTATTTGACTGTCAAAATTGGTAACCTGAGGAGTCCATTTAATAGGGAGCACAATAAGGTCCAGGACTCCGAGAGATCGGGAGCAGCAGAAGATGACATATATGTCCCAAGGCTGTGGTCTTACAACAGCCTGCATCTTTTGCCAGACCACAACCAAACCCAGGCCATCACTCTCAACACTTCCTTCCATGCTTCCTTCCATGCTGTTCTGGTGGGTTGGGTGGCTGTGTTGTTTGTGGTGTTGCTGGAGGTGGTGGAGGAGTAGTATGGTCCAACTCACACAGGTGGCTTTTATTTGTGAGTTGGCCCCTCCTCCCCTTTTTTAGGGCCTGAAGAATGATCTCCAGATAAGGCATTGGCCCTCCTCCATGCATTCCGATTTACTCGCTGTCACACAGCCAAACGACTCGGGGCCACCAGGGGTCGTTGTAAGTACCGCAGTAGCCTGGCTAATTAAAGCAGTCGCGGACTCCTCCAGGTTCCTCGCCTTCCTGGTTCTTTTGGTTGGAAGGAGGAGGGGAGGAACCTGAGATTCAGCCAGGCTGCTTTCCCCGGCCTCCTCCTGGCTGAGAGTTTCCTGTGTATGAAAATGGTACATAGTTTTAGTTTTTTGGTCATCAATCACACACAATTTTGAGCTCATGACTGTTGCAAATTGAATGTTAACAAATAGAAAAGACTATCATTCTGACCCCAGCATTTTTCATTCTTGTCCCAATCATTTGTGGCCACTACTATTGATATGTAAACCACTTTGTTAAATCAGAAATTAGTAATCAATAACATCTAGCTAACATCATTCAATTTTTGTCAAGAAATATGTTGAACAATGCTATACCTGGCTCAAGCTGGGCTCCTCCACATCTTCTTCCTGGGTGGAAGGCCCAGGTTGGACTTAAGGAGCCTCAGCTGATGTTGAAGGAAGCGTGGAAGGAAGTGTAGATAGCGATGGCCTGGGTTTACTCTGGTCTGACAAAAAATGCAATCTGTCGTAGTACCACAGCCTGGGGACATATGCTCCCCAGGCTACCAATTGTGGCCTTCAAATAGTTGATGTCTGCCTTGGGATACACAGGCTTCACCAATTCCATCAGTTTCTCCAGCACTGCCTTCCTCTTTAGCTTGTTGGAGTATTCTCTGCATGTCACTTGCCAGAGACATGGCAGCTCACTTTACTTGTCCAGGAATTTGGGCAGGAAGCCCGGGTCAGTGAATTTATCCACCATTTTTTTTTAACAAACAGGTGTGCTTTATTGTATCATAGGGAGTCAAATTACAGAATACTTCTTGACATAATTCAGAGCATTACATGACAATTAAGTATGAGCAATTGCATAACAGTGTCATACATGCGTAGGAGGTGCAACATCCTTAAATATCAATATTTAAAACAAGATGAACACAGAGAAAAGTACCTCATGTGACCAGGGGCTTCCCCTCCCTCCCCCCCACATAATGCAGAAATCCACTGTGGTTCCCTAAGATGAGAGCCAAGGTGTCCACACTTTCTCAAATTTCCATGGACAACCTCGATTGATATATGTGATTCTATACATAGGTATAGCTGCCTCAATCTGTGCCTCCCAGGCGGACACGGTCGGGGGCGTGGGGTCTGTCCACTTCATCAATATTTCCTTCTTGGCATAATATAGCAGGAAGGAAACAAGTAATTTTAAATGATAGGTTCTTTGTTCATTGTCGTGAATCCCAAGAAGGGCCAACTCCGGAGTAATTGGTATGGATAATTGCAACCTGGAATTAATCTCTGCAAATATCGCACTCCAATATGTTGCTATCAATGGGCATTCCCAGAACATGTGGAAAAAGGTTCCAATTTGACACTTACATTTGTTACACAAAGGGTCTCTGTCAGGGAATATGCGATGGAGTCTCTGAGGGGTGTAGTAAATTCTATGTATAAATTTGACCTGGATTAACTTATCCCTGGATGCAATCACCAGTCTAGGACCATTATCCAGACATTCCTCCCAGTCCTCTCTGTCTAATGATGGGATGTCGGTGTGCCAGCTGTCCCACAGCCTTGCTATTTTAGGAGAGTCCTTACCCAGAAGTACAGCGTACAAGGTGGAAAGGGGCTTAGAGACATCTCCAGACGCCAAAAGTTCCTCAACTGGATCTGCCTGAAGCAGAGGCGTCTGAGGAAACTGAGCCCGTGCCGCATGCCTTAATTGAGAGCATCTAAACCACATCCCTCTGGGCAACTGAAATTTAGCCATTATTTCCGTGGTAGAGAGTAGTTCCCCCCTGGGCATAATTTGTTCTATGGTTGTGATGCCAAATCTGGCCCAAAGCTGTGGGTCTGGCACAGTCCGGAATTGTTTCAGAGCTGGATTACCCCATAACGGGTTCGCTGGCGATAGTTGGCCCGGTAGGAGGAATCTACGTCTTGCAGCCACCCACACCCTCCACGTTGCCCGAGTGGGCTCGGGGACTCGCGTATATGCACCCGGACCTCTATAGGGAAGGTTTCTTAGAACAGTAAGGGAGCCCAAATAGTTTGCCTCAAGACAGACTGCCGCATTCATTCTAGAACCCTGAAACCACCAGTAGGCCGACACCAACATAGCTGCCCAGTAGTAAACCTGAAAGTTGGGGAGGGCTAATCCTCCAAAACTGGCAGGCAGCCACAGGGTAGAGCGCGCCAATCTGGGGTTCCCACCCCCCCAAATAAAGGTTCCCACTAGACCATCAACCTCCTTAAAGAACGAAGCAGGGACCCATACCGGGGAGTTTCTAAAAACGTAATTAAATTTAGGAAGTATCATCATCTTAAGGAGGTTGATGCGTCCCAATAAGTTTAGAGGTAAGTCAGCCCAGGCCAGACATTTCGCACGTAACGTACTCAGGATAGGGTTCAAATTTTTAATTATGAAGTCTGAAGGGTTTTTCGTGATTATTATCCCCAAATACTTGAACTCCGTCACCCACTGTAGTGGGGAGGATGGTGGCCCAGCGGCAGCTGCATCGTCCAGAGGAAACAGCACTGATTTGGTCCAGTTGATCCTTATACCAGATAACCCACCAAAGTTGTCAAAGATTTTCAGGGCCGCAAGGAGAGAAGGGCCCGCATCATGCAGGTATAAAAGCGCGTCGTCCGCGTACAGAGACAGCCGCTCTTCCAGCAGACCCACCCGTAAGCCCAGGACATCCGGAGCACTCCTGACTGAAATTGCCAGTGGCTCCAATGCCAGGGCGAACAGGCTGGGGGAGAGCGGGCAGCCCTGCCTCGTGCCGCGGAATAAATCAAAGGGTTCCGAGACCCAATTGTTCGTACGGACCCTAGCCTTGGGGGCCTGGTACAACAATCTAATGCCATGTATAAACTTAGGGCCAAACCCAAATCTCTGTAGTACCAGCCACAAATAGTTCCACTCCACAGAGTCAAACGCCTTTTCGGCGTCAAGAGAGGCTATAACTCTGGTCCCTGAATTGTCATGTGGAATGGTGAGATTAAGAAAGAGACGCCTCAGATTGATATCGGTTCCCTTGCCAGGCATAAATCCGGTCTGATCTATACCAATCAGATCTTCTATGACATGCGATAAGCGGATAGCCAGAACTTTCGCAAAGATCTTTGCGTCTACATTGAGTAGCGATATCGGCCTGTATGAGGCACATTCTAGCGGATCCTTACCCGGCTTGGGAATCAACACAATAACTGCCTCGTTCATAGATTCTGGTAAAGATTCTAGGTCCCTGAAGTTAGATAATAGCGAGGTTAACTTAGGAGCTAGAATCTCGCTGAAGTTGGAATAGACTTCAGATGGTAGGCCATCTACCCCAGGAGCCTTCCCTCCCTTGAGATGTCCCATAGCGACCTGAATTTCTTCTAGCGAGATATCCTTCTCCAAGTCCTCCCTGGCTTCCACTGTTAAGTTAGGGATAGATATTGAATCTAGAAACCCGGCCAGGTCTGCGTCGGACGCTTCAGTCCTGGAGGAGTAAACCTCTCGGAAATATTCCCGAAACCGAGCGTTAATACTTTGGGGGGATGTAAGTAACTGTCCAGAGCTGTCTCTAATGGAACCAATGGGGGTAGCTGGGATATTACCCTTGGCCAACCATGCAAGGAGTTTCCCATTTTTCCCCCATGTTCGAACACCCTTTGGGCCGAAAAGAGTAACGCCTTATCAGTTTGTGCCATCCTAGCTGTGGATAGACTGCGTAGAGCCTGTTTCCATGCCCTATAACGGTCATCTCCCGGGTCAGCGACAAAGTCAGCTTCCAGAGTAGTCGCCCGTCTCTCAAGTTCCTCCAATGCATGAGCTGAGTCACGTGTAAGGCGAGCAATGCTGGTCATAAACTCCCCCCTGACCCAAGCCTTAAAGGTGTCCCACAGCACGGATGGTGTGGCAGAGTCCACATTGTCAGTCCAAAAATTGCAAATGGCTGCTGTGAGGGGTTCCTGTAGTCGCTCGTCATCAGCCCAGAACTTGGAGAGTCTCCAAAGCCGGGGCCCCGGGGGGGCAGTCAAAGTCAACGTCAGGCAGAGGGGCGTGTGGTCAGAGATTCCCCTGGGAAGCACAGAGATGTCTTTAACAAATTGTAAGGCAGGACATGAGGCATATATCAGATCAATTCTAGATAGAGTTTTATGAGAGGCAGAGTGGCAGGTAAATACCTTTGAAGTCGGGTATTTGTGTCTCCAGACGTCAGTGAGGGCATAGACATCAGCCCACTGTCTGAGGTCCGGAGTGTCACGAGCCGACTGATGCAACCTATCGTGTTCCACCGAGGGGGCCATGTTAAAATCTCCCAGTAAATAAACAAATGCTGTATCATATTGTACCACAGTTTGCATGATATCATGAAGAATACTACCATTAGCTGGAGGGGGAATATACAATCCGACTAGTACCACAGGTTTGTCATATATATTAGCATATAGGATTACAAATCTACCCTCCTTGTCTGTTTTGATTTCCAGGAGCCTAAATGGCAAAATCTTGTGCACTAGGATGCTGACCCCACGGGCATACGTGGAAAACGTGGAGTGGTAATGTAGGCCGACCCAAGTCTTGTTAAGGCAAATGGTTTTGTTACCCTGCAGATGTGTCTCCTGAAGGATACAGATCTGCGGTTGATGCTTTTGTAAGAACTTAAACACTAGGGATCTTTTCACTGCAGTATTAAGGCCTCGTACGTTCCATGAGATTACTTTAAGTTCAGCCATTAGGTGGGAGAGTTAATGGTGGTACAAGGATCACCCAACTCGAGGGATCAGCATCCGCACACTCAACCACATATATTGTCATGCATACTCCAATATCCAGAAATTTCCCCCCCCGTATCAATACTTCAAAGCACGTGTAACAAAAAACAAAAAAGAAACAAAAAGAGAAAATCCCAAGAACATTCCCCCCCCCCCCGCATCCCCCACCCCAACCAAGGAATGCTTTGTTCCCCAAACATTAACACCACTGAAAGGGAGCGCGGGCCAGTGGGTGCAGTCACTCGTGGAGATGAAAAGTCCACTCAGAGTGGTGAGAGTCTCCGCCACCATACAGAAATAGAAAATAGGAGAGGGGTTATCTCCCCAAAGTTACCATATTAATATTAGGCTATTACCATCAGTTTCCCAAGTAATAAAGAAGGTTCCAGACGTCAGGGGCACTTGCCGCCCCAGACTGCAGCATATGCGCCACATTTTCCCCAGGATGAACTGGTATAGAAGGGTAAATGTATTTGCTGCTATGTATGTCAGATTGAACACGTGAAGTAGGCAGTGTGACTGCGCAATACTGCGGTCTGCCACAGGAGTCCGCCAAAGGGCACTCATTCACACTGCACCATCTGTGGCTGGAAAAGGAAACATTGAAAGGAGAAGATATGTCCCTTAATCCACAGCCTAAGACAAGGCATCACTTCCATGATCGTTCCGGCAAGTCCTTCATCAGTATGTTGACATCAGGTAAAGGAAGGAATAGCGCACTGTGCTGTAGCTGTCAGCAGTCACAGATCCTAATTCTCCTGGATTAACCAGGGGCTCAGTACTTGAAAGTCCTCATCAAGATCATTCCAAACGCACAACAGGTGCAACATAAACTCACTTGATGAGAAAACAGATCACAGCATGTGAGGAGGGAATCTGGTGTAACACTGCAGGCCCCCATCAGCGATTCGGAGGGAGCGATTCCAACCACTGGGAGGCATCTCTGGGAGAGGTGAAAAATCTTGTAGTTTCCCCATCTTGTACCCGGAGGCGTGCAGGAAAAAGGATGCTGTAACGAATGCCCTTAAGGCGCATGGCTGCCTTGACCTGGTCGAAAGAGCGTCTAAGCTTCTGGGTCTCAACCGAGTAGTCAGGGAAAATGAGTAACTTATTATTCTGGAATTGTAGATCCCCCTTCACTCTGGCAGCGCGAAGCACCTCATCTCTGTCCCTGAAGTTTAGGAATTTCAAAATAAAAGTGCGCGGTGGCGCTCCAGGGGGGCCTGGTTTAGGTGGGATTCGATGAGCCCGTTCGACTGCATAAAATGGCGAGAATTGGGCCGCGGGCAGGAGGCTGCGGAACAATTCTTCAATAAATTCTGTAGGTCGGTGGCCCTCAGCTCCCTCCGCCAATCCCACTACACGGAGGTTATTCCTCCTATTGCGATTTTCGGCATCTTCTGATTTGTATTCCAGTGCCTTGATTTTGGTATGAAGGGCACGGATGTCAGCGCCATGAGCCTCCACTGTGTCCTCCACATGCCCCAGGCGCTGCTCAGCAGTGTGTAATCTGGTGCGGATTTTATCCATGTCCTGTCTGATCAGTCCCACATCAGACTGGACAGCATCTACTTTCCCTGTAAGGGCTGTGAGAGAGGCCTGGCAGGTAGCTATGGCCGCCAACACATCTGCCAGACCCGGCTGAGAGGAGGTAGACTGTCCCGGCAGCTCAGTCTGAGTCGCCATGTTTGTGTGCGCCCTTCTCTTGTCCCCCACGCGGTCTGCACAGGCCGCCTCCGGTATCTCTGTCTCTGAGGGGAATTTTAACTTCTTACCCCTACCGCTGGACGCCCGAGCCGAACGGCGGCGCATAAAGGTGATTTCTGCCGGCAGCACAGCACTTGATTTGCTGAAAAGCGGGGAAACAGCCTCGGATCCCGGCGGAGCTCTCTGAGACACGTCCTCTCACAGCGCCATCTTGGCCACGCCCCGAATTTATCCACCATTTTAGCTGCAACACACAACACAAGACAAACCCTAATGTCAGGGTAAACTCTCCTAATCTTGTTCCAATATAGGCCTCAATCTCTGAAGCAGTGTAGGCCACTAACCACTGATGCCTCAAGTTAAAATTGTACCTTCGTTTGCACGATCTGCGCTTACGATCCTCCGTCCTCTACTCACAGATCGTATGTACTACGCCCGCGTGTTATGCTTTATATACACTGTGCATGCGTGAAACTCCGCCCCTGTCCTTCTTTCTAATGTATTCCCCGCCTCTTCTCTTTTGGGGCAGTGGGAGAGCACATGGCGGAGAGACACAGCAGGTGCCTGCAGAGAGCAGCATCGACGAAAGCCCGGAGCAAGGCAGTTCCAGATCCAGGAGGAGATATAAGGCCTCAAATATGTCCTTTGTAGAGATGGTAGAGATGGTGGACATCTTTAAGAGGGAAGACTATGATGGGAAGCATGGACCTTCTCCAAACCCAAATGTGAGAAAGGCCAAGATCATGATTAAAGTTGTGAGAAGTCTGCACAGGAATTTTGGGGTACAACGATCCAAGGAGCAATTGAGGAAAAGCTGGCCAGACCTGAAATTAAAGGAGCACGATCAATATAGAAGGATCAGGAAAGTGCTTCAAAAAAGTAAGTATTTGTCGTGTGTTCATATTATTATTATTACTTTAGTGCTGCTCCATGTGCTTTTCTTTACTGTTGTACAGTTTAAAATGGCAAGTTTGAGGTTCGTGGGCACAGTAATCGTTCGTAGTAAACATCCTTTGTTCGACCACTAATACGACATTTTTGGCAGATGCAGGTTAACTACATTTGTTCATGCCTATTTGTATTAAATGAAATTTAGTACATTGTTGTCTAGATGTGTTTGTAACTATAATAAAATGCAAACTTTATTCAGAGAAAGGAGAGGAAACTCAGCAGCTATTTACACATCAGGACGCAGGAGCACTAGTGTGGGACACCAGAACAACCTTTTTATGGTGTCCCACGCAGGTGCTCCAGTGGATACTAGGGGTCTCTCCATGTGTGAAACTTGCAAAAAACAGGTAAGTATTCCAGCTTTTGAAAGGGAAAAAATCATGTCTTCAGCTCGGAACTCTGACAAAACAGACAATTGGACGACACTTCCAAGCAATGTTTCATATTACTATTTCTCGCCTCAAATATCTGTCTGCTAAGTATACCTTTTTTTGTATTCACATAGGGGAGAAAATAATCGAGACATGAGGACACCACAAACCCCACACCTAATGAAGAAGGAGGACAACTCAGCACACAACTTGAGGATGTGGATTCCGAGGTTCAGGAAGTGGTCGAAATGGTGACCACAACAGTGTCTGAGGCCACAGCTTCAGGTAGTAGATGTATGCCTGCATATTTATAATACATGGTGTGCTTTTTTTATTTCTAGGTGATGTGGATGTTGTGGAAGAAGAAACTCACTTCAACAGTGCAAGTGCACAAGTCCACATCAGCAAAATAATGGTGTGCAATCGGGATTTAGAGAAGGTCAAGGAAAACATCAATGATGTTAAAAAAGACTGACCAACATCATTGATGTTTTAGCGAAAATCTAAAAACAAAAAAAATTAAATGTTGTCGTTATTGGCTATCTTTTTATAAACATTTTAAAGTAATTGCATGGCCAAATTTCGAAGATGCACACAGTGTGTCAACATGTACTATCTGCCATCATGGGATATCAATGTACGCGTTTTGTGGGTGCAACCCCTTCCTCACAACTAAAGTAGATGAGAGGAAGGGGTTGCACCCCGAAACACGTTCATTGATCCCCCATGATGGGATCTAGCACATGTTGACACACTGTGGCTTATTTCGAAAAAGCCAAAACACTTTGCACTACAAATGCAATGCATGTGCACTTGTAGGGCAAAGTGGATTGTCCTTTCTGAAATAAGGCCCAGTGTGTTAACATGTGCTAGCTCACATCATGGGGGATCAATGGAAGTGTTTTGGGGGTGTGAACAACCCCTTCCTCTCATCTACTTTAGTTGCGAGGAAGGCGTTGCACCCACAAAACGCTTATATTGATATCCCACGATGGCAGGTAGCACAGGTTGACACACTGTGTTTTGTGGCTTTATAAAAATAGAAAAGGGAAAAGACACACATTTTAGACATGGGATCATGATGGAAATCCACATTTTGAGTCCCAATTTGTGTGCATCTTTAAAATTTGGCTTTTACAGGGGTGAGATCACCCCATCTGATGAAGGCAAGATCAACACAGTTTTGTCATACTAAAGTCTCATATGGCCTTTACCTTATCAAAGTTGAACTTTGTAAGTTCCTGAGTTGGGGATGTTATGGTTTTAAGCATGCCTGTTTAGCCACAAAAAAGGCTATATCTACCATCAACATACATGTTATACACCAAAGATGTTGGTTTGTTTAAAAAACCTTTTATAACGCAAATGTGAATGTGCTTGGAGTAAAATGTTTTATACTCAACAATGTGTGGCTTCTTGTTTAAATGCTCAATACCATTTTTTTGTAGTTACAGGGACAATGTAGTTACAGGGACAATGGGGGGGATTTACTAAAGGAAAATCCATTTTTGCACTACAAGTGCACTTGTAGTGAAAGTGGATTTGCCTTTACACCCTGTTCCAAATTATTATGCCAATGATATGTTTCTCATTTACCTAAATAATTGATGTAAACAACAGTCAGCATAATTCTCATGTTATCAACTATTAAGAGTAAAATTCAAATTTTATTGAACAAACCTCCTAATGATAACATTTTTTTTTTTTTAAATAAAAAACTTACAATGCACTGTTCCAAATTATTATGCACAGTAAGTTTCAAAACACTTTATAGGTTGTAAAGAACTGAAATTTGTCATTTGTTGTGTTTGCAGCATATTTACTGTAATCAAAAGCTATTTCAATCAAACTTTGAACAATTCTTGCATCCATTAAACGTGTGAGTTTTTGGACAGTTTCTGCTTGAATTTGTTTGTGAGATATCAGAATAGCCTCCCAGAGCTGCTGTTTGGATGTAAACTGCCTCCCACCCTCATAGATCTTTTGCTTGAGGATGCTCCAAAGGTTCTCAATATGATTGAGGTCAGGGGAGGATGGAGGCCACACCATGACTTTCTCTCCTTTTTATCCCCATAACAGTCATTGATGCAGGTATTCTTTGCAGCATGAGATGGTGCATTGTCATGCATGAAGATGATTTTATTACGGAAAGCATAGTTCTTCCTTCTGTACCAGGCAATGAAGTGGTCAGTCAGGAACTCCACATACTTTGCAGAGGTCACCTTTACACCTTCGGGGACCCTAAAGGGGCTGACCAGCTCTCTTCCCATCATTCCCAAAACATGACTCCACCACCGCCTTGCTGACGTCGCAGCCTTGTTGGAACAGGGTGGCCATCCACCAACCATCCACTACTCCATCCACCTGGACCATCCAGGGTTGCACGGCACTCATCAGTGAACAGGACTGTTTGAAAATTAGTATTCATGTATTTTTCTGCCCAATGCAGCCATTTCTGCTTGTGAGCATTGGTTAGTGGTGGCCAGAGGGGAAGGTTTTTGCACAGTTGCAAAACACTGGAGGACTCTACACCTTGATGTCTGTGGGACTCCAGAGGCACCAGCAGGTTCAAATATCTGCTGCTATGTAATGGTGTTTTAGCAGCTGCTCTCTTGATCCGATGCATGGATCTGGCAGAAATCTTCCTCAATGTGCCTTTATCTGCATGAAACCCGTGTGTGCTCTGAATCAGCCACAAATCTCTTAATAGTGCGTTGATCACGCTTAAGTTTTTGTGAAATATCTAATGTTTTCATACCTCATCCAAGGCATTGAACTATTTCACTCCTTTCAGCAGCAGAGGGATCCTTTTTCTTCCCCATATTGCTTGAAAATGATGCTCTGCTTAATAATGTGGAACACCCTCCTTTAGTAGTTTTTCCTTTAATTGGGCTCACCTCATCTAATTATCACAGGTGTCCAAGATTGTTTTCAGTGATCAAAAGAGCCCTGAGACACAATGCCATCCATGAGTTAAACTGAAAAACAAAATATTTAATCTTTGTGACACTGAAATAGAATTTGCATAATAATTTGGAACAGGGTGTAGTAAATAACCCCCACTGTGCTGTGAAATTTTCCAAAATAAGGCCATTTTAGGGACTACAAGCAATTAATGCATGGAGTTTAAAAGGATGATTTTTTTTTTTTATCATTAATGCATTACATACTTTAAAAACAAAAACATTGTGTGTGTGTAGCAGACCCGTAGCACAACTAAACATAATAGTTAGCTGAAGAAGAGATTGTCACCTCATGTATCAAATAAGTTACGTTTGCACTATTGATAAAAATGGACAAAAATAAAAGGCCATTGGAGAACCTAGGAGACAGATAAGAAACACAAGCAGTAAATAAAATTAAATATGAGTTCAGTTTTTCACAAGAAATTTTTGTTTAAATAGCTTTTAAACATTATCTGGCATATCAATTGCCCCCCTACCCACAAACTACTCAAGATATCTTTGCTGTACTTCACAGGCACTTTGGGGGGGCAAGCCAGAATGGCCAGCTTCAAGAGCCGTCATGATCTTTTCCGTTGAGCCGGCCTCATCGCAACTGAGGCCAGATAGTTGGCTGCATTTTTTTTCAAATAATTATGCAAAATGCAGCAGCACAGAATGATATGGTTAAGTTTGTATTCGGCCATATTTATTGATGTTAGGAATAGCCAGAACCGGCTGGCCATTATGCCAAAGGCATTTTCCACCACTCTTCTGGCTCTGGCCAGCCGGTAGTTAAAAACCCTCTGGTCTGGGGTGAGGGTCCTTACTGGGAATGGCCGCATCAGATTGTCGCCCAGTGCAAATGCCTCATCTGCCACAAACACAAATGGGAGGACCGCCACGTTGTCTGCTGGAGGTGACAAGCCCAAGCTGCCAGTCTGGAGACGTCTGTAGAATTCAGTCTTGGCGATGAGTTCTCCATCTGACATACGGCCATTCTTCCCCAAGTCCAGATACAAAAATTCATACGTCACCGACACCTGTCAGAAACCATGAATCAGACTGAGACAGAAGTACAGTTTAATCACATTTGTTTATTAATAAAAATAAAAAGGTAAATAGAGTAAGCGTAGTCAAAGCATAGCCAGAGTTCAGTAACTGGATCAGGTAATCAGCCAGGCCAGAAGTCAGGGATCCAAGTAGTGGAACAGAAAGCAGGCAAAGGAGCCAGAAGGGATGTCAGCAAAGCCAGTCTTTAAACAGGAATGCAGGAGATGTTTTTTTGTGATGTGACCAAGGCGAAGGCAGAGATGAAGTGAGCTGGTCAGCTTTAAGTAAGCAGGTCAGACGAGCAGGATCAGGAACAGCTGGGTAACTGTGGAGAGAGATGAGAGCTGGCAATTAGCTGACAGCTGAGCGGCCAGCTCAGAGAAGGAAGGGCTGAGCCAGCCCTGACAGTACCCCCTCCTAAACAACCCCTGCCCCTCGGAGGACCACCGGGCTTGAGGGGAATATCTATGGAAATCGCAGAGGAGGACAGGGGCATGTACGTCCGAGGATGAGACCCAGGAGCGTTCCTCCAGTTCCTCCCAATGCACCAGGTACTGTATGCACCCACGGAACCTACGGGAGTCAACAATGGATTGTACCTCATACTCCTCATGGTTCTCAACCTGTATAGGGTGAGGACGTGGCACAGAGGTGGTAAATCGGTTGCAGACCGATGGTTTCAATAAGGAGACATGAAACACATTTGAGATGCACATACTAGCAAGGTCCAACGTGTAAGCCACTGGGATAATCCTGCGAAGGATACGGAAAGGCCCAATAAACAGAGGTGTGAAATTCAGTGAGGGAACACAAAGTCGGAGGTTGCGAGATGAAAGCCAGACCTTGTCCCCAACCAGGTAGGTAGGTGCAGGCAGGCGTCTACGGTCAGCATGGAGTCTGTACCTATCATTAGCATGACACAAAACCTCCTGGACTTGTGCCCAAGTGAAACGAAGATCACGGAGATGCTCCTCTAACGCAGGAATACTCTGTGGAACACACGAGTCAGGTAACATGGGAGGTTGAAAACCATAATTCGCCATAAACGGAGACAATCGGGAGGCAGAATTCAAGGCACTGTTGTGAGCAAACTCTGCCCATGGTAATAGGTCTGACCAGTTGTTATGATGGTCAGAAATATAGCAACGTATGAATTGCTCCAAGGACTGATTGGCTCGCTCTGCAGCCCCATTAGACTGCGGGTGATACGCAGAGGAGAAAGCAAGCTGAATTCCCAACTGTGCACAAAAGGCTCGCCAACCGGGAGACAAACTGACTGCCCCTGTCAGAGACAATCACCTTGGGTAGCCCATGTAAGCGAAAGATCTCCTGAGCAAAAATGGAAGCCAGTTCCTTAGAAGTAGGCAACTTCTTAAGTGGAATACAATGACACATCTAAGGATAACATTGTTGCCTCGGGAGTTGGGCAACTCCACAATGAAATCCATAGACAGGTGGGTCCAGGGCCTCTCTCCATTGGGTATGGGTTGTAGGAGGCCCACTGGAAGGTGTCGTGGATTCTTACTCTGAGCACACATGGAACAGGCAGCTACGAAGGCAGTTACATCAGCACATAGACTAGGACACCAGAATTGATGGGAAATGGCTCAAACGAGTTGATTCTTCCCAGGGTGGACAGCTGCCTTGGGAGAATGGTAAGTCTGGAGCACGGCAGTACGGAGACACTCTGGGACAAAGCAAAGGTCAGAAAGTTTCTCAGGAGGAGCATTGACCGGAGCAGCAAGAATTTTGTCACCCAAAGGAGAAGTAAGACTGGTGTGAACTGTAGCAAGAATAGGATCAGGAGGAAACACAGGAACCGGAACCTACTCCAACTTGGTAGTGGAGGAAAATTGTCGTGACAAGGCATCAGCCCTTACATTCTTTGTACCGGGTAAGAATGAGACGATGTAATTGAAACTTTACAAGAAAAGGGCCCATTGCGCCCTTCTGGGAGAGAGGCGTTTAGCCTCAGACAAGAATGTGAGATTCTTATGGTCAGTAAAAATGAGAACTGGCACAGTGGTACCTTCAAGGAGATGTCTCCATTCTTTCAGGGCTAAAATGATTGCCAACAGCTCTCTGTCACCAATCTCATAATTTCACTCCGCAGGTGACAATTTCTTGGAACAGTAGCCACAAGGAAGCATAGCATTCTCAGAGGTGGGACGTTGAGACAGAAGGGCGCCAACACCAGTCTCAGAAGCATCAACCTCAAGGATAAAAGGTAACATAGGATCAGGATGTGTCAACACAGGAGCAGAAACAAAGGCAGCCTTGAGACTTTCAAAGACCTTAATGGACTCTGGAGATCAAATCTGTGGGTTATTGTTCTTTCAGGTCATATCAGTCAGGGGCTTGACTAGAGACGAGAAGTTGCGAAAAAACTTCCGATAATAGTTGACAAAACCCAGGAAATGCTGCAGAGGACATAAACCCACGGGTCAAGGCCACTGTAGGATTGCCGAAAGTTTCTCTGGGTCCATCGAAAAACCATCAGTAGAAATGACATAGCCCAGGAATTTAACCTGTTAACGATGGAACTTGCACTTCTCAAGTTTACAATAGAGATTGTTCTCTCTTAGTTTCTGAAGCACACGACAGACATCTGCGTGGTGGCTCTCCAGGGACTTGGAAAATATGAGGATATCATCGAGATAAACCACCACACATAACTGCAACAAATCTCGGAGGACATCGTTAATAAATTCCTGGAAAACTGCTGGGGCGTTACAAAGGCCAAAAGGCATTAAGAGGTACTCATAATGGCCTGTTCTGGTATTAAACGCAGTTTTCCACTCGTCGCCCTCCTTAATCCCCTCTCAAATCAAGCTTCGTGAAAACCGTTGCTCCCTTGAGGCGGTCGAATAACTCAGTAATCAATTAAATCGGATAGGCATTCTTAATCGTGAAACGATTGAGACCCCTATAATCAATACAAGGTCTCAGTCCACCGCTCCTCTTCTTTACAAAGAAGAAACCTGCACCAGCAGGAGACAAGGATTTGCGGATGAAACCTCAAGAAAGTGCATCTGCAACATACTCCTCCATGGCTTTATCCTCCAAGACCGACAAAGGGTAAACCACAATGGGGTATGGCACCAGGTTGAAGGTCAATTGCGCAATCATACGGCCAGTGTGGAGGCAAACTACCGGCTTGACCTTTGTCAAAGACATCGCTAAAATCATGGTACTCCACTGCCAGGGAAGAGAGTGAAGAGGTGCACAGGACCTTGGCTACCTTCCGGGAAGCATGTCTCGCTGCATTGTGGTGACCAGGACAGAACCTCAGTACGGAGCCAATCAAAAGAGGGGGTTTGCCTCTGTAACCAAGGATAACCAATAACCAGCGGAAACTTAGGTGAGGAATAACTTGGAATTGGATTATCTCATGGTGAAGCGCCCCTACGGCCATGGACAACGGAACCGTCTCATGAGTCACATGGGCAGGCTGTAGAGGTCTCCTGTCAAGACCCTTAATGGCAAGTGGTGTGTCACGCAGCTGCAGTGGAATCGAGTGCTTTGATACAAAGGCAGCATCAATGAACAGGCCTGCAGCCCCAGAGTCGATTAGAGCATGTATCACGATAGACGACTCAGCCCAAGAAAGGGTGACCGAAACCAGGGGCTTATCCTTCTGGATAACTGGGGTCGACACAACGCCACCTAAGGTCTGTCCATGACAGGACCTCAAGGTTTGGGTGTTCCCAGGACGGGTAGGACAAGACTTCAAAAAGTGACCTGCCTGGCCACAAAAAAGGAACAATCTCTCCCTCCTCCTAAAGGCTCTCTCATCCGCAGAGAGACGGGTGAAGACCAAGTGCATGGGTTCATCTTCACTGACTGACTCGGTACCAGGAGGCATGATAGGTGAGGGAGGCACGGGTGTCCCGAGAATGAAACACAGCTAGAAAACGGTTGGCTGGACAGAATGAACTAACAGAACACACAGAAAATCAGAAAGGACTTGAGAAGAACAAGCTGAAAAATCTGAAACAAGCAGACAAGAAGGCACTGAAAAACAGAAGCAAACTACAAACAGAATGCACTGAAAGACAGGAACGAACTGACAACACACACTGAAGAACAGCTACGAACCCACAAGGACAAACTGAAAAGCAGAAACTAACTGGAAAGCACGAGGCTGAAAAGCGCAAATCGTCTCTCACCAAACTTCTACTAACACGAGATAAACACGAAATTAGCAGAAGGAGCCCAAAGGGTGGCGCACTGGCTATTGAACTTCCTTTTTATATGCTCATTGTATGTGTTGTATGTCACCACGTTCTCACGTTCGTAATTGCTGGCCGTGTGTATGCAAGACAAGTTTGAGCCAACAACCTTCAAACGAAAATCCATGTTTTTGTGTATGTGGCATAAGAGGGAGGATCAAGTGATTCAAAAAAGTAATAACTGTTGGGTATGAGCTGATTTTTAATAATTAAATTGTTAGGTGGAAGCAGGATAGGATTTTCTGAAGAGACAGGTTTTCAGGAATGGGGGAGGCTCAGGAAAATGTGAGCATGGGAGGAGGTGAAAAGTGAGCTAAAGAGCAGGAGGTCTTTGGATGAATGATTAGGTTTGTGTTTTGAGACTAGGTTAGTGATATAGCTGAGAGCAGAGTTGTGGATGGCTTTGTAAGTTGTTATTAGAATTTTCAATTTAATTTGTTGGGTGAGCAGAAGCCAGTGGAGGGATTGGCAAAGAGGGGTAGCAGACACTGAATGGTTGGTAAGGTGGATGAATCTGGCAGCATCATTCATGATGGACTGAAGGGGATAGAATATTTAAATGTAATCCAATGAGGAGAGCATTACAGTGGTTGAGGCTGAGAGATAACTGGGGAGTGAATTAGAAACTTTGTGGTGTAATTGGACCCCTTAAGAAGGGGCATATTTTGGAGTTGTTGTTGAGGTTGAGGCAGAAAGCTTTGGACAGTAATTAGATGTGTGGGTGAAAGAAGAGTTCCGAGTCCAGGATTACACCTGGCATGTACGGAAGGGTTTAATAGTTGCGCCATCGATCTTGACAGAGAGGTCAGGGGAACGGGCACATGGGGGGAGGGGCATAGATGCGGGAGCTTAAGGGCTTGGTTTTGAATAGATGAGAAGGAGGAGGTGTTCAGCCATATCAAAGGCAGCAGAATATCCAGAAGTAATCGTACAGAAGAAATACCGTTGGTTTTAGCAGTTAGTAAATCAGTTGTGAGTTTCAGGTGAGCAGTTTCTGCTTATGCCCCTACACACGAGCGGATTTTCTGTTGGAAAAAACTTGGATCTTTTTTCCGACGGAATTCTGCTCAAGCTTGGATTGCATACACACGGTCACACAAAAGTTCTCTGAACTTTCGACCGTCCAGAACGCAGTGACGTACAACACTTTGACAAGCCAAGATATTGAAGTTCAATGCTTCAGAGCATGCGTTGAATTGTTTCCGAGCATGCGTAGGAATTTTGCACGTCGGAATTCGTTCCGACCGAAAAATAGAGAACATGCTCTCAATCTTTTGCTGGCTGGAATTCTGCCAGCAAAAGTCCGATGGAGCATACACACGGTCGGAATTTCTGACCAAAAGCTCACATCCGACTTTTGCTGGCAGAATTTCTGATCGTATATATGGGGCATAAGTGTTGATGGTGAAATCAAGACTGAAGGGGATCAAAAGGGTTATTCTCAGTGAGGTGGTAGCTCACTGAGAAGACCAGGCTTTCAAGGAGTTTGGAGGAAAAGGAGAATAGAAGATGGGATGTAGGTTTTAAGATTGGTGGGATCCAATGAGGGGTATGGAGTAATTAGTGCATGTTTTAGAGAGTTGGGAGAGATTAAAGATGTGAGTTAGAGAGTGTATGATAGAGCCAGAGGGTGAACGTAGCATTTGCAAGGAAACAGAGTCCAGGGGGCAGGTGGCAGGTGGTTAGGTGGGCATTATAAAAAAGTTTAGCAACCTCATCTATAGTAGCGGGGTTGAATGAGGGAAGTATTGCGTGCACCTGTGGACATTTAGTGTTAAGTGGGGGAGATATCTGTACAGTGGAGATCTCATCAGGAATTATTTTTTTTTAAGTGGTTGGTGATCTCCTGGGCAGTGAGTGAGTTAGTGGGTGGAAGCAGTGAAGGACAAAGTATAGAGTTAAAGGTAGAGAAGACTGATGAGGACTGGATGAGACGGTGTTAACTACTGCTTTGCTGTTGTGAGTGGACATACCCCTACATCCCTCAGAGCAGGAGCCCGCTTGTGGTGGCGAAGCTGTGCAGCGGCGTGATTTAGTGATAGCTGTGATTACAGGACACAGCCAAGACGGGATCAAGATATGGGCTCATGATGGCTGTGTCCAATCACAGCCTTCACAGTGTAAACAAAGACACGTGTGACAGTTCTCCCTCAGCGGGAGCTCAGTATGGGGGGGGGGATCTGCAGCCTCTGTGACAGCTCTGTGTGTAAGGATGATTTTACACACAGTTGTCACAGATCCCCACACAAAGTACACCGAGCCTCACTGTCCCTGCTAGTGTCCCCATAAAACATCTGTACCAGTGCACAAAAACATCTGTTACAGTGCCCCATCACAACTGTACCAGTGCACAATAACATCTGTCACAGAGTCCCCATAAACATCTGTACCAGTGCACAAAACATCTGTCAGTGTCCCATCACATCTGTACCAGTGTACAAAACATCTGTCACAGTGTCCCCATAAACATATGTACCATTGCACAAAACATCTGTCAGTGTCCCATCACATCTGTACCAGTGCACAAAACATCTGTCAAAGTGTCTCATCACATCTGTACCAGTGCAAAAAACATCTGTCAGTGTCCCATCACATCTGTACCAGTGCACAAAGCATCTGTCACGGTGTCCCATCACATCTGTACCAGTGCACAAAACATCGGTCACAGTGCCCCATCACAACTGTACCCGTGCACAATAACATCTGTCACAGTGTCCCATCACATCGGTACCAGTGCACAAAGCATTTTTCAGTGTCCCATCACATCTGTACCAGTGCACAAAACATCTGTCAAAGTGTCTCATCACATCTGTACCAGTGCAAAAAACATCTGTCAGTGTCCCATCACATCTGTACCAGTGCACAAAGCATCTGTCACAGTGTCTCATCACATCTGTACCAGTGCACACAACATCTGTCACAGTGCCCCATCACAACTGTACCAGTGCACAATAACATCTGTCACAGTGTCCCATCACATCGGTACCAATGCACAAAGCATTTGTCAGTGTCCCATCACATCTGTACCTGAGCACAAAACATCTGTCAGTGTCCCATCACATCTGTATCAGTGCACAAAACATCTGTCAGTGTCTCATCATATCTGTAACAGTGCACAAAACATCTGTCAAAGTGTCTCATCACATCTGTACCAGTGCAAAACATCTGTCAGTGTCCCATCACATCTGTACCAGTGCACAAAGCATCTGTCACAGTGTCCCATCACATCTGTACCAGTGCACAAAACATCTGTCACAGTGCCCCATCACATCTGTACCAGTGCACAAAACATCTGTCACAGTGTCCTATCACATCTGTACCAGTGCACAAAGCATTTGTCAGCGTCCCATCACATCTGTACCAGAGCACAAAACATCTGTCAGTTTCCCATCACATCTGTATCAGTGCACAAAACATCTGTCAGTGTCCCATCATATCTGTAACAGTGCATAAAACATCAGTCATAATGTCTCCATGAACAACTGTACCAGTGCAAAAAACATCTTCAATAGTGCAATTATGTTCCATTGTGGCATCAACATCTGTCAGTATCCACCAGTTGACAATCAACATCTGTCAGAGTGTATAATTGCACTAAAACATCTGTCAGTGTTCCAACAATAAATAAATAAAACATTTAGAGCGCCCCCGCCCCCTGTGCTCGCATGCGAAGGAAACACACACGTTGGTCCCATGCGCATACGTAAACAACCATCGCACCACACATGAGGTATCACCATGAATGTCAGAGTGAGAGCAATAATTCTAGTACCAGACCTCCTGTGTAACTTTGAAACATCGGAAAAGTTTGGAACTGTATAACGAACCCCTTTGAAGTCTATAGGACCCGAACTAGATAAATCAAAAGTGCCCATTTTGAAGGCTTATATGCAAATATTTGGGGATACAATGGTTATGGGGGTCCAGGTATTGCCCTGAGGGACATGATGTATCAATGAAAAAAAAGTTTGTAAAAAAAAACATAATTTTTAAATGAGCAGTGATTTACTGATGCTTAAAGTGAAACCATAAAAATGGGAAATAACAATAAAAAAGGAAAAATTCCTTTAAATATAGTGCCTGGGGGGTCTGCCTGTAAAGTGGCACATCTGTAACATGTATATAACATGCTGCAGCAATAATGACATTTATAAAGCCACAAAAATGACATTTTCCATTCAAGCTTTCTTTATTTTATAAACAATGGCCACAATTTAGTGCACTCAGAACAAGATTCAAGATTTTTTGGATAAATTCTGGTGTCTCTTTCGCAGACTTTGGATAGAAGTAATAGTAGGGATGGGCGAATGGTTCAGCCCGAGAATAAGTTTGGGCCAAACTTTGGTTGTTCCGCCGTTCGGCAAACACCGAACAATATGCGGTGTTCGGGGCAAATTCGAAAGCCGCGGAACACTGTTAAAGTCTATGGGAAACTAACATGAAAAACCAAAAGTGCTCATTTTAAAGGCTTATATGCAAGTTATTGTCATAAAAAGTGTTTGTGGACCTGGATCCCGAGCCAGGGGACACGTATCAATGCAAAAAAAGTTTTAAAAACTGCCTTTTTTTCCGGGAGCAGTGATTTTAATAATGCTTAAAGTAAAACAATAAAAATGAAATATTCCTTTAAATATCGTGCCTGGGAGGTGTCTATAGTATGCCTGTAAAGTGGTGCTGTCTTCCCGTGTTTATTACAGTACCGCAGCAAAATGACATTTCTAAAGGAAAAAAGTCATTTAAAACTGATTGCGACTGTAATGAATTGTCGGGTCTCGGCAATAGAGATAAAACTCATTGAAAAAAAACGGCATGGGTTCCTCCCCAGTCCATTACCAGGCCCTTTGGGTCTGGTATGAATAATAAGTGGAACCCTGAACCCCTTGTGGCATCAGAGTGGGACGGGTCACCTGTTTAGGTCACTGGTTGGCCCCGCCCTCAGCTATATAACAGCTGTCAGTGAGAAGAAGTGTCACTCGGTTGCGGCTTTTTTTAAATTTATTTTTCGGTCCATCGAGTGGCATGGATTTACATTTTTTAATAAAAGACTTGACCCAAGCTGTCTTTTGTCTCTTTTACCATTTTTGACACCCTTTTAGTGAAATGGTAGGGGTACAAATGTACCCCGTTATCAATTCACATGGGGGGGCCGGGATCTGGGGGTCCCCTTGTTAAAGAGGGCATCCAGAATCCGATAAACCCCCCACCTGCAGACCCCCACAACCACTGGGCAAGGGTTGTGGGGATGAGCTTGTGGGGGTCAGACCTCAAAGCACCCTCCCCATGTTGAGGGCATGTGGCCTGGTACAGTTCGGGAGGGGGCCACTCTCTCGTCCCCCCCTCTTTTCCTGCGGCCTGCCAGGTTGCGTGCTTGGATAAAGGTCTGGTATGGATTTTGGGGGGACCCCTATGCTCCCAAAAAAACGGCAGTTTTTTAAACTTTTTTTTGCATTGATACATATCCCCTGGGACAGGACCCGGGTCCCCAAACACTTTTTATGACAAAAACTTGCATATAAGCTTTAAAATGAGCACTTTTGATTTTTCATGTTCGTGTCTCATAGACTTTAACAGTGTTCGTGTGTTCTTCCGAATTTTTTACCTGTTTGGATGTTCTGGTGCAAACCAAACCGGGGGGGGGGGGGGTGTTCAGCTCATCCTTAAGTAATAGGAGTGGAAAAATTGGGCTTTGGGTTCACATCATAACCCTATGGAGGTACTCTTGATGAAAGCAAGAATTGGCCTTGCTGTCAAAAATTGCAATGATATGCACCTGTCAAACGGGTGCTGAAAAATTGGTCCTTGGATGTTAATTGTGCTCATGAAACCAACACCAAAAATATCTTCCAGATGAAATCAACACCCACAAAGCTAGCAGCCTTAGACAATCTTTCAGAGATTTGAGATCCAGAAAGCACTTAATTAGCAACATCGGCTTAAGGGGCTTGATAGCTGATGCTAACCCAGGATTGATTCATTTTGATAAATGTCAGCTGGTCCACAGAGTCTGTGGACACATGTGCTCTCTTATCTGTCACAAAACCTCCGGCAGCACTAAATGCCCATTCGGAAAGAACGCTGGATGCAGGGCAGACCAGCAGCTCTATTGCATACTGGGCAAGTTCTGGCAAGTGGTCTATTCTCATGACCCAGTAACCCAGTAGATCTTCAACTGGAAAGCTCTCAATATCTGTTTTCGCCCCTAGATAATACGCTGCAGATGGGATGTGGAAGCTGACGGCCCTAAGCGCCGAGGACTAAAAAAAATTTGAAATGCATCACTGAGGCCTCCCCCTTCTCCTCTCTTGACCAACAGAAGCCTCAAAACAACATTTTTCATTAGACTGTAATCTACTAGAGTCAGGAAAGGAATTACATAATCTCCTATTTAAAGTGTCCTCAAGAGATTTCATCTTCTGCTCCCTCTGTGAGGACAGGATGAGTTCTGAGACTTTCCCCTTCTCACGGTGCTGTCAGGGCTGGGCTCAGCCCTTCCTTCTCTTAGCTGCCGCTCACCTGTTGGCTAATTGCCAGCTCCCATCTCTCTCCACATTTACTCAGCTGTTGATGATCCTGCTCGTCAGTCCTGCCTACAAAAGTCATCCAGTCCAAAGGAGCTCTGCCTTCACCTTGGTCACATCACAAGAAACTATCTCCTGCGTTCCTGTTTAAAGACTGGCTTTGCTGACACCTCTTCTAGCTCCAGATCCTGCTTGCTGTTTCACTACATTGATCTATGACTCCTGGCTTGGCTGACTATCCGTTCCTGTTACTGAACTTTGGCTATGTTTTGACTACGTTTGTTCTTTTTACTTTTATCATTAAACAAGTGTGATTTAACTGTACTTCTGTCTCAGCCTGATTTAATGGTTTCTGACAGTAGGCCATGAATTCAGAAGATGCAGTCAATCCACTTGTTGGTAATATTTTTTCCAAAATGGATGAACTGGATCACCACATGGATCAGTTCACCATGGCGTTACAAACGCTCCTGAGTCGCACAGCTCACCTGGAATCTCCCACTGTGGCCGCCCCGATACAACCTATGTTGCAGGCTGACCCTGCTGCTGCTCCAGTCTCTGTGCAGGCAGCCACCTCGAGTATTACCTCTATAAGAGGTATGTCTGGTTCCACTCTGCTTCCCCAGTGATTTGAGAGCAATCCAGTCCAATGCAGAGGGTTTCTCAACCAGGTTGAGATATATTTTAAGATGCTGCCCCAGGCATTTCCCACGGACAGAAGCAAAGTATGTTTTGTGATATCTTTGCTTTCTGAGGGAGCCTTGGCAAACCCTCTATGGGAGACGCAAAAACCTGTTGTCTTGAGTTACCCTGAGTTTGTGGCTTCAATTGAAAGGGTATTTGACGTTCCCGCACACTCCGCTTCTGCTGCCAAGTGCCTCATGTCCATCGAACAGAGTATGAGAACTGTTGCCGACTATGCCATTGAATTCCGTACTCTGGCAGCAGAGGTTGCGTGGAACAATGAGGCCCTCGTGGCTGCGTTTTCTCATGGTCTCTCAGATGCCATCAAGGATGAGATAGCAGCCCGAGCTATACCCACTGAGCTGGAGCAGTTGATCATGTTTGCCATCCTCATTGACTCCAGACTCAGAGAAAGACTCTCTTTTAAGGAGCGCTTGCGGAAGCCTCCTGTACGTTTGTCTTGGAGCTTTGCAGTCCCATCCGTGCCTCCATCACCTACCATGCCTCCTGGTACCGAGTCGGGCAGTGAAGGTGAACCCATGCACTTGGGTTTCACGCATCTCACTGCGGATGAGAGAACCTTTAGGAGGAGGGAGATATTGTGCCTTTATTGTGGCCAGGCAGGTCACTTTTTTAAAAGTCCTGTCCTATCCATCCGGGGAACGCCCAAACCTTGAGGTCCTGTCACGGACAGACCTTAGGTGGCGTTGTTTCATCCCCAGTTATCCGGAAGGATAAGCCCCTGGTTTCGGTCACCCTTTCTTGGGCTGAGTGGTCCATCGAGATACAGGCTCTAATTGACCCTGGGGCTGCAGGCCTGTTCATTGATGCTGCCTTTGTATCGAAGCATTGATTCCGCTGCAGCTGTGTGACACTCCACTTGCCATTGAGGCTCTTGACGGGAGACCTCTACAGCCTGCCTATATGACTCATGAGACGGTTCCATTGTCCATGGCTGTAGGGGCTCTTCACCATGAGTTAATCTAATTCCGAGTTATTTCTTCACCTAAGTTTCCCCTGGTTATTGGTTATCCTTGGTTACAGAGGCACAGCCCCTCTTTTGATTGGCTCCATGCTGAGGTTCTCTCCTGGTCACCTCTATGCAGTGAGACATGCTTCCAGAAGGTAGCCAAGGTCCCGTGCACCTCTTCACTCTCCTCCCTGTCGGAGGAGTACCGTGATTTTAGCGATCTCTTCGACAAAAGTCAAGCTGGTAGTTTGCCTCCACACCGGCCGTATGATTGGGCAATTGACCTTCAACCTGGTGCCATACCCCTCGTGGTTGGGTTTACCCTTTGTCGGTCTTGGAGGATAAGGCCATGGAGGAGTATGTTGCAAACAAACTTTCTCAAGGTTTCATCCGCAAATCCTCGTCTCCTGCTGGTGCTAGATTCTTCTTTATGAAGAAGAAGAGTGGTGAACTGAGACCTTGTATTGATTATAGGGGTCTCAATCATTTCATGATTAAGAATGCCTATCCGATTCTGTTGATTACGAACTTATTTGACCACCTCAAGGGAGCAACGGTTTTCACAAAGCTTGATTTGAGAGGGGCCTACAATCTTGTGAGGATTAAGGAGGGCAATGAGTGAAAAACTGCGTTTAATACCAGAACAGGCCATTATGAGTACCTTGTAATGCCTTTTGGCCTTTGTAACACCCCGGCAGTTTTCCAGGAATTTATTAACGATGTCCTCTGAGATTTGTTGCAGTTATGTGTGGTGGTTTATCTCGATGATATCCTTATACTTTCCAAGTCCCTGGAGAGCCACCACACAGATGTCTGTCGTGTGCTTCAGAAACTAAGAGCGAACAATCTCTATTGTAAACTGGAGAAGTGCGAGTTTCATCATGAACAGGTTAAATTCCTGGGCTATGTCATTTCCACTGCTGGTTTTTCGATGGACCCAGAGAAACTTTTGGCAGTCCTACAGTGGCCCGTGGGTTTACATCCTCTTCAGCATTTACTGAGTTTTGCCAACTATTATCGGAAGTTTATTCGCAACTTCTTGTCTCTGGTCAAGCCCCTGACTGATATGACCAGAAAGGACGGTAACCCACAGAGTTGGTCTCCGGAGTCCATTACGACCTTTGAGAGTCTTAAGGCTGCATTTGTTTCTGCTGCTGTGTTGGCACATCCTGATCCTACATTACCTTTAATCCTTGAAGTTTATGCTTCTGAGACTGGTGTTGGCGCCCTTCTGTCTAAATGTCCTACCTTTGAGAGCGCTATGCATCCTTGTGGCTACTTTTCCAAGAAATTGTCACCTGTGGAGTGCAATTACGAGATTGGTGACAGAGAGCTGTTGGCGATCATTTTAGCCGTGAAAGAATGGAGACATCTCCTTGAAGGTACCACTGTGCCGGTTCTCATTCTTACTGACCATAAGAATCTCACATTCTTGTCTGAGGCTAAACGCCTCTCTCCCAGAAGGGTGCGATGGGCTCTTTTCTTGACAAGTTTCAATTACATTGTCTCATTCTTACCCGGTACTAAGAATGTAAGGGCTGATGCCTTGTCACAACAATTTTCCTCCACTTCCAAGTTGGAGTCGGTTCCGGTTGATCTGATTCCTCCTGATCATATTCTGGCTATGGTTTGCACCAATCTCACTTCTCCTTTGGGTGACAAAATTCTTGCTGCTCGGGTCCATGCTCCTCCTGAGAAACCTTGTGACTGCTGCTTTGTCCCAGAGAGTCTCCGTACTGCCATGCTCCAGACTAAACATTCTCCCAAGGCAGCTGGCCACCCTGGGAAGAATCAACTCATTTGGGCAATTTCTCAACAATTCTGATGGCCTATTCTACGTGCTGATGTAACTGCCTTCGTAGCTGCCTGTTCCATGTGTGCTCAGTGTAATGCCTCGTACACACGGTCGGATTTTCCGACGGAAAATGTGTGATAGGACCTTGTTGTCGGAAATTCCGACCGTGTGTAGGCTCCATCACACATTTTCCATCGGATTTTCCGACACACAAAGTTTGAGAGCAGGATATAAAATTTTCCGACAACAAAATCCATTGTCGGAAATTCCGATCGTGTGTACACAAATCCGACGGACAAAGCGCCACGCATGCTCAGAATAAATAAAGAGATGAAAGCTATTGGCCACTGCCCCGTTTATAGTCCCGACGTACGTGTTTTACGTCACCGCGTTCAGAACGAATCGGATTTTCCGACAACTTTGTGTGACCATGTGTATGCAAGACAAGTTTGAGCCAACATCCGTCGGAAAAAATCCTAGGATTTTGTTGTCGGAATGTCCGAACAAAGTCCGACCGTGTGTACGGGGCATAAGACTCCACAACACCTTCCAGTGGGCCTCCTACAACCCATACCCAATGTAGAGAGGCCCTGGACCCACCTGTCTATGGATTTCATTGTGGAGTTACCCAACTCCCAGGGCAACACAGTTTTCCTTATGGTGGTTGACCGGTTCTCAAAGAGAGAATGGTCAGGATACAGGCAAAGTTCGGCAACAGGATAACAAGCAGTGTAGAGCGGAGCGTGGTTACAAGGCAGGCCGGGGTCAAGATAACAGAGATCAATCGTAGTCAAACAAGCCAGGTCAAACACAGGAAACAGATCGGATCACAGTAACAGGAAGTCACGGGAACAGGTATGAGCTGCAGATCAGACAGCAAAGACACAGTGCTGCTGAGGTGTTTAAATAAGGCAGCCTCTTGCCAATCACTGAAATCAGTCTGCGCTATATTAACCCCTAGGTGGCAGATCCATGACATTGTCCCCCCTTACGGGCAACCTCCGGGTGCCCAACAGGTCTCTCTTCTGTGGATGACTGCGATAAAAGGCATTAACCAAGTCTCTGGCGTGCACATCCTGTTCAACCTCCCAAGAGTTATCCTCAACTATATTAATGAAGTTCTTCTTTAAGGTAGGCTCTGACAAAATGTTAGCTATGTGCAGAAAATTATATATAATGGAAAAGGGTTGATTTTTATTTGAATTATCCTTTGTCCTTTGTTTATGTTTGTCTGTGAGGCTTTCATTTGTGATTCATTAAGCAGGTATATTGTGTGGGTATAACGACAATAGTATAGATGAGCAAAGTATATAACAAGGCAACAACTTACACAATCATATCAAATGAATACTCCATTGTAAAACTCCTGCTCAAATAATCATGTTAATAATATAATCAATATGTGGTAATGTTCTGAAAAAATGTTTTTGTGTAATTGTATATTTATATGAGAAACTGGACACTCGATGCAGGGAGGAGCCATCAGCGCCACTGAGGGACTCCAGAAGAGGAGGACTGGGCCATTCTGTGCAAAACAAACTGCATAGTGGAGGTAAGTATGACGTGTTTGTTTGTTTGTTTTTTTTTGTTTTTTAAAATGAGGGTTTATAACCCCTTTAACACATTTCAATACTCAAAAAAATGACATAATTAACAGTGGTGACAAAATTAAAGGCGCAGATGTGTTAGATTACACTAAGTTTTTAGCCAGCCAGATATAGTTGGTGGCATTTAATGCATCTAAAGAATAAACATGTTGGGACTCACCCCTTCACTGCTGAAAGGATTAGGTTATTCAACTAATCACGTGTAGGCAAGCACCAACTAATTGTGATGTTCCAATGTGACCTTAAGGTTTATGTCTCTTCAGTCCCTCAGCTAGTGCGAATGTAAAGCCAAGACTTGGGAGAGCCCTGGCTCCCTCTTGCTGTTTTTTTTGGCTGAGTTCTGTGGCTTCTCAGCCTGGCAAGAAAGCACCATTTTGAAAGCACTGGCAAAAATCATGCAGTTTGTCACAGGGCTGCTTATGATTTAGAGTCCTGATTTAGGCTCTACACTGTGCTCTTTTGTTTTCTCTTGTTTGTGCATTATTTGCAAGTTAGTAGTAATAAACCTCCTAAGAGAGGAGCATACCTTGGTGTCTACTATGGAAGTTACTGTGAGATCGATTAGATGTAAGGCAGTATAGACAACTGTACCATACCATATATATATATATATATATATATATATATATATATATATATATATATATATATATATATATATATATATATATATATATATATATATAAAAAATTAAATATCACTTGGACATAACCTGAAAGGATAAGCAAAGTTAATTATCAATTCTGACAATGCTTCTAGAGAGAGAAACCCAGGCGGCCTGTTCAACCTCTTAATATTCTAATGAGAGATGAAGCTAAACAAGGGTGGTAATAGAGCCCTTTAAGCAGCAATGACAGAATATCCCCGTTGCAGATCTGATGGTCTTCTTTGGCAATCGGAGCTCATTAACTATATCCAATAAGGTCTAGTAACAGAGTGGTATTATATCGTGTGATGGATGCCTATGTATAGTGTTCGAACAGAAGTGCAGTGAAGTGTTCCCAAAGTAAAGCTGTCTGTACACAGTGTCCCAGTAAAACAACCAAGGAAAGGTTTGGAAAGGTAGGCAATTGCCCTCTCACCAATGACCAGGCCAATTCAGTGCCTTCTAGACAGCGACTCCCGGGTAGACGTTCTGGCTGCAGACCCGCTTGGGACCCGATATGAAGCACAGAGCTTGGGTCACTGGACTGTAGAGTTGATGCTGATCAGATGTCCGATGAACAACAGGCAGCGGTGGAATCCCTCTCGGTTGGTTGTGTCCTCACTTCCCTTGCACAGAGACCCTTCTCGAACGAGGCCCAGGAAGAAGAGAGCGTGGGGTGGGGCTCTGGTTTCTTTTATAGCTCTTACCAGCAATCTCTCCGAAGGTAGCAAAAATCCCTGGGATATGTGGTCCGGATGTATGGGCGCCTAGGGGAACAGTCACCTCATGGAACCACCAATCCCACAATCTCATTTTGTTGGCTCACAAATATGATGTCAGTTTAGTAACGCTGGGCACTAGAGGGATGATATGATATACAGATAGTGCCGGGGATAGCTGGTCATTGCAATTGTAGTCCATATTGCTCATCCTCCCCCCACTTGAAAGTCTTTGGTCCCTGAAGACAGAACACAACCTGTAGGATCACTTTACTGTATTATAAGAAAATTAATGGTTAGTTATATGACAAACTAGAAGTAGCAACAGCCATGGTCTCCCCAACATATTTAGCAGGGTACGGTTGAAACGTTCAGGTTGCGGATCCCCTTGGGGGCGGTAAGGCGTAGTCCTGGATTTCTTTATACTTAAGAGTTTATGTAATCTTCTGGTTAGCTTGCTCTCCAAGTCCTGACCTTGGTCTGAGTGTAGGCGTTGGGGCAGCCCGTAATGAATGAAAAACGTCTCCACTAGGGTTTTCGCTACAGTACTGGCTTGCTGGTCAGTAGTGGGGAAAGCTTGGGCATAGCGGGTGAAATGATCTGTCACAACCAGGACATTACTTCGTCCACTCAAGTCAGGTTCCAAACACAGGAAATCAATGCACACCAACTCCTTTGGCCCTTGACTCTGGAGATGGCCCATTGGGGCTGCTCTGCCTGGTAGAGTCTTTCTCTGAATGCATCTGATGCAAGAACTACAGTAGCTTTTCACTTCAGCTCTCATGGATGGCCAATAGAATCAATCCCTGACTAACTTGAAAGTTCTGTCTGGGCCTAAGTGACCATGATCATCATGGAGGGTGGTCAACACTTTTAGTCAGTGTTTCTTAGGGAGGAACAGTTGACGAACGCCCTCTGGCTCTTCAGATGGACCTCTCTGGTATATAACTCCATCCTCTAATCGCATCTGTTCCCATTCTCTGTGGACTACTTTTTCTCCCTTAATGGAAGTATTCAACAGCATCTGAGGGTCCTGAATGGATAGAGACTTCCTCATAAAATTTCCCAAGGGGTCTTCCAGTTGATCTCGCCTCATATCCTCCCTGGTCAACTTGGCTGCACATCTGTGTGAAATCACAGTAATACTTGGGCACACCAGCAGGAGTGACCCCCACAGTTTTGGCTCCTATTGCTCCTCTGTGCTTATGCCCAATTCCTTGACATACAGCCAATACTCCTTCCAGGGGTAAATGGACCCAAATCTTCTGGCTAACTTTGTGGTATGAGGTCTTCGGGAAAGGGCATCAGCGTCCCGCTTTCCCACTTCTCACCGGTATTTAAGACTGAATGGAAATTCATACAGACGCGGCCAGCCACCGATGTCCAGTGGCATCCAGCTTGACTGTGGTCAATAGGTAAGGTAAAGGGTTGTTAACCGTTTTCACCACAAAGGTGGCCCCATACAGATAGTCACATAGCTTATCTACCACTGCCCACTTGAGGGCCAAGAACTCCAATTTGCACACAGGATAGTTCTTCTTAGGAGGGGTGAGGCTGCGAATCACATAAACTACCAGGCGGAGTCTTCCCTCCGACTCTTGGTACAGCACTCCTCCAAGGCCATCTCGGCTGTCATCCACGTGCAGTTCATAAATCTTGGATGGGTCTGCGTAGGCCAGCACTAGTGCTTCTACAAGGCTCCCCTTCAGGCATTCAAAAGCCTTTTCACACTTCACTGTCCATTGCTCCTGATCCTGTGCTTTCTGCAGATCCCCTTCTGTCTTTTTCTATAAGAGTTCATTTCTGCGGTTGAGCAATCTGAGAAGTTCTTCACAAATCTCGTATAATAGGAGAAGAATCCTATGAACAACCTCAATTCAGTGACGGTGCTCGGGCAGGGCCAGAAAGTAATGGCCTTCAACTTCTGAGGGTCAGTAGCTATCCCCTTGGCTGAGACTACATGCCCAAGTTACATAACCGAGGTCTGGTAGAACTGGCATTTTTCTAACGACAACTTCAGCCCCTCTGTATATAACTTTTTCCAACCGAGCTTCATGCTTCTCCAATGTTCTGTCAAACACAATGATATCATCAAGGTACACCAGTACTTCTACCAGGTTCATATCTACCCCGGTGTTCTCCATCAGTCTCTGAAAAGTGGTGGGGGCTCAGCTAATCCTTGTGACATTCAGTCGAATTAGAAAAATCCTAGAAGGCAGATGAAGGCCGTATTTTCTTGGTCATTCGGATTCATGGGTACCTGGTAGTATCCACTCTTCAGATCCAGCACACTGAACCACTTGGCCCCTGATAGGCACTGCATGGCCTATTCTATGCGAGGGGTTGTGTACTGGTCTGGGACAGTCCTTCGGTTCAAAGTTTGATAGTCAATACACATCCAGAGGGACCCATTCTTTTTTCTCACTACCACAATCGATAAAGCATAAAGACTCCTGGATTCCCTAATGACTCCTGACTTCTTCAGTTCAGCCAGCTGCTCTCTAAGATCCTCCAGATCACACAATGGGATTTGCCTGGCCCTTTCACGGAAAGGTTTATCTTCCATTAGCCGAATTTGATGTTGGGCACTCTTGGCGGAGCCCATATGAAAGTCATTTTTGGAGAACATCTTCTCCCATCAGACTAATTGTGCTTTATTCTTCTCCTCCCATCCTGAGGGTAGATTTGGGCAGCAGGCAGTGGCCCCTCTCCTATTTTCCTTTTGAACTAGATCATTCCCCGTCACTGGGGTGGCAGCACTCACTTTCCCAATCACCATCTGAGGCTTCAAGGTGACTGGTAACGTTCCTCACACTAACAGGGATTTGCCCCCCGCTTCTCAGTAAGGCCCTAGTGCGTATGATTCCTGGTACCAGTTCTATTCCAACATTATCCTCTGCTGGATCAGCCTCCACCACCAAATAAGGGCCCTGCTGGTCCCATGATAACTTAACAGTGGCCTTGAAGCAGGCCCTCTCGCGCGGCTGCACGACCTTTACATGAGCATCCAACCTCCGCAGTCTTCCTACTCCTTCCACGGAGGCCTTCTTCTCCTGCAGCACTTGCTGAAAAGCCTGTCACAGCTAAGAGTGAATCTTCCCCACTGGAGTGCCCTCCAAGGGCAGTGGAGTGAGCAGCTTCCTCACAAGGTTGGTGTTGGTGCCTATCAACAAAGCGTTTTGGCCTGCCCCAGGGGGTCGGGGGCAGACAACAGCCAATGTGTCGAAGGTCTCTGGTTTCCCAGCCAAGGAAGTATCAAAGGTTATCTTGATGGGTATGCATCCATCATATGAGCATTTCTGGGTCCCTATGCCCCAAATCTCTAACTCCTCAGTTTTACACAAGTGATATGCTTCAAATACTTCAAATCTCGGTACAGCAAGATCACTTGGGCACCCGTATCCAGTAGGACTTGGGTATAGATGCCCTCTACTTGTACTGAGACTATATGGGAGGTCCCCAACAGGTTATTTGGCAGGTTTCTAGCGGGTGACTCTATAGTTTGTTGTCTAGTCAGTCTCTTTGGGAGTAGGGGAGTTGATCTAGCTATTCGCTCAGTGAGGTGTGCATTGATTTCCTGCCTCAGGTTCTCCTTCCTTGAGGGATTAGTTTATTTTATTTTCTTTGGCAAGGAAAGGGGAGGGGCAACATATGTCTTGTGCCCCTTTTTTACTTTAGGTCTTTCCTTTGGTGAAAAGGGGGAGGAGCAGGTGGCTTGCATCTTTTTTTCTTTTTAGATTTTCCCTTGGTCTTAGAGCTCAGTCTTCCCTCGGGACTCTCAACTAGATCTTCACTGAGGTCCCCTGAAGTTTCCCGCTGGCTTTGGGAAGAGTAACTTCTGTAAGGCCTTCAGAATGTCCGCAAGTAATTGGGAACTGATGCCAGCCTTGGGACACTCGGCCCAAAAGTGTCCAAACTCCCCACATCCGTAACATCTCTTCTCTCACCCTTGGGGGAATTGTGAGAGACTTGTCAACGGCTTTATCCTGTGGCCCAGGACCCGCGGCCTCAGCCAAGATGGCGCCGGCCACAATCGCACGAGGTGGAGTTCAGGAGACAGAGCAGGAAGGGGGGGACTCCTGTGCAGTCATGGAAGACAGCTCTGCAGGGCCGGCAGGGCCTACCTCCACTGAGTCCCTGATTAGCAGGACCCTGGATGACATGCCCCTCTCCCCCATGGAAGACTTCATAGCCACCCCAGAGGCAGGCAAAGCATACACACAGGGCCTACCATCCACACCTCAGGACTTTTCTGCGATGATGACAATGTTTGCTACAATGCTATCCAGAGGTCTTACACAGACTGCTAACCAAATCACTAAGGCCATCCATGCTGACTTACAGCAATTAGGGGCAAGAATCAAAACAATAGAAAACAAAGCAGACCAAACTGTGACTAGAGTGAACCAGAACACAGCCAAAATTGACGATCTCGAAAACCGTTCGAGGAGATATAATTTCTGCATCAGAGGAGTCCCTGAACTCCTCAAAGACACCGACCACATTGTGAGATCATTTATTAAGGAACTCATCCCCAGCATCCCAGACCACCGCCTTAAAATGGACCGCGCTCACAGAGCTCTACAACCCCCCCACCAAGATGGCCTCCTGAGAGACATCATAGTTAAACCTCATTTTTACAAAGTAAAAGAGGAGGTGATGCAATGCTCTTGTGCTGAAGGGGCACTAACGTTCCAAGGCCATCCCACACAAGTCTTTGCGGACTTATCCCCACTTACCATACAAAAAAGAAGATCGCTGAAACCGCTCCTGTTGGTGCTTAACCAGGAAGCGATCACCTACAGATGGTCCTTCCCCTTTCGTCTATCATTCGCCTTCAACAATAAAACGTAAGGCTTCTCTTCGTTCTTGGAGGGGGAAAAGCTCCTGTTCCAGCTGGGTCTCATCTCCCAGGAACCAGAATCCACGCCTTCCGGCAGAGGGCCCAACTCTTCCTCCAAGAGACCACCACCATCCAGCCCCATCGCTCCTATGTGGCAGAAGCACCTGTCCAAAAAATCCAAGGAATCCAGCCCCCCTAACCACAGCTTAAGGACAGGGTACCTTTTGGACCCATATTCCCCCTTATTCGATCCATCCGGATCCTCTGAGGAACACTGTCTATTTGTGACCTGATGGCTGTGCCAGACTTAGCACCTCTTATCCCGACTACATAGTCGTGGGGGTTTTCTTTTGGAACGTTTGCTCCTGCATACAGAATTTTTATTTTTCTCTTTTTGTTTCTTTGTTTTTTGCCCACGAAACTGTTCTTGTTCTGGCTGAATTTTGAAAAATTCTTAGTTATTTTGGTTTTGTTCTTCTGTTGCAATATATATAGACACCTACATAGATGTACAACACAATTATGTGCTCTGCATCCCTTACACAGTCTGCTCAACCATATAGTATTAGACCATAATCTAGGAAAGTATTTTCTCCCCCAAACAATACACTTAACCTATTATTGTTCCCTTCCCGACTGTGGTGGGCTCCTCCCAGGCTCCTGAGTATTCCCAAAATGACCCCTGTTATAGGGGTCACAGATGGCTCGGCAGTTTGGGAGGGCCGCTCCCTATGAGTATACTGTTGGGGGCCCTGCCCGAATAGACTAAACTGTTTAGGTGTTGGAGGGCGGGCCTCTCTTGCTTCCTCCTAGATGGTCCTCATCTTCTTTCTTCATCCTTTGTTCTTTCTTCTCTCCTCCCTCGAAGGTCACCTAGAAGTCCATTCACTGCCAAATCGGAGATGTTCGGATGCTTGCCACAAGGTAAGTCCCACTCACTTATGGTAAATACCCCCTCCTCTGATCCATGCATGTAAATGATACGAAACCACCACTAATACGCATAGTATCACATAATGTTCAAGGCATTAACTCCCCTATAAAAAGAAGAAAACTTTTCAAACTTTATCAATCCCAAAAATCCGATATCCTTTTGCTCCAGGAGACCCACTTCCCCAGACCTTACAACCTTTCCTTTCTCCACCAACATTTCCCCCAATTTTATCTCTCCAATGCGGAGAACAAAACAAAAGGGGTGGCCATCTGTTTTTCCAAACACCTAAATTTCACTATGTCACATGTCTTAAGGGATCCATCAGGCAGATACATTCTGGTAAAGGGCTCCATCGATGGAACGCTATATTCTTTTGTCTCATACTACTCAACGAATAAGGCGCAAGACACATTTTTTGCCTCAATGATGCAGTCCCTCTCATCTCAACTAGAGGGAATCATCATTCTTGGAGGAGACTCGAATATAGTGTTTGATCTGGCTTTAGACAAATCAGGATCAGGCCGGCCATGTCCCAGGCGTCCCCCAAAAAATAGTCTAAAAATTGCCAAACTCCTCTTTGATTCAGGACTAGTTGACATCTGGAGGGAACTCAACCCACGTACCAAAGATCATACTCATTACTCTGCTCCACACCAGACCTATGCCAGGATAGATCATGTTTTCCTCCAAGCGACACACATACCCCTTGCGGTAAAATCTTCTATCAAAGAATCATCTATCTCAGACCACTTCATGGTCATTCTCACATTACGCCAAGCCAATAACATCCAAAAAGAATTCAAACGGCAACTTAATGAATCGTTACTAAGTAATCCGGTACACTGCACCCTGCTTGCAAAGGAACTCAAAGAATACTTTCACACGAATGACACAGAGACGATTTCCCCAGCTACTCTATGGGCTGCCCACAAAGCGGTAATGAGGGGCAAAATCATTCAGCTTTCTTCCCACATTAAAAAAGAACACAGAGCCGAGATTGAGAGCCTTACGAAAGAATACCAGGAATCTTGTAAGCATAACAAACGTGAACACACTCAGTCATCTCAACTATAACTAGAAGCAGACAGGCTGAGGCTCAACCTGGCCCTGACTACGGAGGCTGAGAAGCACCTCTGTTGGTCAGGGGCTAAGTTTTATTATCAAAAAGATAAGATTGGGTCCAAATTAGCCGCCAAGCTCTCCCCCAAACCTCGTCAGTTGGCATTCCCCAAAATTCGATTACCGTCAGGCACACTCACACAAAATTCACAAAGTATCATGGAGTGTTTCCATGACTTCTATGCTTCCCTTTATAGAAAAAACGAATCAAGTCCAAACTCCCGCCTTGTAGAATTTCTTGACTCTATCTCACTTCCCAAACTTTCAACGGACCACATTGATTTACTAGAACAACCCATTACTTCCAAAGAAATTTGTGATACCATCAAATATCTTAAACAGGGATCTGCCCCGGGGCTGGATGGATTTTCTGTGGGCTATTACAAGAAATTCTCTGACACCCTGTCCCCTTACCTGGCCAGATTCTTTAACTTCCTTCAGAAATGTTCTCCCCTGGATAAATCCCTGAACCTAGCATACGTTTCAGTTATTCCTAAACCAGGAAAAGACCCCTCACTAACTGGCAACTATCGCCCGATTTCTCTGATCAATAATGATCTCAAATTACTAACAAAAATTTTTAGCAAACCGTCTGTCCTCATTCATAGCCCAGTATATTCACCAAGACCAAGCGGGATTTATCCCGGGGAGACAGGGCCCTGACCAGGTGAGAAGGACTGTTGATGTAGTGTCCCTGTTGAGATCACAATGGGACAGGGGCCACCCAAGAAGGGTTTTTGCTTTCCATTGATCTACAAAAAGCATTTGACACAGTTACATGGCCATATATTTTTGGGGTCCTGAAGAGATGGGGTTTCGGCCCTCTCTTCCTAGGTACTCTACACTCCCTCTACTCTAATCCAAGTGCTCAGGTGAAATTGCAGGGCAGATACTCGGACACATTTTTAATAGAAAGAGGCACATGACAGGGATGACCGTTATTGCCCTTGATTTTTGCAATTGCAATAGAATCCCTTGCAATCGCCATACGTACCCATTCAGATATCAGGGGAGTCTCTTGCAGTCTGCAAGAACATAAATGTGCTTTATTCGCTGATGATCTACTCCTCTTTGTCACATCACCCCTTATTTCCACCCCTAATATTTTTAAGCTCCTCCAGCAGTTTGGGAAGGCCTCGGGTCTCCGTGTCAATGTCTCCAAATCCGCTGCCCTAAACATCTCCATACCCCCAGACCTCCTTAAACACCTAGAGACACATTTTCCTTTCACTTGGTGCTCTTCACATATTCCTTACTTAGGTATCAACCTGACTTCTTCGTACGACACATTGTTTGTTGCTAATTAACCCCCGATGTTTAAAAAACTTGAAGCAGACATGTCCGTGTGGTCCAAACATGATCTATCCTGGCTGGGCAGAGTGAACTCCATAAAAATGACCCTGCTTCCTCGTCTCCTGTACCCCTTCTGTTTGCTTCCTATCCCAATTAAAAAAGTGCAACTCCTGCGATTCCAATCTTCCATCCTGAAATTCGTCTGGGGTTCCAAGGGTAGAAGATGCTCCAAGGAAACACTTTATAGACTAAAAACCCAAGGTGGACTTGCTCTTCCTAACATTTGGTGGTATTACCAGGCAGCGCAAATCGCTCAAATTTCCATAGCATATTCCAGGGGCCCTAAACCAGACTGGTTATGGATGGAACGGCAAGCAACGCCACAACACACAATAGATTTCTTGCTCTGGTTTCTTCCACGCCTTAGACCGGCAATATTAGCCCCAACACTCTCTCACTCGATGTCCTTGTGGGACAGGTTGTAAAAGAACACCTCCCCAACATCGCACATTTGCTCTCTTGCCCACTTATTTAACAACCCAGAATTTCCCCCAGGCCAAAACATACATGCATTCAAATGGTGTCTTGATAAAGGCCTTTACCGAATTGGTCACTTTGTAAATTCCAATGGACCCCTCACTATTGGTAATTGCAAAAATAAATTAGAAATGCCTGACTCGGAAAGATATAGATTGTTACAAATTACTCATTTCCTTCGTACCAAATGGCCCAATACCTCTGAACCCCTTAATCTAACTGCCTATGAGACGTGGTGCCCCAACATAAAGGATCAGAGGGGGGGTATCTCCATTATCTACATCTTGCTTGCCAGTAGTGACAAACCTCCCTAGGCCCGAAGGTGGGAACAAGACCTGGCAGTTGAGTGGGACTTGAATGACTGGTACCGAGGCTTTCACAGATCATTCAAGGGCATCTTGAACATCTCCCTTATGGAAGCTAGTATTAAAATTATCACACGTTGGTACCAAGTGCCTACCACCCTGGCCAAAATATTTCCAGATTCATCCCCATTGTGTTTCAGAGGATGCGGCCATGAGGGGTCGTTATTTCATGTTTGGTGGACGTGCCCACGACTCCGGAACTTCTGGAACAGCTTTTTTCACATAACACGGAAAATCACAGGATTGGCTGTCCCACAGGTTCCGGAAATAGCACATCTCAACGCCCAAGTAGATGACATCCCCAGACACAAACAATCCTTGATCTTTTAGATGCTTTTAGGTGCCAAAATCACTATTGCCAGGCACTGGAAAAGACACTCGGTGCCAATAATCACGATGAAACGTAAGATATCCTGGATCATGGCCCAGGAGAAGATTGTCAGCAGGTTGCTTGACAAAACCCACAAATTTGAACTGATTTGGGAGCCCTGGGCTACATACGTAGGGATACCAATAGTTTCAGTTTAGCGGATATCCCCAAATAATCCAGCATATTCTAGGTGATCTTCCTTTCCTTACCTCCTACTGACACTATTCTTTTTTTCGTTACTCACTTTTCTTTTTTTCCCCTCTCTCTTCTCTTCTCTCTTCTTCTTAAAATGGCGATGAAGTATCACTACTGGTTCACTAGACACAGGTGCAAGTTGGCCGAGATTTTGTATTGTCTTTCTTTCTTTTAACAAGTTCAATTGCACTACTAAATGCAGAGGCTGAGGCCGGAATGTGTGGATCCCAGAGACATCCGCCCAATAACATTCCGACCTGATTGATTAATTCATGACTTAGTTTAGCACCATAACCATCATTATGAAACCGAAAGGGCAGACCAGGGTAGACATGATTCTCCAATTCCCGTGACCATTTAATAATCTAGAGGATTTATCCGGGTAGGTCATCTCCACAGTGAGTTCCCTTTGGGGTGGAGAGATGTCCTTACCTGGTTACTCGACCATTTATTCAAACTCAAATTTTTCTTTTGTTCAATTGTTCAGGAATGTTTGCCCGCTGATATCGGTCAGTGGGCTCCATAAATCTAGTCTCCCTGGTCGCCCTTGGACCCTGAATTTTACATTCACGGGGCTATTCTATCTAGTACCTCTGCTATGCTTTGCTTTGTTCAAACACTTATAGATTTGTTTGCTGAATACCCGTATCACCTCGAATTTTCACCTGACAGAGTGTATCTAATATTGTATGTAACCTGAAAATTTTTTATATACAATTAAACCAATAAAAATATTGAAAAAAAAAAAAGAAAAAAAAAGCATGATACATCTGGGTTTGAGCTTGAGCTACCTGAGCCATTAGTTCAGTTGGCCCCAGTTCACTTACCGGCTTATTAGTGTTAGGAAAAGCCAGCCCCACCGATTCAGACTCAGTTCCGCTGTCTTCATCTGAGAAGCTCATTTCCGCATGAACAGCTCGGGCCACCACTTTCTCCCTGTTTCCAGTAGTAGAACTCACTTCCTTTGGCTTTTCTCCTCTAATGGAGCCTCTTCTTCTCGCACTTCTCTTATCAATTCAAGGTATGTAGGCACCATTTTGGTTCTCTTTAGTAACAACTTTAATACAATCGGGTGATTTGGCCTAGCCCCCTGTAGAACCCGGTCTAGATGAGCTTGATCTGAATCCTTGGGATCAATACCCCTCTTGAGTTTAATTTGATGCAGCATTCTGTCTACTAGAGATATGTACTCATACAGGCTCTCCCCTTTTTGCTGGTGGGTGTGGTTGAATTTGTACTTCAGGTCTGCGGTGGTTTCAACTCTTCCAAACACAGCATACAGGGTGTCTATATAGTCCATAGCAATACAAATTTTCTTTCCCATCCTTAGATTACGAATCACATCAGCTGCCTCGAAGACTCTTACTGAGCCGTTGTTGTTTCACAGCCTCTGAAACACTCCATTTTTCCATGGCCTGCAGAGGCTGGCTCATCCAAGTTTCAAACTCATCTTCCCCTATAGGAGTCAGTAACTGCCCTGAGAAAAACCTGAGTCCCCGTTAGTTCTGATTGGCATTTCCAGAGCTGTTCTTCACCAAATTATCAACTAGCTAGCTCATATCTGTGTAGAATGAGAGAGGAGGGACATTGGCCCCTTGAGAATCGGCTCCCACCGGTACTGGGCCCTTGCCGAAGGCTGCCGCACAGCAGGCTCTCCCCCCACTTTGAGTGGGATCACTCTAGCAATCAAACAGAAATGTGCAGCAATCTAAACAGGGGAATACAGGCAGGGTGGAGTCCACAGGTGGGTGCTCAGGCTGCGGTGTCTTCCAGAACTCCAATCTGGAGGACACCGTTTTGGCTGGAGACGCGATGGAGACATGTTTCGGCTGGAGAGCCATGGTCACTGCAGTGACCAAGTCTCTCTAGCCGAAACGTGTCTGCTTTTTTGTTTTCCTACATGTGCCAATAAATTATTCTTATGGATTGGAATTCCCGGCTATTTTTCTACTTTGTCCACTCTAGCAATTACTCCTTCAGATAGATGTACCTCTTCCTTCTGGAAACACATAGGTATCTCTTCTTGCCATTCCAGTAGTACCCAAACTTGATCTAATTTTTAGCTTCCATGTCTACAATGTAGACCCAGTGCCTTGGGGCCAGAGCTCTCACCCACTTTCTAATCTCGCTCCCAGCGTGTTTACTTCTGGAGACCTCTAGAACAGTGCTTCTCTCCACTTGAGCTCCGTGATCCCTGCCCCAAGCTACCGCAGCTACTGAAGCGGCCTCCCATGCAGATTGTGGCTCTTGTCTAGGTGGGTTAGGGCCCGCTGCAGGTTGCATCCCAGACGAGCCCCCAAATGTAGCACGGCTTGCTTGGATTTACCTACTTATCTGCATTGCCATGACTATGTGAACATTCCAACCCACCTGACACTCTGGGTTCAGACATCATTGCAACACCTTTGAATAATAAGACAACACTCAATATGTTTATATTCTGTTAACGTTTACTGGAATACTTTAGGTAAGATGTTGTTGTACAAAAAGTTAATGGTTCAACTGAATCAACTGAGCCTTGAATTACTGCACAAGCTCAGTAGAATGATTTCCCCAGCAAAAACAGTTAGAACAGTATATACAGTGCCTTGCGAAAGTATTCGGCCCCCTTGAACTTTTCAACCTTTTGCCACATTTCAGGCTTCAAACATAAAGATATAAAATTTTTATTTTTTGTGAAGAATCACCAACAAGTGGGACACAATTGTGAAGTGGAACGAAATCTATTGGATTGTTGAAACTTTTTTAACTAATAAAAAAATGAAAAGTGGGGCGTGCAAAATTATTCGGCCCCCTTGCATTAATACTTTGTAGAGCCACCTTTTGCTGCGATTACAGCTGCAAGTCGCTTGGGGTATGTCTCTATCAGTTTTGCACATCGAGAGACTGAAATTCTTGCCCATTCTTCCTTGCAAAGCAGCTCGAGCTCAGTGAGGTTGGATGGAGAGCGTTTGTGAACAGCAGTTTTCAGCTCTTTCCACAGATTCTCGATTGGATTCAGGTCTGGACTTTGACTTGGCCATTCTAACACCTGGATACGTTTATTTGTGAACCATTCCTTTGTAGATTTTGCTGTATGTTTGGGATCATTGTCTTGTTGGAAGATAAATCTCCGTCCCAGTTTCAGGTCTTTTGCAGACTCCAACAGGTTTTCATCCAGAATGGTCCTGTATTTGGCTGCATCCATCTTCCCCTCAATTTTAACCATCTTCCCTGTCCCTGCTGAAGTAAAGCAGGCCCAAACCATGATGCTGCCACCACCATGTTTGACAGTGGGGATGGTGTGTTGAGGGTGATGAGCTGTGTTGCTTTTACGCCAAACATATCGTTTTGCATTGTGGCCAAAAAGTTGGATTTTGGTTTCATCGGACCAGAGCACCTTCTTCCACATGTTTGGTGTGTCTCCCGGGTGGCTTGTGGCAAACTTTAGACGAGACTTTTTATGGATATCTTTGAGAAATGGCTTTCTTCTTGCCACTCTTCCATAAAGGCCAGATTTGTGCAGTGTACGACTGATTGTTGTCCTATGGACAGACTCTCCCACCTCAGCTGTAGTTCTCTGCAGTTCATCCAGAGTGATCATGGGCCTCTTGGCTGCATCTCTGATCAGTCTTCTCCTTGTCTGAGCTGAAAGTTTAGAAGGACAGCCAGGTCTTGGTAGATTTGCAGTGGTCTGATACTCCTTCCATTTCAAAATGATCGCTTGCACAGTGCTCCTTGGGATGTTTAAAGCTTGGGAAATCTTTTTGTATCCAAATCCGGCTTTAAACTTCTCCACAACAGTATTACGGACCTGCCTGGTGTGTTCCTTGGTCTTCATGATGCTCTCTGCGCTTTCAACAGAACCCTGAGACTAGCACAGAGCAGGTGCATTTATACAGAGACTTGATTACACACAGGTGGATTCTATTTATCACCATCAGTCATTTAGGACAACATTGGATCATTCAGAGATCCTCGCTGAACTTCTGGAGTCAGTTTGCTGCACTGAAAGTAAAGGGGCCGAATAATTTTGCACGCACCACTTTTCAGTTTTTTAATTGCTAAAAAAGTTTAAAATATCCAATAGATTTCGTTCCACTTCACAATTGTGTCCCACTTGTTGGTGATTCTTCACAAAAAATTAAAATTTTATATCTTTATGTTTGAAGCCTGAAATGTGGCAAAAGGTTGAAAAGTTCAAGGGGGCCGAATACTTTTGCAAGGCACTGTATATATATATAAAACCTGAAAGGATAAGCAAAAGTTAAGCATCAGTTCTGGCAATACTTCTAGAAAGAGAAACCCAGGCTGGCCTGTTTAACCTTTTATCCTATAGAGAGATGAAGCTAAACAAGGATTGTAGGAGGGCCCTTTAGGCAGCAATGACAGAATGTCCCCGTTGCAGATCTGATGGTCTTCACCAGCAGTTAACTATATCCAATAAGGTGTAGTAACAGAGTGGTAGTATATCTTGTGCTGGCTGCAGCTAAAGATGCCTATGTACAGTGTTTCAATAGAAGCGCAGTGAAGTGTTCTCAAAGTAAAGCTGTCTGTACACAGTGTTCCAGTAAAACAACCAAGGAAAGACTTGCAAAGGTGGGCAATTTCCCTCTCACAAAAGACCAGGCCGATCAAACACCTTCCAGATAGCGACTCCCGAATAGACATCCTGGCTGTGGACCCGCTTGTGATGATCACCCAAATGCGGAACACGAAGCCTGTGTTGCTGTATGGTCAAGTTGGTGCTGGTCAGATGACGATGAACAGCACGCAGCGCTGGACCCTTTCTCGATCGGGTAGGAATGTTGTACACCAGAAGTAGGCCACAACCTCACTCTCCCTGCACGGAGAGATCCATTACACACGTTGCCTGGGAAGAAGAGACCCCGTGGCAGGTCTCTGGTTTCTTTTATAGCCTTTCCCAGTAATCTCCCCGATAGTAGCAAAGATCCCTGGGATATGTAGTCCATATGTATAGCCATGCAGGGGGAGAGCCATCTGGTGGAACTACCAATCCCACAATCCCTTTGATTGGGCTCACAAATATGATGTCAGTTTAGTAACACTGGGCACTAGAGGGATAATATAATATACAGATAGGGCATGGAATAACTGTTCGTTGCAATTGTAGTCCATATTGCTACATCCTCCCCCCACAACCTGTGAGATCACCTTACTGTATCATAAGAAAGTGAATGGTTAATTATATGACAGACTAGAAGTTGCAACAGCCAACAACTGATCCAAAGAGGGATCTTCTAACAATAAATTACATTATGTACATTGTCAGGCAAAGTCATATCAAGTTTATGACAGGCCAGTAACAAATTAGTGGCCCGCCCAGTAGTGTCAGGGGTGGATCAAGGTCCTAAAAATGAAAAAACTAAAAATTGTATATACCCAAAAGGCTACCCCCTCACATTTATTATTCATATGCAAAAATAGTGAATATAAAACAGCACAGACCACATAACGAACACTTCCCAGTCCCAGAACAACCTGCAAACCCCACCAATTCCCCCACCCCCTAGACCTATGAACTGCCTCACCAAGATCTCCCAGAGGAGCTCAAAATGGGGCTCAACATCCACCCAAGCAGCTGGGAGGAGAGCACTGCACCTTAAGGCCACTATGGGCGAATACAGTGCAGACAGACAGCTACACCTTGGGGATGAATGTGAAATCTAATGAATGAAGTTGAGCCCCGCTATTAATCCTGTAACAAGACAAAAAAAAACACAATGAATCCTCATCCAGTCCCAAATCTTAAGGTAATGGTAAGTGCCTGTAGGTTCTAAACACAAAGGCAATGGGTGCTAAGATGATATCCAGCAATCTGCTGCAGTATATATCGTTATTGAACACCTCATAGAGAATGAAAGTAATTTCCACTGCTTGCTCCGTTTGGTTTCAAAAGTAAATGGCACAGAAATAGTCACTACTAGGACATAGCTTCAAAGGACATAAGCTGAAACATATTTGGCAGCATAGTAGACATCGATCCAGCCAGTACAAAACCACTGTGTCCCAGAGCCTCTAGGTACCTCATGAATACTGCCAATATGATCAGTCGGTCTGTGTATAAATTACTCACTGTTCCGTGGTTTTTCCGCAGCCATTATATGTTGTTCATATGATCCATAGTCCTTAGTGGAAATAGCCAGAGAGTCTCATAGCCAGTTCATTCAGCAGACAAGTACAGTGGAAGTCCTTACAGGTGTCCTGTGTGAATAGTATGGGTGTTCAGTATCCAGAAACTGCAAAGCCTGCAAAAGAGACCATGTTCTTATTCACTCTCTATATGATGTTTTAAATAGAATAAAATGTTTGCTCTCTACCACTCCTCCAAAATTGGGGGTTCTGGCCATAGCCTATAACATATGTGAAAAGAAGAAACTATCCTTTTGGGAGGTCCATAGGTTTGGACGTCCCTTGGATAGAAAAAGACAGCTACTTTTGGTCAGAAAGGGTATTAGACGAGATCAATGTAAAAAATAAAGTATCAAAATTTTATTGTGGTTTAAATACCAAAATCATCAATAAAAAATATTAAGTTATTTTCCATGTCTGTTAGTAACTCTGAATCTTAAATGACACATCATTAAAAAAAGATAAATCGAATGTCTGTTACAAACAATGTATCAACATCACAAATGAAGGATCTATAGACTAACAATACACACACATAACAGATAACACATAACACACAATGCCGGCGCCAAGAGTGATCCACTTCTGCACAGCAGCCCCGGTGGAAAAATACCAATTCATTAAATTAAAGAAAAAAACTGATTAGTTAAATAATTAAGTCGGGGGTGCTGTGCAGGAGTGGTCCCCGGGGATGTTTGTTGTTTTAGATTGGCTGGGTAGTGGGAATCTTATTATGATATGGGGGGCGGTAAATGGGGCGGTAAAATAAGGTGGTGAAAAAAACGGCAATGTCTGGATCTGTATGTATCCCGCAAATGTTTGTTGAAAAAAGTCCTCTTTAGTTATTCCATTGCTATTAGTATAGTCTGAATATGGATGTCCAAACGATTGCTCAGGGTATAAGTCACAGTTCCAAACAGAAAGGTTAGGCTGTTGTTGAATGTGCTTATATGCATATAGGTATTTAGTAATGATAGTAAAGCTGAGCTGATAGACCGCTGCTCCTCAGATCCTCCGTGAGCCTAACCTAACCCACTGAACATACAAACTTTACTTTGCAATCACATTGATAAAGCCAGGGTACTGTGGGATAAGTAAAGTAGATTGGCTGGGTAGATTGGCTGGGTAGTGGGAATCTTATTTTAATATGGGGGGCGGTAAATGGGGCGGTAAAATAAGGTGGTGAGAAAAACTGCAGTGTCTGGATCTGTATGTGTCCCGCAAGTGTTTGTTGAAAAAAGTCCTCTTTAGTTATTCCATTACTATTAGTATAGTCTGAATATGGATATACAAACGATTGCTCAGGGTATAAGTCACAGTTCCAAACAGAAACGATTGCTCAGGATATAAGTCACAGTTCCAAACAGAAAGGTTAGGCTGTTGTTGAATGTGCTTATATGTACAGTGGCTTGCGAAAGTATTCGGCCCCCTTGAACTTTTCAACCTTTTGCCACATTTAAGGCTTCAAACATAAAGATATAAAATTTTAATTTTTTGTGAAGAATCACCAACAAGTGGGACACAATTGTGAAGTGGAACGAAATCTATTGGATATTTTAAACTTTTTTAGCAATTAAAAAACTGAAAAGTGGTGCGTGCAAAATTATTCGGCCCCTTTACTTTCAGTGCAGAAAACTCACTCCAGAAGTTCAGCGAGGATCTCTGAATGATCCAATGTTGTCCTAAATGACTGATGGTGAGGTCCGTAATACTGTTGTGGAGAAGTTTAAAGCCGGATTTGGATACAAAAAGATTTCCCAAGCTTTAAACATCCCAAGGAGCACTGTGCAAGCGATCATTTTGAAATGGAAGGAGTATCAGACCACTGCAAGTCTACCAAGACCTGGCTGTCCCTCTAAACTTTCAGCTCAGACAAGGAGAAGAATTATCAGAGATGCAGTCAAGAGGCCCATGATCACTCTGGATGAACTGCAGAGAACTACAGCTGAGGTGGGAGAGTCTGTCCATAGGACAACAATCAGTCGTACACTGCACAAATCTGGCCTTTATGGAAGAGTGGCAAGAAGAAAGCCATTTCTCAAAGATATCCATAAAAAGTCTTGTCTAAAGTTTGCCACAAGCCACCCGGGAGACACACCAAACATGTGGAAGAAGGTGCTCTGGTCCGATGAAACCAAAATCGAACTTTTTGGCCACAATGCAAAACGATATGTTTGGCGTAAAAGCAACACAGCTCATCACACTCAACACACCATCCCCACTGTCAAACATGGTGGTGGCAGCATCATGGTTTGGGCCTGCTTTTCTTCAGCAGGGACAGGGAAGATGGTTAAAATTGAGGGGAAGATGGATGCAGCCAAATACAGGACCATTCTGGATGAAAACCTGTTGGAGTCTGCAAAAGACCTGAAACTGGGACGGAGATTTATCTTCCAACAAGACAATGATCCCAAACATACAGCAAAATCTACAAAGGAATGGTTCACAAATAAACGTATCCAGGTGTTAGAATGGCCAAGTCAAAGTCCAGACCTGAATCCAATCGAGAAACTGTGGAAAGAGCTGAAAACTGCTGTTCACAAACGCTCTCCATCCAACCTCACTGAGCTCGAGCTGTTTTGCAAAGAAGAATGGGCAAGAATTTCAGTCTCTCGATGTGCAAAAATGATAGAGACATACCCCAAGCGACTTGCAGCTGTAATCGCAGCAAAAGGTTGCTCTACAAAGTATTAACGCAAGGGGGCCGTATAATTTTGCACGCCCCACTTTTTATTTTTTTATTAGTTAAAAACGTTTCAAAAATCCAAAAGATTTCGTTCCACTTCACAATTGTGTCCCACTTGTTGGTGATTCTTCACAAAAAATTAAAATTTTATATCTTTATGTTTGAAGCCTGAAATGTGGCAAAAGGTTGAAAAGTTCAAGGGGGCCGAATACTTTCGCAAGCCACTGTATGTTGAATGTGCTTATATGCATATAGGTATTCAGTGATGATAGTAAAGCTGAGCTGATATACCGCTGCTCCTCAGATCCTCCGTGAGCCTAACCTAACCCACTGAACATACAAACTTTACTTTGCAATCACATTGATAAAGCCAGGGTGCTGTGGGATAAGTAAAGTAAATGTTTGTAGGTACATTACCACCTTCGTTTCCTATGTGGACTCTGACACACTTCTTATCTTTCCCGGCTGTTTGTGTTTGAATAGTGAAACAGCTGATGGAGAGTGTTGAATCACTGATACGGCAGCCCTGCATTCACTCTGCGCTGAGTATTTTGTCTCTCCATCCTGCTGTATTCAATAGCCACTCGTTCCCATATGGATCAGAAGTCCTGATTGTAAGGTGGTTGATCGTTCACTATGCCACAGTTTTCCCTTTCAATGATGATTTGTAGTTTATAACAAGCTCGCTTGCAGCTCCGCTCACTCTGTCATCTCATGTAGGGTGGCTCATTGCTCCCCCATTCCTTCACTACAGCACAGTACCTCGGGGGTCACTGACATGGCAGCCCTGCATCTGCTTTACGCCAACGCGTTTCGCAACATGTGAGTCACGTAGCTTTGACTGGGCGTTCTGAGGGCTGATCCATACCACTCCTTTATAGTGATTCCAGGTATGTTCGCTCCTCCTTCCCTCGTTTTCATTCAGAAAAATTAAGGACAAACTCGTATCACAGTTTGGATTTTTGTCTTTCCCTTCATCTGTAATGTTTCCATGTTCATTAAGTATTCCTTTGACGTTTCAATGTTTTCTCTGTTTGTTTATAGTTGGCATTCCTTTTACTATTTTTTACGTTTCTACTTCCAATTGTAGAGACATTAAGCATTATAGATCTTACATTTGCAGTTTGCTTGTTGGGGGATTTATTAGGAAGATCTTTGTTCAGTTTTTACTTTGTAAAGTAGGGGGGGGGGGGGAGGGGAGGGGGGAAAGGTTCTTCACAAAGATAACAACAATATAATGGAACATCAATAAAACATAAAAATACCCTAAGGTTAATCTGGTCACTTAATTGTGGCCATTGTCCTATATTTTATTATGTCTTATTGTGGGAAGGGGAGGGGGGGAGGGAAATACATAGGGAGGGGGGCCATATAAAGGGAAGAGGGAAAAGGTGGGAAAGGGAAAAAGGAGGGGAAGGGAGGAAAGGAGAAAATAGGGGGGGGAGGGGGGGAGGGGGAGAGAGGGAAGGGTTGAGAAAAGGGGGGAGGGGGAGTGAAAAAGGGGGGGGAAGAAGGGGGGGGGGAGAGAAGGGGGCGAAGGGGTCTATCGGTCCAAAAAGGGTTGCAAATTTAGCTCGGTGTTCATACCTAGGGGTGCTAGAGATTTTAAGGTGTATATCCACCATTTCTCTTTTTGTAAAAGAATACAGTCAAAGTCCCCTCTCCTCTCTGGTAACTTCAGGACATATATACCTTTTACCTTTAGGCCTTCTATTTCTCCCTGATGGTGTTGTGCAAAGTGTTTAGCCACCGGGCGTTATTCTTTTTTCTCTTTCTGCACCCCTTAAGCATTCTCTCCCTCTCCTTTTTGATATCTCTTATATGTTCCCCCATTCTAACTTTGAGGGGCCTTTTAGTCTTCCCTATGTAAATTTTAGGACATGGGCAGGTGATCATGTATATAACCTTAGAGGTGGAGCAGTTTATTAGCTCCTTGATTTTATATTCTTTTTCTCCTTTTGCATCCCAGAATTTGTCTGTTCTCTCAACAAGTGGGCACATCTGGCACTTTGTACATGGAAACATACCCCTACTACGTGGGAAGTTGGACAGCCAGGTGGGGTTTTGTTGTTTGGTGAATTCCGAGTGTATCAATATGTCCCCTAGGCTCTTTGATCTTCGGGCTACCATTTTGGGCCTATCTCCCACTATTTTGGCTACATTTTTATTCTTTAGTAGAACATTCCAGTTCTTTTCCAATGATTTACGCACAGAGCCCCATTGTGCTCCATAAGTGGTGATAAGTCTCACGGGGCTTGATTTTGTTATTTTTGATGGTATACATTTTTCATTCATACTTAATAGGCTTTCCCTAGTTCCTGCTGCCGCTTTTCGTTTTGCTCTGCGAATCTGGCGGTGCGAGTACCCTCTTTCCCGGAATCTTTTATATAGTTCCTTGGATTCCCTGGTCAGGTCTTTAGCATTGGAACAGTTTCGCTTTATTTTAATGAACTGTCCTGTGGGGATTCCATTTTTAAGCCAGGGGGGATGGTCACTATCTGCCCTAAGTAGTGTGTTTGCTGCCGTCTGTTTACGGTAGGTGCAGGTACTCACTCTGCCATCTTCAAGTTTGATAGTCAGGTCTAGAAAGGACAGTTTGTGCTGGTCGTACATGTAGGTCAACCGTATGTTGCGCTGATTAATATTAAGTTCTGCAACAAATTTATGTAAAGCGTTGATGTCACCCACCCACACGACCAGCACATCATCGATGTATCTCAGCCACGTATGCACATGGCCGAGGTACATCGGATGGCCATATACTTCCTCTTCTTCCCAGCTCCCCAGATAAAGGCACGCGTAGGCTGGTGCCCACGCTGCTCCCATTGAGGTGCCTTTAATCTGTTGATAGAATTTTTTGGAGAACTGGAAGAAATTGTTGTTCAACGCAAATTCTAGAAGCTTGATAAGGAATTCATTTTGAGGCCCAAATTCTGGGAAGGTTTTTTCCAGAAATCCTTTAACTGCTGCTATTCCCCAGGTGTGCGGTATCGATGTATACAATGACTCTACATCGATATTTACCAACCATGCTTCCTCTACAACTCTCAAATCCGCCACTTTGGCCAACACATGGCGTGTGTCCTGTACGAACGATTTTAGTTCATTTACCATAGTTTTTAACAGGGAGTCTAGGTATTTTCCTATTCTGTCCAATGGTCCTCGAATAGCTGAGACGATTGGTCTCCCTGGAGGTTTTTCCAGAGATTTATGGACTTTGGGGATGCAATAGAAGGTGGGGACATTATAATCATCTACTGAAAGGTATTCAAATTCCTTTTTCGTTAATAACCCCACCTCTACTGCATCATCCAGTTTGCTATTCAGTTCTCGTACTACTCCCGGGAAGGGATCCTGATCTAATTTTTGATATGTATTGGGATCTCCCAGTAGGCGCTTGGCTTCTCTTTCGTAATCCTCATCGTCCATAAGGACGATGTTACCTCCCTTGTCACTTCTTTTAATTATGACTTGTTTCGCCTCCTTCAGTTTCTTTAAAGCCTGACGTTCTATTGGGGTAAGGTTGTCATGACCTATCGTCTTCCAAGGAATTTCATCCAAGTCAGCCTGGACCATTTCCAGGAACATGCTCAGCCATTTGTTTTTTCCTAGTGATGGCATTTTTGTGGATCTTATATTTAGGTCCGCTAGCCTTCTGGTTGGGTGATTGATTGTTTGAGATTTTTCATTTTCCTGTAGTAAGGAGTTGAGGATGTCAATCGCGTTTTGATCATCTTCATCCAAGTCACCATTAATAAGTTCCATGGGTCCGTCTTGTTCATATAGAGATCTAAAAAATACTTTTCTGAGGTATAACACCACATCTTTGTAGACGGTAAATTCATCCATGGAACTTATTGGTGAGAAAGACATTCCATGTTTTAACAGCTGGATGTGTCTTTCAGCTAGGGGGAATGAGGATAAATTGATGACTGTCCTGTCCTCTCCTGATATGACGTCATCAGATGTCACTCTTAACGATTTTGGCTCCTTGCTCGTAAGTTCCTCGTTTGTTGCTTTGAGTTGTTCCCTTGCTGTCCTTTGTTTTCGCTTTGTTTCTTTTGGGATGAGTTGTTCATTGAGGGGGTGGTTGTTCTTTTTTCCGACACCCCCTCCTCCTCTAAAAAAGTCACTGTCTTGTTATTACTATTCTCCTCTACCAGGGAAGGGGATCTATCTCTTCTATTACGTGATTCGGATCTAGAGCCTCTTCGTATTGAGCCGCTCCTTCCTCTTCTAATAGTTAAATCAAAGGCCTGGTCTCTCTCAAAGTCTAGGGTATCTCTTCTATATTTTGATTGTTTAGTTTCTTTCAAGTTTTGTTGTACTTTTTCAATTTCTTTTTTTAAAAGATCATTTTGTCTTGAAAACTCTTCCTCTTCTTTTAGTAGATCTAGCCCCCTAGCGCTTTCCTCTATTTTATTTTTAAGTTCTATCATTTGAATTTTTTCCTCCTCCACAATTAGGGTCATGACTGCTATACCATGATTAATGCATAGTTCCTTCCATTTCGGAAGGAATCTATCATTATGCAAGTGCTCAGCTGGGATGGTTTTGTCTCTTAGTCCTCTAGGGACTATTTTGTGTTGGATGTATGTCTCTAAGAATGAGACATCCCATTTCCTGTTCAGGTGTTTAATCAAGAGTTTTTTGTGTTCCTTGAAGCCTTCCCTAATCTCCTAATCTGTTCAGTATCCCCCTGTAAAAAATCAGAGCCGCTGACATCCCATAAAGCACAGGACAAGTGTAGGACAGCAGGCTGTAGTGAGGTGGGATGATCCCATAGCACAGCACACCAAGAACCTTTGACAAGTCCGTCAGGTAAGTGTATCATATAAACAGGCAGTGGATGAAGGTCATCCTTTACTAAAGGTTCAATAAAGGAGAAAAGTGCTTGACTAGAATGCTGAGCTGTAGGAATTTCTTCAGAGTTTTCCCCGAAGGTATCGTACGTCAGTCTTTTTGGAGGGCATATTTTCTGTCTCAATCTGGAGTAGATATTTTCCAGCGGTTCTGTATTCTGGTTCAAACTTTGGTTCATGTTCTGGTTCATGTTCTGGTTCAAGCTCAGGTTCAAGCTCTGGTTCAGGAATAGTCTCTCTCTACTTCATTGATGTGGGAACCAGGGATCTCTAGCAGACTGGGTACTTCATTGGGTTCCATCTTGACGTCCTTGTTTCCTCTTAGTGGGTGGAAATCTAGCACTTCAACTTCTGGTAGTGGAAGACGTGTCTCCCACGCGAAGGGTGTCCCCTGAGTGGTGGAATCATCTTCTAGGGGGGAAATACATAACCAATCAAGATCTAATTCCTCTTCATCGCTCTCCTCTTCAGGTGGCATGGGTTGGCAGGCTTTCCCAGCCCTAGGTCTTAGCGTAGGGGACTGATAAGTCTCTTGACAGAAAGATGGAGGTACCCGGACAACCTGGGATATAGGCAACAGATGGTTTCAGTGCCAGGTCTTCGGAGGCCCAGTCTTACGCTATGGCTGGATCTGGTACACAGGAAGCCCGAATAATCATTTACAGACAATGTAAGGTTGGGAGCGCCATCGATCAGCCAGTTTATGCTTCCCAGGCATTCCTAGGTTGCGTAACAACACTCGTTCTCCGGGTTGTAGGTCCTGAACCCTGACTCTAAGATCAAAGTTTTTCTTGTTCCTCTGTTCTTTGGTGGTGGATGCTTCCTTGGCTTTCCCATAGGCTATCTTCAAATTCTTCCGAAGCCTGTCAATATACCCCCAGTAGGAGGCCTGAGAGGTATGATCTAATGATGTTCCAAAAGCCAGATCCATCGGAAACAAGCTTCTCTTCCAAACATTAGTCTGTAGGGGGAGTATCCAGTAGAATCATTTGAGGTGCTATTATAAGCATGTACTACTGCAGCTATATGGTCTCCACAATGCATTTTTTTTCTCTGAGGGAAGTGTCCCAACATATTCATCAGGACTTGGTTGAAATGCTCAGCTTGCGGATCCCCTTGGGGGTGGTAAGGAGTAGTCCTGGATTTCTTTATACTTCACATAATTTTCGCATTAGCTTGCTCTCAAAGTCCCGCATTTGTTCCATTCTCTATGGACTACTTTTGCCCCCTCAATGGAACTATTCAACAGCATCTGAGGGTCCTGAATGGATAATGACTTCCTCAAAAGATTTCCAAACGGGTCTTCCTGTTGATCCTGCCTCATATCCTCTCTTGTCAACTGGGGCAATTCTTGGCTGTGCACTTGTGTCAAATCACAGTAATATTTGGGCACACCAGCAGGAGTGACTCCCACAGTTTTGCTCCTCTGTGATTATGCTTGACTCCTTGACATACAGCCATCACTTCTTCCAGGGGCAAATGGACCCAACTCTTCTGGACAACATTTGTGGTAGGAGGTTCCTCGGAAAAGGGCACCAGCGTCCTGATTTCCCACTCCTGGCTGGTATTTCAGACTGAACCGAAATTCAGACAGAGCAGCCAACCACCGATGTCCAGTGGCATCCAGCTTGGCAATAGGTAAGTTAAAGGGTTATTTTCCGTTTTCTACACAAAGGTGGCCCCGTACAGATAGTCATGTAGCTTATCTACCACGGCCCACTTGAGGGCCAAGAACTCCAATTTGTGTGCCGGATAATTCTTCTCAGAAGGTGTGAGGCTGCGGCTCACATAAGCTACCGGGCGGAGTCTTCCCTCCGACTCTTGGTACAGCACTCCTCCAAGGCCATCTCTGCTGGCATCTACGTGCAATTCATAAGGCTTGGATGGGTCCATGTAGGCCAGCACTTGTGCTTCTGCAAGGCTCCTCTTCAGGCGTTCAAAAACCTTTTTACACTTCACCATCCATTGCTCCTGAATAGATTCATGTGGCCTCCTGGAGCTTCCCTTCTGGAGATCCCCTTCCATCTGTTTCTGTAATGCTCCGTACACACGATCGGACTTTCCGACAACAAAACCGTGGATTTTTGTTCGAAGGTTGTTGGCTCCAACTTGTCTTGCATACACACGGTCGCAAAAATGTTGGCCAACAATTACAAACGTGGGAACGTGGTGACGTACAAGATGTATGACGAGCCAATAAAAAGGAAGTTCAATAGCCAGTGCGTCACCCTTTGGGCTCCTTCAGCTAATCTTGTGTTTATCTCGTGTTAGTACAAGTTTGGTGAGAGACGATTCGCGATTTTCAGCCTCATGCTTTTCAGTTTGTGGTTGTTGGTTCGTATCTGTTCTTCAGTGCATGTTGTCAGTTTGTTCCTGTATTTCAGTGCATTCTATTTATAGTTCGCTTCTGATTTTCAGTGTATTCTTGTCTGCTCGTTTCTGATTTTCAGCTCGTTCTTCTCAAGTCCTTTCTAATTTTCAGCGCGTTCTGTCAGTTCGTTCTGAGCAGCCATGTTGCGGTTACGTACTAGTCGTAGAGTTTGTGCTGTTGTTGGGTTTGGTGTTGGAGTTATTGCTTTGACCCAAGTCCAGTCCATGAACAGGGGAGGAGGAGTTCTTGGACCAAGAATTGGTTGCTTAATCGTGACCAATTCTCTCATATGCCTTTGTTGCGGGAGCTCCAGGAGAATAATCCTGATGATTTCAGGAATTATCTCCGGATGACGGACCCCATCTTTCACCGTCTGTTGGCTTTGCTGTCCCCTTATATTGCAAAACAGGAAACCTGCATGCGGAAAGCCATCACTCCCGAACAAAGGCTCGTCACCACCTTGCGGTACTTGGCGATGGGGAAAAGTCTCCAGGACATCAAGTTCACGACTGGGATCTCCCCCCAGGCTCTGGGAATCATTATTCCACAGACCTGTTCTGCCATCCTTCAGGTCCTGCAGAAGGACTATATTAAGGTAAGTTTTATCCTTTAACATCACATTCTATGTATTTAATGTTTGCTAATGTATTGTTTTTATTTCACCATTCCATAATTACCACGATTGTAATATACTGTAAATGTCTTCTTTGTCCTCATGCATGCTGTAAGCTTATAATGCTCCTTTTTTGTGCTTCATGCATATTTGCCTTCACTAACCTCACCAGCAAGCTATCCTGGGCCCATACACACCTATCCTAGTCACTTAACAATGTATTTTGTCAGCTCCATTGTAGTGCTTACCCTAAACACCCCCTAAAATGTGTCCAAATGTTATTTTTTGTCCTTTTATTCAGGCAGAGTGCATGAGGCTTTTTTTGGGGGGCCAAAACTCATTTGGAACCCTCCCCCCAAAGGCTGAGTCATCTGATACCAATACTCTATCTGCTAACTTTGCCAAACCCATACACACTATACCTACCTCTTTTGTGTGCAAGTGCCTGCCTGAATACTTTCAAATGGTACTGTTTAAAGTTTTGTTCTCCTATTATCTTGATCGGTAATTGCAGATTGTCAAAATGTGCTTCAATTTGTACAGTGTGTATTCATAGTTTTGGATTATGACACTTTTTACCTGTCCAGTGGGCTGCCAATAGTTTAAGTAAGGAGGGGCTGGCCAAAATAACACATTATTTAGGCATTCAGCTCTCAATCAAGTAGAGAGGGTTACCTGTACAAAACATACCCCCCCCCACAGTCAAATTTTTACACTCAGAGGGTGTGAGAAATCTGATAAGTGGACCTTATACTTTTGTCTATAAACACTCATTTCAAAATATTTTAAAATTATGTTGGCCAAGAATGTTTGTGTCTAATCTGCTTGCAATGTTATGTGCAAAGGTACAAATTTTTTTATTGTTTGACACCACAGTTTCCTTCCAACCCACAGGAATGGCAGACTGTGGCCTCCCAATTCCACCAGCAGTGGGACTTTCCCAAGTGCGGTGGTGCGATAGATGGGAAACATGTCCAGATCGTCCCACCATCCAACTCAGGGTCATACTACTTCAATTACAATGTTGGCGGTGGTGTCGGTGAATTATGAGTTCCTATATCTGGACGTAGGGAAGAATGGCCGTATGTCTGATGAAGGAGTCATCGCCCAGATGGAATTTTACAGGCGTCTCCAGAATGGCAGCTTGGGATTGCCACCTCCAGCGGATAACGTGGATGGCCTCCCGTTTGTTTTTGTGGCGGATGAGGCCTTTGTGCGGGGGAGCATTTGATGAGGTCATTCCCCATGAGAACCCTGACTCCGGAGCAGGGGGTTTTTAATTACCAGCTGGCCCGTGCCAGAAGAGTGGTTGAGAATGCCTTTTGCATAATGGCCAGCCGGTTCCAGCTTTTCCAAACAGCCATAAACGTGGCCGAATACAAACTCAACCACATAATTTTAAGCTGCTTCATTCTTCATAATTTCCTGCAGAAGAATGCAACCAATTATCTGGCCTCAGTTGCGACAGAGGCCAACTTTTCACCAGCACAAACACTGACGGCGCTTGAAACTGGCCGTCCTGGGTTTCCCCCCCAAAGCGCCTGCGAAGTACGGCAAAGCTATGTGGTGTACTTTGTGGGTAGGGGGCCAATTGATTTACCAGAAAATCTGGAAGCTGTTTACATTTTTTTTTTTTGAAAAACTAAACTCATATTTTATTTGATTTACTGCTTGTGTTTCTTATCTGTCTCCTAGGTTATAAAATGGCCTTATGCCCATTTTCTTCAATAGTGCAAACATAACTTATTTGATACATGAGGTGACAATCTCTTCTTCAGCTAAATATTATGTTGTGCTGTGGGTCTGCTACACACACACAATGTTTTTGTTGCAAATGTATGTAATGCATTAATGATAGTGGGGGATATTTACTAAAGGCAAATCCATTTTGCACTACAAGTGCACTGCAAGTGCACTTGAAAGTGCACTGGTAGTGCAAAGTGGATTTGCCTTTTGTAAATACCCCCATTGTCACTGTAAGTACACCAACTTAATAAAAAAACTGGTATTGAGCATTGAAAGAACAAGCCACACATTGTTGAGTATAAAACATTATACTGCAAGCCATATAAGCCTTTGTTGGGCGGCACAGTGGTGTAGTAGGTAGTACTCTCGCCTAGCAGTAAAAAGGGTCGCTGGTTCGAATCCCAACCACGACACTACCTGTCTGGAGTTTGCATGTTCTCCCTGTGCCTGCATGGGTTTCCTCCCACACTCCAAAGACATGCTAGTAGGTTAATTGGCTTCTGTCCAAAATTGGCCCTAATATATGAATGAATGTGAGTTGGGGATCTTGGATTGTGGGCTCCTTGAGGGTAGGGACTGATATGAGTGTGCAATGTATGTGTGACGGTGCTATACGGTTAACTTTAATAAATAATAATATAATACATTAGCATATTAATGAGACACAATGTACAGGGATAGGGACAATTGTAGATCCACACTCACTCAGGATGGACTGGTGTCTTTATTCAACCTTACTATTTAACTATGAGACATTAGTATGTCAAAACTGTGTTGATTTTGCCTTAATCAGATGGGGTGATCTCACCCCTGTAAAAGCCAAATTTTGAAGATGCACACAAATTGTGACTCAAAATTTCTTAAAACAGGCTAATGCGGCACTTAACATGACCCCTGGTGGCCACGAGGCATTTGGATGTGTCACTGCAAGCAAACTATAACACTTGGAGGAGGGCCAATGTACGATCTGTGAAGAAATTATTCTGAAGGCCCTAAACAAGGGGACGAGGGGCAAACACAACTCAAACCCACCTCTGTGAGTTGGACCATACTCCTCCACCACCTCCAGCAACACCCCCAACACCACAGCCACCCAACCCACCACAGCAGCATGGAAGGAAGCGTGGAAGGAAGTGTTGAGAATAATGGCCTTGGTTTGGTGTTGTCTGGCAAAAAACGAAGGCTGTTGTAAGACCACAGCCTCGGGACATATATGTCACCTGCTGCTGCTCCCGATCTCTCAGAGTCCTGGACCGTATTGTGCTCCCTATTAAATGCACTCCTCAGGTTACCAATTTTGGCAGACAAATAATTGATGTCTGCCCTGGGGTACAAAGGCTTCACCAATTCCAACTGTTTCTCCAGCGTTGCCTTCCTCTTTATTTCTTTCTGACCTTGTGCTCCCTATTAAATTTCAAATTTTTGTTTGGACAAATACTTGGCTATGTGTTTTACTTCAAAGAGGACAGTTTGTTTGTGAGTAGGCAGGTACATTTCAAAAATACAATGTCAAATTAACAACGGACACCAACATAGTTGTATCTTTGAGGTTAAAAAATACAAGATAATAATGGTATTGTGGTAACTTGACACACAAAGTGAAAATTAAAATTATGGGGATCACTAGAAAAAAAAGAGTATTCTGGAGATCACGAGGAAAAAAAAAGAGTATTCTGGAAATCACGAGAAAAAGAACCCATCAAAAACAAATATTACTCAGGAGATCACGAGAAAAAGAACCCAACAAAAACAAATATTACTCAGGAGATCACGAGAAATAATAAAAAATACGTTTGTAAGAACTGTGTGAATATCAGCAGCAAAGCAACTTAATTATTATAGTATTATAAAGAAGAAGAGAATGCTCTGCATTTCTAGATTTCATAATTGGCCGCGTGAAGAATGTGATATCTCCATTACAAACGCTAGTTTTACAAGACCGTACTTGGCTCGTACTTGATTCCGAGCATGCGTGAACTTTGTGCAACGGACTTGTGTACACACGATCGGAAAGTCCGACAACAAAGATTTGTTGATCTATCAATGGGTCCGCGCTTCAGACTATTAAGACACTGCTGCCCCCCAATGTAAGTAGGGAACACCTCAGTGATACCCCAAAAGGTTAGAAAACAGAATATAGGGGATGGCGCTGTGTAAAGTGTTATAGGGCGTACACAGGGTCAGACTTTGTTCGGACATTCCGACAACAAAATCCTAGGATTTTTTCCGACGGATGTTGGCTCAAACTTGTCTTGCATACACACGGTCACACAAAGTTGTCGGAAAATTCGATCATTCTGAACGCGGTGACGTAAAACACGTACATCGGGACTATAAACGGGGCAGTAGCCAATAGCTTTCATCTCTTTATTTATTCTGAGCATGCGTGGCACTTTGTGCGTCGAATTTGTCTACACACTATCGGAAATTCTGACAACGGATTTTGTTGTCGGAAAATTTTATAGCCTGCTCTCAAACTTTGTGTGTCGGAAAATCCGATGGAAAATGTGTGATGGAGCCAACACACGGTCGGAATTTCCGACAACAAGGTCCTATCACACATTTTCCATCGGAAAATCCGACCGTGTGTACGGGGCATAAGTGTTTAAAGTGCCAAGTGCTGTGATGCGTAGTACAATCCTACCTTAATACCCGAAAATTGAAAGATATGTAATCAATATAAATAAATTTAAAAGTAATAAGTTGATCAAGCATTGGCCAATAAAGTGGCCAATCACCTACCGGATGATATAATCACCAGCCGGCAGTGTAAATCCATTTGGCCTAAATCTACCCAGCAACAGAGATGCTAATTTACACTGCCGGCTGGTGATTATATCATCCGGTAGGTGATTGGCCGCAGTGACGACTACTCCTGAATAAAAGACGTTGGGAGTGCCAAGATGTCCACGCCTCCGATGACGTCCGTATGACGAAACACGTAAGGCGGGACTATCTTGGCACGCACAACGTCACTTCCGCATACCTGTGGTTCCGGATACTAGGCCGGTGGAACGCAAGCGGTAGTTTTTTTCAGTAGCGCTGCGTCCCTGGACAGTGTGAGCTTGCGAGCTCCCTCTCTGCCACTTCTATTATACTTTTTTCGGCTTACATTTGTTCTAATGGATTCAGTCATGGGACTGTAATGTATAAATAAAATATTTATTGGAAACAAAGTTACGCTATGAAGGAATCTTTTTTATTTTTTACCTGAATACACGAAAGTGGATGCCTGGCTGGGATCTGTGCTACAGCAAAGGGCAGTGAGTCCTCCCTCCCTTCTCAACAAGTTGTTCTCCTGGATTGGGCTGAGTGGAAGAGTACTGGCACCAGGGAGATCGGGGCGATTAAAGGCTGAGGATTTACGCTCATACCCCTGCAGGGGCAGGGAGCTCCGTGAGTGCAATCACATTGGGGGAAATTGCCAAAAAATTACTGCATGGTTCTCCATTGTTAAAGAATAATAATCGTCTGGGAAAAATGCTACACGATTTATTACACTGCAATTATATCACTAATTTGAACTTTTTGCACTATACAGCAGTTGGGACTAGATATATACCGGTATATATTTTTTTGAATATTGTCTGTTTTTTTTTAATATTTTTTAATTTTTGTGATGAATTAATCTTTTTATGTACACATCTCTATAAATCAGATTGTTTTCATTTTTTATAGATATATGCACATTATTGCACTGTGTGGGTTGCACTGTGGGTTGACAACCAATTTATGTTTGCTAACTTGCTATTTGCTATTTTTTAATTTCACATTTTTTCACATTTTTTTAGGATTGATTTTGTTTTATGTACAGCATTTTAATTACTTGCAATTCCATTAATGATATATCACCCCACTTTATTGGCCAATGCTTGATCAACTTATTACTTTTAAATTTATTTATATTGATTACATATCTTTCAATTTTCGGGTATTAAGGTAGGATTGTACTACGCATCACAGCACTTGGCACTTTAAACACTTACACTTTACACAGCGCCATCCCCTATATTCTGTTATTTAACAAAGTTTTGTTGGCGGAAAATTTGAGAACCTGCTAGCCAACATTTGTTGGCAGAAAGTTCGACAACAAATGTTCAATGGAGCATACACACGGTCGGACTTTTAGCCAACAAGCTCACATCCAACATTTTCCGTCGGAAAATCTGACCGTGTGTATGCGGCATTAGAGTTCGTTCAACGAAATCTGTGAGAAGTTCTTCACGAATATCTGACAATAGGAACAGAATCCCAAGAATGACCTCAATTCAGTGACGGTGCTCGGGCGGAGCCAAGAAGTAACAGCCTCCAACTCCTGAGGGTCAGTAGCTATCCCCTCGGCTGAAAACTTTCTCCAACCGAGCTTCATGCTCCTCCAACATCCTGACAAACACAATGATATCATCAAGGTACACCAGTACTTCTACCAAGTTCATATCCTCCACAGTGTTCTCCATCAGTCTCTGGAAAGTAGCGGGGGCCCCTGCTAATCCTTGTGGCATTCGGTCGAATTCGAAAAATGCTAGAGGGCTGAGGCTGTCTTTTCTTGGTCATCCGGATGCATTGGTATCTGGTAGTGTCCACTCTTCAGATGGAGCACACTGAACCATTTGGCCCATGATAGGCATTGCAGGGCCTCTTCTATGCGGGTGTATAGTCCTTCAGTTCAAGGTTCGGTAATCAATACACATCCGGAGGGACCCATTCTTCTTTCTCACTACCACAATCAGAGAAACATAAGGACTCCTGGATTCCTTAATGATCCAGCTGCTCTCTAAGTTCCTCCAGGTCACACAAAGGTATTCCCCTGGCTCTTTTGCAAAAAGGCTTATCTTCAGTTAGTCAAATTCGATGTTGGGCACTCTTGGCGCAGCCCACATCAAAGTCATTTTTGGAGAACATCTTCACCCATCGGGCTAATTGAGCTTTACTCTTCTCCTCCCGTCCTGAGAGTAGATTTGGGCAGTGGACAGTGGTCTCTATTCCATTTCCCTTCTGGACCAGATCATTCCCCATCACTGGGGTGGCAGCACTCACTTTCCCAATCACCATCTGAGGCTTCAGACTAATTGGGTGACTAGTGATGTTCCTCACACTGACAGGGATTTGCTTCCCGTTTCTCAAAAAGGCCCTGTTGGGTATGATCTCCAATACCAATTCTATTCCAACATCCCCTCGCCCAGCTGCAAAACCTTTTTGTGAGCATCCAATTGCCACAGTCTTCCTACTCCTTCCATGGGGGCCTACATCTCCTGCAACACTCGCTCAAAGGCCTGTCGTGGCTGAGGGTGGATCTACCCTACTGGAGCACCCTCCAAGGTCTTTGGAGTGAGTAGCCTCCTCACAGGATTGGTGTTGTTGACTATCAACAAAGAATTTTCGAATGATCTTGATGGGTATGTATCCATCATATGGGCATTTCTGTGTCCCTGTGCCCCAGATCTCTAACTCCTCAAGTTTACACAAAGGGATATTGTCACGGAACATCCCACACTCCGCTTGAGTGCTTCCGTCAGTATACCACTTCCTCCCAGTCTGCACTTAGATATCAGATATTCCAACTGCTCCCAAGCACAAAACAAGGCGAGACTTACTTAGATGCTAACATGGACTGTTTTTATTAGAATCAGAATACAGTCTTATATACAGTATAAGAGGAGGTTCCCCCTCCTGCTCATATTACTATAACAATACACCTGTAACCTAATTAACCAAATTAACATGAGCTAGTTTACTAAATCATTTACCCAGACCAGATGACTCAGAGACATGACCTGTAGGACACAGACTTGTGGTCACCGAGCTTCAAACAGTAGTATAAACACAATAGCAGGAGCTAATTACAATTAACAATACAAACAACAATCTCCCCCCTCCTCAGCCTAGTCATCAACAAACTATAGTAGGAGTAGACTGTTCGTCTCCTAGCCAGTCCTGGAGGCCAATGTGATCAGCTCACACAATTAACATGTTGAGTTCAGAATCAAACAAACCAAAAATAGTCTCTACATACATCCTGGGAGATATTGTGGACAAATATTACTGTCCCATTTTAAGTAGTCCAAGATATATTTTCTCACTCACCCTGTGCCAGGATAGCACAGGGTGACTTAGACATAAGAGGTGTATGGGGAGCTGAAACAAGGGCATCCCCTACTTTCCAAGGGATTCTGAGTTCCACGGGCCCTCCCGTCACAGATATGGTTCAAATACTTGTGATAAAAATCTCTGTATAGCAACATCACTTGGGCTCCCTTATCCAGTGGGGCTTGTAATGAGACTATAGGGGAGGGCCCCACTAGGTTCTTTGGCAGATTTCCAGCAGGTGCCCTAATCAGTCTCTTTGGAAGTAGCAGAGTTGGTCTAACTATTCACTCAGTAAGGTGTGCATTGATTTCCTGCCTCCGGATCTCCTTCCTTAAGGGTTTCGTTTCTGTTCATTTCCTTTGCAAGAAAAGGGGAGGGGCAACAGATGGTTAGTGTTCCTTTTTCTTCTTAAGTCTTTCCTTTGGTAAAGAGGGGGGGGGAGCAGCAGGTGGCTTGCGTCCCTTTTTCTTCTTAGATCTTTCCTTGGCCTTGGAGCTCCGTCTTCCTTCGGGACTCTCAACTAGCTCCTTCACTAATGTCCCCTGAAGTTTCCCGCCGGTTTTGGGAAGTGTAACTTCTGTAAAGTCTTCAAAACGTCCGCAAGTTATTGAAAGCTGATGCCGGCCTTGGGACCCTCAGCCTGAAAGTGTCCAGCCTCCCCACATCCGTAAAATCTCTTCTCTCGCCCTTGGGAAAATGTTGGCTCCCCTTGGCCAGTGCCTTGTCCTTGAACCTTTGCTTGGGTCTCCATCAATCGCATAAAGGCATGATACAACTGGGTTTGAGCTTGAGCTACCTGAGCCATTCATTTTGTGGACCCCAGTTCATTTACTGGCTTATTAGTGTCATGAATGGCCAGCCCCGCCGGTTCAGGCTCAGTTCCACTGTCTTCATCTGAGAAACCCATCTCCGCATGAACAGCTCGGGCCACCACATTCTCCCTGTTTCCAGCAAAGGAAACCACTTCTCTTGTCCTTTGGCTTTTCTCTTCTAATAGACCCTCTTCTTCTCGTACTTCTCTTATCAAATCAGGGTATGTAGGCACCACTTTGGTTCTCTTTAGTAACAACTTTAATACAATCAGGTGATTTGGCCTAGCCCCTTGGAGAACCCGGTCTAGACGAGCTTGATCAGCATCTTTGGGATCAACACCCCTCTTGAGGATATTTTGATGCAGCATTCAGTCTACTTGAGATGTGTACTTCAGGTCTATGGTAGTTTCAGCTCTTCCAAATACAGCATACAGGGCGTATATGTAGTCATTCTCCCATGACCTGCAGAGCCTGACTCATCCAGGTTTCAAACTCTTATGCCCCCACAGGGGTTTCAGGTAAATGCCCTGAAAAAAACCTGAGTCTCCGGTAGCTCTGGTTGGCATTTCCAAGGCCATTCTTCACCAAACTATCAACTGGTCGACTCAAATCCATGTAAAAAGAGAGAGGAGGGACATTGGTCACTTGGGAGTCGACTCCCACCTGTACTGGGCCCTTCTCCTGAGCCCTTGACGAAGGCTGTCGCTCAGCAGGCTCTCCCCCTACTTTGAGTGGGATCACTCTAGCAATCACTCCTTAGGCTAGACATACCTCTTCCCTCTGGAAGCACACAGGTATCTCTTCTTGCCACTCCAGTAGTATCCTGATCCTTGATCCAAGGTGTACTCAGCTTCCGTGTCTACAATGTAGGCCCGGTGTCCTGGAGCCAGAGCTCTCAATCACTTTCTAATCTCTTTCAGTGTGTTCACTTCCAAGATCTCAGTGCTTCCCTCTGTAGCAAGGTACCAGACCTCCTTTAGTCTAATGAGAACCTTTAGAGCCAAGAACTGCAGACATCCTTCCATACAGAGTGGGTTGTGAGGTATAGTGGGTATAATGCAAGCTAGATTCATGGGCACCAGGCACTTCTTGAATGCAAAGAGATTTTATTTTTCTTAAACAGAACTTTGGGAGAGAGGGTTTAGGCGAGGACACCCTTAAGAAGTTGCAATGTTAATTGGCAGACTCTGAGACTTCTACAGGAGGACAGCCATGCAGGGAACGGCATCCAGTAAGACGCCACATCTGCATGTGTAGGAATGCTGTCTCCTATGGCAACAGTCTTTAACAGTTTCTAACATAAGGTGTAACAGTTCTGTCACTTCCACTACAATCACTTCTTGTAGTTCTTCAACCCACTAAGCTCCCAGTCTCTCTCACTAGACTAGTTTATTCACTGCCACTGAATCCCTTGAGCTCTTCCAAGGCTGCTCTGCAAGTGTCACCTCCTCTGGCTTTGTCCCTGGCTTGACACCTGCTGAAGTTTCCCAATTCTTCACCATCCCCGGTTGGTGAGAATTCTGCTCCAGTATTTGCTTCAGCTACTCATTGTGGTCCCTGGTAATAAGGGTGATGGTCCCTTAGTGGCGACAGTTTCCCCTCTACCTCCGACCACGACAGGTTCTCTGGCCAGCAGAAACGTCACTTCTGGTTGGACTGCAAGCCTCAATCCCAATCCTGCGCTGCTCTCTTGCTTCTAGATAGGCCCTCAGACAGCATAGCAGCCAGATGTGCCCGGGATAGGCCAAAACTCCAACCTAGCAGCCCGGGCACTACAACACACGTCCACCCAGACAGCCGTCCAGGTGGCACAGCACACCGATCACCTGACTCCACCAAATATTTAGGTTCTCCCAGCAGGCCAAGGGATTCAAGAAAATCTCTGCCCATTGGCTGGGATACCCCATATACTCTGAATCTGTCCTTGCTTTGCCCTTGTCTTATCTATTGCCACCAGATACACGACCATCTAGCTGCAGAAGAGAGAAGTGCAGCAATTCTAGACTTAGGGTGAAATCAATTGATCCCTAACAATATGCCAAGGTAACTACACCTGGCAGGTAAATTTAGGAGCAACCCTGCCTAAACATCAGGGTGCTACATCTCCATTAGGGATGAGCTTCGTGTTCGAGTCGAACCCATCGATATGGGCCGTTCGCGCCAAATTTGTGTGGCGCGTCACGGCCCATAATTCACTGCGGCATCGCAGTGCATTGCTGGCTGATGATTGGCCAAGCATGCACTATGACCCGCATGCTTGGCCAATCACAGCGCTGCCTGAACAGAGAGCCGTAATTGGCCAAAGCCAAGGAGGCTTTGGCCAATTATGGCTCAGGGGATTTAGTACACGCCCCACACTATATAAGGCCGCCTGCACGGCGGCCCGGTGTAGTGTGTGTTCCGGCGTTCATTGAGAGAGAGAGAGAGACAGACAGTGACATTAGATTTGAGTTAGATAGATTAGGCAGAACAGTCAGTCAGTTAGCTGCACTTACAGTGTATTGTGTATATATATGCATCCCAGGTGTTGCATATACTTATATACACTGTATTCAGTTTAGCTAGGTCCGTTCCTGTTATCTTCCTACTGACAGGCAGGCTTGTCTTGTTACAGTGTTTACAGCTACCTGAAGAAAATTACTGGTGTTCTTTTGATCCTATTAGTACCACAGTCAGGCAGCTAGACTATTTACAGTTAGTGCAGTGCGTCCTGCTCACAGTGTTCAGCTAGATCCGTTCCTGTTATCTTCTTACTGACAGGCAGGCTTGTCTTGTTACAGTATATACAGCTACCTGAAGAAAATAGCTGGTGTTCTTTTGATCCTATTAGTACCACAGTCAGGTAGCTAGACTATTTACAGTTAGTGCAGTGTGTCCTGCTCACAGTGTTCAGCTAAAACTACAAGTTAGTGGGGTGCGTCCTGCTCACAGTGTTCAGCTAAACCTACAAGTTAGTGGGGTGCATCCTGCTCACAGTGTTCAGCTAAACCTACAAGTTAGTGCGGTGCGTCCTGCTTACAGTGTTCAGCTAAACCTACAAGTTAGTGGGGTGCGTCCTGCTCACAGTGTTCAGCTAAACCTACAAGTTAGTGTGGTGCGTCCACCTCACAGTGTTCAGCTAAACCTACAAGTTAGTGTGGTGCGTCCACCTCACAGTGTTCAGCTAAACCTACAAGTTAGTGGGGTGCGTCCTGCTCACAGTGTTCAGCTAGATCCGTTCCTGTAATCTTCTTACTGACAGGCAGGCTTGTCTTGTTACAGTATATACAGCTACCTGAAGAAAATTACTGGTGTTCTTTTGATCCTATTAGTACCACAGTCAGGCAGCTAGACTATTTACAGTTAGTGCAGTGCGTCCTGCTCACAGTGTTCAGCTAAACCTACAAGTTAGTGGGGTGCGTCCTGCTCACAGTGTTCAGCTAAACCTACAAGTTAGTGGGGTGCGTCCTGCTCACAGTGTTCAGCTAAACCTACAAGTTAGTGTGGTGCATCCACCTCACAGTGTTCAGCTAAACCTACAAGTTAGTGCAGTGCGTCCTGCTCACAGTGTTCAGCTAGATCCGTTCCTGTTATCTTCTTACTGACAGGCAGGCTTGTCTTGTTACAGTATATACAGCTACCTGAAGAAAATTGCTGGTGTTCTTTTGATCCTATTAGTACCACAGTCAGCTAGACTATTTACAGTTAGTGCAGTGCGTCCACCTCACAGTGTTCAGCTAAACCTACAAGTTAATGTGGTGCGTCCACCTCACAGTGTTCAGCTAAACCTACAAGTTAGTGCAGTGCGTCCTGCTCACAGTGTTCAGCTAGATCCGTTCCTGGTATCTTCTTACTGACAGGCAGGCTTGTCTTGTTACAGTATATACAGCTACCTGAAGAAAATTGCTGGTGTTCTTTTGATCCTATTAGTACCACAGTCAGGCAGCTCGACTATTTACAGTTAGTGCAGTGCGTCCTGCTCACAGTGTTCAGCTAAACCTACAAGTTAGTGTGGTGCGTCCACCTCACAGTGTTCAGCTAAACCTACAAGTTAGTGTGGTGCGTCCACCTCACAGTGTTCAGCTAAACCTACAAGTTAGTGGGGTGCGTCCTGCTCACAGTGTTCAGCTAGATCCGTTCCTGTAATCTTCTTACTGACAGGCAGGCTTGTCTTGTTACAGTATATACAGCTACCTGAAGAAAATTGCTGGTGTTCTTTTGATCCTATTAGTACCACAGTCAGGCAGCTAGACTATTTACAGTTAGTGCAGTGCGTCCTGCTCACAGTGTTCAGCTAAACCTACAAGTTAGTGGGGTGCGTCCACCTCACAGTGTTCAGCTAAACCTACAAGTTAGTGTGGTGCGTCCACCTCACAGTGTTCAGCTAAACCTACAAGTTAGTGTGGTGCGTCCACCTCACAGTGTTCAGCTAAACCTACAAGTTAGTGGGGTGCGTCCTGCTCACAGTGTTCAGCTAGATCCATTCCTGTTATCTTCTTACTGACAGGCAGGCTTGTCTTGTTACAGTATATACAGCTACCTGAAGAAAATTGCTGGTGTTCTTTTGATCCTATTAGTACCACAGTAAGGCAGCTAGACTATTTACAGTTAGTGCAGTGCGTCCTGCTCACAGTGTTCAGCTAAACCTACAAGTTAGTGGGGTGCGTCCACCTCACAGTGTTCAGCTAAACCTACAAGTTAGTGTGGTGCGTCCACCTCACAGTGTTCAGCTAAACCTACAAGTTAGTGTGGTGCGTCCACCTCACAGTGTTCAGCTAAACCTACAAGTTAGTGGGGTGCGTCCTGCTCACAGTGTTCAGCTAGATCCATTCCTGTTATCTTCTTACTGACAGGCAGGCTTGTCTTGTTACAGTATATACAGCTACCTGAAGAAAATTGCTGGTGTTCTTTTGATCCTATTAGTACCACAGTAAGGCAGCTAGACTATTTACAGTTAGTGCAGTGCGTCCTGCTCACAGTGTTCAGCTAAACCTACAAGTTAGTGGGGTGCGTCCACCTCACAGTGTTCAGCTAAAGCTACCTGTAGAAGGTTGGTGGTGTTCTCATACTACAGGCAGGCAGTTAATTTTGCTAGCTGCAGTATCAGTACAAGTAAGGTTCAAAGCTGCATTGAGTAACAATCAAATCTCATCTCTACTAGTGATCACTCCAATAATGGTGTCCATGCAGAACTCTGGTCTTCTTATATCCCATTCAAAGTACTTCTAAGTACTACTAAGTGATTTTGACTTTCAACTGATGTGGAAATATACCAGGTTTTTCTTAGCTATACCAGGAAATTGGAAATATTATTTCTTGACTTTGAAGAGGAGAAAAGATCAGCGAACACATTATTTTATACTTTTACCTGGGGATTTTTAAATGTCTCCATCAAAGTATATTTAGAGAATTCTTTTGAGGTTATGTATTATTTTATCCTTGCTGAGTTCTAGCTCATTTGTTTGTAAATACAGACTTATTTTGCTGCAGCCTTCTTAGTATTTTCATTACCTAATTTACCATGACCTGTCCTCTAGACATTGCCAGAATATTACCATTGAATCTATTGTCTGTCATTTGTTTGTTTCTGAACAGTTTACCTAAATCCTTCTAGACAAATTATAATGTGGAAAATCTTGCGGAGTGTCAGTGTTATGTGTTTTTTAATTAGTAGGATCACCCATTGTATACTTCTCTGACTCATGTCTTGAACATTTATAAAGAGTCTTTTTAATTGAGCTTAGACAAACAAGTCCTGTTTTATACATATTTACATATTTAATCTATGTACTTAAAGCATCATATTTGCCAGGACGTGACAAGATCTTATTATAAGTGTAAAGTGTACGTGAGGCAGATGTGAAATATTAGCACATTTGCATCATCAACAAGGACTTTTTTTGGCCAGTTTCCTGTACACGTACAATTTTTAGTTTTAGAATTTGAAAGCAGCCTCATTGACTGTGTTGAAAACTTTGAAAAGCACAAAATGTTTACGTAGGGGCACTTGCGCTACTTTATATGCAGACTCCGTGTTCCTAGAAAGACAGGGATTAGGTGCTATTTTGGCAAAGAACAGCAATAACAAGAATTACATGCTCCTATGTGGCTCTTTGCATGTACTTTCAATGTAATGCTTATGTATTTTGTTAAAAAAAACAAATAGAGATGTGATATTGAAAGGTTCTAGTATGTGACCTTGTGTTTAGGCAACTTTTTTCTTAATTCTTTATTTTCATTAAATGCTAATGGAAATCGCACCCGCTATGGGAACTGCACGGCACTTACAGTTCCTGTGCAGGCTGAGATTTTTGAAATGCTGCAGGGACCTTTTCCCCGCATTTAAAGAAGCACAGTAGCCCATTCAAATGAATAGGCTGCCATTACCGCAAAAAAAAAGGCCAGCAGAAACCATGCCCTCTGCACCCCACTGGGGGGCGCACTTCCAGTATGCTCTGTCCGAAGGACACAGCTGATCACAGATCGGTATAAACAGCCATCACTGTAGCCCTCTACCACATGATCAGCTGTGTCCAATCACAGATGATCACATGTAAACAAACTTGCTGGTTATCGGCATTCATTTCCTCATGCGCTGTCACAGTGTGAGGAGAGCCGGTAACTGGCAAGTGTGACAGGGGATACTTACACTGAGGATCAGTGCAGCCCCAACAGTGCCACCTATCAGTACCCATCAGTGCTGACTATCAGTGCCTCCTATCAGTACCCATCTGTGCAGCCTATCAGTACCCATCAGTGCCTCCACATCAGTGCCCATCAGTGCAGCCTCATCAGCACACATCAGTGAAGGAGAAAAATTACTTATTTGCAAAATTTTAAAACAGGAACTAAGAAAAACATTTTTTTGTTTGTTTAGCAAAAAAAAAAAAGTGTTGCATGGCTGTGCAATTGTCATTCAAAGTGTGAAAGCGCTGAAAGCTAAAAATTTGCCTGGGCAGGAAGGGGGGTGAAAGTGACCAGTATAGAAGTGGTTAATACTCATTTGTTTTGTTTATAATGTTAAAACATTTTAACATTTTTAAAATAGTGCCTTTTTTCTTTTGCAAATAGCTTTGCTATGCTTTTTTACCAGAAACATAAATTAATTATTATTATTTTTTTGGGACACATTTATAAAAAAATATATATACTTTTTACCTATAGCAATACTACTTACTTTAAAACTACCACTAGTCAAAAAAAAAAAAAAAATCATATTTTTTTTTTTTAATCATATCTTTTTGTCTTAAGATTGCATAGAAAAAAATATGTTTTATACAGGAAACCCCTTGGATTAAAGTGACCCTGTGGTGACAGGGACACGTTAACCTATGGCAAAGTTATTACCATATATTAGACCCATAACAGAAATGTAAAACTTGCCCAAGTTTGGGTATAAAAGTACAAGAACTGAAGTGGTTAAACCCCAACTCCGCTTAAAAAATAAATTGTAGAGTAATGGTAAAACAAAAAACGCAGCTTCCACAGCAATAATAAACTTCAGTCCAACACTGTCCCCTGCAGAATGTCCACTCATCCACTAGATGTTACTCTTCTTCTAAATTAAATAATACCCAGTGTTATTTAATCCACTTGCAGTGAAGATAGGCCATTATGAACACACTCTCTGAGGGTTATCATTTTGGTCTGGCCTCTTAGTACTGCTGCACAGAAAGAAGTCTAAAGAAGAAATATCGCCAAAGAATAAAATGTTTATTAATGTGGTTTGCAAAGGTACAAGGTTTTTTTACCTTCATGCATTCTATGCATGAAGGTAAAAAACCTTTTGTGTGCAGCCCCCCCCCCCCCCCAATACTTACCTGAGCCTCCTTTCGATCCAGCGATGTCCATGAGAGCCTTGCCTTTTCAATGACTCGCACTACTGCATTGGCTTTTGGCAGCAGCAGGAACCATTTGCTCCTGCTGCTGTCCATCACAGCCAGTGAGCCAATCAGGAGACGGAGTGGGCAGGGTGAATGGACACACAGAGCCGCAGGCCAGTGAGCTTCCTGATGATGCTGACAAGTGAAATGCATTGAGGCTGCGCGTCTGCCATACATGGTATAATTTCTGGGTTTTGATCTGGTTTGAACATTCGGACGCAGTCTGGGACTGAGCAGTGTGCATGACAATCGAACAGGCTGGTTGTGTTGGTGCTGACTATAGCACCTTGAAATGTGAGTGGCAAATTTATATTTTTAATTCTTGTTTTGACTTTTAATAAAACAAAATCACACTATCCTGGATTATTATCTCTCCCTGGGTCTCGGTTATTGATATTTGAGGAGATCAGCTGGTGGTGATTTCCCATATACCATTTATTAAGGTGGGACATTGTCAAAACAACAAGCAAAAAGGGTGATACTCATAGGCGTGCGCAGCCTATTGCATTAGGGTGTGCACCCAAAAGCTCAAGCACACATACACATATATATATATTGTCAAAAGTATTGGGACGCCTGCCTTTACACGCACATGAACTTTAATGCCGTCTTAGTCTGGAGGGTTCAATATTGAGTTGGCTCCGCCCTTTGCAGCTATAAAAGCTTCAACTCTTCTAGGAAGGCTGTCCACAAGGTTTAGGAGTGTGTCTATGGGAATGTTTGACCATTCTTCCAGAAGGGCATTTGTGAGGTCAGGCACTGATGTTGGATGAGAAGGCCTGGCTCGCAGTCTCCACTCGAATTCATCCCAAAGGTGTTCTATCGGGTTGAGGTCAGGACTCTGTGCAGGTCAGTCAAGTTCCTCCACCCCAAACTCGATCATCCATGTCTTTATGGACCTTGCTTTGTGCACTGGTCCAAATCATTTGATGGAGGGGGGATTATGGTGTGGAGTTGTTTTTCAGGGGTTGGGTTTGGCCCCTTAGTTCCAGTAAAGGGAGCTCTTAAGGCGTCAGCATACCAAGACATTTTGGACAATTTCATGCTCTCAACTTTGAGGGAACAATTTAGGGATGACCCCTTCGAACATGACTGCTCCCCAGTGCACAAAGCAAGGTCCATAAAGACATGGACTTAGCAGGGGTGGTGGGAAATTAACTTCAAGTGCAATAATTCACATTATAACTGTAACTAAAACATATACAATTAAGTGTAACACTCTAAAAAATAAAAAATCCAAAGTGCTATAATGGTGGAACCTCCCAACTAAAAAGTTGTTGCACTCAAAGGTAATTTGTATTGCAATTATCTGTAGAGGGGTTTCCACCATCCCTGCTAAGGCAGCACTGATGGGCACTAATAGGCTGCACTGATTGGCAGCGTTGATGGGCACTAATTGGTAGCACTGATGTGCACTGATAGGTGGCACTGATAGGCAGCACTGATTGGCACTAATGGGCACTGATTGGCACTGATAGGTGGCACTGATGGGCACTTATATGCATCACTGATGGGCTCTTATTGGTAGCACTTATGGGCACTGATAGGCTCTAAATTCGCAGCACTGATTGGCAGCACTGATCTACACTGATTGGCACTGATAGGCAGCACTGATTGGAAGCACTGATGGGCACTGATAGGCTGCACTGATAGGCAGCACTGATGGGCACTGACTGGCAGCACTGATGGGCACTGGTAGGTGGCACTGATAGGCAGCACTGATGGGCACTAATTGTCAGCACTGATTGGTACTGATAGGCAGCACTGATTGGTACTGATAGGCAGCACTGATGGGCACTGATATACAGCACTGATGTGCACTGATTGGCAGCACTGATGGACAGCACTTATGGGCACTGATAGGCAGCACAGATGGGCACTGATATGCAGCACTGATAGGCAGCATTGGTTGGCACTGATTTACAGCATTGGTTGGCACTGATAGGCAGCACTGGTTGGCACTGATAGGCAGCACTGGTTTGCACTGATAGGCAGAATTGGTTGGCACTGATAAGCAGCACTGGCACAGATAGGCAGTACTGGTTGGCACTGATAGGCAGCACTGGCACTGATAGGCAGCATTGGTTGGCATTGATAAGCAGCACTGGTTTGCACTGATAGGCAGCATTGGTTTGCACTGATTGGCAGCATTTGTTGGCACTGATTGGCAGCATTTGTTGGCACCGATTGGCAGCATTCGGTGGCACTGATAGGCAGCATTGGTTGGCACTGATTGGCAGCACTGATGGGCACTGACTGGCAGCACTGATGGGCACTAATTGTCAGCACTGATTGGCACTGATAGGCAGCACTGATGGGCACTGATATGCAGCACTGATGGGCACTGATTGGCAGCACTGATAGGCAGCATTGGTTGGCACTGATTGACAGCATTGGTTGGCACTGATTGACAGCATTGGTTGGCACTGATTTACAGCATTGGTTGGCACTGATAGGCAGCACTGGTTTGCACTGATAGGCAGCACTGGTTGGCACTGATAGGCAGAATTGGTTGGCACTGATAAGCAGCACTGGCACAGATAGGCAGAACTGGTTGGCATTGATAGGCAACATTGGTTTGCACTGATAAGCAGCACTGGCACAGATAGGCAGCATTGGTTGGCACTGATAAGCAGCAGTGGCACTGATAGGCAACAGTGGTTGGCACTGATAGGCGGCACTGGTTTGCACTGATAGGCAGTACTGCTTGGCACTGATAGGCAGCATTGGTTGGCACTGATTGGCAGCATTGGTTGGCACTGATTGGCAGCATTGGTTGGCACTGATTGGCAGCATTGGTTGGCACTGATAGGCAGCATTGGTTGGCACTGATTGGCAGAATTGATTGGCACTGATTGGCAGCATTGGGTGGCACAGATAGGGGAGAGGAGGAGTTTCACATTCAGCAGATGGTGAGAATTGCCAGAGCTGTTCAGTGTATGAAACTGTCAGATAATTACACTGCATGTAGGGAGAGACACAGCTGTTAAAAGTCAGCGGTGATGCTGGTGGTGGGCGGGACTGAACAGTTACCAAACACCATCCAATAGGATGGGTCTGGGCGGGCCGCTACATTTCTCTGGCTCCGCCCCCTCTCTGAAGCAGCCCAATCATTGGCTGGTCTTGCCGCTTGATCCCGCCCACCCCCGACATCGCGGCTGAGTTGTGATGACTTACAACTCAGCCACGATGTCGGGAGTGGGCGGGACCAAGCGCTATAAACACAAGCCAATGTTTGAGCTGCTTCAGAGAGCGGCCCGCCCAGACCCCATCCCATTGGCTGGTGTTTGATGGCCGTTCTGTCCCGCCCACCCCCGACATCACCCTGACATTAAGACAGCTGGTCTCACTTCCTGCATGCAGTGTCATTATCTGACAGTTCCATACACTGATCAGCTCTGGCAATTCTCACGCTCTGCTGCCTGTGAAACTGTTTCACAGGCAGCGCGGGCCACACTCTCTCTTAGATGCAGCATTTTGGGGCAAATCTCTGGACACAGCACGGGGTGATTAGGGTGTGCCCAGGCACACCCGGCACACCCCGTGCGCACGCCTATGGTGATACTCTATGACACCAAAGGCGCATATCATAGATGCTGTTGGTAAGCGTGCATCTTGTACACTTTCTGGTGGAGCACTTATATGAGGAGTATATGAGGCACCTTTAAGACCAGGAGCATGGTGATTGGAGCTTTCTTCAGCAAGATTTAGGAAAAAATTTTGGACTGTGCAATATTTATTAATAATTCTTATAAATAACATTTTTTTTCACCTTTGGACTCTCAATTATATTTGGATTGTTTTTTATCCTTTGTTCACAAGCCTTATTGTAGGCCTACTTATAGGTACAAACTATGCATGGGATTTTACTTCCTCTTTAAAACTTTCTTGCCACTCACTAATATTACACTGCGGTATCATCTGTGGTACCTTAATTATTATGATGAAACACCTGCTCTTTTTTTGTATAATTAGATAAACAGGTCGCAGTGAGGTGTAACAGACATCTTATCCAAATTGATCTTATCTGACTATCAATTAACTACTTCAGCTCCGGAAGGTTTTACCCCCTTCCTGACCGGGACATTTTTTGCAATAAGCCACTGTGTTGCTTTAACTGACAATTGCGTGGTCCTGCGACGCTGTACCCAAATAAAATTTATATCCATTTTTCCCACAAATAGAGCTTTCTTTTGCTGGTATTTGATCACCTCTGCAGTTTTAATTTTTGCGCTATAAACTATATAAAAAAATACTAACAAAACTAAAACTATATTTTTTACTTTTTGCTATAAAACATATCCAATAAAAAAATGTAAAAAATACAATTTCTTCATCAATTTAGGCCAATATGTATTCTGCTACATGTTTTTAGTAAAAAAGAATCTCAAACGTATATTGAATGGTTTGCACAAAGGTTATAGCGTCAACAAACTATAGGATAGATTTATGGACTTTTTTCTTTTCTTTTTATTTACTAGTAATGTCAGTGATCAGCGATTTTTTGCGGGACTGCGACATTGTTGCGGACAAATCAGACATCTAACTGCCACTTTTGACACTTTTTGGGGACCCGTGACACTAATACAGTGATCAGTGCTAAAAAAATTGCACTGTCATTGTACTAATGGTAGGGAAGGGGTTAACATCAGGGGCGATCACAGGGTTAAATGTGTTCCCTGGGAGCGCTTTCTTACTGTGTGAGGGATGATTTAACTGAAAGAAGACAGAGATCTGTGTTCCTGCTTAGCAGAAACACAAGATCTCTGTCTTCTTTACTAGCGAAATGGCGATCTGCCTCTAGAGCGATCGTCGGGTTTCCGGCGGACATCGGGTCCACCGTATGCGCTGATTGGCTGCCGCTGTATTCAATCACAGCAAGAGCAGGGCTCCAGTGGCACGCACAGGCCCCAGAGCCGAAGAAAGCAATCACGTACAGGTATGTGATTTTGCGCTAAAAGGCCGCCCTGATGCAGTATATGTACATGGGTCGGTCCTTAAGAGGTTAATCACAAAGTATGACTTTCTATAGATACTTTTTTAATAGCTGATAAGCACATAAATATCTTGTAGTCAAGACAGATTAAAACAGTATATTGTAAAAATGGTACATCCATTCAGCACACTGAAATCCGTACCGCACAAATGAAACATGCTGCTGCATGAATCACCATCTAGTTTTATATATTCCTGTGCCAGCACTTAAATGTAAACATTCTGCAATAGAATTCTGTCTGTGCAGAATATCCCTAATGTGCTTAATGTATTACAATCATTTGGTGGCCAAGTTTTAATGTAATGTAAAGACTGAAGAGATTTCATCAAAAGCGCTTTTAATATGAGAAGATATTATGTTTATAGTGAAATATAAGCATGTTATGGTTACAAGATGGATTCTTGGCTTCAATTCTAGTTAGGGGTGAAAGTAAATATTCTGTATTATGTACAGCTGAAGTATCTAAACTTCTTATCTTGGGTATTTTGATTGATTTTTGCATTTTGCGTGCCTTGATAAAAGTAGTTAATTATTTATTGGTAGAAATAAGTAGGCCTTATAAATATTTCTTTTCCCCTCAAATGGGCTATAGTATTGGTGTTTAAATGAGAGAATGTAGCTGAATGGAGTGGGTATATTAATGTATTATTGTATTTACACCTGAATCATGAGAAGCTGTTTTCATTGAATACAGTGCATCTGGAAAGTATTGAGAGCGCTTCACTTTTTCCACATTGAATTCATTATTTTCCTCAAAATTCTACAAACAATACCCCATAATGACAACATGAAAAAAGTTTGTTTAAAATCTTTGCAAATTTATTAAAAATAAAAAACTAAAAAAAAATCACATGTACATAAGTATTCACAGCCTTTGCTCAATACTTTGTTGAAGCATCTTTGGCATCAATTACAGCCTCAAGTCTTTTTGAGTATGATGCTACAAGCTTGTGAGTTCTTGTTTGCAGGACCTCTCAAGCTTCATCAAGTTGGATGGGAGTGTCAGTGCACAGCCATTTTCAGATCTCTCCAGAGATGTTCAATCAGGTTCAAGACTGGGCTCTGGCTAGGCCACTCAAGGGCATTCACAGAGTTGTCCCATGGTCACTCCTTTGTTATCTTGGCTGTGTGCTTAGGGTCGTTGTCCTGTTAGAAGATGAACCTACGCCACAGTCTGAGGCAGGGGCGGACTGACCATTAGGTCACTCGGGCGCCGACCGAGGGCCCGGTGTCCAGCAGGGGGCCCCACAGTGTTGCCAAACGCCCGTAGATTTAACCCCTTTTTGGGGCTGACCGTAACTCCGTTATGGGCATCGGTGCCCGTAAAAAAGATGGCCGCGAGCCGACCATGGAACTGCGCATGTGCTGCTCCGAAGCCAGCCGGGCTCGTGAAAGCTCGTCCGCGCTCGGACTGCCCTGATCTGTGGAGAGGTGAAAGTGGCCCAGGAGGAGGACACAGCACTGATGATGTGGAGAAGTAATATGATGGTGGACAGAGGAGGAGGCTACTGTGAGGGGGTGAGGAGGACACTATCATGTCCGCAACCTCTGTCCACCTCCTGAAGTATGTCTGCAACCTCTGTCCACTTGCAGTATGTCTGCAACCTCTGTCCACTTGCAGTATGTCTGCAACTTCTGTCCACATGCAATATGTCCGCAGCCTCTGTCCACTTGCAGTATGTCCGCAGCCTTTGTCCACTTGCAGTATGTCCGCAGCGTCTGTCCACTTGCAGTATGTCCGCAGCCTTTGTCCACTTGCAGTATGTCCGCAGCGTCTGTCCACTTGCAGTATGTCCGCAGCGTCTGTCCACTTGCAGTATGTCCGCAACCTCTGTACACCTCCTGCAGTATGTCCGCAACCTCTGTCCACCTCCTGCAGTATGTCTGCAACCTCTGTCCACTTGCAGTATGTCCGCAGCCTCTGTCCACTTGCAGTATGTCCGCAACCTCTGTCCACCTCCTGCAGTATGTCCGCAACCTTTGTCCAAATCCTACAGTATGTCTGCAACCTCTGTCCACCTGCAGTATGTCCGCAGCCTCTGTCAACTTGCAGTATGTCCTCAACCTCTGTCCACTTGCAGTATGTCCGCAACCTTTGTCCACCTGCAGTATGTCCGCAGCCTCTGTCCACTTGCAGTATGTCCGCAACCTCTGTCCACCTCCTGCAGTATGTCCGCAACCTTTGTCCAAATCCTACAGTATGTCTGCAACCTCTGTCCACCTGCAGTATGTCCGCAGCCTCTGTCAACTTGCAGTATGTCCTCAACCTCTGTCCACTTGCAGTATGTCCGCAACCTTTGTCCACCTGCAGTATGTCCGCAACCTCTGTCCACCTCCTGCAGTATGTCCGCAGCCTCTGTCCATCTCCGGCAGTATGTCCGCAGCCTCTGTCCACTTGCAGTATGTCTACAACCTCTGTCCACCTCCTGCAGTATGTCCGCAACCTCTGTCCACCTCCTGCAGTATGTCTGCAACCTCTGTCCACTTGCAGTATGTCCGCAGCCTCTGTCCACTTGCAGTATGTCCACAACCTCTGTCCACCTCCTGCAGTATGTCCGCAACCTCTGTCCACCTCCTGCAGTATGTCTGCAACCTCTGTCCACTTGCAGTATGTCCGCAGCCTCTGTCCACTTGCAGTATGTCCGCAACCTCTGTCCACCTCCTGCAGTATGTCCGCAACCTCTGTCCACCTCCTGCAGTATGTCCGCAACCTCTGTCCACCTCCTGCAGTATGTCCGCAGCCTCTGTCCATCTCCGGCAGTATGTCCGCAGCCTCTGTCCACTTGCAGTATGTCTACAACCTCTGTCCACCTCCTGCAGTATGTCCGCAACCTCTGTCCACCTCCTGCAGTAGGTCTGCAACCTCTGTCCACTTGCAGTATGTCCGCAGCCTCTGTCCACTTGCAGTATGTCCACAACCTCTGTCCACCTCCTGCAGTATGTCCGCAACCTCTGTCCACCTCCTGCAGTATGTCCGCAGCCTCTGTCCATCTCCGGCAGTATGTCCGCAGCCTCTGTCCACCTCCTGCAGTATGTCTGCAACCTCTGTCCACTTGCAGTATGTCCGCAGCCTCTGTCCACTTGCAGTATGTCCACAACCTCTGTCCACCTCCTGCAGTATGTCCGCAACCTCTGTCCACCTCCTGCAGTATGTCTGCAACCTCTGTCCACTTGCAGTATGTCCGCAGCCTCTGTCCACTTGCAGTATGTCCGCAACCTCTGTCCACCTCCTGCAGTATGTCCGCAACCTCTGTCCACCTCCTGCAGTATGTCCGCAGCCTCTGTCCATCTCCGGCAGTATGTCCGCAGCCTCTGTCCACCTCCTGCAGTATGTCCGCAGCCTCTGTCAACTTGCAGTATGTCTGCAACCTCTGTCCACTTGCAGTATGTCCGCAACCTCTGTCCACCTGCAGTATGTCCGCAACCTCTGTCCACCTCCTGCAGTATGTCCGCCGCCTCTGTCCACCTCCTGCAGTATGTCCACAGCCTCTGTCCATCTCCGGCAGTATGTCCGCAGCCTCTGTCCACCTCCTGCAGTATGTCCGCAACCTCTGTCCACCTCCTGCAGTATGTCTGCAACCTCTGTCCACTTGCAGTATGTCCGCAGCCTCTGTCCACTTGCAGTATGTCCACAACCTCTGTCCACCTCCTGCAGTATGTCCGCAGCCTCTGTCCACCTCCTGCAGTATGTCCGCAACCTCTGTCCACCTCCGGCAGTATGTCCGCAGCCTCTGTCCGTCTCCAGCAGTATGTCCGCAGCCTCTCTCCATCTCCGGCAGTATGTCCGCAGCCTCTGTCCTCCTCCTGCAGTATGTCCACAACCTCTGTCCACCTCCTGCAGTATGTCCTCAACCTCTGTCCACCTGCAGTATGTCTGCAGCCTCTGTCCACTTGCAGTATGTCTGCAACCTCTGTCCACTTGCAGTATGTCTGCAACCTCTGTCCACCTGCAGTATGTCCGCAACCTCTGTCCACCTCCTGCAGTATGTCCGCAGCCTCTGTCCACCTCCTGCAGTATGTCCGCAACCTCTGTCCACCTGCAGTATGTCCGCAGCCTCTGTCCACCTCCTGCAGTATGTCCGCAGCCTCTGTCCACCTCCTGCAGTATGTCCGCAACCTCTGTCCACCTGCAGTATGTCCGCAGCCTCTGTCCACCTGCAGTATGTCTGCAGCCTCTGTCCACCTCCTGCAGTATGTCCGCAGCCTCTGTCCACCTGCAGTATGTCCGCAGCCTCTATCCACCTGCAGTATGTCCACAGCCTCTGTCCACCTCCTGTAGTATGTCCGCAACCTCTGTCCACCTGCAGTATGTCCGCAGCCTCTGTCCACCTCCCGTATCATGTCCGCAGCCTTTGCCCCTCTCTGCTTCCATCCCAGGGATCCCTCTCTGCTTCAATCCTAGGGGTCCAGGGGTGTACACATGTTGCAGCCTCAGCAGAAATTATACACCCTGTCACGCTTGGCATGGGGCTTGCTCTGCAAAGGTTGTGCAACCTTATGCAGTACAGCGACCAAGCGGCTAAAGCAGGCTATAAGGAGGTGTTGTATTGCCTCATCACATAACCTGCTTTAAGCCCTTTGATCCCACACTAGCATGCTGCTACTGCGTGCATTACACATGGTTGCTGGGTGTTTGCAGAGTGGCCCTATTTACTTGATTGGGTCACGATCACCCACCAAAAGCAACAGGGGGTATAATTCCTGCCGCAGCATGTGTACATCCTCAGCTGCTGCCTCTGCAGCTAAAGGGGGTAGAGACCAATGTATGTAATGTGGGGAGTGTGGTAAGGGACACAGGGGGGGCCCCATGGTCTCCTATTGCCTGGGGGCCCCATGAGTTGTCAGTCCGCCCCTGGTCTGAGGTCCACAGTGCTCATCAAGGATGTTTCTGTACATTGCTGCATTCACCTTTCCCTCAATCCTAACTACTCTCCCAGTTCCTGCCGCTGAAAAACATTCTCACAGCATGATTCTGCCACCACCATGCTTCACTGTAGGAATGGTATTGGCCAGGTGATGAGCCGTGCCTAGTTTCCTCCAGACATGCCACTTACCATTTAGGCCAAAGAGTTCAATGTTTCATCAGACCAGAAAATGTTGATTCTCATGGTCAGAGAGTCCTTCAGGTGCCTTTTGGCAAACTCCAGGTAAGCTGTCATGTGCCTTTTACTGAGGAGTGGCTTCTGTCTGGCCACTCTACCATACAGGCCTGATTGGTGGAATGCTACAGTGATGGTTATTCTTCTTCTCTCTCCAGAAAGAAACACTGGAGCTCTGTCAGAGTGACCATTAAGTTCTTGTTGACCTCCCTAACTAAGGCCCTTCTCCCCCGATCGCTCAGTTTGGCCAGGGCGGTCCACACTAGGAAGAGTCCTGGTGGTTCCAAACTGCTTTCATTTACAGATGATGGAGGCCACTGTGCTCACTGGAACCTTCAATGCTGCAGAAATATTTCTGTACCCTCCCCCAGATCTGTGCCTCGATACAATCATACAATCATGTCTCAGAGGTCTACAGACAATTCTTTGGCTTGATTTGTGCTCTGACCTGCACTGTTAACTATGGAACCTTACATAGACAGGTGTGTGCCTTTCCAAACCTTGTCCAATTAACTGAATTTACCACAGGTGGACAGGTTGTTGAAACATCTCAAGGATGATCAGTGGAAACAAGATGCACATGAGCTCAATTTTTAGTGTCATGGCAAAGGCTGTTAATGTGTATGTGTAATTTTTTTCAATTTTAATTTTTAATAAATTTGCAAAGATTTTAAACCAACTTCTTTCACATAGTCATTATGTGCTATTGTTTGTAGAATTTTGAGGAAAATAATGAATTTTATCCATTTTAAAATAAGGCTGTAACATAACAAAATGTGGAAAAAGTGAAGCTCTGTGAATACTTTCCAGATGCACTGTACATTTAGAGAATGCTAACTTAAGAATATCTTTATTTATGTTGAGAAAAAAGCAATACTCTCTGGGTGATCTACAGTTGTGCTCATAAGTTTTTACATACCCTGGCAGAATTTATGATTTCTTGGCCATTTTTCAGAGGATATGAATGATAACACAAAAACTTTTCTTTCACTCGTGGTTAGTGTTTGGCTGAAGCCATTTATTATCAATCAACTGTGTTTACTCTTTGTAAATCATAAAGACAACAGAAACTACCCAAATGACCCTGATCAAAAGTTTACATACCCCAGTTCTTAATACCGTGTATTGCCCCCTTTAACATCAATGACAGATTGATGTCTTTTGTGGTATTTGTAGATGAGGCTCTTCTTTATGTTTTCAGATGGTAAAGCTGCCCATTCCTCTTGTCAAAAAGCCTCCAGTTCCTGTAAATTCTTGGGCTGTCTTGCATGAACTGCACGTTTGAGATCTCCCCAGAGTGGCTCAATGATATTAAGGTCAGGAGACTGAGATGGCCACTTCAGAGCCTTCACTTTATTCTGCTGTAGCCAATGACAGGTCGACTTGGCTATGTGCTTTGGATCATTGTCATGTTGGAATGTCCAAGTACGTCCCATGTGCAACTTTCTTGCTGATGAATGCAAATGTTCCTCCAGTATTTTTTGATAACATACTGCATTCATCTTGCTATCAATTTTGACCAAATTTCCTGTGCCTTTGTAGCTCACACATCCCCAAAACATCAGCAATCCACCTCGTCAGTCCTGCCTACTTAAGCCATCCAGTCCAGAGGAGCTCTGCCTGCGCAATCAAGAAGATCCTGGACTGCCGCACTCCGTGTAAAAGGCATCTTTATTGAAGAAAGGTTATAAAATCCAACATGACAGTCGAACGAAGATGTGGACAAAACAGGGATAACTGGCTAACGCATTTCACATCATTTGATGCTTACTGATAGCTAAATTAATCAAGAACCAATGGTGCATATAAGAAGGAAATCAGAAAAATGGACCGCCAATCAGGATCGATACTTCAGTGAGTATACCTTCTGCATGATTGGAGCTTGAGATCCCAAAAGATAAGGAACACCTGTGGGGCGAGAAAACGAACACTTATGTTGAAGATACTAAAAGCATTCTGAAGTTAGTGTCACAAAAGAAAATTCAAAATATAAACATAGCCCATCATGGTGCACACATATAAGTGAGATTTAACTAAAACAACAAGTGAAGATACAAAAAACTCTGAAATAAATGAAATATAAACATAGACATAAATAAAAAATCTAATGCCCCGTACACACGGTCGGATTTTCTGATGGAAAATGTCCGATCGGAGCGTGTTGTCGGACATTCCGACCGTGTGTGTGCTCCATCGGACATTTTCCATCGGATTTTCCGACACACAAAGTTTGAGAGCAGGCTATAAAATTTTCTGACAACAAAATCCGATGGCGTTAATTCCGACTATGTGTGGCCATTTACGACGCACAAAGTGCCACGCATGCTCAGAAGAAATTCCGAGACGGAACAGCTCGGTCTGGTAAAATCAGCGTTTGGAATGGATACAGCACTTTCGTCACGCTGCAATGTCAAAAATAGTTTAATGCAGCGCACTCTCTTCTTCTTTATAGTGTGAGAAGAATGAAGTAGTTTTGCTATACATATTCACACAGATTTCTCACAAACTTATTTCTTTATTATTTATTGTGATTCCCTCAATATGTTTAGCTTTCTCACATCTGACCAAATTTGTTTTGGGTTGCTTTTAATTTTTTTTTGTTTAATTCCAGGCTGGTTTTGTATTTTTTTTTTTTTTTTTTTTTTAAGGCTGTGTTTTTATTGTTGTTTTTGTTGTGTTTTACTCTATAATATTTTTGTGTGTGTTTTGTGTATCAAGTTACCACAACACCATTGATATCTTGTATTATTTAATCTGTAGGAGATTGTTTGGTGTTGGTGTCTCTTGTTAATTTCACATTGTATATTCAAAATGTACCTGCCTACTCACAAACAAACTGTCCTTTTTGAATGAAAACACACATAGGCGAGTATAATTGAACAAAAAATGTGTTATTAAGGGCTCACAACTAAACAAAGAGGGAGGCAACGCTGGAGAAACAGCTGCAATGGGTGAAGCCTTTGGCCCCCAGGCACATATCAACTATTTGCAAGCAAAATTGGTGGCCTGAGGAGTCCTTATCTAAGGGAGTGCAGTCTGGTCCAGAAGTCCCAGAGATCTGGAAAGCAGCAGATGACATCTGTGTCCCCAGGCTGTGGTCATACAAGAGCCTGCATCTTTTGCCAGACCAGACTGAACCCAGGGCCATCACTCTCTGGTCTTCCTTCCATGCTTCCTTCCACGCTGTGGCTGTGGTGGTGGAGTTGTGGCAGCAGGAGGAGGAGGGGCCAACTCACTCAGGTGGGTATTGGGTGTTAGTTCACCACTCACCCCCTTACTTAGGACTTTATAAAGCAGGTCCTCACATAGCTTGTGTTGACCCTCCTGCATGCCCTGCAGTTTTGTGGCAGCCATTCAGGCAAAGGCCTCTTCAGGGGTGGGTAAGGCTCTGAGGGACGCAGAAGCCTCCTGAATGAGCCTGAGCGCTGAATCCTGCATGTGAGTCGCCTTCCTCGCTCTTTTGTATGGAAGGCGGAGGGAAGGACCTTCTTCTGGCTGACACTTAGTCCCGTCTCTTCCTGGCTGCCACTAACTCCGCCTCCTCCTGGCTGCCACATTCCACAACCTCCTCCTGTGTGCCACATTCCAGAGCCTTGCCCTGGCTGAGGTCTTCCTGTGTATGAAAAAGGGACATAGTTTTTAGTTTTTTATTCATCAATCACACACAATTTTCACCTTCTGACTGTTGCAAATTGAATGTTAACAAATATAACAGGCTATCATTCTGAGCCCAGCATTTTTCATTCTTGTCCCAATTTTTTGTGCCCACTACTGTCTATTGATATGTAAAACACTTTATGAAATCAGCAATTAGTGATCAATAATAACATCTATTAAACATCATTCATTTATTGACCAGAAATCTTTAGAACAATGCTATACCTGACTCCATCTGGGCTCCTCCACATCTTCCTGGCTGGAAGGCCCAGGTTGGACATTGGAAGCCTCAGCTGGGGTGGAAGGAAGAGTGGAAGGAAGGGTTGAGAGGGATTCCCTGACTTCAGTGTGGTCTGACAGAAATCGCAGTCTCTCATAGTACCACAGCCTGGGGACATAAACGCCATCTGCTGCAGCTCCGGATCTCTGGGAATCCGTGACATTCTTGCACTCCCTAAGATAAGTGCTCCTCAGGCCACCAATTTTGTTTTTTAAATAGGGGATGGTTGCTGTGGGGACCACCGGCATCACCAACTCCAGCAGTTTCTCCAGCGCTGCCTGCCTCTTTTGTTTATTATTATAATGAGGATGTCTCACCTGCCACAGACAGGGCAGCTCCCTGTATTTGTCTATGAACAGGGGGAGGAATTGTGGTCGTTGAAGCCATCCATTTTCTCTGCAACACACAACACAAGACAAACCCTAATGTCAGGCGAAACTCTCCTAATATAGTTACAATATAGGCCTCAATTTAGAAGCAGTATAGGCCCAAGTTTAGATCTTACCTTCGTTTTCACGATCGGCGCCTCCGATACTCCTTCCTCCGCTCACAGATCGTACGTACTACGCACGCGTGGTACGCTTTATAGACACTGCGCATGCGTGTAACTCCGCCCGCCCCTGACATTCTTTCTGGTCTATTCCCCACCCCTTCTCGTTCGTCGCAGTGGGGGAAGAGCACATGGTGGACACAGCAGGTGTGTGCTAATTATAGCAACGAGGAGGAGGGGGAGGAAAGCCCGGAGCCTGAAACGTCCCGATCCAGAAGGAGATTTAAGGCATCAAATATGTCCTTTGGGGAGATGTTGGAGATGGTGGATATCCTGAAGAGGGCCGACTATGATGGAAAGTATGGACCTTACCCCAACCCCAATGTCAGAAAGGCCAAGATCATGGCGAAAGTAGTCAAGAGTCTGCACCGTAATTTCGGGGTATGACGATCAGAAGATCAGCTCAGGAAGCGGTGGTCGGACCTCAAATTAAGAGCGCATGAGCAGTACAGAAAGATCCGGAGAGTGCTGCAAAAAAGTAAGTAGTTGTGCTGTGTTCCTATTCTTTATTTATTGTCTTTATTCTTTATTATCTATATTTATCTTTGTTTATTACGTTCGTGCTGCTACATGTGCTTTTCTTTACTGTTATCCAGTTTAAAATGTCAACTTTCATGTTCATGGGCACATTATTCGTTCGTATCAAACATAGTTCGTTTGGCCATATGCAATTGCCATCATTTTTTGGGGCTTACTTGTGTGAAAAGAATTGGGTTGTGTAGATGTGTTTGTAACTAGAATGAAATGCCAACTAGATTCTGTGTAAGGAGAGGACACTCAGCAGCAGTTTTCACATCTGGACGCTGGAGTACTAGTGTGGGACCCCAGAACACCCTTTTTATTAGGGGGCCCACACAGGTGCTCCAGTGTATACTATAGGGGTGTCTCCATCTGTGAAGCTTGTACAAGACAGGTAAAGTATTGAAGCTTGACAAAGGACAATAAAAATGCTACATCTTGGAACTCTGCCAAAACAGACAATTGTACCCCACTTCCAAGCAATGTTTTATATTTATAGTTCTGCTATCAAATATTTGTGTGCTAAGTATACCTATTTATTTTTACATAGGGGATAAAAGACTCGGAGGACACCCCTCATCCGAGGAGACCAGAGACCCCCCACCTCTGGAAGAAGGGGAAATGCACCCAAGACAAGCAGAGTAGGAGGAGGAAGACGTTGTGGAAATTGGCACCACAACAGGTGAGTGTCTGTGATCATTTTGAATTCCGGCCTCAGGCCCAACTGAGCCAGCATAGTTGGCAGAATGTTTCCGTAAAAAGCTGTGTAGAACACAGCACGCCAGGATAATGTGATTCAGTTTGTACTCCGCCATGTGTATGGGTGTAAGAAATAGGCGTAACCGGCTGGCCATGATCCCAAACATGTTCTCCACCACTCTTCTGGCTCTGGCCAGCCGGTAATTAAAAACCCTCTGGTCCGGGGTGAGGGTCCTCATCGGGAATGGCCACATAAGATGGCCCCCCAGCGCAAAGGCTTCATCCGCAACGAAGACAAATGGGAGTCCTTCCACATTGTCTTCTGGAGGTGGCAAGTCCAAGCTGCCATTCTGGAGATGCCTGTAAAACTCCGTCTGGGTGATGACTCCACCATCGGACATCCGGCCATTCTTCCCCACGTCCACATACAGGAACTTGTAAGTAGCCGACACCACCGCCAACATCACAATACTTTTGAACCCCTTGTAGTTGAAATAGTATGACCCCGAGTTGGGTGGTGGGACAATGTGGACATGTTTCCCATCAATTGCCCCTCCGCAGTTAGGAAAGTCCCACCGCTGGGCAAAGTGGGAGGCCACAGTCTGCCATTCCTGTGGCGTGGAAGGAAACTGTGGAGTCAAATCAAAATCACAAATTAGTAATTTTGCACATAAACAGGGAAAGCAGATTAGACACAAACATTCTTGGTCAACATCAAGATAACATTTTTTGTAGGTATTTTTTAAAGAACAAAGTATAAGGTACAACTATCATATTCCCCCTCCCCCCCCCCCCTCATGGGCCATTTATAACATTATAGAGGGGGGAACTCTTGGACAGGTAACCCTCTTGACTCATTGAGAGATGAATGCCTAAATAATGGGTAAGACTTTGGCCAGACCCTCCTTAGTTACACTATTGGCAGCCCTCTGGACAGGTAAGAAGTGTCATAATACAAAGATATAAATACACATTGTACACATTTTAGCACATTTGGACATTCTGCTATTACCTATCAAGATAGTAATAGAATACAAAAACCCTAAACAGTACCATTTGAAAGTATACAGGCAGGCCCTTGCACTACATGCTTTGGGGAATTCATCCATAAATCGGACCACTAAAGAGATGGGTATAGTGTGTATGGGTTTGGCAAAGTCAGCAGATAGATGATTGAGGATAGATAGAGAATTGGTATCAGCTGACTTAGCAGTTGGGGGGCGGGAGGGTTAAAAATTATTTGGGGACCCCCAAAAAAAGCCTCTGGCACTCTGCCTGAATTTAAAGCACAAATCACATTTCAAAAACATTTTAGGGGGTGTTTGGGGTAAAGCACTACTATGGAGCTGACAAAATACATTGTTAAGTGACTACATGAGGTGAATATAGGGCCAGGAGAGCATGCTGGGGAGGTATGTGAAGGCAAATATGTATGAAGGACAAAAAAAATCATTACATAAAAATCCAGCATGCATGAGGACAAAGGGGACATTCACAGCATATTACAATCATGGTAATTAGGGAATGAGGAAAGAAATACAATATATTATCAAACATTAAATACAATAAAATGTAATGTTAAAAGGATAAAAATCTTACCTTAATATACTCCTTCTGCAGGACCTGGATGATGGCAGAACAGGTCTCTGGGATAGTGATCCCCAGAGCCTGGGGGGAGATGCCTGTCGAGAACTTCAAGTCCTGCAGACTTCTCCCCGTCGCCAAGTACCGCAGGGTGGCGACGAGCCTCTGTTCCGGAGTGATGGCTTGCCTCATGCAGGTATCCTGCCTGCTGATATAGGGGGTCAGCAAAGCCAACAAACTGTGAAATACGGGGTCCATCATCCGGAGAATGTTCCTGAAATCATCAGGATTATTCTCACGGATCTCACGGAGCAAAGGAATGTGACAGAACTGGTCACGCTGGAGCAACCAATTCTTGGTCCGTGAACTCCTCCCCACCCTGTTCATGGACTGGACTTGTGTCAAGGTCAGGATCCCAACACCAAGCCCCCGCACAGCACGAACTCTACGAGGAGTACGTATACGCAACATGGCTAGAAAACGGTCGGCTGCTCAGAATGCAGTAACAGAATGCACTGAAGAACAGCAAGGTCTGTGAAGAGCGACCTGAAAAACAGTAACGAACGAACAAGAACACAATGAAAAGTCACGCGTAGCTTGCTGCATGCACTGAAGAGCAGATACAAACCCACAAGGACAAACTGAACAGCAGAAAACGATCTGAAAACCACGAGTCTGAAAAAGCGCGAATCATCTCTCACCAAACTTTTACTAACACGAGATTAGCAAAAAGGAGCCCAAAGGGTGCCGCGCTTGGTTCTGAACTGGCCTTTTCTAGTCTCGTCGTACGTGGTGTATGTGACCGCGTTCTTGGCGATCGGAAATTCCGACAACTTTGTGCGACCGTGTGTACGCAAAACAAGTTTGAGCCAACATCCGTTGGAAAAAATCCTAGGATTTTGTTGTCGGAATGTCCGATCAATGTCCGACCGTGTGTACGGGGCATAAGAGAAATCAACCATGTAGGTGAATGCAGAGAGTTATTCATGGTAGGCGCACATGATAAATATGTGATAGTACAGAAATAATAGCCATGAATGGTAATGTCAAGCGTTGGCCTAAAAACCATATTAAGCCTATCATAAATGTCTCTGCATAGACAGTAACAGAACTGTCTTGGCTTCTCATTCACCATAAGACTTTAATGTTATAATAAAAATATTCACCAAACGAAAAGTTCTTGAATACAGAAGTACATAATTGCTAGAAATCTAAACAACCAAAAAACATGTTATGTTGAGAAGACAAAAATAAAAAGAGTTATTTAAATTGTCCGAAGCCTTGAACTGTAAGTATAATGTAAGTCAAGACAACAACATGTGGGAGAGGTGAAATGTCAAGCAAAAAATGTACAAGAAATTATCAGACCCTAGGTCTCCACTGTTGGAGTATATTCTAGAAGATGGGGCGACACGGGAGGAATCCGAACTGGGAGGGAGAAGGGAAGATGACTGATTAGGTTAAATTCGAAAAGGCGGTATGTAGATTGTGAGCGGGTGTGTAGAGAGACTTAAAGTCTCACTCCTCCCGCTGTAAACAAAGTCATAATCGCATGCGGTGCTGGTTTCTTCTTTGTGAAGAAAAAGAGTGGTGAACTGATACCTTGTATTGATTATAGTGGTCTCAATCATTTCACGATTAAGAATGCCTATCCGATTCCATTGATTACGGAGTTATTTGACCACCTCAAGGGAGCAACTGTTTTCACAGAACAGGCCATTATGAGTACCTCGTAATGCCTTTTGGCCTTTGTAAGGTCCTGGCAGTTTTCCAGGAATTTATTAATAATGTCCTTTGAGATTTGTTGCAGGTATGTGTGGTGGTTTATCTCAATGATATTCTCATATTTTCCAAGTCCCTGGAGAGCCACCCGACAGATGTCTGTCGTGTGCTTCAGAAACTAAGAGAAAATAATCTCTATTGTAAACTGGAGGAGTTCCATCGTCAACAGGTTAAATTCCTGGGCTATGTCATTTCCACTGCTGGTTTTTTGATGGACCCAGAGAAACTTTCTGCAGTCATACAGTGGCCCTGACCCGTGGGTTTACGTCCTCTGCAGCGTTTCCTGGGCTTTGCCAATTATTATCGGAAGTTTATTCGTAATTTCTCTATTCTGGTCAAGCCCCTTACTAATATGACCATAAAGGACGGTAACCCACAGTGTTGGTCTCCGGAGTCCAGTAAGGCCTTTGAGAGTCTCAAGGCTGCCTTTGTTTCTGCTCCTGTGTTGGCACATCCTGATCCTACATTACAGTTTATCCTTGAGGTTGATGCTTCTGAGACTGGTGTTGGTGCCCTTCTGTCTCAACATCCTACCTCTGAGAGCGCTATGCATCCTTGTGGCTACTTTTCCAAGAAATTGTCACCTGTGGAGTGCAATTACAATATTGGTAAAATATAAATTAGTGCAGCGCTAAAATATTTAAGCGAAAGGTAAGTTGATGAGGTGAAAACAAACTGAACCAGAAAACTAAAGCAGACAAATTTAAAGTGAAAATTAAATCACCTAGTGAAAAAATACATCAGATATACATAATTAATATGCACATGAACAAAATAACATTGCTCTGGCCACAGTATGTAAAAAAAAAAAAAAAAAGTAAAACATAAAAATAAAAAATAAATAAAAGAAAAAATATTTTAAAAAATTGAAAAAAAAAAATTTTTTACATAGTGTCACCAGTCAGTGTCCCTGATTACCGCCACACCGGATATATGATGATGCTGTGCTGCACTGGTGACAGTATGTCATTTTATACATTTTTTTTTAAATGTGAAAAAATCTCTTAATAAATACCTCAGATTGTCTATTTTCCAAAAAAGATAATTTGGGGGGTGTTTGTACTGTCATTTTTGGGCCTCAAAAAATAAGATAGGCCATCAGTACATCAGGATTGATCGATTTATATATATATATATATATATATATATATATATATATATATATATATATATATATATATATATATATATATATATATATATATATATATATACACACACTGTGTATACAAGAAGGCCAGTATGGTGGCCTGAATTTATGGGTCCAGGGAGTATATAACCACTCATCTGTGGTCCCTGACAATTCTAGTGCGCATTACGTTACGTCACCAGGCCGAATTTCCACCTCACTTCGTGTTCGCGAGTCTGTGTATTCGAATTCCAGTGTGTTGCGGCTTCCCCGTTCATGGTTTTGTTGATCGATTTTTGCTCACTGTCGCCGGTAGGATTCATAACCCCTTTCTCGTATCAAGCATTGTTGTTTCGATTTGTCATGTTCCTGACTTACGAATCTTTCGTAGGTTCCTGAGCTCAGTCTGTCACTTTAACCATCGCACCACTCACCATAACACCCATAGCCATCCATTTGTACGCTCATACGTACTCATACCTCAGCCGATACTCTGCTCCACATACACTGACAGCTAATTTTCACACACTCTATGGTCCGATTCGAGTCTAGTCGCATAGGCAGCACAACGGTTCGAATCGGGTCCAGTCGTACACTACACTACAGCTCGATTCGGATCTAGTCACATCGGCGGCATAACAATCCGAATCAGGTACATTCGTACACAGCCCGATTCAAGTCAAGTCGGGTCCAGCCATACTCTACAGCTCGATTTGGATCTAGTCGTGTCGGCAGCACAATGATCCAAATCAGGTCCATTCATACACACTACAGCCCGATTCCAGTCTAGCTGCATCGGCGGCACAACGACCCGAGTCCGTCACCGGGTGGCCCTGCCCTCCGCTATATAAGAGCTGTCACCTGAACAGAAGCATCACACAGCGGGAGACTCCCATTGAGGCGGATCAGAGGACGAAGCAGAGAAGGAGAAGCCAGAGTAAGATGCCGGACGAGAAGACCGGAGGAAGAAGCGGAGGAAGATAGAGGAAGAAGTGGGGGAAGAACAAGATGGAGGAAAAAGAAGAACACCGAAGGAGGACCAGAAGCAGATGGAAGAAGAAGTGGGGAAAGAAGAAGACATTATTAAAAGAATTGTCAAAAACTGTCTATTGTCTTTTTTTAACATTTTTGACACTTTTTTTGTGAAATGGTAGACATTTTACCCCATTACCAATTCACACGGGGGGGGGGGGGGAGATGTGGCAGTCCCCTTGTTAAAGGGGGCTTCCAGATTCCGATAAGCCCCCTGCCCGCAGACCCCCACAACCACCAGGCAAGGGTTGTGAGGATGAGGCCCTTCTCCCTATCAACATGGGGACAAGGTGCTTTGGTGGGCTACCCCACAGCACCCTCCAAATGTTGAGGGCATGTGGCCTGGTACTCTTAAGGAGGGGGGGGCGCTCTCTCATCCCCCCTCTTTTCCTGTGGCCTGCCAGGTTGCGTGATCAGATAAGGGTCTGGTATGGATTTTTGGGGGACCCCACGCCATTTTTAACAAAAAATTTGGCGCGGGGTTCCCCTTAATATCCATACCAACATGAAAAAACACATGCATACACTTACCCGACACCTGCTGATTGTATACTAATTTTTACAAATATTGAATTACAGGTGCCTCGCCCTATACCTTCCCCATGCTGTCAAAGTGCATGGCTCTTTGCAAGCCCCGTGGACTATGGACATGCCTGGAGGGGACGGAGGGAATGAGCGGACATTGTGGGACCACCGAATGCAATCGTTTTTAAATAACTCTGGCTATGCGACACATTCCTACTTTCACATCCCCAGAATGAATAACAAATCCCCCTGAAGAAGACCAGAAGTGAAAAGGGTCGAAATGCATCGGGGTATTCATGGGGTATACATGTGGATAGCAACACCACAATGCAACTGTATAATTGGGCATTTTTTTTGATGTATTGATTGCCATGAGTGATGGTTCTTTGTTGTTGTCTGTGTCGCCAATCAGAAATTTTAATAATATTGATTGTATAAAAGTAATTTATTTCCTGTCAAAATGAAATAATAATATTTTTTTTTCTTTGCTGATAAAAAACCCCCTGGGGAAACTTTTTCCACTAATATCCATACCAGACCTGAAAGGGCCTGGTATGGAATTTGGGGGGACCACCGCACATTTTTTTTTTATTTTGGTTTGTGGTTCCCCTGTGGGGGAATCCTATGCCGTTTTTCATCAATGAACTTCTATGTGTATTGCTGGACCGACGATTCATTATACCCTCGAGTAGTTTTAAATGACTTTTTTTCCTTTAGAAATGTCATTTTGCTGTCAGACTGTTCTAAACACGGAACATGCACCACTTTACAGGCATACTATAGACACCCCCAGGTACGAAATTTAAAGGAATATTACAATTTTATTGTTTCACTTTAAGCATTATTAAAATCACTGCTCCTGAAAAAACGGCCGTTTTTAAAACTTTTTTTGCATTGATACATGTCCTCTGGGGCAGGACCCAGGTCCCCAAACACTTTTTAAGACAAAACCATGCATATAAGCCTTTAAAATTAGCACTTTAGATTTTTCATGTTCGTGTCACATATACTTTAACAGTGTTCGTTTTGCCTGTTTGCATGTTCTGGTGCGAACCGAACGGGGGGGTGTTCAACCCATCCCTATTCGCAACCCACACAGTCAATTCATCCTTCGTGGCATCCAGAAGCGTCACCCCGTAGCCAACAGCAAGCGCTTACCCATCACAAGTGCCATCTTCAGGGACATGTCTGCCATCCTCTCACGTTCCTCATTTGGGGTTTTACCCAGCCTGGTCATCCAAGTGGCCATCTACCTGGCCTTCTACGGCTTTTTGCGGCCTAGCGAGTTCACCTTTAGCCCGGCTGCCAGATACTGCGCAGATTCCACCTGGCTCGTCTTCAAGATCACTTTGTTGTACATCTTGCAGTGTCCAAAACCCCACAGTCTGGCTCCAGTGTCGACATCAAGCTCTTCCAGACCCACAACGTCTGATGCCCAGTAACAGTCCTCGACCAGTTATTGTCTCATCTGCCCAGCCAGTCGAACTCCAGCCCGCTGCTACCTTTTTCTACCAGCCCCCTGAGTAGTAGTCAGTTCATCAGACATATTTGGATCCTATTGGTTAACCTTGGCCTTGACCCCGGCCAGTATTCTGGACACTCCTTACGGTTCGGAGCGGCTTCAGCCGCATTCCAGCAAGGGGTGCCAGGCCACATCATCAAGGTCCAGGTACTTTCCTAACCCTCAGGTGGAAATGTCACAAGCCTTCAACAAGTTTGCTCAATAAATGTCACCGGACCAATAAAGAATCACTTCCCTATCCAAGCATTTTTGCCTCCTTTTTTGGCATACCGACCAGCCGACCAGGGCACACCTCAGGTCTGTGTTATGTTGTAAGTCTTCTGGCATCTTTTGAAACGTTACCAATTGCTTTGCCCTCATCCCAATTAAAGACACTTCAGCGTAACTTTCTAAAGTTCATATGGGGCGATAGGGCCCACCGTATAGCAAGTTCAGTGGTGTTTGCCCCGAGGTCCAGGGGTGGAATGGGTGCACCGGACATTTTCAAATATTATTATGCCTCACATTTAAAGCCTATTATTTCCTGGTCCTCTCTATTTGCTCCAAATCAATGGTCCGCTATTGAAAAAGGTGTGATATACCCAGTTCACCCGAGTTCCTTGGTTTGGGAGGGTTCCTTATCTATGGATCCCACTTTTAAACACCAGTGCACTGGCCCAATGAATTTTACTCTAACCATTTGGCGTAAATGTCTTAAAGAATATCAACTTTCCTCGCCTTGCTCCCCGCTCATCAATGTATTGTTTAACCCACTCATACCAGACAGTTTGTCCTTGGGCAGGATCTTCCCATGGCTTAACGCCTCCCTTTTCCAACTTCGAAATCTAGTACACCCTGTTACGCGAAGGCTACATTCCTTTGACACTTTACGTGAGAAATTCAATATTCCTCCCCAACTTTTCTACTTCTACCTACAGGTTAGGCATTTTTTTCACTCTAAATCTTCAACTTTATCCCTCGACAGTCCAACTACTTTCGAATACATATGCGCTCAGGGACCCCACCAACTACACTTAATATCCTCTATTCATCGTATTCTTCATGAGTCGACACCTCTTACTGAGACCATGCATCATTATATGGGAAAGTGGTCCCATTTGATAGGCAGATCTATTTCAATCCAGTTATGGGATAAGATTTGGTCTTCTGTTTCCAAGTCTTCCAAGTGTGTGACCCAACGGGAGACTTCTATGAAAATTCTTATGTTTTGGTATAGAACCCCTGATGTTATTCATAAATACGATCCTTCAGTCTCGCCGCACTGTTGGCATTGTGGGATTGACACGGGTTCCTTATTCCATATATTTTGGCAGTGTTCAATGATACAGCCTTTTTGGGGTGAGGTGAGGCTCCTGATACAGAAAGTGTTGGATAAATCTCTCCCACTCGACCCCTTACATTATTTGTTGGGCCTTCCTTTTCCTGGCCTAACCAAAAGAGCTAACCGGCTTCTTTCTTACATACTACTGGCTGCCAAACGAATTATTCCCCTGTGTTGGCTGTCCAATGCCCCTCCCCCTTGGCCCAAATTTTTACAATTAGTAGCTGATATTCGAAGGATGGAATATCTAATGGCCTCAGTACATGACATTATCCCCCAATTTGAAAAATTGTGGGAACCCTGGGATAGGTCGGAATTTGGGACCCCTATGCCAAATACCGTTTTTTAAGCTTTTACTGGCATAGGCCTCCCATGTGATCATGAAATTCCACCCCCCATTTGCCCCATTTTCACATATGTTATTTAGAACTTATTATTTCATACCACATATCTTTCATGGAATCTATGTTCTTCTTTTTTATGTAACTAACTTATAGTTTTGATACTGCACTTCTATTTTAGGATTATTCATTTTCTATATCCTGGACATAATGTACAGAGCGGCCCGTGCTCTGTAACTGTGAATTCTGTTCCTATGTACTATGTCCTGCTTTGATATAAAGATGTTCTCAATAACTTTATATTTTATATTCTATATTGTACAATACTGCTGTACTTGTTCATTCTAAAATGTTAAAAATCTAATAAAAATACAATTATATAAAAAAAAGTCTTCTGGCATCTTTATGTGGTTCATATCTGTCTCGGTTGCTGAGCTTCACCATAAATATATATATATATATATATATAAACTGTATATATACCATAGTTTGTGGACTGTATAACTTTCCTACAGACTAAATAATATACACTGATTTGGGTTATTTTCACCAAAGAAATGAAGCAGAATACATTTTGGCCTACATTTATGAAGAAAGATTTATTTGCAAAATTGTATAACAGAAACGAGGAAAAGCTCATTTTTATTTTAAACATTTTTGGCCTTGAATAGAATTTGAATTTTTCATTTATTTAGCAAAAAAAAAAAAAACTGTTGTAATTAAATATAACAATAAAGCTCTATTTTTGTGAAAAAAAAAATGATAAAAATGTCATTAGGGTACAGTGTTGCATGACCGCGCAATTGTCATTCAAAGTGTTAACAAAAGAGCGACCAACTCTCCTAGGAAAGAGGGAAAAGCCGTGCCACATCCAATAAATCATCAATAATAGAAAAAGGAGGTTCCCCTAAGTGGATTTTCCCGACACTTGCACATAAGTAGAATATGTAGGAAAGTACAAACTAATATAAAGAGTAAAAGAATATTTTTTATTTAATAAAGAATTACATTTACTAAAACCATAGTGGATATCCTAAGTAGCAAAAACATATTACATAGTTGGCATAGTTTACATAAAACAGTAATCAATGATGTTGTGTACAGAGAAACTCTTTTCAAGCCTGACGCGTTTCGGGGTACTTACATTTTCAGTCCTTCTTCAGGGGCATAATTGAAAAGAGGGGTTCATCTAGATTAATTGAAAAAAAATATAGTACATAAATCAGTTATTGTAAAGAACTACCAATGGATAACCATTTGAAGGTTAAATGATCAATTGATCACCTACCTGAAAAAGTTTCATTGGTTACTCTGAGGGAGGATTTAAAAGATCACATGAAAAGGCAAGATGTGTTAGGGGGGATGGTGAGCAGCTGTATTGTTGTGGGTACAGGTGCTGTTCTTTGGTGGTTTTAGCTAGATATTGATGAGCAACATGTCTCCACAAGGAGGTACACAGATTCACATACCCTGCCCGACCCAGATGCGCATAGGCCAGAGCGATATACTGGGGCCGAGAGAGGCAACCCTAGAGACAAAAAGTTAAGGTACCATAAGTATAAAAACGATCCATTCTATATGCCTTGAGAAAAATTAGGGGACAGGCTAGTGTAGAGGGTTATTAGATACATATTAGGGTTTGTATAATAAAATAAATATACAGAGTTTTTTATGTATAAACAATACTTTTATAGACTCATTGCAGAGGGAATATACATAATATATGCAAATGAGTATAAGTTTTATATAGCTTGTCAAAAGTTCATAATTCAATATTCAAAACCTTTTTATTGATATTAACTCATTTGGCACAATGATACTGCTACCATATGAAACTGATATGCAAAGAGATAATAGTAAAAGGGTGAAGAGAGTCTGGAAGGTATGTAGGAAATAGACCTAGTGCTGGATTAGCAATATGTGCTGAACCTGACTTGCAGGAGACACTGATATTGCAGTCTAGGAAGCAACAGAAAGGTAGCAGCAGGTAGGGATATATATGTTTAAATGCAGATTGCATAAAAAGACAAAGGAGAAATATAGCCATATCCCCAAATCTAAAGGTTAAAAATAGTAAGTAAGTACCTTGAATTAATCGTTTACAAATTCGGCTGACCACGCATCCCAGCATCCGGCAAATGAAGCGCCTTATCTGGGAGTGAGTGGAGCTGGTTTATATAATGGACGGGCTCCAATCAGCTGGCGCCGTGATGGCGCTCAGCTGTGTTACGGAGCCCGTCAGCTGGGAAGCCTCATTCAAAGTGTGACAGCGCTGAAAGCTGAAAATTGTCCTGGGCAGGTAGGGGGTAAAAGTGCCTGGTATTGAAGTGATTAAAGTTTATCTGTAGCCAAAACCTTTTTCTTTTTGTTAGATTTGAATAGAATGGGGAAAGGTTAGAACCTTTCCCCATTCTATTCAAATGTCTCCTGCCCCTTTGCGGCATGCCCCTCTTTGGTTCCCCCACTCGGCGCACGGGGGCCGCTCACGTCTTTGTGGCATGTGCGGCCTCTTGTTTTACATTGGTGACACTTGGCCGGATTTCTTCCGGGTCATGTGACCCTTGTTTGTGCACCGCGGGAGGGTGCCGTGGGATTGCGCAGCCTACACGCCATATCCGGCTCTCCTAGCCGACATGCGGATGTGATTTCATCACGTCCGGTGTTGACGCATGTCCTCTTTGCTGTGGTCCCTTCCATCTCCACTGGCTGGCGTGTTTGGAGGCGCCGTCCGCGCCCCGTCGTCTCGGGGGGCGCTTCAGCAGGCCCTGCCCCTCTGCATGTGTGTGCTCTGATTGGCCTCCCACCATTGTACATTCTGGCCAGTCTCTCATGCTGTTTGGGCAGATGGATTGAGGACCCCATTAGTCTCCATTAACCACACACCAGGTAAACAAGCTCATGCTTTGATCCAATCCTCACTGTATTTCTTAGACCCCTTTCACACTGCCAGCATTTTTCAGGTGCTACAGCGCTAAAAATAGCACCTGTATAGCGCCTGAAAAAAGCGGCTCCTTTCACTCCAGTGTGAAAGCCCGAGCTTTCACACTGGAGCGGTGCGCTGGCAGGGCATCACAAAAAGTCCTGCCAGCAGCTTCTTTGGAGCGGGAAGGAGCGGTGAATTCACCGCTCCTCCACCTCTGCTCCTCATTGAAATCAATGGGGCAGCGATGCGATACCACCGGCAAAACGCAGCTTCAGCGGCGTTTTGCGGGCGGATTTAACCCCTTTTCGGCCGCTAGCAAGCGGAGGGTTAAAACCACCCCGCTAGCGGCTGAATAGCGCCACTAAAATGACAGTAAAGCGGCGCTAAAAATAGCACCTCTTAACCGCCCTTAACCGCGGCTCGGTCTGAAAGGGCTCCTATTTGGACTACAGACTGCAATGCCTGAGTACTATATTCGGGCACTTCTTTCTGATGTTTACTAAGTTTTACAATCTCATTCAATCCCTTTATTTGGATCTTTTTTGTTTCTACATTAGATTGTAGGCCGTTCATTTGGCCGTTTGCTGGCTTTTCCAAATTCTCCTGGTGTACAAAGTGGTTTGGGCAGCATCATTGGGTCCTCCTCCTTCTTAACCTCAGTTCATGGTTTTTGGCTGGCCAGGTACTTTCAGATTCTTTTATATTACCCTATTTATTTTTCTTTGTAACTTATTATGTATATACATATATATTTATAAAATGGCATACATATGTCCCATATATACCGGCCACTTTCTGCTCCACTCGAGCGCCGCCCATATACAGATAGCCGAGTGTACTCGGCTAGGTTCGGCTAGCTCCGTTCACAGTCACGCCCATCCCGGGCGGGACTACGAGTGGAGCCGAAAGTGTCCGAAAGTGACCGAGAGCCGCTCAGAAGAGCCGAGGAAGAGCCGAGGACCGGCTCTGTGTATTTTGCAATTTGTAATTTGCACCGGCGGCGCCATTTTCAAACTGCAGTGACACTGACAAGTCACTGCAGTTTAACTGCAGCCTGGGCAAGGCTGCAAATGGACACAGAAAAACTTCAGATCGGCACTGACAAAGCTGCAAGGCTGCAAATGGACACTGATAAGGCTGCAAATGACACCAAGGCTGCTGACTGCAAGGCTGAAAATGACTGCAAGGCTGCAAATGACACTGGACAAGCATGCAGATGGACGCTGTGCAAGGCTGCATTGATGGGCATTTAAATGTATGTTTTTTTCCTTAAAACATTTTTTTCCTTATAATTCCCTCATAAACTTGGGGTGCGTGTTATACGCCGGCGCGTGTTATACGCCTATAAATACGGTATATTTTTGTTAATTATGCCCTACTTAGTCATTTGAGGTTTTTTGTTGTTGTTATTTCAAAAATCTGTTTTTTATATCAGATGAAGAACCACTCTCCTCTTTGTTTGTTTTCAGTGACTACTGTCGCTTGGGGATACATAAAGGGTAACTTTTCAGAGGGCCGTGCCGGAGCGTCCTCTGTGAGGGACCATTTCCCCTTTCTGGGGCCTGCTGCATTTGTGGAAGGTGTTTTTCATCCTGCTGAACCGAGGATTGAACGGGTCAACAGCCACAGCATGTTTTAAATATTATTTGGATGCAAGATATTTCAAACAGTTATCCAGTTTGCACGGTCAGTGTGTTTACAAACTATGATAGTGAATAAGAAATGGTGTGATAATATGTATGTTTATTATTAACTTGCAATTATGTCCACTGTATACTTATCCATACTTTTTATTAACTGCAGACGTTTATACGTCCTGCCTTAACTGCATACACCCCTGAAGAAGAGAGAGCAACTATTGTAATCTTGAAACGCGTCGGTTATTTCTGTTGTAACCACTTGTATTTCAATAGACTAATTGTAGTTACTGATTGTGATACCAAACTGTGTTGTGTATATACTAGCATCCAGTACAAAATATTTTACAGCGCACACATACAAGAATGACATTTCCTGCAGGGCTAGTTAAAACACCTGAACACCTGAACATATTCAAAAATACGGGGGTTTGGTCACACTATATGGTCATATAGTGCTAAGCCCACTTACTGCGACAAAGTACCCCGAATTAGTGGGTCCTACACTAGTAATAGAATGGAAGATCCTTTGTCTCAACCATGGGAGCTGAACTCCTCTATGTGGGAGAACTGAAAGGGATACATCCTAAACACTGGTGGCCACTAAATAGGAGGTAATGAGGAGGGGGAGGGGTGCTCCAGCCCAAAAACCTGGTCAGGGCCTATTACAACATACAAGAACATATTTGGGGGGCACACCCTACAATGCATTTAAATTCAAGATGGTGCTGCTATAAGACCTACAAACAGTACAAAATATTTTACAGCGCACACATACAAGAATGACATTTCCTGCAGGGCTAGTTAAAACACCTGAACACCTGAACATATTCAAAAATACGGGGGTTTGGTCACACTATATGGTCATATAGTGCTAAGCCCACTTACTGCGACAAAGTACCCCGAATTAGTGGGTCCTACACTAGTAATAGAATGGAAGATCCTTTGTCTCAACCATGGGAGCTGAACTCCTCTATGTGGGAGAACTGAAAGGGATACATCCTAAACACTGGTGGCCACTAAATAGGAGGTAATGAGGAGGGGGAGGGGTGCTCCAGCCCAAAAACCTGGTCAGGGCCTATTACAACATACAAGAACATATTTGGGGGGCACACCCTACAATGCATTTAAATTCAAGATGGTGCTGCTATAAGACCTACAAACAGTACAAAATATTTTACAGCGCACACATACAAGAATGACATTTCCTGCAGGGCTAGTTAAAACACCTGAACACCTGAACATATTCAAAAATACGGGGGTTTGGTCACACTATATGGTCATATAGTGCTAAGCCCACTTACTGCGACAAAGTACCCCGAATTAGTGGGTCCTACACTAGTAATAGAATGGAAGATCCTTTGTCTCAACCATGGGAGCTGAACTCCTCTATGTGGGAGAACTGAAAGGGATACATCCTAAACACTGGTGGCCACTAAATAGGAGGTAATGAGGAGGGGGAGGGGTGCTCCAGCCCAAAAACCTGGTCAGGTTACTATTACTAGTGTAGGACCCACTAATTCGGGGTACTTTGTCGCAGTAAGTGGGCTTAGCACTATATGACCATATAGTGTGACCAAACCCCCGTATTTTTGAATATGTTCAGGTGTTCAGGTGTTTTAACTAGCCCTGCAGGAAATGTCATTCTTGTATGTGTGCGCTGTAAAATATTTTGTACTGTTTGTAGGTCTTATAGCAGCACCATCTTGAATTTAAATGCATTGTAGGGTGTGCCCCCCAAATATGTTCTTGTATGTTGTAATAGGCCCTGACCAGGTTTTTGGGCTGGAGCACCCCTCCCCCTCCTCATTACCTCCTATTTAGTGGCCACCAGTGTTTAGGATGTATCCCTTTCAGTTCTCCCACATAGAGGAGTTCAGCTCCCATGGTTGAGACAAAGGATCTTCCATTCTATTACTAGTGTAGGACCCACTAATTCGGGGTACTTTGTCGCAGTAAGTGGGCTTAGCACTATATGACCATATAGTGTGACCAAACCCCCGTATTTTTGAATGTGTTCAGGTGTTTTAACTAGCCCTGCAGGAAATGTCATTCTTGTATGTGTGCGCTGTAAAATATTTTGTACTGTTTGTAGGTCTTATAGCAGCACCATCTTGAATTTAAATGCATTGTAGGGTGTGCCCCCCAAATATGTTCTTGTATGTTGTAATAGGCCCTGACCAGGTTTTTGGGCTGGAGCACCCCTCCCCCTCCTCATTACCTCCTATTTAGTGGCCACCAGTGTTTAGGATGTATCCCTTTCAGTTCTCCCACATAGAGGAGTTCAGCTCCCATGGTTGAGACAAAGGATCTTCCATTCTATTACTAGTGTAGGACCCACTAATTCGGGGTACTTTGTCGCAGTAAGTGGGCTTAGCACTATATGACCATATAGTGTGACCAAACCCCCGTATTTTTGAATATGTTCAGGTGTTCAGGTGTTTTAACTAGCCCTGCAGGAAATGTCATTCTTGTATGTGTGCGCTGTAAAATATTTTGTACTGTTTGTAGGTCTTATAGCAGCACCATCTTGAATTTAAATGCATTGTAGGGTGTGCCCCCCAAATATGTTCTTGTATGTTGTAATAGGCCCTGACCAGGTTTTTGGGCTGGAGCACCCCTCCCCCTCCTCATTACCTCCTATTTAGTGGCCACCAGTGTTTAGGATGTATCCCTTTCAGTTCTCCCACATAGAGGAGTTCAGCTCCCATGGTTGAGACAAAGGATCTTCCATTCTATTACTAGTGTAGGACCCACTAATTCGGGGTACTTTGTCGCAGTAAGTGGGCTTAGCACTATATGACCATATAGTGTGACCAAACCCCCGTATTTTTGAATATGTTCAGGTGTTCAGGTGTTTTAACTAGCCCTGCAGGAAATGTCATTCTTGTATGTGTGCGCTGTAAAATATTTTGTACTGTTTGTAGGTCTTATAGCAGCACCATCTTGAATTTAAATGCATTGTAGGGTGTGCCCCCCAAATATGTTCTTGTATACTAGCATCCAGAGAACTTTTTCCATATTTTTCTCTATATTGTGTATAATCATGTGTCCATTCTTTTAACTTATACTATTAAAAGATTTATACTGTTTAATACTCACCCAATATCTCATCTGCTGTCTGTCCTGACTCAAAGTCCCATTAAGAGGAAACTTGTCTTTCAAGGTTAGAACCTCTGTCGGATTTGTATTGCTCTCTGTGTCCTTACTGAGGAAACTCTCTCACTCTATTTGTCCTGGTGAACATTATCACCAAGACAGAAAGGTATAGGGAATCCAAAATTGTACACTTGTCAATGGAACAATAGGATAAAGAAAATATTCTAATAAAGACACCTTTTATAGTGAAAGTGAAGAGAAATTTCCCCAAATGGAGACAATAAAGTTTTAATTCACTGCCTCATTCTCCAATGCACAGAAACCTCCCCTACTCAACACCCCATGTCCACAGGTACAAATCATTGCTTCCCTCATTCAACCCTGCTAGTATTAACCAAGTTGCTAAACCTTTTTCTAATGCCCACCTAACTACCTGCCCTCTGGATCCTGTTCCCCTGCAAATGCTACGCTCACCCTCTGACTCGATTCTACACTCTCTAACTCCCTTTTTTAATCTCTCTTCTGGCAACTTCCCTAACTCTCTAAAACATGCGCTAGTCACCCCTATCCTTAACCTCCCTGGCGGTATGATTATTTCGGATTTTAGGTGCTGAAAGCGGTACCATTATTTTGCATGGAAATTTGGCGTTTTATATTGTAGGTCTGTAATTCTTAACAATAACACACTTAAATCTGTCCAAACAAGAGTCTAGTAGATATCCCGGGTATGATAAAGTTTGAAACACAAAAACATAAATTATAATATAATAAATAAAAATAAATAATTTAAAAAAATAAAAATAAATAGTAATAAAATTAATTTCCCCACGATTCACTATCGCTCAATTCTGCAAGTGTTCTAATTTACTATCGCTGTTTTCTAGCTGGTCTAAAGCCATTTTTGACGTAAAGGGACACTTTTTGGTTGCTATGGACAATCTCCAGTTTCCAGGCAGAAAGAACAGTATATATCACATAAAACTGCATACAGGGCATTGGCCAAAGCACTGGGGACAAAAGGGATTTAAAAATTATTTCATACAGTACTGTAATCTGTAAGATTACAGTACTGTATGTGTTATGATTTTGACATTTTTTTGAATTTGCCGCCAGGCCCCGCCCCCGTGCGTCGCGACGCTTGCAGGGAACGGAGCCTGGCACAGAGAGGCTTCGGGCAGAGGACGGAGCCCACGGACACTGCGGGGGGACATCGCAGGATCCCGGGGACAAGGTAAGTAATGCCACACCAGGATCCTGCGATGTAATCCTGAGTGTGGCTTGGGGTTACCGCTAGTGGTCCTGATTTTTAACCCCGAGCCACACTCGGGAAAACCGCCAGGGAGGCTACAAAGCCCTCACTGGACCCTGCCAATCTTAACAATCTACGCCCCATCTCCTTACTCTCCTTCTCCTCCAAACTCCTTGAAAGACTGGTTAACAACCAACTGAGCGACCATCTGACTATGAACTAACTTCTTGATCCCCTTCAGTCTGGATTTCTCCCTCAACACTCCACGGAAACTGTTCTCCTTAAACTCACCAACAACCTACTAATGGCTAAAACCAACGGACAGTATTCTGTATTACTTCTTCTGGACCTCTCTGCTGCCTTTGATACAGTGGACCATGCCCTCCTCCTGAAAAAACTCCACTCCTTTGGTGTCTGTGACTATACTCTTCGCTGTTTGTCATCCTATATATCCCACTGCTCCTTTAGTGTCACTTACAACCCTACTTCCTCCTCTCCTCTTCCTTTCCCTGTTGGGGTCCCCCAAGGTTCTGTTCTTGGACCTCTCCTTTTCTCAATCTGCACCTCCTTCCTGGGTCAGTTGATTGCCTCTCATGGTATCATATCTATGTGGATGACACCCAAATCTACCTCTCCATCCCCCAACTCAACCCATCTGTCTCCTCACCCATCACCAACTTACTAACAGATATACAGTATCAGCCTCGATGTCACATAACTTCCTCAAACTCCTCCAATCCAAAACTGAGCTTCTTATATTTCCTCCCCGATGTTCCACTTCCCCTGATTTCTCTGTCAAAATCAATGGCTCAACTATCAACCCTTCTCCCCCATGCCAAGGTCCTAGGTGTAATCCTGGACTCTGAACTAATTTTTCAGGCCTACATCCAATCGCTGTCCAAAGCTTGCCGTCTCAACCACCATAATGTCTCCAAGATACGCCCCTTCCTAACCAATGTCACCACAAAGCTTCTACCTGGTCATCTCTCGCTTCGACTATTGTAACTCCCCCCTCATTGGCTTATCTCTAAATAGGCTATCCCCCTAGTTCATCATGCTGCCAAGCTCATCCACCTTATAAACCGCTCAGTGTCTGCTACACCCCTCTGCCAGTTCCTCCATTGGCTGCCACTCAACCAACTAATCAAATTCAAGATACTAACAGTAACTTACAAACCCCTCGACAACCTGGCCCCAACTACATCTCCAACCTGGTCTTAAAATACCAACCAAATCGTTCTCTTATCTCCACCCAAGACCTCCTGCTCTCTAGCTCCCTTGTCACCTCATTCCATGCTTGCCTCCAGGACTTCTTTCGAGCCTCTCCCATCCTCTGGAATGCTCTACCGGAATCTGTCCGACTATCTCCTACTTTGTCTACTCAGAGGATCCCTGAAAATTCATCTTGCCAAAAAAGCATCTCTGGACCCCAATTAACAACTGTACAATTATTTTCTCCATCAGTTTATCCCCGATAGTTATTAACTCTTGTATCTTTTGACCCTCCCTCTTAGATTGTAAGCTCTAACGAGCAGGGCCCTTTGATTCCTACTGTATTAAAGTCTATTGTATTTGTACTGTCTACCTCAAGTAAAGTGCTGCGTAAACTGTCGGCGCTATATAAATCCTGTATAATAATAATAATAATTGCCTACGCTTTCAAAAATACAAAAAAAAAAAAAAAAAAAGCTTGGCTACAGATCTAGTGCAAAGCAATATCCTCGTTTTGAATACCCCGGAACATGAATGGGTATTTAAACTGAAAATTTCTTCACTGAATTCACTAAGCTAAGTGAACACTCTCTACACCTTTAATAAATTAAACACTTGTGTTGTGGAATCCTCACATTTTCCAAAGACTTCAATTAATTTACCAAATATGGCACGTAATATAAGTGCTTGGACAAGATGTTTGTAGTGACTCTGTAGCTAAAATCAAATTGGTGCTTAGTGATTCCTCCCTTCAACCACTACGTCACTATAGGACACAGCAGTGACGTAGGGGTCAATGGGAGGAAAACCACTGAGTACAGTGGGGGACCAAGAGATCAACACTCCCAGAAGTGTTAGTTTCTAAACAGACTGAAATCATAGTATACTGTATATGTTGTTAGTAAATACACATACACTATATTGGCAAAAGTATTGGGACACCTGCCTTTACACACACATGAACTTTAATGGCATCCCAGTCCTAGTCCGTAGGGTTCAATATTGAGTTGGCCCACCCTTTGCAGCTATACCAGCTTCAACTCTTCTAGGAAGGCTGTCCAGAAGGTTTAGAAGTGTGTCTATGAGAACGTTTGGCCATTCTTCCAGAAGCAAATTTGTGAGGTCAGGCACTGTTGTTGGACGAGAAGGCCTGGCTCGCAGTTTCCACTCTAATTCATCCCAACGGTGTTCTATCAGGTTGAGGTTAGGACTCTGTGCGGGCCAGCCAAGTTCCTCCACCCCAAACTCGCTCATCCATGTCTTTATGGACCTTGCTTTGTGCACTGTTCCAAATCATTTGGTGGAGGAGGGATTATGGTGTGGGGTTGTTTTTCAGGGGTTGGGCTTGGCCCCTTAGTTTCAATGAAGGGAACTCTTAAGGCATCAGCATACCAAGTGATTTTGGACAATTTTGTGCTCCCAACTTTGTGGGAACAGTTTGGGGATGCCCCCTTCATGTTCCAACATGACTACGCACCAATGCACAAAGCAAGGTCCATAAAGACATGGATGAGCAAGTTTGGGGTGGTGGAAGTTGACTGGTCTGCACAGAGTCCTGACCTCAACCCGATAGAACACCTTTGGGATGGATTAAAAATGAGACTGCAAGCCAGGCCCTTACGTCCAACATCAGTGCTTGACCTCACAAATGTGCTTCTGGAAGAATGGTCAAACTTTCCCATAGACACACTTCTAAACCTTGTGGACAGCCTTCCCAGAAGAGTTGAAGCTGTTATGGTTAGGGTGGGCCAACCCAAAATTGAACCCTACAGACTAAGACTGGGATGCCATTAAAGTTCATGTGCGTGTAAAGGCAGGTGTCCCAATACTTTTGGCAATATAGTGTATGTAAGGTACATTCCTATTTATATTAAAACAATTTTACATTTAAAAGCATGATTTAAAGGGGGTGTAAAGGTTTTTTTTTTGTTGTTTTTTAAAAAATAACAAACATGTCATACTTCCCTCCTCTGTGCAATGGTTTTCGAGTGGCCACGATCCTCCTTTCTTGGGATCCCCCAGTGTTGCTCCTGGCTCCTCTTCTTGAGTGCCCCCACGGAGAGCTGCTTTCCATGGGGGCACTCATGTAGGCGCGCTCCCAAGTCCTGCTGCTGCGCCCATTGAGACGGACAGCAGGACTCAGCCCCGCCCCCTGGTTCCCGGGTCACTGGATTGACAGCTAATGGCTCCTGCTGCTATCAATCTATCTAATAAGGATCTGAGACAGTGGCAGAAGCTGCTGTGCTCGTTCAGGTAAGTTAAAGCCCTTTAACCACTTCAATACCAGGCACTTAGACACCTTCCCGCCCAGGCCAATTTTCAGCTTTCAGCGCTGTCGCAATTTGAAAGACAATTGCGCAGTCATGTAACACTGTACCCAAACAAATTTTTTATCATTTTGTTCCCACAAATAGAGCTTTCTTTTGGTGGTATTTGATCACCTCTGCGGTTTTTATTTTTTGCTCAACAAATTAAAAAGCCCGAAAATTTTGAAAAAAAAACAAGTTTTTCTTTGTTTCTGTTAAAATTTTGTAAATAAGTACGTTTTCTTCTTCCATGATGGGCACTGATATGGCTGCACTGACGGGCACTGATACGGCGGCACTGATGGGCACCGATGAGGTGGCACCAATGAAGTGGCACTAATGAGGTGGCACTGACGGGCACTGATGATGGGCACTGATAGGTGGCACTGATGGGCACTGATAGGTGGCACTGGTGGCCACTGATAGGTGGCACTTGTATGCGGCACTGATGGGCACTCATAGGTGGCACCGATAGGCACTCATAGGCGGCACTGATGGGCACTCGTAGGTGGCATTGATGGGCACTAGTAGGTGGCATTGATGGGTAGTTATGGGTGGCACTGATAGTTGGCACAGATGGGCACGGATGGGCACTGATAGGTGGGCACTGATGGGCACAGATGGGTACTGACAGGTGGCACTGATGGACACTGATGGGTGGCACTGATGACACTGATTATTTGCAGTGATGCCCCTAAGGGTGGCATTGCTGGGCATCATTGCAACATAATGGTGCCAACCATTTGTGGGCACTGATTGGCACAGATTGGGCACTGACTGGGCACACGTGGATGGCCATGGGGTACATACCTGGCCATCCACATGTTGCCCCTTTCCTGGTGGTCCTAGTGGCGATCCCTGGTGGTCCAGTGTGGTGATCTGAGGGGGGCTACGCTGATAAACAATCAGCGCAGACTCCCCTGCCAGGAGAGCCGCCGATTGGCTCTCCTCTACTTGCGTCTGTCAGACGCGAGTGAGGAAGAGCCGATCAATGGCTCTTCCTATTGACATCGTGATCAGCCGTGATTGGACATGGCTGATCACGTGGTAAAGAGCCTCCGCTGGAGGCTCTTTACCAAGATCAGTGTAGCGGTGTGTCAGACTGACACACCGATCCACCGATCGCCGCGATGCGCGCCCCCGTGGGCGCGCGGTGGCATGTTATCCTGCTGGATGTCATATGACGCCCAGTCAGGATAACTGAACCACCCCCCGGCCGTCATCTGCTATGGGCCGGGCGGGAAGTGGTTAATCTGTTCAATTTTGTTTTTGCACAAAAATATAGTATATATGCGCCTAGTAATTACACATATGTAACAGAGTATATATGTTGCTAGTAATTAGGGATAAGCTTGATGTTTGGGTCGAACATGAGTTTGACTCGAACATCGGGTGTTCGTCCGTTCACAGAACAGCAAACTTTATGGGGCGTTTCCGGGAAATTTGAGCCAAAATTGCAGTGCTTTGCTGTATGATGATTGGCTAAAGCATGCACCTGACCTGCATGCTTTGGTCAATCACAGCGCTCTGCTGAGAGAGCCATAATTGGCCAAAGGCAGGGTGCCTTTGGCCAATCATGGCTCAGGTGGACTAAGTCCACGCCCCACACTATATAAAGCTGCTTACTAGGGATGAGCCAAACACCCCCGGGTTTGGTTCGCAGCAGAACATGTGAACGGGCAAAAAACTTGTGCGAACACGCTAACACCAGTAAAGTCTATGGGATGCGAATGTGAAAAAGCAAAAGTGCTCATTGTAAAGGCTAATATGCAAGTTATTGCCATAAAAAGTCTTTGGGGACCCAGGTCCTGCCCCAGGGGACATGTATCAGTGCAAAAAAAAGTTTTAAAAAGGCCAGTTTTTCGGGAGCAGTGATTTTAATAATGCTTAAAGTGAAACAATAAAAATGAAATATTCCTTTAACTGCTTCAGCCCCGGAAGATTTTACTCCCTTCCTGACCAAAGCACTTTTTGCGATTTGGCATTGCGTCGCTTTAAATGACAATTGTGCGGTGGTGCAACGTTGCACCCAAACAAAATTGATCTCTTTTTTTTCCCACAAATAGATCTTTCTTTTGGTGGTATTTGATCACCTCTGCGTTTTTTATTTTTTGTGCTATAAACAAAAAAAGAGTGACAATTTTGAAAAAAAGCAATATTTTTTACTTTTTACTATAATAAATACCCCCCAAAAATATATAAAAAAACTAATTTTTTCCTCAGTTTAGGCCAATATGTATTCTTCTACATATTTTTGCTAAAAAAAAATCGCAATAAGCGTATATTAATTGGTTTGCGCAAAAGTTATAGCGTCTACAAAATAGGGGATAGTTTTATGGCATTTTTATTATTATTTTTTTTTTTTTATTAGTAATGGCGGCGATCTGCAATTTTTATCATGACTGCGACATTATGGCAGACACATTGGACACTTTTGACACTATTTTGGGACTATTGTCATTTATACAGCGATCAGTGCTATAAAAATGCAGCAAAAGTGTTGTTGGGGCTTGTTCCGCCACCACGCCTCCAAAAAACTAGTGATGATTCTGCCACAGCTCTCTCCTCCACCCCCTCTTTTTTTCTTACTGTATGGCCTCTTCTGCAGATTTGTCCTCTGAACCAGCAGTGCTCCGCAAGCACTCAGGCTAAAAGATGCCATGTGGTGCTTGATTGGTCTGACTAGGGGACAGGAGCCACACTGGGGCAGAGAATGGTTGTATGCGACAATGGCACCAACCTTCTCTCCGCCCTCTGACAGGGACACTTGACCCATGTTCCATGTTTGGCACACGTCCTGAATTTGGTGGTTTGAAATTACAATTTTTGATATAATATTTCACAGCAGGGGCCGTTCCTGCGCCCAACAAGTGTATCTGTGAGGGGTTACAGTGTTGTGGCACCACCACCCAAGGCCCAAATTTTCTGCCCCTGTTTAACAGCGGCATGTAATTACAATTTTTGATATAATATTTCACAGCAGGGCCCATTCCTGTGCCCAACAAAAGTATCTGTGATGGGTGACAGTGTTGTGGCACCACCACCATCACCCAAGGCCCAATTTTTCTGCCCCTGTTTACCGGGGGCATGCAATTACAGATTTTGATATATTTCACAGCAGGGCCTGTTCCTGCACCCAACAAGAGTATCTGTGAGGGGTTACAGTGTTCTGGCACCACCAAAACCAAAGGCCCAATTTTTCTGCCCTTGTTTAACCACTTCATTACCCGCCCATAGTCATATGACGTCCACAGATGGGATCTCCCATCCTGGGTGGGCGTCATATGACGTCCTGGGACTCCCGGCCGCCTAGGGGGCGCGCGCGCGCCGCCGGGAGCGCGCGCGCGCGCCCGCCGCGTTCCTCGGGACCCGGTGCGTGTGCCCGGCGGCCGCGATGTCCGCCGGGCACCCGCGATTGCCGGTTAACCGGACCGGCATGTGGATCTGTGTGTGTAAACACACAGATCCACAGCCTGTCAGCTCTGAGGAGACCGATCTGTGTTCCCAGAACGGAGGAACACTGATCGGTCTCCTCCCCTAGTGCGTCCCCTCCCCCTACAGTTAGTAATCACTCCCTAGGAAACATATTAACCCATCCCAGCCCCCTAGTGGTTAACCCCTTCACTGCCTGTCACATTTACACAGTAATCAATGCAATTTTATAGCATTGATCGCTGTATAAATGTGAATGGTCCCAAAAATGTGTCAAAAGTGTCCGATGTGTCCGCCATAATGTCGCAGTCACGAAAAAAAATCGTGATCGGCGCTAAAAAAATAAATAAATATATATTTTTTTAAAACGCCATAAATCTATCCCGTATTTTGTAGACGCTATAACTTTTGCGCAAACCAATCAATATACGCTTATTGTGATTTTTTTTAACAAAAATATGTAGAAGAATACGTATCGGCCGAAACTGAGGAAAAAATTAGTTTTTTAAAAAAAAAATTGGGATATTTATTATAGCAAAAAGTAAAAAATATTGTGTTTTTTTCAAAATTGTCGCTCTTCTTTTGTTTATAGCGCAAAAAATAAAAACCGCAGAGGCGATCAAATACCACCAAATGAAAGCTCTATTTGTGGGGAAAAAAGGACGTCAATTTTTTTTTGGGTACAACATTGCACGACCGCGCAATTGACGTTTAAAGTGCGACAGCGCTGAAAACTAAAAATTGGCCTGGGAAGGAAGGGGGTGAAATTGCCCTGTATTGAACCGGTTAACAGGGGCATGTAATTACAATTTTTGATATAATATTTAACAACAGGGCTCGTTCCTGTGCTCAAAAAGAGTAACTGTGAGGAGTTACAGTGTTGTGACACCACCACCACCACCAAAAGCCCAATTTTTCTGCCCCTGTTTAATAGGGACATTTAATTACAATTTTTGATATAATATTTAACAGCAGGGCCCGTTCCTGAGCCCAACAAGAGTAACTGTGAGGGGGTAACAGTGTTCTGGTACCACCAACACCTAAGGCTCAGTTTTTCTGCAGAGTATATAGGGCAGGCCATATAGTATATATACTGCTGTTCAGAGTATATAGTGCCTGGGTGCCTGAGGGACCCCCACGCCATTTTTTTTTAATTTTGGTGCGGGGTTTCCCAAAATATTTATACCAGACCTGAAGGGCCTGGTATGGATTTTGAGGGGGACATCCACGTCATTTTTTTTTGTTTTTTTGGCGTAGGGGTCCCCTTAATATTCATACCAGACCCAAAGGGCCTGGTAATGAACTGGGGGGGGGACCCACGCCGTTTTTTTCAATGATTTTTATCTATATTGCTGGGATCCGACAATATATTACGGCCGCGAGCAGTTTTAAATAAACATTTTTCCTTTAGAAATGTCATTTTGCTTTGGTACTGTTATAAACATGGGGAAGATATGCTAATTTACACGCATTCTAAGGACACCCCCCAAGCAAGATATTTAAAGGAATATTTCATTTTTATTGTTTCACTTTAAGCATTAAAATCACTGCTCTTGAAAAACGTTTTTTAAAACTTTTTTTGCATTTATACATGTCCCCTGGGGAAGGACCCGGGACCCCAAACACTTTTTATGGCAATAGCTTGCATATAAGTCTTTAAAATGAGCACTTTTGATTTTTCACGTTTGCGTCCCATAGTCTTTAACGGTGTCCGCGTGTTTGCACTAATTGTTTGCCTGTTCGCATGTTCTGCTGCGAACCGAACCAGGGTTTTTTTGGCTCATCCCTACTAGTAATTGAAAACGTAGTATATACAGTATGTTGCTTGTAATTGGTCGACCACGCCCCCTAAAACGTCACAGTCCCAGCATGCCCAGGGACTGTGACATCATATGGGGGCGGGGTCTCCGCCTATATAAGTCACAACGCAGCCCTCGGAGACCAGTCCAGCCGGAGAGAGCGTCATGTCAACATCTGGGGGAAGAGAAGAGAAGAAGCCCAGCAGCTCAGAAGTCCGGACCTCTGCTGGCAAGAGAGCTACCTGAACACAGCAGAGGAGCCGGCCGAAGAACTGGAACACGCGGAGAAGAACCAACCGGACGCCGGGAGAAGATGAAGCGGAGGGACCCCCGAAGCCGGAAGAAGACCCCCGAAGCCGGAGGAAGATCCCCACCCCCGGAGCTGTTTAATAAAATATTTTAAAAACCTGTGTAGTGTGTTTTATTACTTACAATTTTTCCCTAGGTGAAGGGGTAGGGGGACCATGTACCCCATACTCATTCACATAGGGTGGGGGGCCGGGATCTGGGGGCCCCCTTATTAAAGGGGGCTCCCAGATTCCGATAAGCCCCCCGCCCGCAGACCCCGACAACCAACAGCCAGGGTTGTCGGGAAGAGGCCCTTGTCCTCATCAACATGGGGACAAGGTGCTTTGAGGTGGGGGGGGGCCCGCAGGGCGCCCCCCTCCCCCAAAGCACCCACCCCCCCATGTTGAGGGCATGCGGCCTGGTACGGTTCAGGAGGGGGGGGGCGCTCGCTCGTCCCCACCCCCTTTCCTGACCGGCCAGGCTGCGTGCTCGGATCGGGGTCTGGTATGGATTTTAGGGGGGACCCCACGCCGAAAAATCGGCGTAGGGGCTTCCCTTTATAATCCATACCAGACCTAAGGGCCTGGTATGCCCCGCGCTCGCCGCAATAGGAAAATTTGTTTTTCCTATTGCAACGAGCGCGAGATGCAATACCCTGCCCTCGCGTCGTATCTGGTCCGTCGGACCAGCCTACACACGAGCGGCCTTTCCGTCGGACCAGCACACACACGAGCGGACTTTCCGCCCGAAACTGAGTCCGACGGAAAGATTTAAAACTTGCTTCAAATCTAGGTCCGGCGGGCTTTTCGGAAGAAGTCCGCCGGAAAAGTCCGCCGGCGCCCACACACGGGCGGATTGTCCGGCACACTCTGGTCCGCCGGACCAAGTATGCCGGAAAGTCCGACCGTGTGTACGCGGCATAAGCATTATAAAAACCTCAGTACACAGCGCTCAATTGTGTTATGTTATCGCGGTGCTATTATCTACTATTAATCAACCATGTGAAACATATAAATTCATCATTAACATAAAGTGCTCCTGTGCATAAATAATTTCAAACAAAAAATACAAAAATCGCCTTTTCTATCTCATTAGTGAACTCTAACATAGTAATCCATATACAAACTGTTCATTTGCTTTCCAATGCTGTTCCTCTGTAAATCAATCAGTTATGTATCTTTTCAAAGTGCTCTGTGCCAAAAAACTGTATACATTCTGTATATTCTCTTCTGTGTTTCTAATCCTCCACCGTGCATCACCATGAAACCTACACTCACCAGATGACCTCTCTGGAAAGAGTATGGTCAAAATGCACTTTTCCACCAAAGGGGTTAATAATCCTAGGCAGCAGCTTTTCCAATCCAGGGTAATTATCACCATAAAACAGAAGAGAGAGAACTCTAATGCCGCGTACAGACGATCGGAATTTCCAACAACCAAACCGTGGATTTATTTCCGATGGATGTTGGCTGAAACTTGTCTTGCATACACAAATGTTGTCGGAAAATCCGATCGGCAAAAATGCGCTGACGTACAACACATAAGACGGGACTAGAAAGAGGAAGTTCAATAGCCAGTGCGCCACCCTTTTGGCTCCTTTTGCTAATCTCGTGTTAGTAGAAGTTTGGTGAGAGACGATTCACGCTTTTCAGCCTCATGCTTTTCAGTTCATTACTGCTCTTCAGTTTGTGCTTGTGGGTTCGTATCTGGTTTTCAGTGTGTGTAGTCAGTTTGTATCTGTTTTTTCAGTGCGTTCTTGTCCGCTCGTTTCTGATTTTTAGCTCGCTCTTCTCAGGCCTTTCTGATTTTCAGTGCATTCTGTTAGTTCGTTCTGACCAGCCGACCGTTTTGAAGCCATATTGCATTTACATACTCGTCATAGAGTTTGTGCTATGCAGGGGCTTGGTGTTGGGGTTCTTACTTTGACCCAAGCCCAGTCCATGAACAGGGGGAGGAGGAATTTATGGACCAAGAATTGGTTGCTTCAGCATGACCAATTCTTGCATATGCCTTTGTTGTGAGAGATCCAGGAGAATAATCCTGATGATTTCAGGAATTATCTCTGTATGACGGCCCCCATTTTTCACCATCTGTTGGCTTTGCTGTCCCCTATATTATCAAGCAGGACACCTGTATGCGGCAAGCCATGACTCCGGAACAAAGGCTAGTCGCCACCTTGCAGGACTTGGCGATGGGGAGAAGTCTGCAGGACATTAAGTTCTCGACAGGCATCTCCCCCCAGGCTCTGGGAATTATTATTCCAGAGACCTGTTCTGCCATCATTCAGATCCTGCAGAAGGACTATATTAAGGTAAGTTTTATCCTTTAACATCACATTCTATGTATCTAATGTTTGCTAATGTTTTGGATTTATTTCATCCTTCCCTAAATACCATGATTGTAATATGCTGTGAATATCCTCTTTGTCCTCATGCATGCTGGAAGCTTTTAATGCTCCTTTTTAGTCCTTCATGCATATTTGCCTTCACAAACCTCCCCAGCATGCTATCCTGGGCCCATACATACCTAGCCTAGTCACTTAACAATGTATTTTATCAGCTTTGTTGTAGTGCTTTACCTTAAAGTGGGGTTCCACCCAAAAAAACAAAAATACCTGAAAAATTCTAAAAACAAAAACAAAAAAAATTTGGATATTTTTTTTTTTTACTTACCTCTAAATGCCTGTTGCTAGGTGGTCCCTCGTAGTCTGCCTCTTCCTTTGCCTGGGCTGGTGACATCACTTCCCCCTCGGCACAGGAAGGGCTCGGCTCTGCTCCCTCCCTCCTGTCAATCATCTGGGACCCATTACAGGTCCCAGGTGATTGAGCGGCCAATCACGGCGCACGGCGCCGCTCGCGCATGTGCAGTGGGTGCCAGGCTGTGAAGCCACAGACCGGCGCCCACATTTGATATGCCGGCACCGACGAGCAGAGGGGGGGGGCGAGCGGGGCTTCGATCCCCCGCATCGCTGGACCCAGGGACAGGTAAGTGTCCAATTAAAAGTCAGCAGCTGCAGTATTTGTAGCTGCTGACTTCTAATTTTTTTTTTAATGGACCCCCTGGGTGGAACCCCTCTTTAAACACCTCCTAAAATGTGTACAAATGTTATTTTTTTTCCTTAAATTCATGCATAGTGCCAGAGGATTTTTTTGGGGGGCCCAAACCCATTTGGAACCCTCCTTCCCCCCCAACCGCTAAGTCAACCGATACCAATCCTCTATCTGCTGACTTTGTCAAACCCATACACACTATACCTACCTCTTTTGTGGTCAGATTTATGGATGAATTCACCAAAGCATGTAGTGCAAGGGCCTGCCTGAATACTTTCAAATGGTACTGTTTAAAGTTTTGTTCTTCTATTATCTAGATATGTAATTGCAGAATGTAAAATTGTGCTTCAATTTGGACAGTGTGTATTCATATTTTTGGATTATGACACTTCTTACCTGTCCAGTGGGCTGCCAATAGTGTAAGGAGGGGCTGGCCAAAGTAACACACATTATTTATGCATTCAGCTCTCAATGAAGTGGAGAGGGTTACCTGTCCAAAACATCTCCCCCCCAGCATAAATTTTTTTCACTGGGCCATCAGAGGGGAGGAGGAGTCTGATAAGTGTAACTTATACTTTTGTTTTTAAATACTACTTAAAATAAATGTTATACTTATGTTGGCCAAGAATATTTGTCTCTAATCTGCTTGCAATGTTTATGTGCAAAAGTACTAATTTATTTTTTTCTTGTTTGACTCCACAGTTTCCTTCAACTCCACAGGAATGGCAGACTGTGGCATCCCACTTTGCCCAGCGGTGGGACTTTCACAACTGCGGAGGGGCAATAGACGGGAAACACGTCCACATCATCCCACCCCCCAACTCGGGGTCATACTATTATAATTACAAGGGGTTTAATAGTATTGTGGTGTTGGCGGTGGTGTCGGCGACATATGAGTTTTTGAATGTGGACGTTGGGAAGAATGGCCGGATGTTGGATGGTGGAGTCATCATCCAGACAGAGTTTTACAGATGGCTCCATAATGGTGGCTTGGGCTTGCCACCTGTGGAAGACAATGTGGCTGGTCTTCCATTTGTGTTAGTCGCTGATGAAGCGTTTGGGCTAGGTGACCATCTCATGAGGCCATTTCCGATGAGGACCCTCACCATGGACCAGAAGGTTTTTAACTACCAGCTGGCCAGAGCCAGAAGAGTGGTGGAGAATGCTTTCGGCATAATGGCCAGCCAGTTCCACCTATTTCTAACACCCATACACATGGCGGAATATAAACTCAACTATACAGTAAAACCTTGGTTTGAGAGTAACTTGGTTTAAGAGCGTTCTTCCTTGATATACAAGCAATGTCTTTATATAAGAGTAGTGTCATGTCACAACTGAATATAAAAAAAAGAGAGGAGCCTCTAAGTGTAGCAATATGGTTACATTTAATGAAGGTACAAGATTTAGCAACTTATTGCTACACTTAGAGGTGCCTCTCTTCTCTTTTATACCCTGTAAAAAAATGCTTTGATATACATGTGGTTTGGATTACAAGCATGTTTCTAGAACAAATTATGCTTGCAAACCAAGGTTTTACTGTATAGCGCTTGCCTGCTGCATTTTGCAGAATTTCCTAAGGAAAAATGCTACAAACTCAGTTGGGCCTGAGGTCGGATTTCCAGATCAAGCAACTTAAAGCTGGCCGTCCTGACTTGCCCCCCCAAAGCGCCTACAAAGTCAGACAAAAATATCTGGAGTACTTTGCAGGTAGGGGGGCCATTGATATGCCAGCAAATGTATAAAACATTTTTCAAAATTTTTTTTAATTTAAAGTGAACTAATATTTCCTTTGATTTCCTGCTTGTGTTTCTTTTAGCTGTCTCCTAGGTTCTCCAATTGGCCTTTCTTTTTGGACATTTTCTTCAATAGTGCAAATGTAAATTGTTTGATACATGAGGTGACAATATCTTCTTCAGCTAACTATGTTGTAGGTCTGCTACACACACATTGTTTTTGTTGTTAATGTAATGATAAAAAGAAGTATCCTTTTCAGCACCATGAATTAATTGTTTGGAGTCCCTAAAATTGCCTGATTGGGGCCAATTTTAGAGCATTGTGTGGGTTATTTACTAAAGGCAAATCCACTTTGCACTGCAAGTGCACTTGAAAGTGCACTGAAACTGCACTTGTAGTGCAAAGTAGATTTGCCTTTAGTAAATAACCCCCATTGTCACTGTAAACACCAACTTATGCCAATAACTGGTATTGAGCATTTAAAAAAAAAAGCCACACATTGTTAAATATAAAACATTTTACTCTGTGCACATTCACATGTGTGTTAGAAAAGGGTTTGCGAACAAACCAGCATCTTTGGTGTATAACATTTTTATGGTTGACATTATAAATATCCTTTTTTTGGTTAAACAGGCATGTTTAAAACCATAACATACACAACTCAGGAACTTACAAAGTTCAACATTGAAAAAGTGAAGGCAATATCAGACATTAGTATATTAAAATTGTGTTGATCTTGCCTTCATCAGATGGGGTGATGTCACCCCTGTAAAAGGCAAATTTTGAAGATGCACACAAATTGGGAGTGAAAATGTAGATTTCCCTACTGATCCCATGCCTAATGTCAACATGTGATAGCTCCCATCATGGGGGATCAGTGAACGTGTTTCGGGGGTGCAACCCCTTCCTCTCACTTTCTTGAGTTGCGAGGAAGGGGTTGCACCCCCAAAACGCATACGTTGATATCCTGTGATGGCAGATAGCACATGTTGACACACTGTGTGCATCTTGAAAATTTGGCTTTTAAAATACTTTTAAACTTGAATTAAAATAAAAAAAAGTCTTCAACAAAACGGTACAATTTTTGTGTGTTTTAGATTCTGCCTAAAACATCAATGATGTTCTTCATTTTTTGTTGAACATCATTGATGTTTTCCTTTATCTTTTCTAATTAATGATTGCACACCATGATCTCTCTGATGAGGACATGTGTACTTGCACTTGTGAAATGAGTTTCTTCTTCCACAACATCCACATCACCTAAAAAGAAAAAAAACACACCATGTATTATAAATATGCAGGCATACATCCATTACCTGAAGCAGTGGTCTCAGACACTGACCTGTTGTGGTCACTATTTCAACCACGTCATGAACCTCTCCCCCCTCCACATCCTCAGGTTGTGGTTGTGGTGACTTCCGCTTCTTTAGGAGGTTGGGGGTCCCTGGTGTCCTCTGATGTCTGGAGTCTTTTCTCCCCTATGTGAATAAAAAAAAGGTATACTTAGCACACAGATATTTGAGGCAAGAAATATGAACATGAAACATTGCTTGAAGTGTCGTACAATTGTCTGTTTTGGCAGAGTTCCAAGCTGAAGACATTAATTTTTCCCTTTCTTCAAGCTGGAATACTTACCTTTTTTGGTAAAGTTTCCCACATGGAGACACCTATAGTATCCACTAGAGCACCTGCATGGGACACCCTAAAAAGGGTGTTCTGGTGTCCCACACTAGTGCTCCTGCGTCCAGATATGTAAACAGCTGCTGAGTGTCCTCAAGTTTACATTTCTTTCTAGTTACAAACCCATCTAGACAACAAACTTATTTTAATACAAATCGGCCTGAACAAATATAGTTAACCTGCACCTGCCAAAAAAATCGTATTAGTGAGCGAACGAATGATGTTTACTATGAACCATTACTGTGCCCACAAACCTGAAACTTGCCATTTTAAATGCCATTTTAAACTGTACAACATTAAAGAAAAGCACATGGAGCAGCACTAAAGTAATAATAATAATAGGAAAACACCACAAAATACTTTTTTTGCAGCACTCTCTTGATTCTTCTGTACTGATCCTGCTCCCTCAATTTGAGGTGGGTTGACCATTGTTTCCTCAGTTGATCCTTGGAGCGCCGTACCCCAAAATTCTTCTGCAGATTTTTCACAACTTTAGTCATGATTTTGGCCTTTCTCACATTTGGGTTTCTGTACGGTCCATATTTCCCGTCATAGCCGGCCCTCTTCAAGATGTCCACCATCTCCACCATCTTACCAAAGGACATATTTGAGGCCTTAAATCTCCTGGATCGGGACGTTTGTGGCTCCGGGCTTTCCTCGTCGAAGCTGCTACTCTCATACACCTGCTCTGTCTCCGCCATGTGCTCTCCCACTGAGAAGAAAAAGAAGGGGCGGGGAATATACTAGAAAGAAGGTCAGGGGCGGGCGGAGTTTCACGCATGCGCAGTGTATATAAAGCGTAACACGTGTGCGTTGTACGTACGATCTGTGAGCGGAGGACGGAGTAGCGTAAGCGCCGATCGTGCTAACTAAGGTACCATTTTAACTGGGGGCATCAGTGGCCTATACTGCTTATAGATTGAGGCCTATATTGGAACAAGATTAGGAGAGCCTGACATTAGGGTTTGTCTTGTGTTGTGTCTTGCAGAGAAAATGGATAGATTCAACAATCATGACTTCCTCCCCAACTTCATTGATAAATACAGGGAGCTGCCCAGTCTGTGGCAGGTGAAACACTCTTTTTATGATAATAAAATAAAGAGGAAGGCAGCGCTGGATTAATTGCTGGAATTGGTGAAGCCGGTGATTCCCAGGGCAACCATCCCCTATTTGAAGTGCAAAATTGGTGGCCTGAGGAGAACATATACAGGTAAAAGCCAGTAAATTAGAATATTTTGAAAAACTTGATTTATTTCAGTAATTGCATTCAAAAGGTGTAACTTGTACATTATATTTATTCATTGCACACAGACTGATGCATTCAAATGTTTATTTCATTTAATTTTGATGATTTGAAGTGGCAACAAATGAAAATCCAAAATTCCGTGTGTCACAAAATTAGAATATTACTTAAGGCTAATACAAAAAAGGGATTTTTTAGAAATGTTGGCCAACTGAAAAGTATGAAAATGAAAAATATGAGCATGTACAATACTCAATACTTGGTTGGAGCTCCTTTTGCCTCAATTACTGCATTAATGCGGCGTGGCATGGAGTCGATGAGTTTCTGGCACTGCTCAGGTGTTATGAGAGCCCAGGTTGCTCTGATAGTGGCCTTCAACTCTTCTGCGTTGTTGGGTCTGGCATTCTGCATCTTCCTTTTCACAATACCCCACAGATTTTCTATGGGGCTAAGGTCAGGGGAGTTGGCTGGCCAATTTAGAACAGAAATACCATGGTCCGTAAACCAGGCACGGGTAGATTTTGCGCTGTGTGCAGGCGCCAAGTCCTGTTGGAACCTGAAATCTCCATCTCCATAGAGCAGGTCAGCAGCAGGAAGCATGAAGTGCTCTAAAACTTGCTGGTAGACGGCTGCGTTGACCCTGGATCTCAGGAAACAGAGTGGACCGACACCAGCAGATGACATGGCACCCCAAACCATCACTGATGGTGGAAACTTTACACTAGACTTCAGGCAACGTGGATCCTGTGCCTCTCCTGTCTTCCTCCAGACTCTGGGACCTCGATTTCCAAAGGAAATGCAAAATTTGCTTTCATCAGAAAACATGACTTTGGACCACTCAGCAGCAGTCCAGCTCTTTTTTTCCTTAGCCCAGGTGAGACGCTTTTCGCGCTGTTTCTTGGTCAACAGTGGCTTGACACGAGGTATGCGGCAGTTGAAACCCATGTCTTTCAAGCGTCTCTTGGTGGTGGATCTTGAAGCACTGACTCCAGCAGCTGTCCACTCCTTGTGAATCTCCCCCACATTTTTGAAGGGGTTTTTTTTCACAATCTTGACTAGGGCGCGGTGATCCCTATCGCTTGTACACTTTTTCTGACCACAGTTTTTCCTTCCCTTTGCCTCTCTATTAATGTGTTTGGACACAGAGCTCTGAGAACAGCCAGCCTCTTCAGCAATAACCTTTTGTGTCTTTCCCTCCTTGTGCAATGTGTCGATGGTCGCCTTTTGGACAGCTGTCAAATCTGAAGTCTTCCCCATGTTTGTGTAGGCTTCAGAACTGGACTGAGAGACCATTTAAAGCCCTTTGCAGGTGTTTTGAGTTAATCAGCTGATTAGTTTGTGGCACCAGGTGTCTTCAAAATTTAACCCTTACACAATATTCTAATTTTGTGACACACGGAATTTTGGATTTTCATTTGTTGCCACTTCAAATCATCAAAATTAAATGAAATAAACATTTGAATGCATCAGTCTGTGTGCAATGAATAAATATAATGTACAAGTTACACCTTTTGAATGCAATTACTGAAATAAATCAAGTTTTTCAAAATATTCTAATTTACTGGCTTTTACCTGTAATAGGGAGCGCAAAAAGGTCCAGGATTCCAAAGGATCAGGAGCAGCAGCAGATTATGTTTTTGTCCCCAGGCTGTGGTACTACGACAGACTGCGTTTTTTGTCAGACCAGACTGAAATCAGGCCATCACTCTCAACCCTTCCTTCCACTCTTCCTTCCACTCTTCCTTTCACCTCAGATGAGGCTTCAGAAGTCCAACCTGGGCCTTCCACCCAGGAAGATGTGGAGGAGCCCAGCTTGAGCCAGGTATAGCATTGTTCAACATATTTCTTGTCTAAAATGTAATGATGTTAACTAGATGTTATTATTGATCACTAATTTCTGATTTAACAAAGTGGTTTACATATCAATAGACAGTAGTATCCAAAAATGATTGGAACAAGAATGACAAATGACAAATCAGAAAGATAGTTTTTTCTATTTGTCAACATTTAATTTGCAACAGTCATGAGCTATAAATTGTGTGTAATTGATGACCAAAAAACTAAAACACTGTCCCATTTTCATACACAGGTAAGTCTCAGCCAGGAGGAGGCCCTGGAAAGTCTCAGCCAGGAAGAGGCCGTGGAAAATGGCAGCCAGGAGGTGGCCATGGAAAGTGGCAGCCAGGAGGTGGCCATGGAAAGTGGCAGCCAGGAGGTGGCCGTGCCCAGTAGCCTGACCGAATTGCAGGTTCCTCCCCTCCACCTTTCAACAAAAAGGCCCAGGACGGGGAGTAACGTGGAGGAGTCAGCGCTTTCTTTGATTTGGCAGGCTACTGCGGCCCTCAGAACCACCCCCAATCTTCAAGAGACCTATGCCTGCTGGCAGCCAGCAAATTGCAGGAAATGGAGGTGGGACAATGCTTCATTTGTGAGGAAGTCATGTATCAGGCCCTAAATAAGGGGGTGATGGGCAAACTCACAAAAAAGTCACGCATGTGAGTTGGACCATACTCCTCCTCCACCTCCTGCCACAACTCCAACACCACAGCCACAGCCTGGAAGGAAGCCTGGAAGGAAGACAAGAGTGTGATGGCCTGGGTTTGGTCTGGTCTGGCAAAAGACGCAGGCTGTAGTAAGACCACAGCCTCAGGACATACATGTCATCTGCTGCTGCTCCCAATCTCTCGGAGTCCTGGACCAGATTGTGCTCCCTATTAAATTGACTCCTCAGGCTACCAATTTGGCCTGTCAAATAATTGATGTCTGCTCTGGGGTACAAAGGCTTCGCCAATTTCAATAGTTTATCCAGCGTTGCCTTCCTCATTATTTTGTTATGACCCCCTAATAAATGTCTATTTTTTTCTATGTCTATGTGTTTTAGTTCAAAAAGGACAGTTTGTTTGTAAGTAGGCAGGTACATTTCAAAAAGACAATGTCAAATTAACAAGGGACACCAACACCAAAACACCAACCAATCTCCTTGAGGTTAAAAAATATAAGATAATAATGGTGTTGTGGTAACTTGACGCACAAAACGAAAAAAAATATTATGGAGATCACTATAAAAAAAAACATTAAAAAAAAAAATCAGGAAATCTTGATAAAAAAAAAAGGAGATCACTATAAGAAAAATAGAAACACTATTCTGGAGATCTGGCGAAAAAAAAAAAAAAAAAGATTATTCAGGTGATCACGAGAAATAATAAAGAAATCAGTTTGTCAGAACTCTGTGTGAATATCAGCAGCAAAACAACTTCATTATTCTAGCATTCTAAAGAAGAAGAGAATGCGCTGCATTAAAAAATTAAAAGATTTACAGCTTGACGAATATGGTATCTCCATTACGAAACGCTAGTTTTACCAGACCGAGCGCTTCTGTCTCGTACTTGATTCAGAGCATGGAATTTGGTGCCCCTTTTACACTGGGGCGGTGGGTGCGTTGCGCTTTACCGTGAATTTCACAGCGCTATTCAACCACTAGCGGGGTGCTTTTACCCCCCCGCTAGTGGCCGAGAAAGGGTTAAAACCACCGCAAAGCGCTGCTGCAGCAGTGCTATGCTGGCGGTATAGCCGCGCTGCCCCATTGATTTTAATGGGCAGGAGTGGTGAAGGAGCGGTGTATACACCGCTCCTTCACCGCTCCAAAGATGCTGCTAGCAGGACCTTTTTTAGTGTTCTGCCAGCGCACCGCTCCAGTGTGAATGCCCTCGGGGCTTTCACATTGGAGAGACAGCAGCGGCTCTTTCAGGGCGATTTTCCAGACTCTATTTTTAGCGTTATAGCGCCTGCAAAGCGCCCCAGTGTGAAAGGGGTCTTACTATAAAGATCAGTAGCATGGGTATTTTTGGTTTATATATTGTATCATGTAAGGGTTTCTGCTGTTGTTTATTAGGGAGCTACAGAAGGTGGAGACTACTACTGCTACTATACAGCAGGAACCCAGACAAATAAAAGAGTTCAGTTTTTCTTGTATTTTCTATACTGATAGTCTGTTGAGAATATCCCCTTATTGTTTTCCTGACTATTGGAAAATATCTGTCTTGGCTAACATAGAAACTAATTTGTGTTTTGAGTGTAATAGTCCTACAAGATTGGTTTGTATTATTTTATTTTTATATCAATAAATCAAAGGTCAAATATAGTAGGCACTGTAAGCAAAGTAATACTTTTGTTTGTTTTAAAATAAATAAAAAGCTGACAACCAGTAGTTTATTATCCATTAACAGGGCCACTATAAATGAGGCATGTTACCTCAATCTATGCATAGCTGCCAAAATGTAAATGTTATTTCAGGATACATCTTAGGGTTTTACTACAGATCGAGTTCCCTCTATAAATTAATTTACTTATAAAGGCTAAGAAAGTCACACACTTAGAAATGGTCCCCAGGGTAGGTTGGAAGTACAACTTGGGAATGCTGGTCTCCTCCAGATGCTTCTCTTCTCAACAAAATTAGAAGAATGGAAAAAATGTGTGTTGCACAATCAGTGTGTTATTCAAACTTTTAATGGCTGAGTTTATGCAAGTTACATGGCTTATTAGCATAGTTTAATCAGTATAGTATAGTTCTTTAATAAGTAATTTTGGGATTGGTAACACTATAAAAAATCATAAATGCATTTCTTAAAAGAGACACTGTCATCAGGCAAAGTGATGTAACCCCCCCCCCCCCCCCAACCCCTAATACTCACATTTATGGCATTCTCTCACTGCTCCTTCTGTTGCAGCCAGTAAAACTACCAGATACTTCCAGGTATGGGGAGCATGTGAAAAAGTAAACCAAATAAGATAGTATAGTCAAGCGCTAATGCAATGAAAAAAACAGTGAAGTTATCCCAATGGGAAATTGGGGTATATATAAGTGCAAATACAATACAATGATTAAACTACAATATTGTTGAAGTGTAGATCAATAGTTATAGTGTATATAAAGTGCATATAGTCCATGTATGACATCAAAATGGTGACTATAAATGAGTATGAACTGGTTGTCTGTAGATAATCCACCACAGTAAGGAAAGAGGCTTACCAGGCGTATGCCTGATGAGTCAACCAAGCTTTTGGTGTAACACACCCAAGGAGGTACAGCAACCACGACTTCCAATCTAGACCGAATCGGATGTGGGTCAGTGACGATTATGACATCAGTGAGTATCCACCATATGAATAGCAACCGGAATTCATGAGCAGTTCCTCTTAGTGTGACATATAGCAAAAGGAGAAAAAATTGGGCCACATAGTGTGATTCCGTTTAGATGTAAAACATTTAATAAAAATGATAAAATGGTCACTCATATTTGAGAAGAAATTAAATGCATGGATAAAATCAAAGCAACGCAGTGGCATCAGCAGAGCCCGTCCTTTGGGGTGAGGATGCCTTATTAGGACGAAACGTCGGGACAGGCTCTGCTGAAAATCAGTGACTGTCAGCGGTGCACCCGTCACCCATCAGTGACTGTGCCCTGTCACCCATCACCTGTCACTCATCAGTGACTGTCAGCGTTGCACCCATCACTCATCAGTGATCTGCCCAGTCACCCATCACCCATCAGTGATGGTCAGCGGTGCACCCGTCATCCATCAGTGACCGTGGCCTGTCATTCATCACCCGTCACCCATCAGTGACCGTCAGCAGTGCACCCATCAGTGACCTGCCCTGTCACCCATCACCCCTCACCCATCAGTGACCGTCAGCGATGCACCCATCAGTGACTGTGGCCTGTCCTCCATCACCTGTCACCCATCAGTGACTGTGGACTGTCACCCATCTGTGACCATCACCGTCACTTGTCAGTGACCATCACCCATCACCATCCGTGGCCTGTCACCCATCAGTGACCATCACCTGTCACCCATCAGTGACCATCGCCCGTCACACTGTCATCACCTATCAGTGAACGTCACCTGCCACCCATCGCACAGCCCATTAGTGACCATCACCTGCCACCTGTCACACAGCCATCAGCGTCATGTCCAAAATATTATATACCAGTGAGGAGGAGTTTCAGATCCTCTCCATGACTTATGAGAGCAGCGGGGAGTTCTCATCAGATTCCAATTCTGATTCTGAATCAAATTCGGCATTTGAACTGATTGAGAGTATTGAATCAGCAAATGATTTGGAGGAAGAATGGGTTCCTCCTAAAAGGGCATGGTGCTCTGGAAACCAGGCAGCCTCCAGCAACCAGAATTATATTCCCAGGCCCAGTACCAGCGCTGCCGCCAGTAATAGGCCCAAAGAACAAATTCCCAGGCCCAGTATCAGCGCTGCCGCCAGCAATAGGCCCCGGGAACAAATGCCCAGTACCAGTGCTGCCGCCGATGATAGGCCCCAGGAACAAATGCCCAGGCCCAGTACCAGTGCTGCCACATCACGCCTGAGTACCAGCACAGGGTATTCAAATCCCCCAACTACTGGAGTGTCACATCCCCCAAGAGCTAGGGCCTCTACATACATGCCAGATGGTCTTGCCAACCCAACATGGCTGCCTTCCGACTCGGGATCACCAATTATTCCCCTTTTCACAGCACAGCCAGGTGTACAGGCTAACACCCAAAATTTCACAGAGATCAATTGTTTTTATCTGTTTTTGCCCAACACTTTGCTGCAATTCATTGTGGACCAGACCAATTTATATGCCCAGCAGTATATTGCCAACAACCCCCAATCATCATATGCCTGTCTGTTTGAGTGGAGAGATCTGAATTTGGAGGAGTTCAAATTGTTTATGGGCCTCATCATAAACATGGAGCTTACAAAAAAAATTAAGGATATGCCTATTGGTCCACCAACCCCATCCACCACATGCCCACTTATTCTGCCGTAATGTCCAGGTCCCAATATGAGATGATTATGAGATTCCTTCATTTTAGCAACAACACCCAGTGCCCTCCCCGCAATCATCCAAATTACGATAAGTTATATAAAATTCGCCCACTGATAAATTTCTTTTCCAAACGATTTGCTGAACTCTATGTCCCCAATCAGAATATATGTGTAGATGAGTCCCTGGTACCCTTTTCAGGCTGGCTAGGAATAAAGCAATACATTCCTAGCAAAAGGGCCAGATACGGAGTCAAATTTTACAAGCTCTGCGAGAGAGTCACAGGATATCTGTATGTGTCCCGCATACGTATATGAAGGAAGAGATTCTCAGCTCCAGCCCCCTGAGTGCCCAGCCTACATGGGCACAACTGGAAAGATTGTATAGGACCTGGCATACCCACTTCTGAACAAAGGATATCACATATACCTTGACAACTTCTACACCAGCCTGCCCCTTTTCAAACACTTATATATCGCAAAAACCCTGGCCTGCAGAACCTCCAGAAAGAATAGGAAGGGCTTCCCACAATCTCTAGTGAACAAAAAGCTGTGAAGTGGGGAAAGAGCAACATTGAGATGCAACGAAGTGCTGGCCTTGAGGTGGAAGGATAAAACGGATGTGCACATGATGTCCACCATCCATGATGACACTACAATTGAGGTTCAAAGAAGACGAGGTCCCACTGAAAAGCCAACATGTGTCCAAGATTACAATCTCTACATGGGGGGGTGGATTTCAATGATCAAATGGTTCAGCCCTATTCGTCAATAAGGTGGTCCTGATTCTGGTACAAGAAGGTAGCAATTTATCTCATCCATTTGGCCATTTATAATTCCTACGTAGTCTACACCAAATCCACAGAAAGCCCCGCCCCCTTCCTAAAATTCATAGAAGAAGTTGTCATGTCCCTCATCTATCAGCAAAGACCCCACCCAGAAGACCTTTGCTCTGATGCTGTTAGCCGACTTCTTGAGCGCCACTTCCCGTACAACATTCCACCATCTATAGCAGGCCGAAGACAACAAAAAAATGTCACGTGTGCAGCAAAAGAGGTTTTCGAAGAGATAACAGCTACCATTGTCCCCAGTGTCCCTCCCAACCTGGCCTTTGCATTGGTGAATGCTTCCAACTTTCTCATACATCCCTAAAATATTAGCCCATATTTTTAACCATTTCCCCATTTTCATCATCTGTGCTGACCATTTTCCATGCTTCCCCAAATAATCATGTGAACTGACCATGGCCTGTTTTTTGATTATGCCTCTGCCTACCGTTTGGACTGCTTCCACGTGAACTGACCCTGGCCTGTTTTATCAACTAGGCTTCTGCCTACCGCTTGGACTGCTTGCACATGAACTGACCCTCGCCTGTTTTATGCACTATGCTTTTGCCTACCGCTTGGACTGATCTGTTGCCCTGCTACTGTAGTACACAGGGGTCTCACATATGTGAGGGGCTCCAGATATGTTTTTCCGGGTGGAAAAATGTTTTTTTTGTTATCTCCGGGTTTCGTAATTTTCGGATTTGGGTTGAGAGACCGGAGGCTTCATAGAGATTTGGGTGGGCGAAGCCTCTACCCCTGTGCCCCTGTGCACAGGTCTTACCTTATTGTGGCCCTCATCCTGCTGCTGACTTACTGCCATCATGCCTCGGTCTGCCACATGAACAGACCACACCTCTGCCTGCTACCTGGACTATGCAAATAATTAGCTGTAGCAAGAGGCAGTATGTTTATGAAGGGCTGGAGACCGGTACAATAATGAGTGTCTACAGGTAACAGTGAACCAGGACCAATATTATGGCTGTGCTGGCTGTCTCTGCCTGGACAATTTCTATGGACTGTGCTGTGCTGACAATATCCTTGTGCTGACTATGGACAATATTCCTGCCTGCTGCCTGGATAATTACTATTGCTGTTGCTAAGCACATCCCTGCCTGCTACATGGACCAGTGCTCTCCTCTGTGGACACTACTAAAAGCACAGGTAATGCTTTTTTTTTACCCTTTCCGCAATAGAATTTATTTTGGAATGTAATTCTTGGTATGTACATGCTATGTGTTAGAAATATGAAGGGCCTTAAAAAATGATAGGTTGCCAGGAAATTATATATGTAATTTATGCTACTAGAATGCCTGTTAGGTACCTGGTAGTAGAGCCCGACTTGTAGGAGGAGACCTCTCTTACAACGCTGGTTCAGGAGTCACTGGAATGGGGACAGTGGCCTCGTGAGCACAGTGGCTAGGAGTGTCTGTGGAAGTAGAAGCAGCCGGCACTTGTAGCAGAGTGGAGAACCTCCAGGAGTGGCTAGACTGCAGATGACAGCAGACAGAAGCAGATTAGCGATCTGAAGAGCTGATGGATGCAGCAGCAGCAGCAACTGGAGCTGATGAGATAAGCCGGGAGAACAGCAACACACAGAGCAGAGCAGCAGGCAACAGCAGGGTCAAACAATCTGGGTCGGCAGGTAATCAGGCAGATGAACAAAGCAGGCAATAGCAGAGTCGGTATAACAGGCAGAGGTCGGCAACAGATCACAGGCAGAAGTTTAGGCAGAGTCAGGCAGGCCGGGGTCGGATTGGAGAGAGCAGAGAGGTCAGACAGAGCCGGGTCAGTATAGTAGATCAGCAATCAGATACGGGTAACAAGGCACAGAGCTGAAGACAAAACAGCACCGCACAAGTGCAGCTGTAAGGCTTTTAAAGGTTCTGTGGTGCCAAACGGCGTTAACGTGCATGTTCTGTTCTCGCTACACGTTTGCCCCTGGCGTGTATGTAGCTCAACATACAGTTTAAACCTTGAATCCTACAATAACCAGACTGTCTGTAACTTTGGATCTTTATTACGATGAACAGGTGGTGGTCATATAAGATAGGATGTACACATGCAGTACACACGTTGAAACTAAGAATAAACAGACAATGAACATATATAAGAATTACATGAACATAACAAATGTCTACTAGATATACAAATAAACAGTCTTTAGCATACCAGCGATGCTGTCCTAGAAGGACTGGGAATTCCTCAGAACATGCAGTACAGGCTTAGCTGGCTCCATTGCAGTCTGTTCTCCTCATGGTAAAGATGAAAGAGTTGCAAAAGGAAGTGGGCTAGTGTCAGGAAATGTTCCATCCGCTGGTAAGACCTGTTATTTGGCATGCAGTACTGAGGTCCACCAGCAGGTGTCTCCTGGCAGTTTGGAACTGTCAGGAGAGCTTTTCCCTGTTAATAGTATATCATCTTTGGGCCGCAGTACTGGCGTCCACCAGCGGATGGATCCTGGCAGTGTGGAGCAGACAGTACCTCCTACAATCAGGTGTCACTTGAGGCCAATCACAGGCCTATAAATACCCGGCAAACATTTACATGTTTGCCTTGACTTCGTCATTGCCTCCTGACCCGCAAGCTATCTGATCCTGTAACCTGTGCCCTGAACCTGTGATCTGATCCTGTGCCCTGAACCTGTCTCCCTGTCTCGGACCCTATCCTGTCCCACCTGTTACCTTGCATCCCTGCCTGCAGTCTGACCCATCCATCCTCTCCCTGTCCTGTGTTCCTTACCCCATCTGCTGCTCTCCCTGTGTATGACCTTGGCCTGGCTTACGTTTATGTCTCTGGAACATCCCTTGTCCATCTGCTGATCTGCTGTGTATGACCCTGGCCTGGCTATTGTTTATGAACCTGGTATTTCCGATTTATTACACTTATCTGTCTATTGTTATCTGCATATTGGAGTTGGTTGGTTGTATTTATATTATTCACTTTCTTTAATAAATTAATATATTTTCACTTACATACGTTTTGGTGTCCTCTGTCGCAGATCACACGGTTCTGGTCACACCTGCTCATGACAGTAAGTCAAGGCCATCCCTGACCAGAAGTGGCTGCACAGGGGAACCATTTTGATTCAGTTGGTTGCAAACATGAATACCGATGAGGTTATTTATCTTTCTCTGCTGGCATCTGAAAGTGGTGATTATTGCCGCCAGGCTTTGAAAGGATGGTCTAGTGATCAGTTGTTTGCCACTATACGTTTGGCTCACTCCCTGGTCGATCAGGGTTATATTTTGTTTGGGGAGGTGCAGCCTTTGATCAAACTATGTACTGAGCTGGCCCTGCCCTGTATTCCTGAGGGCCGTGATGATTTCACTCCTCCTTTTGATATAAATCAGGTTGTATCACTAGTTTGGCTTTGTGAAGATGATCCAGACGATTTTTGTGAGCACTATTCAGCCTGTCCCTCACAGGTGATTGCTGAGTGCATTGTGTCTGCTCAGTCTTTTGTTAGACAGGGAGGTTTAAAAGCACAGTTTGTACAACCTATACTTTCAGCATGGTCTGACATGATGCAAGCAGCTCCAGTTAAACAAACCACCCCTGCCACCAAACACCAGCCTACCCAAATGTATGTTTCCCCATCACCCATGTCAACCACAGTTGCAGCTCAGTATACGCTGCTGCCAAACAAATACTCATATCCAGTCTCTGCTCCCTGTACCTATCCTGCATTCAACCCACCTGTCTCTTCCCTGCTGCCTGCAAACCCACACGAACTTCCTCCAGCCACTGTTACCTCTTCCCTGCCATATCCCAATCCTCCTCTCCAGTCTGCTGCACCCCTCACCTACAGATCTTCAGTAGTTAAGCCCAAGAAGAAACGGAAGTTCTTCCCCACTCACACAATCCTGCCAGTAACCCAACCTGCTCCCAATTTGCAGTCTGATGTTCCAGCTTTGCAGTCTGATGGTCCAGCTTTGCAGTCTGATGTTCCAGCTTTGCAGTCTGATGTTCCAGCTTTGCAGTCTGATGTTCCAGCTTTGCAGTCTGATGTTCCAGCTTTGCAGTCTGATGTTCCAGCTTTGCAGTCTGATGTTCCAGCTTTGCAGTCTGATGTTCCAGCCTTCCAGTCTGATGTTCCAGCCTTCCAGTCTGATGTTCCAGCCTTGCAGTCTGATGTTCCAGCCTTGCAGTCTGATGTTCCAGCCTTGCAGTCTGATGTTCCAGCCTTGCAGTCTGATGTTCCAGCTTTGCAGTCTGATGTTCCAACCTTCCAGTCTGATGTTCCAGCCTTCCAGTCTGATGTTCCAGCTTTGCAGTCTGATGTTCCAGCTTTGCAGTCTGATGTTCCAGCCTTGCAGTCTGATGTTCCAGCCTTGCAGTCTGATGTTCCAGCCTTGCAGTCTGATGTTCCAGCCTTGCAGTCTGATGTTCCAGCCTTGCAGTCTGATGTTCCAGCTTTGCAGTCTGATGTTCCAGCTTTGCAGTCTGATGTTCCAGCTTTGCAGTCTGATGTTCCAGCTTTGCAGTCTGAGGTTCCAGCTTTGCAGTCTGATGTTCCAGCTTTGCAGTCTGATGTTCCAGCTTTGCAGTCTGATGTTCCAGCTTTGCAGTCTGATGTTCCAGCTTTGCAGTCTGATGTTCCAGCTTTGCAGTCTGATGTTCCAGCTTTGCAGTCTGATGTTCCAGCTTTGCAGTCTGATGTTCCAGCTTTGCAGTCTGATGTTCCAGCTTTGCAGTCTGAGGTTTCAGCTTTGCAGTCTGAGGTTCCAGCCTTCCAGTCTGATGCACCCGCTCTCCAGTCTGATATGCCTGCCTTCCAGCCCGAAACCCCAGTGTCCATGTTCCAGTCTGACGCTCCAACGACTATTGACCAGTCCGATGTACCTGCTGTTCTGCCTGATGTGCCCACTGTTCAGCCTGATGAGCCTGCTTTCCGGTTTGATGTGTCCATCCTCCAGCCTGATATCCTGGTATCTGTCTTCCAGCCTGATGTCGTGATGTTGGTATCCCAGCCTGAGGTTTCGGTGCCCGTGTCTCAGCCTGAAGTTTCGGTGCCCGTGTTTCAGCCTGAGTTTCGGTGCCCGTGTCTCGGCCTGTTGAATCGGTGCCCGTTACCCGGTCTGCTGAACTGGTGCCCATTACCCAGTCTGCTAAACCGAAGTCCATCACTTTGCCTGTCAAGCCAGTATCCGTTATCCGGCTTGCCGAACCGGTGCCCGGTGTCCAGCTCGCTGAGTCAGGGCCTGTTACCCAGCCCACTGGGCCGGGGTCCGTTACCCAGCTTGCTGAGCCGGTGCCTGTAATCCGGCCTGCCCTTACGGTGCTCGCTGTTCGGCCCAATGTTCCAGAGCCTGGAACGGCAGCCGGCAGCAGGCTCCGGGTCATCGAGCTGGGCAGCAGGCTCCGGGTCATCGAGCTGGGCAGCAGGCTCCGGGTCATCGAGCTGGGCAGCAGGCTCCGGGCCATCGGGCTGGGCAGCAGGCTCCGGGTCATCGGGCTGGGCAGCAGGCTCTGGAACTGGGAGCCTGCTGCCCAGCTCGATGACCCTGAGCCTGCTGCCCAGCTCGATGACCCGGAGCCTGCTGCCCAGCTCGATGACCCGGAGCCTGCTGCCCAGCTCGATGACCCGGAGCCTGCTGCCCAGCTCGATGACCCGGAGCCTGCTGCCCAGCTCGATGACCCGGAGCCTGCTGCCCAGCTCGATGACCCGGAGCCTGCTGCCCAGCTCGATGACCCGGAGCCTGCTGCCCAGCTCGATGACCCGGAGCCTGCTGCCCAGCTCGATGACCCGGAGCCTGCTTCCCAGCTCGATGACCCGGAGCCTGCTGCCCAGCTCGATGACCCGGAGCCTGCTTCCCAGCTCGATGACCCGGAGCCTGCTTCCCAGCTCGATGACCCGGAGCCTGCTTCCCAGCTCGATGACCCGGAGCCTGCTGCCCAGCTCGATGACCCGGAGCCTGCTGCCCAGCTCGATGACCCGGAGCCTGCTGCCCAGCTCGATGACCCGGAGCCTGCTGCCCAGCTCGATGACCCGGAGCCTGCTGCCCAGCTCGATGACCCGGAGCCTGCTGCCCAGCTCGATGTCCGGGTGCCTGCTGCCGCCCAGCTCGATGTCCGGGTGGCTGCTGCCGCCCAGCCTGATGTCCCGGTGTCTGCCCTCCAGCCTGATGTCTCGGTGACTGCCCTCCAGCTTGATGAGCCCGCTGCCCAGCTTGAAGTGCCCATGCCTGTTGTGCCACCACCTGTTCTGCCTGTTGTGCCACCATCTGTTGTTCTGCTTAATACCATAGACTATGGACAATTACAACCAATTGGAGCGTCCGGAGGCCGCTCCTTTGAGGGGGGGGTACTGTCAGGAAATGTTCCATCCGCTGGTAAGACCTGTTATTTGGCATGCAGTACTGAGGTCCACCAGCAGGTGTCTCCTGGCAGTTTGGAACTGTCAGGAGAGCTTTTCCCTGTTAATAGTATATCATCTTTGGGCCGCAGTACTGGCGTCCACCAGCGGATGGATCCTGGCAGTGTGGAGCAGACAGTACCTCCTACAATCAGGTGTCACTTGAGGCCAATCACAGGCCTATAAATACCCGGCAAACATTTACATGTTTGCCTTGACTTCGTCATTGCCTCCTGACCCGCAAGCTATCTGATCCTGTAACCTGTGCCCTGAACCTGTGATCTGATCCTGTGCCCTGAACCTGTCTCCCTGTCTCGGACCCTATCCTGTCCCACCTGTTACCTTGCATCCCTGCCTGCAGTCTGACCCATCCATCCTCTCCCTGTCCTGTGTTCCTTACCCCATCTGCTGCTCTCCCTGTGTATGACCTTGGCCTGGCTTACATTTATGTCTCTGGAACATCCCTTGTCCATCTGCTGATCTGCTGTGTATGACCCTGGCCTGGCTATTGTTTATGAACCTGGTATTTCCGATTTATTACACTTATCTGTCTATTGTTATCTGCATATTGGAGTTGGTTGGTTGTATTTATATTATTCACTTTCTTTAATAAATTAATATATTTTCACTTACATACGTTTTGGTGTCCTCTGTCGCAGATCACACGGTTCTGGTCACACCTGCTCATGACAGCTAGTTCCTAGTGTTATGACAGGAAATGTCTATTAACCATAGAACACTACTCATCAATAGTCCTTTGTTGAGAGTTGCATCTAGTGGGCAATGTTGATATTGCAAGTCCAGAAGATATTATTTTTTTCTTTATAGGCTGAAGGCATGACAGCGCACACCCGTCGCGCGCGCGCCCGAGGGGCGCACTGGTGCTTACCGGTAGGCAGACGCCGTTGCTCAATTGGGGAAGGGGCGCACAGGTGCATGTGTGCACGCATGTGCCCCTGTTCGGTGCTGACAAGTCCCTGACAATGCCTGATAAAGCTATTTGGATGTTGGGGCTCTGTATGTGGTCAGGCTGTGTAAAAGTCTCACACATGTGGTATCGCCATACTCAGGAGGAGTAGCAGAATGTATTTTGGGGTGTCGTTTTTGCTATGTATTTGCTATGTGTTGGAACGTGGGCTAGTTCCTAGTGTTATGACAGGAAATGTCTATTAAACATAGAACACTACCCATCAATAGTCCTTTGTCGAGAGTGGCATCTAGTAGGCAAGGTTGATATTGCAAGTCCAGAAGATATTATTTTTTTCTTTATAGGCTGAAGGCATGACACTCCCCACCTGGTATCATCAGATACCACTATTTATTCCTCAGATGACAACAAAATTAGCTATATGGATAAGACAAGAAATAGCTTGAACAAGTGTCTTCCATTTTGAGAATCTGGTAAATCTGTTAGATTTAAGCTGGCAGTCTGAAGTTGCAGTCTGAAATGTCGAGATCTCAGGACGGATGTCAGCATCTGAGTCTGGATCTACTAGTTCAATAGTGTCACTCTTAGGAACAGTCTGTTCTGCATTGTACAAGAATGCAGGTCCTGTAAACCATGTTGTGTTTTTAAGGTTACATGCAGCAACAGCTCTTGTAGCATGGTCTGCAGGATTATGGTCAGTAGGTACGTAGCGCCATTGTGTTGGACGAGTGGATCTCCTAATCCTCAACACTCTGTTGTTGACGTAGATATAGAAACGTCTGGTCTCATTGTAGATGTAGCCTAGCACTACCTTGCTGTCTGTGTAGAGCTGAATATCCTTGAGGTCAATGTCCATCTCTGAGGTTATTAGTTCTGCTAGTTCAACAACTAGTACTGCAGCACAAAGTTCTAGCCTAGGTACAGTGTGCTCAGGGTGTGGAGCTAGCTTTGCCTTGCCCACGACGAATCCTACGTGACATCGTGCTGTAGTGTCAACAGTTCTTAAGTAGCCCACAGCAGCTATTGCCTTGATAGAAGCATCACAGAATATGCAAAGGTTTTGGCTCTGTGTCTGTGTAGAAGGTATGGGAGCATATGGGTGTGAAACATGGAGATCAGATAAGACTGAAAGAGAGTTCTTCCACTCTACCTAAGAGTGCCTCTTATCAGGGGGTAGTGGGACATCCCAGTCGGATGTTTCACGAATCAAGTCTCTAAGTAGGGCTTTACCTTGAATTGTAACAGGTGCTGCAAATCCTAATGGGTTGTATAGGCTATTGATTGTGGACAAGACACCTCTGTGAGTGAAAGGCTTTTCTTCTCCATTTATTTGGAAGGTAAAGGAATCAGATTTCAAGTCCCAAAGTAGACCTAGACTATGCTGTACAGGTAAAGAGTCTGTACCTAGATCTAGGTCTTTTAGATCGTTAGAATGGTCTTGAGCAGGGAAAGCTTCCATTACCTCTTTGCTGTTGGAAGCAATCTTGTGAAGCCTGAGATTAGAACAAGTGAGCATTTCCTGTGCTCTTTTAAGAAGACAGATTGCAGACTCACTGGAAGGTAGGAATTTCAAGCAGTCATCTACATAAAAGTCTTTCTCTACAAATTGCTTTACGTCTGAGCCATACTCAAGTTCACCTTCTTGGGCGGAATGTCTGAGTCCGTAGATAGCGACTGCAGGTGAAGGGCTATTTCCAAAGATGTGTACCCTCATGCGATACTCTGAGATGTCTTTGGAAGGGTCACTGTCTCTGAACCAAAGGAACCTTAGGAAGTTTCTGTCTTCCTCTCGGACCAGGAAGCAATGGCACATCTGTTGGATGTCAGCTATGAAGGCAATAGAATCTTTGCGGAAGCGTAAGAGCACTCCCAGGAGTTGGTTGTTGAGGTCTGGACCTGTCAAAAGGACATCGTTCAGGGAGACACCCTTGAATTTGGCCTTAGAGTCAAACACTACTCTGATTTGACCTGGCTTTTTAGAATGGTACACTCCGAATATAGGAAGGTACCGACACTCTTCAGAGTCTTTAAGGGTGGGAGCTATATCGGCATGAGCGTTCTCAAAGATCTTCCCTATGAAAGAAAATAAATGTTCTCTCATCTCTGGCTTTCTTTGTAAATTACGTCTAAGGAAAGTGAAACACTGTAGCACTCGTTCTCTGTTATTAGGTAAGCGTTGTCTCTGTGGGCTGAAGGGAAGAGGTGCGACCCAGCTGTTTGTGCTATCTTTGATTAGTCCTTGCTCCAATACTTCTAAGAAGAGTTTGTCCCCAATAGACATTGCCACACGATTGTCATCTTTAGTTCTTTGAAAGACTGTGCACCCTAAATGGTCTTGGTCACTGTCACAGGCAAGGTTGTCACTAGTGGGGCTTGTGAAGGGACAAGACAAGTGGGTGGTGTAGGGCGATTCCTTAAAAGGAAGTGGTTGTGGCATGGTTGGAAAAGAGAGGGACGCCCATTCTCTAGGGTATGTGTGAGCATGCTATTAACGGAGTTAGGTTTGTGCACGCTTCCTAGACAGACATCTCCTATGATGACCCATCCAAGGTCCAACCTCTAAGCATAGGGGAGCGTTGTTGGGGACCATTAATTTGAGCTCTTGATTTGTGGACTCATAAGATATCTCTCCCAATGAGTAAGATAATCTGAGCCTGAGGATCAAGTTCTGGTATCAGATGCGCTATGCGTTTCAAGTGTGGGTGATGAGCAGCCACATCTGGTGTAGGAATTTCAGATCTATTGTCAGGGATCTGTTTGCATTCGATAAGAGTTGGTAAAGATAAGCATGATTGTCCCTCAATGGACTCGACTTGGTAGCCGGATGCTCTCCTCCCCGCCGTCTCCACTATTCCTGCACAAGTTTTAAAGGAGTAGGGGATGCTGGGGCCTTCAATGCCAAAGATGTCAAAGAAGGTTGAGCTGGCTAATGACTTGTTACTTTGGTCATCCAGAATTGCGTAAAGCTTAATAGCTTTGTCTTTTTGGCCTGCTAGGTAGACACTGACTAGGCAGATTTTGGAGCAGGACCTGCCACCTATGACTCCTTTGCAGACCTCTGTACATTGTGAAGTAATCTCTGGTGTAGTTGTAACGGTGTGCTCTTCCTCCCCGCCATGCTCACTAGTGCTGAAAGTGTGTTGTAAAGTCCATGGAGCTGGCCCAGGATGTAAACCTGTGTTGTGATCTGAGTTGTCACATTCTGTGCATTTTAAACTGACCTTACAGTCCTTGGCGAGGTGAGATGTGGAAGAGCAGCTCCTGTAGCAGATGTGGTTCTCCTTAAGGAAGGCCTTGCGGTCCTGCAGGGTTTTCTCTCTGAAGGCTCTGCATTTTAGGAGAGGATGCGGCTTCCGATGCAAGGGACAATGCTTACCAGGATCTTTGACCTTTGCCTCTGAGTTTGAGAAGCTGGCAGACCTCTGAAAAGAATCTGGAGGAGTCATGTTAGTTTTGTATACTGCTACTGGAGGTTTGCGAGGGTTAAGTCCTGAAGGAGCAGCACATGACAATGTAAAATCAAAACTTGGATCATTTCTTGTTTTAGCTTGCTGACACACAAAGTCCACAAAAACAGAAAAAGGAGGGAATGGAACATCATACTGTCTTTTAAATCGGGATCCATGTGTAATCCACTGCTCTTGCAAGTTATAGGGTAACTTTTGTACAATGGGGTTGACACCTCTGGCTATGTCAAGGAATGCAAGTCCTTGTAAGTCCCCCTCGGATTTAGCTACTTGAAGTTCCATTAGCAAGTCACTTAGCTCCCTAAGTTTCCGATAGGCTTTGTTAGGTATTTTGGGGAAGTTATCAAGTCTTTTGAATAGTGCGCTTTCTACTGCTTCTGCTGAACCATAACACTCATCAAGTGTATCCCAAATCATTTTAAGATCAGTGTCTGGGTGGTTTATATTTATTGTCCTGATTCGCCTGGCATGCTTGGCAGACTCGTTTCCAAGCCATTTGATCAGGAGGTCTATCTCTTCACTGCAAGACAGATCTAAGTCTCCAATGGCATTTTGAAAGGAAGACCGCCAGGCTCTGTAGCTTTCAGGGCAGTCATTAAACTTTTCAAGTCCTTTGGTGACTAACTCACATCATGCAAAGAACCTTGCAAAGTCTATGGTGGCTTTTTTAACCTGCTGTGTGTTGCCATGGTGAGATGGCTGTGTGTAGTCATACCTTTTGAGGGTGTCAAGCTGGCCTCTGTCGTACTGTTCTGACTTGAACATTGGTTCTGGATGGCGATTAGAAGGCTCTGTTATCTCATGTTTAGGGAGTCTCTCGTAGGAGGTGTCCCTTTGCATGGATTTCTCCTGTTTGCAGGCTTGAGGCTTGTTGCTGACTTGCGGTGGTACTGTCTAGTGTCTTTGACGTCATCTTTGTCACTGCTTGCATTAAAATGTTGATTGATGTAATCTGAAGTTCGTTGTAGAGAATCTTGAGTTTCAGCTTCTGGGTCAAGAATATTGCTGCGTCTGCTGCATTCACTTCTCGGGTATACAGCTAATTCTAAGGCCACTGTTTCAGCTATGGCGGCTGCTGCTTCCTTCTCTACAGTGAGTTTCTCTAGGGTTACTTCTAGGAGGGCTTTCTCCTTTTTGATCTGCATTTCTTGCTCAGCAAAGGCTGCTCGGGCCTTGGCAGCTTCAGCTTTTGCACATGCGATAGCGAGTGCATTGCTTGTGGAGAAAGATCTAGAGTAGTCGAAAACTTGGGACCTTGTCTTGAGTGAGGACGCCTGGCTTTGTGACATGTTGCTCGCAGGAATACTTGACTGTGTAGAGACTGCTGTATTGCCGTATGCAGGTGACTGCACTGACAGGGTAGCAGGCCTCTATGTAGTCACTGTCCTAAATCCCACTTGCTGGATAGCGGCTGTTTCGCTGTTCTGTTGCTACATGTTTGCCCCTAGCGTGTATGTAGCTCAACATACAGTTTAAACCTTGAAACCAACAATAACCAGACTGTCTGTAATCTTGGATCTTTATTACGATGAACAGGTGGTGGTCATATAAGATAGGATGTACACATGCGGTACACACGGTGAAGCTAAGAATAAACAGACAATGAACATATATAAGAATTACATGAACATAACAAATGTCTACAAGGTATACAAATAAACAGTCTTTAGCATACCAGCGTTGCTGCCCTAGAAGGACTGGGAATTCCTCAGAACATGCAGTACAGGCTTAGCTGGCTCCATTGCAGTCTGTTCTCCTCATGGTAAAGATGAAAGAGTTGCAATAGGAAGTGGGCTAGTTCCTAGTGTTATGACAGGAAATGTCTATTAACCATAGAACACTACCCATCAATAGTCCTTTGTTGAGAGTGGCATCTAGTGGGCAATGTTGATATTGCAAGTCCAGAAGATATTATTTTTTTCTTTATAGGCAGAAGGCATGACAGCGCACACCCGTCGCGCGCTTGAGGGGCGCCCACTGGTTGTTACCGGTGGGCAGACACCGTTGCTCAATTTGGGAAGGGGCGCGCAGGCACATGCGTGCATGCACGTGCCCCTGTTCGGTGCTGACAAGTCCCTGACAATGCCTGATGATGCTATTTGGATGTTGGGGCTCTGTATGTGGTCAGGCTGTGTAAAAGTCTAACACATGTGGTATCACCATACTCAGGAGGAGTAGCAGAATGTATTTTGGGGTGTTGTTTTTGCTATGTATTTGCTATGTGTTGAAAATATCTGATAAACGGACAACTTTGTGTAAAAAAAATGTGTTTTCATTTCAACTGTTCAAAAGACTCATTATGCCTCATATATTATATACTGGGGTGTTTTCTTGCCAAAATGGGGTCATTTTGTGGGCAATTCCATTGTCCTGGTGCTCCAGGGCCTTCAAAGGTGTAATAGGTGGTTGAGAAATGAGATGTGTAATTTATGCTCGTAGAACGCCTGAAGGTGCTACTTCAATGTTGGGCCTTTGTATGTGGCCAGGCTGTGTAAAAGTCTCACACATGTGGCATCGCCCTACTTGGGAAGAGTAGCAGAATGTATTTTGGGGTGTAATTTGGTGTATGCATATGCTCTGTGAGAGAAATAACCTGTTAATATGACAATTTTGTAAAAAAAAAAAGAAAAAATCTTCACTTTGCAAAGAATTGTGGGAAAAAAATACAACTTAAAAAACTCACCATGCTACTTACTTAATACCTTGGAATGTCTACTTTCTAAAAAGGGGTCATTTGGGGGGTATTTGTACTTTCCTGACTTGTTAGTGTCTCAAGAATTTAGATAGGCCTTCAGTACATCAGGTGTGATGAGATGTGATAATTTTCAGTGATTGGCACCATAGTTGGTAGACTCTATAACTTTCACAAAGAACAAATAATATACACTAATTTGGGTTATTTTTACCAAAGATATGTAGCAGTATTTATGAAGAAACATTACAAATTTGCAAGATTTTATGACAGAAACAAAGAAAAGGGCACTTTTTTTCACAAAATTTACGGTCTTTTTTATTTATAGCACAAAAAATAAAAAACCCACTAGTAATTAAATACCACCAAAAGAAAGCTCTATTTGTGTGAAAAAAAGGATGCAAATTTCATATGGGTACAGTGTTGCATGACTGAGTATTTGTTATTCAAATTGTGAGAGCGCTGAAAGCTGAAAATTGGTCTGGGCAGGAAGGGGATGTAAGTGCCTTGTATTGAAGTAGTTAAAGATGTCACAATTAAAAAAAAAATCAATACAGTGAATAGATAGAATTATAGCAATTCTGCTTTTACTTGTGAATGTGTTTCTGTTCCCTAAGGTGGAAGCAGAAATGCCTCTAAAATACTGGCTGGCGCAATTCTTCTTAAGTATGAAGTACATTACCTTAAGGCAATGAAAAGACAGGAAATTAAGCCATTGGTTTTACAAGAAATGAAAGTTCCATTCACAGCTCAAAGTCTACTGTCCATATTTTGCATTCAGAAACAAGCATGAACTTAGATCTAATAATATTTAGGTATGCAAGAGGAATCTTACATATATCAGTTCAGTAACTGTGATAGTATTCTATGCTGATACTTTTTTGCTTTGAATATTAATTTTTTGCTGAAATGTCTGAATGATAACTACAGATAAGTTTGGTACTGATTCACAAGTGTACAGGTTATTAACATTTACAAATTTCTTTATCAAAAGCAAAGCATAACATAATAAAAGAGAAGCTGTAAAGGGTTTGGGACCATTTTAATAATTTATATTTAAGTTTAAACAATGCAAACTGACATTTAGGTTTCTTTTGGTTACTTTTATCAAATTTATATCATTTAAATCAGCATAATGTAGGATGCAAATATGGCTTTGCAAAAGAGACAGCACAGAGGTAGTTTGCTTCTATCGGTCTTTCTATTATTGAAAGTCCATACAAAGCCATACAGAGCAGAAAGGGTGAAGAGGTGAGTCAGACGAGTCTCTCCTCTGATACATTTAGTCATGTGTTTAATGTGGGCCTCAGATATTTATTTCTGTGAACAGTTTTTTTTTTTCTTCAAGAAAGTAATTAAGACTATACAGGTTATATGTGAAATGTAGTCCAAAACACCACCAGTCACCTAAGAATTGTAAATTAGAAATATACCTATACAATACTTTATGTTTACTTTACAAAGAACACTAAATTAAAAAAAAAATCAAATGTGTGTGTATGTGTGTTTGTGTATACAGTTCAATCTAAGTACATTCCTGCATCTGGATTTTAATTCACCAGCATTAACTTCTGCTATTTACAGCAGTTATATAATTTGGCTGTGTTGGTTGCTGAAATATGCAGGAATTTATGAGAATGTTCCACTAAAAAATAAATTTGCAGGATAAAAAAAATGTAGCTAATGTGTACTTCTGAGCAGGATAGAGCATACTATGTCTCTGAGAAGGAATTATTGATAAGAACAGTGAATGTATTAAGGAGATCTGGATTGGCAAATGAAACATTGGTACTAATATAAATAAAGCCAATGCTACTGGACAGGATATCCCATTGAAGAATAGAAAATCCAGAGTTTGAACAGAGTCAGAAGAAACTTGATTGGATAAACGTAATGTACAAAAGTCAGTGTAGGGACAATTTGAGTTTTTTTTTCTAACATAGCCCCTATTTAGCTAAATGCACAATCTCTTCAAATCACTCCTAGAATTAGTCTTGCTCATGTGAAATCCATGAAAGCTGCATTCTCATCAAGATTAAACATACCAGCGCACTGCTCTTTGTCTCCTGCAATGCAATGTTTAGCCCCTGGCAGTCATTCACCATGTGCATTTGTGAGGCCAGGCACTGATGTTGGATGAAAAGGCCTGGCTTCTGCTCTAATGCCCCGTACACACGGTCGGACATTGATCGGACATTCCGACAACAAAATCCATGGATTTTTTCGGACGGATGTTGGCTCAAACTTTTCTTGCATACACACGGTCACACAAAGTTGACGGAAAATCCGATCGTTCTGAACGCGGTGACGTAAAACACGTACGTCGGGACTATAAACGGGGCAATAGCCAATAGCTTTGGTCTCTTAATTTATTCTGAGCATGTGTGGTACTTTGTTCATCGGATTTGTCTACACACGATCGGAATTTAAAGGATAAGATTTTATTGTTGGAAAATTTTATAGCATGCTCTCAAACTTTGTGTGTCGGAAATTTCGATGGAAAAAGTGTGATGGAGCTCACACACGGTCGGAATTTCTGACAACAAGCTCCGATCACACATATTCAGTCGGAAAGTCCGACCGTGTGTACAGGGCATAATTCAGCCGAAAGGTGTTCTATCAGGTTGAGGTCAGGACTCTGTGCAGCCAGTCAAGTTCCTCCACCCCAAACTCACTCATCCATGTCTTTATGGACCTTGCTTTGTGCAGTCATGTTGGAACAGGAAGGGGCTATCCCTAAACTGTTCCCACAAAGTTGGAAGCATGAAATTGTCCAAAAAGTCTTGGTATGCCGATGCCTTAAGAGTTCCCTTCACTGGAACTAAGAGGCCAAGCCCAACCCCTGAAAAACAACCCCACATCATAATCCCCCCTCCACCAAATGATTTGGACCAATGCACAAAGCAAGGTCCATAAAAACATGGATGAGTGAGTGTGGGGTGGAGGAATTTGACTGGCCTGGATGGAGTCCTGACCTCAAAACAACAGAACACCTTGGGGATGAATTAGAGCAGAGACTGTAAGCCAGGCCTTCTCGTACAACATCGGTGCCTGACCTCACAAATGCACTTGAAAGAATGGTCAAACATTCCCACAGACACTCCTAAACCTTGTGGACAGCCTTCCCAGAAGAGTTGAAGCTGTTATAGAGGCAAAGGGTGGGCCAAATGAATTTTGAACCCTAAGGACTAAGACTGGGATGCCATTACAGTTTATGTGCGTTTAAAGGCAGGCGTCCCAATACTTAGGCCAATATATTATATATTGCTTGTGACACTGAGCATGGCTATGGACTTAGGGCTGGTTCACACCACAGATATGCAGAGAACATGTGTGAGGCTGCCTGCTGGCTAAGTGGGTAGCAATTCTGTCTAGCAGCACTGGGGTTGCTGGTTCAATTCCCTGACATGCTAATGCTTGTGTTGAAGTTTATATGTTCTCCCTGTGTGGGTTTCTCAATACAATCCAAAGACATGCTGGTATATTATTTTCTCCTGTCAAAATAGTCTCTAATGTAAGAAAGTTAGTTTTGGACTTTAGATTGGAAGCTCATTGCAGCCAGGGACTGATGTTAATGTTTGTTAGCACTAATCATGCCCAGGGACTTGGACATTTAAAATTGTAGGGTTTACACTGTACAGGTACATATGCTTAGAAAACTGTTGCTTTGTTTATGTGCATGCAAATGGACTTCGATCTTTGGCCTGTAGTTTTTGATAGTAGAAAAAAATCAAAAAGTAGATTTGATGCACACAGTGTGGGGAAATTAGCTCGTGGGGGTCACCTTTTCTGAATAACAGTCAGCAAATGGGCACTTTCTTCTGGTGGATGCCAGGTTTATTTGCAGGAGGTTTGCAAAATAAAAACAAACAGTAAATTAAATCCTTGCCGTCTGGCACTAACTAAACAAATAGTCTCCTCTCTATACAGTGCGGGGCTGGTCCCCAGAGCTCCTCTCACTCAGGTTCCTTCCTGAGTCTCAAAACCAGAGTGACCTGCTGTGCTCTCTACCTGGATATTTAAAGTGGAGTTCCACCCAAAAGTGGAACTTCCACTCATCAGATTCCTCCCCCCCTCCGGTGACACAGTTGGCACCTTTCAGGGGGGAGGGGGTACAGATACCTGTATATTACAGGTATCTGTACCCACTTCCGGCATAGATAGCCGCAGAATATGCGGTTATTTACACCACTTCCTACTCCCTCCCCGCTGCCTGCTGGGAAACACACAGGTCCCAGAGACAGCAGGGACCATCCGTATTGCGCTGCGCGACTCGCGCATGCGCAGTAGGGAACCGGGAAGTGAAGCCGCACGGCTTCACTTCCCGATTCCCTTACCGAAGATGGAGGTGGCAGCACCCGAGGACGGAGAGACGGTTCGGCCTCGGGTGCCGACATCGCGGGCACCCTGGACAGGTAAGTGTCCATGTTTTAAAAGTCAGCAGCTGCAGTATTTGTAGCTGCTGACTTTTAAAAAAAAATTTTTCGACGGCGCTCCGCTTTAAAGTCCAGCTGACTGTGGACTCCAGTGGACCCGAACATAGGGACCAGAACCCAGCCTGCCACAGAGGCTGGAAAAACCGGGCAGGATTCTGGTTCAGTCCCTTACAATGGAACGAATGCGAGGTGAAATGTACCTATTATCATGTATCTCACCTCGCATACTGTCACATATCCTCCCCCTCTGCTCAAGCCCCTGTGGCTGAGCACTTGACCCAACCATACAGTGCACGCGAGTGAGGGCATCTGAGTTATTTTGAAATTTTCTGGGCCTCCACTGTAAACCGAAATGGCTGTAAAGCCAGGAACCACCATCTCACACGGCCATTTTTCTCGCTGTTGTCACACATCCACTTTAGGGGAGCATGGTCGGTGACCAGTTTAAACGACCTCCCCAGTAGGTAATACCTTAGGGAGTCTAAGACCCATTTAATTTCGAGACACTCCTTTTCTACGATGGCATAGTTCTTTTCGTGCTTGTTCAGCTTCCGACTTAGGTATACAACTGGGTGCTCCTCACCATCCCTGTTCTTTGACAGTACAGCCCCTAGGCCCACCTCAGAAGCGTCTGTATGTATGACAAACGCCTTGCTGAAGTCCGGGGCCACTAGTACTGGTAACCCACAAGGGGTCTGCTTTAAATTCTGAAGGGGCCTCCTTGGCTTCGGGATTCCACTTGACCATGACCGACCCTCTACCCTTTGTCAGGTCGGTCAGAGGGACGGCCATGGTGGCAAAGTTGGGTATGAACCGTCTGTAATACCCCGTAATGCCCAGGAAGGCCCTCACTTGTTTTTTATTGATCGGTTGGGGCCATTTTTGAATTGCCTCAACCATATTGGTCTGTGGCTTGACCACTCCCAGGCCAATAATGTACCCAAGGTATTTGGCCTCCTCCAAGCCTATGGCACATTTTTTTGGGTTAGCCATAAGGCCTGCTTCCCTAAGGGAATCTATCACCGCTTGTACACGGAGCAGGTGCGATTCCCAATTTGGGCTGTGGATGACCACATCGTCCAAATATGCAGCTGCATACGGGCGAAGTGGTCTCAAGGCTTTATCCATCATTTGCTGGAATGAAGCAGGGGCTCCGTGCAGACCAAAAGGCATCCGCTTATACTGAAATGAGCCCTCAGGAGTGGAAAAGGCAGTCTTCTCCTTGGCCGATTCAGTTAGAGGTATTTGCCAATAGCCTTTCGTCAGGTCTAGGGTCATTATGTAGTGAGCCTGTCCTAACCTGTCCACGAGTTTGTCGACCCAGGGCATCGGGTACGCATCGAACTTGGACACACTGTTGAGTTTCCTGAAGTCGTTACAAAACCTGATAGTACCATCAGGTTTTGGGACCAGCACTATGGGGCTCAACCACTCACTGTTGGACTCTTCTATCACGTCCAACTCTAACATACTATTTATTTCCTTCGTGACTGCCTCTTGTCTGGCCTCTGGGATTCTGTGCGGTTTTGCATTTACGCAAACCCCTGGCTCCTTCACTATGTCATGTTGGATCATGTTGGTCAGGTACGACATTTTGGCTACTCTCAATGTCAGGGTCAGAGAAGGTCTCCTGTTCATTACCCTCAGGCTGAGAGCTAGCTTCTAGGTCCTCCGGCTCCCCAGCCATGACAGGGAAAGGAAGAGGATCTCCGGCTTCCTCGATCTCACCAACAGCATCCCCTTCCCTTTGGCAAAAAGGGTCTGGTGAGAGTTCCCGTTCTTCCCCAGCAGGCGGAGCTCTATCTACCAGGCTCCCTTTGCTCTCCCATAAATTCCAAAAATGTGGAAAATCTCTCCCCACTAAAGCTTCATGAAGCAGTGAAGGTACCACCCCCACTGAATGTGTTACACTGCCCCAGGGGGTATCAACCTAAACCACCGCTTTTTGGTAGTCCAGAGTGTCCCCATGGATGCAAATGACCCCAATAGTACTGGGGTGTAGTTTTGTGGGGTTCACACAGTCATTCCTGACTAGGGTCACCACACTACCAGAGTCTAGCAAGGCTGTGAGTGGCTTTCCATCCACTGAAATAACACACATCTGTTTTTCAATGCGACTCTGACATAATACAGTACATGCCCCCTGTGCAATCACAAGAAATGCGTCTTTTCATAAAAGCATAATCGCATTGCATAGGTTCATCATCTATAGGACAGTTTTCAGCAATATGCCCTAATACATGGCAACGAAAACACCGTATGTTGCCTACCCCCAGTCCTCTTAACGGCTCCAGAGACCTTCCTGGCTTCTTTGGCCAGTCTCGAGGTCTAGGACCCATAGTCTCATCATCTGTAACAACAGTCTTATCAAATTTGGTGACACCCAAGCATGCGAGTATCTCTGTCTTTAGAGTCTCATAGTCCTGGGCCTTATCTGGTTCTAGATCAAAATAGGCCTTTTGTGGTTCTCATGTTATAAATGGGGCCAACACACCCGCCCACTGCTCTTTTGGCCATCCCTCGCGGACAGCGATTCTCTCGAATGTCGCAATGTATGCCTTAACCTCATTGGCAGGTGTCATTTTCTGTAGGTGGTAGGATGCACGTACCAACATTGGTTCCACTGGCACAGGAGGTGCGGACCCCTTTTTCAGTTCCACCAGAGCCTCTGAGAACTGCCAGTTCATTTCCTGCTGGGCCTCTGCGACTTGGCGGTACATTTACTGCTGTGCTGCAGCGGCCTCTGCGAATTGGCGGTTGGTTTCCCTCTGAGCTGCATTGGCCTGTAGCAGGGCTTTTAACATTTCCTCCATCTTCAGAAAAGTGCCCGCTGAATCCACCACATGTGGGGAAATTTGCTTGTCACCTTTTCTGAATAACAGTCAGCAAATGGGCACTTTCTTAAAAATCTGGCGGATGCCAAGTTTATTTGCAGGAGGTTTGCAAAATAAAAACAGTAAATTAAATCCTTGCCATCTGGCACTAACTAAACAAATAGTCTCCTCTCTATACAGTGCGGGGCTGGTCCCCTTCACCCACAAAAACATGCAGCAAAGCAAACCTTTTAGTCCACCCAGAGCTCCTCTCACTCAGGTTCGTTCCTGAGTCTCAAAACCAGAGCGACCCGCTGTGCTCTCTTCCTGGATATTTAAAGTCCAGCTGACTGTGGACTCCAGTGGACCCGAACAACCGGACCGGAACCCAGCCTGCCACAGAGGCTGGAAAAACCGGGCCGGATTGCGGTTTAGTCCCTTACAATGGAACGAATGCGAGGTGAAATGTACCTATTATCATGTATCTCACCTCGCATACCGTCACAATAGCCAAGGGCTAACACAGTTGCAAATAGTATTATGTGTTCCTGCCCATCAGGTGCAATCACTTTAGACATACATGAAGAGACAGATTGAAAGATACTGGTGGGCGTGTACTTGTACTGGGCGTGTGTCAGTGTGCTAACAATACAACCTATCTTATATAAAGGGCTGCAGTAGGGGGTTCGTTTGGCCTGAGAAGGTCAGGATTTTTTGCTGTGATTTGAGGGGGGAGAAGGAAAGATTTTGTGCCTGTTGACAAACGCCCAACTAGGGCTGTTTGCTGCTGAAATTCTTGTGCATTTTTTCAATCAAAAGTGGGTTTATGTGGCCATGCTGTCAATGTGTGTGTATTGTTCCTGTCTGACCATGCAAACATGGTTTGGGAACATGTGCTGACCTTCTACTCTTTTATCTCATTGCTTAATCATGTACACAGAAATGCAACTTCCAGCAGAACATGGTCACCAATGTATGTATATGTGTGGATTTGTGGGGTGGTGGCAGGTGTTATATTTTGAACATGTGGCTTTTTTAGTATTATGTTGGAATGCTTTGTAAGAATAATGACTGTTAAGTATATTTCTAGAATCTTGCAGATAAAAATGTGATGTGTTGCCTGTTACACACTGAAAGTAAAGCTGTGTCCAATTTAAGGTTTAGACAAATTTTAGATTGTAAGCTCTTATGAGCAGGGCCCTTAAAACTAATTGCTAACTGTTTTGCTAAATATAGCACCATATATCCTGTAGAATTTTTTTGAAGCAAGTAAATGAATGTACATCATTTTGTTTCTGCTGGCAAAATAAAAGTACATTATTGAGCTTGTTTTTTTTTTTTTCTTTCTTCTTTTTAATTAGTTTAGGGCAGTGGTTCTCAACTCCAGTCCTCGGGACCCACCAACAGGCCAGATTTTAAGTGTTACCTTGGGGAGTTGCAGACTAGAATACTGCAATCACTGAGCAACAAGTGATATCACCTGTGATGTATTTCAGGTATCTTGCAAACCTGGCCGCCTGTTGGTGGGTCCTGAGGACTGAAGTTGAGAACCACTGGTTTAGGGGGTGGTGGTTTTGGGGAAGTGCAAGATCTTTTATATCTTAGGCTGCTTTCACACTGGAGGTGCTTTACAGGCACTATAGCATTAAAAATTGTGTCTGTAAAGAGCCTCTCCTCTCATTACAGTGTGTACTGGCCCTGACCCTAGGTTCACACCTATGCATTTTCTAGTCCGTTTTGCAGTTTTCAGAAACACTCTACAGTCCATTTAACATGGTTTCTATGGTACTAGTTCACATCTATGCGTTTTGCGGCCAGTGCGTTTTTGGAAACGCTCGAGGACTTTTTTATGGGATTTGCAGGTAATAGATTTAGATGGAACTGCACCAAAAATGCAACTGTTGCGTTTTTGATGTGATTTTTGATGTGTTTTGCAGTTATTATTTTAACACTGTATATATAGCTGGTTGCTAACCGGGGGTCGGGAAGCCAGCTGCCTTGTCCTTAACAACCAATGAATCTTCAGCTGTCAGCGGCTTCCCAACTGAAAGTAAAAAAAAATGCCAGCCAAAAAAAATTGCAAAAAAACTGCATGGAGGTCCCCCAAGGTCTATACCAGGCCCTTCAGGTCTAGTGTGGATTCGGAGGGGATCCCCCTATGCCAAAATTTAACAAAAATGGCTTGGGGTTCCTCCCAGTCCATTACAAGGCCATAAAGTCTTTAAAAGGATGATGTACAGCTGGTTCTTAAAAGTCCCACATATCTATGTTGGATACAACAACGCGGAGTGGCTATGGGGGCGAAATTCGCACCTAGTCTCGCGAACCTATTCATGGCCAAGTGGGAGGAGGATGTCGTCTATGTCCATGAAACCAGTTCTCTGGTTCTATGGACTGGGTACATAGACGACATCCTTCTCCTATGGAATGGTACCATGGAGACACTCGAGGAGTTCTTCGTGAGTTTGAACGCAAACGATAGAGGTATATCTTTGTCTTATGAAGCCAGTGAAACGAAAATCCACTTTTTAGACTTACAGATAGAGATAATAAATAAGCAATTTAGATTCAGCACATATTTCAAACCCACAGACCGCAACTGGTTCATTCCTGTAGATAGTTGTCATCATGTCTCATGGCTTAATGCGGTCCCTCGGAGCCAGTTTTTGAGACTCCGACGGAATTGCACGGATACAGAAGTATTTCTTGAACAGGCCAAGATTTTAAAATCTAGATTCATGGATAAGGGTTATGATACTGATGGCCTAGATCACGAAATCCAAAGAGCTATCAACACAGATAGGAAATCCCTACTGGAAGTTAAACCTATGAGAGAACCTGACGGGAAATTTAGGTGGGCCATGCTGACGGCTTTTTCAACACAGCACAGACAAATCAAAAATATTATGAGAAAACATTGGGGCGTCCTCAAGCAAGACAACATTCTGGGTCCACTTATCCCAGAAGAAGCCAATGTTATCTTCAGGGGTGTACCATCATTAAAAGGTTGGATAGCCCCTAATATCATAAATCCCCCCACCCGCCCCTCTTTCTTTCATGATTGGACTGGCTTTTTTCCTTGCAGGAAATGCGTGGTATGCCAGCATAATGCTGTTAGAACACGTAAAGTGACAGAGTTCGCTTCCACGACGACGGGAAAGAGATACACTATAAAACCATTCTGCACATGCAGCACGAAATTTGTAGTGTATCTCATTACCTGCCCCTGCCATAAACAATATATAGGCCGTACTACCAGGACATTCTCGATTAGGGTGGGGGAACACATTGCCCTAATTAAAAGTAGAGACCCCAAACATACGGTCCCGAGACATTACAAAGAATTCCATGGTGGAAATCCAGATGGATCACAGTTTGTCATTATTGACAAATATACACCACCATGGAGAGGGGGTTCTAAAACAAGGGGGGTATCCCGCCTGGAAATGTTCTGGGCATATGAGCTACAGACTTTTGCCCCTCTAGGGCTAAATGTAGAGATAGATGTCAATGCTTTTCTAGACGAATCATAAGGTGTATAGTTTACGTTTTTATAATTTACGATTTGCTGGCACATCTGTATGGTCTGATTTTTGAGTATGTTCTTTATTGGATAGTAACTATAGATGTGAATTATGTATACTCATGTGAATCCAGTTCATCGAATTCCCTTCATTGAGTATGATGTATGGGTTTTATACATATGCACCTTTTTGTATTTTCTTGTTCTTATAGATTTTATACACAACCTGGTTCGTCCAGGTTGTCTATGATTTTTTGAACGGGATATATAGAGCATACATCTGCACATATGGAGACACATTTAGGTTGATTATTAATATTTCTCATAACCATTTGGACCGAGCAGTGGGAGTGCCCTTACATGTATTGTTACTTTTTCAAATTGAACAACAAAGGCTGTGCCCACGAGTAATCAACCTTCATAAGAACATGTGTTTCTCTCATTAACAATTGCGTTGATATATTCTTAAATGTGCCAAGTTGCTTTTACTGGTTGCATGATACATGGTGGAACGCACGCTTCCGGTCGTTCCATTGAAACTGGAACGCAAGCCATCCCACATTGAGGCTATCTCTAACTTGCCATTACATCGAGAGCTTCCGGCCAACCACTGTTGGAACGCAAGCTACGAGATCCATAGAAGTGCACTTCCGCTCTCGCGTCATGACGTCACAGCGTCATGTCGCGAGATTTGCTGGGATCCGTCTCCACACACATTGGGAGACAACCAATACTTCAAAAACCACAAACACAAGTGGTTATATAATTCAAGATCACTTTCATTACATTATATAAATGGAAACCTCGGTAATATTAGATACATGGGGAACACTAGGCCACAACACTGGGAGGTGGAACGCATAGCACACCCACCGAATGGAGGCCTGGAACGCACGCGGGTCCGCCATCTTGGGCAACCCGGAAGTGCTAATTTACAGAATTGAATGGGCTGGAGTCACATCAAGAGGATTACAGTACCTATATTAGGGAATCAGGCTGCAGTGGAGGGTACCCCAGGACGAAGTCTTTTCAGACGAAACGCGTCGGGAGGACTCCACTGCCACCTTCTTTTATGTACAAGTGCTTTTTATCATCTTAACATGTAAGTGTATTTCTTCTTTTTTAATAAAATACGGTTTCTACGGTATCACACTATGTGGCCCTTTTTATACCCTTTATGAGCCATATGCGGGGAGATCCATTGTTACATTTGGAGAAGATACGTCTTCAGGAACCCCCTGTGATCCCTTCAGGCTGTCAAGGTCTTCCCACTATTGCCAGTGAGCAATAAAAGCCGGTTTGACCCTCACAGTATACACTGTCTTGGGTTCAAACCCTCCGGTAAGCCTCCATCTTTACTGGCTGAGGGAATTGCACGTTTGTAAAGACACTGTGGTGTGATGTTTAAGAGCTGGTCCATCCATGCACTATCCAACATAGATATGTGGGACTTTTAAGAACCAGCTGTACATCATCCTTTTAAAGACTTTATGGCCTTATGCTGGTGAAGGTGCTTTATACATCACTCACAAGTGGTGACCAATTCAGTCTCTAATTCACGGACTTCTTTATTTGAATCAAATTTATATCCATTTAAGTTTTTCTAATGTTAGACATTTATCTGTGTTCTTCCTTTTAGATAAACTGTATGTAGAGCATTGGCTCTTCACCTCATTAGTTTGAAGGTGCCTCTTCCATTTAGCGCTACACGTTTTGGTTTCTATTGATTTGTTTGGCAATTATTCTTTTTGCGGTGTTAGCGGCTTATCATTTTCGAGCAAGTGCAAATTTACTACTGGTGTGGTTTTGCCATTACAAGGCCCTTTGGGTCTGGTATGAATATTAAGGGGAACCCCGCATCAAAAGAAAAAAAATTGCATGGGGTTCCCCCCAAAATATTAAGGGGAACTCTGGGCCAAAATTTGAAAAAAAAATGGTGTGGAGGTCCACTCTAAAATCCATACCAGACCCTTATCTGAGCATGCAGCCTGGCAGGCCACAGGAAAACCAGGCCACATTCCCTCAACATGGGGAGGGTGCTTTGGAGTAGCCCCCCAAAGCACCTTGTCCCCATGTTGATGGGGACAAGGGCCTCATCCTCACAACCCTTGCCCGGTGGTTGTGGGGGTCTGCGGGCAGGGGGCTTATCGGAATCTGGAAGCCCCCTTTAACAAGAGGGCCCTCAGATCCGGGCCCCCCTCCTTTGTGAATGGGTATCGGGTACATTATACCCCTACACATTCACTAAAAAAGCAGTGAAATGTGACAAAAGACAATAGCCGGTTTTTGACAATTCCTTTATTTAAAATGTCTTCTTCTTCACCCCGCTCCTTCCTCCAGTCTTCCTTCGGTTTTCTCCTTTTTCCTCCAGCTTCTTCTTCCTCCGGTCTTCCCCATCTTCCTCCAGCTCTGGTCTTTCTCCTCATCAGGAGACCCGCTCCCTTGTGACATCACTGACACATCATGCCCATGCGGTAAAGTCACAAGGGGCGGGGTCTCCGAGTCACATCATCGCAGCATCGGAGGAGGTTCGATTTTTGAATGTTCAGCCTGAGTGGCGGCGGGAGCGGCGGAGGAGAAAGACTGGGGGAAGAAGAAGCCGGAGGAAGATGGAGAAGACCGGAGAAAGAAGCGTACATGGGGACAAGGTGTTTTTGGGGGACCTCAAAGCACCCTCCCCTTGTTGAGGACATGTGGCCTGGTACAGTTCAGGAGGGGGGCACTCTCTCGCCCCTCTTTTTTCCTGTGGCCTGCCAGGTTGCATGCTCGGATAAGGGTCTGGTGTGGATTTTGGGAGGGGACCCCCATGCCATTTTTTTTACATTTTGGTGCAGGATTCCCCTTAATATCCATACCAGACCTGAAGGGTCTGGTATGGATTTTGGGGGGGACCCCTATGCCATTTTTTTACAAAAAATTTGGTGTGGAGTTCCTCTTAATATCCATACCAGACTCAAAGGGCCTGGTATGGACCAGTGGGGGGAACCTACACCATTTTTTCTTTGATTTTAACACTATATTGCCGGTAACCGGCAATTCATTACATTACAGCCGTGAGCAAATTTGGATGAAATGTTTTCCTTTAGAAATATCATTTTGCTGTGGTATAGTAATAAACATGGGAAAGGTGCACCACTTTACAGGCATACTAAGGACACCCCCCAGGCACGATATTTTAAGGAATTTTACATTTTTATTATTTCAATTTAGGCATTGTTAACCTCCCTGGTGGTATGAATATTTCTGATTTTTGATGCTGAAAGTGGTACAATTATTTTGCACAGAAATTTGGTGTTTTATATTGTAGGCCTGTAATTCTTAGGAATAACTCACTTAAATCTGTCCAAACAAGAGTCTAGTAGACATCCCGGGTATGATAAAGTTTGTAAAACAAAATAAAAAATTATAATATAATAAATAACTATAAATAATTATAACAAATAATAATATAATAATAATTATTCAATAATGTAATCAAATCAAAAACACTGAGTTGCAGAATTGTCGCTTTTGTTACTTTTAGTGTTTTATGACGGATTTCCCCACAAATCACTATCGCTCAATTCTGCAAGTGATTCTAATTTATTATTGCTGTTTTCTAGCTGGTCTAAACCTGCTTTTGATGTAAAGGGATGGTTTTGGTTGCTATGGACAATCTCCAGTTTTCAGGCAGAAAGAACAGTTTTTATAATATAAAACTGCATGCAGGACACTGGACAGACCACTAGGGACAAAGGGGATGTTAAATTATTTGAAACAGTACTGTAATCTGTAAGATTGCAGTATACTGTATCTATACTGTGTGTTTTACTTTTTGAATTTGGCACCGAACTCCGTCCCCGTGCGTCGCAACGCTCGCAGGGAACGGAGCTCGGCACTGTGAATCAAGTGAGACACGGCGGCTCGCAGATCACAGCGGGGAGACATCGCAGGATCCAGGGGACAAGGTAAGTAACCTCTACAAGGATCCTGCGATGCGACCCCGAGTTTGGCTCGGGGATACCGCTTTTGGTATTGAAAATCCACCCCAAGCCAGACTCAGGAATACCGCCAGGGGGGTTAAAATCACTGCTCCTGAAAAAACGTCTGTTTTAAAACCATTTTTTCCAATTGATACAAGTCCCCTGGGGCAGGACCCAGGTCCCCATATACTTTTTATGGCAAAGAACTTGCATTTAAGCCTTCAGTGAGAACTTTGGATTTTGCAGGTTCGAGCCCCATTGACTTCCACTATTCCCGCATATGTGATCTGACAGACATTTTTGCCCACAATAGCACTGTTTTCCATTTGCATTAGTGTTCAGTTTCTGAGAGCTAAAGTCTTAATTGGCCTTAATTGGGTGCTATTTTCTGGGACTGCAGGATCATTTTTCAGCGCTATAGTAAATGACCCCCTCTATGTGCACTTGGGAGTTGTATGCGATCCAGGAATGCCAAACCTTAAGGAAATTAGTATGGGTGTCCTCCAGAATGGAGGTGTGCTTCTCATGCACCATTGTGCCTATAAGCCTGTGTCGCACTTCTGTGAAATTGAGGAATGGTTGTTTCAAAGCTCTAGCCAGAGTTTGTCGAGCAGCATGGAACACAAACCCCACCACCTTTCTCGGATTTACAGTTAGTGATGGAATCGGTTCATGAAATAGGGCTTCCCAGGGATTGTGGGCTAAAGTGATGTGAAGGACTGATCTGATCATGGTATAGACCAGTGTCCAAAACTGAATGGCCTTGGAACAGGAACACCAAATGTGAAATAGAGTGCCTCGCTCTCTGCAGCCTGAGAAGCACATGGGGGACAACGATGGAATTAACTTAGACACGCATTTAGGGGTCCTGTAGATTGTTTGGAGTCAGAAAGATGCCATATTGTCTGTACAGACTGATCTCAGACAATATATATTTTGCATACAGCAATATTTACAAATAAACATCAGACCTGCCCCCACGAAGACTGTTGATCTGATAACTGGTGGAGCTAATGATCAAAAAGCAGTAGTTGAAGAGGAGAAAGCACATATTCACATTAAAGTTAGTTGTTCCTCTCCAGCTGAGACCCCACCAAACTTCCTGCTGCTTAATGCTGCACATAAAATGTGACTTCTGCAGTTGGCTCTCCCAGTACATACAGTATACACATGAGCCTGAAGTGACTGCTGATGACATCTTTCTGGTTCATTTGTTGTTTTCCCAGTGCATCCTGGGATATATCATACCTCAAATACCTCCAAAACAAAGCAAAGCTAACTCTGAATAAGTACCCCTCAACAGCTGCAGGTACTGTTTGGAAGCTCTTTGGTAGATCTCTATGGAGATGCTTTGAAGCACCAAGACAGCAATACGGGGTGTAAATTCTGAAGCAAAGTAAAGCAGCTCAAACTTTACAGTGTGTACAGGACTGTAAGGTAATCGTTTTATTTAGTGATAGCTGTTTTGATTGGCATTCAGAATGCTTTAAAAACACGGGTAAAAGGGTTTTGTTTTCCTTTGAGTAACAGCAAGAGATGGAGGGGAGCAGTGACTGGCTGCCACCACAGCTGCAGAAGACCAGCTACTAGAAACAGGGTTAAAGGAGACTTTGGATTAGCTGGCCAGGAGGGCTGCAGGATCTGAGCACTAAGCAGGATTTCTTGTGCCACATGGACTCACAGTAACAGAGTGGCTACTCAGTGGGTGATGTGGACTATATTGGGTCTGGGGAGGATAAATATACCAAGAGCCCCAGGGCCATAGGCAGGGTTGCACTGTGTATGTGGGCCCTAAGTATTACTAGAGCCTGTGAGCCTGCTGTATGTACGAGGCTGCAAGTGGGCTGTCATTTATGCTACAGAAAGCTCCAAGGAGGGCCATTTGCTGCCGGTGATTTGCCAGGACCAGGTGTCTGTAAATCCATGGTGCAAGAGAAAAATTGGAAAAAATTGGATTTTGTTCAGGCATGTCAGTGCTGCTATGTCCAGGTACAGGACTGGGTTATCACTTCTGCGGGGCAGAGGGGACCACACAATCCAGCCACTCCTTCAGGGGCTATGGTACTACAGAGGGTAAAGTGAATCTATAAATGTAAGGATGTACAGTATCCTTGTTTTACAGGAAGAGGAGTTTGACATTTCAGGAGTAGACTTACTTCTACATAAGAGTTAGGCAGGCCATAGACGGTTCAAATTTCTTTCCTGCAACCACATACGTATGATTCCCCAAAGAACACAGACAGTGCTGACAGGGGAATCCCTCCTGCCAAGCAAATGTCTGCTCCTGGCAAGGAGGGCTTTGCCTGACCCCCCCCCCCCCCTCCAATTTGATTTGAACCATCTATGACCGGCCTAAGTCATTTGAAATCTCAACTAACTGCAGGGTTCTGTGTATTGCTTTCTGTCTCCTACATCTTCTGTCATTTTTTGGGACTTTTGGTTTCTCCAGACCCTATGCACATAAGTATTTCATAGAAGTTAGTAAATGGGGGCCATATACAGGGTAAACTGGCAAGACAGAACTGGGTTTTACAGCTTCATGTTAGATATACTGTAAATAGAATAATTATTGTAGTACATGTTTTAGTGTTTTTCTTCAGCGTAGGTCATGGCTAGCCTCTGTTGCAGTGAAGTGTATCTAGTAGCATTGGTTTTATCTGTCCAGCTGTATACACCCTCAACAGCAAGCATCCCCAAAATAGCCTGCATTTAACTGGTGTCTATGCCTTACTGAGAAGAAACTGTTGCATTCAAAATTCACTCGTCACTTGGGCTATCAGAAGTAGATGCCACTAAAATTGTTTAAAGGCTCTGGAGGATCCTGTGCACAGAAACACTAAAAAATTTCTCATGATGGGTTCCATCCATCAAAAATAAGTGATTACAATGTTCAATATGGAAAGCATCTCCCTGAGCCACAGTCTACTGGGGAATGTCCTAGCATTTTTTCAAGTGTACTGAGATAGAACAGACCTTCTGTCTTGTTGAACATGGATCTTGTGAGCCTTTTACCAGGAAGATTTGGGACATGAGCCAGGATGTCTGGGAATCACACTTACATCACAGAGAGAGAGAGAGAAATACTTTTGATCTATGAATAACTGTTTCTTTATTATACTACTGTGTAGAGTGCTGAATATAAAAGATGGGGGGAAAATAAAGCATCTAATAAAATGTTTTGCAGCTTTCTTCACATCTGAAAGGAACATTTTTTTTATGTACTCATTACAAAACCTCACTGTGTAAATAGTGTTCATCATTTGCAAACGGCATAAAATACCTTTAGTATACAAAAAAGAAAATAGAAAACATTCCAGTATCATTTATATAATAAAAATATCAAAGAGTTTATTGTATATGCCAATTTTTAAAGGAACACGAGTAAAGCCTTGTACACACGATCGGATTTTCCGCAGACAAAACTTCTGACTTTTGTCCGAAGGCGTGTGCCTGGATTTTGTCTTGCATACAAACGGCAAGGAATTGTCGGCCAACAAACACGAATGTAGTGATGTACTACATGGTTATTCAGCTCTTTAGCACCACCCTTTGGGCTCCTTCTGGTAATTTCGTGTTAGTAGAAGTTTGGTGAGTGTTGATTCACACTTTTCATTTAGCGCTTTTCAGTTTGCACTTTTCATTTCATGCTTTTCAGTTCGTTTCTGAGCGGCCGTTCGTCAACCAGACACGTTGCGGAATCGGAGGAGATAACGTGTTATTTATTATTGGTCTTGGAGTTATTGCTTTGACCCAAGTCCAGTCCAGGAAAAGGAGGAGTTCTTGGACCAAAAATTGGTTGCTTTATTAATCATGACCAATTATGTCATATGCCTTTGCTGCGGGAGCTCCAGGAGAATAATCCAGATGATTTTAGGAATTATCTCCTTATGATGGACCCCTGCTTTCCCCTGCTTTCACCAACTCTTGGCATTGTTGACCCCCTATATTAAGAAGCAGGACACATGCATGAGGCTTTTATTTTATTTTTTGGTTGAATAATAATGATTTGATTTGTTATATTTTCTATATTTTTGGATGCATAGACTACACTTGGTTAAGTTCTATTGGCAGATAGCATGTCTAATTTTATCTGTTCTTTTTTTAATGCACAATAAAAAATTGTGGAGAATAATACTTGGCTATGTGTTTTACTTCAAATGACAGTTTGGGAGTAGGCAGTTATGCCGCGTACACACGGTCGGACTTTTCGTCTACAAAAGTCTGACGGACGCCGACGGACTAAAGCTGACTGACAATCCGATCCTGTGTGGGCTTCCCCGGACTTTCAGCAGACTTTTCCAGCCGCAAATCTGACGGACTTTAGATTTGAAACATGCTTCAAATCTTTACGTCGTAACTACGCCGGACCCAGAAATCCGCTCGTCTGTGTGCTAGTCCGACGGGCAAAAACCCACGCTAGGGCAGCTATTGGCTACTGGCTATCAACTTCCTTATTTTAGTCCGGTGTACGTCATCACATACGAATCCGTCTGACTTTTGTGTGATCGTATGTAGGCAAGTCCGTTCGTAAGAAAGTCTGCCGCAAGTCCGCCAAAAGTACGCCAAAAGTACGCCAAAAGTCCGACAAAAGTCCGTCGAAAGTCTGTCAGACAGGCTGTCGGACTTTTGTAGACAAAAAGTCCGACCGTGTGTATGCGGCATAACATTTAAAAAATACAATGTAAAATTGACAAGGGACACCAATATAGTTTGATCTTTGATCTTAAAAAATACTGGATAATGGTGTTGTGGTAACTTGCCCAAAAAATAAAAAAAAAAACATAATAATATTATTCTTGATATCACTAGAAAAAAAAAGCCTTTGAAAATGTGTTTGCAATAACTCCATCAGTATCACCAGCAAAGCAGCTTCATTATTATCCCATTAAAGAAGAAGAGAATGTGCGCTGCATTATGAGACTTCATAATTTGCCACGTCACGAATGTTAATTCTCCATTACGAACGCTAGTTTACAAGACCAACCGATTCTGGCTCGTCCTTGCTTCCTAGCATGCGTGTTTGTACATTGGACTTTTATCCACACGCTCGGAAAATCTGACAACAGACATTTGTCCACGGAAAATTTTAAAACCTGCCATCCAACATTTGCCTGCGGAAAATCCGACAACAATTGTCCGATGTCCCAAATCTTCCTGGTAAAAGGCTCACAAGATCCATGTTCAACAAGACAGAAGGTCTGTTCTATCTCAGTACACTTGAACAAATGCTAGGACATTCCCCAGTAGACTGCGGCTCGGGGAGATGCTTTCCATATTGAACATTCTAATCACTTACTTTTGATAGCTGGAACCCATCATGAGAAATTTTTTAGCGTTTCTGTGCACAGGATCCTCCATGTACTACATGTACTACAATAATTATTCTAGTTACAGTATATCTAACATGAAGCTGTAAAACCCAGTTCTGTCTTGCCAGTTTACCCTGTATATGGCCTCCATTTACTAACTTCTATGAAATACTTATGTGCATAGGGTCTGGAGAAACCAAAAGTCCCATAAAATGACAGAAGATGTAGGAGACAGAAAGCAATACACAGAACCCTGCAGTCAGTTGAGATTTTAAATGACTTAGGCCGGTCATAGACGGTTCAAATCAAATTGGAGGGGGGGGGGGGTCAGGGAAAGCCCTCCTTGCCGGGAGCAGACAATTGCTTGGCAGGAGGGATTCCCCTGTCAGCACTGTCTGTGTTTTTTGGGGAATCATGCGTATGTGGTTGCAGGAAAGAAATTTGCACCGTCTATGGCCTGCCTAACTCTTATGAAGAAGTAAGTCTACTCCTGAAGTGTCAAACTCCTCTTCCTGCAAAACAAAGATACATCCTTACATCTATAGATTCACTTTACCCTCTTTAGTACCATACCCCCTGAAGGAGTGGCTGGATTGTGTGGGCCCCTCTGCCCCGCAGAAGTGATAACCCAGTCCTGAACCTGGACATAGCAGTGACAGTTGGAACAAGCAAAAAGTTCTTTTGAGGCACTGACATGCCTGAACAAAATCCAATTTTTTCCAATTTTTCTCATACACCATGGATTTACAGACACCTGTTCCTGGCAAATCACCGGCAGCAAATGGCCCTCCTTGGAGCTTTCTGTAGCATAAATGACAGCCCACTTGCAGCCTCGTACATACAGCAGGCTCACAGGCTCTAGTAATACTTAGGGCCCGCATACACAGTGCAACCCTACCTATGGCCCTGGGGCTCTTGGTATATTTATCCTCCCCAGACCCAATATAGTCCACATCACCCACTGAGTAGCCACTCTGTTACTGTGAGTCCATGTGGCACAAGAAATCCTGCTTAGTGCTCAGATCCTGCAGCCCTCCTGGCCAGCTAATCCAAAATCCTTAGTGACTGGCAATCTTTCATGAGCACAACATCACCAGGTTTAAGATTAGGCTTTTCAGTGTGCCACTTTCTCCTTACTTGTAAAGTAGATATATTTTGTTCCCTCCACTGGTTCCAGAAGGTATTGGCAAGTTTGTACTTGTCTCCAGGGGCGTCGTTAGGGGGTGGCTATTGGGGCTATAGCCCCGAATCTGGGGGCCATAGCCCCGAGTCTCCTACCGCAGGGGTCCCTGCCTAACCACCGGGCCGCGAGTGCAGTGGACGGGCTGCATGACGGGGCCGAGCAGGCAGGTAAAAGAAGCGAGCGAGCGAGCGAGTGGGCGGGCGGGCGAGCAGAGATTACATCATCTCTCTCCGCCCACCCGCCCCGCATCAGTACACTTCCGCCTTGCGAAGTGGCTATGTATACGGCGGGAGACAGGCAGCGCTGCGCTGTATTATTCCCCGGCTAGCAGGGAGCAGGTGGGGCCAGGAGCTCCACTGCTGCTCTGACCCCGCCCAATGTAGACCGCACGTTCGGAATTCGGGAGGCCACAGGATATGAGCTGAGATCGGAGCGGGAGGGAGCGGCAGTGGTGGTGAGAGCCAGAGGCTTTGTAGCTGGGATCCGAGTGGGAGAGAGCAGGTGCCCACTGTGCTGAAAGCCAGCGGATGGTGAGCCCAGCTGGGCAGGACCAGGTAGGTCCTTCTCCCCAAATACTCTGCCTGTGAGTGTGGACTAAATCCTGATCTGGCTGTGGCTGAACTGTTCACCAATTAGAGCACTAGCAAGCACCACCACCACTGGTACTGGCACATCATCCACACAGACATGATGAAATGCACCACTGCTTGTTGGGCTTCCTTTAGGCCTAGTTCCCATCTATGCGGGTTTGCGGCCTGTTTTTGCGCTGGGATGGCAGCACATTTATTTAATCGGGCTGCCATGCCTGCAGAAAAAAGGTGCATGCAGCAATTTAAGCGGCCTTGAAATCGCATGGTGCTTTTTGCATTGTGCAATTTCCCTGCAATTTCCCTGCAGGTCCTGCACCCACAATCGCGCTGCATTTTTAGAAGCGTGGGGGTGCCATTAGGAATTTATTTTTTAAACAGCAGCATGTGCAGGAATCTAAGCAATTCCAGCACCCAGAGTCAAAACATGCTGCTGTTTAAAAACACACAAGGCTGCCATTCATTCTTAATAGCACCCCCACACATCTAAAATTGAACTGCAGGGAAATCGCAAAGTGTAAAAGCTGCTGCGTTTCTCTAAAAATGCAGGCACAGCAGCCCATTCAAAGGAATAGTCTGCCATGCCTGCGCAAACATGCACTGTAAACCCACATAGATGTGACCTAGGCCTAAAGTGTTAGTAAAGTCATTTTTTTTAAATGAAAAAGCTGGACCCCCTGCAGGTTTAACCGCTTGCCTACTGGCCACTTTTTTCAGTGTGAGGAAAGGAATGCCGATAACCGGCAAATGTGTTTACATCTCGATCAGTTGTGATTGGACACAGCTGGTCACGTGGTAAAGAGCTGCTGTTATTGGTTCTTTACCCCAATCTGTGATCAGCTGTGTTATAGAGTGAGCTGGGTGTGCACCGCAGTGAGCACAGTTTTGGGAGGATGTCAATAGACGCCCTCCTAGAACTGGATCGCACTGTTGAACCACTTCATTATATATTACAATATAACAATAGAAATAATGCACTTCAATCACCCTGACACCATATCAACCATGGTGCCATGATGATTGAAGCGCCAACACCAGCCACTGCACAAATTGCCCCGCGAAAAATTTATTAATACACCCCCCCCCCCCCGTGCCTGCAAAAAGGTTGGTGCCGCTGCTATGGGCTTTAGCCCCAGATCTTTTGCAGACCTAGCAACGCCCCTGCTTGTCTCCATTGACGTTTGTAAAGGTCCTTCTCACAAAACTCTCCAGCCGGAGCACCGGCAAGACTAGTCTTTTGCGTGAGTAATATGGCAGGTGTGAGGAATACTGGATCCTCAGAGTCACTTGAAATGGATGTCAAAGGTCTGGCGTTAATGATAGCTGTAACTTCTGCTATAAATGTCACTAAACATTCGTGAGTAAGTCTTGCAGTTCCTACTTGTAGGAAGATAGAATCAAGAATTCTGTGGGCTATGCCTATCATCCTCTCCCAAACACCTTCCATGTGAGAAGAGTGAGGTGGGTTGAAGATCCACGTGCAGTCTTGTTCACTCAAGTATCTTTCTACTCTGAGAACATCCAAATTAGAAGGAATTTGACGTTCTTTTACTGCTCCTACAAAGTTAGACCTTCTGTCAGAGTGAATGAGTCTCACTGGGCCTCTGATTGCAATGAGTTCAGCTAGCTCTGTGGCTAATACTGCAGCACAAAGTTCCAGCCTGGGTATGGTGAATTCGGGACATGGTGCAAGTTTTGCTTTTCCTATTACGAACCCTATGTGGCATTGTCCTTTAGTGTCTATGGTTTTCAGGTAAGCTACAGCAGCAATTGCTTTAACAGAAGCATCTGAAAACACACAAAGTCTTTGCATCTGAATGTCAGCAGATGACAGAGGAGCATATGGTCGTGGAATTTTAAAGTTGGATAGAGCTGTTAGTGAGTCCTTCCACTCTAGCCATAGGTTCTTCCTATCGGTGGGCAGAGGGTGGTCCCAATCTAGGGACTCACAGGTTAAGTCTGTCAGTAGTGCTTTACCCTGAATGGTGACAGGTGCTGCAAAGCCTAAGGGATCATACAGGCTGTTTATGGTAGACAGGACACCTTTACAGGTAAAGGGTTTTTCTTCTGTGTTTACTTGGAAAGTAAACGTGTCAGATCTGAAGGCCCAAAGCAAACCAAGGCTGCGTTGCATGGGAAGTGAGTCTGTGCCTAGATCTAAGTCCTTTAACTCGTTAGAACAATCTTGGACAGGAAAGGCTTCTAAAACTTCTCTACTGTTGGAAGCAATCTTGTGGAGTCTTAAGTTGGAACAAGCAAGCATTGCCTGAGTTCTTTTGAGGAGACTGATTGCGGCTTGATTTGTGGGTAGTGATTTCAAGCAATCGTCTACATAGAAATCCTTGTTCACAAACTGTCTGACATCTGACCCATACTCTGACTCTCCCACTCTAGCAGAATGTCTGAGGCCATATATTGCAACTGCAGGGGAAGGACTGTTGCCAAATATGTGTACCCTCATGCGGTATTCTGTGATGTCTCCAGAGGGGTTGTTGTCCCTGAACCAAAGAAACCTCAGAAAGTTACGGTGTTCTCCTTTAACAAGAAAGCAATAGAACATTTTCTGTATGTCTGCCATGAATGCGGCTGAATCTTTGCAAAAGCGAAGAAGTACTCCTAATAGTCTGTTGTTAAGATCAGGGCCAGAGAGGAGGACATTATTTAGAGAGACACCCTCATGTTTGGCGCTAGAATCGAACATCACTCTAATCTGCCCTGGCTTCTTTGGGTGATAGACTCCGAATATGGGTAAGTACCAACATTCCTCTTTGAGGTTTGGGGCTATCTCAGCATGACCATTCTGGAATATTTTCTCCATGAAGGAAAAGAAATGTTCTTTCATCTCTGGTTTCCTTTGAAGATTGTGTCTTAGGGAAGTGAGACGTTTATATGCTAGTTCTCTATTGTTAGGCAAATGTCGTCTTTGTGGTCTAAAGGGAAGAGGTGCAATCCAGCTATTAGTCCCGTCTTTCTCCATACTCTTTTCCATAATTTCTAAGAAGAGCCTATCCTCAATGGACATTGCTACCTGGTTATCTTCCTTTGTTCTCCTGAACACTGTGCTTCCTAAGTCACTTTGGTCTTCATCATAGGTATTGCTGTTACAGAGGGGACTTAGAAAGGGAAGAGGTACAGGGTTGTTGTGTGGTAGCGCCTTTATGAGGACGTGATTCTGACAGGCTTGGAAGAGAGTAGGGCGACCATTCTCGAGGGCACTAGTGATCAGGTTATTAACAGATGCAGGTTTGTGTGCACCTCCCAGGCAAACATCACCAATAATGACCCACCCGAGATTCAGTTTTTGGGCATATAGGGCATTTTTAGGACCGTTGATCAGTTTTCTTACTTTGTGGACTTGCAAGATATCCCTTCCTAGTAAGGGAGTAAGATTATCTGAGCCTGATCATCTAGTTCTGGTATGAGATGTGCTATGTGATTTAAGTGAGTCTGGTGAGCTGCTGCGTCTGGTGTGGGAATCTCTGATCTGTTGTCTGGCATCTGGTTGCAGTCTATTATGGTCGGTAAGGGTAGGCATGTCTTACCATCCATAGATTCAATTTGTAGGCCGTCAGCTCTTCTCCCCGCTGTTTCCACTGTACCTGCACAAGTCCTAAGGGAGTAAGGACTGCTGGAGCCTTTAAGGTTTAGAATGTCAAAAAACATAGATCTAGCTAGTGACTTGTTACTCTGATCATCCAAGATGACGTAGAGCTTGACTGCTTTGTCTCTGTGTCCTTTTGGATAAACTCTCACAAGACAGATTTTAGAGCAGGATCTGCCACCTGTACTTCCTTTGCAAACCTTCAGTGCACTGTGAAGTGATTGCTATTGTGTCTGTACTAGAGTCTTTGGTCTCCCCGCCTTGCTCCTTGTCCCTATGAACAGGTGGGAAAGTTCTTGGAGTAGGCCTTGGATGTAGAGCTGTGTTGTGCTCTGTGCTGTCACATTCTGTACATTTGACACTGACCTTACAGACCTTGGCGAAATGTGTGGATGAAGAGCAGCACTTGTAACAGATGTTGTTCTCTTTGAGGAAAGCTTTGCGATCTTGGATGGTCTTTGTCCTGAAGGCTCTGCATTCCAGAAGAGGATGTGGCATTTTATGTAGAGGGCAGAACTTAGCAGGGTCGCTGTCTTGATCCTCTGGCTGAGACTCTGCAAATATGTGGGAAGAAATGGTAGTTTTGTGCACTGCTACTGGAGGTCTGAGTTGTTTAGGGCCAGAAGAAGCGGTATAAGACACTGGAAAAATTAAGCTGGGGTCATCTTTCATTCCTGCTTGTCTGTCTACAAAGTCCACAAACTCACTAAAGGGTGGAAAAGGCACATTGTGCTTTTGTTTGTAGTTACAGTCATGAGTAATCCATCTTTCGTGTAACTCATAAGGAAGTTTTTGTGCTAAGGAGTTAATACCTCTAGCAGAGTCAACATAAGAAAGGCTAGGTAAGTCTCCTTCTGCTTTAGCCACTTGTAACTCCATACACAGGTCTCTGAAATCTCTGAGTCTTTGGTAACCTCTGCTAGGTATTTTTGAAAAGTCTTCTATCCTTTTAAACAGTGTACTTTCTATAGCTTCTGGTGAGCCATAACATCTATCCAGTCTGTTCCAGATGTTTGCAAGGCCTATCTCAGGGTGGTTTATGTTAATGTCACTGATCTTTTTGGCATGTTCAGCAGAATTGCCAAGTCACTTTACGAGGAGTTCTATCTGTTCCCTGCAGGATAGATCTAGATCTTGAATGACACTCTGGAAAGCGGATCGCCATGCCCTGTAGTGTTGAGGGTGATCACTAAATTTAACAAGTCCTTTGGTAGGGATGAGCCGAACACCCCCCCGGTTCGGTTCGCACCAGAACCTGCGAACGGACCGAAAATTTGCACGAACGTTAGAACCCCATTGACGTCTATGGGACTCGAACGTTCGAAATCAAAAATGCTCATTTTAAAGGCTAATTTGCATGGTATTGTCCTAAAAAGGGTTTGGGGACCCGGGTCCTACCCCAGGGGACATGTATCAATGCAAAAAAAACTTTTAAAAACGGCTGTTTTTTCGGGAGCAGTGATTTTAATGATGCTTAACCACTTGCCGACCGCCTAACGCAGATATACTGCGGCAGAATGGCACGGGCAGGCAGAATCACGTTCCCATACGTGATCTGCCTCCCGCGGGCGGGGGGTCCGATCGGACCCCCCCTGGTGCCAGCGGCGGTCGGCTTTTCACTGGGAGCGTTGGGAGGCGAGGGGGAGACCATCCGATCGTGCCCCCCCCCTCGCGATCGCTCCCAGCCAATCGGAATCCTCCCCTGCCTGTGTGTAGTTTCACACAGGCAGGGGATGTGATGTCATCTCTCCTCGGCTTGGCAGTTTCCGTTCCAGCGCAGAGGAGAGAAGACATGTAAGTGCACACAACACAAACACACACAGTAGAACATGCCAGGCACATAAAACACCCCCGACCCCCCCCCGATCGCCCCCCGATCCCCCCAATCCCCCCCTGTCACAAACTGACACCAAGCAGTATTTTATTTTTTTTTCTGATTACTGATTGGTGTCAGTTTGTGACAGTTACAGTGTTAGGGCAGTGAGTATTACCCCCCTTTAGGTCTAGGGTACCCACCTAATAAAGTTTTAACCCCTTGATCACCCCGTCACCAGTGTCACTAAGCGATCATTTTTCTGATTGCTGTATTAGTGTCGCTGGTGACGCTAGTTAGGGAGGTAAATATTTAGGTTCGCTGTCAGCGTTTTATAGCGTCAGGGACCCCCATATACTACCTAATAAATGTTTTAACCCCTTGATTGCCCCCTAGTTAACCCTTTCACCACTGATCACCGTATAACCGTTACGGGTGACGCTGGTTAGTTCGTTTATTTTTTATAGTGTCAGGGCACCCGCCGTTTATTACCGAATAAAGGTTTAGCCCCCTGATCGCCCGGCGGTGATATGCGTCGCCCCAGGCAGCGTCAGATTAGCACCAGTACCGCTAACACCCACGCACGCAGCATACGCCTCCCTTAGTGGTATAGTATCTGTACGGATCAATATCTGATCCGATCAGATCTATACTAGCGTCCCCAGCAGTTTAGGGTTCCCAAAAACGCAGTGTTAGCGGGATCAGCCCAGATACCTGCTAGCACCTGCGTTTTTCCCCTCCGCCCGGCCCAGCCCAGCCCACCCAAGTGCAGTATCGATCGATCACTGTCACTTACAAAACACTAAACGCATAACTGCAGCGTTCGCAGAGTCAGGCCTGATCCCTGCGATCGCTAACAGTTTTCTTGGTAGCGTTTTGGTGAACTGGCAAGCTCCAGCCCCAGGCAGCATCAGGTTAGCGCCAGTACCGCTAACACCCACGCACGCACCATACACCTCCCTTAGTGGTATAGTATCTGATCGGATCAATATCTGATCTGATCAGATCTATACTAGCGTCCCCAGCAGTTTAGGGTTCCCACAAACGCAGTGTTAGCGGGATCAGCCCAGATACCTGCTAGCACCTGCATTTTGCCCCTCCGCCCGGCCCAGCCCAGCCCACCCACGTGCAGTATCGATAGATCAATGACACTTACAAAACACTACACGCATAACTGCAGCGTTCGCAGAGTCAGGCCTGATCCCTGCGATCGCTAACAGTTTTTTTGGTTGCGTTTTGGTGAACTGGCAAGCACCAGCGGCCTAGTACACCCCGGTCGTAGTCAAACCAGCACTGCAGTAACACTTGGTGACATGGCGAGTCCCATAAGTGCAGTTCAAGCTGGTGAGGTGGCAAGCACAAGTAGTGTCCCGCTGCCACCAAAAAAAAAAAACACAGGCCTGTTGTGCCCATAATGCCCTTCCTGCTGCATTCGCCAATCCTAATTGGGAACCCACCGCTTCTGCAGCGCCCGTACTTCCCCCATTCACATCCCCAACCAAATGCAGTCGGCTGCATGAGAGGCATTTTCTTTATGTCCTCCCGAGTACCCCTACCCAACGAACCCCCCCAAAAAAGATGTTGTGTCTGCAGCAAGCGCGGATATAGGCGTGACACCCGCTATTATTGTCCCTCCTGTCCTGACAATCCTGGTCTTTGCATTGGTGAATGTTTTGAACGCTACCATTCACTAGTTGAGTATTAGCGTAGGGTACAGCATTCCACAGACTAGGCCCACTTTCACAGGGTCTCCCAAGATGCCATCGCATTTTGAGAGACCCGAACCTGTTGTCGTTTTATTGTTCTCTCTCTCTCTATTCTCTCTATTGTTCTGCTCTTTTTTACTGTATTCTATTCTGCAATGTTTTATTGTTATTATGTTTTATCATGTTTGCTTTTCAGGTATGCAATTTTTTATACTTTACCGTTTACTGTGCTTTATTGTTAACCATTTTTTTGTCTTCAGGTACACCATTCACGACTTTGAGTGGTTATAACAGAATGATGCCTGCAGGTTTAGGTATCATCTTGGTATCATTCTTTTCAGCCAGTGGTCGGCTTTCATGTAAAATCAATCCTAGCGGCTAATTAGCCTCTAGACTGCTTTTACAAGCAGTGGGAGGGAATGCCCCCCCCCCAACGTCTTCCGTGTTTTTCTCTGGCTCTCCTGTCTCAACAGGGAACCTGAAAATGCAGCCGGTGATTCAGCCAGCTGACCATAGAGCTGATCAGAGACCAGAGTGGCTCCAAACATCTCTATGGCCTAAGAAACCGGAAGCTACGAGCATTTTATGACTTAGATTTCACCGGATGTAAACAGCGCCATTGGGAAATTGGGAAAGCATTTTATCACACCGATCTTGGTGTGGTCAGATGCTTTGAGGGCAGAGGAGAAATCTAGGGTCTAATAGACCCCAATTTTTGCAAAAAAGAGTACCTGTCACTACCTATTGCTATGATAGGGGATATTTATATTCCCTGAGATAACAATAAAAATGATTTAAAAAAAAAAAAATGAAAGGAACAGTTTAAAAATAAGATAAAAAAAAATAATAATAATAAAAAAAAAAAAAAAAAAAAAAAGCACCCCTGTCCCCCCTGCTCTCACGCTAAGACGAACGCAAGCGTCGGTCTGGCGTCAAATGTAAACAGCAATTGCACCATGCATGTGAGGTATCACCGCAAACGTCAGATCGAGGGCAGTAATTTTAGCAGTAGACCTCCTCTGTAAATCTAAAGTGGTAACCTGTAAAAGCTTTTAAATGCTTTTAAAAATGTATTTAGTTTGTCGCCACTGCACGTTTGTGCGCAATTTTAAAGCATGTCATGTTTGGTATCCATGTACTCGGCCTAAGATCATCATTTTTATTTCATCAAACATTTGGGCAATATAGTGTGTTTTAGTGCATTAAAATTTAAAAAAGTGTGTTTTTTCCCCAAAAAATGCAATTGAAAAATCGCTGCGCAAATACTGTGTGAAAAAAAAAAATGAAACACCCACCATTTTAATCTGTAGGGCATTTGCTTTAAAAAAATATATAATGTTTGGGGGTTCAAAGTAATTTTCTTGCAAAAAAAAATTTATTTTTTATATGTATTCAAAAAGTGTCAGAAAGGGCTTTGTCCTCAAGTGGTTAGAAGAGTGGGTGATGTGTGACATAAGCTTCTAAATGTTGTGCATAAAATGCCAGGACAGTTCAAACCCCCCCCCAAATGACCCCATTTTGGAAAGTAGACACCCCAAGCTATTTGCTGAGAGGCATGTCGAGTCCATGGAATATTTTATATTGTGACACAAGTTGCGGGAAAGAGACAATTTTTTATTTTTTTTATTTTTTTTTGCGCAAAGTTGTCACTAAATGATATATTGCTCAAACAGGCCATGGGAATATGTGAAATTACACCCCAAAATACATTCTGTTGCTTCTCCTGAGTACGGGGATACCACATGTGTGAGACTTTTTGGGAGCCTAGCCGCGTACGGGACCCCGAAAACCAAGCACCGCCTTCAGGCTTTCTAAGGCCGTAAATTTTTGATTTCACTCTTCACTGCCTATCACAGTTTCGGAGGCCATGGAATGCCCAGGTGGCAAACCCCCCCCCCCCAAATGACCCCATTTTGGAAAGTAGACACCCCAAACTATTTGATGAGAGGTATAGTGAGTATTTTGCAGACCTCACTTTTTGTCACAAAGTTTTGAAAATTGAAAAAAGAAAAAAAAAAATTTTTTTTCTCGTCTTTCTTTATTTTCAAAAACAAATGAGAGCTGCAAAATACTCACCATGCCTCTCAGCAAATAGATTGGGGTGTCTACTTTCCAAAATGGGGTCATTTGGGGGGGGTTTGTGCCACCTGGGCATTCCATGGCCTCCGAAACTGTGATAGGTAGTGAGGAGTAAAATCAAAAATGTACGCCCTTAGAAATCCTGAAGGCAGTGATTGGTTTTCGGGGCCCCATACGCGGCTAGGCTCCCAAAAAGTCCCACACATGTGGTATCCCCATACTCAGGAGAAGCAGCTAAATGTATTTTGGGGTGCAATTCCACATATGCCCATGGCCTGTGTGAGCAATATATCATTTAGTGACAACTTTTTGTAATTTTTTTTTTTTTTTTGTCATTATTCAATCACTTGGGACAAAAAAAATGAATATTCAATTGGCTCAACATGCCTCTCAGCAATTTCCTTGGGGTGTCTACTTTCCAAAATGGGGTCATTTGTGGGGGTTTTGTACTGCCCTGCCATTTTAGCACCTCAAGAAACGACATAGGCAGTCATAAATTAAAGGCTGTGTTAATTCCAGAAAATGTACCCTAGTTTGTAGGCGCTATAACTTTTGCGCAAACCAATAAATATACACTTATTGACATTTTTTTTACCAAAGACATGTGGCCGAATACATTTTGGCCTAAATGTATGACTAAAATTGAGTTTATTGGATTTCTTTTAGAACAAAAAGTAGAAAATATAATTTTTTTTCAAAATTTTCGGTCTTTTTCCGTGTATAGCGCAAAAAATAAAAACGGCAGAGGTGATCAAATACCATCAAAAGAAAGCTCTATTTGTGGGAAGAAAAGGACGCAAATTTCGTTTGGGTACAGCATTGCATGACCGTGCAATTAGCAGTTAAAGCGACGCAGTGCCGAATTGTAAAAAGTGCTCTGGTCAGGAAGGGGGTAAAACCTTCCGGGGCTGAAGTGGTTAAAGTAAAAAAAAAAGTGAAATATTCCTTTAAATATCGTACCTGGGGGGTGTCTATAGTATGCCTGTAAAGTGGCGCGTGTTTCCCGTGTTTAGAACAGTCCCTGCACAAAATGTCATTTTTAAAGGAAAAAATCTCATTTAAAACTGCTTGCGGGTTTAATGTATTGTCGGGTCCTGGCAATATGGATGAAAATCAGTGAGACAAACGGCATGGGTACCCCCCAGTCCATTACCAGGCCCTTTGGGTCCAGTATGGATAGTAAGGGGAACCCCGCACCCAAATTAAAATAAGGAAAGGTGTGGGGCCACCAGGCCCTATATACTCTGAACAGCAGTATACAGGCGGTGCAAACAAGACAGGGACTGTAGGTTTGTTGTTAAAGTGGAGTTCCACCCAAAAGTGGAACTTCCACTCATCAGATTCCTCCCCCCCTCCGGTGACACAGTTGGCACCTTTCAGGGGGGAGGGGGGTACAGATACCTGTATATTACAGGTATCTGTACCCACTTCCGGCATAGATAGCCGCAGAATCTGCGGTTATTTACGCCACTTCCTGCTCCCTCCCCGCTGCCTGCTGGGAAACACACGGGTCCCAGAGGCAGCAGGGAGCATCCTTATTGCGCGGCGCGACTCGCGCATGTGCAGTAGGGAACCGGGAAGTGAAGCCGCACGGCTTAACTTCCTGATTCCCTTACCGAAGATGGAGGCGGCAGCACCCGAGGACGGAGAGACGCTTCGGCCTCGGGTGCTGACATCGCGGGCGCCCTGGACAGGTAAGTGTCCATGTTTTAAAAGTCAGCAGCTGCAGTATTTGTAGCTGCTGACTTTTAAAAAAAATTTTTTCGGCGGTGCCCCGCTTTAAGTAGAATCTGTTTGTCATTTTGAACGGGTACATTTTTAACGTGTTTAGCTCCAGCCAAAAAATCTTTTTTAAGCTTTTTGGAAAACATAGGGAAGGGTTATCACCCCTGTGACATTTGTTTTGCTGTCTTTCCTCCTCTTCAGAAGATTTCACCTCACTTTTTGTCCCAATGACAAATGTTTTTTGAAAATGTGGGGGTTTTTTGTGGAACAAGGATTGGAAAGCATCAGTGGAAAGGAGAAATGTTTTTCCCATATTAACTCTTACAGGAGAGAATTTCCCTTCCTAGGGGTAGATTTCATCTCACTTCCTGTTGTCTCCTTCCGTTTGCAAGTAGGAGTTGTTTGTAAGTTAGATGTTTGAAAGTAGGGGCCTGCCCTATATACTCAGCAGAAATTTGGGCCTTAGGTGTTGTTGTGGCCACAACACTGTAAGCCCTCACAGGGCCCTGCTGTGAAATATTAGATCAAGAATTGTAATTACATGCCCCTGTTGAACAGGGGCAGAAAAATTGGGCCTTTGGTGGTGGTGCTGGTGCCACAACACTGTAAGTCCTCACTCACTCTTGGTGGGTGCAGAAATGGGCCCTGCTGTGAAATATTAGATCAAGAATTGTAATTACATGCCCCTGTTGAACAGGGGCTGAAAAATTAGGCCTTAGGCACTGGTGCTGGTGCCACAACACTGCAACCCCTCACAGACACTCTAGTTGGAACGCAGGAACGAGCCCTGCTGCAAAGTATTGCATCAAAAATTGTAATTACACGCCCCTGTTAAACAAGGGCTGAAAAATTGGGCCTTAGGCATTGGTGCTGGTGCCACAACACTGCAACCCCTCACAGACACTCTAGTTGGAACGCAGGAACGAGCCCTGCTGCAAAGTATTGCATCAAAAATTGTAGTTACACGCCCCTGTTAAACAGGGGCAGAAAAATTAGGCCTTAGGCACTGGTGCTGGTGCCACAACACTGCAATCCCTCACAGATACTCTAGTTGGAATGCTGAAATGAGCCCTGCTGCAAAGTATTGCATCAAAAATTGTAATTACACGCCCCTGTTAAACAAGGGCTGAAAAATTGGGCCTTAGGCACTGGTGCTGGTGCCACAACACTGCAACCCCTCACAGACACTCTAGTTGGAACGCAGGAATGAGCCCTGCTGCAAAGTATTGCATCAAAAATTGCTGCGGACCAAAAAATTGTCTGAACGCATCGGTCAGACGGCCACCTTCTCCACCGCTCCTTCTTTGACTGACCGAAGCCTCAGCAACACGTCCAGAAACAGGAGTTTGTAACCTCCCAGTCTCTGGGAACGCGTTGCACAGACCTTTCTGCAAGGCCTCCCGAAGATGTTTCATCCTCTGCTCCCTCTGCGATGGCAAGATAAGGTCCACAACCTTACCCTTGTAACGTGGATCAAGGAGGGTTGCCAGCCAGTATTGGTCCTTCTCCTTGATACCACGAATACGAGGATCCTTATGCAGGCTTTGCAGGATCAGGGAGGCCATGCAGCGTAGGTTTGCTGAGGCATTCGGTCCAGAGTCCTCTGGGTCACTAAGGATGACATGGTCCGCAGCCACCTCCTCCCAGCCACGTACAAGTCCATGTGTTTCTTGGGACTGATCCCTTAAAGACTGCTGCTGATGCTGAGTGCCAGGCTCCACCTCCATACTGACACAATCTTCCTCCTCCTCCTCGTCCTCTTCCTGTGTGATCGGCGGGCACGCAGGAACACTGCCTGGATAAAGGGGGCCTTGAGAGCTAAGGAAGTCCTCCTCTTCCTGCCTCTGTTCTGCCTCAAGTGCCCTGTCCATTATTCCATGCAGTGAGTGCTCCAACAGGTGGACAAGGGGGACAGTGTCACTGATGCATGCACTGTCACTGCTCACCATTCTCGTGGCCTCCTGAAATGGTGACAGGACAGTGCATGCATCCCTGATCATGGCCCACTGGCGTGGGGAAAAAAAACAAGCTCCCCTGACCCTATCCTGGTGCCATAGTCGCACAGGTACTCATTGATGGCCCTCTGCTGCGTGTGCAGCCGCTGCAGCATGGCCAACATTGAGTTCCACCTGGTGGGCATGTCACAGACTAGGCGGTTCTTGGGCAGGTTAAACTCCTTTTGGAGGTCCGTCAGCCGAGCACTGGCATTATATGACCGGCAAGAAATGCACACAGACTTTCCTGACCTGCCTCAGGACATCCTGTAAGCCCGGGTACCTGCCCAAGAACCGCTGCACCACCAAGTTAAGGACGTGAGCCAAACAGGGCACATGGGTCATTTGTCCCTGTCGGAGGGCAGAGAGGAGGTTGGTGCCATTGTCACAAACCACCATTCCTGCCTTAAGTTGGCGTGGCGTCAACCACCTCTGAACCTGCCCCTGCAGAGCTGACAGAACCTCTGCCCCAGTGTGACTTCTGTCCCCCAAGCACACCAGCTCAAGCACCGCATGGCATATTTTGGCCTGCATACTTGCGTAGCCCCTTGAACGGCTACAGAGCACCGCTGGTTCTGAGGACAAAGCACAGGAAGAGGCCATGGAGGAAGAAGAAGAGGAGGGGGTGAAGGAGAGAGGTGTGTCACAATCATTAGCATTTTGGAGGCGTGGTGGCGGAACAACCTCCAACACTACTGCACCTTGTCCTGCATCCTTCCCAGCTGCCAGCAGAGTCACCCAATGCGCCATGAAACTTAAGTAACGTCCCTGTCCATGCCTGCTGGACCATGAGTCAGCGGTAATATGCACCTTACCGCTGACCGCCCTGTCCAGTGAGGCATGGACATTGCCTTCCACATGCCGGTAGAGAGCCGGAATCGCCTTCCGTGAGAAAAAGTGGCATTTGGGTACCTGCCACTGAGGAACCGCACATTCCACAAACTCACGGAAGGGGGCAGAGTCTAGCAACTGAAAAGGCAGCAGTTGAAGTGCTAGCAATTTTGCCAAGCTAGCATTCAACCGCTGCGCATGTGGATGGCTGGGAGCCAACTTCTTTCGGCGGTGCAGCAGCTGGGGCAGGGAAATTTGCCTGGTACAATCAGACGTCGGTGTACCAAAAGCAGATTGCCCACAAGTACTTGGCTGTGACACACCTAATTCTACACCTTCATTCCTCTCAGTGCAGGTCTCAGAGAGGACTGAAGGTATAGTGGGGTTTGAGATCTCAGCTGATGAGGAGCAAGGAGAGGTCCTCTTTGTTCTTTGCTGTGGGTCTTTTAGATACGCTTGCCAACGAACTGCATGGCAGGTCAACATATGTCTGGTCAAGCATGTGGTACCCAAGCGGGAGATGTTTTGGCAACGCGAGATACGCTTGAGACAAATGTTGCAAATAGCAGCGGTGCGATCTGATGCACCGTCTCAAAAAAGGCCCACACCATAGAACTTTTTGAATAACGTGCAGACACTGCAGCGCCCTGCACATGTGGAGCTTTGGGGTGTGATGCTGTCAATGTGCTGCCCTTAGGCTGGCCCCTGGAGGGCATCCTGCCTCGTTGGTGATGTGCCGCCTCCTCCTCCTCTTCCTCTCTCCTATCAGGCACCCATGTTGAGTCAGTGACCTCATCATCCCCTCCCTCCTCATCACTGGAGCAAACCTGGCAGTATGCTGCAGCAGGGGGAGCATGACTGCCAGATTGCTGTCCTTCTTGGGCACCCCCTCTGTCCATGCTCATGTTACTGCCTTCATCGAGCTCAGTATCATCATCAGAGCCTTCCAAACGCTGGGCATCCTCCTGGAGCATGTACCCAACACTGTGGTCAAACAGTTCGAGGGACTCCTCAGGAGGACATGGTGGGGCTAGGGAAGGAGTCACTGATGACATTGAGCCGAGGGAAGAGGCCGCTGCTTTGCCAGACAAAGTACTCTGGGCATGGGTGAGAGAGGATGAGGAGGATGAGGACGGCTTGGTCATCCACTCGACCAAGTCTTCTGCATGTTGCGGCTCAACACGGCCAGCTGCCGAAAAAAAGGCCAAGCGTGTCCCACGGCCACGTGCTGCTGAGGAGGCACCGTCTCCATGACCAGCACTAGACACAGAGCCTGCTTGCCCTCTCTTATTGGCTTGTGACTGTCTGCCTCTCCTTCTTGGCCTTCCAGACATACTAATGGCCTGTAGCTGCACTAAGCTGGGATATATATATATATATATATATGTACTGATACTGCAGCTAGCAAAATCAACTGCCTGCCTGTAGTATGAGAACACCACCAACCTTCTACAGGTAGCTTTAGCTGAACACTGTGCAGAGCTCGCAAAAAACTAACTTGTAGCTTTTTTAGCTGCCTGCGGTAGTGATAGGATCAGGAAAACACCACCAACCTTCTACAGGTAGCTTTAGGTGAACACTGTGCAGAGCTCGCAAAAAAATAACTTGTAGGTTTAGCTGAACACTGTGAGGTGGACGCACCACACTAACTTGTAGTTTTAGCTGAACACTGTGAGCAGGACGCACCGCACTAACTTGTAGTTTTAGCTGAACACTGTGCAGAGGTCTCACTACACTAACTTGTAGGTTTAGCTGAACACTGTGAGCAGGACGCACCCCACTAACTTGTAGGTTTAGCTGAACACTGTGAGGTGGACGCACCACACTAACTTGTAGGTTTAGCTGAACACTGTGAGCAGGACGCACCCCACTAATTTGTAGGTTTAGCTGAACACTGTGAGCAGGACGCACCGCACTAACTGTAAATAGTCTAGCTGCCTGACTGTGGTACTAATAGGATCAAAAGAACACCAGTAATTTTCTTCAGGTAGCTGTATATACTGTAACAAGACAAGCCTGCCTGTCAGTAAGAAGATAACAGGAACGGATCTAGCTGAACACTGTGAGCAGGACGCACTGCACTAACTGTAAATAGTCTAGCTGCCTGACTGTGGTACTAATAGGATCAAAAGAACACCAGTAATTTTCTTCAGGTAGCTGTATATACTGTAACAAGACAAGCCTGCCTGTCAGTAGGAAGATAACAGGAACGGATCTAGCTGAACACTGTGAGCAGGACGCACTACACTAACTGTAAATAGTCTAGCTGCCTGACTGTGGAACTAATAGGATCAAAAGAACACCAGTAATTTTCTTCAGGTAGCTGTATATACTGTAACAAGACAAGCCTGCCTGTCAGTAGGAAGATAACAGGAACGGATCTAGCTGAACACTATGAGCAGGACGCACTGCACTAACTGTAAATAGTCTAGCTGCCTGACTGTGGTACTGATAGGATCAAAAGAACACCAGTAATTTTCTTCAGGTTGCTGTATATACTGTAACAAAACAAGCCTGCCTGTCAGTAGGAAGATAACAGGAACGGATCTAGCTGAACACTGTGATCAGGACACACTGCACTAACTGTAAATAGTCTAGCTGCCTGACTGTGGTACTAATAGGATCAAAAGAACACCAGTAATTTTCTTCAGGTAGCTGTATATACTGTAACAAGACAAGCCTGCCTGTCAGTAGGAAGATAACAGGAACGGATCTAGCTGAACACTGTGAGCAGGACGCACTGCACTAACTGTAAATAGTCTAGCTGCCTGACTGTGGTACTAATAGGATCAAAAGAACACCAGTAATTTTCTTCAGGTAGCTGTATATACTGTAACAAGACAAGCCTGCCTGTCAGTAGGAAGATAACAGGAACGGATCTAGCTGAACACTGTGAGCAGGACGCACTGCACTAACTGTAAATAGTCTAGCTGCCTGACTGTGGTACTAATAGGATCAAAAGAACACCAGTAATTTTCTTCAGGTAGCTGTATATACTGTAACAAGACAAGCCTGCCTGTCAGTAGGAAGATAACAGGAACGGATCTAGCTAAACTGAATACAGTGTATATATATATATGCAACACCTGGGATGCATATATATACACAATACACTGTAAGTGCAGCTAACTGACTGTTCTGCCTAATCTATCTAACTCAAATCAAATGACACTGTCTGTCACTCTCTATGAATGCCGGAACACACACTACACAGGGCCGCCGTGCAGGCGGCCTTATATAGTGTGGGGCATGTACTAAATACCCTGAGCCATAATTGGCCAAAGCCCGTGAACGCTGTGAGCAGGACGCACTACACTAACTGTAAATAGTCTAGCTGCCTGACTGTGGTACTAATAGGATCAGAAGAACACCAGTAATTTTCTTCAGGTTGCTGTATATACTGTAACAAGAAAAGCCTGCCTGTCAGTAGGAAGATAACAGGAACGGATCTAGCTGAACACTGTGAGCAGGACGCACTGCACTAACTGTAAATAGTCTAGCTGCCTGACTGTGATACTAATAGGATCAAAAGAACACCAGCAATTTTCTTCAGGTAGCTGTAAATACTGTAACAAGACAAGCCTGCCTGTCAGTAGGAAGATAACAGGAACGGATCTAGCTAAACTGAATACAGTGTATATATATATATATATGCAACACCTGGGATGCATATATATACACAATACACTGTAAGTGCAGCTAACTGACTGTTCTGCCTAATCTATCTAACTCAAATCAAATGACACTGTCTGTCTCTCTCTCTATCTATGAACGCCGGAACACACACTACACAGGGCCGCCGTGCAGGCGGCCTTATATAGTGTGGGGCGTGTACTAAATCCCCTGAGCCATAATTGGCCAAAGCCTCCTTGGCTTTGGCCAATTACGGCTCTCTGTTCAGACGGCGCTGTGATTGGCCAAGCATGCGGGTCATAGTGCATGCTTGGCCAATCATCAGCCAGCAATGCACTGCGATGCCGCAGTGAATTATGGGCCATGACGCGCCACACGAATTTGGCGCGAACGGCCCACATCGTTTGCAATTCGGCGAACGGGCGAACAGACGATGTTCGAGTCGAACATAGGTTTGACTCAAACACGAAGCTCATCCCTATCTTTGGGTAACTAACTCTCTTTTGGCCAGGAACTTGGCAAAGTCTACAGTAGCCTGATTGGCATTGGGGTAGGCTGCTGGTGTATTGTGGTGCGGTGTAAAGGCATACCTTGTAAAAGTCTCTTCTTTAGGTGCGCTGGGTTCAAACTTACATAAGGTTGGCAGTTCGTACCGGCTCGTTGCATACACCTTTGGAGTGAAGACTGGTGTTTGATGCTTGTATGAAGGCTGGGTACCTTGTGGAGTAGAAGGTTTGGTTGGAACTGGAAAATCTGGAACTCTGTTAGATTTTTCTTGCTTGTAACGCTGGGGTCCCAGGTCATCTTGTTGTTGCTTTATTTGATGTGATTCACTGACGTCATATTTAATTTCTTGTGGGTTGCTGCTTGGGTCCCAGTGCTGATAGACATAATCTGACGTGCGTTGCGAAGAATCTTGTTGGTCCTCTTCTAGACCCGGTATGCTACTGCCTACTCTTGGCTCATCGTAGACGGCTGCTTCTAAAGCTTCTGCTCCTGCAATGGCGACAGCAGTGTCACTTTCTACTGCCAGCTTCTCCATGTTAGCTTCTAAGATAGCTTGCTGCAATTTCAGAGATGCTTCCTGCTGGGCTAGCTCTTCTTCCAGGCGTATTCTTTCTTTCTCTCTCTCATGTTCCATGTGTACTCTTTTTTGCTCTCTCTCTCATGTTCCTTGTGTACTCTTTTTTGCTCTCTCTCTTGTTCCATGTGTACTCTTTCTTGCTCTCTCTTTTGTTCCATGCGTACTCTTTCTTGCTCTCTCTCTTGTTCCATGCATACTCTTCCTTTGCTCCAAGCGTACTCTTTTCTTCTCTCTCTCTTGCTCCAAGCGTACTCTTTCCTTCTCTCTCTCTTGTTCCTGTCTCATCTTTTCTGCATTAAGGCGGGCCTTTTCCTTTTTCATTTGCAACTCTTGGTCTGCGAATGCGGCCCTGGCTTTTGCTGCTTCAGCTTTTGAACGGGCGATAGCTGCTGCATTTGCGACAGATGACTTAGATGAGCTGGCTCGTAAACATGTTTTGTAAGATGTCCCACTGTGAGAAATGGCTGCGGAGAAGAAGCTGTCTTGCTGTATAGAGACCGTTCTAGTGTCAATGCTGCTTGACAGAGCATGTCTCTGTGTAGCGTGGCTGCTTGCTTCGCCTGCCGCAGGCCTGTTTCTTTAAGGCTTCTGACTGTATGAATACTGCGTAGCCCCGGGCTGTACAGACATCCGAAGTCGGCTTATCTTCCCTTCAGAGGTCAGCTTAAAAATTTCACTGTTCTGTCTCAAGGATCAGATAGCTAAAACTTCTTATCCCAATAACTGTAGATACCATATTTCTTTGATCTCAGTTTTATTAGAACAAGCCAGGTGAAACTACAAAATAACAGAAATAGACCTCAATAAGTACAATATTGCATACAATACAGCATACATTGCATAAACAACGATATTCAGTACAAGATGAGATAATAAAAACTTACTTTTTAAGTTCTCTAAGGGGTGATGGCGATAGATTAGGAAAGACATGTCTTGTTTCCTGCAATGTGTTGAAAAGAATGGTGGATGGTTCACTTCCTGCCAAGATTCTACCCAGAATTCCCTGCTTGCTGACAACTTCGTTAGTTACACATACAATAAAACAATAAAACAGAACTGCAGCAATACCAAAAAGGAACACTAGATGGAGCCTGCACACCACATATGATTGTCTTAAGTAAATTACACATTTGCATGTAAATTTAACAATACAGGTACAAATAGCCAGTATAAAACATCAGCAAAACATCTGGTGGACAGAACAGGAACTACTTTTTCAAAGCGATGCGGAACCACAAAGTCGGCGTCGCAATGATTTGAACAGTGCCATTGCCGACAATGGGGTGTGACTTGTCATGCAAATTGACCTGTCAAATCGCATGAAAAGTCGCTCAGGTGTGACAAACAAAAACAACAAAAAAAATGTTTTCTAATGGCATAAAGAAAATCCAAAATAATCATAAGAGGAACAAATCTCTAATGATGCAATTCCTACGTCCATTGAGATAGTAGGTTATATATCTTTCCAAGCATTTTTTAACCAGACATGTAATGGGGTCATGATAGCAGTTGGTAAAACAAAATACTATATAGGAGGGATAGCCCCATTTGGCCACGGACACATGGTATGAAAGATTTTGGTGCATAAGTGTTGTTGTCTGGTCTAATAGTATTCTGTTTGGAAGTATATTTGATCACACAATAGCTTGGGTGTATACTGTACATAGGTTAGGATTGTATAAACGTAGGATTGCATTAGTGACACAGAGAAAGAAAAAAGATGAACAAAGAAAGTATATATGGGGAAACAAAAGGAGATGGGGTACAATAAAGGTAGGTGTAGGGGGGGAATATGAAGGGGAGGGAAGGGGAAAGGATCAGCAAGGAGATTGGGATAGGAAGGGGATGCCAAGAGTGGCCAAATGTGGGAGAGAGGCAGTGTTGCCAACCCCCCAAAGTTACTGAGAGGACACCAAAATTTACAAACAGCACCAATTTTTTACTGACAAAAAAACCCCATGAAATTTACTGGCACATTTTTTACTGGAACATACAATGGCTGTTTTCAGCCTAAAACAGTGCAAATAGCAATATTTAAACTATAAACATGCAGCTAGTGCTATTAACAATGTGTTTAAGTTAAATAAAAGTTAAAAAACATATTTCTCCATTTACATGAAGGTCAGGTTACTATAATGCAGCCAGCACAGAGTTCCCCCATATATCAGAGTCTGCAGGATCCCTCCTTATGCCGCGTACACACAATCGGAATTCTCATCGGAAAAAGCTATGATGGTCTTTCCGACGGAATTCCGCTCAAGCTTGTCTTGCGTACACATGGTCACACCAAAGTCCGACCGTCCAGAACGCGGTGACGTACAACACGTACAACGGGGCTAGAAAAGGGAAGTTCAATAGTATCAGGAGAGTGGGTCAGGTTCAGGAGACAAGCAGAGTAGTCGAGGTCAATCCGGGTCAAAAACGGGTAATCAGGTCACAATAACAGGAGGCAGAGATATCACAGGAAGCTGAAGACAAACCAGCAATTGATCTGTGTGCCAGAGTCCCTTTTATAGGCCAGCCCAAGGATCACATGGGGCTTGCGCTACTGCGCATGTGCGTGCGCCGGATTGCCGGTCCACAAATGCGCATGCGCCGGAGCACCGTTCCACCGTGCATGCACGCAGGAACACGATTTTGATGGCTGAAAGCCCTATTCTCCTGACAAATAGCCAGCGCACCACCCTTTGGGCTCCTTCTGCTAATCTCGTGTTTATCTCATGTTAGTAGAAGTTTGGTGAGAGACGATTCGCGCTTTTCAGACTCCTCCTTTTTCAGATCGTTTTACTGCTGTTCAGTTTGTACTTGGGGGTTTGTATTTGCTTTTCAGTGCGTGAAGTGAGTTTGTATCTGTTTTTCAGTGCGTTCTTGTCCGCTCGTTACTGATTTTCAGCTCGCTCTTCACAGGCCTTGCTGTTCATCAGTGCGTTCTGTTTAGTTTGTTCTGACCACCGACTCTTTTGAAGCCATGTTGCGGGTATGTGCTCGTCGTAGAGTTCGTGCTGTGCGGGGGCTTGGTGTAATAATCCTAATTTTGTTGCCTCGGTTGGGCTTGAGGCTGGACTTTCAGAAACTCCAATGACGGCCCTGGAAGCTGGCTTTCCTGGCTTGCCCCCCCCAAAGCGCCCATGAAGTGCGAGAAAAATATGTAGAATATTTTACAGGTAGGGGGGCCATTGCTATGCCAGCACATTTTGAATACATTTTCTCTTTAATCAGATCAAATGGTGATTTTAATCTACTGCTTGGGTTTATTTTTGCTGTCTCCTAGGTTCTCCTAGTGCACTTGTAGTGCCAAGTGGTTTTTCCATCATTAAATAACACCCATTGTCACTGTAAACACAAACTTAACACAAAAAATGGTATTGATCATTGAAAGAAGAAGCCACACATTGTTGAGTACAAAACCTTTTACTCCGTGCACATTCACATGTGCGTTTTATAAAACATTTGGCGGTAAAAAAAACATTTTTTTTTTCAAAGTTTTACGTTGAAATTTATGAAAAAATACAGAAACAGGCATTTTTACAAACATAACACACACAACCCTGGAACTTACAAAGTTCAACATTGAAAAAAAGAAGGCAATATCAGACATTTTTTCGTGTGAAAAAGTTCTTGATATTGCCTTCATCAGATGGGGTGAAGTCACCCCTGTAAAAGCCAAATTTAGAAGATGCACACAAATTGTGAGTCAAAATGGGAATTTCCTTTCTGATCCTATACCTAATGTCAACATGTGTTATCTCCCATCATGGGGGATCAATGGACGTTTTTTGGGGGTGCAACCACTTCCTCTCACCTACTATAGTTGGGAGGAAGGGGTTGCACCCACAAAACGCATATATTGAAATCCCCTGATGACAGATAGCACATGTTGACACACTGTGTGCATCTTCCAAATTTGGCTTTTTAACTGTATAAAATTTTTGTCAAAAATAAAAAAAAATTCCAGGAATCTTTTTCGGATTTAAATTCTCCCTAGTACATCAATCATGTTCTTCAGTCTTTGTTCAATCTCCTTGTTTTTTTCTTTGATAATGTCTAAATCCTGACTACAAAACATGATTTCCTGGATCATCCGTTGGGCACTGTCACTGGTAAAATCACTGGATTTTGGTACCACAACCTGAACATCACCTAAAATAAAAATACACACCATGTATTATAAATATGCAGGCATACATCTATTACCTGAATATGCGGTGTCTGACACTGAACTGTTGTGGTGACAATCTCCACCACATCTCCTTCCTCCACATCCTCAGGTTGTGACCTTTGTTCCCCTTCTTCAGGAGCTGGGGGGGAGTCCCTGGTGTCCTCATAATTTCCGAGTCTTTGCTCCCCCATGAGAATGAAACAAAAGATATTCTTAGCACACAGATCTTTGATTCCAGAAATAGGAATATGAAACATTGCTTGGAAGTGGGGTACAATTGTCTGTTTTGGCAGAGTTCAAAGCTGAAGACATGATTTTTTCCCTTACCAAAGCTGGAATACTTACCTTTTTTGGACATTTTCACACATGTAGACACCCCAAGTATCCACTGGTGCACCTGCGTGGGATACCCTAAAAAGTTTGTTCTTGTGTCCTACACTAGTGCTTCAGAGTCCAGATGTGTAAACAGCTGCTGAGTGTCCTCTCCTTACGTTACACTGAATCAAGTTTTCAATTCAAAACACATCTAGACAACAATGTCCTAAACTTCTTTGAATACAAATTATCATGACCAAATGTACTTAACCCTGTATCTGGCAAAAACATTGTATTTATTTGCAAATGAACAATGTTTACTATGACCGATTACTGTGCCCATGAACATGAAAGTAGCCATTTTAAACTAGATATAAAAAGTGTAGCGCTAAAATGGAAGTTTCCTATAGAAGAAGATTTAAGAGAGGGGCAGTCAGTCCACACTTAAGTGAAAAAATAACCACATCCAATCTTAAAACTAAAAAGTTTAAACAAAATTTGTGAAGTGAATTTTAGGTATATAATCTGATATTATAACCTATATAGGATATACAACGCTCTTTCTTTGGTGATAAGAAAAGCAATCAAAAGGAATCATAAAATCAGAAAGTAGTGAAATATATCAAACAAATATTGATTTAAAATGTCCACACTTCTAGTAGTGAGATATAAGTAGCAGACACATTGATAGTGTCAAAAAGTGTCAAAAAGTAGTAAATTATATCGAACAAATGGTGATTTAAAATGTCCACACTTCTAACAGTAAGATATAGGTAGCAGACACATTGGTGGTGTCAAAGGTGTCCACAATTCTGGTAAGGGGTATAACCCCCAAATAAACCATAGGAACTTGATTAACTAGTCCATATGATACAAATTGCAGTTGAAGCAAATTCAATCCGAGGCAGGTGACAAATATCTTCACAATAATAATCCAAATCAGAGTATTGGATAAAGTACTCTTACCGACTTTGGTGGACTCACAGGCCGTTGGCGGTGAGTCAAACGGGCTTGCACTGTCTTAAGATGGATGACAGTATAGGGGTGGTCTGTACACTGGTAAGCTTCCTCCTCAGATGGGGGGCCAGGAACCTGCCTGGATGGTCTGTACGATCACCGTATTCGCAGATCACCAGAATCCGCCAGGAAGTATAATAAAAAACAAAGCAAAAGTGTGATTGATATAGAGATGGCATTACAAAAAACCTTTATCCATAGTCTCCATCCTGTGCAAGATGAAGGAAAACCTGCAAACAATGTTGGTCTTATTGTAGTGTTGGCTGCTGTTTTGATTTATTGGATTGGCGCGGTATTTTTCCTATCCATCAGCCATTTTAAACTGTCCAACAGTAAAGAAAAGCACATGGCGCAGCATGCAAGTAATAATCATAATAGGAATACACGACAACTACTTACTTTTTAGAAGCACTTTCTTGATCCTCCTGTACTGCTATTTGGATCGTCATACCAGAAAATTCCGGCACAGACTCTTCACAACTTTAGCCATGATCTTGGCCTTTCACACATTTGGATTTAGGTACGGTCCATACTTCCCATCATAGTCGGCCCTCTTCAATATGTCGACCATCTCTTCAAAGGACATATTTGAGGCCTTACATCTTCTCCTCCTGGATCGGGACGTTCCTTGCTCCGGGCTTTCTTCCTCGTTACTGCTATTAAGCACCTGCTGTGTCTCCGCCATGTCGTCTCCCACTGCGACGAAAGAGACGGGGTGGGGAATATTCTAGAAAGAACGTCAGGGGCGGGTGATGAGGGCAGAGTTTCACGCATGCGCAGTGTATATAAAGCGCAACACGCGTGTGTCGTACATACGATCTGTGAGCGGAGGAAGGTGTAGCGGAAGCGCCGATCATTATAACGAAGGTACAATTTTAAGTTGGTGCATCAGTGGCCTATACTGCTTATAGATTGAGGCCTATATTGGGTCAAGATTAGGAGAGTTTCGCCTGACATTAGGGTTTGTCTTGTGTTGTGTCTTGCATAGAAAATGGATCTATTCAATGATGAGGATTTTATGTGAAGCCGGTGATCCCCACGGAAGACATTCCCTATTTGAAGGCCCTAATTGGTGGCGCGAGGAGCACTTATAATAGGGAGCTCAAGAAGGTCCAGGATTCCCTGAGATCAGGTGCTGCAGAAGATGACATTTATGTACCCAGGCTGTGGTACTATGACAGACTGCATTTTCTGTCAGGCCAGACTGAACCCAGGCCAGCACTCTCCAATCTTCCTTCCACACTTCCTGCCCCCCCAGCTGAGGCTTCTGACGACCAACCTGGGCCTTCCAGGCAACAACATGTGGAGGAGCCCAGCTTGAGCCAGGTATAGCATTCTTCAAAATATTTCTGGTTGTCAAATTAATGATGTAAATTATATGCTAATTTTGATCACTAATTTCTGATTTCACAAAGTGGTTTACATATCAATAGACAGTAGTGGCCACAAATTATTGGGACAAGAATGAAAAATGCTGGGGTCAGAATAATAGTCTTTTCTATTTATTAACATTAAATTTGCAACAGTCATGAGTTGAAAATTGTGGGTGATTGATGAACCAAAAACTAAAACTAAGTCCCTTTTTCATATACAGGAAAGCCTCAGCCAGGCCGTTGAAAGTGGCAGCCAGGACGTGGCTGGGCCCAGTAGCCTGCCAGAATCGCAGGTCCCTCCCCTCCGCCTTCCACCAAAAAGTGACAGGAAGAGGAGTAACGTGAAGGAGGCAGCAATTGGCCTATTTCTGAAAGCTACTACGGCCCTCAGAACCCCCACAGTGTTCAAGAGGACTTTGCAAACATTACAGCATGCAAAATGCTGGAAATGGAGGAGGGCCAACGCCTCTTATGTGAGGAAGTGATGTTACAAGCCCTAAACAAGGGCTTGAGGGGCCAACTCAAAAGTCAAAGCCACATTTGTGAGTTGAACCATGATCCTTCTCCTCCTCCTACAGGTCCTCCTCCTCCTCCTCCTCCACCTCCTGCCACACCTCCAACACCACAGCCACAGCCTGGAAGGAAGTGTCTAATGAAGACCAGAGAGTGATGGCCTGGGTTCAGTCTGGTCTGGAAAAATATGCAGGCTGTTGTAAGACCACAGCCTGGGGCCAGATATGTCATCTGCTGCAGTTCCTGATCTCTTGTAGTCCTGGACCGGATTGTGCTCTATTATAAGGACTCCTCAGACCACCAATTTTGACTGTAAAATTATTGATGTCTGCCCTGGAGTACAAAGGCTTTGCAAATTTCACCAGTTTCTCCAGTGTTGCCTTCCTCTTTATTTTGTTAAGACCCAGAATAAATGGATATTTTTTTTCAGAAATACTTGCCTATGTGTTTTACTTCAAAAAGGACAGTTTTTTTGGATTAGGCAGGTACATTTAAAAAATACAATGTCAAATTAACAAGGTACACCAACCAACCACATTGAGATTTACAAAGACAAGATAATAATGGTGTTGTGGAAACGTGATATACAAAAAAAACAAATGGAGATCACTATAAAATAATTTAAAAAAAAAACAACAGGAGATCTTGATTCCCCCCAAAAAATGACTATAAAAAATTAATTATAAACAATATTATGGAGATCTGGCTTTAAAAACCAAAAAGATTATTCAGGAAATCACGAGAAGTAATAAAGAAATAAGTTTGTGAGAAGTCTGTGTGAATATGAGCAGCAAAACCACTTCATTCTTCCAGCATTATAAAGCAGAAGAGAATGCGCTGCATTAAAAATTTTCAATGTGACGAATGTGCCATCTCCATTACAAACGGTCGTTTTACCAGACTGAGCGACTCCGTCGCGTACTTGGCTCTGAGCATGCGCGTTTTTTTGCGCGTCGGAATTGCATACACACGAACGGAATTTCCGATAGAAACTTTTTCCGCCGGGAAAATTGAGAACATGCTCTCAATCTTTTGCTGGTGAAAATTTGGCCAGCAAAATTCCGATGGAGCATACACACGGTCGCATTTTCCGACCAAGAGCTCTCATCGGTCTTTTGCTGGCCGAATTTCCGATCATGTGTACACGGCATTACAGTGCAAGGGGACTCTTATGTAAAGGGGAATGCTGCAGATCATGATATAAGGTTCTCACTTAGATCAGGGTCTGCAGCATTGCCCTTTATATCAGATTTCTCACTTACATCAGGGTCTGCATAATTGCCCTTTACATTAGAGTTACCCTCTATATCAGGGTCCTGCACACTCTTATGTAAAGGGGAACGCCAGGAACTCTGATTTGGGAGGGACTCTGGTGATCAGAGACCACCTTCCGCAGAGTGAATACACTAAGGTAAGGGGGGTTACTGATATAAGGGGGAACCTTTATAATGCCCCGTACACACGGTCGGACTTTGTTCGGACATTCCGACAACAAGATCCTAGGATTTTTTCCGACGGATGTTTGCTCAAACTTGTCTTGCATACACACGGTCACACAAAGTTGTCGGAAAATCCGATCGTTACGGGGCAGTGGCCAATAGCTTTCATCTCTTTATTTATTCTGAGCATGCGTGGCACTTTGTCCGTCGGATTTGTGTACACACGATCGGAATTTCCGACAACGGATTTTGTTGTCGGAAAATTTTATATCCTGCTCTCAAACTTTGTGTGTCGGAAAATCCGATGGAAAATGTCCGATGGAGCCCACACACGGTCGGAATTTCCGACAACACGCTCCGATCGGACATTTTCCATCGGAAAAGCCGACCGTGTGTACGGGGCATATCAGTGCCCCCTTAAATTTTTGTATTCACTCCCCCCTTACATCAGTGACACCTCAGACTGGCCTGGCGGCACTGTCACTGACCTCCTCTCAGGTGCACTGTGCAGGGCTCAGTCAGACAGTCCTCTCCACGCTCCAGCTTGGCGACTCTGGTTTTATTCTATAGTCTCCTCTCCACAGTCCACACACATCTGATTCTTTCTGTGATTCCCATCCCCGCGGCGCTCTTATGCCCCGTACACACGGTCGGATTTTCCGATGGACATTGTCCGATCGGAGCGTGTTGTCGGAAATTCCGACCGTGTGTGGGCGCCATCGGACATTTTCCATCGGATTTTCCGACACACAAAGTTGGACAGCAGGAGATAAAATTTTCCGACAACAAAATCCAATCGCGTCAATTCCGACCGTGTGTGGCCTGTTCCGACGCACAAAGTGCCACGCATGCTCAGAAGAAATTCCGACACGGGACAGCTCGTTCTGGTAAACTTAGCGTTTGCAATGGATACAGCACTTTCGTCACGCTGCAATGTTAAAAATGGTTTAATACAGCGCACTCTCTTCTTCTTTATAATGTGACAAGAATGAAGTAGTTTTGATGCTCATATTCACACAGACTTCTCACAAACTTCTTTCGTTACTATTTATCGGGATTCCCTCAATATATTTAGATTTCTCACATCTGACAACATATTTTTTTTTTTTTTTGACTTTAATGTAGATTTTTTTTTGTGTTTCTCTTTTTTAATTTTTTTTGTTGGGTGATTTTGATTTGTACTCCCGAAAATGTTTGTGTGTTTTTTGTGACAAGTTCCCACAACACCATTATATGTTGTTGTATTTAATCTGTAGGAGATTGTTTGGTGTTGTTGTCCCTTGTTAATTTCACATTGTACTTTAGAAATGTACCTGAATCGTTATCAACAAACTGTCCTTTTTGGATGAAAACACACACAGGAGAGTAGAATTTCCCGAAATTTTTTTTATTAAGGGGTCACAACTATAAAAAAAACAAAGAGGGAGGCAACGCTGGAGAAACTGCAGAAGTGGGCGAAGCCTTGGACCCCCAGGGCACACATCAATTATTTAAAAGCAAAATTGGTGGCCTGAGGAGTCCTTATCTTAGGGAGGGCAGTCTGGTCCAGAAGTCCCAGAGATCCGGAAAGCAGCAGATGACATCTATGTCCCCAGGCTGTGGTCATACGAGAGACTGCATCTTCTGTCAGACCAGACTGAACCCAGGGCCATCACTCTTTGGTCTTCCTTCCACGCTTCCTTCCAGGCTTTGGCTGTGGTGGTGGAGTTGTGGCAGCAGGAGGAGGAGGAGGAGGAGGATTGTCCCTCTCCATGACATCCGTCTTGGGTGTCAGTTCCCCACTCTCCCCCTTACGAAGCACTTTATAAAGCAGGTCCTCACAGAGCCTGCGTTGGCCCTCCTGCATGCCCTGCAATTTTGTGTCAGCCATGCAGGCAAAGGCCTCTTCAGGACTGGGGAAGGCTCGGAGGGACGCCGAAGCCTCCTGGATCAGCCTGTATGCTGAATCCTGCACAGGACTGGGAGCCATCTTCCTGGCCCTTTTGTATGGCAGGCGGAGGGGAGGAACCTGAGACTCAGTCAGGCTGCGACTGGTCCCTGGCTTCTCTTAGCTGACACTTAGCCCCACCGTCTCCTGGCTGCCACTAATCCCCGCCTCCTCCTGACTGCCACATTCCACAGCCTCCTCCTGGCTGAGGTCTTCCTGTGTATGAAAAAGGGACATAGTTTTAGTATTTTATTCATCAATCACACACAATTTTCACCTCCTCACTGCTGCAAATTGAATGTTAACAAATATAACAGACTATCATTCTGAGCCCAGCATTTTTCATTCTTGTCCCAATTTTGGGTGCCCACTACTGTCTATTGATATGTAAAACACTTTCAAGCAGCAATTAGTGATCAATAATCACATCGAATAAACATCATTTATTTATTGCCCAGAAATCTGTAGAACAATGCTATACCTGACTCCAGCTGGGCTCCTCCACTTCTTCCTGGCTGGAAGGCCCAGGTTGGACATCGGAAGCCTCAGCTGGTATGGAAGGAAGCGTGGAAGGAAGAGTAGAGAGGGATTCCCTGACCTCAGTGTGGTCTGACAGAAATCGCAGTCTCTCGTAGTACCACAGTCTGGGGACATAAACGTCATCTGCTGCAGCTCCGGACCTCTGGGAATCTGTGACCTTCTTGCGCTCCCTAAGATAAGTGCTCCTCCGGCCACCAATTTTAGCTTTCAAATAAGGGATGGTTGCCGTGGGGACCACCGGCTTCACCAACTCCAGCAGTTTCTCCAGCGCTGCCTGCCTCTTCTGTTTGTGGTTATAATGAGGGTGTCTGACCTGCCACAGACAGGGCAGCTCCCTGTACTGGTCTATGAACAGGGGAAGGAAGTTGTGGTCATTGAAGCCATCCATTTTCTCTGCAAGACACAACACAAGACAAACCCTAATGTCAGGCCAAACTCCCATAATCTTGTTACAATATAGGCTTCCATTTTGAAGCAGTATAGGCCCAAGTTTAGATCTTACCTTCGTTAGCACGATCGGCGTGTCCGATGCTCCTTCCTCCGCTCACAGATCGTACGTAAGACACGCGCGTTACGATTTATACACACTGCGCATGCGTATAACTCCGCCTGCCCCTGACGTTCTTTCTAGTCTATTCCCCGCCCCTTTTCGTTTGGCGCAGTGGGGGGAAGAGCACATGGCGGATAGACAGCAGGTGCGTGCTAACTGTAGCAACGAGGAGGAGGAGGAGGAAAGGCTGGAGCCTGAAACGTCCCGATCCAGAAGGAGATTAAAGGACTCAAATATGTCCTTTGGGGAGATGTTGGAGATGGTGGACATCCTGAAGAGGGCTGACTATGAGGGAAAGTATGGGCCTTACCCCAACCCCAATGTCCGAAAGGCCAAGATCATTGCGAAAGTGGTCAGGAGTCTGCACCGGAAATTCAGGGTACGACGATCGAAAGATCAGCTCAGGAAGCGGTGGTCGGACCTGAAATTACGAGAACATGAGCAGTACAGAAAGATCCGGAGAGTGCTGCAAAAAAGTAAGTAGTTGTGCTGTGTTCCTATTTTTTTGGTGTTTATTACGTTCGTGCTGCTCCATGTGCTTTTAGGAATTGTTGTACAGTTTAAAATGGCAACTTTCATGTTCATGGGCACATTATTCGTTCGGATCACACATTTTTCTTTCGGACTATAAAATACCATTGTTTAGGCCATATGCATTTGGCCACCATTTTGAGGCCCTATACTTGTCTTCAAAGAATTGGGTTGTGTAGATGGCTTTGTTACTAGAATGAAATGCAAACTAGATTGTGTGTAAGGAGAGGACACTCAGCAGCTGTTTTCACATCTGGACACTGGAGCACTAGTGTGGGACCCCAGAACACCCTTTTTATTAGGGGGGCCACACAGGTGCTCCAGTGTATACTATAGGGGGGTCTCCATCTGTGAAGCTTGTACAAAACAGGTAAAGTATTGCAGCTTGACAAAGGACACTAAAAAAGCTACATCTTGGAACTCGGCTAAAACAGACAATTGTACCCCACTTCCAAGCAATGTTTCATCTTTATAGTTCTGCCATCAAATATCTGTGTGCTAAGTATACCATTTTGTTTTACATAGGGGATAAAAGACTCGGAGGACACCCCTCATCCGAGGAGACCAGAGCCCCCCCCCTCTGGAAGAAGGGGAAATACCCCCAACACAAGAAGAGCAGGAGGATGAAGACGGGGTGGAACTAGTCACCACAACAGGTGAGTGTCTGCGACCACAGGCTCACATAAGAGATGGATGGCGGCATTTTTTGGCAAACCTAATTTATTTTGTGGTTCCTCTCTTTTTAGGTGATCGTGAGGTTGTGGGTGAAGATCCTTTCACATCCGTAAAGTGCCCAGATCCTGATCGGGGAGATCATGGGGTGTAATTTACAATTGGAAAACATCAAGAAAAACATCAATGATGTTATTCCAAAATATAAAAACATCATTGATGTTTTGGGGCGAGTTTAAAGCTCCTCCAAATCACTTTCTTCTTTTGTGTGCTACAATGTGCGAAATGTTTTTGTGATTTTTCCCTAAGCCAAATTTGGAGGATGCACACAGTGTGTCAATATGTGCTATCTGCCATCACGGGAGATCAATGGACGCGTTTTGGGGGTGCAACCCCTTCCTCAATAATAAAGTAGCGGTGAGGAAGGGCTTTCTCCCCCAAAACACGTCCCTTGATCCCCCGTGATGGCAGATAGCACATGTTGACATTGTGAAATTTGTGTGCATCTTCCAAATTTGGCTTTTTCTGGGGTGACTTCACCCCATCTGAACGCAATATCAAACACAGTTCCTAAATACTCATGTCTGATATTGCCTTCCAGTTCTACCAAATGTGAACTTTGTAAGATCAAGATTTGTGTCTTTTCTTGTTGGTTTTACACAGGCCTGTTTTCTATAAAATGGACATTTTGATTTTGGATAATGGCACCACAAAAATTGTTATACAACAAACATGTCGGTTTGTCAGAAAAACCTTGGGTAAATGCACATGTGATTGTGCTGGTATTAAAAAGATTGTTCATCAAGAATGTGTGGATTATTGTCTCAACGCTACAACATTTTTGGGGTGATGTAATTGTTGTTTGATGAGAAAATGGGGGTAATTTCCTAAGGGCAAATACTCTTTGCACTACAAGTGCAGTTTCAGTGTAGTAGTGCAAAGTGTCTTTGCATTTAGTAAATAACAGCCAACAGTGCTTTGTAAGGTTACACAATCACGACATTTTCTGGACTCCACACATTTCTGTCAGGGTCAGCTCAAACAAACACAAGCAGTAAATGTCCACAAAGAAGAGCCTGGGGGGAGATGCCTGTCGAGAACTTGAGGTCCTGCAGGCTTCTCCCTGTGGCCAAATACCGGAAGGTAGCGACCAACCTCTGCTCCGGAGTGATGGCTTGCCTCATGCAGGTATCCTGCCTGCTGATATAGGGGGTCAGCGAAGCCAACAAACGGTGAAATACGGGGTCCGTCATCCTGAAAAAGTTCCTGAAATCATCAGGATTATTCTCACGGATCTCACGGAGCAAAGGCATATGAGAGAACTGGTCACGCTGAAGCAACCAATTCTTGGTCCATGAACTCCTCCCCACCCTGTTCATGGACTGGACTTGTGTCAAGGTCAGGACCCCAACACCAAGCCCCCGCACAGCACGAACTCTACGAGGAGTACGCATACGAAACATGGCTAGAAAACGGTCGGCTGCTCAGAACGAAGTAACAGAACGCACTGAAGAACAGCAAGGCCTGTGAAGAGCGACCTGAAAAACAGCAACGAGCGGACAAGATCGCACAGAAAACTCCAATACGAACTGACTGCACGCACTGAAGAGCAGATACAAACCCACAAGCACAAACTGAACGCCAGAAAACGATCTGAAAGCCACAAGTCTGAAAAAGCATGAATCGTCTCTCACCAAACTTTTACTAACACGAGATTAGCAAAAGGAGCCCAAAGGGTGCCTCGCTTGGTTCTGAACTGGCCTTTTCTAGTCTCGTCGTACGTGCTTGACGTCACCGCGTTCTTGGCGATCGGAAATTCCGACAACTTTGTGCGACCGTGTGTAGGCAGAACAAGTTTGAGCCAACATCCGTCGGAAAAAATCCGAGGATTTTGTTGTCGGAATGTCCGAACAAAGTCTGACCGTGTGTACGGGGCATTACTCTTCTCCAGACCCCCCCTCATGGACTCCAGACATAATAAAAGACAAGAGATGGTTAGAGATTGTGGACAAGATACAAGAGATGGTTAGAGGCTGCGAACATGATACAAGAGATGGTTAGAGGCTGTGGACATGATACAAGGAGATAGTCAGAGATTGCAGACAGGATAGAAGAGAGAGATTGCAGACAGGATACAAGAAATAGTTCAAGGCTGTAGACATAATACAGGAGGTGGTTAGAGGCTGCGGACAGGATACAGGAGGTGGTTAGAGGATGAGGACATCATATAGATATAGCAGCCATGGATGGATGGATGTTGCAGGGGTCGGGTCTCCAGGACTCAGTGTGGCTGTGCTCACAGTGGTGTGGTGGGAGTCTCTCTCCACCAGTAGGGATGAGCTTCGAGTTCGAGTCGAACTCATGTTCGACTCGAACATTGGCTGTTCGCAAGTTCGCCGAACACCGAACAATTTGGGGTGTTCGCGGCAAATTCGAATGCCGCGGAACACCCTTTAAAAGTCTATGGGAGAAATCAAAAGTGCTAATTTTAAAGGCTTATATGCAAGTTATTGTCATAAAAAGTGTTTGGGGACCCGGGTCCTGCCCCAGGGGACATGGATCAATGCAAAAAAAAGTTTTAAAAACGACCGTTTTTTCAGGAGCAGTGATTTTAATAATGCTTAAAGTCAAACAATAAAAGTGTAATATACCTTTAAATTTCGTACCTGGGGGGTGTCTATAGTATGCCTGTAAAGGGGCGCATGTTTCCCGTGTTTAGAACAGTCTGACAGCAAAATTACATTTCAAAGGAAAAAAAAACATTTAAAACTACCCGCGGCTATTGCATTGCCGACAATACACATAGAAGTTCATTGATAAAAACGGCATGGGAATTCCCCACAGGGAAACCCCGAACCAAAATTTAAAAAAAAAATGATGTGGGAGTCCCCCTAAATTCCATACCAGGCCCTTCAGGTCTGGTATGGATATTAAGGGGAACCCCGGCCAAAATTTTTTTAAAAAAATGACGTGGGGTTCCCCCTAAATTCCATACCAGACCCTTCAGGTCTGGTATGGATTTTAAGGGGAACCCCGCGCCAAAAAAACCAAAAAAAACGGCGTGGGGTCCCCCCAAAAATCCATACCAGACCCTTATCCGAGCACGCAACCTGGCAGGCCGAAGGAAAAGAGAGGGGGACGAGAGTGCGGCCCCCCCCTCCTGAACCGTACCAGGTCACATGCCCTCAACATTGGGAGGGTGCTTTGGGGTAGCCCCCCAAAACACCTTGTCCCCATGTTGATGAGGACAAGGGCCTCATCCCCACAACCGTGGCCGGTGGTTGTGGGGGTCTGCGGGTGGGGGGCTTATCGGAATCTGGAAGCCCCCTTTAACAAGGGGACCCCCAGATCCCGGCCCCCCCCTGTGTGAAATGGTAAGGGGGTACTTACCCCTACCATTTCACTAAAAAAGTGTCAAAATAGTTAAAAATGACAAGAGACAGTTTTTGACAATTCCTTTATTTAAATGCTTCTTCTATCTTCCTTCATCTTCTTCTTCTTCTGGTTCTTCTGGCTCTTCTGGCTCTTCCTCCGGCGTTCTCGTCCAGCATCTCTTCCACGGCGTCTTCTATCTTCTTCTCCTCGGGTCGCTCCGCACCCATGGCATTGGGGGGAGGCTCCCGCTCTTCATCTTCTTATTCATCGTCTTCTCTTCTTCCTTCTTCTCTTCTTCTCTTCTTCTCTTCTTAATTTTCTTCTCCGGGCCGCTCCGCATCCATGCATGGAGGGAGGCTCCCGCTGTGTGACGGCGTCTCCTCATCTGACGGTTCTTAAATAACGGGGGGCGGGGCCACCCGGTGACCCCGCCCCCCTCTGACGCACGGGACATGACGGGACTTCCCTGTGGCATTCCCCGTGACGTCACAGGGAAGTCCCGTCAAGTCACCGTGCGTCAGAGGGGGCGGGGTCACCGGGTGGCCCCGCCCCCCGTTATTTAAGAACCGTCAGATGAGGAGACGCCGTCACACAGCGAGAGCCTCCCTCCATGCATGGATGCGGAGCGGCCCGGAGAAGAAAATTAAGAAGAGAAGAAGAGAAGAAGGAAGAAGAGAAGAGGATGAAGAAGAAGATGAAGAGAAGAGCGGGAGCCTCCCCCCAATGCCATGGGTGCGGAGCGGCCCGAGGAGAAGAAGATAGAAGACGCCGCGGAGGAGATGCTGGACGAGAACGCCGGAGGAAGAACCAGAAGAACCAGAAGAACCAGAAGAAGAAGAAGATGAAGGAAGAAAGAAGAAGCATTTAAATAAAGGAATTGTCAAAAACTGTCTCTTGTCATTTTTAACTATTTTTACACTTTTTTAGTGAAATGGTAGGGGTAAGTACCCCCTTACCATTTCACACAGGGGGGGGGGGGCGGGATCTGGGGGTCCCCTTGTTAAAGGGGGCTTCCAGATTTCGATAAGCCCCCCGCCCGCAGACCCCCACAACCACCGGCCAGGGTTGTGGGGATGAGGCCCTTGTCCTCATCAACATGGGGACAAGGTGTTTTGGGGGGCTACCCCAAAGCACCCTCCCAATGTTGAGGGCATGTGGCCTGGTACGGTTCAGGAAGGGGGGGGCGCACTCTCGTCCCCCCCTCTTTTCCTGCGGCCTGCCAGGTTGCGTGCTCGGATAAGGGTCTGGTATGGATTTTTGGGGGAACCCCACGCCGTTTTTTTTTTTTTTTGGCGCGGGGTTCCCCTTAAAATCCATACCAGACCTGAAGGGTCTGGTATGGAATTTAGGGGGAACCCCACGTCATTTTTTTTTTTTTAATTTTGGCCGGGGTTGCCCTTAATATCCATACCAGACCTTAAGGGCCTGGTATGGAATTTAGGGGGACTCCCACTTCATTTATTTTTTTTTTTAATTTTGGTTCGGGGTTTCCCTGTGGGGAATTCCCATGCCGTTTTTATCAATGAACTTCTATGTGTATTGTCGGCAATGCAATAGCTGCGGGTAGTTTTAAATGGCTTTTTTTCCTTCGAAATGTCATTTTGCTGTCAGGCTGTTCTAAACACGGGAAACATGCGCCCCTTTACAGGCATACTATAGACACCCCCCAGGTACGAAATTTAAAGGTATATTACACTTTTATTGTTTGACTTTAAGCATTATTAAAATCACTGCTCCTGAAAAAACGGCCGTTTTTAAAACTTTTTTTTGCATTGATCCATGTCCCCTGGGGCAGGACCCGGGTCCCCAAACACTTTTTATGACAATAACTTGCATATAAGCCTTTAAAATTAGCACTTTTGATTATTCATGTTCGTGTCCCATTGACTTTAATGGTGTTCGCGTGTTCGAGCGAACTTTTTTCCTGTTCGCATGTTCTGGTGCGAACCGAACAGGGGGGTGTTCGGCTCATCCCTATCCACCAGTCATGGATGGACCATCCATCCATGGCTGGTGGAGAGAAACTCCCACCACTCCACTGTGAACACAGCCACACTGAGTCCTGGAGACAGAACCTCTGCACCATCCATCATTGATGGTGCAGGCTCCTGGTCTCCGTGTTGCCATGTTTAGAGTGGTGTGTTACATAGTTACATAGTTACATAGTAGGTGAGGTTGAAAAAAGACACAAGTCCATCAAGTCCAACCTATGTGTGTGATTATGTGTCAGTATTACATTACATATCCCTGTATATTGCGGTCATTCAGGTGATTATCTAATAGTTTCTTGAAGCTATCAATGCTCCCCGCTGAGACCACCGCCTGTGGAAGGGAATTCCACATCCTTGCCGCTCTTACAGTAAAGAACCCTCTACGTAGTTTAAGGTTAAACCTCTTTTCCTCTAATTGCAATGAGTGGCCACGAGTCTTATTAAACTCTCTTCTGCGAAAAAGTTTTATCCCTATTGTGGGGTCACCAGTACAGTATTTGTAAATTGAAATCATATCCCCTCTCAAGCGTCTCTTCTCCAGAGAGAATAAGTTCAGTGCTCGCAACCTTTCCTCATAACTAAGATCCTCCAGACCCTTTATTAGCTTTGTTGCCCTTCTTTGTACTCGTTCCATTTCCAGTACGTCCCTCCTGAGGACTGGTGCCCAGAACTGGACAGCATACTCCAGGTGCGGGCGGACCAGAGTCTTGTAGAGCGGGAGAATTATCGTTTTATCTCTGCAGTTGATCCCCCTTTTAATGCATGCCAATATTCTGTTTGCTTTATTAGCAGCAGCTTGGCATTGCATGCCGTTGCTGAGCCTATCATCCACTAGGACCCCCAAGTCCTTTTCCATCCTAGATTCCCCCAGAGGTTCTCCCCCCAGTGTATAGATTGCATTCATATTTTTGACACCCAAATGCATTATTTTACATTTTTCTACATTGAACCTCATTTGCCATGTAGTCGCCCACCCCATTAATTTGTTCAGGTCTTTTTGTAAGATTTCCACATCCTGCGGAGAAGTTATTGCCCTGCTTAGCTTAGTATCGTCTGCAAATACAGAGATGGAACTGTTTATCCCATCCTCCAGGTCATTTATGAACAAATTAAATAGGATTGGTCCCAGCACAGAACCCTGGGGGACCCCACTACCCACCCCTGACCATTCTGAGTACTCCCCATTTATCACCACCCTCTGAACACGCCCTTGTAGCCAGTTTTCAATCCATGTACTCACCCTATGGTCCATGCCAACGCACCTTATTTTGTACAGTAAACGTTTATGGGGAACTGTGTCAAATGCTTTTGCAAAATCCAGATACACCACGTCTACGGGCCTTCCTTTATCTAGATGGCAACTCACCTCCTCATAGAAGGTTAATAGATTGGTTTGGCAAGAACGATTCTTCATGAATCCATGCTGATTACTGCTAATGATATCATTCTTATTACTAAAATCTTGTATATAGTCCCTTATCATCCCCTCCAAGAGTTTACATACTATTGATGTTAGGCTAACTGGTTTGTAATTCCCAGGGATGTTTTTTGGGCCCTTTTTAAATATTGGTGCTACATTGGCTTTTCTCCAATCAGCTGGCACCATTCCAGTCAATAGACTGTCTGTAAAAATTAGGAACAACGGTCTGGCAATCACCTGACTGAGTTCCCTAAGTACCCTCGGATGCAAGCCATCTGGTCCCGGTGATTTATTAATGTTAAGTTTCTCAAGTCTAATTTTAATTCCGTCCTCTGTTAACCATGTAGGTGCTTCCTGTGTTGTGTCATGAGGATAAACACTGCAGTTTTGGTTACTGAAGCCCCCCGATTCACTCGTGAATACTGAGGAGAAGAATAAATTCAATACCTCTGCCATCTCCCCATCCTTTGTAACCAGATGTCCTTCCTCATTCTTTATGGGGCCAATATGGTCTGTCCTCCCTTTTTTACTGTTTACATACTTAAAGAATTTCTTGGGATTTTTTTTGCTCTCCTCCGCTATGTGTCTTTCATGTTCTATCTTATGCCGCGTACACACGAGCGGACATTACGGCGGACTTTGCCCGGCGGACTGGATTTCGTCGGACAATTCGATGTGTGTGGGCTCCAGCGGACTTTGTTTTCTCAAAAGTTCGACGGAATTAGATTTGAAACTTGTTTTAAATTTATCCGTTGAAATCGAGTCCGGTCGAAAAGTCCGCCGTCTGTATGCTAGTTCGACGAACAAAAAGCCACGCTAGGGCAGCTATTGGCTACTGGCTATGAACTTCCTTGTTTTAGTCCGGTCGTACGTCATCACGTACGAATTCGACGGACTTTGGTGGATTGTGTGTAGGCAAGTCCGTTCATTCACAAAGTCCGTCGGAAAGTACGTCGAAAAGTCCGCCGGGCAAAGTCCGCCGTAATGTCCGCTCGTGTGTACGCGGCATTAGCCATCCTAATTGAACCCTTACATTTCTTATTGCATTCTTTATAAATTCTGAATGCTGTGGATGATCCCTCAACCTTGTATTTTTTGAAGGCCTTCTCCTTTGCTTTTATATGCATTTTTACATTGGAGTTAAGCCATCCAGGATGTTTGTTCGCTCTTTTAAATTTATTACCCAATGGGATACATTGGCTAATGCCCTTATTTAATATGCTCTTAAAGCAAACCCATCTCTCCTCTGTATTCTTTGTTCCTAATATTTTATCCCAATTTATGCCTTTTAGCAAGGTTTGTAGTTTAGGGAAGTTGGCTCTTTTGAAATTCAGTGTCTTTGTGTTCCCTTCATGTCTCCTATTTGTGTGATTTATACTGAAACTAATTGACCTGTGATCACTGTTACCTAAATTGCCCCGTATTTCCACATCTGTTATCAGGTCTGTATTGTTGGTAATCAGTAGATCTAGTAATGTTTTATTTCTAGTTGGTGCATCTACCATCTGACCCATAAAATTGTCCTGCAAGACATTAAGGAACTGGCGAGCCTTAAATGAATGTGCGGTTCCCTCCGCCCAGTCTATGTCTGGATAATTAAAATCCCCCATTATGATAACACTTCCCATCCTTGCTGCTAATCCAATTTGTGATAGGAGATCCGTCTCCACTTCCTCCCTCAGGTTAGGGGGCCTATAGCATACTCCCAGTATTATTTTCCCCTTAGCTTCATCCCTTTGGAGCTCTACCCATAAAGATTCCACCTCCTCCCTAGCCCCCTCAGTGATGTCATCTCTCACATTCACTTGTACATTATTCTTGATATATAGGCATACCCCTCCCCCTTTTTTACCCTCTCTATCCTTGCGGTATAGGGTATACCCTTGAATGTTTGCCAGCCAATCATGAGAGCTGTTGAACCAGGTCTCTGAAATTCCCACAAAATCCAAATCCTCCTTGTACAACAGTATCTCTAGTTCACCCATCTTGTCCGCCAGGCTCCTGGCATTGGTGAACATGCCACATAGTTTAGACCGGTCGCATATTGTCCTCGTATTGGGTGTTTCAAGATTGCAACTTGGACTTGCTACTATACTCACCTTGTGTTTTTGTGCTTTGGTTAACCTACCACTAATGCCCCCAATACTACCCTCTGGAATATCTTCCGCGCTGGCTATCACTGTCTCTGGACCCTCCCCCCCATCGCCTAGTTTAAAAACCCCTCTAACTTTTTGGCCATCTTCATTCCCAGCAGATCTGCACCCTCCTCATTTAGGTGCAGTCCGTCCCTTCTATAGTACCGGTTACCGACTGAGAAGTCGGCCCAGTCCTCCAGGAACCCAAACCCCTCCTTACTACACCAGCTCTTCAGCCACTTGTTTACTTCCCTAATCTCCCTCTGCCTCTCTGGTGTGGCTCGATGTACCGGTAGTATTCCTGAGAACACTACCTTGGAGGTCCTTTTCCTCAATTTAGCTCCTAAGTCCCTAAAATCGTTCTTTAGGACACTCCATCTGCCTCTGACTTTGTCATTGGTGCCAACGTGCACCATGACAGCCGGGTCTTCCCCAGCCCCTCCCAGTAATCTGTCCACAAGATCCGTGATGTGCCGAACCCGAGCGCCCGGTAGACAACATACTGTTCGGCGCTTCAGGTCTTGGTTACAGATTGCCCTCTCTGTCCTTCTAAGAATTGAGTCCCCTACCACCAGAATCTGTCTTTCCTTTCCCTTTGCTGCCCCCCCCACTCTCACTGGAGGAGTTCTTCCCCTGGCAGCTAGGAGAGTCCCTCAACTCCAGCAGTGCTGGTCCCTGACTGGTTACACCAATGTCACTCAATGGAGCGTACTTATTGGGATGCTCCAGTCCTGGATCGGCCTCCCTGGCACTTCCCCCTCTACCCTTCCTGACTGTCACCCATCTACTCTTTGCTAGTGCCTGCACCTCTTTGTCTCCACCCGCCTCTGTGCTGGCCCCTGCCGGCACCTGCCGTGTACGTTCCTGGCTCACCTTTAGTATGGAGGGACTTCTCAGTGCTGACAGTTGCTTCCCCAGATTCAGAACCTGGGCTTCCAGGGAAACAATGTGCTTACATTTTGCACAGCAGTATTCGCCCTCGATCGGATGATCAAGGAACGCATACATGCGGCAAGATGTACAAAGAGTCGCCTCTCCACACCCGCCGGGCATCGTACCTATTAAATTTAGTGAGGATTTGGGGATTTTACCCTGTCCAAATTACCTAACAACTAGCTTCCTGGCACTAATACTCAAGACAATACACAGGTACACAATACACAAGTACTAACGATCCACACACACTACTCAGACAACACTCAGATACTCACACTACACAGGTACTATGACCCCTGTTATAACCTCCTGTTTTAAACTCTTGTTTATAACTCCCACTTAAAAAAGCTCCACTTACACCAAGCTCCACAGCTTCAAACTGAGCACGCTCAACTGAGTCCTACAACAAGTTAAATAGTCACCTGGGAGCAATTAACCACACCCTTAATTGATAGACTGATGAAACAAAAAAAAAAATAAAAAATAAAGAAAAGCTATTTAAAAAGTGACAGCAAAAGGCAAGATAAAAACTAAAAGGAAAAGTCCCCAAAATGCAACCCAGCAAACACCAACAGACAGCAGCAATACACACACCAGCAGACAGCAGCAATACACACACCAACAGATAGCAAGACTTGTATACTCTAACTCTTGTTTATAACTCCCACTTAAAAAAGCTCCACTTACACCAAGCTCCACAGCTTCAAACTGAGCACGCTCAACTGAGTCCTACAACAAGTTAAATAGTCACCTGGGAGCAATTAACCACACCCTTAATTGATAGACTGATGAAACAAAAAAAAAAAAAAAAGTGTTGGTGGTGGGAGTCCCCACAGGCTCCAGACAGGGATCGGTCTCTGGGTCAGGAGGCATGCCTGCTGATATGCTGCCGACTCCGAGGCAGCCAAGTTCCGACTGATGGACTGTTTACGGATGGTTGGCAACATTGGAGAGAGGAAAGGAGCAGGGAGAGGGGTGTAGCGCTGGTAGATTTGCAATCTACCGCATGTTAGGTAAATTTAGTAAATTGTGCGTTAGGAAGGTTAAAGTTTGCCTCTGTTCCAGCTTGGCTGACGTTGTGTGTGCTTCCGTGCTGACAGGTGGGTGTCGCTGTTGCCACTGGTCAGGGTTGGAAAGGCAACGTGTTGAAGCGTATGGATGCTCCTCTGTCCCGGAGGCATGCTTGGTGGAGGTGGTCCTCCGAGTTGCATTCTGGGCGAGGGTATTTATGGGACAGACGCCATATTTTGGGGTTTGTTTTACAGCCACCTGCTGGCCCTCCTGGCCGACAGGTATGCGTTAAGGAGCTACCTCGTGGTCCTCTGTTCGGGAGGCCCACGATACAGCGGCGCAGGGGTGGGTCCAGAGGCTTGTCTGGAGCCTACCACTGTGGCCGAGGAATGGTCCTGAGCTGTCGGTCCTGTGTGACGAAGCTGGACAACCGAGGACAATCAAGCACTGTGACTGACTTTCACTATAGAAAAACCTATACATTCTGTGGCAGAGGATCGTACGGATTTTATTCCCAAACAAGTCTGTGGCAGAGACTTTGATTCGTGCTGCGTGCTGGCTGCTAGACCGGTGAGAGAGGCCTATCCAGACGAGCAAGGAGTGTGTCCCACGAGGGGAGCGCATTTCAAATAGTACTTGAATTCTACCAGGACATTTTGTCAAGAGAACCCTACCAGAGAATATTTGAGTTTCTTCTGCAAGTTTCCTTTCTACCTCTTTCCTGCTACTTCCTAAGTCATTTGTTTTAATAAAGCATTGAAAACATACTCCAGTTTTGGTGTGTGTGATGTCCAGGAATAAACTCAACGGAACCCTAGACCCAGTGCCAGTGAAACAGAGGGAAGCAGAGTGAAGGTAACAGACCCGCTTAAACCAGCAGCTCCACCGTGAGTTAGTGCTACATGTGGGGGGGGTCGTCCGGGATTTGTTGACCGTCAATTATTGCAACCCAGTGGAGTGTTTTACCGGGAGTTTACAGAGAGAGCTGGACTTTGAAAAAAAAAATCTTTTCAGGAAGAGGAAAGGTTACACTGCAGGACTTTGCTTCTAAATGCGTAGACGCTGGGCGCCAGAAAAAGGCCCGGGAGTTACGTGACTGGAAGAACAAGTGGGAGGAGTTGCCCTACTTGCTACCGCGTGGGACGCGTGTATGTGTTTGGCGCCAGAGGAAAAGAGAGGCCTCATGATCGTGCTGAGAAGATCAGAGTGTGGCCATGTCTTTTTCGGCGTTGCAATCGGTTGTGGGACCCAGAGTGTTCCCTGCAAGCACCTTGATAAATACTGTACAATCTGGGACTCTGCTCACGGATACTGGAGTTCGATTAAAGCCGCAGGGGAAGTTTGTCCTGTATACCTTGGGAGATGTTGAGGGACTGGGCATGACCTGCCATCGATGCAAAGGATTGGCCGTGTATCTTCGTCCATTCGGCCGATGTCCACAGTGTGGAGAATACCTGTTTGTGGTGGAGCAACCTACCATGTAGCCCCGTATCTATCGGATGGATTGGGTGACAGGTATCACTACAGTGGAAGCTGCTATCGCAACAGAGAGGGAGCGACGGGCCACCACTTTGCCTGTTGTTACTGACAATGTTAGAGGGAGACCTTGTTACTGTTGTCTCGCCCGGAGACATTACTTTAGTTCCTGAGTCCACTACGCCTACTCCTATGGTGCATACTCAGAAGAAGGTGGGCTATGTAAAGGCTTCCCGCGGCCGTGGTCGAGGCCTACCCCAGAGGATACCTGAGCCGGAGCTACCAGAGTCTACGTCCGGAAAGGGTAAGCCACTGTTGGGGACTGTAAATAAATATTTGCCAGCGGAAGAATTGAGAGACTCAGAAATAGAATCCATGCCGGATCTTTCCGGTAATGATGACTTATTTGAAACCATGTCACAAGAGCTATTGTGGTCACAAGACGAGGATGTTGCCTCCACAATGACTTTTCCTGAATGGACTGCCCTGAGTTCTGGGAAAACATCACCTTGTGTACAAACACACAGTACTGTTGCTGGGACTTTGCCAAAGGCTACTAGTTCAATACAGACACCGGCTGGGTCTATGGTGAGAAAGTCACTAAATTCCTGTGTACCGCCTGGTATGGGGAGAGACAGATCTTTGCCAAAACTTGCTAGCTTGCAACGAATGTTAAACAAGCGGGTGGCTGCAGAGTATGGATTGGAGTTTCCCTATGTGCCCCAGGATATTATGCGGGAGATTGAAGCTAATCGGGAACTTTGGTACAGTGAAGCTGTTTGGGACTACTTGTCTGTGCCTAAGCCCTTCAGAAAGACTGGATGTTCCGTCCAGATGGATGAACGTTTCAGCGGATGCTTTGTACATTGGAACTTCGGTCGGCACATCTATGCCGATAAAGTGGTAATTTGCAGACCGGGAAAGGACAATGTTGTGTACTTTTTTACCACTGTGGATAAAGAAGGGAAATCGTTGACCTTGCCAGATCCCCGGTTTTACTGGTAATTATGGACAATAGAACTTTGAAATTACCTAGCTAGATAGTGTCAGGGTTAAGAGATCTGCGTGGTCAAGATATACAGATTCTGTTGAGTGTTTAAATCCAAGGACTTCTTTTTTGCTAGCCGGATTTCTTTTATAGAAAAAAGTTCTTATGCAGGGATGGACTCCTAAAGTATATATTTTTTCTAGTATAGGTTGTGGGAAGAGAGTTTCATTTTTAACGAGGCTTTGCTCCTACTGTTGTATAGGATGTATATGTGTGTGTCTAACTATGTTTCCTTTTCAGGGATTATCTGATCATATATAGAGCTGGGAGGCTTTTCAGCTAGTTAGTTAGTGAGGTTGTGTACCATTATACTGTGGTTTTGTTTGCGGCTGTGAACATAATGTTTTATAGATATAAGTCTCATAGTGTCTTTAAACTGTCCTTTCTCTCCCTTTGCCTATCCAAAGTTATAAGAAACTCAGATGCTTACTCTCAGGCTTGAGAGTTACTGTTACTGTGTCGGGACAGACTTTGGGGACAACGTCTATTGTAGTGGGGGGAGTATGTAGCGCTGATAGATTTGCAATCTACCGCATGTTAGGTAAATTTAGTAAATTGTGCATTAGGAAGGTTAAAGTTTGCCTCTGTTCCAGCTTGGCTGACGTTGTGTGTGTTTCCGTGCTGACCGGTGGGTGTCGCTGTTGCCACTGGTCAGGGTTGGAAAGGCAACGTGTTGAAGCGTATTGATGCTCCTCTGTCCCGGAGGCATGCTTGGAGGAGGTGGTTCTCCGAGTTGCATTCTGGGCGAGGGTATTTATGGGACAGACGCCATATTTTGGGGTTTGTTTTACAGCCACCTGCTGGCCCTCCTGGCCGACAGGTATGCGTTAAGGTGCTACCTCGTGGTCCTCCGTTCGGGACGCCCTGCGATACAGCGGCGCAGGGGTGGGTCCAGAGGCTTGTCTGGAGCCTACCACTGCGGCCGAGGAATGGTCCTGAGCTGTCGATCCTGTATGACGAAGCTGGACAACCGAGGAGATCCCAAGGGAGGACCCATCTTGGAAAGATCATGCAGCGTGCTGGTCTATAGAGGGGCCTGGTGACTCGGTTGGAGGACGTATCCAAAAGTAACTATACAGCATAGTGTTGCCGACTCAGCTTAAAGGTTCAAGCACTGTGACTGACTTTCCTTATAGAAAAACCTATACATCCTGTGGCAGAGGATCGTACGGATTTTATTTCCAAACAAGTCTGTGGCAGAGACTTTGATTCGTGCTGCGTGCTGGCTGCTAGACCGGTGAGAGAGGCCTATCCAGCCGAGCAAGGAGTGTGTCCCACGAGGGGAGCGCATTTCAAATAGTACTTCAATTCTACCAGGACATTTTGTCAAGAGAACCCTACCAGAGAATATTTGAGTTTCTTCTGCAAGTTTCCTTTCTACCTCTTTCCTGCTACTTCCTAAGTCATTTGTTTTAATAAAGCATTGAAAACGTACTCCAGTGTTGGTGCGTGTGTTGTCCAGGAGTAAACTCAACGGAACCCTAGACCCAGTGCCGGTGAAACAGAAGGAAGCAGAATGAAGGTAACAGACCCACTTAAACCAGCAGCTCCACCGTCGGTTAGTGCTACATGTGGGGGGGTCGTCCGGGATTTGTTGACCGTCAATTATTGCAACCCAGTGGAGTGTTTTACCAGGAGTTTACAGAGAGAGCTGGACTTTGAAAAAAAAAATCTTTTCAGGAAGAGGAAAGGTTACACTGCAGGACTTTGCTTCTAAGTGCGTAGGCGCTGGGCGCCAGAAAAAGGCCCGGGAGTTACGTGACTGGAAGAACAAGTGGGAGGAGTTACCCTACTTGCTACGGCATGGGACGCATGTATGTGTTTGGCGCCAGAGGAAAAGAGAGGCCTCGTGATCGTGCTGAGAAGATCAGAGTGTGGCCATGTCTTTTTCGGCGTTGCAATCGGTTGTGGGACCCAGAGTGTTCCCTGCAAGCACCTTGATGATGCCGGTGAAACAGAGGGAAGCAGAGTGAAGGTAACAAACCCGCTTAAACCAGCAGCTCCACTGTGAGTTAAGCTGGCCATACACCATACAATTTTCCTGTTCAATTTTCTTTAGATTTACCTTCAACTATGTAGTACAAGGGCCTACCTGATTGCATCCAAATTGAAAGTGTTTAGGTTTGACCTCCTATTATATGGTTTTGGTAAATCTAAAGGAAAGTTGAACAGGAAAATTGAATAGTGTATGGCCAGCCTTAGTGCTACAGGGGGAACAGGGGTTCTGATTTTCCTAAACTTAGAAGAAGTGTCTATTGCTTGGTGGATGAGCTCCTCCATGTCCACAGTTTTCTGTATACGTTTGAACCATTATGCTATGAACAAGCTTAAGTTAGAAGGTGATTGGCTACCATGCAGAGCTGCATTAGATTATGAGTGCTCCAGTATTAGTAAATTTCCTCCACAATGTTCATTGTTGTGGACCCGTCTTCCAACCCTGGGTACCTATTTAGCAAATTCTGCACAAGGGTGGACAGGAGGTTTGTGCCATTATCACACACCACCATTCCTGGCAGACTGAGGTGAGTTTCAGTTGCTCTTGCCAACAGGCTGAACACATACACACATTGAAAAAGCACATTACAGATACGTGTAAAACATGAGGTTGACCATACAACATATAGATTGTATGGAAAAATTATGTGTATGGGTATATGGTGAAAGTGGTGGTTGGGGGGTTGTGAATTGCTGGTAATTTTACTTGAGAAAATAATAATAATATCAATAAAAATTAAAATAGAAATAGAAATAGAAATAGTAATAAAAATAAAAATAGAAAATGAAAAAGATAATGAAAATAAAGATTATTCATATTATTTCCATTTTTTTATTTTTATTATTATTATTTCTATTTCTATTTCTATTTTATTATTATTTTTATTTATATTATTATTATTTTCTCAAGTAAAATTACTAGCAATTCATGATCCCCGACCACCACTTTCACCGTAGGACACACACTTAACCCCTACAGTGCCCCCTAGTGGCTAACCCCTTCACTGCCAGTCACATTTACACAGTAATCAATGCATTTTTAATGGCACTGATCGCTGTATAAATGTGAATGGTCCAAAATAGTGCCAAAAGTGTCCAATCTGTCTGCCATAATATTGCAATCATGATAAAAAGTGCTGATCGCCACCATTACTAGTAAAAAAATATATATTAATAAAAATGCCATAAAACTATCCCCTATTTTGTAGACGCTATAACTTTTGCGCAAACCAATCAATAAACGCTTATTGCAATTTTTTTTACCAAAAATATGTAGAAGAATATGTATCGGCCTAAACTGAGGAAAAAAAATGTTTCTTTATATATTTTTTGGGGATATTTATTATAGCGAAAATTAAAAAATAATGCATTTTTTTCAAAATTGTCGCTATTTTTTTGTTTATAGCGCAAAAAATAAAACCCACAGAGGTGATCAAATACCACCAAAAGAAAGCTCTATTTGTGAGGAAAAAAGGACCTCAATTTTGTTTTGAAGCCATGTCGCACGATGCGCAATTGTAGTTAAAGAGACACAATTCCGAATCACAAAAAGTGCTCTGGTCTTTGGCCAGCCAAATGGTCTGGGGCTGAAGTGGTTAAAGATCAGCAGGTGTGTATCCATGGAAAAAGTAAAAGGGAGGATATGAGGGGGTAAAAAGGGGTTTGGGGAGGAAGAAAAACGAGGAAAAAAGGGGTCAGGGTCTATAGGATTGATAAAGTATCTACTAGGGTAAAAGATCTAACGCCAATTCCCTAAGGGAGGGGGAATGACTATAAGGCCTCCTCGGTTCCATATTCTGGGTGACCACAGTAGATTGTGGGTTTGTGTTGTTTGTGGGCAATTTTTTAAGTGTTTCCCTGTGATGCTGTGTTTGATAAAGAATCTTGGAAATGGGGCCAGCACGCCCATGTACAGCTGAATTTAGATGGATTATTGTGAGCAGTACTGATCAGTTCCTCCATTTCAGCTGTTTGTCTGATACAGCAGTAATCGCTTAATGTAGGGGAGTAGTGGTTCCCCATCTAGAGGGGATGCACTTTCTGGCCATGTTGACTAGATATAGAGCTAGTTATTTGCGGTAGTTAGATTTGAGGAGAGAGGTATGATGTAATAGGTACTGGGCTGGAGTAAGTTTAAGCTGGTAAGTAGTTATCTTGGCTATGGTGTCATGTACCATGGTCCAGAACACCTTAATTTTTAAGCAGGACCACCAGATGTGTAACAAAGTTCTGAGTTCAGAACCACATCTCCAGCATAGTTGAGAAGTCATCGGTGCAAATTTGTGAATAACCACTGGCGTGCCATACCATCCTGAAAGTATTTTATAGCCCAGCTCCTGCACTGTGACGTTCACTGAACCCTTATGTGTATGCGCAAGTATGTTTTCCCAATCTTCATCTATAAGATTAAATTCCAGCTGTCTTACCCAAGTCTGACATATTTTGGGGGCTTTCGGAGTGTTCCTAGAGAACAGAAGGGTGGCGTTGGGTTGTGGTTCTGGAGCATTTAGCTTCAAATGGGGTGTGTGAGCGATACCAGCCCCAGTAGGGAGATTTACCCTAACTTCCTGTCCCATATCCAAAACAGGAAGCGAGAGGAAATCCCTGCAAATTAAGTGAATCTCTTGGGCATCCCCAGGTCACTAGAATTAGTGTCCCCATTGGAAGATTTCTCCTCTATTACTTTTCTGGGGACAACTAAAAATTTGGAGTTCTCTTTTACTTTCACTTTCAATGGTAATGGTAAAAAGGACAAATAGAGAGGGTGAATCTCCATAACAGGGGCACAGACAGCAATTAAAATGTACATGGATTCTAATCACTCTCTACTCATTCAAACCTAAAACCAAGTTTTGCCTTTAGTTATATTTTAAGGGAAACAGGATGAAGAACAGGCTACAAATTGGTATTGACTGACTACAGCAATGCAAAGCAAGGCCGACCATAGTCAGTGCAAATTTCTTTTCAGAAACCTTCTGTTTGCACGAAAGAAATTTGCTTGATTCCCCCCCCCCCCATCAACAAAGACAGTGTTCACAGGGGAATCTCTCCGGCTGAGCCATTGTGTTCTCCTGCCGGGAAGACAGTGATTATTGCTAGCAGCTATAACAGTCGCTTACAGTAATCACATGTACAATCCAGCAGGCTGGTTGTACTCAAGTTGATCAATCGATCAAGTTTGGGTACATTCATCAGGGGTGAAGGCCCCACTTCCTCGGGAAAGACACAACCTCCCATACACAAACACATACTGCACTTTACCAGTTAACAATTAACTTTGTGAGCTCAGTACCCACAATAGAATGGCCATCACATGCCATCTAATTGCAAAAGAACAAATGAGCGATCTAAATCTTTTCACAACTTTCTAATAGCAATCATAGACTAGCCCACACAGACATCCTCAGGGACCATAGTATAACTATCTAACTAGCTAAACAGTCAATAACAGTTTCAGTCCCCAGTCTAAACTTTCTTGCTGGCACAACAGAAACAAGTCCAGCAAGCACATACTAGAAGAAAGCCAACATTAGACATGTGCTTCCTTTCTTGCGTGAATAAGACTGATGGTGAGTGAGCTCTGAATACAGCCATTGTGGGTTTTGGATGGAATGGGAGATTATTTAAATTCCTGTCCGGTGATGTGTTATCCCTGGACACAAAGTGACATTCAACAGGCCCCAGGACGACGTCAGGTGTGACAAAACATGTAGGGAGGAGCAACATGCTGACGTCACCGCATTCACGCAGGTCCCAGAGTGACGGGCTGCTATCGAGAGCCAGCCGGCTTGTTTACACTACAATCTCTTATTGTTTTAACTGTAAGTGCAATACTTTCTTATTTAAATAAAATAACCTAGGATTTTACACTATGGAAGCTTTTATATCTTGTTGGGGATCAATGGGCAACACGTGCCCCTGAAAGATTACATTCTGTGAAGATGCTGGAATCACCGTTCCATCTCTCAAAGGGCCCGGGCTAGGTATTAAGCCACAAGCAAGTGTGATCTCCTGTAATAGGAGATCATTTGGAGTTGGTAAGCGGCAGTGTGTGCAGAGGTGGAGGTATTTATCTCTTTTAACCATGACTCTTGGGTGTATCATGTGTTAATTTCACGTTTGAAAATCACCTTAAAACAATGAACGTTTGGAAATCACCTTAAAACAGTGGACTATTTAACACATGATCTAATCAATTAATCATTCAATTTTTATTTATGTATGTTTTCCTTTATATATATAATTTAGCATTATTAAGGTTTATTGCTAGTATTCACTCACAAGAGAGCATAGTGCAACTTAATATAAAAAACAGTAGACGTGCAAAACAAAAAAAAATGTTTTGTTTTGTTTAGTTTTGAGTTGTTATTTAACTAATTTCATTTAGTTTGATTCGTTAAATTTGTTGAATTCGTTTATGGAATTTGTTTTTTTTTGTTTCATTTATTCGTATTTGAATTCGAATTTCTGAATTTGACCGCATTTGAAAACATTACATTTAAACCAAATCTGGGTGTGACAGATGTTTTGGTGTGTGCTAGTACACACTGAGACAAATGTTTATGGGTCGTACAGATGTTTTTGTACACTGGAATATGCCTGCTGTGATTATTGAATATTGTGTTGTTTTTTTCTGTCAGCTCAGGTAGCCCTTGTACAATACACATATATATTTAATTTACAATAAGCACCTGAATACTGGTGGACAATTCTTTCCTGCCTCTGCCATTTTTCAGCTTTCACATCAATCGTTGCATTACTGAGTATTACATAGGTTTTGTGCAATGGTACACTGTGACAGATGTTTTGGTGTGAGACAGATGTTGAAGGGACACTAGTTGTATAGATGTTTTTGTACACTGGAACATGACTATTGTGACAGCTGCTTGGTTTCACTGGTAAGTGCTGACTGATTGTTGATTGGACACACACTACTACTACTACAGATGTTTTTGGGCAAAGGTACACTGTGACAAATGTTGATGGGCCACTAGTAGTACACCTAACCAAGAGATAAGATTTTTAGAAAGGAAGAATGACCATCATTTTTTTCATCAGCAGGAATATAATGTACTCATTTCGATTTTGTTTTCAAAATCAAATCAATTGGAATTAGTAACAATTTGAATATTGAATTGTTATTTCTGTCAGCTCAGGTAGCCCTTGAACAATGCACATATATGTTTCTTTTATAGCACCTGAATACTGGACAATTCTTTCCTGCCTGGGCCATTTTTTGGCTTTCACATCGGATGTTGCTGGGACACTAGTATTACAGAGGTTTTGTGCAATGGTACACTGTGACAGATGTTTTGGTGTGTGTGCTTGCACACACTGAGGCAGATGTTGAAGGGACACTAGTCATACAAATGTTTTTGTACACTGGAACAATACATTTGACAACCCAAAACGCGAATGATGATACCTGACACAACATTATAAAAGTGAGGGTTCGCATGAGGAGATGTGAGGGGGAGAAAGTGAGGGGGGGTGAGGGACGGGGGCGGGGAGGTGAACCCTGGCCGAGTTTACAGCACTTGAGCTATGAAGGAGCTCGGGTAGTCCAACATATGTTTGTAAAAGACATGCATGCATAGCTTGAATGTGTGAGATAAGACTTAGAAATATCGGCTCATATGGTTTCAAGAGAGGTTTCCTTGCTCCTGCGATTCCACCATCAAATTCCTAGTAGGAATTTGGCGGTAGTTGTGGAGTCATCACAATTAAAGTTCCATAAAAGTAAGTATACAGCTGGTTTAAAGATTGCGTTAGTATAAATGTGGCCTTGCAGTAGATCCAAAAAGACCCTGTCTTGTCAAATACAGTCCCCTATCATATAGTGTCCGCCCTGTACTGTGCATGCGCAGTACGGAGGACAAACGAGACGCCGAAAGTTTCCAAAGTTTAACAGCTGATCATCAGCTGTACACGGCGCCTGCGCTTTTATTCTCACCCTATGTCCAGGTTCATTCCCTACTATCCAAGTGGACATAGAGTGAGAATAAATAGTTGCCGAGCGCAGCGAGGCCGTGCCCGAAGCGTGGCGAGCGAAGCGAGCCCACGAGGGGCCCTCTTACACAGCCATCGCTAAGAAGTGCCGAAGCGCCGTGTACAGCTGATGGTCAGCTGATCAACTTCGGACACTTTCAGCATCTCCTTCTGCTCCGTACTGCGCAAGCGCTGCGCCTGCGCAGTACGGAGCGGACACTATCCGATAGGAGGACAATATATGTCAGAACAGACCCTATGTCTGTTGTAACTGCCTTGTGTTGTATGGTATCTATAAAAGCAGCCCATGTTTTGTTTTGTTTAGTTTTGAGTTGTTATTTAACTAATTTCGTTTAGTTTGATTCGTTAAATTTGTTGAATTCGTTTATGGAATTTGTTTTTTTTTTGTTTCATTTATTCGTATTTGAATTCGAATTTCTGAATTTGACCGCATTTGAAAACATTACATTTAAACCAAATCTGGGTGTGACAGATGTTTTGGTGTGTGCTAGTACACACTGAGACAAATGTTTATGGGTCGTACAGATGTTTTTGTACACTGGAATATGCCTGCTGTGATTATTGAATATTGTGTTGTTTTTTTCTGTCAGCTCAGGTAGCCCTTGTACAATACACATATATATTTAATTTACAATAAGCACCTGAATACTGGTGGACAATTCTTTCCTGCCTCTGCCATTTTTCAGCTTTCACATCAATCGTTGCATTACTGAGTATTACATAGGTTTTGTGCAATGGTACACTGTGACAGATGTTTTGGTGTGAGACAGATGTTGAAGGGACACTAGTTGTATAGATGTTTTTGTATACTGGAACATGACTATTGTGACAGCTGCTTGGTTTCACTGGTAAGTGCTGACTGATTGTTGATTGGACACACACTACTACTACTACAGATGTTTTTGGGCAAAGGTACACTGTGACAAATGTTGATGGGCCACTAGTAGTACACCTAACCAAGAGATAAGATTTTTAGAAAGGAAGAATGACCATCATTTTTTTCATCAGCAGGAATATAATGTACTCATTTCGATTTTGTTTTCAAAATCAAATCAATTGGAATTAGTAACAATTTGAATATTGAATTGTTATTTCTGTCAGCTCAGGTAGCCCTTGAACAATGCACATATATGTTTCTTTTATAGCACCTGAATACTGGACAATTCTTTCCTGCCTGGGCCATTTTTTGGCTTTCACATCGGATGTTGCTGGGACACTAGTATTACAGAGGTTTTGTGCAATGGTACACTGTGACAGATGTTTTCCTGGCAGAAGAGGGTTATGTTCTTTTCTATTCTATTTTAAACTATTCTTTTCTTTTTTATTCTATTCCTTTATTTTCTATTCCATTTTATTCTGTTCTTTTAATTTCTATTCCATTTTGTTCTGTTTTACTCTATTCTTCTCTATTCCTTTATTTTATATTCTATTTCTTTATTTTCTATTCTGTTCCTTTATTTTATATTCTATTTTATTGTATTCAGAAGTTCAAATTTAAATTGCATTAGAAAACTGTTCAAATTTGAAAACAATTCAAATTTAATTCCAAAAGGGTTCAAATTTGATTTGAGCTATTTAAGAAAACCTAAATACTGCTGTATATTAGGAAAAAACCACAAGAGGTATTTTAATGTAATAGAGAATTACACACCAGTACCCATACCATCTCAAACAATATGTGAGATATTATTCCACAGTGGCTGGTGTGGAATAGGTGTGGAGAAGCCCCTAGATACCTAGGCTAAAATTTGTTAAGTGTGTAGTGATGTGTGGTAAAGGAAAGACTGGTATACAGATAAGCTGCCTGTATAAGTACAATATGTAGACAGAGAGACCTCAATATATATGTACTGGTATATACTGTCACGTCTACATAAATAAATACATAGATCAAACACAATCAGCCAAGTGGGTACTAACATGTTGCAAAACCCATCTCCACCATCAGGAGCTCTGGTGAATATTGGTTAGCACTTAGACTCCACACCTCAGCTAAGTCCACATCATCCACAAGGGTGACCTGCTTGTATACCTATGCTGCTGGTCAGTGGGAGTCTCTACTGCTATAGCTACTGGCCTCTAAGCCTTACCCCATGACAAGCTGGTTACTATGGGCTACATCAGTATTTCTTTCACTAAGCTCCAGGTTGGGCACCAAAAATATAGCACCCCCCTCTCCCTTTCAGGAGCAGGTGGAGTTCCCCCAGAGACAGGGAGGACTGACATTTCACCTCAAAGCTGGATCCATGGCTAGTTTTGGGAGGTATGTAAAGAATTCGGGACCAGTCACTTTAGATTAAAAAAATGTAGGTTTATTACTCATAATCGAGGGGAGAGAGGGTAAGGGTCACAGATGCTTCAAAACTAAAACATTACTCCACATATTACTGCACAGGAAAGAGTCTTTAAGTCAGAATGGACACTGTTCCCTAGAATTCTTCAGTAGACATTTTAGGCAGCAACTGCATTTCTCTTCATGAGAGTCAACCAGCACCAACTGGGACTCCATCCTAAGTCCAATCTTCTTCAAAAGAGTCAAACACCTCCAATTGGGACTGTTTTGGCAGGGTGACTACACTCCTTTGAAACTTTTTGTTGTTTTTATATGTAGCACCCTCTAGCGAGTTTGCTAGTGTAAATGGGTTTAGTTGTTAGTGTAGATAAATTGTCATGGCTGAGAGCCAGGCCTAGGTTGTGAATCTGGCTCAGGGATCAGTACTCAGAGAAGCTGGATGACATTCTGACAGCTCCTCTGGTGCCTCCCCCTGTTCTCTGTAACACTGGAGAATGTTCTAGACATAGTGGGTGGAAGCTAGGAGGGGCTGGCATGCATATTTATGAGGGCCTTAGCCAATCCCATGCAAATAGGCTGTCAGGGGGCAGATTGCACTGATAAATGAGCAGGAAGGTGGAAGAAGGAGATGGAGTGCTGAGGAGGCTTCGGTGGCTCTTAAGGGAGCCCCCTAGTCTGGAGGAGAGTGACTTCGGGCCTGGGGCTTGGGTGCTGGTACGATCTCCCAAAACACATGGAGGAAGCCCTTCCTGGAGGCATGGGAGCAAGGAGAAAACAACAGGAGCAGGTCAGCATGTCCGGAAGATCTCCTGAGAGATTTGACAAAGTGTATAATTGACAAAGTGTGTATTTTGAACACTGGTATTTATTTGTACATATCACCTATCCAAGTTGTTCCCTTTTCCCCTCACGTATTTTTTATGGAATGACCTGTTTTTTCCCTGGGTGCAGGAGCCATTTTTTGCATTTTTCTCAGCCATAGGGACAGGTTTTCTGGGGGGGGGGGGTGAATGTAGCACCCTCTAGCTATTGTGCTAGTGAGTGTAAATACAGTGCCTTGCAAATGTATTCACCCCCTTGGCTTTTTACCCATTTTTTTACATTACAGCCTAATGCCCCGTACACACGGTCGGATTTTCCAACGGAAAATGTGTGATAGGACCTTGTTGTCGGAAATTCCGACCGTGTGTAGGCTCCATCACACATTTTCCATCGGATTTTCCGACACACAAAGTTTGAGAGCAGGCTATAAAATTTTCCGACAACAAAATCCGTTGTCGGAAATTCCGATCGTGTGTACACAAATCCGATGGACAAAGTGCCACGCATGCTCAGAATAAATAAAGAGATGAAAGCTATTGGCCACTGCCCCGTTTATAGTCCCGACGTACGTGTTTTACGTCGCCGCGTTCAGAATGATCGGATTTTCCGACAACTTTGTGTGACCGTGTGTATGCAAGACAAGTTTGAGCCAACATCCGTCGGAAAAAATCCTAGGATTTTGTTGTCGGAATGTCCGAACAAAGTCCGACCGTGTGTACGGGGCATAAGTGTTAATCTAGATAGTCTTAAGTTGGTGAAGTAAAATTAGAAAAATATATACATAAAACTATTTTTCAGAAATAAAAAACTGATAATTGGCATGTGCGTATGTATTCACCCCCTTTGTTATGAAGCCCAAAAAAAGCTCTGGTGCAACCAATTACCATCAAAAGTCACATAATTAGTGAAATGATGTCCACCTGTGTGAAATCTAAGTGTCACATGATCTTTCTTTACATATACACACCTTTTTGAAGGTGAGAGGCTGGGGGAAACACCTGTGTGCTGCACCAGTTTTGAAGTGAAAGTTTACAGCACTAAGTCACCTTTTCTGGCACGTCACTATTGACTTTTATGGACATTAAGAGTCACATTGCATGGAGCAACATTTAACTGGACTTAATCACTATATTTGTCACAGTTTTTGCATTTTTTCAGGTGGGAGGGGTGTTAATTTTGGGGTTAATATTGGAGTCGTATTTATACATGCATGATTTTTGCACAATTGTCACTATGTTTTGCACTTGATTACTTATGTTTAGATATGGAGTACAGAGTCGCATCCTTGAATCAAGCAGTGCATTGCAGTTCTTTTGCTTAGATTGTGAGGAACCGTATTCCATTTATTCAATAGTATTAGTTATATTTTCGTTATATTTTGCACGTAGTGGATTTTAGAACCATCAATGCACATTGTATGATTTATATATTTTGAGAAATATTTTTTCACCAGCAATACTTGTTTTAATATTTTGGTCACAGTTTTACATGGTGTGGTTTTAGGAACATCACGCACACTGTTTGATTTTTATATTCTCAATAAGATTAGTAACCAGCACTTAGCACTTTAATATAGTTTGGCTGCTTTGAAACAGGAGAAGGTAGTAGTCTACATTGAAGTGTAGTGTTCACATCGTAATTATATGCACACTGGTCTATGGTAACTATCTGTAGGTGCTTATTGGTTGTTACTCAGGCATTGCGTGCACTGTGAACTTCAGGATTCAGATTCATGTTAATTGGAGAGGCCCTTTTTATAATTCCTAGTGGTACATGTAGATAGATTAGCGCCGCATACTCTTTTCACCTATACTGTGCCTCTTTGTGCCATCCACTCCCTGTCTCACCTCCAGGGGGCGGACTGCGCTTAGTCACAAGGGTGAACCGCTCTCGGCATTTCAGCCTCGGTAAGTACATCTCTGATAGTACAAACCAGCCATGTCAGAGGCCGACAGAGCGCGTTCTCCCCTCGAGATCCTGTGCCAGGAAGTATCGGCACTTACGGATGCAGTTCAGAAATTGCAAGAAGGCTACACCCAAATAGATGGTCGTCTCCAACAACTTGCTGGACCAGCCGCAGCACCTACCTCTGCTCCTGCACCCGCCAACGGGTCCTCCTCTCAAGTTGCATCTAACCCCACTGTGATCATGGCTACCCCTGAACCTAGGGTCCCTATACCAGAGCGAATTTCTGGCGATCGCAAGAAGTTCCGAGGCTTCGAGAATGCCTGTTCCTTGTATCTGGCTTTGCAGCCCAGGACTTTCACTTCTGAGGTGGTAAAGGTGGGCTTTATTATTTCTCTCCTAGCTGATGAACCACAAGCCTGGGCCCACAGCCTGAAGGAAGAGAGGAGCCCAGTTTTAAACACAATTGACTCTTACTTTGAAAGTATGGGACAACTCTACGATGACCCTTAATGCACAGCCACAGCCGAAGCTACTTTACATAACTTGCTCCAAGGGTGCAGGCCTGTAGACGACTATATGGTTGAGTTTCTGAAGTGGTCAGCTGATACCGGCTGGAATAAGCCTGCCCTTAAGTATCAGTTCCGCAAAGGGTTATCTGAAGTCCTTAAAGACGAGTTGGCTAGGATGGAGACCCCTGCGACTTTGGAGGATTTGATTCAAACAGCCACCAAATTGGACAGGCGCATGCGGGTGCCGTGCTCAGAACGCGTCCAGGTCCCTCGTCCCAGCTGGATGCTTCCTAAACCAACTCCCATCCATCCACCTTTTACTGCTTCTCCAGCCTCCACCACTTCTGAGGTCTAGCCCATGCAATTTGGATTGGTCCAGGCTCCCCTCACTCCAGACGAAAGACTACGCAGGCGTCAGGCCAACCTCTGCCTCTACTGTGGAGGGACTGTTTTTTTTTCTCCACACTTGCCCTGTGAGACCTAGTAAGTCCTACTCACCCGTTATCATGAACTATCATGCCTCTGGTTTTTCACAGACTTATGTTACCCTCTTTGTCTCCCTACAGTTAACGGAAATGGATACCCGCCTTCCTGCCATAATTGACTCTGGAGCATGCAGCTGCTTCCTGGATGCTGCACTAGCTGCTAGCCTACATATTCCTCTGTTAACCAAGAAACAAAGCTTCCGGGTACACCTGGCTGATGGGTCTCTTCCCCTCTCTGGACTCATCACCCAAGAAACAAGACCCATTTTTATCACCACAGACTCCGGTCATCAGGAGTTCCTGCGTTTTGACATCATCCCGTCTCCTATGTTCCCTATCATATTGGGACTTCCCTGGCTTCAGGCACATGAACCCCAAATCAGTTGGAGAAAGAAGGTAGTCTCCTTTTCCTTCAAATACTGCTTCCAGCACTGCTTCCTCTCAGCTCCAGCCTCTTGTTCCACTGTTGTGCCAGCACCTGACAGCCTTCAGCATATACCCCTGGCTTACCTTGAGTATAGGGATGTCTTCGACAAACAACAGGCGACCATCTACCACCCCACCGGTCCTACGACTGCCCTATTGATCTTTTACCAGGCTCTGAAGTCCCGTTTGGTCGCATCTTTTCGCTATCCGAAACCGAATTAAAGGCTCTCAAAGCTTACATTGACGAAAACCTGGAAAAAGGTTTTATTCGTCATTCCTCATCACCGGCTGGAGCCGGCATCTTCTTTGTAAAAAAAAAGACGTCTCTCTCGGACCCTGCATTGACTACAGAGAATTAAATAAAATTATCATTAAAAACCGGTACCCGCTTCCTCTTATCCCGGAGTTGTTTCAACGCTTCCGATCTGCCAGAATCTTCTCCAAGTTAGATCTTCGTGGGGCCTATAATCTCATTCGGATCTGGGCTGGTGATGAGTGGAAGACCGCCTTCAGGTCCAGGTTTGGGCATTACGAGTACCTGGTGATGCATTTGGGCTCTGCAACGCCCCGGCTACCTTCCAGCACCGGGTAAATGACATCTTTCGGGAATACCTTGATGATTTTCTAGTCGTTTACCTGGATGATATTCTCGTTTTTTCTGCCACTATTGAACTACATGTTAAACTGGTCCTCGCAATCCTTAGGAAACACAAATTATATCTCAAGGCAGAAAAATGCGAGTTTGAAAAAACAATGGTTCAGCTCTTGGGATTTATCATTACCACCAACGTGTCCCATTCCTTTTGGTGGCCAGGCTGGAGACAAGAATGTAAAGACTATGTGGCTTCCTGCATTCCATGCCAGCGCAGTAAAGGGTCAAACACGAAGTCTTGGGGTCTACTAAAACCACTACCCATTCCTGAATGACCATGGGCAGACATTTCTATGGATTTCATCGTGGACCTACCACCCTCAGGAGGGTTCCCCCCCTATCCTTGTCATCATTGACCGTCTTTCTAAAATGGCACATTTCCTGCCCATGGTGGGTACTCCCTCTGCTTCAGCTACAGCTGATATTTTCTTCAAAGAAGTTATTAGACTCCATGGTGTTCTTGTCAGTATCACCTCAGATAGAGGTGTCCAGTTTACATCCAAGTTTTGGAAGGAACTGTGTAAATCTTTGGAAGTAAAGGTTTGCCTTTCCTCTGCATACCACCCACAGAGCAACGGCCAAACGGAGAGAACAAACCAAACCCTGCAGCAGTATCTCCGCTGCTTTTGTTCTGATTCCCAAGATGACTGGTCCACTCTGCTACCATACGCCGAGTTTGCATACAATAATTCCATTCATTCTAACACTAATCAGACACCTTTCTGGTAAAATTTTGGCTTTCATCCTTCGTTTCTCCCAAATTCTCTTCCTGAGATATCTGTCCCTGCAGTACAAGACCGTGTAGCCTCCATCCAGCTGAACTTTCGGAGAATGCAGGAAGCTATGCAAAAGGCCCAGGATGACTTCAGCGGGTGTTACAATAAAGGGAGGAAGGAAAATCCAGTCTTCAAGGTGGGTGAAGAAGTATGGCTGTCAGCCGTTAACCTTAGATTGCCAGTCCCAACACGGAAATTAGGGGTCAAAATTCATTGGCCCCTTCAATATCAAAAGGATGATACACCCTGTAGCTTTTGAATTACCCTTACCTAACTCGTACAAAATACATCCTGTATTTCACGCATCTCTTCTGAAGCCTGTTATCCCTAGTCCCTTCCCTGGCAGAGAAGAACCACCTACTCCACCAGTCCTAGTTAACGGAGAAGACAAATTCGAAGTGGAAACTACGGAGTTGCAGAAAGAGGGGAAGACAACTCCAGTATTTAATTAAATGGAAGGGGTATCCCCCTGAGAACAATTCCTGGGAACCTTCTAAAAATTTGCATGCCCCACGTTTGATCCAGGCTTTTCATCAAGAACATCCAGAATTGATGTCCAGTTTGGGTGTCCAGAGGCCACCCTTCGGGGAGGGGCACTGTCAGGAGAATGTTGCTTCCATGCGCTTCAGCCGTGTTCCTGCGCGCATGCGTGGAGGAACGGCGCTCCGGCGCATGCACATTCGCAATCCGGCGCACGCACATGCGCACTGGCGCACGCCCTATGTGACCCTTGGGGCTGGCCTATAAAAGTGACTCTGGCGCACAAACAAATTGCTGGTTTGTCTTCCTGTGATACTCTGTTCCTGTTGCTTGATACTTGATTACCTGTGACCCAGATTGACCTTGACTATTCTGCTCTTCTCCTGGACCTGACCCTTGGCTTGTTATTACGGATTCCGCTCTTCTCCTGTGTTTGACCCTCTGCCTGTGACTCGGATCTGCCTACTGTCTCCTTGCCCTAGAACCTCTGCCTGTGTCCTAGACTTTCCTTGTGTCTTCCTGACACCTCACCTCAGCTAATATAGTAATACAGCTCCTGTGTGTTTGACCCTCAGCCTGGTTCTGGACTCTCCTGTACCCGCTCCAGCAAATCATCCCATCTGCCAGTCTCTGCACAGCTACTCATCTCTGCAAGGACTACACGCAAGTTACCCCTTGCCTTCTGGGTAGCCTGTGCCTCTTTGTGCCATCCACTCCCTCTCTCACCTCCAGGGGGCGGATTGCGCTTAGTCGCAAGGGTGAACCACTCTCTGCATTTCGGCCTCGGTAAGTACATCTCTGATACAGGCCTTGGTTGTGAATCTGGGTCAGGGATCAGTATTCAGGGAGGCTGGATGACTCATCCTGACAGCTCTTCCGGTGCCTCCTCCTTTTCTCTGTAACATTGGATAAAGTTCTAGACACAGTGGGTGGAAGCTAGGAGGGCTGTCATGCATATTTATGAGGGCCTTATATAATCTCTGAGTCAATCCCCAGAAAATGGGCTTGCAGGGGCAGATTCCCCTTATAAATGAGCATGAGTCATGCCAGCAGGGGCAGTCAGGTGGAAGATGGAGATGAAGTGCTAAGGAGGCTGTTGGTGGCTCTTGAGGATAACCCCTAGTCTGGAGGTGGGGGACATCGGGTCTGGGGCTCGGGTGCTGGAAGGATCCCCCAAAGCACACAGGACACACTTCCTGGAGGCACTGAAGCAAGAAGAGGATAGCAGGAGCAGGTCAGCATGTCTGGGAGATCTCCTAAGAGTCTGCTGGGTAGGCTGGTGAGTGTCAGTTTAGAGGACTGGGGGAGAAGTTAGCATGGAGGGCTAGTGAACGGGGCTGCTGCAGCCAGGAGGGCTGCCAGGGCCTGACAAGTTGGTGCTGGGAGCAGTGACCACAGAGAGGAAGTGCTGGGAAGTGTGAGCTGTGTCACCCCATCTGTTCTCCAAGAATAGGGGCTGCAAGTCCCTGCCTGTAATGGGCCTTAGCTAAAAAAATACAACAGGATAACATAGCTGGGTTCTGTAAGCAAGTGTGTGCTGGAGGAAGAAGAGGAACTGTATATAGACTGCATATAGGAAGAGTTGTCCCTGAATTTTGTTTGAAGTCAAGTGGATATCCCATAATCTCCCATCCCTATCCTAGTTATATCACCCAATAAAACAAAAAAAATTCACGGACTGTTCTCTGACTCTGAGTGCCTGTGGAAATTTGGTGTGCCTGGCTGTGCAGGGTGGGGAATCCCATCCTACTTGCGGCTCCTTAGAGGTCGGGCTACATACAGTATATTCAATAGGGATGAGCTCGATGTGTGAGTCGAATGCAAGTTAGACTTGAACATCGGGTGTTCGCCTGTTTGCCGAATAGAGAACAATTTGGGGTGTTGGCGGCAAATTCGAAAGCCGCGGAACACCCTTTAAAAGTCTATGGAAGAAATCAAAAGTACTAATTTTAAAGGCTTATATGCATGGTATTGTCATAAAAAGTGTTTGGGGACCTGGGTCGTGCCCCAGGGGACATGTATCAATACAAAAAAAGTTCTAAAAATGTCAGTTTTTTCGGGAGCAGTGATTTTAATATTGCCCAAAGTGAAACAATAAAAGTGAAATATTCCTTTAAATTTCGTACCTGGGGGTGTCTATAGTATGCCTTTAAAGTGGCGCATTTTCCCCATGTTTAGAACAGTTCTTGCACAAAATGACATTTCTAAAGGAAAAAAAGTCATTTAAAAGTACTCGCGGCTATAATAAATTGTCGGGTCCAGCAATACAGATAAAAGTCATTGAAAAAAACAGCATGGGATTCCCCCCCCCCCAGTCCATTACCAGGCCCTTGGGTTCTAGTATGAATATTAAGGGGAACCCGAACCAAAATTTAAAAAAAAATTGCGTGGGGGTCTCCCCAAATTCCATAACAGGCCCTTCAGGTCTGGTATGGATATTAAGGGGAACCCTGCACCAATTTTTTAAAAAAAAATGGCGTTGGGGTAAACCTTAAAATCCATACCAGACCTGATTTTAAGGAGAACCCCGCGCCAAAATTAAAAAAAATGGCGTGGGGGTCCCCCCAAAAATCCATACCAGACCCTTATCCAAGCACGCAACCTGGCAGGCCGCAGGAAAAGAGGGGGGCGAGAGAGCGCCCCCACTCCTGAACCGTACCAGGCCACATGCCCTCAACATGGGGAGGGTGCTTCGGGGTAGCCCCTGTCCCCATGTTGATGGGGACATAGGCCTCATCCCCACAACCCTTGCCCAGTGGTTGTGGGGGTCTGGGGGCAGGGGGCTTATCAGAATCTGGAAGCCCCCTTTAACAAGGGGACCTCCAGATCCCGGCCCCCTGTCAGAGCTGGGCTCAGCCCTTCCTTCTCTGAGCTGGCCGCTCAGCTGTCGGGTAATTGCCAGCTCCCATCTCTCTCCACAATTACCCAGCTGTTCTGCTCATCAGTCCTGCCTACTTAAAATCATCCAGCTCAATTAATCTCTGCCTTCACCTTTGTCAACATCACAGGGACTTTCTCCTGGGTTCCTGTTGAAGACTTGCTCGGCTGACGTTCCTTCTGGCTCCTGATCCTGCTTGCTGTACTACTACGTTTATCTCTGGCTCTCTGGCATTTGCTTGGCTAACTACCCGATCCAGTTACTGAATTCTGGCTTGTTTTGACTACGCTTACTCTGTTTACCTTATTATTATTTTTATTAACCACTTCAGCCCCGGAAGAATTTACCCCCTTCCTGACCAGAGCACTTTTTGCGATTCGGCACTGCGTCACTTTAACTGACAATTGCGCGGTCGTGCGACGTGGCTCCCAAACAAAATTGACGTCCTCTTTTTCCCACAAATAGAGATTTCATTTGGTGGTATTTGATCGCCTCTGCAGATTTTATTTTGTGCGCTATAAACAAAAATAGAGCAACAATTTTGAAAAAAACGCATTATTTTTTACTTTTTGCTATAATAAATATCCCCTAAAATATATAAAAAAACTATTTTTTTCCTCAGTTTAGGCCGATACGTATTCTTCTACATATTTTTGGTAAAAAACTCGCAATAAGCGATTATTGATCGGTTTGCGCAAAAGTTATAGCGTTTACAAAATAGGGGATAGTTTTATGGCATTTTTATTAATATTTTTTTTTTTTAAATGGCGGCGATCAGCGATTTTTATTGTGACTGTGACATTATGGCGGACACATCGGACATTTTTGACACATTTTCGGGACCATTGTCATTTATACAGCAATCAGTGCTATAAAAATGCACTGATTCCTGTGTAAATGACACTGGCAGTGAAGGGGTTAACCACTAGGTGGCAGTGTAGGGGTTAAGTGTGTCCTAGGGGCGTGTTTCTAACTGTGGGGGTAATGGCTACATGTTACACGTCACTGATCTCTGCTCCGATGACAGGGAGCAGAGATCGAGTGACACTGTCACTAGCAGGGGCGGATCCAGGGGGGGGCAACGGGGCAATTGCCACCCCCGAGAAATTTGTTGCTGATGAGAGAGCAGGCGGCTCAGCGAGCAGCTCAGCGGGTCTCTCCACGGGCGAACCAGGCGGCGCAGTTTGCAGGCTGCCCGGTCAGTGTGTGGGCGGTTCGGCATGAGTGCGCAGCTGGCCAATCAGCTAGTCGGGGGGCAGGGGAGCAGAGAGATGAGATCATCTATCACTGCCCTGCATCCCTGCAGTAACTTCCACCCTCACTGTGCAAGCAGCGTGGGCAGCAGAGAGATTACATTGTCTCTCTGCTGCCTGACCCTGGGAGTCTGGGACACAGCAAGAAACAAGCAAAACACTACCGTAGCAGGTAGGTGACAATCCGCAAGGTGTGGTAAGTGACGTAGCAAGTGACAATCCGCAAATTGTGGCAGGTGACGTGGCAAGTGACAATTCGCAATGTGTGGCAGGTGACGTGGCAAGTGACAATCCGCAACATATGGCAGGTGACGTGGCAAGTGACAATCTGCATCTGGTGGCAGGCAAGTGACAATTCGCAACGTGTGGCAGGAGACGGTGGTAAGTAACACACTCGGGGCTCCCACTGATTCTGCATTATGGTGAGTTGAAGCATTTCATTTTATATTACAATGAAATAATAGAAATAATGTGCTTCAATCACCCTGACACCATTACAACTATGGTGCCATGATGATTGAAGCGCTAACATCAGCCATTTCTCCTATAAGTTGCCCACAAAAAAACGTATTTCTGGCAGTGCCCCTCCCGAGACTAGACTCTGGATCTGCCCCTGGTCACTAGGCAGAATGGGGAGATGCTGTTTACAACAGCATCTCCCTGTTCTTCCTCCCCGTGAGGCGATCGCGGGTATCCCCGCTGGCTGCCTCTTAAAGGGCAATGTACAGGTACGTGGTTTTGCCGCAGTATATCTGTGGACTCTGGTCGTAACTCCATGTCCCGTGAAGCCCGACTTGTAGAAGCCAAAAACTATCCACAAGTTGATCAGAGCATCGGACATTGTTGAGACTGTTCCAGGCCTCCCTTCAGCCACTTGTAAAGTGGTCTGGAGAAATGTTTCTTCAAAGAGACTCACCAACAGGCACAAAGATCTGGCATGGATGGCAATCCAAGAGGGGTTGCCACTCAGGACATTCATGCATGCCAGAAACCTGTGCAGATACAGGCACTGCCCCTTTTGCATCATCCAGGAGGAAACTGCTCTGCATGTTTTCTGGGAGTGCCCCTTTGCACAGGACCTGTTGAGGGCCTTGGAACCTGAACTCAAAGACTTTGCGCCACAGACTGCTATCACACACTTTGGTGTGTTGAACGGACTCTTCTGTGGAACTCATTCACAGGAGGACATTGACGGTGTCTGGCGGGTGCTGTGTTGCTTCAAGGACGCTTTATGGTGCGCCAGAAAGCGCCTCATCCACCAGCGGGAGAGGATGTCCATCGAGGACTGTCGCAGACTGGTTCACAGTCTGCTCAGAGACTATCACTTGATGGACTTCAAGGAGGAAGAGGAGGTCTGAAAATTTCCCCATCACCCCCCTCTCCCCCGTGTATCCTTTGGCAGTTCAAATAAAGCTTCGAGCCTGTGAACTCTTTACTCCCTCCCCTACCCCACCTTCTCCACCCCCCCCCATCCCACCCGTTGCCCATTTGAATGATATTTGACTGTATGACCGGACTTTTTGTGAAATGTTTTTGAAGTACTGCTTTCAGGGTAATGCGGCGTCATGCATGATGTGATGTTTCGGGGTATCACTACTCTGCACAACACATTAGGCATCATACCGCAGGATGAATGTAATTTATTTGTATGCTTGCCAATGTATTGTTATGTAGTGTATTTATGCGCTGCGTCGCAGTACAGATTGGAATGTACCCTGTTTAAGTATTTGTTTTTTGTATATTTTCTTGCAAAATAAAGTATGCATTTTCAATCAAAAATATCTGCGTGAGGCGGTCGGCAAGCGGTTAAACAAGTGTGATTTAACTATACTTCTGTCTCGGTCTGATTCATCGTTCCTGATAGTAGGCGAAGGCCATGAATTCAGAAGATACAGTCAATCCACTTGTTGGTAATATTTTTTGCAGATTGGATGAGCAAGATCACCGCATGGATCAGTTTGCCATAGCGTTACAAACGCTCCTGAGTCGCACGGCTCGCCTGGAAACTCCCACTGTGGCTGCTCCGGTACAACCTGAGTTGCAAGCCGTCCCTGCTGCTGCGCCAGTCTCTGTGCAGGCACCCGCCTCGAGTATTACCTCTATAAGAGGTATGTCTGGTTCCGCTCTGCTTTCCCAGCGATTTGGGGACAATCCAGTTCAATGCAGAGGGTTTCTCAACAAGGTTTAGATTTACTTTGAGATACTGCCCCAGGCGTTTCCCACGGACAGAAGCAAAGTAGGTTTCGTGATATCTTTGCTTTCTGAGAGAGCTTTAATCTGGGCAAACCCTCTATGGGAGATGCAAAAACCTGTTGATTGGAGTTACCTGACTTTGTGGCCTCCTTTAAAAGGGTATTTGACGTTACCGCATGCTCCGCTTCTGCTGCCAAGTGCCTCATGTCCATCAAACAAAGTACGAGAACTGTTGCCGACTACGCCATTGAATTCTGTACTCTGGCAACAAAGGTTGCTTGGAACAATGAGGTCCTCATGGCTGCTTTTTCTCATGGTCTCTCGGATTCCATCAAGGATGAGATAGCAGCCCGAGATATACCCACTGAGCTGAAGAGGTTGATCACGTTTGCCATCCTCATTAACTCCAGACTCAGAGAAAGACTCTCTTTTAAGGAGCGCTTGCGGAAGCCTGCTGTAAGTTTGCCTCTGGGCTTTGCAGTCCTACCCATGCCTCCCTCACCTCCCATGCCTCCTGGTACCAAGTCGGTCAGTGAAGATGAACCCATGCACTTGGGCTTCACGCGTCTCTCTGCAGATCAGAGAGCCATTAGGAGGAGGGAGAGATTGTGCCTTTATTGTGGCCAGGCAGGTCACTTTTTGAAGTCTTGTCCTACCCGTTCAGGGAACGCCCGTACCTTGATGTCCTGTCATGGACAGACCTTAGGTGGTGTTGTTTCGTCCCCAGTTATCCAGAATGATAAGCGCCTGGTTTCAGTCACCCTTTCTTGGGCTAAGTTGTCCATCGAGATACAGGCTCTAATCGACTCTGGAGCTGCAGGCCTGTTCATTGATGCTACCTTTGCATTGCAGCGCTCGATTTCACTGCAGCTGCGTGAAACTGCACTCACTATTGAGGCTCTTGATCGGAGACCTCTACAGCTTGCCCACGTGACTCATGAGACGGTTCCATTGTCCATGGCCATAGGGGCTCTTCACCATGAGATAATCCAATTCCAAGTTATTTCCTCACCTAGGTTTCCTCTGGTTATTGGTTATCCTTGGTTACAGAGGCACAACCCCTCTTTTGATTTGCACTGTGCTGAGGTTCTCTCCTGGTCACCACAATCCAGTGAGACATGCTTCCAGAAGGTAGACAAGGTCCTGTGCACCTCTTCACTCTCCTCCCTGCCCGAGGAGTACAGAGATTTTAGAGATGTCTTTGACAAAGGTCAAGCCGGTAGTTTGCCTCCACACTGGCCTTATGATTGTGCAATTGACCTTCAACCTGGTGCCATACCCCCTCGTGGCCGGGTTTACCCTTTGTCGGTCTTGGAGGATAAGGCCATGGAGGAGTATGTTGCAGAGGCACTTTCTCGAGCTTTCATCCGCAAATCCTCGTCTCCTGCTGGTGCAGGTTTCTTCTTTGTGAAGAAGAAGAGCAGTGAACTGAGACCCTGTATGGATTATAGGGGTCTCAATCCTTTCAAGATTAAGAATGCCTACCCAATTCCGTTGATTATTGATTATTTGACCGCCTCAAGGGAGCAACGGTTTTCACAAAGCTTGATTTGAGAGGGGCATACAATCTCGTGAGGATTAAGGAGGGCGACGAGCGGAAAACTGCATTTAATACCAGAACAGGCCATTATGATTACCTCGTAATGCCTTTTGGCCTTTGTAACGCCCCGGCAGTTTTCCAGAAATTTATTAACGGTGTCCTCCGAGATTTGTTGCAGTTATGTGTGGTGGTTTATCTCGATGATATCCTCATATTTTCCAAGTCCCTGGAGAGCCACCACACAGATGTCTGTCGTGTGGTTCAGAAACAAAGAAAAAAAACAATATTGTAAACTGGAGAAGTGCAAGTTTCATCGTGAACAGGTTAAATTCCTGGGCTATGTCATTTCCACTGTTGGTTTTTCGATGGACCCAGAGGAACTTTCGGCAGTCCTATAGTGGCCCTGACCCGTGGGTTTACGTCCTCTGCAGCGTTTCCTTGGCTTTGCCAACTATTATCGGAAGTTTATTTGTAACTTCTCGTCTCTGGTCAAGCCCCTGACTGATATGACCAGAAAGGACGGTAACCCACAGAGTGTGTCTCCGGAGTCCATTAAGGCCTTTGAGAGTTTCAAGGCTGCCTTTGTTTCTGCTTCTGTGTTGGCACATCCTGATCCTACGTTGCCTTTTATCCTAGAAGTTGATGCTTCTGAGACTGGTGTCGGCGCCCTTCTGTCTCAACGTCCTAACTCTGATAGCGCTATGCATCCGTGGGGCTACTTTTCAAAGAAATTGTCACCTGCAAAGTGCAATTACGAGATTGGTGACAGAGAGCTGTTGGCAATCATTTTAGCCCTGAAAGAATGGAGACATCTTCTTGAAGGTACCACTGTGCCGGTTCTCATTCTTACTGACCACAAGAATCTCACATTCTTGTCTGAGGCTAAGCACCTCTCTCCCAGAAGGGCGCGATGGGCTCTTTTCTTGTTGAGTTTTAATTACATTGTCTCATTCTTACCCGGTACAAAGAATGTAAGGGCTGGTGCCTTGTCACGACAATTTTCCTCCACTTCCAAGTTGGAGTCGGTTCCAGTTCCTGTGATTTCTCCTGATCGTATTCTGGCTACATTTCGCACCAGTCTTACTTCTCCTTTGGGTGACAAAAGTCTTGCTGCTCATGTCCATGCTCCTCCTGAGAAACCTTGTGACTGCTGCTTTGTCCCAGAGAGTCTCCGTACTGCCATGCTCCAGACTTACCATTCTCCTAAGGCAGCTGGCCACCCTGGGAAGAATCAACTCGTTTGGGCCAACAATTCTGGTGGCCTAGTCTACGGGCTGATGTAACTGCCTTCGTAGCTTCCTGTTCCATGTGTGCTCAGAGTAAGACTCCACGACACCTTCCAGTGGGCCTCCTACAACCCATACCCAATGGAGAGAGGCCTTGGACCCACCAGTCTATGGATTTCATTGTGGAGTTACCCAACTCCCAAGGCAACACCATTATCCTTAAATAGGAAGTGGTTCTGGACAGCCGCCCTCTGAAGAAATTGCCTTTTTATTAAAAAAATCAAATCAAAATCAAAGATACACGCCACAGCAGACAGGGGAGCTGACGCATTTCGCACTAACAGTAGTGCTAACATACGTACCCGGGTGGCCCCGCCCCCCTTTGACACCATGGGGAAGCCATTGGGAAGTCCCCGTGTGTCAGAGGGGGGCGGGGTCACTCGGGTGCGTCACCATAAGGCCCCACCCTCAGTTATAAAAGAACTGTCATCGCGCTGAAGCATCTTAAGGCGCATGCCTCCCATGGAGGAGGATCTTTTTAAAAAGAAAATTCGGTCTGTCGGCAGAGTGAGAGAAGAAGATGAATGGACTTCGTAGGACATTTTTATTTTTTTATTTTTTAATAAAGGACTTGTCCCAAGATGTGTCTTGTGGTTTTTTAACATTTTGACACTCTTTTTGTGAAATGGTAAGGGTACAATGTACTTGTTACCACTTCAAACAGGGGGGGCTGGGATCTTGGGGTTCCCTTGTTAAAGGAGGCTTCCAGATTCTGATAAGCCCCCCACCCGCAGACCCCCACAACCACCGGGCAAGGGTTGTGGGGATGAGGCCCTTGTCCCCATCAACATGGGGACAAGGTGCTTTTGGGGGCTACCCCAAAGCACCCTCCCCATGTTGAGGGCATGTGGCCTGGTACGGTTCAGGAGGTGGGGTGCTCACTCGTCCCCTCCCTCTTTTCCTGCAGCCTGCCAGGTTGCGTGCTCAGATAAGGGTCTGGTATGGACTTTAAGGGGGAACCCTACGCCATTTTTAAAAAAAAAATTGGCACAGGGTTCCCCTTAATATCCATACCAGACCTGAAGGGCCTGGTATGGACTGGGGGGGATCCCATGCCATTTTTTTCAATGACTTTTATCTATATTGCAGAGACCTGATAATTCATTATAGCCGCTAGTAGTTTTAAATGACTTTTTTTCCTTTAGAAATGTCATTTTGTTCAGGGACTGTTCTAAACATGGGAAAAATGTGCCACTTTACAGGCATGCTATAGACACCCCCCAGGTACGAAATTTAAAGTAATATTTCACTTTTATTGTTTCACTTTAAGCATTATTAAAATCACTGCTCTTGAAAAAACGGACGTTTTTAAAACTTTTTTTGCATTGATACATGTCCCCTGGGGCAGGACCCAGGTCCCAAAACAGTTTATAAAAATAACTTGCATATTAACCCTTAAAATTAGCACTTTTGAATTTTCACGTTCGTGTCCCATAGACTTTGCGCGTTCGAACACATTTTTTGCCTGTTCACATTTTCTGCTGCAAATCGAACCGGGGGGGGGGGGGGGTGTTTGGCTCATCCCTAATATTCAGACAAAATTGACTAAAACATAAATCCCTTGTTATACAGATAAATATAGGGAAAGAAAAAAGCAATGTATACATGAGACAAAGACAGAAAAATACTTTTCAAATATAAAAAAAAGACGGCTGATAAAATCATTAGTATCATTTTTGATACTAGGAGTAGCCCCCCAAAGCACCTTGTCCCCATGTTGATGGGGACAAGGGCCTCATCCCCACAACCCTTGTTCAGTGGTTGTGGGGGTTCTTTGGGCGGGGGGCTTATCGGAATCTTTTTTAATCGTTTTTAAATCTTTTTTTGCATTGGTACATGTCCCCTGGGGCAGGACCCAGGTCCCCAAACACTTTTTTATGACAATAACTTGCATATAAGCCTTTAAAATGAGCACTTTTGGTTTTTCATGTTAGTGTTCCATAGACTTTAATGGTGTTCTGAGGCTTTCAAATTTGCCACGAACACTGCATAATGTTTGTTTGTTCGTCGAACATCCTAACAACCAAAGTTCGGCCCAAACTTATGTTCTGGCGCCGAACTGTTTGCCCATCCCTAGTCCTCCAGGGCAGTGCCCTCCCTCCATGCATTTGTTTGATAATTCCTTGCTTATTAGCCTAGAAAAGGACCATGATTGGTTTTTAACATTTGGTTCCAATTGATTTCAATGGGGTTCAGATTCAGCACCTGAACTTTAGTCATGTTTACTGAACTTGCCCCGTACTGAGCTCAGGTACATTTGACTTATCACTAATGTTTATCAGCACTCAATATCAACTGTCATTTAATGTGATTACTTTTAATATACCCCTTATAAACACCACAAACTTTTTTAAAACCATTTTTTATATTTATGTAAAAAATGTAAATAAGAAGCTGATATTTCGTATAATTTTATTTCTATACAAATACCTCCAAGATGGAATTAACAGCACTTGCGTGTGAGGTTTGTTTAGTTGGAAATATTGGCTCTTGTATGTAATTAACATGCCTACGATTAATGTTCAAATTTCTGCTTTTCTGTGCCTGTAAGCAATTCTACTTCTCTGGAAGGACTCTCAAATTCCTGAGTATAAACTTTTTATTCAGATCGTTTCTTAAGAAATCTAAGATTATTTATACTTTGCTATTCTTCAGAAACTCTGACAATTATGGTTAAAGCAGTTAAAGCAGTCCAGCATATCTAATGTACATAGCAATTTTCAACTCACTTTTGGCACATTTAGGCAAAGTTTACACTTGCAGTTGGGGGGCAGTAAAAACATACAGTTGAACCAGGTTTTTACTGCCTATATGATTGCAAATTGAGAGCAAAGGTCGGATCATCTCAGGTTGTGGGGAGACATAAAAAGGGACCAACCATTGGGGATGGGGTGGGCCACTCCACCAAATCTGACAGTAGACTGGTGTACAGAGAAGTTATCAGCAAACTAGCATCCAAAGAAAACAGGATTACTCATACCAAAATTCATCACCATCTCTCTAAAGCTTAAGTGGCTCATATCCAAATTCAAACAAGGTAACAAGGTTTAGAAAAACAGTTGCTCCACTTCCTAGATTGTTTCCCACCTAACAAGGCCAGGCTGACTGGCCCATCCCCTTTACACCAGACAATTGTTGTCAAACACCATCAAAAATGTCAACATAGGCATCAACAGTGATGCCTATCAGTGCCACCTATCAGTGCCACTGATCAGTGCCCATCAGTGCCGCCTCATCAGTGCCTCCTTATCAGTGCCCATCAGTGCCCATCAGTACCCCCTTATCATTGCCCATGAGTGGAGCCAATCAGTGCCTATTAGTGCAGCATATCAGTGCCTATCAATGCACCCTCATGAGTGAACATCAGTGAAGGAGAAAAATTATTTATTTACAAAATTTTCTAACAGAATCTAAGAAAAACATTTTTTTCAAAATGTTTGATCTTTTTTCATTTGTTTAGCAAAAAATAAAAACCCAGTGATGATTAAATACCACCAAAACAAAGCTTCATCTGTCTCAAAAAAACAGTACAGTACAGTACAGTGTTGCATGACTGAGCAATTGTCATTCAAAGTGCAACAGCACTGAAAGCAGAAAATTGGCCTGGGAAAGAAGGGGGTGAAAGTGGCCAGTAGGGAGGAAGTTAAAGTGGTTTTAAAGGCTGAAGGATTTTTTTTACCTTTAATGCATTCTCAGCAGTAAGGTAAAAAATCCTCAGAGTGCAGCCCCCCCCCCCCCCCCCAGCCCCTCCTTATACTTACTTGAACCTGATCTTGATCTAGTGCTGAGCATGAGAGCAGTGGCTCCCTCAGCTCTCTCCTTCCTCGTAGGCTCAGACACAGCAGCGGGAGCCAATGTCAATCACAGCTAGTGAGGAGGTTGTGGGGAACGAGCTATGTTCTGTGTGTCTATGGACACACAGAGCTGGCTCGGGAGTGATCCAGCACGAGTGCCCCCATAGAAAGTGGCTTACTATAGTGGGCACTCAGTAGGGGGTAGGAGTAAGGAGAACCAAGCAGAGGAGGATCCAATAGAGGCCAATAGAAGGAGCAGCCAGCTCCGAGCGCGTAGCCTTTCACCACTGCAGGCCTGATTGACAAGATTCCAGCCCTGCCTAGGTCCAATCAGATGCCAGTGACATCACTTGCTGTTCCATGGTCCATGTTGGTCAGCGTGGAGCTTCTTGGCTCCTGAAGAAACACTGTGATCCATTCCAGCCAGCTGCTCAATCCTTTCCATCTATCCGGAACAGCGGTGGGACCTACAGAGCCATGTGGAATGCAAGGACTGCACTTTACTTTGATGAGCATGCATCTTCTATCATCTTGTAAGTGTTTTTAAAATTATCCTATTAAAGTCATCATTTTAATACTACACTCAGATTGACGCGTCCCCCTCCCTTTTTTTTCCTTATAAGAAGAGGAGGATCAGGTCTGTTCTGTGCAAAGCCATTGCACAGAGCAGGTAAGTATGACATGTTTGTTATTTTAAAGAAAAAAAAATATGGGTTTACAATCACTTTCATTCAGAGAATGCATTAAGGTTAAAAAAATGTCCTGGCTGGGTGACTTATACTAGGAGGAGGGGGTCATTTTTTGGTTTTGCTCTGTAAAGTGGCCTGTGCATTACACACTCCTGACCACTGTACTATAGACATTGAAGGGAATTTCTCCTCAGCTGTACATGTCAACCAGTCAGCTCATAGCTTTCATTTTCAAAGCTTAAAGTTGTTCAAAAGGTAAAAATTTTTTTTTTAACCTTAAAGTGTGAATAAGTGTCAATAAACCCATATCATAAAAAAAAACTATCAATAAATGCAGTATTACATGCTGTTCATATGGGATTTGTTTTCTTTATTCTGCAAGAAATCTGATTGATCCTGCTGTTCTATGTCTCCCCTTCCTGTCCATGTCCCTGATGTAGTTGGGGATTTTGCAGAGCAGTGCTGGCAGCTAGTGCGCATGCTCAGTTTTCAATGTATTTTCTACCCTAAGCATTTCCTCCCTATCACATCTGAGCAGCCCATGTGACTATAGAGTCACACATGTGGGTGTAAATACAGTGGTATATGACAGCCCACTCCCTCCCTTCACTTCCATGCCCACTAACTAGTTAAACACAATTGGGGGTTGGATATTACATGTAGATTAATGGAGACTTTTCCTCCCTCTTATTCTAAGACACAGGCTGAAAGGAGAATGGCAAAGCCTTTGACTGGCAGAAATCCACTCACACTGTTATTTCCACAAAATACGTTTTTAATTTCAAATTTTTATTTGTATGCCGATTTAAAACAGTTTATTGATATTATTTATTTATTTTCACTCTGTATCCCAAAGGCTGTTTTTTTTTTTTTGAACATGTGACCAGCAGCAGAGGACTAGAAGCTCCTCATGCTTATGTTTTCCTGCAGACAGGCTGGGAAAGAGCTAGGTCATGTGACAGCTGTATATCGATTAGGAAAAAGGTACTCAGATTTTTTTAAATTAAAATAATTACATTGCCATCGCCAACATACAGAAATAGAAGAGACAAAGTAAATTAAACCGTGCGTGTTTAGTATCACTTTAAATCCCAAATCTGGGTAATTAGGAGATCCGCCCTTGCAGTGGGGCTGCACCCACATTGCAAGAGTTAACTGCTCATTTTATTTAGGGGAGAGTAAAAGCACCTCACCACAGGAGAACACTGGAAAAACAGAGTGTGTTGTGAGTCCTGTGTAGAGATCCAGTGCTGACATGGAGCCTTGGAGGAAGTAAGGAATGGAGAGATTCGAAATTGTATCTGTGAGTAGAAAAAAAGAGCAGTGAACTATACTTCTTTGGGTATGTGAACTGAAAGACAGCGTTTGCAGTATTTCCCCCAGGGCATAACCTACTTTAAGCAGATTTTGTATTTCCATAGACTTGTATAGGAAAACAAGCATCATGTGCCCTAATCTAGAGAAGCAGAATTAAAGTGTAAATGAAAGATGACCAGATTTAATTTACTGGGGTTTGCTGTTTGGTTACCATGGGCTACTACGCTTTTAGTTCTGAAATAAGCATGACTTGTTTTGAATTCAAAAGGCCTTACAATGAATACTTTTCCTTAATGTTCACTGTAGAATATTAGTCAGTGACTCACTTGTTCACTGTCAGGTCCTATAATATTCTGTATTTTCAATTGCTTAGAAAGTATTCCAACATCTCTAAGTGTAACGTGTTCTTAATATTTCAAATATTTTCATCGTAACATGACTTAGCTGATATGGGCCGAATATCTGAAGACTATGAACTCATCTGAAAAGAATGCTTTGCCACAGGGATCTGTCCTACGGCTTTCTGCCCTGAGACACAGGCTTTTCCATGGGTTGCAGCCCATTTATGACTCATGAAACATAATGGTGTATTGTTGAATGCTTTGGGAACATGATAATGTCTGCAGTATTCAGAATGGGAAATGATACTAATTGTCAAGATAGCTGAGCTGCATTCTTCCAGAAATATGTGGAAGGATGTGATGTGTGTAAGGAGACTGGACATTTGTTATAATGATGACTGATACTTCACTCTTGGTGTATATATTCCCCTGACTCAAAAAAATCTGTAGGGACTAATAACACAAAAAATGCTGGTAATTATGGGGGCTATTATTGATAATATTTATGTGCCCCACTTGAGGTATTTTTTTCTGGTATGTTTGCATCTAAAAAATATGCCAGCTCACACTGGGCCTGCCTGTCAAATCTCAAAGTGCCCATTTCCAATTCCAACAGTAATTCTACAGAAAAGGTGATGATTTGTGGCTGAAATGAATTAATGCATATGGCACCTCAAATATTGTCTTCTTAGTTAGACCAGAGTTCCAGCCACAAACATTTTTTCTTTAAAAGTCAGCAGCTACAAACAATGTAGCTGCTGACTTTTAATAAGGACACTTACCTGTCCTTATTTTTAAAAAAAATTAAGAGGGTGGGATTAGTAGCTAGAGTGGGTATAGAAAAGAATCACCCCTATTAAAATAATCACATTTTTTTTTTGCTTTGCTGCCTGAAATGTAGACACACAGTCTTTGTTTTATCCAGTGTTATTTACTCCATATTTACTCCATAACATCCAAGTGAAAGATATAACACCAACATGTCAGAAAAAAATAAACAATCCCTGAGTTGGTAAAAGCATCACCCCACCCCCTCCTAAAAATTACTTGTAAACTCAATCAGGTGTAGCTAATCACCTAATCAATGGCACACAAAGCCATTTGACTTTCAACTGTGATCAGCTGTGGTCATTTTTGATTAGCTCAGCATGAACTGAGCTTTCCTGGAGCATTCAGTCCATTGTAGTGCAACTGAAGCTAACAACCAACTATGGGTGGCAAGGCACTGTCAAAAGATCTCCGGGATAAAGTTGTGGACAGGCACAAGTCAGGAGATGGATATAAAAAAATGCAAAGGCTTTATTAACCACTTGACGACCGCCTCACGCAGATATACGTCTGCAGAATGGCACGGGCAGGCAAAATCACGTACCTGGTACGTGATTGCCTTCCCGCGGACGGGGGTCCTATCGGACCCCCCCGGTGCCCGAGGCAGTTGCCGTTGGTCTGGGAGCAATGAGAGATGAGGGGGAGGCCATCCGATCGTGGCCCCCCCTCGCGATCGCACCCAGCCAATGAGATTCTTCCCCTGCCTCTGTGTAGTACACAGAGGCAGGGGATGTGATGTCATCTCTCCTCGGCTCGGCAGTTTCCGTTCCGGCGCCGAGGAGAGAAGACTTCACTGTGAGTGCACAACACACACACACACAGTAGAACATGCCAGGCACACATAACACCCCCCTTTACCCCCCGATCCCCCCCCTGATCACCCCCTAATCACCCCTCCCCCCCGTCACACTGACACCAAGCAGTTTTTTTTTTTCTGATTACTGCATGGTGTCAGTTTGTGACAGTTACTGTGTTAGGGCAGTTAGTATTAGCCCTCTGTAGGTCTAGGGTACCCCCCTAACCCCCCTAATAAAGTTTTAACCCCTTGATCACCCCCTGTCGCCAGTGTCAGTAAGCGATCATTTTTCTGATCGCTGTATTAGTGTCACTGGTGACGCTAGTTAGGGACGTATATATTTAGGTTCGCCGTCAGCGTTTTATAGCGACAGGGACCCCCATATACTATCTAATACATGTTTTAACCCCTTGATTGCCCCCTAGTTAACCCTTTCACCACTGATGACCGTATAACCATTACGGGTGACGCTGGTTAGTTCGTTTATTTTTTATAGTGTCAGGGCACCCGCTGTTTATTACCTAATAAAGGTTTAGCCCCCTGATCGCCCGGCGGTGATATGCGTCGCCCCAGGCAGCGTCAGATTAGTGCCAGTACCGCTAACACCCACACACGCAGCATACACCTCCCTTAGTGGTATAGTATCTGTACGGATCAATATCTGATCCAATCAGATCTATACTAGAGTCCAAAGCAGTTTAGGGTTCCCAAAAACGCAGTGTTAGCGGGATCAGCCCAGATACCTGCTAGCACCTGCGTTTTGCCCCTCCATGCCCAGCCCACCCAAGTGCAGTATCGATCGATCACTGTCACTTACAAAACACTAAACGCATAACTGCAGCATTTGCAGAGTCAGGCCTGATCCCTGCGATCGCTAACAGTTTTTTTGGTAGCATTTTGGTGAACTGGCAAGCACCAGCCCCAGGCAGCGTCAGGTTAGCGCCAGTACCGCTAACACCCACGCACGCAGCATACGCCTCCCTTAGTGGTATAGTATCTGAACGGATCAATATCTGATCCGATACCTGCTAGGACCTGCGTTTTGCCCCTCCGCCCGGCCCAGCCCAGCCCAGCCCACCCAAGTGCAGTATCGATCGATCACTGTCACTTACAAAACACTAAGCGCATAACTGCAGCGTTTGCAGAGTCAGACCTGATCCCTGCGATCGCTGGGTAGCGTTTTGGTGAACTGGCAAGCACCAGCGGCCTAGTACACCCCGGTTGTAGTCAAACCAGCACTGCAGTAACACTTGGTGACGTGGCGAGTCCCATAAGTGCAGTTCAAGCTGGTGAGGTGGCAAGCACAAGTAGTGTCCCGCTGCCACCAAGAAGACAAACACAGGCCATCGTGCCCATAATGCCCTTCCTGCTGCATTCGCCAATCCTAATTGGGAACCCACCACTTCTGCAGCACCCGTACTTCCCCCATTCACATCCCCAACCAAATGCAGTCGGCTGCATGAGAGGCATTTTCTTTATGTCCTCCCGAGTACCCCTACCCAACGAACCCCCCAAAAAAGATGTTGTGTCTGCAGCAAGCGCGGATATAGGTGTGACACCCGCTATTATTGTCCCTCCTGTCCTGACAATCCTGGTCTTTGCATTGGTGAATGTTTTGAATGCTACCATGCAATAGTTGAGTATTAGTGTAGGGTACAGCATTGCACAGACTAGGCACACTTTCACAGGGTCTCCCAAGATGCCATCGCATTTTGAGAGACCCGAACCTGGAACCGGTTACCGTTATAAAAGTTACAGTTACAAAAACAGTGTTAAAAAAAAAAAAAAAACACAAAAAAAATATAAAATAAAAGAAAATAGTTGTCGTTTTATTGTTCTCTCTCTCTCTATTCTCTCTCTATTGTTCTGCTCTTTTTTACTGTATTCTATTCTGCAATGTTTTATTGTTATTATGTTTTATCATGTTTGCTTTTCAGGTATGCAATTTTTTATACTTTACTGTTTACTGTGCTTTATTGTTAACCATTTTTTTGTCTTCAGGTACGCCATTCACGACTTTGAGTGGTTATACCAGAATGATGCCTGCAGGTTTAGGTATCATCTTGGTATCATTCTTTTCAGCCAGCGGTCGGCTTTCATGTAAAAGCAATCCTAGTGGCTAATTAGCCTCTAGACTGCTTTTACAAGCAGTAGGAGGGAATGCCCCCCCACCGTCTTCCGTGTTTTTATCTGGCTCTCCTGTCTCAACAGGGAACCTGAGAATGCAGCCGGTGATTCAGCCAGCTGACCATAGAGCTGATCAGAGACCAGAGTGGCTCCAAACATCTCTATGGCCTAAGAAACCGGAAGCTACGAGCATTTTATGACTTAGATTTCGCCGGATGTAAACAGCGCCATTGGGAAATTGGGAAAGCATTTTATCACACCGATCTTGGTGTGGTCAGATGCTTTGAGGGCAGAGGAGAGATCTAGGGTCTAAGACCCCAATTTTTTCAAAAAAGAGTACCTGTCACTAGGGATGAGCTTCGTGTTCGAGTCGAACCCATGTTCGACTCGAACATCGGCTGTTCGGTCGTTCGCCGAATTGCGAACGATATGGGCCGTTCGCGCCAAATTCGTGTGGCGCGTCACGGCCCATAATTCACTGCGGCATCGCAGCGCATTGCTGGCTGATGATTGGCCAAGCATGCACTATGACCCGCATGCTTGGCCAATCACAGCGCCGTCAGTAGAGAGAGCTGTAATTGGCCAAAGCCAGGGTGGCTTTGGCCAATTATGGCTCAGGGAATGTAGTACACACCCCACACTATATAAGGCCGCCTGCACGGCGGCCCTGTGTAGTGTGTGTTCCGGTGTGCTTAGAGAGAGAGAGAGACAGTGTCATTTGATTTGAGTTAGATAGATTAGGCAGAACAGTCAGTCAGTTAGCTGCACTTACAGTGTATTGTGTATATATATGCATCCCAGGTGTTGCATATATATATATACACTGTATTCAGTTTAGCTAGATCCGTTCCTGTTATCTTCTATCTAGACTATTTACATTTAATGCAGTGCGTCCTGCTCACAGTGTTCAGCTAGATCCGTTCCTGCTATTTACATTTAGTGCAGTGCGTCCTGCTCACAGTGTTCAGCTAGATCCGTTCCTGCTATTTACATTCAGTGCAGTGCGTCCTGCTCACAGTGTTCAGCTAGATCCGTTCCTGCTATTTACATTTAGTGCAGTGCGTCCTGCTCACAGTGTTCAGCTAGATCCGTTCCTGCTATTTACATTCAGTGCAGTGCGTCCTGCTCACAGTGTTCAGCTAGATCCGTTCCTGGTATTTACATTTAGTGCAGTGCGTCCTGCTCACAGTGTTCAGCTAGATCCGTTCCTGCTATTTACATTCAGTGCAGTGCGTCCTGCTCACAGTGTTCAGCTAGATCCGTTCCTGGTATTTACATTTAGTGCAGTGCGTCCTGCTCACAGTGTTCAGCTAGATCCGTTCCTGCTATTTACATTCAGTGCAGTGCGTCCTGCTCAGTGTTCAGCTAGATCCGTTCCTGCTATTTACATTCAGTGCAGTGCGTCCTGCTCACAGTGTTCAGCTAGATCCGTTCCTGCTATATACATTTAGTGCAGTACGTCCTGCTCACAGTGTTCAGCTAGATCCGTTCCTGTTATCTTCCTACTGACAGGCAGGCTTGTCTGGTTACAGTATATAAAGCTACCTGAAGAAAATTACAGGTGTTCTATTTGATCCTATTAGTACCACGGTCAGGCAGCTAGACTATTTACATTTAGTACAGTGTGTCCTGCTCACAGTGTTCAGCTAGATCCGTTCCTGTTATCTTCCTACTGACAGGCAGGCTTGTCTGGTTACAGTATATAAAGCTACCTGAAGAAAATTACAGGTGTTCTATTTGATCCTATTAGTACCACGGTCAGGCAGCTAGACTATTTAGATTTAGTACAGTGTGTCCTGCTCACAGTGTTCAGCTAGATCCGTTCCTGTTATCTTCCTACTGACAGGCAGGCTTGTCTGGTTACAGTATATATAGCTACCTTAAGAAAATTACAGGTGTTCTTTTTGATCCTATTAGTACCACGGTCAGGCAGCTAGACTATTTACATTTAGTACAGTGTGTCCTGCTCACAGTGTTCAGCTAGATCCGTTCCTGTTATCTTCCTACTGACAGGCAGGCTTGTCTGGTTACAGTATATAAAGCTACCTTAAGAAAATTACAGGTGTTCTTTTTGATCCTATTAGTACCACGGTCAGGCAGCTAGACTATTTACATTTAGTACAGTGCGTCCTGCTCACAGTGTTCAGCTAGATCCGTTCCTGTTATCTTCCTACTGACAGGCAGGCTTGTCTGGTTACAGTATATAAAGCTACCTGAAGAAAATTACAGGTGTTCTATTTGATCCTATTAGTACCACGGTCAGGCAGCTAGACTATTTACATTTAGTACAGTGTGTCCTGCTCACAGTGTTCAGCTAGATCCGTTCCTGTTATCTTCCTACTGACAGGCAGGCTTGTCTGGTTACAGTATATAAAGCTACCTTAAGAAAATTACAGGTGTTCTTTTTGATCCTATTAGTACCACGGTCAGGCAGCTAGACTATTTACATTTAGTACAGTGTGTCCTGCTCACAGTGTTCAGCTAGATCCGTTCCTGTTATCTTCCTACTGACAGGCAGGCTTGTCTGGTTACAGTATATAAAGCTACCTTAAGAAAATTACAAGTGTTCTATTTGATCCTATTAGTACCACGGTCAGGCAGCTAGACTATTTACATTTAGTGCAGTGCGTCCTGCTCACAGTGTTCAGCTAGATCCGTTCCTGTTATCTTCCTACTGACAGGCAGGCTTGTCTGGTTACAGTATATAAAGCTACCTGAAGAAAATTACAGGTGTTCTATTTGATCCTATTAGTACCACGGTCAGGCAGCTAGACTATTTACATTTAGTGCAGTGCGTCCTGCTCACAGTGTTCAGCTAGATCCGTTCCTGTTATCTTCCTACTGACAGGCAGGCTTGTCTGGTTACAGTATATAAAGCTACCTGAAGAAAATTACAGGTGTTCTATCCCAGCTTAGTGCAGCTACAGGCCATTAGTATGTCTGGAAGGCCAAGAAGGAGAGGCAGACAGTCACAAGCCAATAAGAGAGGGCAAGCAGGCTCTGTGTCTAGTGCTGGTCGTGGAGACGGTGCATCCTCATCAGCACGTGGCCATGGGACACGCTTGGCCTTTTTTTCGGCAGCTGGCCGTGTTGAGCCGCAACATGCGGAAAACTTGGTCGAGTGGATGACCAAGCCGTCCTCATCCTCCTCATCCTCTCTCACCCATGCCCAGGGTGCTTTGTCTGGCAAAGCAGCGGCCTCTTCCCTCAGCTCAATGTCATCAGTGACTCCTTCCCTAGCTCCACCATGTCCTCATGAGGATTCCCTCGAACTGTTTGACCACAGCGTTGGGTACATGCTCCAGGAGGATGCCCAGCGTTTGGAAGGCTCTGATGATGATACTGAGCTCGATGAAGGCAGTAACATGAGCACGGACAGAGGGGGTGCCCAAGAAGGACAGCAATCTGGCAGTCATGCTCCCCCTGCTGCAGCATACTGCCAGGTTTGCTCCAGTGATGAGGAGGGAGGGGATGATGAGGTCACTGACTCAACGTGGGTGCCTGATAGGAGAGAGGAGGAGGAGGAGGAGGAGGCGGCACATCACCAACGAGGCAGGATGCCCTCCAGGGGCCAGCCTAAGGGCAGCACATTGACTGCATCACACCCCAAAGCTCCACATGTGCAGGGCGCTGCAGTCTCTGCGCGTTATTCAAAAAGTTCTTTGGTGTGGGCCTTTTTTGAGACGAGTGCATCAGATCGCACCGCTGCTATTTGCAACATATGTCTCAAGCGTATCTCGCGTGGCCAAAACATCTCCCGCTTGGGTACCACATGCTTGACCAGACATATGTTGACCTGCCATGCAGTTCGTTGGCAAGCGTATCTAAAAGACCCACACCAAAGAACAAAGAGGATCTCTCCTTGCTCCTCATCATCAGCTGAGATTTCCAACCCCACTAGACCTTCAGTCCTCTCTGAGACCTGCAGTGAGAGGAATGAAGGTGTAGAATTAGGTGTGTCACAGCCAAGTACTTGTGGGCAATCTGCTTTTGGTACACCGACGCCAGATTGTACCAGGCAAATTTCCCTGCCCCAGCTGCTGCACCGCCGAAAGAAGTTTGCTCCCAGCCATCCACATGCCCAGCGGTTGAATGCTAGCTTGGCAAAATTGCTAGCACTTCAACTGCTGCCTTTTCAGTTGGTAGACTCTGCCCCCTTCCGTGAGTTTGTGGAATGTGCGGTTCCTCAGTGGCAGGTACCCAAACGCCACTTTTTCTCACGGAAGGCGATTCCAGCTCTCTACCGGCATGTGGAAGGCAATGTCCATGCCTCGCTGGACAGGGCGGTCAGCGGTAAGGTGCATATTACCGCTGACTCATGGTCCAGCAGGCATGGACAGGGACGTTACTTAAGTTTCACGGCGCATTGGGTGACTCTGCTGGCAGCTGGGAAGGATGCAGGACAAGGTGCAGTAGTGTTGGAGGTTGTTCCGCCACCACGCCTCCAAAATGCTGATTGTGACACACCTCTCTCCTCCACCCCCTCCTCTTCTTCTTCCTCCATGGCCTCTTCCTCGGAACCAGCGGTGCTCCGTAGGCGTTCAAGGGGCTACGCAAGTACGCAGGCCAAAAGATGCCATGCGGTGCTTGAGCTGGTGTGCTTGGGGGACAGGAGCCACACTGGGGCAGAGGTTCTGTCAGCTCTGCAGGGGCAGGTTCAGAGGTGGTTGACGCCACGCCAACTTAAGGCAGGAATGGTGGTTTGCGACAATGGCACCAACCTCCTCTCTGCCCTCCGACAGGGACAACTGACCCATGTGCCCTGTTTGGCTCACGTCCTTAACTTGGTGGTGCAGCGGTTCTTGGGCAGGTACCCGGGCTTACAGGATGTCCTGAGGCAGGCCAGGAAAGTCTGTGTGCATTTCCGCCGGTCATATAATGCCAGTGCTCGGCTGACGGACCTCCAAAAGGAGTTTAACCTGCCCAAGAACCGCCTAATCTGTGACATGCCCACCAGGTGGAACTCGACATTGGCCATGCTGCAGCGGCTGCACACGCAGCAGAGGGCCATAAATGAGTACCTGTGCGACTATGGCACCAGGACTGGGTCAGGGGACCTTGGTTTTTTTTCCCCACGCCAGTGGGCCATGATCAGGGATGCATGCACTGTCCTGTCACCATTCGAGGAGGCCACGAGGATGGTGAGCACTGACAGTGCATGCATCAGTGACACTGTCCCCCTTGTCCACCTGTTGGAGCACACGCTGCGTGGAATAATGGACAGGGCACTTGAGGCAGAACAGAGGCAGGAAGAGGAGGACTTCCTTAGCTCTCAAGGCCCCCTTTATCCAGACAGTGTTCCTGCGTGCCCGCCGATCACACAGGAAGAGGACGAGGAGGAGGAGGAGGAGGAGGAGGAAGATTGTGTCAGTATGGAGGTGGAGCCTGGCACTCAGCATCAGCAGTCTTTAAGGGATCAGTCCCAAGGAACACATGGACTTGTACGTGGCTGGGAGGAGGTGGCTGCGGACGTTGTTGTCCTTAGTGACCCAGAGGACTCCGGACCGAATGCCTCAGCAAACCTACGCTGCATGGCCTCCCTGATCCTGCAAAGCCTGCGTAAGGATCCTCGTATTCGTGGTATCAAGGAGAAGGACCAATACTGGCTGGCAACCCTCCTTGATCCACGTTACAAGGGTAAGGTTGCGGACCTTATCTTGCCATCGCAGAGGGAGCAGAGGATGAAACATCTTCGGGAGGCCTTGCAGAAAGGTCTGTGCAACGCGTTCCCAGAGACTGGGAGGTTACAAACTCCTGTTTCTGGACAACGTGTTGCTGAGGCTTCGGTCAGTCAAAGAAGGAGCGGTGGAGAAGGTGGCCGTCTGACCGATGCGTTCAGACAATTTTTTGGTCCGCAGCCCCAAGGTATGATCGGTTCCAGCAACCATCGCCAGCGTCTGTTTTACATGGTGCAGGAATACCTAGGGGCAAGATCAGACTTGGACACCTTTCCCACCGAAAATCCTCTGGGTTACTGGGTCTTGAGGATGGATCACTGGCCAGAGCTTGCACAGTATGCAATTGAGCTACTGGCCTGTCCTGCATCCAGCGTTCTTTCGGAACGCACATTCAGTGCTGCTGGAGGCGTGGTAACCGATCACAGGGTGCGTCTGTCCACCGACTCGGTCGATCGGCTGACCTTCATAAAAATGAATCAGTCTTGGATCACCACCAGCTACCAAGCACCTGATGCAGATGTAACCGAATAATTTTTTTTTAAATCTCAGATCCCTTCAAAGACTGCCTATGCTGATGCTGAGTGACTATCCCTGAGTAATTATCCTCTTCCTCCTCAATCATCACGCTGATAGCTTGTAAGAACATTTTTGGTTCTGGGCGCCACCACCAGTGCCTAAGGCACAATTTTTCAGCCCCTGTTTAACAGGGGCGTGTAATTACAATTTTTGATGCAATACTTTGCAGCAGGGCTTGTTCCTGCGTTTCAACTAGAGTGTCTGTGAGGGGTTGCAGTGTTGTGGCACCAGCACCAGTGCCTAAGACCCAATTTTTCTGCCCCTGTCTAACAGGGGCGTGTAATTACAATTTTTGATGCAATACTTTGCAGCAGGGCTTGTTCCTGCGTTTCAACTAGAGTGTCTGTGAGGGGTTGCAGTGTTGTGGCACCAGCACCAGTGCCTAAGACCCAATTTTTCTGCCCCTGTCTAACAGGGGCGTGTAATTACAATTTTTGATGCAATACTTTGCAGCAGGGCTTGTTCCTGCGTTTCAACTAGAGTGTCTGTGAGGGGTTGCAGTGTTGTGGCACCAGCACCAGTGCCTAAGACCCAATTTTTCTGCCCCTGTCTAACAGGGGCGTGTAATTACAATTTTTGATGCAATACTTTGCAGCAGGGCTTGTTCCTGCGTTTCAACTAGAGTGTCTGTGAGGGGTTGCAGTGTTGTGGCACCAGCACCAGCGCCTAAGGCCCAATTTTTCTGCCCCTGTCTAACAGGGGCGTGTAATTACAATTTTTGATGCAATACTTTGCAGCAGGGCTCGTTCCTGCGTTCCAACTAGAGTGTCTGTGAGGGGTTGCAGTGTTGTGGCACCAGCACCAGTGCCTAAGGCCTAATTTTTCAGCTCCTGTCTAACAGGGGCGTGTAATTACAATTTTTGATGCAATACTTTGCAGCAGGGCTCGTTCCTGCGTTCCAACTAGAGTGTCTGTGAGGGGTTGCAGTGTTGTGGCACCAGCACCAGTGCCTAAGGCCTAATTTTTCAGCTCCTGTTCAACAGGGGCATGTAATTACAATTCTTGATCTAATATTTCACAGCAGGGCCCTGTGAGGGCTTACAGTGTTTTGGCCACAGCAACACCTAAGGCCCAAATTTCTGCTGAGTATATAGGGCAGGACCCTACCTTCAAACATCTAACTTACAAACGACTCCTACTTGCAAACGGTAGGAGACAACAGGAAGTGAGATGAAATCTACCCCTAAGGAAGGGAAATTCTCTCCTGTAAGAGTTAATACGGGAAAACAATTTCTCCTTTCCACTGATGCTTTCCAATCCTTGTTCCACAAAAAAACCCAAATTTTCAAAAAACATTTTTCATTGGGACAAAAAAGTGAGGTGAAATCTTCTGAAGAGGAGGAAAGACGCAAAACAAATGTCACAGGGGTGATAACCCTTCCCTATGTTTTCCAAAAAGCTTAGAAAAGATTTTTTGGCTGGAGCTAAACACATTAAAAATGTTCAAAATTACAAACAGATTCTACTTAACAACAAACCTACAGTCCCTGTCTTGTTTGCACCGCCTGTATACTGCTGTTCAGAGTATATAGGGCCTTTCCTTATTTTAATTTGGGTGCGGGGTCCCCTTAATATCCATACAAGACCCAAAGGGCCTGGTAATGGACTGGGGGGTACCCATGCCGTTTGTCTCACTGATTTTCATCCATATTGCCATGACCCGACATGACATTAAACCCGCAAGCAGTTTTAAATGAGATTTTTTCCTTTAAAAATGACATTTGGTGCAGGGACTGTTCTAAACATGGGAAACACGCGTCACTTTACAGGCATACTATAGACACCCCCCAGGTACGATATTTAAAGGAATATTTCACTTTTTTTTTTTTACTTTAAGCATCATTAAAATCACTGCTCCCGAAAAAACGGCCGTTTTTAAAAGTTTTTTTTGCATTGATACATGTCCCCTGGGGTAGGACCCGGGTCCCCAAACCCTTTTTAGGACAATACCATGCAAATTAGCCTTTAAAATGAGCACTTTTGATTTCGAACGTTCGAGTCCCATAGACGTCAATGGGGTTCTAACGTTCGTGCGAACTTGCGGTCCGTTCGCGGGTTCTGGTGCGAACCGAACCGGGGGGTGTTCTGCTCATCCCTACCTGTCACTGCTATGATAGGGGATATTTACATTCCCTGAGATAACAATAAAAATGATTTAAAAAAAAATGAAAGGAACAGTTTAAAAATAAGATAAAAAAGCAAAAAAATAATAAAGAAAAAAAAAAAAAAACTTGCCCCCCCCCTCTCTCGCGCTAAGGCGAACGCAAGCGTCAGTCTGGCGTCAAATGTAAACAGCAATTGCACCATGTATGTGAGGTATCACCGCGAGTGTCAGATCGAGGGCAGTAAGTTTAGCAGTAGACCTCCTCTGTAAATCTAAAGTGGTAACCTGTAAAGGCTTTTAAAAATGTATTTTGTTGCCACTGCACGTTTGTGCGCAATTTTAAAGCATGTCATGTTTGGTATCCATGTACTCGGCCTAAGATCATCTTTTTTATTTCATCAAACATTTGGGCAATATAGTGTGTTTTAGTGCATTAAAATTTTAAAAAGTGTGTTTTTTTCCCCAAAAAATGCGTTTGAAAAATCGCTGCGCAAATACTGTGTGAAAAAAAAAATGAAACACCCACCATTTTAATCTGTAGGGCATTTGCTTTAAAAAAATATATATAATGTTTGGGGGTTCAAAGTAATTTTCTTGCAAAAAAAAATAATTTTTTCATGTAAACAAAAAGTGTCAGAAGGGGCTTTGTCTTCAAGTGGTTAGAAGAGTGGGTGATGTGTGACATAAGCTTCCAAATGTTGTGCATAAAATGCCAGGACAGTTCAAAACCCCCCCAAATGACCCCATTTTGGAAAGTAGACACCCCAAGCTATTTGCTGAGAGGCATGTCGAGTCCATGGAATATTTTATATTGTGACACAAGTTGCGGGAAAGAGACAAATGTTTTTTGTTTTTTTGTTTTTTTGCACAAAGTTGTCACTAAATGATATATTGCTCAAACATGCCATGGGAATATGTGAAATTACACCCCAAAATGCATTCTGTTGCTTCTCCTGAGTACGGGGATACAACATGTGTGAGACTTTTTGGGAACCTAGCCGCGTACGGGACCCCAAAAACCAAGCACTGCCTTCAGGCTTTCTAAGTGCGTAAATTTTTGATTTCACTCTTCACTGCCTATCACAGTTTCGGAGGCCATGGAATGCCCAGGTGGCACAAAACCCCCCCAAATGACCCCATTTTGGAAAGTAGACACCCCAAGCTATTTGCTGAGAGGTATAGTGAGTATTTTGCAGACCCCACTTTTTGTCACAAAGTTTTGAAAATTGAAAAAAGAAAAAAAAATGTTTTTCTTGTCTTTCTTCATTTTCAAAAACAAATGAGAGCTGCAAAATACTCACCATGCCTCTCAGCAAATAGCTTGGGGTGTCTACTTTCCAAAATGGGGTCATTTGGGGGGGGGGGGGTTGTGTCATCTGGGCATTTTATGGCCTTCAAAATTGTGATAGGTAGTGAGGAGTAAAATCAAAAATTTACGCCCTTAGAAATCCTGAAGGCGGTGATTGGTTTTCGGGGCCCCGTAGGCGGCTAGGCTCCCAAAAAGTCCCACACATGTGGTATCCCCATACTCAGGAGAAGCAGCTAAACGTATTTTGGGGTGCAATTCCACATATGCCCATGGCCTGTGTGAGCAATATATAATTTAGTGACAACTTTTTGTATTTTTTTTTTTTTGTCATTATTCAATCACTTGGGACAAAAAAATTAATATTCAATGGGCTCAACATGCCTCTCAGTAATTTCCTTGGGGTGTCTACTTTCCAAAATGGGGTCATTTGGGGGGGGTTTTATACCGCCCTGCCATTTTAGCACCTCAAGAAATGACATAGGCAGTCATAAACTAAAAGCTGTGTAAATTCCAGAAAATGTACCCTAGTTTGTAGACGCTATAACTTTTACGCAAACCAATAAATATACGCTTATTGACTTTTTTTTACTAAAAACATGTGGCCGAATACATTTTGGCCTAAATGTATGACTAAAATTGAGTTTATTGGATTTTTTTATAACAAAAAGTAGAAAATATCATTTTTTTCAAAATTTACGGTCTTTTTCAGTTTATAGCGCAAAAAATAAAAATGGCAGAGGTGATAAAATACCATCAAAAGAAAGCTCTATTTGTGGGAAGAAAAGGACGCAAATTTCGTTTGGGTACAGCATTGCATGACCGCGCAACCATCAGTTAATGCAGCGCAGTGCCAAATTGTAAAAAGTCCTCTGGTCCTTAAGCAGCATAATGGTCCAGTCCTTAAGTGGTTAATGCCTAGAATCACAGTGAAGTCTAGTATTAAGAAGTGGGAGGTATTTGGTACAACACAGACCCACCCTAGATAAGGGTGTCTCTCCAACCTTAATGAAAAAAAAAAGCCAGGAGGAAACACGTCAGAGAGGCTACCTAGAGGCTTACAGCAATTCTGAAACAGTTGCAGGAATTTATCACAAAGAGTGGTCATTGTGTGCATGTGACAACAATATCACAAATTCTCCCCAAACACTCCTCAAGAAAGGTCACATGCAGTCACGACTGAGCTTTGCCAAAAGGCACGTTGAAGATTCTGGGTCCACATGGAAAAAAGGTGTTATGGTCAGATGAGACTAAAATTGGATTATTTGGCTTCAACACCAAACAATATCTCTGGTAGAAATCCAATGCAGCTCATCATCTATATAACACCATTCATACAGTAAAGCATGGTGGTGGTAATATCCTGTTATGGAGGTGTTTCTCTGCAGCAGGGACTGGAGCACTTGTCAGGATAGAAGGAAAAATGGATGGGGCAAAATACCATAAATTCTTGAGGAAAATCTGTTGCCCTCTGCCAGAAAGTTGTCTACGGGAGGAAGGTTTACCTTCCAACATGACAATGACCCAAAGCACACAGCAAAAATGACCACACAGTGGTTAAAGAAGAAAAAGGTGACCGTCCTTGCATGGCCTAGTCAGAGCCCAGACTTAAACCCTATTAAAAATCTGTGGAATCACTGCAGTCCATAAATGGTTACTATCAGATTTAACTGAACTTTAGCAGTTCTGCAAAGAAGAATGGGCAAATATTGCAAAGTCTAGATGTGCAAAGTTAGTAGAGACTTATCCCAACAGACTGAAGGCTGTAATTAAAGCAAATGGTGGTTCAACAATACTGAATACTAAAATAAGTGGTGATCCTTTTTTCAACTTCAGTTTTTTGATTTTTTTTCTGACATGTTGGTGTTATATGTTTTACTTGGATGTTATAAGTTGTACTGAATAGATACAGCTGGATAAAACAAAAGCTGTGTCTGGCTGCAAAGCAACAAAATGTGATTTTTTTTTTAAAGGGGGGTGATTCTTCTATACCCACTGTACATCCAATACATATTGTTATCATTCACTTAACATAGCCTTAAAAACAATCAAAATCATTTTAAAATGCTCGGGTACTAGCAGGTGCACTGCTAGTACCCGAGTCTCATAGACTAGCTGATCACAGAGCGCGCCGCGCACTCCCTGCAGGGGGCGCGCAGGTCGCTTAGGCACGGGAGGACATCAATAGATGTACTCCCAGCAAAGTAGGTCCGTGCTGTAGCCATCATTCAGCTATAGCGCGGATCTGAACAAGTTAACAAAACAGTAACTACCCTGTTAAAGCTGTGCAGGGGGTGAGGAGAAATGGGTCACTGAGGTTCCAGACAAGAGTAATTATCTAACCCTGCCCTACAACACATAATTCTGAGATTTGTGGTATTAGAATATAATCTGTAATGACTTTTATTTACCGTTTAAAATGTTTACAGTTTAAATATGCCAAGTTATGAGTAGTAACAAAAGTAAAGAAATAAAACATTGCTAAGCTTGTAATATTCACAAATATTCACATTAAGAATTTCTATTCATTTGCAACTTTAATAGCTCTCAGATAACACAAGAATATTTGTGTTTTCATCTGCAAGTGTATTGTAACACTTGTATTGTGTAGTGTAACATTCCGATCTTAAATTCAGCCGTGACTGGGTGCACATGTGTTTAGTTTGAGGAGAAAGAGAGACAAGCTGGTGTTGTAAATGAATATGTGATGAAGCAATTACACCAGTCAAAGGTGCCAAAAAAATCCCAGAATTTCCTGACTGCTGGATCTGTCTGCTGGAGCCACAGACTTAACCCAGGTGCTCGCAGATATGCCCCACAGCATCTCCAGGGTTTCTGGTTTGATATGCAGAGAGTATGCCAAAGGCAATACATCATCATGCTTTTTGAGAATTCTGAATCAGCTGTCAATATTCCTTGCATAAAGCAAACTAATATGAGTACTGTCTATATTGTTTGCATGTCTGAGCTAATGCTGTAGAGAGAATTTAAACGTATGTTATGGTGATGGAGTGTCAATTTATTCACTATGCTCAGGTGCAGGTGCAGGCTTCTTCATTTTCCTTCTCTCAGAAGCTCAGAGGATTCACACCTGATAAGGAAGATGTAGTTGGGCAAGTAACCTGTAGCCAGGTGAGTGGCCCTCCAACATCAGAAATTGCATGCGGGCAACCACACAATAGTTTTATAATAACTCAATATCTTTAAAAGACCCAGGTCCCCAATTGCCTCCATAATACTTCAGTTCCAGTGGGATGACTCTTTGTCCTTGGACCCCTTCAGCTGTTCACCTCTGTTACCAGAGCAACCCTGGGCTTCACTGGGAGGGATGTGGATAATCACATGTAGCTGTTTGTGTTCTGAACGATTTTACTGAGGCAGTGATTTTTAGCTAGATTCTCTGTTCTAGTCTTATCTAAGCCAACGTTTCTCAACCGGGGTTCCGCATGCATGCAGATTCCACAAGCAAGCAGAAAGCTGGGTGGGCTGCCCGCCTGCATCCTACCAACCGATGACATCATCATCGGTTTCTCAGAGCCGGTCAGGCGCCTGCACAGCTTTCTGGGATGTGATTCTTTCCACTCTTCTCTTGGGGAGGCACATGCAGGTGTGTTAGAGGGGTGAAGAAAAAAGACACCAGGAGGAGGCTATTCAGCAGGCTGCATATGAGCTCCTGTGAGCTCTGTGAGGTACAATATACAGTGCCTTGAAAAAGTATTTATACCCCTTGAAATTTTCCACATATTGTCATGTTACAACCAAAAACGTAAATGTATTTTATTGGGATTTGATGTGATAGACCAACACAAAGTGGCACAAAATTGTGAAGTGGAAGGAAAATGATAAATGGTTTTCAACATTTTTTACAAATAAATATGTACAAAATGTGACATGCATTTGTATTCAGCTCCCTTTAATCTGATACCACTAACTAAAATCTAGTGAAACCAATTGTCTTCAGAAGTCACCTAATTAGTAAATAGAGTCCACCTGTATGTAATTTAATCTAAGAGCCCTTGCACACTGGGGCTGTTTGCAGGCGCTATTGCGCTAATAATAGCGCCTGCAAACCGCCCCGAAAGTGCCGCTGCTTTCATTCCAGTGTGAAAGCCCCGAGGGCTTGCACACTGGAGCGATGTGCTGGCAGGACGGTAAAAAAAGTCCTGCCAGCAGCATCTTCGGAGCGGTGAAGGAGCGGTGTGTATACCGCTCCTTTACCGCTCCTGCCCATTGAAATCAATGGGACGGCGCGGCTATACCGCCGGCAAAGCGCCTCTGCAGAGGCGCTTTGCGGTGGTATTTAACCCCTTCTCGGCCGCTAGCGGGGGGTAAAACCGCCCCGCTAGCGGCCGCATACTGACGGTAAAACGCCGCTAATAATAGCGGCGTTTTACCGCCGACGCCGCCCCCCGCCCCAGTGTGCAAGGGCTCTTAGTATAAGCACTTTGTTTTTTTAATGCACAATAAAAAATTGTGGAGAATAATACTTGGCTATGTGTTTTACTTCAAATGACATTTTGGGAGTAGGCAGTTACATTTTAAAAAATACAATGTAAAATTGAGAAGGGACACCAACATATTGTATCTTTGATCTTAAAAACTACTGGATAATGGTGTTGTGGTAACTTGCCCAAATAATAAAAAAAAAGCATAATAATATTATTCTTGATATCACTAGAAAAAAAAAGCCTTTGAAAATTTGTTTGCAATAACTCCATTAGTATCACCCGCAAAACAGCTTCATTATTATCCCATTAAAGAAGAGAATGTGCGCTGCATTTCGAGATTTCATAATTTGCCACGTCACAAATGTTAATTCTCCATTACAAGCGCTAGTTTACAAGACCAACCGCTTCTGGCTCATCCTTGCTTCCGAGCATGTGTGTTAGTACTTTGGACTTTTGTCCTATAGACTTGTGTACACACACTTGGAAAATCCGACAACAGACATTTGTCCGTGGAAAATTTTAAAACCTGCTACATTTGTCCATGGAAAATCCAACAACAATTGTCAGATGGAGTGTACAAACGGTCTGATTTTCCGCTAACAGCCTGTCATCACACATTTCCCGTCGGAAAATCCGATCGTGTGTACGAGGCTTCACTGTCTACAGGCAGGATCAGCCATGTCAAGCAATGGTGATCGGACTCCACATTAGTATTACTTCATAGGGAAACAGGCAACCTGCCACTTTGCAGCAATGACCCCCTTATTCCTGACAGGACACCTGCTGTAACAATTACCCAAGTACACAGGGCCAGGTTAGAACTTTGTAATTGGGATTGCAGAGCCTGATCCAAACCTATGGGGTTCAGCTCATTCAGTAGGCAAAACTGGGCATTATCTCCCTAGAGAACAGCAAGAAAGCTAGTCCAGTGAAAAGACAAGGATTCCTTTGAAAAGATAATTAACCGCTTAGAAGCAGTGTGTATCCAATATTGTGGGGACCTTAGGGCCCACTTCATTGGCAAAAAAGCAGATAGCAGGAGAATCCAATCCAATCCACAAATCAAGTGCACTGGAACACCAACACATAGCAGCAGAGACACACTGTAGGTAAACTGGCTGAGTAGGACCACCACGAGTAGGGTAACCAAAGGACGTGGTCAACCAGAAATGTATGCAAGAAATCACTGAACTCTAGGCAGGGTTATCTATGTTAAGACAGTAATAATCCTGCAAGGTGCAAGGGGCAAGAAAGGGTTACAAACAAAGATACACTATATTATAAAAAATATTGGGACACCTGCCTTTACAAGCACATGAACTTTGATGACCTCTCAGTCTTAGTCCGTAGGGTTCAATATTGAGTTGAAGCAAATAAATGAACAGCGCTATCTGGATCAGTGCAGATGACTTCAAATCCTCAGAATATATTAAATATAAGCCTGATGTGAAGGCCAAAAGGTGATAGTTTATTGTTCACAATGTAAGATTGTTGTTTAGTTTATCGTTAAAACCATTATAGGTTATACAATGCCATGCTGGTATAGATAGATGCAGCTGGGCCAATATCCACTGGGTCCGTTGGGATAGGGAACACAAGAGGTCTCCTGTGGTGTGTTACATTCCGCTAAAAGTCACAGATGCTCAGGAGCTCTTGGATGATGTTACCACGAACACAAAGTGGAAGTCTGGGACCGGGGGTGGTTGCCAATCAAACCAGCATGGAACGCAAAGGGATTATGTTGCCCTGATGACGCGTTTCGCATGCAAGTCACGGATGGACAGCAACGTGAATATTAGGAATGAGCTCGATGTTCGAGTCGAATGTTAGTTCGACTCGAACATCGGGTGTTTGCCGAACAGTGAACAATATTGCACGTTCGTGGGAAATTCGTGCACCGCGAAACGCCCCATAATGCACTGCGAGATCGCAGTTCATTAGTGCCTGATGATTGGCCAAAGCATGCACCTGAGCTGCATGCTTTGGCCAATCACAGTGAGCTCTGCAGAGAGAGCCATAATTGGCCAAAGGCAGGGTACCTTTGGTCATTCATGGCTCAGGGGGACTAAGTCCACGCCCCACACTATATAAGGCTGCTTACATAGTGGCCGTGTATAGTGTGTGAGTGTGGACGGAGATATATCGAGCTACATTAGGCAAGCAGGTTAGTTAGTTGCAGTTAGGGATGAGCCGAACACCCCCCTGTTCGGTTCGCACCAGAACATGCGAACAGGAAAAAAGTTCGTTCGAACACGCGAACACCGTTAAAGTCTATGGGACACGAACATGAATAATCAAAAGTGCTAATTTTAAAGGCTTAAATGCAAGTTATTGTCATAAAAAGTGTTTGGGGACCCGGGTCCTGCCCCAGGGGACATGGATCAATGCAAAAAAAAGTTTTAAAAATGGCCGTTTTTTCAGGAGCAGTGATTTTAATAATGCTTAAAGTCAAACAATAAAAGTGTAATATCCCTTTAAATTTCGTACCTGGGGGGTGTCTATAGTATGCCTGTAAAGGGGCGCATGTTTCCCGTGTTTCGAACAGTCTGACAGCAAAAGCGCATGCGCGAGGGACTCCAAGATGGCCGCATAAGCCGGGAGCTCCTCACTACTCCAGCCAGCCAGCCGCCCTAGCGCCGTTTCAGAAGCCGCTGCCAGCCCGAGCACAGCAGAATCGGCTGGGGGAACACAGCGTTCCCCACCCATGCCATCCACGGCAGCCAAGAAGGACCTGGGACCCCGTTTTGAGGCTGAGAAGTTACAGGCCGAATCCAAGATGGCGGCCGCGCCTCAGACACAGGCAGCGCCTCAGACACAGGCAGCATCAGGGGGAATACAAGAACCCAGGCAAGTGATCGCTCCTGCTACTCTCCCATACCCTACCTCTGCAATCTCCTATTCTCATCCCACCACATCCCCCTCAGGCCACAGCTTTCCTGAATGAGAGCCCCCTGGCAGCCCCCTTGCTATCTCCTATGGGACATTCTCCTCTTCCTCAGCACAATAATGACAATATGGGAAGCACAGGCACAGACATGCCCCAGAATGCGGGGGACCTCTTCCTCAAACTATCTGATTTACTGGAAAGGGGCTTAGCTAATACAGCTCACAAAATAACAAATGACATTCGATCTGACTTCCAGAATCTGGGCACCAGAATTGAAGCGATTGAACAAAAACTGGATTACACAGTCTCCAGAACCAATCAAAACTCTGATCACATACAGATCGTGCAGGATCAGTTGGATGCGGCCTTAAGTAGGATTGACGATTTGGAAAACAGATCGAGAAGGGAGAACTTCAGGGTCAGAGGCATCCCAGAATCGTGCACGGATGTCCCCTCAACAGTACAAGAATTAATAAAATCCCTTATCCCTGATATCTCTAAACATAACCTGGAATTAGACAGAGCCCACAGATCTCTGGGTCCCCCCAGGAAAGACGGGTCTCCCAGGGACATTGTGGTGAAGCCGCACCACTACGGAGTGAAAGAGAGCATCATGAAGCTCTCCCGCCAGCAACCACACATATCATTCCAAGGCCATGATGTTCAAATTTTTGCTGACATATCGCCTATGACGATTCAAAAACGCAGAGCCCTTAAACCTCTACTTCTAATCCTGACACAAAAGGAAATAAGATACTGGTGGGCTTTCCCCTTTGCTCTAAAATTCACCTACAAAGGCAAGACACACTCATTCACCACTCTACCTGAAGGAGAGCGGATTCTCCTCTCACTGAAGCTTATATCCCATGATTTAGAGATGGACACATCAAACACGCAATCCGGATCTTATAAGAGACAGACTCCAACCAGCCCAGTCTCCCCTTTGTGGAAAACCACAAAGAGTAGACGAGTAAGGGAACCGATGCCCTCCTGAATTACCTGTACACGTCCGGACAGTACCCGGATACATTACTCAGGACACTTTCCAAGTCGTCAACCACCCTAAAAGACCATCTTGAACCACTTAGGATCAGGATGCACGATCCCTGAACCCATCAGGGACACAGGACTCCCACCTCCAGATGGACTTCTCCAGATCTCGACACAACTGACCGGTTAGGTCACCCCACACCTAGAAAAAGAATAGCTTTGTCATGCGACCTCTCCCAATGGGGCATCTGTCCCTTCTCAAACGACTCGCTAACACTCGGCTCCCACCCCTTCCCACAGAGGGCGCCTAGATCTCCTACAATCAACTTTGCAACGTACACCGAAGAACAAGTTGTTGGGACTTCCCACCTGCGGGTCCGCCTTACCACCGGCTGGTGTTGTGGTGGACCAGGGGATGGACACAATGACACACGGGCCTAATGGGAAAGGACATCTCCTAATAGGGTCTTTTACAGCCCCTACAACTACCCCCCCTATTGAACTCATCCCTTCCCCCCGTACCCCCTCCTCTCCTTTTCCCTCCACCCTCCCACCCCCCTTACCCTTCACACATCCCCCCTGGGCGTTTTTTGGCCTACAGCAGGACTTTCTTTTTGTTTTGTTTTTTATTAAGCCGGCTGGCTTCGATACACTCGGTTTGAAATGTTATAGTGTTGAAATGGTTGTCCTCACTGGGTTTTGTTAATTTCATTCTTTAGGATTACCAATTGGGTAGGCTCTGACTGGGGTAGCAGTCATGCGCCTCCACCCATCTCACGACAATGGAACCTCCATGGTCAGGAGATGGACTGATAGCCCCTTCGGAGGGCTACTTTTGTTTATTGTTGGGCGACATGGAGGGGATCTTTGCACCCCCTCGATGCCGCAGGTTCCTCTTGGGACTATTCTCACGAGAACACATGCATTTACTTTCTTTCTTTTTCTCTTTCTTTTCTGTCCTTTTCTCTAACTCTATTTTTTGTTTGTGCCAGTCCACAGGATTCTTGATCGGCCCACTCTCCTCCAGGCTCCAGTTCCTATCTCGCGATCCGAATAACCATGCTCCACCACACTCCAGAGGAGGTAAGAGATACCGCACCACAAACGTTCTCCCCAATTAGCCGACATGTCTAGTGACAATTTGGTTCTTCCGTCCTTTAAATTAGCCTCCCATAATGCCCAGGGACTAAATTCAGCGGTAAAGAGGCGTAAATGACTCCAATCTTACCACGCACAAAAATTGGCGGTAGTCATGATCCAGGAAACACATTTCCCTTCCAATTATAACCCAACATTTCTACATGCTCAATATCCCACATTCTTCCTAGCGAATGCAGAGGATAAGACCAGAGGTGTTGCGGTAATATTCGCAAAACAGTGTAAATTTAAGCCCGATTTAGTGCACAGAGACCCTGAAGGCAGATTCTTGTTGGTCTCTTATTACTCCCCCAATAAGGGCCAAACAAAATTCTTCCAAGCAATGCTACAAATTCTAAGCCCACTATTAGAAGGAACGGTAATTTTCGGAGGTGACTCCAACGTGGCCTTTGACCCAGGTCTAGACAAATCCAAACCATTAAAAGCTCAATCAATCCGCCCCACAAAAACAAGCTCCAAGATAGTGAAAATAATATATCAACAAGGCCTAGCCGATATTTGGAGAGAACTCAATCCCACTAAGAGGGATTATACACATTTTTCAAACCCTCACAAAACATACTCCAGGATCGACCACATACTCCTGTCGGTAGTACATATACCCTATGCGATTAAGGCCTATATAAAGGACACTGCCCTTTCAGATCACGCCATGGTGATCGTAACACTAAGGGGCGGTTCTCACAAAACGCCCAATACCCATTGGAGAATCAACGACACTATTCTTAATGACCATATTTCAGTCATAGAGCTTGAGAAAGACATAAAAGATTATTTTTTGCGGAACAATGTGGAGGGAATATCAGCCGAGACTCTATGGGCCGCTCATAAAGCGACCATAAGGGGAAAGCTCATTAAAATATCTTCCAGAAAAAAGAAAGAGCAGAAGGCGGAGATAGAGAAACTAGAGAGGGAATTCAAGGCTCTATGCAAGCAACATAAACGGGACCCTCCTTCGGTCAAAATAGCCCAACTAGACGCAGCCAGAACAGCATTAAATCTGGCCCACACAGTGAGGGCAGAGACACACTTGAAATGGAATAGCGCAAAATTCTATATTCAGCGAGATAAGATGAGTACCCTTCTAGCAAGAAAGTTATCTCCCAAAATCACTAACTTCACCATCCCCAATATTAGACTTCAGGATGGCACCTCAACCCTTAACCCCCCAAAAATCCTGCAAGCCTTTCATTCCTTCTACTCTAAATTGTATCAGCAAAATGACACAATGTCCGACTCCTCCTTAAAAGCATTCCTAGATAGCATTAACATTCCAACCCTAAGTAAAGATGATAAGGATATCATGGAAGCCCCCTTCACCATGGAAGAAACATTAGAGGTAATTAAAAACTTAAAAGGGTGCTCAGCTCCTGGCCCCGATGGTTTCTCCAATCAATACTATAAAACATTCAAGAAAACTTTGGCACCCTTTATTACAAAATTCTTCAATTCCAAAAGAGAAGGGTCACCCCTTGAGTCACAACTAAATTTAGCTTTTATCTCGGTCATCCCCAAGCCCGACAAGGATCATTCTCTAGTCGAGAATTACAGACCGATTTCGTTGATTAACAACGACCTGAAAATACTCACTAAAATCCTGGCTAATAGAATCAACTCCTTCATCAATCAATATATTCATAAAGATCAAGTGGGTTTTATGCCGGGAAGACAAGGCCCGGACCAGGTCAGAAGGGCGGTTGATATAGTATCTTTATTACAATCGGGATGGGATGGAGGCCCAAGGCAGGAAGGTTTATTGCTGTCTTTGGACCTCCAAAAAGCCTTTGATTCTTTATCTTGGTCCTTCCTATTTTCAGTCCTGGGGAGATGGGGATTTGGGGACAACTTTATAAATACCCTGAAAGCACTTTATTCCACTCCGAGCGCCAAGGTAAAATTGCACGGCTTCTACTCGGATCCCATTCAAATAACCAGGGGAACCAGACAGGGGTGTCCCCTTTCTCCTGTGATCTTTGCCTTAGCCATAGAGATCCTGGCAATTGCGATCAGGTCTAACCAAAACATCAAGGGGGTTAAGTGCGGAGCGCATTCCCACAAATGCGCCCTATTTGCGGATGATATCCTTTTATTTGTCACTTCCCCTACTACCTCTCTACCCAATATTTGTAATCTCTTGAGGGCATTTGGATCCTTGTCGGGCTTAAAGGTCAATATGGATAAGTCACAGGCATTAAATATTTCTCTTCCAGACGCAGATGTGAATAGGCTCAAGCCTGCTTTCAAATTTAAATGGAGCGATTCCTCGATCCGATATCTAGGGATAAACCTTACCCCAAAGTTTGAGCGACTTTTCCAGGCTAATTTCCCTCCCATGTTCCGCACACTAGAATCTGACATCCAAACATGGTCCAACTTCAATATATCATGGCTGGGCAGAATTAATTCTATCAAAATGACACTACTGCCCAAGCTCCTATACTTGTTTAGGTCACTCCCGATAGACATTAGAAAACACCATCTTAAACCCCTACAAGGGAAGATAATAAAATTTGTTTGGGGTAAAAAAGGATATAGAATAGCCCGTAATGTGCTTTGTAGCCCCAAAACCAAAGGGGGTCTGGGTCTTCCAGACCTGTTCAGTTACTTCCAAGCGGCAAGGTTGGCCCAACTATCTATGGTATATTTCAAAGTCGAGAAACCCGATTGGATAGAAATAGAGAGACAAGCTGCTCCGACGTATACCCTGGACTACCTGCTCTGGTGCCCCATGAAATTGAGGCCCACCATTTTAGCTCCAACATTGTCTCAATCCTTTAAATTATGGGACTCAATGAAATGCTCTCCAGCTTTGACCTCACCTTCACGCCCTCTGGAGCACATCTTTCATAACCCCCGCTTTGTTCCGGGTCTGGACATCAAGTCCTTCAAATAGTGGTTAGACAAGGGGATGTACCGTATAGGCCACTTTCTCTCCCCATCTGGCCCAATTACGCTAAAACAATGCCTAACTAAACTCAAACTCCCAGGTACAGAGAGGTTTAGATTTGCTCAGATATCCCATTTTCTTGCCTCCCTAACGAAGGGACAGGAACTCCTTCTGGAATTTACATCTTATGAGCGTTGGTGCGGTCAAGCACTTGACACAAGGGGGGGAATATCTCTCATTTACGCGTCCCTTGTGGAACCCACCACAAAATTCTCATACATGGACTCGTGGGAAAAGGATCTGCAGGAGTCCTGGAGCCTGGAGGAATGGCATCAGAGAGGATCCACAGCCTTTAAAGGTATTCTAAATATAGCATTGATAGAAGCTAATATAAAAGTGATTATGCGATGGTACTTAGTACCCACCAGACTTGCAACTATGTTTTCTTCTGCCTCCCCGTTATGCTTTAGAGGGTGTCAAGCCCAGGGCTCTATGATCCATATCTGGTGGGAGTGTCCGAAAATAAGAGGTTTTTGGAACAAAATATTCACATTGATCCGAAAAGTAACGGATCTTCCCATCACTAAATCAGCCCAAGTGGCCCTACTCAATGCACCATCCCCTAAAACAACAAAACACTCTCAAAAATTAATTTCCTTTATGCTACTAGGAGCTAAGACTACTTTAGCCAAAGCCTGGAAGCAACCCACAGTGTCTTTCCAGGCTGCCAAAAGAAAGATATCGTGGATCATGTCCCTTGAAAAAATAGTCAGCTCTATGACGGACACCTCTAAGTCATTTGAGGCGACTTGGGAGCCCTGGGCTAGTCACCTAGGCATTTCCCTTATCCCAGGTATTCAAATGACTCAGCCAAGTTGAGTCTTTTATTTATAAAAAGGGCAAAATAAAAAAAATAAAAAAAAAACACCTTGGACTGGATACAATGATATCTCCCATGACAGTGAACTCTTTCTTCTTCTTCTCTACTCCTTCTCTTCTTCTCTTCTGTCTCACCATATCTTTCTGTTTTGTACAACGAAATGATTCCAAGTTAGCAGTGTAACAGCTATGTTCTACTTTCTGTTTACATAATGGCAGAATCTCTCTTGTCACCATCAGAATGTCTTTAACGAGTTCCAGCTCCAGACTCAGAACGGATTACTGCTAGTTGAAGGGAATCTGATGGAGGGGTCTTCTGGCCTCATTAGGGGTCTTTTATCCCCACCTCTAGGGCGGTGGCAGGCCCCGGGAGTGGGGACAGTAGGTTTTCTGGGTTAGGCTCAATGATTTCCCTGTGGTGGGTGGAATCCTAACACAGTGTGTTCCCGTTAGGGGTGTTGGGATTGTCAACCCATACAGGGGACATCAACATTAGTTTTACCTACTGTATCAACGGCTACTGTAATTGGATTTGAACCTATGTTTACTTGCGTTATACATGCATAATAACTATCCCATACTTACAAGGGATTCTTCCAATATTCCTATGTATCTTATGTTCATCAATGTACTGCACTGCTCTTTAATAAAGCTTTAAAATTAAAAAAAAAAAAAAAAAATGCAATAATCTAAAAAAAAAAAAAAAAAAAAAAAAAGAACAGTCTGACAGCAAAATGACATTTCGAAGGAAAAATTACATTTAAAACTACCCGCGGCTATTGCATTGCCGACAATACACATAGAAGTTCATTGATATAAACGGCATGGGAATTCAACACAGGGAAACCCCGAACCAAAATTTAAAAAATAAAAATGACGTGGGAGTCCCCCTAAATTCCATACCAGGCCCTTCAGGTCTGGTATGGATATTAAGGGGAACCCCGGCCAAAATTTAAAAAAAAATTACGTGGGGTTCCCCCTAAATTCCATACCAGACCCTTCAGGTCTGGTATAGATTTAAAGGGGAACCCGCGCCAAAAAAAAAAAAAAAGTCTTGCGGTCCCCCCAAAAATCCATACCAGACCCTTATCCGAGCACGCAACCTGGCAGGCCGCAGGAAAAGAGGGGGGGACTAGAGTGCGGCCCCCCCCTCCTGAACCGTACCAGGCCACATGCCCTCAACATTGGGAGGGTGCTTTGGGGTAGCCCCCCAAAACACCTTGTCCCCATGTTGATGAGGACAAGGGCCTCATCCCCACAACCTTGGCCGGTGGTTGTGGGGGTCTGCGGGCGGGGGGCTTATCGGAATCTGGAAGCCCCCTTTAACAAGGGAACCCCCAGATCCTGGCCCCCCCCCTGTGTGAAATGGTAAGGGGGTACTTACCCCTACCATTTCACTAAAAAACTGTCAAAAAGGTAAAAATGACAAGAGACAGTTTTTGACAATTTCTTTATTTAACTGCTTCTTCTTTCTTCTATCTTCCTTCATCTTCTTCTGGTTCTTCTAGTTCTTCCTCCGGTGTTCTCGTCCAGCATCTCCTCCGCGGCGTCTTCTATCTTCTTCTCCTCGGGCCGCTCCGCACCCATGGCATGGGGGGAAGCTCCCGCTCTTCTCTTCATCTTCTTCTTCATCCTCTTCTCTTCTTCCTTCTTCTCTTCTTCATTTTCTTCTCCGGGCCGCTCCGCATCCATGCTGGCATGGAGGGAGGCTCCCACTGTGTGACGGAGTCTCCTTGTCTGACGGTTCTTAAATAACGGGGGCGGGGCCACCTGGTGACCCCGCCCCCCTCTGATGCACGGTGACTTGACGGGACTTCCCTGTGACGTCACGGGGAATGCCACAGGGAAGTCCCGTCATGTCCCGTGCGTCAGAGGGGGCGGGGTCACCGGGTGGCCCCGCCCCCGTTATTTAAGAACCGTCAGACGAGGAGACGCCGTCACACAGCGGGAGCCTCCCTCCATGCCAGCATGGATGCGGAGCGGCCCGAAGAAGAAAATGAAGAAGAGAAGAAGGAAGAAGAGAAGAGGATGAAGAAGATGAAGAGAAGAGCGGGAGCCTCCCCCCATTCCATGAGTGCGGAGGGGCCCGAGGAGAAGAAGATAGAAGACGCCGCAGAGGAGATGCTGGACGAGAACGCCGGAGGAAGAACCAGAAGAGCCAGAAGAACCAGAAGAAGGTGAAGGAAGATAGAAGAAAGAAGAAGCATTTAAATAAAGGAATTGTCAAAAACTGTCTCTTGTCATTTTTAACATTTTTGACAGCTTTTTAGTGAAATGGTAGGGGTAACTACCCCCTTACCATTTCACACAGGGGGGGGCCGGGATCTGGGGGTTCCCTTGTTAAAGGGGGCTTCCAGATTCCGATAAGCCCCCCGCCCGCAGACCCCCACAACCACCGGCCAGGGTTGTGGGGATGAGGCCCTTGTCCTCAACATGGGAACAAGGTGTTTTGGGGTGCTACCCCAAAGCACCCTCCCAATGTTGAGGGCATGTGGCCTGGTATGGTTCAGGAGGGGGGGGCGCACTCTCGTCCCCCCCCTCTTTTCCTGCGGCCTGCCAGGTTGCGTGCTCGGATAAGGGTCTGGTATGGATTTTTGGGGGGACCCCACGCCGTTTTTTTTTTTTTTGGCGCGGGGTTCCCCTTAAAATCCATACCAGACCTGAAGGGTCTGGTATGGAATTTAGGGGGAACCCCACATCATTTTTTAAAAAAAATTTGGCCGGGGTTTCCCTTAATATCCATACCAGACCTGAAGGGCCTGGTATGGAATTTAGGGGGACTCCCACGTCATTTTTTTTTTTTTAAATTTTGGTTCGGGCTTTCCCTGTGTTGAATTCCCATGCCGTTTTTATCAATGAACTTCTATGTGTATTGTCGGCAATGCAATAGCCGCGGGTAGTTTTAAATGTAATTTTTCCTTCGAAATGTCATTTTGCTGTCAGACTGTTCTAAACGCAGGAAACATGCGCCCCTTTACAGGCATACTTTAGACACCCCCCAGGTACGAAATTTAAAGGGATATTACACTTTTATTGTTTGACTTTAACCATTATTAAAATTAGGGTTGTCCCGATACCGATACTAGTATCGGTATCGGCACCGATACCGAGCATTTGCCCAAGTACTTGTACTCGGGCAAATGCTCCCGATGCCTCCCCCGATACCTTGACTGTCAGCTGTGATCGGCGCGTGGGGGAGTTACAAGATTCTCCCCCCGCCGGCTTTCAGCTGCTTTAGTGACATACAGCGGTGATCGCTCACCGCTGACTGTCACTGCATCCTCCTCCATGCCCCCTCCTTTCCTCTGTCCCTCTCAGCTGTCCCCTCCGTTCTGCTCTTATCTGTCCCTCTCAGCTGTCCCCTCCGTTCTGCTCTTATCTGTCCCTCTCAGCTGTCCCCTCGTTCTGCTCTTATCTGTCCCCTCCGTTCTCCCCCTCAGTTCCTCCGTCCCCCTCCTCCTTCCTTTGTGTGTGGATAGAGTCAGCTGACTCTGTCTATTCACATAACTGAAACATTGTAATCTTCTGTGATTACGATGTGTCAGTTTATGAATGGAGAGAAGCTGCGGTCTTCTCTCCATTCATTGTCAGTGCAGCTGACGCTGCAGAGAAAGGGACTGGGGAATCTCTATTCTCTGTCTCTTTCTCTGTCTCAAGGGGGAGATATCAGAGGTCTGTTAAGACCCCTGATATCTCACCAAAGCCCCCCAAAAGGGCTGATTAAAAAAAAAAAAAAAAACAATAAAGAATAAAAGAAATATTATTGTAAAAAATAAAAATTGTAAAAAAAAAAAAAATAACACACACATACAACGTTCACCCCCTCCCCCCCCCCAAAAAAAAGCAAGCACTGTTAAAAAAAAATGAAAAAAATGAAAAAAAAAACACTGTCACGTGACATTAAAAAAAAAGTATCGGTAATCGGTATCGGCGAGTACTTGAAAAAAAGTATCGGTACTTGTACTCGGTCCTAAAAAAGTGGTATCGGGACAACCCTAATTAAAATCACTGCTCCTGAAAAAACGGCCGTTTTTAAAACTTTTTTTTGCATTGATCCATGTCCCCTGGGGCAGGACCCGGGTCCCCAAACACTTTTTATGACAATAACTTGCATATAAGCCTTTAAAATTAGCACTTTTGATTTCTCCTATAGACTTTTAAAGGGTGTTCTGCGGCATTCGAATTTGCCGCGAACACCCCAAATTGTTCGCTGTTCGGCGAACTTGCAAACAGCCAATGTTCGAGTCGAACATGAATTCGACTCGAACTCGAAGCTCATCCCTAGTTGCAGTGTATATATACAGTGGGGACAAAGTATTCAGACCCCCTTAAATTTTTCACTCTTTGTTATATTGCAGCCATTTGCTAAAATCATTTAAATTCATTTTTTTCCTCATTAATCTACACACATCACCCCATATTGACAGAAAAACACAGAATTGTTGGCATTTTTGTTGACATTTTTGCAGATTTATTAAAAATGAAAAACTGAAATATCACATGGTCCTAAGTATTCAGACCCTTTGCTGTGACACTCATATATTTAACTCAGGTGCTGTCCCTTTCTGTCACTTTCTTCTGATCATCCTTGAGATGGTTCTACACCTTCATTTGAGTCCAGCTGTGTTTGATTATACGGATTGGACTTGATTTGCAAAGCCACACACCTGTCTATATAAGACCTTACAGATCACAGTGTATGTCAGAGCAAATGAGAATCATGAGGTCAAAGGAACTGCCTGAAGAGCTCAGAGACAGAATTGTGGCAAGGCACAGATCTAGCCAAGGTTACAAGGTTTCTGCTGCACTTAAGGTTCCTAAGAGCATAGTGGCCTCCATAATCCTTAAATGGAAGACGTTTGGGAAGACCAGAACCCTTCCTAGAGCTGGCCGTCCGGCCAAACTGAGCTATCGGGGAGAAGAGCCTTGGTGAGAGAGGTAAAGAAGAACCCAAAGATCAGTGTGGCTGAGCTCCAGAGATGCAGTCGGGAGATGGGAGAAAGTTGTAGAAAGTCAACCATCACTGCAGCCCTCCACCAGTTGGGGCTTTATGGCAGAGTGGCCTCTCCTCAGTGCAAGACACATGAAAGCCTGCATGGAGTTTGCTAAAAAACACCTGAAGGACTCCAAGATAGTGAGAAATAAGATTCTTTGGTCTGATGAGACCAAGATAGAACTTTTTATCCTTAATTCTAAGCGGTATGTGTGGAGAAAAACAGGCACTGCTCATCACCTGTCCAATACAGTCCCAACAGTGAAGCATGGTGGTGGCAGCATCATGCTGTGGGGGTGTTTTTCAGCTGCAGGGACAGGATGACTGGTTGCAATCGAGGGAAAGATGAATGCGGCCAAGTACAGGGATATCCTGGATGAAAACCTTCTCCAAGAGTGCTCAGGACCTCAGACTGGGTGGAAGGTTTACCTTCCAACACGAGAATGACCCTAAGCACACAGCTAAAATAACAAAGGAGTGGCTTCACAACAACTCCGTGGCTGTGCTTGAATGGCCCAGCCAGAGCCCTGACTTAAGCCCAATTGAGCATCTCTGGAGAGACCTAAAAATGGCTGTCCACCAACGTTTACCATCCAACCTGACATAACTGGAGAGGATCTGCAAGAAGGAATGGCAGAGGATCCCCAAATCCAGGTGTGAAAAACTTGTTGCATCTTTCCCAAAAAGACTCATGGCTGTATTAAATCAAAAGGGTGCTTCTACTAAATACTGAGCAAAGGGTCTGAATACTTAGGACCATGTGATATTTCAGTTTTTCTTTTTTAATAAATCTGCAAAAATGTCAACAATTCTGTGTTTTTCTGTCACTATGGGGTGCAGTGTGCACATTAATGAGGAAAAAAATGATTTTAGCAAAAGGCTGCAATATAACAAAGAGTGAAAAATTTAAGGGGGTCTGTAGACTTTCCGTCCCCACTGTGTATGTATATGTGTGTGTATGTTTGTATGTATATATATATATATATATATATATATATATATATATATATATATATATATATATATATATATATATATATATATATATATATATATATATATATATATAGTATCTCACAAAAGTGAGTACACCCCTCACATTTTTGAAAATATTTTATTATATCTTTTCATGTGACATCACTGAAGAAATTACACATTGCTACATTGTAAAGTAGTGTGTGTACAGCTTGTATAACAGTGTAAATTTGCTGTCCCCTCAAAATAACTTAACACACAGCCATTAATGTCTACACCACTGGCAACAAAAGTGAGTACACCCCTAAGTGAAAATGTCCAAATTTGGGCACAAAGTGTTAATATTTTGTGTGGCCACCATTATTTTCCAGTACTGCCTTAACCCTCTTGGGCATGGAGTTCCCCAGAGCTTCACAGGTTGCCACTGGAGTCCTCTTCCACTCCTCCATGACGACATCACAGAGCTGGTGAAAGTTAGAGACCTTGAGCTCTCCCACCTTCCATCTCAGGATGCCTCACAGATGCTCAATAGGTTTTAGGTCTAGAGACATGCTTGTCCAGTCCATCACCTTTACCCTCAGCTTCTATAGCAAGGCAGTGGTCATCTTGGAGGTGTGTTTGGGGTCATTATCATATTGGCATACTGCCCTGTGGCCCAGTCTCCGAAGGGAGGGGATCATGCTCTGCTTCAGTATTTCACAGTACATGGTGGCATTCATGGTTCCCTCAATGAACTGTAGCTCCCCAGTGTCAGCAGCACTCATGCAGCTCCAGACCATGACACTCCCACCACCATGCTTGACTGTAGGCAAGACACACTTGTCCTTGTACTCCTCACCTAGTTGCCGACACATACGCTTGAGGACATCTGAACCAAATATGTTTATCTTGGTCTCATCAGACCACAGGACATGGTTCCAGTAATCCATGTCCTTAATCTGCTTCTCTTCAGCAAACTGTTTGCAGGCTTTCTTGTGCATCATCTTTAGAAGAGGCTTCCTTCTGGGATGACAGCCAAGCAAATCAATTTGATGCAGTGTGCATCGTATGGTCGGAGCACTGACAGGCTGATCCCCCACCCCTTCAACCTCTGCAGCAATGCTGGCAGCACTTATACGTCTATTTGTCAAAGACAACCTCTGGATATGATGCTGAGCATGTGCACTCAACTTCTTTGATCAATCATGGTGAGGCCTGTTCTGAGTGGAACCTGTCCTGTTAAACTGCTGTATGGTCTTGGCCACAGTGCTGCAGCTCAGTTTCAGGGTCTTGGCAACTTTCTTATAGCCTATGCCATCTTTACGTAGAGCAACAATTCTTTTTTCAGATCCTCCAGAGAGTTCTTTGCAATGAGGTGCAATGTTGAACGTCCAGTGAGCAGTGTGAGAGAGTGAGAGCGATAATACCAAATTTAACACACCTGCTCCCCATTCACACCTGAGACCTTGAACCACTAATGAGTCACATGACACCAGGGAGGGAAAATGTCTAATTGAGCCCAATTTGGAAATTTTCACTTAGGGGTGTACTCACTTTTGTTGCCAGCGGTTTAGACATTAATGGCTGTGTTTTGTTTTGTTTTTTCTTTCTTCCTTTTCTTTGAGTATTTATATTCTTTATTTTGTTTTATAGCAATACAAAACATACAATGCCCGATAAAAAGAAGGAAGCTGAAGCTCCCTACAACCCTTAAGAAGAACATTTCCCACATCATTTACCTCCTACCCACATTCCATAATCAAAAAAACAAAAGGAACCATCCCTGAACTATTCCCCCCATCTCTCTCCCTCTCTCTCTCTCCTGCCTCTATGTCTCCATCAATAACAAATACTTCTCAATTTTCCTAAATTCCAACCATTTCTGCCATATCTTTTGATATTTCTCCCATGAACCTTTTATTGAATGTATTGACTTTCCATAGATCTTGCCCACTCCACCCTTATTATCCACTCCTTTACCTTGGGGCTTCCGGGGTTTTCCAGGAGCATGAGATCAAGGCTTTAGCAGCATTCAGAAGATATGGGACTAATGACTTGCTATATACGGACACTTTCTTCTCTGTATCATGAAACAAGCACATCCATGGGTTTTTTTTTTTTAATCCGTTCTCCCGTTATCTGTAGAATTATTTCTAGAATTTCCTCCCAATAAATATATATTTTGGGGCACTCCCACCAGAGATGCGCAAAAGTTCCTAAGGCCCCACACCCCCTCCAACAAGTTGGGAGATTCTCTGACCCATACTCATGGGCCCTCTGGGGGGTCACGTGCCACCTTGCCATAAGCTTATAGCCCATTTCATACGTTTGGGTATCTCTTGCGGATAAGTAAACCCATTTTTAATATCTTGAGCCTATGTTCTTCATGACTCAAGAACCCTATTTCTTTTTCCCACTTCTCCAGATAAGCGGGTAATCCATTGTTTGCTTCCCCTCTGAGTATTTTATACATTTTTGATATACTACCAATTACACTCAAGGGGGAGATTAATAACTTTTCTATTGGTCTAAGTTGGCCTCTTCCCCTCAGTGGTTGTGGAAGTGAGTGTATGAAGTGCTGTATCTGCGCATACCTCCATTTATCCAGTGGTTTGTTTCCCCATTCCTGTGTGATTTCTGTGTAAGTGCAAATCTATTACCCGTCATCACATCCTGTAATTGTATTACATCTTTTTTAGCCCACCTTGTAAAGTATAAGAGCTCCTCCTTGCCTGGTTTAAAATAATTTGTATTAATAAGTGATATTAATGGTGAATTGTAATCCCAGTGGAATCTCCTACTTAACCCATCCCAAATCTTGAATGTATTCCTCGTCAAAAAATTAATGCTGTGTCCTAACTCACGAAATTGTGGTGGGATCCATATCATCTTTTCTATAGCCACTCTACTTTGTGTCATTTCTATGTGCACCCAACTTTTCTCTTTTTTACTATACAGCCAATCTATGATTCAAGAGATAGAGATTGCTTGGTAATACTTTTTAAAGTATAGAGCTCCCAACCCCCCCTGTTTTTTTTCCTTAACCAGGGTTTTGTATGCTATCGTAGGGCGTTTACGTGCCCAGATATACCTTAATACCATGGATTGCAATTTTCTAAAGAAATCTGGAGGGAGTACAATTGGAATCATTTGAAAAGTATAAATTAGCATTGGCAGAACAAACATTTTTACAGCGTTTATCCTGCCAATCCACGATAGAGATTTATACCTCATCCTATTTAATTGGTCCTTGATCCTGTTGAGTAAGGGGATGTAATTGGCTTTGAACAAATCGCTTGGAGTTGATATCAACTTTATGCCCAGATATCCCAACTCCTTCCTACACCAACTAAAAGGAAACCTAGGTTGTATTGCCTTCTGTTCTCCCATAGGGAGTGTTATATTTAAAAGCTCTGATTAAGCCATATTTATTTTGAAATTTGTAAGTTCCCCATATCGCTTAAATTCCTTCAGCGCTATAGGAATTGTTCTGGGGTTGGAGATGTAGCAAAGAAAGTTGTCTGCGAATGCCGCCACCTTGTATTCTCTTTCTCCCACCTGAATTCCTTTAATGTCTGGGTTCTTGCGAATCGCAGCCAATAGGGGTTCCAGATTTATTATAAACAGAATTGAGGACAAGGGCCAACCCTGTCTTGTCCCATTATATAATTCAAGGGAAGAAGACAGCTTTCCATTTACTCTAATTCTGGCCCTTGGTTGCCGGTAGAGGGAGGCAATCCATCTCATCATCCTCTCCCCGACCCCAGGTGTTTCAGTGTTTCAAACATAAACCCCCAGTCGACTCTATCAAAAGCCTTTTCGGCATCTATTGACATAAGGGCTGCTGGGGTACCTCTCCTAATTGCTTCCTGAATCAAAAAGATGGATTTCAGGGAATTGTCTCTCCCCTCCCTTTCAGGGACAAACCCCACCTGATCATTATGTATCCATCTAGGTAACCCAAACCTTCAGCCTATCTGCTAGTATTTTGTCAAAATTTTTTATATCCGTATTTAATAACGAGATTGGCCTATAGCTACCTGGGGATGCTGAGTCCTTCCCTTCTTCCAAGATAAGGGTGATGTGGGCCAAAAGAGACTCCTCTCGGAGCATCTCTCTTTCTCCCAAAGCATTCAAGAAGTTACAAAGTTTAGGTACTAAGAGTTTAGAAAATTTTTTATAGTATAATATGGAGTACCCGTCGGGACCCGGGCTCTTTCCCAGAGCAGTATACTTATCGCTTTTTCTACCTCCTCCTGCGAGATAGGAGTCTCAAGGAGCTCCACCTCCTCCTTCTCTGCCCTGGGAAGGTCTAGGTCCCGCAGGTACTCCCTCATAGCCTCCTTTCTCCTCTCTCCTTCTTCTTCTTTCCGACCCACCTTATATAAAGTGCTATAATAGCAGTGAAATATTTTAGCGATGTTAGGGGAAGAGAACTCTAGCCCACCCCCCTCGTCTCTAATCTTGGGTATAAAGGTCATATTCTTTTTTTCCTTGACCTTTCTCGCCATCCATTTTCCTGATTTATTACCCCCCTGATATTTTTCCTTATTTATGGTGTAGAAGGCGCATTTCCTTTCCTGTTCCAACGGTTCATTTAATTCTCTTCTTTTTTCTATTAGTTCTTTCCTTTCATGTATCCCCCTTGGTCGTGTATCTTGTTCAAGTTCCTGAATCTCCCTATAAAGAAGTGACCTTTTTTTCCTTTTCCCTGCTCCAATACCAATCAAAATCCCTCTTATATAGGCTTTATGTGCCTCCCAGAGAGTGACCCTAGATATTTCTGTTGTATTATTTATCTCAAAATAAGACTTCAATTCCTGCTCTATCCTTTCGGCAGAAGCCGGATCCTGAATGAGAGAATCATTCAGTTTCCAATTCAACCCGGTCCGGTCATCCCCAGCTATCTACAATTGGATTTTCACTGGGGCATGGTCGGACAGGGTGATTGCTTTAATTTCTGCAGACTTAAGACATGGGATTAATTGGTGTTCTATTAGGATATAATCGATCCTTGAGAATGATTTGTGAGCAGGGGAATAATAAGTATAATCCCGTTTCTTTGGGTGGCTAACCCTCCGTGCATCCATTAACTAGAGATTCATAAGCGTTTTTTTTTAATATCTCCCATTTATGAACTACAGGTTTAAGGACGCCTCCTGAAGTATCCAAACCTGGGTCTAAACTCAAATTTAAATCCCCTGCAATCATTAATTTGCCTTCCTTAAACATCTCAAGTTTTTTCAGTACTTTCCTCAGGAACTTATAAGGGTTTCTATTAGGGGAATAAATGTTTGCAATTGTACACATCATGTTAAACAGTTTCCCTTTTATAAAGAGATACCTTCCCTCCGGGTCGGCCAGTCGCTCTCCCTCCACAAACATCATTGTTCTATCGAATCCAATAGCCACCCCCCTTGAGTGCGTTGATCCTGCATCCCCATAGGACCACTTTGGGAACTGCTGTGACGCTAACCCACCTCCTGAGAAATGTGTGATGTAAGTATCCTGAAGGCACACCACATTTGCTCCCAAGAACTGCAGTTCCCTGTTTATTTTATACCTTTCTTTGCTGTGTTTAATCCCCTTACATTATATGTGACCAAATTTACAACACCCATATTTCACCCCTAAAGGAGCATCTGACCGATCCAGTAAGGCACTTCACTAAGAGAGAGGGGAGAGAAAAAAAAAAAAAGAAACAAGGGGGGGAGGGGGGAGGGATGAGGCCAGAAAAGCCTACCCCCTCATCCCCGGTCTCCAATCCTCCCTCCCTATCCCCCGCCAACACCCCCCACCTGTCTGGAACAAATTGCCTAATAGGCTAGACAGACCCCTTTTTTTGTTCAGTATATGGACCTGGGTGGCTCCAACCCGGTGCCACCCTGTGGCCATATTTCTTAATGTGCTCCCATCACCAGCCCCTCCAAGCCCCACCCCGGTCCCCCCCCCCCCCCGCCCCTCCGTCCTACTCCTCTCTTGTTAATGCTAACCCCCACTCTTGAGCACTAAATCTTTCTGCTAATTTTGGCCTTTTCCCCCTCTACCCCCCTTGTTCCATCTCATCGTCTTTTGAGGGAGTAATACTCTCTCCTCCACTCCCCAACCTGGTATAGGGGGGGGTAGGATGTCCAATTTACCACAAAAGTCCCCTAAGTCTTCAGGAAATCTCAAGACTGCAGTTCGCCCGTTTTTTTTCCAATCAAGCAGGCTGGGAACCCCCATTGGTAGGTTATCTCTGATGACCTCATTAGCTCAGTAAGGGGTTTTAGAAGTCTCCTTCTCCTTCGGCCGACAAATCTGCATAGACCTATAATTCTTCTCCTTCGTGAGGAATTCCTGGAAGACTCCTCAATTTTTCCATAATTTTTTTTTTTCTTCTGCATAATGAAACCTTGCTATTACATCTCTCGGACTCTCTGACCTATGTATCGAATATCGTGCGATCCTGTGGACTCTGTCTAGTTTCAGAGGCTCTGACATTTCTCTTTCTAATAAAGTATTAAATATCTGCTGTATTATTGGCGTCAATTCCTCATTCCTATATTTCTCAGGGAGCCCTTTGATTTGCAAGTTGTTACGGTTCTCGTGATCTTCTAATTTGTATAGGAGGCTTCTATTTGCACTTTGAAGATGTTTCAATTGTTTACTAATGTCCTCCAGTCTTTGTTCATGATCATCTAATCTGCCCTCCATCTCTTCTACTCTTCCAAGAAATTGTCCAATATCCATTCTTACTGCAGCCATATCCACTTTCAGTGATGCCTCCATTTTGGACAGCATCTCCGCTAGCATCTACTTGATTTGCGGGGCTTCCTCCTGCATTGTTGGCTGTAGGGGTCCTTTTCCTACTAGTTCGTCCTCCCCGCCACTTTTCCTCTGTGTCCTGTGCTTTATTCTCTTCTTCTGCCGCCTTCTGTCTGTTTGCCCCTGGGCGTGTTGGGGCCCCCATCCTAGGGCTGCCCTGCACTTCTTCCGCAATGCTAGAGTCCGCAGACATATAACGTATACCTCCAGGGCTTAACACAGCCGTGGCCGTTTATTTGCTTTAGTTGATTTCCCCCTCATTTCTATAACTTATACCCCAACTAAGTTGCGTGGGGTTTTTATCAAGTCCTGAGTTAGTGATAAGATATATACTAATATTTAAAAAAAAAAAAAAATCAACTCATTCAGTTCATTAAATATAAGCGAAAAAGGGGGAGGCAGCCACGAATCTTCCTCTGGGTTATCGTGTGAGACTTATCTTTTAACTTGTCTTGCGATTCCGCATATGCAAAATAGAATCTTTACACCATCCTAAGATATCATCTAATTTTTTTTCAGGCATTTCAGGAGGTGGACTCTTACAAGCCATATGTTACCAGTTCATGTTGTATAAACAAAAAGGGATCGCAGATCCATAAAGCCTCTTCCAGCATTAACATGACATTATCTATCCCCAGCTTCTCAACCTCACAGCCTTTATATTTTAGTGGAGCATAACATGAAATTTCTTCAAAAACAGTGTTTTTATATTGGGTAAGAGGGAGTATCACCATCCTCCTGTCTTCTGGCTCCCCTGCTATAACAATCTCTTATCAGAGGGGCCACAGGGATACAAAAACACTGTCACCTCCTCCTCCGCCGCAAGCCACAGGGTCTTGTACCTTAGGTTCCCCCTTGCTGCTGCAGCGTGGGCTCCGTCCAGCCAGTCAGGTGTGGGAGCTCCGATAAGACCCCTCTCCAGCTGTCTCTGTAGGTAGGCTTCCACTGGGGGGCACACAGATGGAGTCCGTGATCATATGGTGGTGGGGGAGGACATGCGTGGTTGTCCGGTGTTACCAGGCAGAGAACGGTAGTTTGTGCGGGCCAGCTCTACCTCTCGGTGCCGCTCTCCTGGCGCCTCGTCATACCATCCATGAGCAGCACGAGGATGCGGGCGGGGCTGAGGTTTCCAGGGTGCGCTCCGAGCGTGCCTACGCGTTGACGCTCCGCCCCATCACAATTGTGTTTCAAGTCCGAAAAAAGATTAATGGCTGTGTGTTGAGTTATTTTGGGGGAACAGCAAATTTACACTGTTATACAAGCTGTACACTCACTACTTTACATTATAGCAAAGTGTCATTTCTTCAGTGTTGTCACATGAAAAGATATAATAAAATATTTACAAAAATGGGAGGGGTGTACTCACTTTTGTGAGATACTGTGTGTATGTGTATGTGTATATATATATATATATATAGATAGAGATATAGAGATAAATATAGAGATATAGATATATATATATATATATATATATATATATATATAGATAGAAATATAGAGATATAGAGATAAATATAGAGATATAGATATAGATTTTATATATATATATATAGATATAGATTTTATATATATATATATATATATATATATATATATATATATATATATATATATAGATACCGTATTTATCGGAGTATAACACGCGCTGGCGTATAACACGCACCCCAAGTTTAGGAGGGAAGTTTAAGGAAAAAAACATACATTTAAATGCCCATCAACGCAGCCTCATCAGTGTCCATCTGCAGCCTTGTCCATCATTGCAGAATGATCAGTGTCCATTTGAGCTTGCCCAGTGGCATTTGCAGCCTTGCCCATTGTCATATGCAGCCTTGCCCAGTGCAGCCTTGCCTAGTGCAGCCTTGTCCAGTGCTGTGTGCCGTTTTCAGCATTTAAATCTGCCGCCGAGATAGACAGAGGCTGTGTACTCGGCTTGTCATGCCGCCCCGCCTCCCTGCTGTCTCAGAGGATGAGAAGCGAGCGCTGCCGAAAAAGACTGAGCCGAGTGTACTGTGTGCTCGGCTCCGCTCGCAGTCCCGCCCAGTCCCACCATTGGACGGAGTGTTATGTCCATCATAGGAGCTGGGCGGGACTGCGAGTGGAACCGAGCACTCAGCTTGGTCTTTTTCGGCAGCACTCGCTGCTCATCCTCTTAGAGACAGCAGGGAGGCGGGACGGCGTGACTGCGAGCGGAGCCGAACAATTGGCTCCGTCTTTTTCGTCGGCGTTCGGTCTTTTCCGGTGGTTCGCGTTTTTTTTCGGCGGCGCTCGCTCTTTTTCGGCGGCGCTCGCTCTTTTTTGACAAACAGACAGTGGGGATCGGCGTATAACACGCACCCACCATTTTCCCCTGATTTTAAGGGGAAAAAAGTGCGTGTTATACGCCGATAAATGCGGTATATACGGTGGGGACGGAAAGTATTCAGACCCCCTTAAATTTTTCACTCTTTGTTATATTACAGCCATTTGCTAAAATCATTTAAGTTCATTTTTTTCCTCATTAATGTACACACAGCACCCCATATTGACAGAAAAACACAGAATTGTTGACATTTTTGCAGATTTATTAAAAAAGAAAAACTGAAATATCACATGGTCCTAAGTATTCAAACCCTTTGCTCAGTATTTAGTAGAAGCACCCTTTTGATCTAATACAGCCATGCGTCTTTTTGGGAAAGATGCAACAAGTTTTTCACACCTGTATTTGGGGATCCTCTGCCATTCCTCCTTGCAGATCCTCTCCAGTTCTGTCAGGTTGGATGGTAAACGTTGGTGGACAGCCATTTTTAGGTCTCTCCAGAGATGCTCAATTGGGTTTAAGTCAGAGCTCTGGCTGGGCCACTCAAGAATAGTCACGGAGTTGTTGTGAAGCCACTCCTTCGTTATTTTAGCTGTGTGCTTAGGGTCATTGTCTTGTTGGAAGGTAAACCTTCGGCCCAGTCTGAGGTCCTGAGCACTCTGGAGAAGGTTTTCGTCAAGGATATCCCTGTATTTGGCCGCATTCATCTTTCCCTCGATTGCAACCAGTCATCCTGTCCCTGCAGCTGAAAAACACCCCCAGAGCATGATGCTGCCACCACCATGCTTCACTGTTGGGACTGTATTGGACAGGTGATGAGCAGTGCCTGGTTTTCTCCACAAATACTGCTTAGAATTAAGGCCAAAAAGTTCTATCTTGGTCTCATCAGACCAGAGAATCTTATTTCTCACCATCTTGGAGTCCTTCAGGTGTTTTTTTATCAAACTCAATGCGGGCTTTCATGTGTGTTGCACTGAGGAGAGGCTTCCGTCGGTCCACTCTGTCATAAAGCCCCGACTGGTGGAGGGCTGCAGTGATGGTTGACTTTATACAACTTTCTACCATCTCCAAACTGCATCTCTGGAGCTCAGCCACAGTGATCTTTGGGTTCTTCTTTGCCTCTCTCACCAAGGCTCTTCTCCCCCGATAGCTCAGTTTGGCCAGACGGCCAGCTCTAGGAAGGGTTCTGGTCCTCCCAAACGTCTTCCATTTAAGGATTATGGAGGCCACTGTGCTCTTAGGAACCTTAAGTGCAGCAGAAATTTTTTGTAACCTTGGTCAGATCTGTGCCTTGCCACAATTCTGTCTCTGAGCTCTTCAGGCAGTTCCTTTGACCTAATGATTCTCATTTGCTCTGACATGCACTGTGATCTGTAAGGTCTTATATAGACAGGTGTGTGGCTTTCCTAATCAAGTCCAATCAGTATAATCAAACACAGCTGGACTCAAATGAAGGTGTAGAAACATCTCAAGGATGATCAGAAGAAATGGACAGCACCTGAGTTAAATATATGAGTGTCACAGTAAAGAGTCTGAATACTTAGGACCATGTGATATTTCAGTTTTTCTCTTTTAATAAATCTGCAAAAATGTCAACAATTCTGTGTTTTTCTGTCAATATGGGGTGCTGTGTGTACATTAATGAGGAAAAAAATGAACTTAAATTATTTTAGCAAATGGCTGCAATATAACAGAGTGAAAAATTTGAGGGGGTCTGAATACTTTCCGTCCCCACTGTGTGTGTGTATATATATATATATATATATATATATATATATATATATATATATATATATATATATTCAGTGTATACTCTATATACTCTGCATTCAGTGTAGCGTGTATATATATATATATATATATATATATATATATATATATATATATATATATATACAGTTCATTCGGTGGCACACATTATATAACACACTTCAGGTAGTCGCCTGTTCGCTGAACAGCGAACAATATGCGGTGTCTGCGGCAAATTCGAAAGCTGCCGGAACACCGTTTAAAGTCTATGGGACACTAACATGAAAAATCAAAAGTGCTAATTTTAAAGGCTTATATGCAAGTCATTGTCATAAAAACTGTTTGGGGACCCGGGTCCTGTCCCAGGTGACAAGTATCAATGCAAAATTTTTTTTTTTAAACGGATGTTTTTTCCGGAGCAGTGATTTTTTTAATGCTTAAAGTGAAACAATAAAAATTAAATATTTCTTTAAATATTGTGCCTGGGGGTGTCTATAGTATGCCTGTAAAGTGGCGCATTTTTGCCATGTTTAGAACAGTACCACAGCAAAATGACATTTCTAAAGGAAAAATTGTCATTTAAAACTGATCGCGGCTGTAATGAATTGTCGGGTCTCGGCAATATAGATACAGATAATTGAAAAAAAGAGCATGGGATACCCCCTGTCCATTACCAGGGCCTTGGGTCTGGTATGAATATTAAGGGGAACCCCCGAATCAAAAATTTAAAAAAAATTGCATGGGGGTCCCCCTAAAATCCATACCAGGCCCTTCGGGTCTGATATGGAAATTAAGGGGAACCCTGTGCCAAATTTAAAAAAAAAATGGAGTAGGGGTCCCCCCAAAATCCATACCAGACCTGGGTCTGTTATGGATTTTAAGGGGAACCCTGCCCCAAATGTTTTTTAAAAATGGTGTAGGGGTCCCCCCAAAATCGTCAGAGGAGGGCAGGACCACCCAATGACATAAACAGGTGACCCCGCCCCCATCTGACGCCACAGGGAAGCCATGGGGAAGTCCCCTTGCATCAGAGTTGTCCCATCACCAGGTGGCCCCTCCCTCAGTTATATAAGAACTGTCTGACGGCGGGAGCCTCCCATGGAGGTGGGTCGGTTGTGGCTTTTTTTTTTCTCTTTTTCGGTCCGTCGGGAGGCGTGAACTTACACCGTTTTTATTTTTTTATTTTTTAATAAAGGACTTGTCCCAAGCTGTCTCTTGTCTTTTTTACCATTTTGACACTTTTTTGTGAAATGGTAGGGGTACATTTGTACCCGTTACAAATTCACATGGGGGTGGGATCTGGGGGTCTCCTTGTTAAAGGGGGGTTCCAGATTCCGATAAGCCTCCCGCCCGCAGACCTCCACAACCACTGGGCAAGGGTTGTGGGGATGAGGCCCTTGTCCCCATCAACATGGGGACAAGGTGCTTTGGGGGCTACCCTAAAGCACCTTCCCCATGTTGAGGGCATGTGGCCTGGTACAGTTCAGGAGGGGGGCGCTCTCTCGTCCCCCCTCTTTTCCTGTGGCCTGCCAGGTTGCGTGCTTGGATAAGGGTCTGATATGGATTTTGGGGGGGACCTCTTCACCATTTTTTTTTTTAATTTTGGCGCAGGGTTTCCCTTAAAATCCATACCATACCTGAATTTTCAGGTATGGATTTTGGGGGGGACCCCTACGCCCTTTTTTTCAAATTTGGCACAGGGTTCCCCTTAATTTCCATATCAGACCCAAAGGGCCTGGTGTGGATTTTAGGGGGACTCCCACGCAATTTTTTTTTTTGGTTTGGGGTTCCCCTTAACCACTTGCCTACTGGGCACTTAAACCCCCTCCTGCCCAGACCAATTTTCAGATTTCAGTGCTCTCACACTTTGAATGACAATTACCCAGTCATGTAAAACTGTACACAAATGAATTTTTTTTATACAAATAGAGCTTTCTTTTGGTGGTATAAATGAAAAAAGAAAATTTTGAAAAAAAAAACGCATTTTTCTTTGTTTCTGTGATAAAATTTTGCAAAATATTAATTTTTCTTCATACATTTTGGCCACAATTTATACTGCTACATATCTTTGGTAAAAACAACCCAAATTAGTGAATATTATTTGGTCTTTGTGAAAGTTAGAGAGTCTACAAGCTATGGTGCAAATCATAAAAAATTGATCACACCTGATGTACTGGTGGCCTATCTCTTTTCTTGCGACCCTAACAAGCAAGGAAAGTACAAATACCCCCCAAATGACCCCTTTATTTGAAAGTAGACATTCCAAGGTATTAAGTAAGATGCATGGTGAGGTTTTTGATGTTGTCATTTTTTCCCACAATTCTTTGCAAAACGAAGATTTTTTTCCCCACAAAATTGTCATTGCAATAGGTTATTTCTCTCACATGGCATGTATATACCACAAATGACACCCCAAAATACATTCTGCTACTCCTCCTGAGTATTACGATACCACATGTGTGGGACTTTTTCACAGTCTAGTCACATAGAGAGGCCCAACATGCAGGGAGCACAATCACGTGTTCTAGGAGCATAAATTACACATCTAACTTGTTGACTACCTATTACACTTTTGAAGGCCCTGGAGCACCAGGACAATGACACATGACACTGATGGGGCACTGATGACAGATGGCACTGATGGCACGTGACACTGATGTGGCACTGATGACAGATGGCACTGACATGTGACACTGATAACAGATGGCATGTGACACTGACAGGTGGCACTGATGACAGATGGCACTGATACGTGGCACTGATGACACAAGACACTGATAACAGAAGGCACTAATATGTGGCAGTGATGACAGGTGGCACTAATACGTGGCACTGATGACACATGACACTGATGTGGCACTGATGACAGATGGCACTGATACGTGGCACTGATGAGACGTGACACTGATAACAGATGGCCCGTGACACTGACAGGTGGCACTGGGGACAGGTGGCACTGGGGACAGATGGCACTGACAGGTGGCATTGGGGACAGGTGGCAGTGGGGACATATGGCACTGACAGGTGGCATTGGGGACAGATGGCACTGGGGACAGGTGGCAGTGGGGACATATGGCACTGATAGGTGGCACTGGGGACAGGTGGCAGTGGGGACAGATGGTGCTGATAGGTGGCACTGGGGACAGATGGCACTGATAGGTGGCACTGGGGACAGGTGGCACTGGGGACAAGTGGCACTGGGGACAGGTGGCACTGATAGGTGGCACTGGGGACAGGTGGCACTGATAGGTGGCATTGGGGACAGGTGGCACTGATAGGTGGCACTGGGGACAGGTGGCACTGACAGGTGGCACTGGGGACAGATGGTACTGATAGGTACTGTGGGCACTGTTTTGTGTTAGTGTGGCACTGTAATTTATGATTACACGCATGCTGCAGCACGGAAGCTCTCCCTCCTCACACGCAATCTCATTGATGATTTACAGGCCCTGGAGCACCAGGACAATGACACGTGGCACTGATACGTGGCACTGATGGCACGTGAAACTGATGTGGCACTGATGACAGATGGCACTAATACATGGCACTGATGACACGTGACACTGATGTGGCACTGATGACAGATGGCACTAGTACATGGCACTGATGACAGATGGCACTAGTACATGGCACTGATGACAGATGGCACTAATACGTGGCACTGATGACAGATGGCACTAATACGTGGTACTGATGACAGATGGCACTAATACGTGGCACTGATGACACGTGACACTGATGTGGCACTGATGACAGATGGCACTGATGACACGTGACACTGATAACAACAGATGGCATGTGACACTGACAGGTGGAACTGATGACAGAGGGCACTGATACCTGCCACTGATGACACGTGCCACTGATAACAGATGGCACGTGACACTGACAGGTGGCACTGGGGACAAATAGCACTGATAGGTGGCACTGGGGACAAATAGCACTGATAGGTGGCACTGGGGACAAATAGCACTGATAGGTGGCACTGGGGACAAATAGCACTGATAGGTGGCACTGGGGACAGATGGCACTGACAGGTGGCACTGGGGACAGATGGCACTGACAGGTGGCACTGGGGACAGATGGCACTGACAGGTGGGACTGGGGACAGATAGCACTGACAGGTGGGACTGGGGACAGATAGCACTGACAGGTGGGACTGGGGACAGATAGCACTGATAGGTGGCACTGGGGACAGATGGCACTGACAGGTGGCACTGGGGACAGTTGCCACTGACAGGTGGCACTGGGGACAGATGGCACTGATAGGTGACACTGGGAACAGGTGGCACTGGGGACAGATGGCACTGATAGGTACTGTGGGCACTGTGTTGTGTTAGTGTGGCACTGTAATTTATGATTACATGCACACTGCAGTACGGAAGCTCTCCCTCCTCACACGCAGTCTCTGTGTTAGGAGGGAGAGCCGACAATGAGAGATGATCTCATATGTTTACATATGAGATCATCTCTCATTGGACGCTCCGATCTAGTGCTAAATGGCCGCTGTGATTGTCCGTTTAACACGATCTGTGATTGGTCCAATACAGATTTCCCCAGATGCGTACCCGCGGCGGTGCGCAGGGAGGATGTAAACAAGAGGACGTCCAGGGACGCCCTCCCGGCAATTGAGCGCCGTGCTGTAGCCATCTTTCGGGCTATAGCACAGGCGTGTAGTGGTTAATATTCATACCAAACCCAAAGGGCCTGGTAATGGACTGAGGGGGGTCCCATGTCCTTTTTTTCAATGAGTTTTATTTATATTGACCTGACATTACATTAAAGCCACGATCAGTTTTAAATGACAATTTTTGCTTTAGAAATGTCATTTTGTCGTGGTACTGTTCTAAACGCGGGAAAAATGTACCACTTTACAGGCATACTATAGACATAGCCCAGGCACGATATTTAATGTTTATTGTTTCACTTTAAGCATTAAAAAAATCACTGCTCCCGAAAAAACGGACGTTTTTAAAAAAAAAATTTGCATTGATACATGTCCCCTGGGGCAGAACCCGGATCCCCAAACACTTTTTATGACAATAACTTGCATTTAAGCCTTTAAAATTAGCACTTTTGATTATTCATGTTCGTGTCCCATAGACTAACGATGTTCGTGTGTTCTGCCAAATTTTTTGCCTGTTTGCATGTTCTGCTGCAAACCGAACAGAAGGTGTTCGGCTCATCCCTACTGCCAAGTTTGCTCCAGTGATGAGGAGAGAGGGGATGATGAGGTCACTGACCATACTTGGGTGCCTGAGAGAAGAGAGGAGGAAAGTGAGGAGGAGGAGGCAAAACTCCAATGAGACATGATGTCCTCCAGGGGTCAGCTTAAGGGCAGCCACCCTATTGCATCACAACCCAAAGCTCCGCAGGTGCAGGGCGCTGCTGACTCCCTGTTGACTTTTAAAAGTTCCTTGGTGTGGGCCTTTTTTCGACACGAGTGCAGCAGATCACACCGTTGCTGTTTGCAACCTATGTCTGAAGCGGATCAAGCGTGGCCAGAACAGCAGCTGCTTGTGCACCACAGGCTTGACCAGACATATGACAACCTGCCATGCAGTCTGTTGGCAGCAGCACCTGAAAGACCCACATCATAGAAAAAGGCAAACTTCTCCTTGCTCCCCTTCTGGGATATCAAACCCTACTATACCTCCAGTCCTCTCAAAAACCTGCACAGAGAGGAATGAAGGTATAGCAATAGATTTCACAAATAATTGCAGACAATCTGCCAGCAGTACACCAAGTTGATTTCAGCAGGCAAATTTCCATACCCGAGAACCATAAAAAAAAAAAATTTGGTCCCAGCCATCCAAATGCTCAGCGTCTAAATGCTAACTTGACCAAATTGCTAGCACTGCAACTGCTGCCTTTTCAGCTTGTAGACTCAGCCCCTTCTCGTGAATTTTTGAAATGTGCCTTACCACAGTGGCAGGTTCCAAAACTCCATTTCTTTTCACATAAGGCCATTCCAGCTCTCTACTGCCATGTGGAAGGCAATGTTTTGGCCTCGTTGGACAGGGTGGTCAGTAGTAAGGTTCATATTACCAGTGACTCATGGTCCAGCAGGCATGGGCAGGGACGTTACCTTTCCTTCACGGTGCACTGGGTAACTTGTTCCACCACCACGCCTCCAAAAAGCTAGTGGTCATTCTGCCACAACATCTGTATGCTCCCCTCCCTACTCTTCTTCTTCCTTTATAATAGAAAATTAAGGAATGACAGTGCGTGTATAACCTGGTCTGGCCAATCCAATGGACAGACAGACAAAGCCTAGTGCTCATGGGCACAGCATAACCCCTCAGGATTTTAGGACAGACCAGGAAAGTATTTAAAAAATATTGTTTACTATAGAAAAATTGGTTTTGAATTTAGTAATGGAACAGTAGAAACATTAAAATCTATTTAGAAGCAGAGATACAAACATAACTGTAGCTGCCCTCTAGTATGATGGACTAGTGAACGTAGCTGTTCAAAAACAGGAGAGGGAGAGGAATCATTAGTGGCTGGCAACCCTTCTTGATCCACGTTACAAGGGTAAGGTTGCAGAACTCATCCTGCCTTTGCAGAGGGAGCAGAGGATAAAATATCTTCAAGGGCCTTGAAGAAAAGTTTGTGTAATGCATTTTCAGACCCTGGGAGGTTACCATTTTCTGGTGCTGGACAACGTGTTTCTGAGACTTCATTCAGTCAGAGGAAGAGAGTTGGAGAAGGTGGCCGGCTGACCGATGCCTTTAAACAATTTTTCAGTCCTCAGCACCAAGGTCTGGTTCCAGCAACCATCGCCAGTGTCTGCATTATATGGTGCAGGAATATCTACGGGCAAGAGCAGACTTGGAGAACTTTCCAACAGAGCATCCACTGAGTTACTGGGTCTTAAGGTTCGACCACTGGCCAGAACTTGCTCAATATGCAATTGAGCTGCTGGCCTGTCCTGCATCCAGCGTGCTTTCTGAACGCACATTCAGTGCTACTAGAGGGTTTGTAATGGATCAAAGATTGTGCCTGTCCACAGACTCCATTGATAGGCTCACATTTATAAAAATGAATCAGTCCTGGATCAGCAGCTATTAGGCATCTGATGCTGATGTAACTGATTGAATTTGCTATGGGTTTGGGAGCCCTTGAAGACTGCCTATGCTGCCTATCCTATTCCTCCTCAATCATGATGATGCTAGCTTCCAACAATATTTTTGGTTTAGGGCACCACCACCACCCAAGGCCCAATGTTTCTGCCCCTGTTTAACAGGGGCATGTAATTACAATTTTTTTAATACTATTTAACAGCAGGGCCCGTTCCTGTGCTCAACAAGAGTAACTGTGAGGGGTTACCATGTTCTGCCACCACCAACACCTAAGGCCCAATTTTTCTGCAGAGTATAAAGTGCAGTCCGTATAGTATATATACTGCAGTTCAGAGTATATAGTGCAGTCCGTATAGTATAAATACTGCAGTTCAGAGTGTATAGTGCAGTCAGTGTAGTATATATTATATAATGCAGTGTACAATATATAATATAGAAATGCCATTTTGCTGCGGTATTGTTCTAAACATGGCAACAATGCGCTACTTTACAGGCAGACTAAGGGGACCCACCCAGGCAGATATTTAAAGGAATATTTCATTTTTATTGTTTCACTTTAAGCATTCTTAAAATCACCGCTGTTTAAAAACTTTTTTTTGCATTGATACATGTCCCCTGGGGCAGGACCCGGGTCCCCAAACACTTTTTATGGCAATAACTTGCATATAAGCCTTTAAAATTAGCACTTTTGATTTTTCACATTCTTGTCCCATATACTTTAACTGTGTTCGCAAGTTCTGGTGTAAACCAAACCGGGTCAAATGAACAAATAAAGGAAGCCACAGTGTGTCAGGCCCAGGTGCGTGATGTGACGCACACAAACTGGGGGAGGGGCCTGAAGGCGGAGCCGTGGAAGCGGGTGGCGGAGTAGCGGTGATGCAAACAGCCGCTCACGAGACGAGGAGCCGTTGAACCTGCCGGAGCCGTGTCTGCTGTCTCGGCTCTCAGCAGTGGATCCCGGGCCGACCTGGGGCGTTGTGCGAGCCGAGCGGGCTCTCCTCCCTGTTCTCCACCTACTGTTCCGGACTTGCACTGGATGTGAGTCGCCCTCCACGGCCTTTCCCGGGTCGTTCCCCCCCCCGCCCCGTAAGCCTCTCCGACACCCCTGTGCTCCATTTGGATTGTCATCGGGCCAGCCAGCATACCATCTTCACTGCATCCCGAAATACAACGAGCGGCTGCGGCTTGCTGGAGGACATCTCCTCATTTTTCCGGCCATTCCTGGGCTCACCCGAGTTGGCAGCTGGCTGAAAAGCCTCACTGGGTCTCTAACCAGAATAGCGGATGGGAGCTGTGTCAACCAGCGAGACCCTGGAGGGAATCCCTGGGAATTCAGTTCTGGACTCAGAGGTAATGTGTTGTGAACTATTATTGGCTAGCAGGTCTATTAGAAGATACGCAAGGTTCGATGAGGCCAGTTTAAACAGGTTTGTAGTGCTGGATGGTTGTTGTGTAGATCAATGTTCAAAAAGGGCCATGGAGGTGGCTACGCTATAATCAAAGTTAAGTTCTGTCGCTGTGGGAAAAAAGGAAAATAAAAATATAAAATATAAAAGAAAAAAAAAAAAAAAAATCTACTTCAACAATATATTGTAGCAGGCCGAATGACTGGATCATTGTCAGAGCATCACTGATTAAGGGGTAGATTTGTGCAGACTGCCTCGAACTTTTAGAGTTTAAATAACTTTAAGCCAAAGGTTATAGAGTGAAGTACAGATCCCTGGGTACCACAGGGCTCCGTGAGAAATTTGCATTAAGGATCTGCAGGGAGGTTCGGAGCAGGCTGGGGACAAGCGACTGAGAGGTGAATAAATTTGGTGGGCTGGGAGAGAGAGAAGAGGTGTGCGAGTGGTGGTGAAAATGAGAGGGCGCCCTCAAAGAGGAGCGGAAGTGAAGCAGCTGAGAGATAGTCTAAATTCAATTTCAATCCAGAAGTACCTGAAGGAAGCAAACCCGGGACGCCCAAAGAATCCAGCTCAAGAGAGCAAACAGCAAAGTGGGAAGGACAAGAAGAAAGATTCTAGTAAGATCCAAAGCGCTCACGGTGGAACACCTGGGGAGGAAAGGAAAGACACCTGCCCGGTGGCAGTACTATGGAATCTCTACCAACAAAAACTGAATTACTGGAAATGTTCGCCAAATTGGAAAATGTAATCAAATCAGAAATCCTCAACGTTAGAACTGATATGGGCCATTTGCTGAAGCGAGTAGAAATAGCGGAGGAAGCCTCAGAGAAACAGAATCGAGAAATAATCAAATTAAAACAACAAGTAAGGAATCTGCAATTGGCCCAACGAGATACGCTCTATAAATTAGAAGAGCAAGAAAATCAAAGTCGCAGACAAAACTTGAGACTGCGAGCTCTACCAGAACAACATGGCGAAGATCTGCCTACCAAAATGAAAGCTATCTTCAATCCAATCTTAGACAGAGGCCCAAATGAAGAACTGAAGATAGATCGAGTCCATAGGTTAAGGAAACCCCCAAGCGTCAGTGAAGATACACCTAGAGACATTATTATCAGGTTCCACCATTATGAAGATAAAGCAAGAATATGGAGCAATCTCAGAAAAGTCCAGCCTGTAAAGTTTGATGGTGCAGTGATTCAGTTCTTTGCCGATATTTCGGCGAGGACCCTAGCCAGGAGACGCCAGCTAAGACCGCTGCTGGAAGAGTTGAGGAAGGCAAACATGAAATACAGCTGGGGTTTCCCTACTTCATTGAACGTAGTGAAAGCGGGCAGAACAGTCAGATTGAAATACTTAGAGTACTTGCAAGATTTCTGTAGTGAGCTTGATATTCCTGTACCAGTTATGCCTAATTAGGAGGAAGATATTCCTGATGGTTGGCCAGTTTCCAAGGACATTGAATGATGTAACTAGATCAGTGACTTTGAATTTGAGGGGTGGGGGGGGTGGGGGGGGGAGGGTCTGGGGGGAGGGGCGGGGCTCTGTGTGGGGGGAGGAGGCAGTCCTTCGACCGCCCGCCCGTCCGGTCCCCCCCCCCCCTCCATTGAGTTGTCAGAGTCGCACCCCAATGTTTTGGCTGGTCGTAGGCAGAGATCAATAGCGTTTCTCTGCTGCGGACCTGTAGCCAGGTATTGGCTGGCAGGGAGAGGGGGGAAGGAGGAGGAGGGGGAAATTAGTCCTGCAGAGGCTCCGCATAGGGGTTCAAAAAGTAACAAGCACCTTCATAATGCAGTTCTACTCAAAGAATAAATGACAGAGTTCACTTGCCTGACATATAATGTAAAAGGGTTGAATTCCCCTTTTAAGAGACATAAGGTGTTAAGAGAATTAGAGCATCTCAATGTTGACGTTGTGTTTCTTCAGGAGACCCACCTCTCTCAGGACACACACGTTAGATTGTTTTTCAATTGCTTCCCCAACTGGTTCTATAGTGACTCCCCTATTAAGAGGGCCAAAGGGGTGGCAATAGGTTTCTCAAAAAGGACCAAGTTTGCGCTCTTGGAGAGGAGCGCAGACCAGGAGGGCCGTTACCTCTTTTTGAAGGTGAGGGTTGGTGAAAGGGTTTTTACTTTGGCAAATGCATATTGCCCTAATAGGAACCCAATTGAATACCTGTCTCAGGTCCTGAACAAGTTGATGGATTTTAGGGCAGGCGAGGTGATATTGGCAGGCGATCTTAATTTTTGCTTAGATCCAACATTGAACAGTACATCTAGATTACAGGGAGTCAGTAGGAAACTCTTAAAAAAAATAGGACAGAAATTGCATAGTTGCCAATTGATCGATGCATGGAGAGTCCAGCATGCGAAGGATAGGGACTATACTTTTTTTTTCCTCAGTCCATGGGACCTATTGAAGGCTCGATTATTTTATGGTAGATCATAGTTTATTGGATTTTGTTAAGGATAAGAAGATCGGAGCCACCACGCTGTCTGACCATGCCCCAGTTTTGTTGAAGGTGGGGATGCCGGGACTCCGGAGGTCCCCATTTTCATGGCAGTTGGACGAAAAGCTCATTGAGAACCCCATTATTATTAGTAGCAAAATACAGGAAGAAATCAATGGGTTTTTCTCGATAAATGACACTGGGGAGATCTCTGGATTAGTCCTGTGGGAGGCGTTGAAAGCTTATTTAAGGGGCATCTTGATCTCAATAGGGGCCAATGAGAAAAAAGAAAGTTTAAAAAGGAAAACAGAACTCATAGAAGAAATACACCATCTTGAACAATTACATAAGGCCGCTAATGGTAGTCACAACTTGCTCCTACATCAATTAATAATAAAAAGAGAAGAACTAAAAGATTTAATGGAGATCGAATCTAAGCGTATCTTAAACAAAAATTTAAAAGAGAGATTTAGATCAAGTAATAAGGTGGGGAAGCATCTGGCAAAAACACTGAAAAGGAAAGGAGGGACCAACTTTATAGATAGGATCCAAAATAAAAAGGGGGTACTAAAATATACCTCCAGAGACATAGCTGAGGAATTTCGGAGATACTTTTCATCCCTTTATAAGGTTAGGCAAGGGGGGTTAGGTACCCTGGAAAGAGAGTAGAAGATGGATGAGTTTATAAGGGAGGCAGGTTTACCAAGTCTCTCGGACAGTGATGCAAAAGAACTGGATGGACCGATTACGGTAGAAGAGATTGAGAGGGCCTTGAAAGCTTCCCCCTCTGGCAAGAGTTCTGGGCCAGATGGCTTTACATCCCATTTCTAAAAAAAATTTAAGGAGTCCCTGATCCACAAGCTTTGCCAGATTTGGAACGTGATAGGGGGCCAGGAAGAGCTATGTGAGGGGGCACTGACTGCGTCAGTAACATTAATACCAAAGGAAGGGAAAGATAGCTCGCTGTGTTCGAGCTATAGGCCGATAGCTTTGCTGAACGCAGATATTAAATTATACGCTAAGGTACTAGCCAGCAGATTAAAGAACAAAATTTCGTACTGGATCCACCCAGATCAGACGGGTTTTATACCAGGGAGAGAGGGGAGGGACAACGGAGTTAGGTCGCTCCTGGTTATGAAAGCGAAGGGGACCCCCGGTCTAATTCTGTCTATTGATGCAGAGAAAGCCTTCGACAGAATAGACTGGGGTTTCATGTTGAGGATATTGAGGGCAGTCGGTTTGGGTGTTACCATGGTGAATTGGATTAAAGCATTGTATAAATCTCCCTCGGCATTTGTTAGGGTGAATGGTACTCCGTCAGCAGAGTTCAAAATGGAAAATGGGACCAGGCAGGGCTGCCCTCTGTCCCCCCTTCTGTTCGTATTGACCCTGGAACCTTTACTAGCCTCGATTCGAAAGAACCCGGATATTTGTGGATGTGTGGTGGGGAGAGATGAACACAAGCTTTCGGCTTTTGCTGACGATGTATTGTTTTACATTGTTAAACCGAGGATTTCGCTCCCCAACCTTCTGGTCACTCTGAAGAGATATGGAGAGCTATCAAATTATAAGGTCAACCTTAGTAAGGCAGTAGTTCTAAACATCAATATTGATGGACAAGAAGTAACCAAACTTAAGGAAATATTCAATTTTCCGTGGAGTAAAAAAATTAGTTACCTGGGAGTCACATTAGCAAATTCCTTAAGGAAAATGTATCTCTTAAACTACATCCCACTCCTTGACGAGATCAAGCAGGAAACTAAAAAAAGTATGCACCTTCCGATCTCTTGGATCGGACGAGTAAATACTGTCAAAATGACCCTGGCCCCAAAGATCCTGTATAAAATGCAGCTACTTCCGATCCCGCTAGCACAGACCTTTTTCAGGGTATTGAATAATATTGTTACCAGATTCATATGGAAAAATAAGAAGCCACGGATCGCCTACAAGGTCCTGAGTAGGGATAAAGCACAGGGTGGACTGGCACTTCCAGACTTTAAAAGATATCACAGAGCGATAGTATTATCACGGGTGTTAGATTTGGGGAAAGGAACAGATAGATAAAAGATGGGTAAACCTAGAAAAAGATATGAGTAATGCTAAATTACACCAATTAATTTGGAATCCCCCACATTTTAGGAAGTTAGGCCCAAACGCACACATCATAACACGCTACACTTTAAAGATTTGGGATCAGCTACACAAACAAAAAGCATGGGAGTTTAATTCACCATTTATTTATTTAAAAGATAATGAGTTTTTTTCCGCCAGGGTTGAGGGAAGTGGGAAGGAGATGGATAAATATAGTTCTCTTTAAATAGTTAAAATACAAAGAGTTATGGTTATGCTACTATGATGTGACGATAATGAGATGGGATATAAAATGAGCTATAAATGGTGATTTAAATCCTCTCAACGAAATCGCTGAAGTAGCAAGTAAAAAAAAAAAAAATTAACAAATAAAATACAAAGAAAACAAACTAAAATTGAAAGAATAACAATAATAAAGACAAACCTATGGTGTATATAATGCATATTATAATCAAAATTTATAATAGCTGCCAATTGTATAAAAAATAATTTATAGTCATATCTGTATAATATATGGATATGGAGTAACCAATTGAATGTCATACTCCATAATCCGTACTGTAGATGTTTTTTATATACAAATATTTTAGTAAGGTTTTTTTTTTTAGTAAGTTTTAAAGCAAGTTAACTTAAAGTTTTTTATAAAAAAGTTTCTTTTTATAAAAAAGATTTTTTTATAGAAAAAGATTTTTTATAAAACATGTTTTTATATAAAAAAAGAGAGAAAAAGACTAGCAGCATAACCCTCAACAGGGCTAATTTTGATGGCACATGGGGGTCTATTGTGATACCATATATTTTATGACCTGTGAGGTGTCTAGATGGACAAAGACCTTAATTACAAAATGGTATGTAATGTGAGGTCCTCGTTAAGGCCATTGGGGGACAGAGATCCAAAATAGGAGGGAGAATCTTTCATTTTCACAAATTAGATCAAGCATGTGATAAATTGTTTGATCTGAAAAGCATTGCTTTTATTGTCAGTAATGATGGAACACCCATGCGGTATAATATGGCTTGTGATGCATTCCCTTTTCCTACATTGGAATATCCCTGTCCTATTATCAAAGTAGGATCCAATGTCTGAGACTGGCCCATTGGTGGTAGTTTGTAGTTTACTCTGGGCCAGGGTGTTCTTTATGGTTCATGCTCTCTGAAAAGTGACATGCAAAGCAGGTGGAAGAACTGGGCCTAATCTCTGATCCAACCTTAAGATATTAAAATGTTTGTGAATAATCTTAGAGATCGATCTGTGTTGGTCATTATAAGTCGCAATAAACCTTACTGCGTTTAAGTTATTGTTTGGTAATGTGGCTTTGATGCTCTTAGTTGAGGGTCCCCTATGCTGATTGAAAGCCTCCTTTATCAGCCCACGGGGATAGCTTTTGTCTAAAAACTTTTGGAACATGACTTCTCCTTGTGAAATGTAATCCTCATCCCTAGAACATTTCCTCCTCAGTCTATTGAATTGACTACTGGGGATATTTCTTTTCCATGTTGGATGGTGACAACTGGAAAAATGGAGATAAGAATAACCACCAGTGGGTTTAATATGATTCCTGGTGATGATAGCATGGTCGTGGTTAGCTAGGACTAGATCCAAGAAGGCAAGTTCATGTGGGTCTAAAACATGCGTAAAACACTGCCCCAAAGAATTGGTATTACAATAGGCCATGAAGGAAGAGAACAAATCTGGACCACTGTCACTACCGTGCCAAGCAGACAGCCAGGTGTGGTCACGCCCCAAGTGGCTCAAGGAGGTATTGAACTCTTGTCTGCCTCTTTAGTGCTCCTGTTTCTTTACCTCTGAGCCACACCACAGTTCCTTCCAGCCTGCTTTACAGCTACGCCTAGTTCTGCATGAAGTACTGAGGGAGATACTCTGATTGTACCTGTCACTCCTGGTTCAGCTAAGGCAGTTTGTCCAGTCAGCTGGGTATAAAGCACTGCCTCACTCTGAGGGCTTTGTTAGTTCATTGTCTCTTGTTTCCTGTTTTGCCAAAGATTCCTGTATTCCTGTGTTCCTCTGTTCTAGTTACAGTGTTCCAAGACTGACTCCGGCTTCTGACCCTGGCTCTGCTTATCGTTTATTCTGTCTTCTGGAATCCCTGACTATGGCTTTACCTCGACTATCCTTTGGCAAATTTCTGTCAAGCCCCCTGTGCACAGACTCACAGCCCAGGTAGCTTATTACCCTGTTACCATGGGCTGTGGGTATTTGCAAGGGTGAGCATACATCTCTGCATCATGGACTCCAACCTAGGTAAGCCCTTACATAATGAACTGATCAACATGGAGTCCACAAAGATGTACAAGATGCTCACCTCCCTTGTTCTGCAAGTCTCCAGCCTTCGCCAGACTGTTTTGGAATTGCAGCAAGAAGTTCTGTTATTTAAAGGTACAGTACACCCAGACCCGGAACCAGCATGTCCTGAGCCATTTGTGGTGATGCCTGAGAGGTTTGACGGTAGCCGAGCATCATTTGTGTACTTTAAGATGGATTGTGAGTTGTTGTTTGCTCTTAAGCCTAGGACCTATGCCAGCGACTTTATAAAGATTCGCATTTCAATCAAGCTGCTCACTGGACAATGCAAGACATGGGCTCTTTAGCTTTTACCAGAAAGGAGTCCAGTCTTGGACAGGTGGGAAACATTCATGTTTGCTCTGGATGCTTACATTCCTGTTTCTAAGAAAACCAAAGTTCCCAAGTCTGCTCTCTGTTCACGTGGCATATGGGTATCCAGGGACAGGAATAACCTGTATGACTCTGAGCCATTCCAGTTTGTGCCAAGCTATGAAGCTCTAACCCCACAAAGCCTAGACGCTCCTGTGGATACACACACACCTACCCTGGAAGATGTAGAACCCATGGAGATCAGGGCCATCCAGTCCAAGCTATCTAAATGTGAAAGAGAGCGGAGGAGAGACTATGGTCTTTGTTTCTACTGTGGACAAAGAGGGCACTTTATCTCTCTCTGCCCAACTCGCCCACCTCGGCCAAAGGTTCTTCAAGTGGGTACTATTAAGATCCTTCTTGTTACCCCTGAATCTCTGCCTGCTTTCCAGCTAGAAGTTCCGGTGTCCCCACCTAAAGTTCCGGTGCCTGTGTCCCCGCCTGAAGCTCCTGTGCCTGTGTCCCCGCCTGAAGCTCCTGTGCCTGTGTCCCCGCCTGAAGCTCCTGTGCCTGTGTCCCCGCCTGAAGCTCCTGTGCCTGTGTCCCCGCCTGAAGCTCCTGTGCCTGTGTCCCCGCCTGAAGCTCCTGTGCCTGTGTCCCCGCCTGAAGCTCCTGTGCCTGTGTCCCCGCCTGAAGCTCCTGTGCCTGTGTCCCCGCCTGAAGCTCCTGTGCCTGTGTCCCCACCTGAAGCTCCTGTGCCTGTGTCCCCACCTGAAGCTCCTGTGCCTGTGTCCCCGCTTAAAGCTCCTGTGCCTGTATCCCCAATTGAAGTTCCGGTGCCTGGGTCCCCGCTTGAAGTTTCAGTGCCTGTGTCCCCGCTTGAAGTTTTGGTGCCTGTGTCCCCAATAGAAGTTCCGGTGCTTGTGTCCCTGCTTGAAGTTCCAGTGCTTGTGTCCCCGCTTGAAGTTCCAGTGCTTGTGTGCCCGCTCAAAGTTCCAGTGTCTGTATCTCCACTTGAAATTCCGGTGCCAGTATCCCCCTTGAAGTTCTACCACCTGACTGTACGTATGCCTTGAATGGCACCATGGTCCGTAAGCAAGATCTGGTAATGTTTGAAAAGGCCTTGCGGGGGGGAACTGTCACGGTCCCTACCATGCCAAATAGGCAGACAATTGAACCCTTGTCTGCCTGTTTAGTGCTCCTGTTTCTTTACCTCTGAGCCACACCACAGTTCCTTTCAGCCTGCTTTCCAGCTACGCCTAGTTCTGCATGAAATACTGAGGGCGATACTCTGATTGTTCCTGTCACTCCTGGTTCAGCTGAGGCAGTTTATCCAATCAGCTGGGTATAAAGCACTGCCTCACTCTGAGGGCTTTGTTAGTTCATTGTTTCTTGTTTCCTGTTTTGCCAAAGATTCCTGTATTCCTGTATTCCTCTGTTTCTGTGTTCTAGTTACAGCGTTCCAAGACTGACTCCGGCTTCTGACCCTGGCTCTGCTTATCGTATATTCTGTCTTCTGGAATACCTGACTACGGCTTTACCTCAAATATCCTTTGGCAAATTCCTTACAAGCCCCCGTGCACAGACTCACAGCCCAGGTAGCTTATTACCCTGTTACCGTGCGCTGTGTGTATGTGCAAGGGTGAGCATACATCTCTGCATCATGGACTTCAATCTAGGTAAGCCCTTACAACCACCCTCCCAGATGAGTAAGATGTCATCAATAAATCTGCCTTAAAAAATGATGTGTCTGGCAAAGGGGTTGTTGGTCCAGATGTGCTCTTCCTCCCAGTAGCCCATAGTTAAGTTTGCATACACCAGCGCAAAATTAGCTGTACCTCCTTAGCTGTAGATAAAATTTGTCTAAGAAAGTAAAATAATTATGTGTTAAGCAAAATTTAACACTATCCACCAACAAATAGGCCTGTCTAGAATTTATTTTTCCACTTTTTATTAAAAAATATTGTGAGGCTCTAAGGCCTATCTCATGAGGAATGGATGTTTACAGTGAAGAGACGTCCAAGGACGCTCACGTATAGTTGTCCTCCCAGGTGTATTGTTTTAACATCTTTATAACTTGACTGGAATCTCTAATATATGATTGTACAGTAACTGGCATACTAAAGGTTGGAGAAAAGAATCAATCTAAACAGACAGGCCACTGGTTCTCCCATCTGAGAGTCATCTAAGCATATATACACCTCTTTAACAAGATGTCAAGCAGATGCTGTAAAAGATAGCATAACAAGGGGACCAAAGGGAGAAAAAGCCTACAGGTGGCTCAAATGTTTTGATAAGAAAGAGGGATGGCACTGTTCTGTCCACCAGATGTTTTATACTGGTTATTTGTACCTCTGTTGTTAAATTTACATGCAAAATGTGTAATTTACTTAAGACAATCATATATGGTGTGCAGGCTCCATCTAGCGTTCCTTTTTGGTATTGCTGCAGTTCTGTTTATCTGTTTATTTGTATGTGTAGTTGAGGAAGTTGTCAGCAAGCAGGGAATTCTGGGTAGAATCTTCACAGGTAGTGAAACAGCCACCATTCTTTGAGAAGACATTCAGGAAACAACACATGCATTTGTCTATCTATCGCCATCACCCCTTAGAGAACTTAAAAAGTAAGTTTTTATTATCTCATCTTGTACTGTATATCGTTGTTTATGCAATGTATGCTGTATTGTATGCAATATTATACTTATTAAGGTCTATTTCTGTTATTTTTGTTTCACAAGGCTTGTTCTAATAAAACCGAGATCAAAGAAATATGGTATCTACAGTTATTGGGATAAGAAGGTTTAGCTATCTGCTCCTTGAGACAGAACAGTGAAATTTTTAAGCTGACCTCTGAAGGAAGATAAGCTGACTTTGAAAGACTGTAAAGCCCAGGGCTACGCAGTATCCATACAGTCAGAAGCCTTAAAGATACAGGCCTGTGGCAGGCATAGCAAGCAGCCACGCTACACAGAGACGCGCTCTGTCAAGCAGTATCGACAATAGAACGGTCTCTATACAGAAAGACGGCTTCTTCCTCGCAGTCATGTCTCACAGTGGGACATCTTACAAAACACGTTCACAAGCAAGCTCATCTAAGTCATCTGTCGCAAATGCAGCAGCTATCGCCTGTTCAAAAGCCGAAGCAGCAAAAGCCAGGGCCGCATTCGTAGACCAAGAGTTGCAGATGAAAAAAGAAAAGGCCCGCCTTGATGCAGAAAAGGGGAGACAAGAGAGAGAGAAGGAAAGAGTACGCTTGGAGCAAGAGAGAGAGAAGGAAAGAATATGCTTGGAGCAAGAGAGTACGCATGGAACAAGAGAGAGAGAAGGAAAGAATACACCTGGAAGAAGAGCTAGCCCAGCAGGAAGCATCTCTGAAATTGCAGCAAGCTATCTTAGAAGCTAACATGGAGAAGCTGGCAGTAGAAAGAGACGCTGCAGCCGCCATTGCAGAAGCAAAAGCTTTAGAAGCAGCTGTCTACGATGAGCCAAGAGTAGGCAGCAGCATACCGGGTCTAGAAGAGGACCAACAAGATTCTTCGCAACGCACACCAGATTATGTGTCAGGAGACTAGTAGACCAGACTGTGGACTGCACAGAGATAACCCAAAACGCATGTAAGTGAATAATAATAATATGTATTAAAATAGGTGATAATTCAGAAAATACAAACAGTGCAAACCAACACAACAACCCACCACAAACAACAATATATACAGCAAGGGGCAGTACCGGAATCACAGATGTCAGCCAGGCCAGGGTCATACACAGCAGGTCAGCAGGATAAGGGATATACCAGAAACATAAACGTTTAGCCAAGTCAAGGTCATACACAGGAGATAAGCAACTGAACAAGGGCAGGTAGGAGAGGGAGATAATGGATGGGATAGGATACAGGCTCAGGGGCAGGTTCAGGTTCAGATACAGGTTACAGATACAGGATACAGCTTCCGGGTAACAGGTTAGGGCGCAAGGAAGAAAGATACCAAGGCAAGCATGTGAGGGCTTGCCGGGTATTTATGTGACTGACCATAATTGTACTGCGGCCAAAACGTGAAATGACAACAGCAGGGAAATATTCTCCTGACAGTTTAAAACTGCCAGGAGACACCTGCTGGTGAACCCCAGTACTGCACGCCAAACGATATATCTTACCAGCGGATGGACCCTTTCCTGACAGTACCCCCCCCTAAAGGAGCGGCCTCCGGACGCTCCAACTAGTCTTAATTGTCCATAGTCTATGGCATCAGGCAGAATGGTGGAAGAAGGCATTTCAGGCACATCCAGGCAGACAGCTGGCACATTCAGGTCATTGAGCTGGGCAGCAGACAGGAACAAACCAAGCTGGGCAGCAGACAGGAACAAACCAAGCTGGGCAGCAGACAGGAACAAACCGAGCTGGGCAGCAGACAGGAACAAACCGAGCTGGGCAGCAGACAGGAACAAACCGAGCTGGGCACCAGACAGGAACAAACCGAGCTGGGCAGCAGACAGGAACAAACCGAGCTGGGCAGCAGACAGGAACAAACTGAGCTGGGCAGCAGGCTCTGGGTCATCAAGCTGGGCAGCAGGCTCCGGGTTATCGAGCGGGGCAGCAGGCTCCAGGTCATCGAGCGGGGCAGCAGGCTCCGGGTCATCGAGCGGGGCAGCAGGCTCCGGGTCATCGAGCGGGGCAGCAGGCTCCGGGTCATCGAGCGGGGCAGCAGGCTCCGGGTCATCGAGCGGGGCAGCAGGCTCCGGGTCATCGAGCTGGACAGCAGGCTCCGGGTCATCGAGCTGGGCAGCAGGCTCTGGAGTATTAGGCTGAACAGCGAGCACCGTAAGGGCAGGCCGGATCACAGGCACCGGCTCAGCAAGCTGGGTAACGAGCCCCGGCCCAGCAGGCTGGGTAACGGGCCACGGCTCAGCGAGCTGGACACCGGGCACTGGTTCGGCAAGCCGAATAATGGGTACTGGCTTAACAGGCAGAGTGACGGACTTCGGTTCAGCAGACTGGGTAACGGGCACCGGTTCAGCAGATTGAGACACGGGCACCGAAACTTCAGGCTGAGACACGGGCACCGAAACTTCAGGCTGAGATACCAATATCACGATATCAGGCTGGAAGGCAGGTACCAGGATATCAGGCTGGGAGATGGGCAGATCAGGCTGGAAAGTGGGCACCGAGACATCAGACCGGGCAGCAGGTACTGGAACTCCAGGCTGGGCAGCAGAGACAGGCGCTGGCACATCAGGCAGAACAGCAGGTACTGGCACAACAGGCTGAACAACAGGTACATCGGACTGGACAGTAGTCACTGGAGCGTCAGACTGGAACATGGACACTGGGATTTCAGGCTGAACAGCAGGCACTGGGACCTCAAACTGGGCAGCGGGCACAGGCATTGGCACAACAGGCTGAGTAGCAGACACTGGCACATCAGGCTGGGCAGCGGACAGTGGCACATCAGACCGGAAAGTGGACACATCAGCTGGAAAGCGGACTGGAAAGCCGGCACCGAGACATCAGACCAGGCAGCAGGTACTGGAACTTCAGACTGGGCAGCAGACAGTCGCTGGCACATCGGACAGAACAGCAGGTGCTGGCATAACAGGCTGAACAATAGGTACATCGGACTGGACAGTAGTCACTGAAGCATCAGACTGGAACATGGGCACTGGGATGTCAGGCTGAGCAGCAGGCCCTGGGACCTCAAACTGGGCATCGGGCACAGGCATTGGCACAACAGGCTGAGTAGAAGACACTGGCACATCAGGCTGGAACACTAGCAGCAAAACTTTAGGCTGGAACATGGACACAAGGTCATCAGACTGGGTAGCAGGCACTGGGACGTCAGACTGGGTAGCAGGCACTGGGACGTCAGACTGGGTAGCAGGCACTGGGACGTCAGACTGGGTAGCAGGCACTGGAACGTCAGACTGGGTAGCAGGCACTGGAACGTCAGACTGGGTAGCAGGCACTGGAACGTCAGACTGGGTAGCAGGCACTGGAACGTCAGACTGGGTAGCAGGCACTGGAACGTCAGACTGGGTAGCAGGCACTGGAACGTCAGACTGGGTAGCAGGCACTGGAACGTCAGACTGGGTAGCAGGCACTGGGACGTCAGACTGGGTAGCAGACACTGAGACGTCAGACTGGGTAGCAGGCACTGGGACGTCAGACATAGGTGGGTCATCAGGTTCAACTGGCGTGAACGCAGGCTGGAATAGGTTGGTTGGTGTGGAGGCAGGTTGGCTTACTGGCTGGATTGTGTGGGTCAGAAAGAACTTTCATTTCTTTTGTTTTAGCCACTGCAGCTTTGTACGTAGGTGCAGGGCTATAAGAAAAGAAAGTAGTTGGGCAAAAAGAAGACCAAGGAACAGTGGCTGGAGGAGGGTTTTGTGGGATTGTTACAGGTGGGGGAGAAGAGGCAGGTGGATTGAAAGCAGGATAGGTGCAGTGAGTAGAGACTGGGTAATAATACTTGGTGGGAAGCTGTGTATACTGGACTGTAGCTGAGGTTGCCATGAGTGATGGGGGAATACATTCTTGGGAAGGCAGGTGATTAATGGCAGGGCTGGAATGTTGTGGTTTGGCTAAATGCAGGAGATCTGACCATGTCTGTCGCACAGGTTGAACAAACATTGATTCGCACACAGCCTGATTAACCAGCGATTGCACTGAATGGATGCAATCAGACAACGCCTGCTGTGAACAAGAGGCATAACGTTCCATGAGAAAGGCTGGATCATCCTCTAATAACCACACCAGAGATTCAACCTGATCTAAACTGAAGGGGGGAGAAAAATCATCCCTGCCCTCTGGAGTACTGGACAAGGCTAGCTCTGCACACAGCTGAATCAGAGGCTGAACATTTTCAAATGGCATACCGCCCTGATTCACCAGAGAATGGGCCAGACGGAAACACTCTAATAGTTGATCCCTGGCCCACTCTTTCAATACCAGATGGCAATAACTATTATCCTCAGTTACCAATGAGGAAAGATAAATCACTAATTCTGCCTGCATTTTCAAAAAGGCTCCTCAGTGCAGTCACGTCTGGTAGGGATGGCCTTGGTATACTGTCAGGAGACTAGTAGACCAGACTGTGTGGACTGCAGAGATAACCCAAAACGCATGTAAGTGAATAATAATACTATTTATTAAAATAGGTAATAATTCAGAAAATACAAACAGTACAAACCAACACAACAACCCACCACAAACAACAATATATACAGCAAGGGGCAGTACCGGAATCACAGATGTCAGCCGGGCCAGGGTCATACACAGCAGGTCAGCAGGACAAGGGATATACCAGAAACATAAACGTTTAGCCAAGTCAAGGTCATACACAGGAGATAAGCAACTGAACAAGGACAGGTAGGAGAGGGAGATAATGGATGGGATAGGATACAGGCTCAGGAGCAGGTTCAGGTTCAGATACAGGTTACAGATACAGGATACAGGTTCCGGGTAACAGGTTAGGGCGCAAGGAAGAAAGATACCAAGGCAAGCATGTGAGGGCTTGCCTGGTATTTATGTGACTGACCATAATTGTCTTCAAGTAACACCTGAGCGCAGGGAGTGTTGTCTGCTCCATACTGCCAGGATCCATCCGCTGGTGGACGTCAGTACTGCGGCCAAAAGGTGAAATGACACCAGCAGGGAAATATTCTCCTGACAGTTCAAAACTGCCAGGAGACACCTGCTGGTGGACCCCAGTACTGCACGCTAAATGATATATCTTACCAGTGGATGGACCCTTTCCTGACATTATGTCTACCAGCACTGGGACCCAAGCAGCATCCCACAACAAGAAATCAAACATAACATCAGTGAGTCACATCAAATAAAGCAGCAACAAGATGACCTGGGAACCCAGTGCTACAAGCAAGAAAAATCTGACAGAGTTCCAGACTTTCCAGTTCCAACCAAACCTTCTACTCCACAAGGTACCCAGCCTTCATACAAGCATCAAACACCAGTCTTCACTCCAAAGGTGTATGCAACGAGCCGGTAGAACTGTCAACCTTATGTAAGTTTGAACCCAGCGCACCTAAAGAAGAGACTTTTACCAGGTATGCCTTTACACCGCACCACAATACACCAGCAGCCTACCCCAATGCCAATCAGGCTACTGTAGGCTTTGCCAAGTTCCTGGACAAAAGAGTTAGTTACCCAAGGACTTGTCAAATTCAGTGATCGCCCCCAACACTACAGGGAGTGGCGATCCGCTTTCCAGAGTGTCATTCAAAGTCTAGATCTATCCTGCAGGGAACAGATAGAACTCCTCGTAAAGTGGCTTGGCAATGATTCTGCTGAACATGCCAAAAGGATCAGAGACATTAATATAAACCACCCTGAGATAGGCCTTACAAACATCTGGAACAGACTGGATAGACGTTATGGCTCACCAGAGGCTATAGAGAGTACAGTGTTTAAAAGGATAGAAGACTTCCCAATAATACCTAGCAGAGGTTACCAAAAACTCAGAGAATTCAGTGACCTGTGTATGGAGTTACAAGTTGCTAAAGCAGAAGGAGACTTACCTGGCCTTTCTTATCTTGACTCTGCTAGAGGTATTAACTCCTTAGCACAAAAACTTCCTTATGAGTTACACGAAAGATGGATTACTCATGGCTGTAACTACAAACGAAAACACAATGTGCCTTTTCCACCCTTTAGTGAGTTTGTGGACTTTGTAGACAGACAAGCAGGAATGAAAGATGACCCAGCTTCATTTTTCCAGTGTCTTATACCACTTCTTCTGGCGCTAAACAACTCAGAGCTCCAGTAGCAGTGCACAAAACTAACATTTCTTCCCACAGATTTGCAGAGTCTCAGCCAGAGGATCAAGACAGCGACCCTGCTAAGTTCTGCCCTCTACATAAAATGCCACATCCTCTTCTGGAATGCAGAGCCTTCAGGACAAAGACCATCCAGGATCGCAAAGCTTTCCTCAAAGAGAACAACATCTGTTACAAGTGCTGCTCTTCGTCCACACATTTCTACAAGGACTGTAAGGTCAGTGTCAAATGTACAGAATGTGACAGCACAGAGCACAACACAGCCCTACACCCAAGGCCTACTCCAAGAACTTTCTCACCTGTTCATAGGGACAAGGAGCAAGACGGGGAGACCAAAGACTCTAGTACAGACGCAATAGCAATCACTTCACAGTGCACTGAAGTCTGCAAAGGAAGTACAGGTGGCAGATCCTGCTCTAAAATCTGTCTTGTGATAGTTTATCCAAAACGACGCAGAGACAAAGCAGTCAAGCTCTACGTTTATCTTGGATGATCAGAGTAATAAGTCACTAGCTAAATCTGTGTTTTTTGACATTCTAAACCTTAAAGGCCCCAGCAGCCCTTACTCCCTTAGGACTTGTGCGGGTACAGTGGAAACAGCGGGGAGAAGAGCTGACGGCCTACAAATTGAATCTATGGATGGTAAGACATGCCTACCCTTACCGACCATAATAGAGTGCACATAGATGCCAGACAACAGATCAGAGGTTCCCATACCAGACGCAGCAGCTCACCAGACTCACTTTAATCACATAGCACATCTCATATCAGAACTAGGTGATCAGGCTCAGATAATCTTACTCCTAGGAAGGGATATATTGCAAGTCCACAAAGTAAGAAAACTGATCAACGGTCCTAAAAATGCCCCATATGCCCAAAAACTGGATCTTGGGTGGGTCATTATCGTGATGTTTGCCTGGGAGGTGCACACAAACCTGCATCTGTTAATAACCTGCTCACCTAGTACCCTCGAGAATGGTTGTCCTTCTATTTTCCAACCCTGTCAGAATCACATCCTCATAAAGGAGCTACCACACAACAACCCTGTACCTTTTCCCTTCCTAAGTCCCCTCTGTGACAGCAATACCTATGACGAAGACCAAAGCGACTTAGGAAGCACAGTGTTCAGGAGAGCAAAGGAAGACAACCAGGTAGCAATGTCCATTGAGGCTCTTCTTAGAAGTTATGAAAAGGAGTATGGAGAAAGATGGGACTAATAGCTGGGTTGCACCTCTTCCCTTTAGACCACAAAGACGACATTTGCCTAACAACAGAGAAATATAAACGTCTCACTTCCCTAAGACACAATCTTTAAAGGAAACCAGAGGTGAAAGAACATTTCTTTTCCTTCATGGAGAAAATAGAAACAAACATTCGCCCGTGGGACTTTGAGTGAGGTGTCCATGATGATCACAAGGTCAACCATATGTGTAAAGGGGTAACAAATTTTATTTATATGTACATCATCCAATATGAAGCATGATTATAAATAACAGTTACATATGAGCAGCAACATAGCATAATAGTCCTCTAAACATAGCCATAATGATATAATATCACAAAGTATTTGTAGTACAGATGTACATGATACATCTCTAACCCGACGCGTTTTTTGAGCTCTACTCGCATCATCAGGGGCTGATGTGTACATCTGGTGTCTGAAAAGGACAAGCAAAATATATTGAAGTATAGGTCATGATTAGGACAAAAGCATGAGGCCAAAACTGGTGGTCCCATACTTACTGATTAGACGGCTGGCTTCAGAGTCTGATCCCAAGCGAGGGTCAGCAAGAAACATCTCCCCCGGGAGCTGAAGGGACGGAGACCACGGCAAAGAGGACCAAGGCCAGACACGGGGCAGGCATGGCAAGAAGATGAGAGAAAAATGTGAGCCAAAGTGTCCCCCATGAGTCTTGCAAGGTATACTCGCTGTAATAGAATATATGGAATGGAATATGAGAGTATGTGGGTATAAATATGAATATATATCAGAGACGATAACATATAAAAAATCCTGAAAGTATAAAATTGTGTGCTTGAGTACAAAGTACACAAGGAAGAGCATGCTGAAGATCAAAAATCCTCAAAAAACATGCTCATTGTAATTGAGTAGATATATATGTCAGATACCAGTTAGTCTCTAGTTAGCATGAAAGTCTGAGATTGTGTACATAGGTACATACATACATACATACAGGAAGTCCTGCAGAGCATGGGGAAAAGAAGAAAGGGAGGTGGGGTGTGGGGGGTTGAAAAGAAAAAAGAAAGATATGGGGAAGGTGAAAGAGAAGAGATGGAACCAGGGGAGAAAGGGGACGGATGTGGCAGAGTGTGGAGGTAGTGAGGAAATTGTGAAGGAGGGTGTGCTAGGAAGAAAAGAGGAAAAATAAAAAGTGAAAATAATATGTGAGAGAATGTGTAAGAGTGGTGATGTCACAGTGTGCATAGGAAAGTAAATGGAGTGTACTGGACGATCGCATGTATGAGTCTAAAAATATGTGGTTGTAACCTACCAGTGTGGTAGGATCTTCTCGCCTCTGTGTGGGAGAACCCCAAGAAGAAAAGATCTGCCATGCCAGAGCCCCCGCCTAAATACCCGGACATCCGCCGCGGCCTCCGCCCCTAACGTCATGCAGACTGGCGGTAACGGGGAGGAACCGCAATGCGCCCGCCAAGATACGGCAGGATGCAATCGCAATTCCCGCCCACCACCTACGGATGGTACACATTGCCATGGAGATGGGGACACTGCGTCGGGTTAGAGATGTATCATGTACATCTGTACTACAAATACTTTGTGATATTATATCATTATGGCTATGTTTAGAGGACTATTATGCTATGTTGCTGCTCCTATGTAACTGTTATTTATAATCATGTTTTATATTGGATGATGTACATATAAATAAAATTTGTTACCCCTTTACACATATGGTATGGACAAGTGTGGCCCTGAACCAACAATACTCTACATGTACATCATTGGGCAAAACCAAACAGAATGTCCATCTGAAAGGCAGTATGCGCAATGAAGTATATTAATGAAACACAAAAAAATATTAGTTTAAGGACTGTTAGCCGACACTAACAGAAGTATTATAAGAAATAATTGGGAAATGTATCCTACAATAACTGACTGAAACCAAAAATGGTGGGGATCAGTTGCATATATAGGGACTCCCGTGAACTGGTACTAACATCAAAATAATATCACACTGTGAAGGTGTTAAACAAAAATACAAAATAATGACAGAGTAGGTAAGTGAACACAATAATAATAATGGTGTGAATATGGTGACTGTGATGTGCAAAATGTCAACACTCAAACTCCTGATGTAACAAAAAGTCTGACATGAATTGTGCACTGCTGATATAGCCAAAAGTCCAACATAAATGTAAGACAACAGATGGGCCTATGGCTGGAACAATCGGCAACAACCAGGATAGATGGTGTGGGGTCCTTGAACCCGGGGATGGCATCAACAAGGTATGAAATCCAACAAATATGTAAATGGAATAGGCGAAAATATCCTTACCAACAGTGATGGACTCACCAGCCAGCGGCTTAGGAGTCAAACAGGCTTGCGATAAGGCTGGGGAGGTGACCCTCTATCACCAGCAACTGAAGATGGAGGAGGGCTGCGGCACTCGCCAAACGAACCTCTCTGGTCTCACCAATAACCGATGTCCGTGGCATGGATGAGGAACTACTCCCAGGGGTCCGGCTTCGTATGGTGAAGGTAGATCCTCAAATGTAATAGGGATCAAGAAGAAAAAAACTCCCCATAGTGTGAATCAGCTTAATGAAAGCTTTATTAAAAATGAGGCAATAAAAACAGACTCTGGTTCCAAGGAAGAAAACCAGGTATATAAAAAAGCGCTTGGATCAGTAGTGGCAAGACAGGCAAAACAACCCGACGCGTTTCCCGGAGGATCTACCTTCACCTACCTTCACCATACGAAGCCGGACCCCTGGGAGTAGTTCCTCATCCATGCCACGGACATCGGTTATTGGTGAGACCAGAGAGGTTCGTTTGGTGAGTGCCGCAGCCCTCTTCCATCTTCAGTTGCTGGTGATAGAGGGTCACCTCCCCAGCCTTATCGCAAGCCTGTTTGACTCCTAAGCCGCTGGCTGGTGAGTCCATCACTGTTGGTAAGGGTATTTTCACCTATTCCATTTACATATTGTTGGATTTCATACCTTGTTGATGCCATCCCCGGGTTCAAGGACCCCACACCATCTATCCTGGTTGTTGCCGATTGTTCCAGCCATAGGCCCAGCTGTTGTCTTACATTTATGTTGGACTTTTGGCTATATCAGCAGTGCACAATTCATGTCAGACTTTTTGTTACATCAGGAGTTTGAGTGTTGACATTTTGCACATCACAGTCACCATATTCACACCATTATTATTATTGTATTCACTTACCTATTCTGTCATTATTTTGTATTTTTGTTTAACACCTTCACAGTGTGATATTATTTTGATATTAGTACCAGTTCACGGGAGTCCCTATATATGTAACTGTTCCCCACCATTTTTGGTTTCAGTCAGTTATTGTAGGATACTTTTCCCAATTATTTCTTATAATACTTCTGTTAGTGTCGGCTAACAGTCCTTACACGAAATATTTTTTTGTGTTTCATTAATATACTTCATTGTGCATACTGCCTTTCAGATGGACATTCTGTTTGGTTTTGCCCAATGATGTACATGTAGAGTATTGTTGGTTCAGCGCCACACTTGTCCATACCATAGCATTTTACAATTTGTCTGATTGTTGTGTTGGCTGCTTTCTTAATCTTTTTGGTTGGCGCATTATTACCTTAGATTTCTTGTCCCCTTTACACATATGGTTGACCTTGTGATCATCATGGACACCTCACTCAAAGTCCCACAGACGAATGTTTGTTTCTGTGCATAGAGTATAGGGATGGAGGTGTTCCATGTTAGGGAGTAGTTTGTAGACTTTCCCTTTTTTTGATTTTACCCAGGTGGAAGACACCTAAAATGCGCTGGTCTATTGCTGCCCCCAGATCCTTTGGTCAATACTTTTCCACCATCCATCCATAACAGACATGTTATTTATCAACTCTCTTTTTCCCCTTGCTTGCTGGCAGACCTGGCTCCCCTGTACTGCTCCCTCCGCAATGGGAATGGCGGCACGTTTATCTCCGGGAGCTGCGATGCACAAATGGGGAGGCATCTCCCCTGCTGTCTCCGCCCCTCCCTCCCACGGGGGGGGGGGGGGGCGGATGCCACCATGTGCATCGGCGCCATGCCTCTTTGCCAAATGGGAGACTTCCGCTTCCCGGTGGTGTCCCCATCTCCTTGGCAATGTGTACCATCTGTAGGCAGTGAGCGGGGATCGCGATTGCGTCCTGCCGTATCTCGGTGGGCGCATTGCGGTTCCTCCCCTTTACCCTCAGTCTGCATGACTTTAGGGGCGGAGGCTGCGGCGGATGTCCAGGTATTTAGGCGGGGGGCTCTGGCATGGCAGATCTTTCCTTCTTGGGGTTCTCCCACACAGAGGCGAGAAGATCCTACCACACTGGTAGGTTACAACCACATATTTTTAGACTCATACATGCGATCGTTCAGTACACTCCATTTACTTTCCTATGCACACTGTGGCATTGCCACTCTTACACATTCTCTCACATATTATTTTCACTTTTTATTTTTCCTCTCTTTTCTTCCTAGCACACCCTCCTTCACGATTTCCTCACTACCTCCACACTCTGCCACATCCGTCCCCTTTCTCCCCTGGTTCCATCTCTTCTCTTTCATCTTCCCCCATATCTTTCTTTTTTCTTTTCAATCCCCCACACCCCACCTCCCTTTCTTCTTTTCCCCATGCTCTGCAGGACTTCCTGTATCTTTTGTACCTATGTACACAATCTGAAACTTTCATGCTAACTAGAGACCAACTGGTATCTGACATATATATCTACTCCATTACAATGAGCATGTTTTATGAGGATTTGTCGATCTTCAGCATGCTCTTCCTTGTGTTCTTTGTACTCAAGCACACAATTTTATACTTTCAGGATTTTTTATATGTTATCGTCTCTGATATATATTCATATTTATACCCACATACTCTCATATTCCATTCCATATATTCTATTACAGCGAGTATACCTTGCAAGACTCATGGGGGACACTTTGGCTCTGAAGCCAGCCGTCTAATCAGTAAGTATGGGACCACCAGTTTTGGCCTTATGCCTTTGTCCTAATCATAACCTATACTTCAATATATTTTGCTTGTCCTTTTCAGACACCAGATGTACACATCAGCCCCTGATGATGCGAGTAGAGCTCAAAAAACGCGTCGGGTTAGAGATGTATCATGTACATCTGTACTACAAATACTTTGTGATATTATATCATTATGGCTATGTTTAGAGGACTATTATGCTATGTTGCTGCTCCTATGTAACTGTTATTTATAATCATGTTTTATATTGGATGATGTACATATAAATAAAATTTGTTACCCCTTTACACACATGGTTGACCTTGTGATCATCATGGACACCTCACTCAAAGTCCCAAGGGGCGAATGTTTGTTTCTGTGCATAGAGTATAGGGATGGAGGTGTTCCATGTTAGGGAGCAGTTTGTAGACTTTCCCTTTTTTTTTTTCCTCAGAGGAATGCTGGTACTTACCCATATTTGGGGTCTATCACCCTAAGAAGCCAGGGCAGATTCCAGCGCCAAACATGAGGGTGTCTCTCTAAATGATGTCCTTTTTCTCTGGCCCTGACCTTAACAACAGCCTATTAGGAGTACTTCTTTGCTTTCGCAAGGATTCAGCCGCATTCATGGCAGACATACAACAAATGTTCTATTGCTTTTTGCTAAAGAAGAACACCAAAACTTTCTGAGGTTTCTCTAGTTTAGGGACAACAACCCCTCTGGAGACATCACAGAATACCGCATGAAGGTGCACATATCGGGCAACAGTCCTTCCCTGCAGTTGCTATATATGGCCTCAGACACTCTGCTAGAGTGGGAGAGTTAAAGTATGGGTCAGATGTCAGACAGTTTGTGGACAAGGATTTCTATGTAGACGATTGCTTGAAATCACTACCCACAAATGAAGCCGCAATCAGTCTCCTCAAAAGAACTCAGGCAATGCTTGCTTGTTCCAACTTAAGACTCCACAAGATTGCTTCCAACAGTAGAGAAGTTTTAGAAGCCTTTCCTGTCCAAGATCATTCTAACGAGTTAAAGGACTTAGATCTAGGCACAGACTCGCTTCCCATGCAGCAGTCCCAGCTTTGGGGACTTAAGATCTGACACGTTTACTTTCCAAGTAAACACAGAAGAAAAACCCTTTACCCGTAGAGGTGTCCTGTCTGCCATAAACAGCCTGTATGATCCTTTAGGCTTTGCAGCACCTGTCAGCATCCAGGGTAAAGTACTACCGAGAGACTTAACCTGTGAGTCACTAGATTGGGATCACCCTCTCCCCACTGACAAGAAGAACCTATGGCTAGAGTGGAAGGACTCACTAACAGCTCTATCCAACCTTAAAATTCCACGACCATATGCTCCTCTCTCATCTGCTGACGTTCAGATGCAAAGACTTTGTGTGTTTTCGGATGCTTCTGTTAAAGCAATTGCTGCTGTAGCTTACCTGAAAACTATAGACACTAAAGGACAATGCCACATAGGGTTTATAATAGGGAAAGCAAAACTTGCACCACTTCCCGAACACACCATACCCAGGCTGGAACTTTGTGTTGCAGTATTAGCCACAGAACTAGCTGAATTCATTGCAATCAGAGGCCCAGTGAAACTCATTCGCTCTGACAGAGGGTCTAACTTTGCAAGAGCAGTAAAATAACTTCAAATTCCTTTTAATTTAGACATTCTCAGAGTAGAAAGATACTTGAGTAAACAAGACTGCACGTGGATCTTCAACCCACCTCACTCTTCTCACATGGGAGGTGTTTGGGAGAGGATGATAGGCATAACCCGCAGAATTCTTGACTCTATCTTCCTACAAGTAGGAACTGCAAGGCTTAATCACAAATCTTTAGTGACATTTATGGCAGAGGTTACCGCTATCATTAACGCCAGACCTTTAACTTTAATTTCAAGTGACTCTGAAGATCCAGTGGTCCTCACACCTGTCATGTTACTCACGCAAAAGACTAGTCTTGCCGGTGCTCCAGCTGGAGAGTTTTGTGAGAAGGACCTTTACAAACATCAATGGAGACAAGTACAAACCCTTGCCAATATCTTCTGGAACCGGTGGAGGGAACAATAAATATCTACTCTACAAGTAAGGAGAAAGTGGCACACTGAAAAGCCTAATCTTAAACCTGGTGATGTTGTGCTCATGAAAGATTGCCAGGCACTAAGGAATATGTGGCCTTTAGGTTTGATCACCAAAGTACTGCCAAGCAAGGATAATCGTGTCCGTAAGGTTGAGGTCAAGATCTTTCAACAGAATGAGATTAAGTATTCTTGAGACCAGTCACCGAACTTATTCTGTTGCTTTCTATGGAGGACTCTGTTAGTGACATCACTTGATGTCAGGCAGGGAGGAGTGCACCAGATGTTTTATACTGGTTATTTGTACCTCTGTTGTTAAATTTACATGCAAAATGTGTAATTTATTTAAGACAATCATATGTGGTGTGCAGGCTCCATCTAGCGTTCCTTTTTGGTATTGCTGCAGTTCTGTCTATCTGTTTATTTGTATGTGTAGTTGAGGAAGTTGTCAGCAAGCAGGGAATTCTGGGTAGAATCTTCACAGGAAGTGAAACAGCCACCATTCTTTGAGAAGACATTCAGGAAACAACACATGTATTTCTCTATCTATCGCCATCACCCCTTAGAGAACTTAAAAAGTATGTTTTTATTATCTCATCTTGTACTGTATATCGTTGTTTATGCAATGTATGCTGTATTGTATGCAATATTATACTTATTGAGGTTTATTTCTGTTATTTTGTAGTTTCACCTGGCTTGTTCTAATAAAACTGAGATCAAAGAAACATGGTATCTACAGTTATTGGGATAAGTAGGTTTAGCTTTCTGCTCCTGGAAACAGAACAGGCACCCTCTGCATTTGTGTGAACTATAGGCATCTGAATAGTGTTGCTACGAGGGACGTTTATCCTCCTCAATGTATAAAAAGTGGGTGCTGCGCTGACCTGAAACTGGGGTGTATTACCCTTTAACAAGTGTAAGCTAAATACAAAAAAAACTGGAAGAATCATATATAGATGAACAATGCCAATGTGCACGGTGTGTAACCTGTAAGGCACTCTTTCGTGTTATAATCATCAATATGTGTCCAATATAGCAATACTAAGCATACAGGGAATAGGCATCATCAATCCTCATTGCACGAAGAGGACGGACACACTCTCTCTCTTTCGGCACCCCACTGGCTGTGATGTTACACATTGAACCTTAAAGAAGCCAATCACTTTGTGGTCTACCCTTATGTTGTTACTGTGACACACGTTTGATGTGTGCAAGGACATACTTGAGATTTATGTGATAAGGGCGAGAGGGTCTGGGAAGCGACCAATATACACGCCACATATTCACTTTGCACTTTTTTTGCGTTGTTTGCACCGATTGCTATATTTGCTGGACTTTGCACAAAATTTGTCTATTTGCACTTTATTAAATATTATGTGACACACGCCTGTGTGTATTAGGATATATATATGATGGGGGGCGATAGGGTCTGGGAAGTGACCAATATATACGCCATATACTCATCTTGCATTTTTGCGCTGTTTGCACTTATTTCAAAACTATGCCGGTTTTTGCACAATCTGTTTATTGGCACTTTATTGCACACTATATATGTCATTTGGTTATTTTATGCAAAAGGAATTGTTTTTGATCCCTGTATTTTCACAGTATTTGTTTGCACAGGCATATATTTATAGAATAGTCTAATTTATTATATTTTTTTGCTCCTCACATCAGCACAATAGCAATTTAAGTTGTTTACACAGGCTGCTATGCATGCATGAGGATTGATGATGCCTATTCCCTGTATGCTTAGTATTGCTATATTGGACACATATTGATGATTCTAACACAAAAGAGTGTCTTACAGGTTACACATCGTGCACATTGGCATTGTTCATCTATATATGATTCTTCCAGTTTTTTTGTATTTAGCTTACACTGTTAAAGGCTAATACACCCCAGTTTCAGGTCAGCGCAGCACCCACTTTTTATATATTTTTACCGCCCATGGGCTTTGTTTGATCCCATTCGGTGTCCGCAGCTGTCCGTGTATACATCGTTTTTTCCCCAGGTAGCGCAGGAATAACTTATACTTTTGATTATCCTCCTCAATGGATTATGAAATCTCTTGCCTCTCTAGGACAGTACAAATTTTTCTTCACACTCGGAAAACATACTATATAGTAGGGCAGGACTTAAACATGACGTCACCATGCACGCCATGTTCACATTTGTGGCTTAAAGTTTTGAAAGGAGGCGACTCGGCTTTCTGATTTTGCCTGCAAACTGTGAAAATGTGAGTGTACTGAGTGATTTTTATCAAATAAAGAGGTTTTAGATGGCTTCACGCTATGGGAGCTTCCTTTCTTCTTTCTTGCTCCTTTCATGTGAGTTATGAAGTATATTAAATATCCTCTTGAGGTCCCTTTGAGTGGAAAGTTGTGAAACTGCAGATCGTTACTCCCAGAGTGTTATGCACAATAGTATTGCACAATAATTTAAACAATTATATATTATTGATTTTTTTTATTACATTATTTTGCACTTTGCACGTAATTTATTGTTTATTTTCTGTTTGTATTAATTTATACACTTTGCTATTTAGCACCTTGCACTTTTATATAATGTGGTTAGTAGGTTTACAGTATATATACGTTTTAGAGTGTGTGAGCACAGATTGTAGTACAACAGTGATAGCACTGTCCATTTTCACATACAGTACATTTATTGGCTTGATAGTTTACATCAAAATTGGATAGCAGCTTCCCTTTCCAGAGTTTTTTATTTGTATTTTATTTCTCTTTTTTTTGTCTCACAGTTCTCGATATTCCCTTCAAGATGGTGTCAAGAACCATCTTGCACACTTACTGTGTTGGTCTAGCTGCACCAGTGGGGGCTGGAAGCTGAACTGAAAAAAAATTCCATCTTTTAAGAAGTGAGATTGAGCTCCAAGACAGGTCATCTCCAGACAAAGTGTAACCCTCAATCCCAAGTAAGCAAAGGCCATACATGAATGGAGTCCCCCAAGGATTTTGACCAAAGCCAGAATTTTTCTAGAACTGACAGGTTTATATGAGTGTTTTACAAAGCCTTACTGCCATCACTCTGCCCCAGTTCAAAAGCTCCTTCAAGGAGTAGGCCAGAGGAGGGGGCAGAATGAAAGTGGAATGGGGATGAGAACAGCAGGAGACATTTAACTTCTTCAAGCAGCAGCTGATGCTGCTGAATTCGTTGATGCATCTCCAAACAGCTAGATTTGGTACTTTGTGGCAACTTTGAACAGCCCAATTGGCAAAGTTTGAGTTGTTCTTCTATTATCACCCTGATTTAGAGCAGCAGGTGGCCTAACGCCATACCCTCCAGTCAGGCCTCACTGAGATGTGAATGAAGAAAATAATATTTAAAAGTTTACATATAATAGTTGTTTTTTGAAAGACCGTATTTCTCATGAATTTCCATGTATTCTCAAATCTCATGTACAATTATTATTACCTCCATCTGGAATGGCTCTCTTTTCTGTTTTTTTTAACTAGAAACTTAATTAAACCTCACAATTATCATTGATCTGCGCCTAGTGATAATTTAAATAGCAAAAAGCCGTCTGATAATTTTTGTGAATTGACTTTGACATGTAAAGCAGAAAAAAAAATAATTCTCATTATACGTTATACATCTCTTTTATAAACCTTGAACAAATTGAAAAAAAACATTTTTTTCACTCACAATAGGAAATTCTGCACAGTGTGAATGAATGCAAAGCGATTCATTAAAGATCGAGATGCAACTTTCATTTACCTACCTGCCCTCCATTCATAAAGCACTAATTAATGGAAGTAATAGTGCAATTTCTATGAAGGAGGGGGCATAATCAGTGCTCTTGATGAGTGCTTGCCACAGGTCCCACACTGGTATCCCCCCCCCCCCCCCGGAAGCACTGAAAGATTACAATAATGATAATAAAGTGATTTTGCGCTTCAAATCTATCACATCAAAGCATAATATAAATACAATATATAAATAAAATGTGTTCTATAAGTGTAAATCCAGTGCAACATAGTATACAGTGCTCAATATTAAAATAAATGAGTGATCATCAAAAGTGCTGATGTGCATCAATATTTTAAAAAATCAAAAGTTTATATTGTGCTTCTTCCACTGGGACCATATAATGGAGGAGGGAGGTGATAATGATGTTTTAAAATTGTAGTGATCCGGTGAAACCGGGCTCTCTGGACTCTCACCTTAGATAGAATAAATATGGGCATCAAAACAGGTTCTTTATTGGATGTAGTATAGTGCCATTCAGGTAGGGCTTCTCTGGTGGTGTAGCGGTTCTCCTGATGTAAAGCACCTATCATGGTCATGCTCCAGGCCACATGCTGATTGCAGTTGGTGGGCAACCCCCTTTTTTCCCATATCTTATCATTATTATTTTGCTGAGTGTAAGTGAACACTTTCGATTTTGCTGCAGTCCGTAGAGACATCATCACCATTTACACACATTCATTATTTTTTATTATTATCTTTTCATCATCCGTTATTTTAGTTAATCACGTTGATATTGACTTAGTCCGTTTACTCAATTTAGCGCGAGGGACTACACTATACATTTTTACTGAAAGATTACAGCTGCAGGGTATGGAAAGGGGGCAGGGGACTTCAGATTTCCACTATTACAGCCTGTACCAGTACAAGGGACATTTCAGATTAAATTTAAGTAATGTCACTTGCACTGATTTTTTTAAAACATTTTTTTCCCCTAAACTTAGACTTTAAGAAGTTGATAAGATAATTGGTGTGCTCTAAGTTTAAAAGCCAGTAGAGTGCAATGTTTTTTCATAACAATTCTGTCTCATCCACCAAAATTGTCTTTCTCTAATACCAGTAAGGATTAAGGTTAGTTTTAATCTCTTCCTTTAATTTTATAAGTTCCTTCTTCAAGTTTTTACTTTTAGCTAACCAATAGTACTTTATTTGTGATGCTAAATGAATGAACTGCCTTGCTATGCTGAGGAAGGAGGTCGGGTCTTCATTAAGTCTAAATTAGTCAGGGCAGATGTGAGAATTTCTTTAATGTTTGGCAAGAAGTCAGTTAAACTATATGTGTGGTTAGGTCATTACGTTGGAGAAAGAAATCATGACCATATTATGGATTGACCACAAAACTGGCAAGACAGGGAAGAAGGAAATATCTGGCTCTAGTCCAACTGAATTGAGGGTATGGTTTATTCTTGTGTATAAATGATGAGGCTTAGAGGCAAGATTATAATAATACAAGAACACATGGATAATGTTCCTTTCAACAGTTTACCAAACTGTATTCAGAATTTAAATTGTGAAATATTTATGACTGTGCGTTAATTCCTTTGCTTTCTCTACTGTAGTACCCTAGAAAAAGTCATATTGTACAGTAAGTGCCGTAAAATATATTGCTTTCTAAAGCTTTGCATGAATTTCAAAGAGGTACATGAATAAGAAAATTGTGTTAAAGTGGTATTAAACCCAAGAGCAAATGTTGCACCCCTCTGACACCCCAAAGGCAGGATAGCGTTTCCAGAGGTTAGGAGCGGGCTAGCATATTTTAGTCCATGGCTAAAATAGGAGGACCAAGAAGGGAAAAACCATATGTCCTTAAGAGCTACAGAACTGTCGGTCCTACGGTAATATGTGACAACCAAGAGAATAATGTAATCCAGAGCCAGTGCAGCTGACAAGAACATTGGGAAAAAAGTAACATGAACCAAAAATACTAATAGACAGCGCTCTATGGACTGGATTTAGGTAAAAAAAAGTCAATATGGATCATGGAAATAGGCAAAGTTTTATTCCATCAGTGAACAAAGTCAAGGGTAAACAATAAAGATAATAGTTGAAATAAAAGAGCCAACAATACCATTTGGAGTCCTGCGGGCATTAAGGGGTTAACACCATCTGAAGGGCCCGCTGGTGAGGCATGGAGCGGTGCTAGTAACCATGCTTAGAGGGATAGAAGCCCGGTATGAGGGAGAAGCACCCAATGGCTAGTAGCTGGAGGCAGGGACACAGCCGTGTGTAAGGAATGATGTTGCTGTGGATGCAGCAGGACGTAGAGCCGATCTCAATTGAGCTGAGGGGCTGGTGTAACTGCCCGGGAAAGCCAGGGGAGCCGAGCCGGAGTGTGGGGCTCGTCGAAATAAGGTCAGCGCCAAGCCGGAGGTGTGGAAAAGGAATGGAAGCCTGTGAGCCAGAGTGGAATACAGGCTCATCTGATGCAGTGACAACCTGTTTTTCGCACATGCGCTTTGTCATAATCCTACTGTCATGAACCTTGGAATACTGGATTGTCATGAAGCTTGGAATACTGAAGTATTTCTCCTTTGATTCTATTACACAGTGGGGGGTCGTCTGCCCTGTCTTAAGGCTAACCCCCTCCAGACGGCTCCATGGTCTGGAAGGAAGGCATTGTTCTGTGTTTGACCATTTGTTTATGTACTGTAATTATCCCCTGGGGCTTCTCTGTGTCATTACACATATCAGTCCACCTATTCAAGCTATCAGACCACTCTCTGCTGACCTTGTTTCAAGTCCTCATTTGCATGGAAAAGAGGACCTGAGTGAAGACTAAAGTGTACTTTATAATTGACCAATAGGAAAGTGGTTGTTGGGGGTGGGGTGTTCAAACTGCTGTGTATAAAATTGTGTTGTGTGCATCAACAAAAGTGAGATTCCTGTTTGAACTTACATACAGCCTGCCTGGTGTTTGTTCTGAGCTATCACAACTGGATTAGAACGGCACATAGCTGTAGTTCGAATCCCGGAGCATCGGATGACCGAAACATCAGACGTTGCGATCTGCAATCTGATTCTATAGCCACAGAGGAGTGTCGGGAGAGTGGAACCGAGCGAGCAGGGACTCGTTACATTGGTTGGCAGCGGTGGGATTTGCTCTCCAGTTACTGGGACACTCCAAACCACCACAGTGAATGGCCAGCTATGCAGCCTGCAGGAGAGCCACGCTGAAAGACTTACTTGAGAGCTGTGGAGGGACCGGTGGGACAAAGAACAAGGCCACCCTGATCAGTGAGCTAGCCAAGATGGATCAGAGGGATGGTGATGTGGGACCCCGGTCAGTTGAAGACTTGTTTCAGCAGCGAGTTCGAGAGCGGTTGGCATTATATGGTGCTAACCCATCAGAGACTGCCATACAGAATGCCATTAGAGACATCCAGCTGCAGGATGAGCGACGAGAGAGAACTAGAGCGGCAACATGAGGGGAGAATGGCGGAAATACGGCAATCGGAGACAACACCTAAAGATACAGCGCCTTTCTGTAAGTTGCCCTTTCAGGCGTTTAAACTATTTAAGGAAGGAGAGGAGGAAATTGAAGCGTTCCTGCAGGACTTTGAGGGACTATGACAGATACATAATGTACTGTCCCAAGATTGGGTTGCCTTACTGGCGAGTAATTTGACTGGAAGAGCAGCCGATGCGTATCGGGCCCTGGAGGACGAGGACGCTAAAGATTATGACCGGGTAAAAGAAGCTCTGCTAGCCCGATTTGCCATTACACCCGAAGCCAGTCGGATTAAGTTTAGAGAATCCCTGAAACAAGCCAACATAAAATATGTGGAGTGGGCACATCGTCTGCAGCGGAACCTTAAGGGCTGGTTCCAGGGAAGCCATGCTCATACCATAGAGTAGCTAGTACTCTTAGAGCAGTTCTTTAACCACACCCCTCCTGTAGTACGGGATTGGGTGCGAGATAAGCGACCACAGACTGTACAGCAAGCGGCTACTTTGGCCGATGAATATCTGGACTCTCGAAGGTCAGGCGAAAGCGAGCGATATCCACTATCTCGGCCCAGTTTACCAGCCTCTAACCCAACTTCAGTACCTCAGTGGTCTGCCTCTAGACCCCCAGCCCGACCCAACCCTCCTAACGGACCTAAGTGCTATACCTGTAACCAAACCGGTCATCTGCAGTGATATTGTCCTACCCGATCCACGAGGTACCGACAGACTGCTCATCCATCCAGACCAGTGGCTCATTGCTTCCAGAACGAGCCCAACCATTGAGATGTTCAGGAAGAGTGTGGCAAACTTTTTGAGGCTGATCCCGTCCACGCTGCTGCCGGAGATAATCGGCAGCACCATCGTCGGGCAGTATGGGTTAATGGGCGGCCGGCCCAGGGACTCCGCGATTCCTGGGCTATGATTACCCTCATCCAGCCTCACATGATTCCCCAGTTGGCCCAGACTGGCCAGACTGTTGCAGTCAGGGTAGCAGGGGGCAAGGTGCTACGTTTATCCACCGCCCTAATCCTCCTGGATTGGGGCTCAGGGGAGCGACAAGTGTGAGTGAGATTACTACGTGAGTTACCTGCGGAAGTACTTTTGGGGAACGATTTGGGGCATTTGACTTCCTCATGCCCCAGAGGCCGCCATAGCCGTGACCACCAAACGTCAGAGCCAACTTCAAGGCCTCGCTGCAACCCCTGCCGATCATTAGAGAACCCTTTAGCTGCATAGCGGTTGATAATATAGGCCCACTGGCCCGCCCCAGTGCCACTGGGAAGAAGTATATTCTTACGGTGGTGGATTACGCCACCCGCTACCCGGAGGCCATTCCCTTATCCAATATCCAGGCTGATACAGTAGCAGATACCTTACTGCGGGTATTCACTAGGGTAGGGTTTCCCCAGGAGATATTGTCCGATCAGGGTACCCAGTTCACAGTCGAGCTGACGCAGCAGCTCTGGCGTCTATGTGGGATTAAACCCCTCCAGAGCGCCCCCTACCACCCTCTGACTAACGGGCTGTGTGAGAGATTTAACGGGACCCTGAAGCAGCTGCTTCGGGCCTTCGTGGAGAATAGGAAGGATTGGGAGAAATATCTTCCCCATCTACTATTCGCCTATAGAGAGGTACCCCAAGAGTCCACGGGGTTTCCCCATTTGAGCTGTTGTATGGGCGAAGGGTTAGGGGGCCCTTAGACTTAGTGGGGGCCCAGTGGGAGGGGGTAGAGGATCCAGAAGGCCTCCCCATCCTTAGTTATGTCTTGGAACTCAGGGAGCGCCTGCGGGAACTTACCGATCTAGTCCATGAGAATATGCAATCGGCCCAGAGTCAGCAGAAGGTTTGGTATGATCGGTCTGCGCGGAATCGCACCTTTTATATCAGACAGAAAGTCCTGGTACTAAAACCCCTGAAGCAAAATAAATTACAGGCCTCCTGGCAGGGCCCCTATCAGGTGGTAAAACAGCTGTGCGATACCACCTACGTGGTTGCCAGCTGTGCAGACACAAAAATTAAGAGGACGTTCCACATTAATATGATGAAGGCCTATCATGAGAGGACTGAGGCCGTAGCCGCCATATGCGCTCCTGCCACCGGGGACTCTGAATATCTACCGATGCTGGAGCTTCCCGAAATCAGTAACTGTTCCAGGGGTGTGGAAGATATACGGCTAGGAGATAGATTAGGATCCCAAGAATGAGAACAGGCCAGAGAATTACTCCAGGACCGGCAGGAGATGTTCTCGGCACTCCCTGGGTACACTCACATAGCTGTGCACAAGGTAGAGACCCCCAGACAGAAGCCCCTGAGACAACCAGCCTATAGGATTCCCGGAGCAGTGCAAGAAGGGATGAGAGCGGAGATTAGGGAAATGCTCGAGTTAGGGGTGATTAAACCATCGGCAAGCCCCTGGGATTTCCCTGTAGTATTAGTCCCAAAACGGGATGGCACGACCAGATTTTGTGTGGACTATAGGCGACTGAATGACTGTACTGTGACAGATGCCTACCCTATGCCCCGAGTGGACGAATTGCTGGACAAAATAGCTCAGGGACATTATCTGACGACTATTGACTTATGTAAGGGCTACTGGCAGATTCCCTTGGAAGCGGAAGCAATTCCAAAGTCGGTCTTCATCACCCCGTTCGGCCTTTACCAATTTCGGGTAATGCCATTCGGGATGAAGAATGCTCCGGCTACCTTCCAGCAGATGATAGATGAACTTCTCGAAGGTCTGCAAGATTTTGCATGCGCATATCTTGATGACATCGCAATCTATAGCCAGACATGGGAGGAACATCTTTGACACCTGGGAATAGTGCTAGATAGGATCCGAGCCGCTAACCTGACCCTGAAGCCAGACAAATGTAATATCGGGATGTCTGAGGTGCAATATCTGGGACATGGGGAAAGCAGAGGCCAGAACCTGCAAAAATCGAGGCCGTCCTAAACTGGCCAGTTTGCAGAACCAAGAACCAGGTGCTTGCATTTTTAGGGACAGCAGGGTACTACAGGAAGTTTGTACCCCACTATAGTGACATAGCCAAACCCCTGACGGACCTGACCAAAAAGACTCTCCCTAGACAGGTCCTGTGGTCCCCGGAGTGCGAGAGCGTTTCATCAGTTAAAAACCGCCCTAACGCAAGCTCCCATACTGGCGGCACCCGATCCTAACAAACGCTTTGTCATTCATACAGATGCCTCCATGTTCGGACTGGGAGCCGTACTTGACGTCAAGTTGACGATGACGGGAAAGAGCACCCGGTGGCGTATATCAGCCGCAAGTTGTTACCCCGTGAAGTTGGATATGCTGCCGTGGAAAAAGAGTGTTTGGCCTTAGTCTGGGCTTTAAAGAAATTTGAGCCCTATGTGTATGAACGCTCTTTTACCGTCATGACGGACCACAATCCCTTGATATGGCTTAACCGGGTGGTGGGAGAGAACGGCCGATTACTAAGGTGGAGCCTGGCTTTGCAATCGTACAATTTCACCATACAATATCGGCCAGGGCCTCAAAACGGGAATGCGGATGGGTTATCCCGGCAGATGGACCTGGAACCTTAAGACTACTACCAACATCCTCGAGTTGACCTGTTTGGGGTCCCACTGTGGCTGTTGGACTGTTTCCCAGGGGGGAGTATTGTCATGAACCTTGGAATACTGGATTGTCATGAAGCTTGGAATACTGAGGGTCGGTTCACACTAGGACGACTTGGGATCCGACTTGTAAGCTCTCAAGTCACGCCAAGTCGCTTTACTGTGAGATTTGTATTACAGTGAATGAGAGCGTCTTAATTGACACTACTGAAGTTGCTCCGACTTCAGAGCGTACTACTTGTACTACTTGGATCCGACTTCTAGGCAACCTGTACCCATAGAATTCAATGGAAGTCGCCTCCAAGTCGGATCTCCATCTATATTGAAGCGACTTTACAGTTAAAAAAATTTGTTTGCCCAGGCAAACCCCTCCCTCCCTGAGAGCTGATTATTCTGTGATTGGCCACAGCCAAAGTCGCCTCTCCTGGAGGCGACTTGAAGTCACGTTGTAAATTGCTTAAAGTTGCGCTGAAGTCGCGTTGAAGTCGCCTTGCAAAGTCGCGCTGAAGTTGTGTTGCCCCTGTGTGAATCGAGCCTGAAGTATTTCTCCTTTGATTCTATTACACAGTGGGGGGTCGTCTGCCCTGTCTTAAGGCTAACCCCCTCCAGACGGCTCCATGGTCTGGAAGGAAGGCATTGTTCTGTGTTTGACCATTTGTTTATGTATTTTAATTACCCCCTGGGGCTTCTTATTGTCATTACACATATCAGTCCACCTATTCAAGCTATCAGACCACTCTCTGCTGACCTTGTTTCAAGTCCTCATTTGCATGAAAAAGAGGACCTGAGTGAAGACTAAAGTGTACTTTATAATTGACCAATAGGAAAGTGGTTGTTGGGGGCAGGGTGTTCAAACTGCTGTGTATAAAATTGTGTTGTGTGCATCAATAAAAGTGAGATTCCTGTTTGAACTCACATACAGCCTGCCTGGTGTTTGTTCTGAGCTATCACAACTGGATTAGAACGGCACATAGCTGTAGTTTGAATCCCGGAGCATCGGATGACCGGACCATCAGACGTTGCGATCTGCAATCTGATTCTATAGCCACAGAGGAGTGTCGAGAGTGGAACCGAGTGAGCAGGGGCTCGTTACAGCCATACTATGATAAAGTGCATGCGTGCGAAACGCATTGTCACGGCAACAGATGAGCCTGCGTTACACTCTGGCTCATGGGCTTCCATTCATTCTCCACACCCCCGGCTTGGCGCTGACATCATCTCGACGCACCCCACACTCCTGCTCGGCTCCCCTGGTCTCTGGTCCGCATCCTGGCTGGCTTCTCCCTACCATCGACAAGGCTCTCCCGGGCAGTTACACTGGCCCCTCAGCTCAATCGAGATTGGCTCTATGCTCTCCCATATCGACATCATTCCTTGGACATGACTGTGTCTCTGCCTCCAGCTACTAGCTATAGGGTGCTTCTCCTTCATACTGGGCTTCCATCCATCTAAGCATGGTTATTGGTGCCCCTCTAAGCTTCACCAATGGGCCATTCGGATGGTGTTAACCCCTCAATACCTGTAGGAATCCAAATGGTATCGTTGGCTCTTTTATTTCAACTATTATCTTTATTGTTTACCCTTGACTTTGTTCACTGATAGAATAAAACTTTGCCTTTTTCCATGATCCATATTGACTTTTTTTACCTTGCTACATCCAGTATATAGAGCGCTGCCTATTAGCATCTTTGGACCGAGAAGGGATATTGGACACCAGTCACTTTCTCTTTTTAATATCTTATTGCAAAATTGTGTAAATAGGTTAGGCTTAGGAGTCCCAGATACCTTAGCAGAACACTTACATACTCTCCAGATCACTGTCTAGCTTCACAGTGGCAGAACCTTTAGGCTGACCTGGCAACTGCCAGGGCTGGGCTCAGCCCTTCCTTCTCTGAGCTGACTGCTCAGCTGTCGGCTAATTGTCAGCTCCCATCTCTCCTCACAGTTACTCAGCTGTTGATGATCCTGCTCATCAGTCCTGCCTACTTAAGCCATCCAGTCCAGAGGAGCTCTGCCTTTGCCTTGGTCACATCACAAGAAACTATCTCCTGCGTTCCTGTCTAACCGCTTGCCGACCAGCTCACGCCGATATACGTCGGCAGAAGGGCAGATACAGGCAGATTAACGTACCTGTACGTTGCCCTTTAAGAAGTGGTTTGCGGCCCGCCGCAACCTCTGTGAGTGTGATCGTGACCCGCGATCGTCTCACGGAGAGGAAGAACGGGGGAATCTAATCTAAACAAGCATTTCCCCGTTCTGCCTAGTGACAGTGATCGGGAGCAGTGATCAGTGTTGTGTCACACATAGCCCCTCCCCCCACAGTTAGAATCACTCCCTAGGACACACTTAACCCCTACAGCGCCACCTAGTGGTTAACCCATTCACTGCCAGTCACATTTACACAGTAATCAATGCATTTTTAATTGCACTGATCGCTGTATAAATGTGAATGGTCCCAAAATCGCGCCAAAAGTGTCCGATCTGTCCGCCATAATGTCGCAGTCATGATAAAAATTGCTGATCGCCGCCATTACTAGTAAAAAAAAAATATTAACAAAAATGCCATAAAACTATCCCCTATTTTGTAAATGCTATAACTTTTGTGCAAACCAATCAATAAACGCTTATTGCGATTTTTTTACCAAAAAATATGTAGAAGAATACGTATTAGCCTAAACTGAGGAAGAACATTTTTTTATATATTTTTTGGGGATATTTATTATACCAAAAAGTAAAAAATAATGTGTTTTTTTAAAAAAATTTCGCTATTTTTTTTTATAGCGCAAAAAATAAAAACCGCAGAGGTGATCAAATACCACCAAAAGAAAGCTCTATTTGTGGGAAAAAAAGGACCACAATTTTGTTTGGGAGCCACGTCGCACGACCGCGCAATTGTGAGTTAAAGGGACGCAGTGCTGAATCGCAAAAAGAGCTCTGGTCTTTGGGCAGCCAAATGGTCCGGGGCTTAAGTGGTTAAATACTGGCTTTGCTGACATCCCTTCTGGCTCCAGATCCTGCTTGCTGTTCTACTACATTGATCCCTGACTTCTGGCTTGGCTGACTATCCGTTCCGGTTACTGAACTTTGGCTATGTTTTGACTACGTTTGTTCTTTTTACTTTTATGATTAAACAAGTGAGATTTAACTGTACTTCTGTCTCTGTCTGATTTCATGGTTTCTGATGGTATGTGAAGGCCATGAATTCAGAAGATGCAGTCAATCCACTTGTTGGTAATATTTTTTCCAGATTGGATGAACTGGATCACTGCATGGATCAGTTTGCCATGGCTTCAAACGCTCCTGAGTCACACGGCTCATCTGAAATCTCCCACTAAGGCCGCCTCGATACAACCTATGTTGCAGGCCGACACTGCTGCTGCTCCAGTCCTGCCTCAAGTATTACCTCTATAAGAGGTATGTCTGGTTCCGCTCCGCTTCCCCAGCGATTTGGGGGCGATCCAGTCCAATGCAGAGGGTTTCTCAACCACGTTGAGATATACTTTGAGATGCTGCCCCAGGCATTTCCCATGGACAGAAGGAAAGTAGGTTTCGTGATATCTTTGCTTTCTGAGAGAGCCTTGGACTGGGAAAACCCTCTATGGGAGACGCAAAAACCTGTTGTCTTGAGTTATGCTGAGTTTGTGGCTTCGTTTAAAAGGGTATTTGACATTCCTGCACGCTCCGCTTCTGCTGCCAAGTGCCTCATGTCCATCGAACAGAGTACGAGAACTGTTGCAGACTACGCCATTGAATTCTGTACTCTGGCAGTAGAGGTTGGAACAATGAGGCCCTCGTGGCTGCTTTTTATCATGGTCTCTCGGATACCATCAAGGATGTGATAGCAGCCTAAGATATACCCACTGAGCTGGAAAAGTTGATCACCTTTGCCATCCTCATTGACTCCAGACTCAGAGAAAGACTCTCTTTTAAGGAGCACATGCGGAAGCCTCCTGTATGTTTGTCTCCGAGCTTTGCAGTCCCACCCGTGCCTCCCTCACTTCCCATGCCTCCTGGTATTGAGTCGGGCAGTGAAGGTGAAACCACTTGGGTTTCACGTGTCTCTCTGCGGATGAGAGAACCTTTAGGAGGAGGGAGAGATTGTGCCTTTATTGTGGCCAGGCAGGTCACTTTTTGAAGTCCTGTCCTACCCGTCCAGGGAACGCCCAAACATTGAGGTCCTGTCATGGACAGACCTTAGGTGGCGTTGTTTCATGCCCAGTTATCCAGAAGGATAAGCCCCTGGTTTCGATCACCCTTTCTTGGGCTGAGTCGTCCGTCAAGATACAGGCTCTAATCGACTCTGGGGCTGTAGGCCTGTTCATTGATGCGGCCTTTGTATCGAAGCACTCAATTCCGCTGCAGCAGCGCGACACTCCACTTGCCATTGAGGCTCTTGATGGGAGACCTCTACAGCCTGCCCATGTGACTCATGAGACGGTTCCATTGTCCATGGCCGTAGGGGCTCTTCGCAGTTCTCCAGGAATTTATTAATGATGTCCTCCAAGATTTGTTTCAGTTATGTGTGGTGGTTTATCTTGATGATATCCTCATATTTTCCAAGTCCCTGGAGAGCCACCGCACAGATGTCTGTCATGTGCTTCAGAAACTAAGCGAGAACAATCTTTATTGTAAACTGGAGAAATGCGAGTTCCATCGTTAACAGGTTAAATTCCTAGGCTATGTCATTTCCACTGCTGGTTTTTCGATGGACCCAGAGAAACTTTCGGCAGTCCTACAGTGGCCCCGACCCGTGGGTTTACGTTCTCTGCAGTGTTTCCTGGGCTTTGCTAACTATTATCGGAAGTTTATTCTAAACTTCTCGTCTCTGGTCAAGCCCCTGACTGATATGACCAGAAAGGACGGTAACCCACAGAGTTGGTCTCCGTAGTCCATTAAGGCCTTTGAGAGTCTCAAGGCTGCCTTTGTTTCTGCTCCTGTGTTGGCACATCCTGATCCTACGTTACCTTTTATCCTTCAGGTTGATGCTTCTGAGACTGGTGTTGGCACCCTTCTGTCTCAGTGTCCTACCTCTGAGAGCGCTATGCATCCTTGTGGCTACTTTTCCAAGAAATTGTCACCTGCGGACTGCAATTACGAGATTGGTGACAGAGTGCTGTTGGCGATCATTTTAGCCCTGAAACAATGGAGACTTCTCCTCGAAGGTACTACTGTGCAGGTTATCATTCTTACTGGCCATAAGAATCTCACATTATTGTCTGAGGCTAAACGCCTCTCTCCCAGAATGGCACGATGGGCTCTTTTCTTGTCAAGTTTCAACTACATTGTCTTATTCTTACCCGGTACTAAGAATGTAAGGGCTGACACCTTGTTACGACAATTTTCCTTCACTTCCAAGTTGGAGTCAGTTCTGGTTCCTGTGATTCCTCCTGATCGTATTCTGGCTATGGTTCGCACCAGTCTCACTTCTCCTTTGGGTGACAAAATTCTTGTTGCTCAGGTCCATGCTCCTCCTGAGAAACCTTGTGACCGTTGCTTTGTCCCAGAGAGTCTCCGTACTGCCGTGCTCCAGACTTACCATTATCCCAAGGCAGCTGGCTAACCTAGGAAGAATCAACTAGTTTGGGCCATTTCCCAACAATTCTGGTGGCCTAGTCTATGTGCTGATGTAACTGCCTTCGTAGCTGCCTGTTACATGTGTGCTCAGAGTAAGACTCCACAACACCTTCCAGTGGGCCTCCTACAACCCATACCCATATGGAGAGAGGCCCTGGACCCACCTGTCTATGGATTTCATTGTGGAGTTACCCAACTCCCAGGGCAACACAGTTATCCTTATGGTGGTTGACCGATTCTCAAAGATATGACATTATATTCCACTTAAGAAGTTGCCCACTTCTAAGGAACTGGCTTCCATTTTTGCTCAGGAGATCTTTCACTTGCATGGGCTACCCAAGGTGATGGTTTCAAACAGGGGTAGTCAGTTTGTGTCCCAGTTCTGGTGAGTCTTTTGTGCACAGTTGTGAATTCAGCTTGCTTTTTCCTCTGCGTATCACCTGCAGACTAATGGAGCCGCAGAGCGAACCAACCAGTCCTTGTAGCAATTCCTACATTGCTATATTTCTGACCATCATAACAACTGGTCAGACCTATTACCGTGGGCAGAGTTTGCTCACAACAGTGTCTTGAATTCTGCTTCCCGATTGTCCCCGTTTATGGCAAATTATGGTTTACAACCTTCCATGCTGCCTGACTCGTTTGTTCCGCAGAGTATTCCTGCGTTAGAGGAGCATCTCCGTGGTCTTCGTTCCACTTGGGCACAAGTCCAGGAGGCTTTTATACTAACAGTGAACACATGTCCTAAAAGCTGATGTAGCACCCTGGTGTTTAGGCAGGGTTGCTAACCAATTTAGTTTGCCAGGTAGTAATTGTCCTAGCTAAATTGTTAGGAGATCCACTGATTTCTCCATAATTCTGGAACTTTTCTCTTCTGTCACTAGGTGGCATTGTAGCTGGTGACATTAGATAGACAAGCGCATAGCAAGGACAGATTATGAATAGATGGGGCGTCTCAGCCAATGGGCAAGGGTTTCTTTAAGCCCCTTGGCCTTCTGGGAGAGCCTATTTATTTGGGTGGAGTCAGGTGATGGGGGTTCTGTGCCACCTGACAGCAAAAGAAGCAGTGTAGGGTTGGGACTGCAACCGAGTTGTGAAGGTTCAGCCAGACGGGGAACCAGTTGTGGTCAAAGGTAGAGGGGAAGCTGTCACCACTAAGGGACCATCCACCTGGTTACCGGAGACTACTGGGAGTAAGCTGAAGCAAGTACCAGAGCAGTCTTCTCACCAGCCAGGGACGGTAAAGAAGTGAGAAAGCATCAGCAAGTGTCAAGCCAGGGACCCAGCAGGATAGTGGGGGTGACGCTTGAGGAGCATACAGCGGGATAGCTGTGGAAGAGCTCAGGGAATCCAGTGACAACTGGGATCTGGAAGTTTATATGAGAGACTGGGAGCTTAGTGAGTGAAGATCTACAGTGGGATACTGTGAGATAAGTAAAAGGACTGTTCTGTTCTACCAAGAGTTATGTGCAACTACCATTAGTGACTGTTGCAAGATTAGTTGCCATAGGAGACAGCGGTCCTACTTATACAGAAGTGTTATCCGGCTGGAGGCCTTCCACTGTATAGCTGTCTACCTATAGAAGTCTTGGAGTCTGCCAATTATCATTGCATCTACTCAAGGGTGTCCTGGCCCTAACCCTCTCTCCCACAGTTCTGTTAAGAGACCATAAATCTCTTGTTCGCATTCAAAAAGTGACTTACGCCCATCATTTTATCTTGCATCACACCCACCATGCCTGGTAACCCACTCTACAAGGAAGGATGTCAGCTCTCCCTAACGCTTGAGGTCACCATTAGGCCCCTGGGGCCTCGGGACCTTGCTACAATTTGTTCAAAATTGAAATTTAATATTCAAAGTTATGGTTATTTTTACTATCTAAAACAAGGAAGGATAAAAATAATCAGCTAGAACGTGTTGCCTGATCTTCCCTTTTAAAGAAAGCACATGCAGGTATACAGAGAAAAGCACAATGGTTTGGCCTATGTTTATCTTGCGTCCTTAGGAGTACTTAAAAATAGACATAAATAATTTTTTAGATGATAAAAGGTTTTAAAATGCCATCTTTGGAACAAAGGAGCAAAGTCTAAAGAAATATATATAGGAGAACTAAGTGATTCAGGGATAAAATATAATGTACAATTTAAATGAAAAGACTGGGTGGGCCATGAGATTACTTTAAAACTAGTAACTGCTTTGTGAAATTGTGTAAAGGATATAATGCACTTGTTGACACTATTACAGTGTCAACATTTTCATTGCATGCCTAATTGAAAGTAAATTATGTGCATGAAGGAAACTATTCCTAAGGCATAACTGAGGTGTATACTTTTCGAAAAGGACACCTGAGGACATGCACGCCCTCAGACAATCATTCAAGCTGAAATACACTGCTAAATAAAACAGCCAAGGGCCCCTGCTTTTTTAACAAGAGTTCAATGACTAATTCAATTAACTGGAAGATTAGTCAGAGATCCTAGGTATATTGCCCTCCATAGAACTGTCAAGATTCATGATTAGAGATGAAAAGCCCCTTCTATGGGGTCTTGGCAGGCAGTAAGACGATGAAGGAAAAAAAAAACATGAGTCATGTTAATGGAGTATACTGGGCATCTTATTTGCTATGTAATAAAGTAACTACTGGAACTTATGAATTTTACAAATGTGCCCTTCCATTCCTAGGAATAATAAATTCAGTCATTTTACTCACATTGAATTCACTCCCCTCACCCCAGGACTTGTGCAATGCTGTAACTTTATATTTATTGTCTTGGAAACCTCTGTTCTGGAAATAAAAAATGAAAGAATTGCCCATCCTGTAAATAAGTGATTAATTATCGAAAGCCTTTGAAACAATGGAGAAGCATAAACTTCACTTGGCTCACGACTACATCTACAGCTTTTTTGATTTACACATCTTGGCCCCAAGGAACTCATCTTTTAACCCCTGCTGTAAGACTTGGATGAAATCTGTACCACTACAATATCTCAGCATTTGGAGTCCTTGACTTTGAGAGTTTGTGTTCACTCAGACCTGGTGTTTAACATCTGAGAAAGTCTTTAGAAATCATTTAACTATTCTTAGATTTGGAAATAGCATATCTTTACTAGATTTAGTACCATGAATTACAGTGGGGACGGAAAGTATTCAGACCCCCTTAAATTTTTCACTCTTTGTTATATTGCAGCCATTTGCTAAAATCATTTACCGGTAAGTTCATTTTTTTCCTCATTAATGTACACACAGCACCACATATTGACAGTAAAACACAGAATTGTTGACATTTTTGCAGATTAAAACTGAAATATCACATGGTCCTAAGTATTCAGACCCTTTGCTCAGTATTTAGTAGAAGCACCCTTTTGATCTAATACAGCCATGAGTCTTTTTGGGAAAGATGCAACAAGTTTTTCATACCTGAATTTGGGGATCCTCTGTCATTCCTCCTTGCAGATCCTCTTCAGTTGTGTCAGGTTGGATGGTAAACGTTGGTGGACAGCCATTTTTAGGTCTCTCCAGAGATGCTCAATTGGGTTTAAGTCAGGGCTCTGGCTGGGCCATTCAAGAACAGTCACGGAGTTGTTGTGAAGCCACTCCATCGTTATTTTAGCTGTGTGCTTACAGTCATTGTCTTGTTGGAAGGTAAATCTTCCGCCCAGTCTGAGGTCCTGAGCACTCTGAAGAAGGTTTTCGTCCAGGATATCCCTGTACTTGGCCGCATCCATCTTTCCTTCTATTGCAACCAGTCATCCTGTCCCTGCAGCTAAAAAACACCCCCACAGCATGATGCTGCCACCACCATGCTTCACTGTTGGGACTGTATTGAATAGGTGATGAGCAGTGCCTGGTTTTCTCCACACATACCGCTTAGAATTAAGGCCAAAAAGTTCTATCTTGGTCTCATCAGACCAGAGAATCTTATTTCTCACCATCTTAGAGTCCTTCAGGTGTTTTTTTAGCAAACGCCATGCAGGCTTTCATGTGTCTTCCACTGTGGAGAGGCTTCCGTCGGGCCACTCTGTCATAAAGCCTCGACTGGTGGAGGGCTGCAGTGATGGTTGACTTTATACAACTTTCTCCCATCTCCCAACTGCATCTTTGGAGCTCAGCCACAGTGATCTTTGGGTTCTTCTTTACCTCTCTCACCAAGGCTCTTCTCCCCCGATAGCTCAGTTTGGCCGGATGGCCAGCTCTAGGAAGGGTTCTGGTCTTCCCAAATGTCTTCAATTTAAGGATTATGGAGGCCACTGTGCTCTTAGGAACCTCAAGTGCAGCAGAAATTTTTTTGTAACCTTGGCCAGATCTGTGCCTTGCCACAATTCTGTCTTTGAGCTCTTCAGGCAGTTCCTTTGACATCATGATTCTCATTTGCTCTGACATGCACTGTGAGCTGTAAGGTCTTATATAGACAGGTGTGTGGCTTTCCTAATCCAAACAGTATAATCATATAAGCTGGACTCAAATGAAGGTGTAGAACCATCTCAAGGATGATCAGAAGAAATGGACAGCACCTGCGTTAAATACATGAGTGTCACAGCAAAGGGTCTGAATACTTAGGACCATGTGATATTTCAGTTTTTCTTTTTTAATAAGTCTGCAAAAATATCAACAAAATGAATAAAAACCAAGCGCTGATGTGGATAGATATGTGTGATATAAATAAATTGTGCTAAAAAATATATATAAACCAATATAGTTAGTGCTATAATAAAATCAGTAAATTAAAGCTGCTATCAATATAGGGTGATCAGATAACCAAACAAATAGTACTAAGTATAAAATTGATGCGCTTTAAATAAATAGTGCACAATATGCTGCTACAACTAAGCTAAAATCCAGGAATAAAAAATGCATACATGTGAATAAAATAGATAAATAATTATGGTGCTAATACATGTGTTAAAATAGCCAAAATAAATCTTCAAATTGGTGATGTGACGGTGAATATAAATAAATAATAATGACACTCAGATTACAATGTCCAGATAGAGATAAATAGTGGGGGAAAGTAAAAATAATTAAACAGTGCCTTCCCTTAATCCAGATTGATTGACTCACTGGGTTAGATCGTTTGTATCAGGATATTTAGTTTTTCTCGCATCCCACTTTAGCCATAATACTGCTGATGATTCGGCTCTCAGGATAAAGGTTTTATGCAAAGCAAGCAAAGAAAAAATAGATCATTGTGCAGTGAACTTACTAGATAGTGCACAAGCAAAACAGGGACAAGAGATATACTCACAAACTCCCGGTCTATTAGAAGCATTCAACTATGCAGATTGCAGTCAGCCGCTGTGGACGAAGTTTCCCATAGAGAAACAGCTGCTGTTAACCTTCAGGTGTATTGCAGCACTGAACGTCCTAAGCTCCTCCCACGCGTTACATCACTGACACGTGACTTTTTCAAGAATCCTTTAAGGGAAGGAACTGTTTAATTATTTTTACTTTCCCCCACTATTTATCTCTATCTGGACATTGTAATCTGAGTGTCATTATTATTTATTTATATTCACTGTCACATCACCAATTTGAAGATTTATTTTGGCTATTTTAACACATGTATTAGCACCATAATTATTTTTTTATTCACATGTATGCATTTTTTATTCCTGGATTTTAGCTTAGTCGTAGCAGCATATTGTGCACTATTTATTTAAAGTGCATCAATTTTATACTTAGTAAAAATGTCAACAATTCTGTGTTTTTCTGTCAATATGGGGTGCTGTGTGTACATTAATATACGTGTTACACAAATGTATAGGTCTTAGGGATCAGCCCTTGCCTGTTGGACACATTTATATATAATTTCCTAATATATGTATGACAAATTTTTGTTTGATCACTTACACTACCTGCTCTATTAGTCACATATGCACTGATTATTTGATATAGCACACTTTTGTGGGATTATACTTATATTCACCACTGCAGGGTATACATATATCATTTAGTTCCTAGAGGATAGGTACTTCCTCTTTTTCTTTGTAGATAGGGCACGTACTTACCACCTTTTTTACACTTACTCTGTTCAATAGGGTAGCGCCAACCGCCCCTCCTTTTTACCTTTACTCATTGTAAGTTCCCTTGGGAACCCAATAGGGGGGGCTGCAACCCGTTATTATCCTGAGTGCAAAGCATACCACAAATTTTAAGATTAAATTGGCAAAAGTTAAATATAAGAGTTAAATATTAATTTAAACAATAAAAATAATGATAGTAGTGTTACTTTTTGGCCCATTTCACACCGGGCAGATCTCCTGGATGGACTCTGCTAGCTCCGTTGATCCCCACTGAGCAGGTGGATGACAGGTCTGTCTCTGCTCACTGTGCAGGGGCGGATCTGTCAGAGCCCCACTGTTCTCTATGGGGAGATCGGATGAAAACAGACAGCCTGTCTGTTTTCATCAGATCTCATCCGACTAGCGTACCTTGAAGTTGTGCATTCGCATGAGACACATTGGGGCAGAGGCTACATGCTGATGTCTCACTGCCACTTCCATGCTTGGAACTGGCGGCTCTCTTTGTAAGTGCATTGTTTCATTTATCATGGCAATCATTTTACTGGCATTTGGATGAAGCCTTTTACTTTTTTGAAACCTATACTTTTCTAATAAACATATTACACTATATGTGGTCACCTGCTTGTGGCTCAGTGTGGTGAGAGCTTTTTTTCCCCCAGACATTTTCAAGCAAACCTTCTAACTGTCCCCAGTGGTGAGAAGTAGTACTGCGGGGTGTCCCGATTGTGATAATGGAGCTGGTTGACACAAACGTGCATGTTGCTCCTTTCCTCTGGTCTGGCAGCTTTAATGTTGGTGAGTGTGTTATAGTTCTGTCACGTGTGCTGATTGATTTCTATTAGCTGATGGAAGACACTTTCTTTGCAGTGATATTGATCACATATTTTGGACTTTTTTGCACTGGACTTTACTTACACTGATTTATTTTTTATTATCATTTTTGAATACTGTGGATGCTTTTTGCTCATTACGAATGTTCTGTTGATAGCACATGCTTTAAGCTTGTCATTCTATATATGGAGGCGCATTTCTTTTCCTTTCTTTTCTGCTGCCCCCATTTTTATGTTTTCACCTTTATTTTAACTGCTTCCCATCTGCCCACAGCAGGACAGGAGCAGTGCCAATGCAGCTTGACATGCCCGTACGTTCCCCTGCATTGGAGGCCCCTGAGCAGCTCACAGAGTGCGCACCCGGAAGCCCAGTGATCAGATGTGCCTGCAGCATACAGTGGATCACATTACTGTTGTGTCTGGGTGATCACATGGTCTTGTACTATGTGATTGCTGTGTCCAATCACAGCAATCATATGGTAAACATAGGAAACCGGATGTAAACAATGGTTCTCTCTGCTGTCATAAAGATCGTCTGTGAGAGCAGAGAGAACAGTTGCTGCAGCCTGTGAGTGTACAGCAGCATGTCACACTGCATGTACACTCTTACAGATTGCAGTGCCAGCCTGCCCCAGAGTACCTTATCCCATACCAGCATCCTGATCAACGCCATATGACATACCAGCATCCTGATCACCACCATATAACATACTAGCATCCTGATCACCGCCATATAACACACCAGCATCCTGATTACCACCATAACCCATACCAGAGTCCTGATCACCACTAGGGATGAGCCGAACACCCCCCTGTTCGGTTTGCACCAGAACATGCGAACAGGAAAAAAGTTCGCTCGAACACGCGAACACCGTTAAAGTCTATGGGACACGAACATGAATATTTAAAAGTGATAATTTTAAAGGCTTATATGCAAGTTATTGTCATAAAAAGTGTTTGGGGACCTGGGTCCTGCCCCAGGGGACAAGGATCAATGCAAAAAAAAGTTTTAAAAACGGCCGTTTTTTCAGGAGCAGTGATTTTAATAATGCTTAAAGTCAAACAATAAAAGTGTAATATCCCTTTAAATTTCGTAGCTGGGGGGTGTCTATAGTATGCCTGTAAAGGGGCGCATGTTTCCTCTGTTTAGAACAGTCTGACAGCAAAATGACATTTCGAAGGATAAAAAGCCATTTAAAACTACCCGCGGCTATTGCATTGCCGACAATACACATAGAAGTTCATTCATAAAAACGGCATGGGAATTCAGGTCTGGTATGGATTTTAAGGGGAACCCCGCGCCAAAAAAGAAGAAAAACGGCCTGGGGTCCCCCCAAAAATCCATACCAGACCCTTATCCGAGCACGCAACCTGGCAGGCCGCAAGCAAGAGGGGGGATGAGAGTGCGGCCCCCCCCTCCTGAACCGTACCAGGCCACATGCCCTCAACATTGGGAGGGTGCTTTGGGGTAGCCCCCCAAAACACCTTGTCCCCATGTTGATGAGGACAAGGGCCTCATCCCCACAACCCTGGCCGGTGGTTGTGGGGGTCTGCGGGCGGGGGGCTTATCGGAATCTGGAAGCCCCCTTTAACAAGGGGACCCCCAGATCCCGGCCCCCCCTGTGTGAAATGGTAAGGGGGTACTTACCCCCACCATTTCACTAAAAAACTGTCAAAAATGATAAAAATGACAAGAGACAGTTTTTGACAATTCCTTTATTTAAATGCTTCTTCTTTCTTCTTTCTTCCTTCATCTTCTTCTGGTTCTTCTGGCTCTTCTGGTTCTTCCTCCGGCGTTCTCGTCCAGCATCCCGCTGGCATGGAGGGAGGCCACCCGGTGACCCTGCCCCCCTCTGACGCACGGTGACTTGACAGGGACTTCCCTGTGACGTCACGGGGAATGCCACAGGGAAGTCCCGTCATGTCCCGTGCGTCAGAGGGGGCGGGGTCACCAGGTGGCCCCGCCCCCCGTTATTTAAGAACCGTCAGATGAGGAGACGCCGTCACACAGCGGGAGCCTCCCTCCATGCCAGCAAGGGTGAGGAGCGGCCCGGAGAAGAAAATGAAGAAGAGAAGAAGAAAGAAGAGAAGAGGATGAAGAAGAAGATGAAGAGAAGAGCGGGAGCCTCCCCTCATGCCATGGGTGCGGAGCGGCCCGAGGAGAAGAAGATAGAAGACGCCGCGGAGGAGATGCTGGACGAGAACGCCGGAGGAAGAACCAGAAGAGCCAGAAGAACCAGAAGAAGATGAAGGAAGAAAGAAGAAGCATTTAAATAAAGGAATTGTCAAAAACTGTCTCTTGTCATTTTTAACATTTTTGACAGTTTTTTAGTGAAATGGTAGGGGTAAGTACCCCCTTACCATTTCCCACAGGGGGGGCCGGGATCTGGGGGTCCCCTTGTTAAAGGGGGCTTCCAGATTCCGATAAGCCCCCCGCCCGCAGACCCCCACAACCACCGGCCAGGGTTGTGGGGATGAGGCCCTTGTCCTCATCAACATGGGGACAAGGTGTTTTGGGGGGCTACCCCAAAGCACCCTCCCAATGTTGAGGGCATGTGGCCTGGTACGGTTCAGGAGGGGGGGGCGCACTCTCGTCCCCCCCTCTTTCCCTGCGGCCTGCCAGGTTGCGTGCTCGGATAAGGGTCTGGTATGGATTCTTGGGGGGACCCCATGCCGTTTTTTTTTTTTGGCGCAGGGTTCCCCTTAAAATCCATACCAGACCTGAAGGGTCTGGTATGGAATATAGGGGGAACCCCACATCTTTTTTTTTTTTTTTTCAATTTTGGTTCGGGGTTGCCCTGTGGGGAATTCCCATGCCGTTTTTATCAATGAACTTCTATGTGTATTGTCGGCAATGCAATAGCCGCGGGTAGTTTTAAATGGCTTTTTTTCCTTCGAAATGTCATTTTGCTGTCAGACTCTTTTAAACACGGGAAACATGCGCCCCTTTACAGGAATACTATAGACACCCCCCAGGTACGAAATTTAAAGGGATATTACACTTTTATTGTTTGACTTTAAGCATTATTAAAATCACTGCTCCTGAAAAAACGGCCATTTTTAAAACTTTTTTTTGCATTGATCCATGTCCCCTGGGGCAGGACCCAGGTCCCCAAACACTTTTTATGACAATAACTTGCATATAAGCCTTTAAAATTAGCACTTTTGATTTCTCCCATAGACTTTTAAAGGGTGTTCCGCGGCATTCGAATTTGCCGCAAACACCCCAAATTGTTTGGCGAACTTGCGAACAGCCAATGTTCGAGTCGAACATGAGTTCGACTCGAACTCGAAGTTCATCCCTAATCACCACCATACACCATACCAGTGCCCTGATCACGCCATAACTCATACCAACATCTTGATCACCGCCATACCCTATACCAGCATCCTGATGACTGTCGTACCAGTGTCCTGATCACTACCATATCAGTACCAGTGTTAACAGAGCCAGTGTCTCCAATTGTTTCCACTGTCCTGGTTTTCCAGGGCCTCCACAAATGTGATAGTCACACAATACAACAAGTACACAGGTTTAACTGGATGGACTAGTCTTTATTCAACCTTACCAACTATGACAATGTAAAATGCTTGCGCACAAATGTGAACGCACACACTGGTCCCGCACAGATGTGTAAATGGTGATCGCACCACACATATGAGGTATCTGGTAACGTCAGAATGAGTGCAATCATTCTAGCTCCAAACCTCATGTGTTACCCTAAACTGGTAACCTGTAAAGTAAAGCCAAAGTAATGCCACATGTTGTGAACTGAAACCCAGGGTGCTGCACAGCTCGTCTGTGAGATTCAGTAACATGCAAAAAATGAAATATTGTTGCACTTCTTGGTATCTTTATTGAAGCATTAAAATCTCATCACAGGTATGCCAGGAGCATAATATAATACTGCAGCAATATTCTGAATTTGTGCATCTTAAGACATTTAAAGTGTCGCCTATGGGGATTTTTAGGTACCGTAGTTTGGCGCCATTCCACGGGAGGGTGCGATTTTAAAGCATACCATATTTGGTATCTATTTACTCAGTGTAACACCATCTTTTATATGTTACTAATACATTGGGTATTATATTGTGTTTTTGTGCTTTAAAATTAGTGTTTTTTTTCCCCAAAAATGTGTGTTTGAAAAATCACAGCACAAATACCATGTGACATAAAAATATGCAATACCCACCATTTTATTCTCTAGGGCCTCTGCTTCAAAAATATATAATGTTCGGGGATTCTAAGTAGTTTTCTAGCAAAACATTATGTTTATACATGTAAGAGAAAAATGTCAGAATTGACCCAGATTGGACGTGGTTAAGGTGCTTCTTGGATGTTGGGCCCCACTGTGTGGCTAGGCTGTCAAAAATTCTCACACATGTGCTATCCACTTACTCAGCAGGTGTAGCAGAATGTGTTTTGGAGCGCAAATCTAAGTATGCCAATGCTTTGTATTAGAATGATCAAAAAATTAAGTCTTCAAAAGACTCCATATGCCTTTTAAATACTTTGGGGTGTTTACTCTCCAAAATGGGGTAATTTCGTGGGTGTTTCCACTGTCCTAGTGTTCCAGGTCCTCCAAAAATGTGATAGTAGTCAGGAAATTAGAATTTTTGCCCCTAGAAAGCCGAGACTTCTTGGATTTTGGACCCCTCTGTGTGACCCCTATGCTGTAAAAAAGTCTCATACATGTGGTAGCATCACACACACAGGAGAAGTAGCAAAATGTGTTTGGGGGGGGGGGATTTCTAAGTATGTCCGTGCTGTTTCTTAGAAATATCTTATTAATTGACAGCTTTGTTTCCAAAAAAATGATTTTATTTTTCTTTCCTACATCTTCTAAAAACTTGTGGCAAAAAATTACATTATTAAAAGACTAATTTATTTACTAAAACTTCATGATGCAAAATCTGGTGCAGCTCTGCATAGAAACCAGTCAGCTTCCAGGTTTTATTGCCAAAGCTTAATTGAACAAGCTGAAGTTAGAAGCTGTGCTATGCACAGCTGCACCAGATTCTGAGTGTTCCTGTTTTAGTAAATCTCTTCCATTATGTCTTTCAGAAAATACCTTGGAGTGTACGCTTTTCAAAATGGGGCCATTTTGTGAGTGTTTCCACTGTCCTTGTGCTCCAGGGCCTCCAAAACTGTGATACGTAGTAGAGTTGGGTGAACAGTTCGAGCTGGGCAAAAGTTCGGCCGAAAATTGCCTGTGCAGTGAACACCCGAATTTGCGGGATGTAAAGCGGGATGTTCGTCGAACGCCCACACTGCACTGAGCAGTGCATGCTAGGGCCCTAATTGGATGAAGTGATGCACCTGACTGTTGACCAGGTGCAAGGCTTTGCCAAATCAGGGCACAGAGCACAGTCATTTCCATGATTGGACAAATTCATGATGACTATGCCCAATCATGGGTCAGTGCTCATAGTCCCACCCCATACTATAAAAGGTTCCTTCCCATAGGAACCTTTTGCAGTGTGTTGTTGAAGTGGAGATAGAGCAGCTACTAGTGAGTTAGTGTGTTTTTGTGACTGAGTGTAGAGTGTCAGTGTAGTTTAAAGCCTTGTACACACGTTCAGATTTTCCGACGGGAAATGTGTGATGTCAGGCTTTTGGCGGAAAATCCGACCATTTGTACGCTCCATCGGACAATTGTTGTCGGATTTTCCACGGACAAATGTTGGATGGCAGGTTTTTAAATTGTCTGCGGACAAATGTCTGTTGTCGGATTTTCCGAGCATGTGTACACAAGTCCATCGGACAAAAGTCCAAAGTATAAACACGCATGCTTGGAAGCAAGGACGAGCCAGAAGCGGTCGATTTTGTAAACTAGTGCTTGTAATGGAGAATTAACAATCGTGACGTGGCAAATTATGAAATCTAGAAATGCAGCGTACGTTCTCTTCTTCTTTAATGGGATAATGAAGCTGCTTTGCTGATGATACTGATGGAGTTATTGCAAACACATTTTCAAAGGCTTTTTTTCTAGTGATATCAAGAATAATATTATTATCCTTTTTTTGGGGGGCAAGTTACTACAACACCATTATCCCGTAGTTTTTAAGATCAAAGATACAACTATGTTGGTGTTCCTTGTCAATTTTACATTTTATTTTTTTAAATGTAACTGCCTACTCCCAAACTGTCATTTGAAGTAAAACACATAGCCAAGTATTATTCTCCACAATTTTTTTATTGTGCATTAAAAAAAGAAAACAAATACAATTAGTAGTATATAGAAAATATACCAAATCAAATTATTATTATTCAACCAAAAAATAAAATAAAAGCCTCATGCATGTGTCCTGCTTCTTAATATAGGGGGTCAGCAATGCCAAGAGTTGGTGAAAGCAGGGGTCCGTCATCCGGAGAGAATTCCGAAAATCATCTGGATTATTCTCCTGGAGCACCCGCAGCAAAGGCATATGACATAATTGGTCATGATTAATAAAGCAAGCAATTTTTGGTCCAAGAAATCCTCCTCCTCCAAGGACAATAATAGCAATAACTCCAAGGCCAATAATAAATAACACGTTATCTACTCCGATTCTGCAACATGTCTGGTTGACGAACGGCCGTTCAGAAACGAACTGAAAAGCACAAAATGAAAAGCGTGAAATGAAAAGTGCAAATAAACACTCACCAAACTTTTACTAACATGAAATTAGCAGAAGGAGCCCAAAGGGTGGCACCAAAGAGCTGGAAAACCACATAGTACGTCACTACGTTTGTGTTTGTTGGCCGTCAATTCCTTGCCGTTTGTATGCAAGTAGGGATGAGCTTCGTGTTTGAGTCGAACCCATGTTCGACTCGAACATCGTCTGTTCGCCCGTTCGCCGAATTGCGAACGATATGGGCCGTTCGCGCCAAATTCATGTGGCGCGTCACGGCCCATAATTCACTGCGGCATTGCAGTGCATTGCTGGCTGATGATTGGCCAAGCATGCACTATGACCCGCATGCTTGGCCAATCACAGCGCCATCTGAACAGAGAGCCGTAATTGGCCAAAGCCAAGGAGGCTTTGGCCAATTATGGCTCAGGGGATTTAGTACACGCCCCACACTATATAAGGCCGCCTACACGGCGGCCCTGTGTAGTGTGTGTTCCGGCATTCATAGATAGAGAGAGAGAGACAGACAGTGTCATTTGATTTGAGTTAGATAGATTAGATTGTTATTCCTGGGGGACATGGGGCCATCGATAGTAAAGGCAATGCAGCTGGTGGAATGGTTTGGGAGAGTATCGGGGCTAATAGTCAATTGGGAGAAATCTTCACTCCTCCCGCTTGACTCGACCAACGTCTCTCTCCCTCAGGTGGTACCTTGTCTCAGGGTGGTGGAGAAGTTTAAATACTTGGGTATAGTGGTGACCAATAACCCAACGCAGTATATTAAAAATAATCTAGCTCCGCTGTTAGAAAAGTTTAGAAGGAAGAAAGACATCTGGTCTCGGCTTCCCCTATCTATGGCGGGGCGTATAAATCTGATTAAGATGATTTGGATGCCTCAACTAATGTACATATTACATAACTCACCGATTTGGATAGGGAGGGACTGGTTCTTAAAAATAAACTCTATCTTTCGTGAGTTAATATGGAGAAAGGGCCAGGCCAGGATTAGTCTCCAGACCTTGCAACGCCCCAACAGGGAGGGGGGATTGGCGGTGCCCCACCCATACAGGTACTTCTTGGCGGCCCAGCTGCAACACCTGGGTGGGTGTGAACGTGGGGGGGAGGTGGATTCCAGTGTAAAAATCATGTTGTTGGGGAGCCCGCATAAATCCTTGGTAGGGGCATTGGAAGCTGGATCATTAGGATGCTCATCTCCAACAAACAAACTGGTTATAAAAGTCTGGCGGTCAGTAAAGATCGAAATGGGATATAAGGGGGTTACGGAGTTCGCACCTATATGGCAGAATAGGCAGCTACAAGAAATGCAGGCGATAGGAGTAAACAGGATGTGGGAAAGGGCGGGAATAACTAGGCTGGCACAAATATACGTTGGCAATATACTAAAATCCTTTGCGGACCTGAGACGGGAGTTTGGAATCCCCAAGGAATCATTTTACTTTTATCTCCAGATCAGGCACGCATTAAACAAGCAATTTAAGACTAACGCACTGGAATGGTGTAGTGCATCACTTCTTAATAAGGTGGTAAGGGTACATAGCCTTAAGGGGCTAATATCGGGAATTTATGACCAACTAACGACCAGGGCAACTAGTCTAGCCCCACTCTCGCGCGCAAGAGAGGGGTGGGAGGCCGATGTGGGGGAGTTGAGCGATGATCAATGGAGGAGAATATTGGAGCTTGGTCCACTGGTGTCCCTCTCTCTCCGTCGCAGCGGGCGTCGCACCTCTTGCTTGTGCACAGAGCCTATTACACCCCCAAGAGGCTGCATAGAATTGGTCGTAGACCAGACGACAAATGCCCCAGATGTTTAGATACGGGCGATCTTATACACATTATGTGGAGATGCCCGAAGCTAGTTAGGTACTGGACCGAGATCCTAAACATCATAGAGGCTAGGCTTGGGATAAGGCTGGAGCTCAAGGCTAAGGTTTGTGTCCTGGGGCTAACTAAAGAGGATATGGGGGAAGGCCACACAGGAATAGCAATTGTACGATGCTTATACCAGGCCAGGAAACTGATCGCAAAAGCATGGTTATCAACAACGCCCCCTACCCCTGAAGAATGGGTTAGTACAATGAACGCACTAGTGGGAATAGAAAGGACTATTTATATTAGAAGGGGAAGCTATGGGAAGTTCATAGGGATCTGGGGTATGTGGTGTCAGGGAGAGAATAGGGAAATATAAAATTGTAATGAGGAAAGGAAGATTTGTACGAGGGAACCGATATTAGGGAATAAGTAGTGTGCACAGTATTCTTATTGGGGTATTAAGTCTTACCAAGCTTAGGATACGACTATTTTAATATAAGCAACTGGTGGGGAGGAGGGAGGGTGAATAGGGGAACAGGGGAGGGGGGAGGGATTAACGGAAAAAGGAAGGGTAAGATACTTTTGTTATTGATGGTGATATGGGGAAACATATATTGTAATATGTGTTTTTTGTTCTTTACACTGGTTACGATGAACAATGTATAAGTTGAAAACCCAATAAAAAGGATATGATTAAAAAAAAGATAGATTAGGCAGAACAGTCAGTCAGTTAGCTGCACTTACAGTGTATTGTGTATATATATATATGCATCCCAGCTGTTGCATATATATATATACACAGTATTCAGTTTAGCTAGATCCATTCCTGTTATCTTCTTACTGACAGGCAGGCTTGTCTTGTTACAGTATTTACAGCTACCTAAAGAAAATTGCTGGTGTTCTTTTTATCCTATTAGTACCACAGTCAGGCAGCTAGACTATTTACAGTTAGTGCAGTGCGTCCTGCTCACAGTGTTCAGCTAATACTACAAGTTAGTGGGGTGCGTCCTGCTCACAGTGTTCAGCTAAACCTACAAGTTAGTGGGGTGCGTCCTGCTCACAGTGTTAAGCTAAATCTACAAGTTAGTGTGGTGCGTCCAAATCACAGTGTTCAGCTAAACCTACAAGTTAGTGCGGTGCGTCCTGCTCACAGCGTTCAGCTAAAACTACAAGTTAGTGCGGTGCGTCCAACTCACAGTGTTCAGCTAAACCTAGAAGTTAGTGCGGTGCGTCCTGCTCACAGTGTTCAGCTAAAACTACAAGTTAGTGCTGTGCGTCCTGCTAACAGTGTTCAGCTAAACCTACAAGTTAGTGTAGTGAGACCTCTGCACAGTGTTCATCTAAAGCTACAAGTTAGTGCAGTGCATCCTGCTCACAGTGTTCAGCTAGATCTGTTCCTGTTATCTTCTTACTGACAGGCAGGCTTGTCTTGTTACAGTATTTACAGCTACCTGAAGAAAATTTCTGGTGTTCTTTTGATCCTATTAGTACCACAGTCAGGCAGCTAGACTATTTACAGTTAGTGCAGTGCATCCTGCTCACAGTGTTCAGCTAAACCTACAAGTTAGTGGGGTGCATCCTGCTCACAGTGTTCAGCTAAACCTACAAGTTAGTGTGGTGCGTCCACCTCACAGTGTTCAGCTAAACCTACAAGTTAGTGCGGTGCGTCCGGCTCACAGTGTTCAGCTAAAACTACAAGTTAGTGCGGTGCGTCCACCTCACAGTGTTCAGCTAAACCTACAAGTTAGTGCGGTGCGTCCTGCTCACAGTGTTCAGCTAAAACTACAAGTTAGTGCTGTGCGTCCTGCTCAGTGTTCAGCTAAACCTACAAGTTAGTGTAGTGAGACCTCCACACAGTGTTCGTCTAAAGCTACAAGTTAGTGCAGTGCGTCCTGCTCACAGTGTTCAGCTAGATCCGTTCCTGTTATCTTCTTAGTGACAGGCAGGCTTGTGTTGTTACAGTATTTACAGCTACCTGAAGAAAATTGCTGGTGTTCTTTTGATCCTATTAGTACCACAGTCAGGCAACTAGACTATTTACAGTTAGTGCAGTGCGTCCACCTCAGTGTTCAGCTAAACCTAGAAGTTAGTGTGGTGCGTCCTGCTCACAGTGTTCAGCTAAAACTACAAGTTAGTGCTGTGCGTCCTGCTAACAGTGTTCAGCTAAACCTACAAGTTAGTGTAGTGAGACCTCTGCACAGTGTTCATCTAAAGCTACAAGTTAGTGCAGTGCATCCTGCTCACAGTGTTCAGCTAGATCCGTTCCTGTTATCTTCTTACTGACAGGCAGGCTTGTCTTGTTACAATATTTACAGCTACCTGAAGAAAATTGCTGGTGTTCTTTTGATCCTATTAGTACCACAGTCAGGCAGCTAGACTATTTACAGTTAGTGCAGTGCGTCCTGCTCACAGTGTTCAGCTAAAACTACAAGTTAGTGGGGTGCGTCCTGCTCACAGTGTTCAGCTAAACCTACAAGTTAGTGGGGTGCATCCTGCTCACAGTGTTCAGCTAAACCTACAAGTTAGTGTGGTGCGTCCACCTCACAGTGTTCAGCTAAACCTACAAGTTAGTGCGGTGCGTCCTGCTCACAGTGTTGAGCTAAAACTACAAGTTAGTGTGGTGCGTCCACCTCACAGTGTTCAGCTAAACCTACAAGTTAGTGCGGTGCGTCCTGCTCACAGTGTTCAGCTAAAACTACAAGTTAGTGCTGTGCATCCTGCTCAGTGTTCAGCTAAACCTACAAGTTAGTGTAGTGAGACCTCCAAACAGTGTTCGTCTAAAGCTACAAGTTAGTGCAGTGCGTCCTGCTCACAGTGTTCAGCTAGATCCGTTACTGTTATCTTCTTAGTGACAGGCAGGCTTGTCTTGTTACAGTATTTACAGCTACCTGAAGAAAATTGCTGGTGTTCTTTTGATCCTATTAGTACCACAGTCAGGCAGCTAGACTATTTACAGTTAGTGCAGTGCGTCCTGCTCACAGTGTTCAGCTAAAACTACAAGTTAGTGGGGTGCGTCCTGCTCACAGTGTTCAGCTAAACCTACAAGTTAGTGGGGTGCGTCCTGCTCACAGTGTTCAGCTAAACCTACAAGTTAGTGTGGTGCGTCAACCTCAAAGTGTTCAGCTAAACCTACAAGTTAGTGCATTGCGTCCTGCTCAGTGTTCAGCTAAACCTAGAAGTTAGTGTGGTGCGTCAACCTCACAGTGTTCAGCTAAACCTACAATTAGTGCGCTGCATCCTGCTCACAGTGTTCAGCTAAAACTACAAGTTAGTGCTGTGCGTCCTGCTCACAGTGTTCAGCTAAAACTACAAGTTAGTGTGGTGCGTCCACCTCACAGTGTTCAGCTAAACCTAGAAGTTAGTGCGGTGCGTCCTGCTCACAGTGTTCAGCTAAAACTACAATTTAGTGCTGTGCGTCCTGCTCACAGTATTCAGCTAAAACTACAAGTTAGTGCGGTGCGTCCACCTCACAGTGTTCAGCTAAACCTACAATTTAGTGCTGTGCGTCCTGCTCACAGTGTTCAGCTAAAACTACAAGTTAGTGCGGTGCGTCCACCTCACAGTGTTCAGCTAAACCTACAAGTTAGTGCGGTGCGTCCTGCTCACAGTGTTCAGCTAAAACTACAAGTTAATGCTGTGCGTCCTCCTCACAGTGTTCAGCTAAACCTACAAGTTAGTGTAGTGAGACCTCTGCACAGTGTTCATCTAAAGCTACAAGTTAGTACAGTGCGTCCAGCTCACAGTGTTCAGCTAGATCCGTTCCTGTTATCTTCTTACTGACAGGCAGGCTTGTCTTGTTACAGTATTTACAGCTACCTGAAGAAAATTGCTGGTGTTCTTTTGATCCTATTAGTACCACAGTCAGGCAGCTAGACTATTTACAGTTAGTGCAGTGCGTCCTGCTCACAGTGTTCAGCTAAAACTACAAGTTAGTGGGGTGCGTCCTGCTCACAGTGTTCAGCTAAACCTACAAGTTAGTGCGGTGCGTCCTGCTCACAGTGTTCAGCTAAACTTACAAGTTAGTGTGGTGCGTCCACCTCACAGTGTTCAGCTAAACCTACAAGTTAGTGCGGTGCGTCCTGCTCACAGTGTTGAGATAAAACTACAAGTTAGTGCGGTGCGTCCTGCTCACAGTGTTCAGTTAAACCTAGAAGTTAGTGTGGTGCGTCCTGCTCACAGTGTTCAGCTAAAACTACAAGTTAGTGCTGTGCGTCCTGCTCACAGTGTTCAGCTAAAACTACAAGTTAGTGTGGTGCATCCACCTCACAGTGTTCAGCTAAACCTACAAGTTAGTGCGGTGCGTCCTGCTCACAGTGTTCAGATAAAACTACAAGTTAGTGCGGTGCGTCCACCTCACAGTGTTCAGCTAAACCTACAAGTTAGTGAGGTGCGTCCTGCTCACAGTGTTCAGCTAAAACTACAAGTTAGTGCTGTGCGTCCTGCTCCCAGTGTTCAGCTAAACCTACAAGTTAGTGTAGTGAGACCTCTGCACAGTGTTCATCTAAAGCTAAAAGTTAGTGCAGTGCGTCCTGCTCACATTGTTCAGCTAAATTTACAAGTTAGTGTGGTGCGTCCACCTCACAGTGTTCAGCTAAACCTACAAGTTAGTGTGGTGCGTCCTGCTCACAGTGTTCAGCTAAAACTACAAGTTAGTGCTGTGCGTCCTGCTCACAGTGTTCAGCTAAAACTACAATTTAGTGTGGTGCGTCCACCTCACAGTGTTCAGCTAAACCTACAAGTTAGTGCGGTGCGTCCTGTTCACAGTGTTCAGCTAAAACTACAAGTTAGTGCTGTGCGTCCTGCTCACAGTGTTCAGCTAAAACTACAAGTTAGTGCGGTGCGTCCACGTCAGTGTTCAGCTAAACCTACAAGTTAGTGCGGTGCGTCCTGCTCACAGTGTTCAGCTAAAACTACAAGTTAGTGTAGTGAGACCTCTGCACAGTGTTCATCTAAAGCTACAAGTTAGTGCAGTATGTCCTGCTCACAGTGGTCAGCTAAAACTACAAGTTAGTGTGGTGCGTCCACCTCACAGTGTTCAGCTAAACCTACAAGTTAGTGTGGTGCGTCCTCCTCACAGTGTCCAGCTAAACCTACAAGTTATTTTTTTGCGAGCTCTGCACAGTGTTCAGCTAAAGCTACCTGTAGAAGGTTGGTGGTGTTCTCATACTACAGGCAGGCAGTTGATTTTGCTAGCTTCAGTATCAGTATATATATATATATATATATATCCCAGCTTAGTGCAGCTACAGGCCATTAGTATGTCTGGAAGGCCAAGAAGGAGAGGCAGACAGTCACAAGCCAATAAGAGAGGGCAAGCAGGCTCTGTGTCTAGTGCTCGTCATGGAGACGGTGCATCCTCATCAGCATGTGGCCGTGGGACATGCTTGGCCTTTTTTTCGGCAGCTGGCCATGTTGAGCCGCCACATGCGGAAGACTTGGTCGAGTGGATGACCAAGCCGTCCTCATCCTCCTCATCCTCTCTCACCCATGCCCAGGGTACTTTGTCTGGCAAAGCAGCGGCCTCTTCCCTTGGCTCATCAGTGACTCCTTCCCTAGCCCCACCATGTCCTCCTGAGGAGTCCCTCGAACTGTTTGACCACAGTGTTGGGTACATGCTCCAGGAGGATGCCCAGCGTTTGGAAGGCTCTGATGATGATACTGAGCTCGATGAAGGCAATAACGTGAGCACGGACAGAGGGGGTGCCCAAGAAGGACAGCAATCTGGCAGTCATGCTCCCCCTGCTGCAGCATACTGCCAGGTTTGCTCCAGTGATGAGGAGGGAGGGGATGATGAGGTCACTGACTCAACGTGGGTGCCTGATAGGAGAGAAGAGGAGGAGGAGGCGGCACATCACCAACGAGGCAGGATGCCCTCCAGGGGCCAGCTTAAGCGCAGCACATTGACTGCATCACACCCCAAAGCTCCACATGTGCAGGGCGCTGCAGTGTCTGCGCGTTATTCAAAAAGTTCTTTGGTGTGGGCCTTTTTTTGAGACAAGTGCATCAGATCGCACCGCTGCTATTTGCAACATATGTCTCAAGCGTATCTCGCGTGGCCAAAACATCTCCCGCTTGGGTACCGAATATGTTGACCTGCCATGCAGTTCGTTGGCAAGCGTATCTAAAAGACCCACACCAAAGAACAAAGAGGACCTCTCCTTGCTCCTCATCAGCTGAGATCTCCAACCCCACTATACCTTCAGTCCTCTCTGAGGCCTGCACTGAGAGGAATGAAGGTGTAGAATTAGGTGTGTCACAGCCAAGTACTTGTGGGCAATCTGCTTTTGGTACACCGACGTCAGATTGTACCAGGCAAATTTCCCTGCCCCAGCTGCTGCACCGCCGAAAGAAGTTTGCTCCCAGCCATCCACATGCGCAGCGGTTGAATGCTACCTTGGCAAAATTACTAGCACTTCAACTGCTGACTTTTCAGTTGGTAGACTCTGCCCCCTTCCGTGAGTTTGTGGAATGTGCGGTTCCTCAGTGGCAGGTACCCAAACGCCACTTTTTCTCACGGAAGGCGATGCCGGCTCTCTACCGGCATGTGGAAGGCAATGTTCATGCCTCGCTGGACAGGGCGGTCAGCGGTAAGGTGCATATTACCGCTGACTCATGGTCCAGCAGGCATGGACAGGGACGTTACCTAAGGTTCACGGCGCATTGGGTGACTCTGCTGGCAGCTGGGAAGGATGCAGGACGAGGTGCAGTAGTGTTGGAGGTTGTTCCGCCACCACGCCTCCAAAATGCTAATGATTGTGACACACCTCTCTCCTCCACCCCCTCCTCTTCTTCTTCCTCCATGGCCTCTTCCTGTGCTTTGTCCTCGGAACCAGCGGTGCTCCGTAGCCGTTCAAGGGGCTACGCAAGTACGCAGGCCAAAAGATGCCATGTGGTGCTTGAGCTGGTGTGCTTGGGGGACAGGAGTCACACTGGGGCAGAGGTTCTGTCAGCTCTGCAGGGGCAGGTTCAGAGGTGGTTGACGCCACGCCAACTTAAGGCAGGAATGGTGGTTTGCGACAATGGCACCAACCTCCTCTCTGCCCTCCGACAGGGACAAATGACCCATGTGCCCTGTTTGGCTCACGTCCTTAACTTGGTGGTGCAGCGGTTATTGGGCAGGTACCCGGGCTTACAGGATGTCCTGTGGCAGGCCAGGAAAGTCTGTGTGCATTTCCACCGGTCATATAATGCCAGTGCTCGGCTGGCGGACCTCCAAAAGGAGTTTAACCTGCCCAAGAACCGCCTAATCTGTGACATGCCCACCCAGTGGAACTCAACGTTGGCCATGCTGCAGCGGCTGCACGCGCAGCAGAGGGCCATCAATGAGTACCTGTGCGACTATGGCACCAGGACAGGGTCAGGGGAGCTTGTTTTTTTTTCCCCACGCCAGTGGGCCATGATCAGGGATGCATGTACTGTCCTGTCACCATTTGAGGAGGCCACGAGGATGGTGAGCAGTGACAGTGCATGCATCAGTGACACTGTCCCCCTTGTCCACCTGTTGGAGCACACGCTGCGTGGAATAATGGACAGGGCACTTGAGGCAGAACAGAGGCAGAAAGAGGAGGACTTCCTTAGCTCTCAAGGCACCCTTTATCCAGACAGTGTTCCTGCGTGCCTGTCGATCACAGAGGAAGAGGACGAGGAGGATGAGGAGGAAGATTGTGTCAGTATGGAGGTGGAGCCTGGCACTCAGCATCAGCAGCAGTCTTTAAGGGATCAGTCCCAAGAAACACATGGACTTGTACGTGGCTGGGAGGAGGTGCCTGCGGACCATGTCCTCCTTAGTGACTCAGAGGACTCCGGACCGAATGCCTCAGCAAACCTACGCTTCATGGCCTCCCTGATCCTGCAAAGCCTGCGTAAGAATCCTCGTGTTCGTGGTATCAAGGAGAAGGACCAATATTGGCTGGCAACCCTCCTTGATCCACATTACAAGGGTAAGGTTGCAGACCTTATCTTGCCATCGCAGAGGGAGCAGAGGATGAAACATCTTCGGGAGGCCTTGCAGAAAGGTCTGTGCAACGCGTTCCCAGAGACTGGGAGGTTACAAACTCCTGTTTCTGGACAACTGGCTTCGGTCAGTCAAAGAAAGAGCGGTGGAGAAGGTGGCCATCTGACCGATGCGTTTAGACAATTTTTTGGTCCGCAGCCCCAAGGTATGATCGGTTCCAGCAACCATCGCCAGCGTCTGTTTTACATGGTGCAGGAATACCTAGGGGCAAGATCTGACTTGGACACCTTTCCCACCGAAAATCCTCTGGGTTACTGGGTCTTGAGGATGGATCACTGGCCAGAGCTTGCACAGTATGCAATTGAGCTACTGGCCTGTCCTGCATCCAGCGTTCTTTCGGAACGCACATTCAGTGCTGCTGGAGGCTTTGTAACCGATCACAGGGTGCGTCTGTCCACTGACTCGGTCGATCGACTGACCTTCATAAAAATGAATCAGTCTTGGATCACCACCAGCAACCAAGCACCTGATGCTGATGTAACCGAATAATTTTTTTGTGAAATCTCAGATCCCTTCAAAGACTGCCTATGCTGATGCTGAGTGACTATCCCTGAGTAATTATCCTCTTCCTCCTCAATGATCACGCTGATAGCTTGTAAGAACATTTTTGGTTCTGGGCGCCACAACCAGTGCCTAAGGCCCAATTTTTCAGCCCCTGTTTAACAGGGGCGTGTAATTACAATTTTTGTTGCAATACTTTGCAGCAGGGCTCGTTTCTGCGTTACAACTAGAGTATCTGTGAGGGGTTGCAGTGTTGTGGCACCAGCACCAGTGCCTAAGGCCCAATTTTTCAGCCCCTGTTTAACAGGGGCGTGTAATTACAATTTTTGTTGCAATACTTTGCAGCAGGGCTCGTGTCTACGTTACAACTAGAGTATTTGTGAGGGGTTGCAGTGTTGTGGCACCAGCACCAGTGCCTAAGGCCTAATTTTTCAGCCCCTGTTCAACAGGGGCATGTAATTACAATTCTTGATCTAAGATTTCACAGCAGGGCCCATTTCTGCACCCACCAAGAGCGAGTGAGGACTTACAGTGTTGTGGCACCACCACCACCACCACCACCACCAAAGGCCCAATTTTTCTGCTCTTGTTCAACAGGGGCATGTAATTACAATTCTTGATCTAATATTTCACAGCAGCGCCCATTTCGGCACCCACCAAGAGCGAGTGAGGACTTATAGTGTTGTGGCACCAGCTCCACCACCACCACCACCAAAGGCCCAATTTTTCTGCCCTTGTTCAACAGGGGCATGTAATTACAATTCTTGATCTAATATTTCACAGCAGGGCCCATTTCTGCACCCACCAAGAGCGAGTGAGGACTTACAGTGTTGTGGCACCAGCACCACCACCACCACCACCAAAGGCCCAATTTTTCTGCCCCTGTTCAACAGGGGCATGTAATTACAATTCTTGATCTAATATTTCACAGCAGGGCCCTGTGAGGGCTTACAGTGTTGTGGCCACAACAACACCTAAGGCCCAAATTTCTGCTGAGTATATAGGGCAGGCCCCTACTTTCAAACATCTAACTTACAAACGACTCCTACTTGCAAACGGAAGGAGACAACAGGAAGTGAGATGAAATCTACCCCTAGGAAGGGAAATTCTCTCCTGTAAGAGTTAATATGGGAAAACGTGTCTCCTCTCCACTGATGCTTTATCACCAATCCTTGTTTCACAAAAACCCCACATTGTCAAAAAACATTTGTCATTGGGACAGAAAGTGAGGTGAAATCTTCTGAAGAGGTGCACAGACAGCAAAACAAATGTCACAGGGGTGATAACCCTTCCCTGTGTTTTCCAAAAAGCTTAAAAATAGATTTTTTGGCTGGGGCTACACTTTAAAAATGTACCCGTTCAAAATTACAAACAGATTCTACTTAACAACAAACCTACAGTCCCTGTCTTGTTTGCACCGCCTGTATACTGCTGTTCAGAGTATATAGGGCCTGGTGGCCCCACACCTTTCCTTATTTTAATTTGGGTGCGGGGTTCCCCTTAATATCCATACAAGACCCAAAGGGCCTGGTAATGGACTGGGGGGTACCCATGCCGTTTGTCTCACTGATTTTCATCCATATTGCCAGGACCCGACATTACATTAAACCCGCAAGCAGTTTTAAATGAGATTTTTTCCTTTAAAAATGACATTTTGTGCAGGGACTGTTCTAAACATGGGAAACACGTGCCACTTTACAGGCATACTATAGACACACCCCAGGTATGATATTTAAAGGAATATTTCACTTTTTTTTTTACTTTAGGCATCATTAAAATCACTGCTCCCGAAAAAACGGGCGTTTTTAAAAGTTTTTTTTGCATTGATACATGTCCCCTGGGGTAGGACCCGGGTCCCCAAACCCTTTTTAGGACAATACCATGCAAATTAGCCTTTAAAATGAGCACTTTTTATTTCAAACGTTCGAGTCCCATAGACGTCAATGGGGTTCAAACGTTCGTGCGAATTTTCGGTCCATTCGCAGGTTCTGGTGCGAACCGAACAGGGGGGTTTTCGGCTCATCCCTATATTTTTCTTTTTCTCTTTTTTTTTTTTAGGTCGCTGCATTTTTTTAATTGTCCTGTGAATGCCCCTTTTTTTTTTAATCGTCAGCCGCATTTTTTCTTTCGGCAATGCTGTTCCACCTTTTTTATTTATTTATGTTTTCTATAGTTTTTACATTTCTGTCGGCGGCAGTCCTCAATTTAAAGTGCAACAAACACCACTCTTCATTGAATAAAGTAGCTCCAAGTACACATTTCCCAGTATCTATTAAATTTGGGTAACCCCCCCCCCCCCATCATGTCTGGGAGGCCAGCAAAGAGAGGCAGTTGTTCCAATGCCACTATGAAGAGGCCAGCAATGTCTGTGTCCACAGGCGAAAGTCGGACGTGGTCCATCCTCAGGCAGGGCACGTTTGTCTCTGTTTAGTGATGTTGCCTGTGTTATCCAGCCAAAGCATGCAGAGGAGGTGGTGGACTGGCTTACTGAACCATCCTCATCCTCTATCAGCTGAGACTAGTGTGCAGTCCACTGCAGCTGCCAAAACTGCTTATTCTGCTTCCTTGTCCACAGCTACTTCTGCCATAGCCCCAGCATCATGCATGGAGGAGTCAGCTGAATTATTTGAACACTGTGTCAGCCACTTGCTTCTTGACTATGCGCAGGCATTACTTGATTCTGATGTTGGTTCTGAGGTTAAGGAAAGGAGTAACATGAGCCTACAGAGAGGGGAGAACACTGATAAACAAGAAATTGGCAGTCATGTTCCCTCAGCCACAGCTTATTACCAAGTTGGCTCCATTGATGATGAGGATGGAGGGGATGATGATGAGGTCATTGACTTTATCCAAAAAAAAAAACAATGTTAATCTTGGCCTGAGTGTATTATAATTTGGCTTTTTCACGTAAGGCTTGCTCACTGTGATGCAAAAATTTGTTATTTCCATCCAAAGTCTACCAAAGAGACACCAGAATTTATCCAAAAATCTCTATCTTGTTCAGAGTGCATTAGGCCTCATGCACACTGGTTGTTAAAATAGCATTATAAAAACGCCAGTAGCTTTACAGTGAGTTTTTTTTCAAAATTTATCAACGTTTTTGCAATAGCGGTTTTAGCGTTTATTAGCATTTTTCCACGTTAGCTTTTTTTGCGTTTTTCTTAACCACTTACCAACCGGCTCACACCGATATACATCAGCAAATTGGCACTGCTTCTCAAATCGCCGTACCCATACGGCGGCTCCTTTAGGAGCCGTAGCAGGCACGATCATGGGCACGAGAGCCAGAACGGGGATTTGTGTGTGTAAACACACAAATCCTTGTTCTGACAGGGGAGGAGAGACAGATTGTCTGTTCCTACTATGTAGGAACAATGATCTGGCTCCTCCTCTAGTCAGTCCCATCCCCTCACAGTTAGAAACACACCTAGGGAACACATTTAACCCCTTGATCGCCCCCTAATGTTAACCCCTTCCCTGACAGTGACATTTACACAGTAATCAGTGCATTTTTATAGCACTGATCGCTGTATAAATGTCAATTGTGCCAAAAAAGCGTCAAAAGTGTCCGATCTGTTCGCCACAATGCCGCAGTCCCGATAAAAATTGCTGGTCGCCCGCCATTACTAGTAAAAAATAAATAAATAATAAAAATGCCATAAAAATGCCATAAATCTATTCCCTATTTTGTGACGCTATAACTTTTGCACCAACCAATCAATATATGCTTTTTTTAATATGTGAAATATGTAGAAGAATACATATCGGCCTAAACTGATGAAGAAATTTGTTTTTAAAAATTTTTTGGGGGGATATTCTTTATAGCAAAAAGTAAAAAATATAGTTGTTTTTTTCAAAATTGTCTGTTTTTTTGTTTATAGCGCAAAAGAATAAAAACCGAAGAGGTGATCAAATATCACCAAAAGAAAGCTCTATTTGTGGGAAAAAAGGACGTAAATTTTATGAAGGTACAATGTCGCATGACAGCGCAATTGTCAGTTAAAGGAAGGGGGGTGAATCCTTTTTTTTTTCAATGGATCAAAAACATTAAACGCTGGTGAGCCGCGTTTTTGAGCATTTATCGGCGTTTATCTGCGTTTTTTGACATTAGAGCATTTTTACAGCTGAAAACAGCTGGAAAACTCCTCTCAGAACCCACTGGTTTTGAAGTTTTTTTTTGTTTATTTTTACAGCCAAAAAACACCCTAGCATAGACATAGGATAACATGATGGGGAGTTTATTGACTGTAGAAAAAAATGTCTGAAGCCAAAAACAGCAGTTATAAAAAAAGTCCAAAAATGTCTAGTGTGCACGAGGCCTTAAATTGTGGCCTCATCATACAAACTGGCTCTCCAAGCCGTTGTTTACAAAATAAAGAAAGCTTGTAGGGAAAATCGATATTAATATAATTTCTTTTCTTTATATATGTCAGTTTTGCTGCAGGCCTGCAGCAGGTTCTATACACGGTACAGATGCACCACTTTACAGACTAAGGAGACCCTACAGGCACTATATTTAAAGGAATTTTTCATTTTTTGTTTCACGTTAAGCATCATTAAAATCACTACTCCTTTAAAAACAATATTTTTTAAACTTTTTTTTGCATTGAGACATGTCCCCCAGGGCAGTACCCTGGCCCCCACACCCTTTTTTGGCCAATAACTTGCATATAAGCCTTCAAAATGGTCACTTTTGATTCTTCAAGTTCGGGTCCCATAGACTTCAATGGGGTTCAGGGTTTGGGTCCAAACTTTTGTGATGTTTGAGAGTTCTGGCGCAAACCGAACCGGGGGTGTTGCGCCCAATTCTAATAGGTAGTCAAGAAATTAGAAGTTATGCCCCTGGAACGCCTAAAGGTGCTCCTTGGATTTCAGACCATTCTATGCATCTAGGCTGTGAAAAAGTCTTAAACATGTGGTATCCCCATACTCAGGAGGCATAATAGAATGTGTTTTGGGGTGTGATTGCAAGTATGCCTATGCTGTGTGTGAGAAATAGCTTGTTAAAATGATAACTTTGTGAAAATACATTTTCTTAAATTTCTTAATTTTCCAAACAACTGTGACAAAAAATTATAATTTCTAAAAACTCACCTTGCCTCTTACTAAATACCTTGGACTGCCTACTTTCCAAAAAGAGTTGATTTGGGCAATATTTGTACTGTCCTGGCATTTTAGGGACTTAAGAAATGAGCAGTCAGTGCATCAGGACTGATCTATTTTTCAATACTAAATACAGTTGTGCTCATAAGTTTACATAACCTGGCAGAATTTATGATTTCTTGGCCGTTTTTCAGAGATGAATGATAACAAAAAAACATTTCTTTCACTCATGGTTAGTGTTTGGCTGAAGACATTTATTATCAATCAACTGTGTTTACTCTTTACCACTTACCGGGCGCTCTCCTATGCCCTCCGCCGATCACCGGAGCCGTCGGTAGCGCGGAGGCGATCGGGTTCTCTCCCTGGCTTGGTATGGATACAAGTGAGGCTAAGATGGCCCCCACCCGTCTCCATACCATAGCAGGACGGAAGCAACGTCAAAACGTCACTTCTGCCCATACGTCTTAAAGGCACATTTTTTTGTTGTCATTTTTTTCAAATGACAAATTTTTTTCTCTTTTATTGCATTTAAGTCCAAATATGAGATCTGAGGACTTTTTGACCCCAGATCTCATATTTAAGAGAATCTGTCATGCTTTTTTCTATTACAAGGTATGTTTACATTCCTTGTAATAGGAATAAAAGTGACCCAATTTAAAAAAAAAAAAGCAGTATAAAAATAAATCAAATCAAATCAAATAAATAAAATTTTTTTTTTAAAGCGCCCCGTCCCGACAAGCTCGCACGCAAAAGCGAACGCATACGTGAGTATCGCCGGCATATGAAAACGGTGGTCAACCACACGTGAGGTATCGCCGTGATTGTTAGAATGAGAGCAATAATTTTAGCCCTAGACCTCCTCTGTAACTCAAAACCTGTAGAAATTTTTAGACGTCACCTATGGTGATTTTTAAGGGTAAAAGTTTGACACCATTCCACGAGCGGGCAAAATTTTGAAGCATGACATGTTGGGTATCAATTTACTTGGCGTAACATCTTTCACAATATAAAAAATATTGGGCTAACCTTACTGTTTTCTTATTTTTTTATTCAAAAAAGTGAATTTTTTCCAAAAAAAGTGCACTTGTAAGACCACTGCGCAAATACGGTGTGACAAAAAGTATTGCAATGACCGCCATTTTATTCTCTAGGGTGTTAGAAAAGAAATGTATAATGTTTGGGGGTTCTAAGTAATTTTCTAGCAAAAAAAAACATGTATTTAACTTGTAAATAGGGATGAGCCGAACACTCCCCGGTTCGGTTCGCACCAGAAGCTCCGAACGGACCGAAAATTTGCGCGAACTTTAGAACCCCATTGAAGTCTATGGGACTCGAACGTTCGTAATCAAAAGTGCTAAATTTAAAGGCTAATTTGCATGGTATTGTCCTAAAAAGGGTTTGGGGACCTGCAATGTATCATTGCAAAAATGATATACCGTTTTTTCGGGAGCAGTGATTTTAATGATGCTTAAAGTGAACAAAAAAAAAAAGTGAAATATTCCTTTAAATATCGTACCTGGGGGGTGTCTATAGTATGCCTGTAAAGTGGTGAGCCATTCCCATGCTTAGAACAGTCCCTGCACAAAATTACATTTTTAAAGGTAAAAAAGTCATTTAAAACTGCTTGCGGCTTTAATGTAATGTCGGGTCCTGGCAATATGGATGAAAATCAGTGAGACAAACGGCATGGGTACCCCCCCAGTCCATTACCAGGCCCTTTGGGTCTTGTATGGATATTAAAGGGAACCCCACACCCAAATTAAAAAAAGGAAAGGCGTGGGGCCCCCAGGCCCTATATACTGTGAACAGCAGTATACAGGCGGTGCAAACAAGACAGGGACTGTAGGTTTGTTGTTAAGTAGAATCTGTTTGTAATTTTGAACTGGTACATTTTTAAAGTGTAGCCCCAGCCAAAAAATCTATTTTTAAGCTTTTTGGAAAACACAGGGAAGGGTTATCACCCCTGTGACATTTGTTTTGCTGTCTGTGCACCTCTTCAGAAGATTTCACCTCACTTTCTGTCCCAATGACAAATGTTTTTTGACAATGTGGGGTTTTTGTGAAACAAGGATTGGTGATAAAGCATCAGTGGAGAGGAGACACGTTTTCCCATATTAACTCTTACAGGAGAGAATTTCCCTTCCTAGGGGTAGATGTCATCTGACTTCCTGTTGTCTCCTTCCGATTGCAAGTAGGAGTCGTTTGTAAGTTGGATGTTTGAAAGTAGGGGCCTGCCCTATATACTCTGCAGAAATTGCGGCCTTGGGTGGGTGTTGGTGTTGCCACAACACTGTAAGCCCTCACAGTTACTCTTGGTGGGAGCTGGAATGGGCCCTGCTGTGAAATATTAGATCAAGAATTGTAATTACATGCACCTGTTGAACAGGGGCAGAAAAATTGGGCCTTTTGGTGGTGGTGGTGCTGGTGCCACACCACTGTAAGTCCTCACAGTTACTCTTGGTGGGCGCAGAAACTGGCCCTGCTGTGAAATATTAGATCAAGAATTTTAATTACATGTCCTTGTTGAACAGGGGAAGAAAAATTGGGCCTTAGGCACTGGTGCCACAACACTGCAACCCCTCACAGATACTCTAGTTGGAGCGCAGGAACGAGCCTTGCTGCAAAATATTGCATCAAAAATTGTAATTACACGCCCCTGTTAAACAGGGGCTGAAAAATTGGGCCTTAGCCACTGGTGGTGGTGCCCAGAACCAAAAATATTCTTAAAAGCTATCAGCATGATCATTGAGGAGGAAGAGGATAGTCACTGAGCATAACAGGATAGTCACTCAGCATCAGCATAGGCGGTCTTGAGGGGATCTGACATTTCAAAAAAAATTATTCAGTTACATCAGCATCAGGTGCTTGGTAGCTGGTGGTGATCCAAGACTGATTCATTTTTATGAAGGTCAGTCGATCGACCGAGTCGGTGGACAGGCGCACCCTGTGATCGGTTACAAAGCCTCCAGCAACACTGAATGTGCGTTCCGAAAGAACGCTGGATGCAGGACAGGCCAGTAGCTCAATTGCATACTGTGCAAGCTCTGGCCAGTGATTCATTCTCAAGACCCAGTAACCCAGTGGATTTTCGGTGGGAAAGGTGTCCAAGTCAGATCTTGCCCCTAGGTATTCCTGCACCATGTAAAACAGACGCTGGCGATGTTTGCTGGAACCGATCATACCTTGGGGCTGCGGACTAAAAAATTGTCTGAACACATCGGTCAGACGGCCACCTTCTCCACTGCTCCTTCTCTGATTGACCGAAGCCTCAGCAACCCTCCAGGAACAGGAGTTTGTAACCTCCCAGTCTCTGGGAACGTGTTGCACAGACCTTTCTGCAAGGCCTCCCGAAGATGTTTCATCCTCTGCTCCCTCTGCGACTGCAAGATAAAGTCTGCAATCTTACCCTTGTAACATGGATCAAGGATGGTTGCCAGCCAGTATTGATCCCACTCCTTGATACCACGAATACGAAGATCCTTCCGCAGACTTTGCAGGATCAGGGAGGCCATGCAGTGTAAGATGGGTTTCTTGGAACTGTAAATGATCCCTTAAAGACTGCTGCTGATGCTGAGTACCAGGCTCCATCTCCATGCTGATACAATCTTCCTCCTCCTCCTCTTCCTGTGTGATCGGCGGGCACGCAGGAACACTGTCTGGATAAAGGGGGCCTTGAGAGCTAAGGAAGTCCTCCTCTTCCTGCCTCTGTTCTGCCTTAAGTGCCCTGTCCATTATAACACGCAGCGTGTGCTCCAACAGGTGGACAAGAGGGACAGTGTTACTGATGCATGCACTGTCACTGCTCACCATCCTCGTGGCCTCCTCAAATGGTGACAGGACAGTGCATGCATCCCTGATCATAACCCACTGGCGTGGTGAAAAAAAAAAGCTCCCCTGACCCTGTCCTGGTGCCATAGTCGCACAGGTACTCTTTGATGGCCCTCTGCTGCATGTGCAGCTGCTGCAGCATGGCCAACGTTGAGTTCCACCTGGTGGGCATGTCACAGATAAGGCGGATATTGGGCAGGTTAAATTCCTATTGGAGGTCAGCCAGCCTAGCACTGGCATTATGTGAACTGTGGAAATGCACACAGACTTTCCTGGCCTGCCTCAGGAAATCCTGTAAGCCTGGGTACTTGCCAAAGAACCGCTGCACTACCAAGTTAAGGACGTGAGTCAAACAGGGCACATGGGTCAGTTGTCCCTGTTGGAGGGCAGAAAGGAGGTTGGTGCCATTGTCGCAAACCACCATACCTGCCTTAAGCTGGCGTGGCGTCAACCACCTCTGAACCTGCCCCTGCAGAGCGGACAGAATCTCTGCCCCAGTGGGCTCCTGTCCCCCAAGCACACCAGCTCAAGCACCGCATGGCATCTTTTGGCCTGCGTGCCTGTGTAGCCCCTTGAACGCCTACGGAGCACCGATGGTTCCGAAATCAAATCAGAACAGGAAGAGGCCATGGAGGAAGAAGAAGAGGAGGGGGTGGAGGAGAGAGGTGTGGCAGAATCACCACTAGTAGTATTTTTGAGGCGTGGGGGCGGAACAACCTCCAACACTGCCGCACCCTGTCCTGCATCCTTTCCAGCTGCCAGAAGAGTCACCCAGTGCGCGGTGAAAGATAGGTAATGTCCCTGTGCATACCTGCTGGACCATGAGTCAGCGGTAATATGCACCTTACCGCTGACCGCCCTGTCCAGCGAGGCCAAGACATTGCCTTCCACATGCCGGTAGAGAGCCAGAATTGCCTTCCGTGAGAAAAAGTGGCGTTTGGGAACCTGCCACTGAGGAACTGCACATTCCACAAACTCATGGAAGGGGGCAGAGTCTACCAACTGAAAAGACAGCAGTTGAAGTGCTAGCAATTTAGCTAAGCTAGCATTCAACCGCAGGGCATGTGGATGGCTGGGAGCGAACTTCTTTCTGCGGTGCAGCAGCTGGGGCAGGGAAATTTGCCTGGTACAATCTGACATCAGTGTACTGATAGCAGATTGCCCCCCAAGTACTTGGCTGTGACACACCTAAATTTACACCTTCATTCCTCTCAGTGCAGGTCTCAGAGAGGACTGAAGGTATAGTGGGGTTGGAGATCCCAGCTGATGAGGAGCAAGGAGAGGTCCTCTTTGTTCTTTGGTGTGGGTCTTTTAGGTACGCTTGCCAACGAACTGCATGGCAGGTCAACATATGTCTGGTCAAGCATGTGGTGCCCAAGCGGGAGATGTTTTGGCCACGCGAGATACGCTTGAGAAATATGTTGCAAATAGCAGCGGTGGGATCTGATGCACTCGTCTCAAAAAAGGCCCACACCAAAGAACTTTTGGAATAACACGCAGAGAGAACAGCGCCCTGCACATGCAGAGCTTTGCGGTGTGATGCAGTCGGTGTGCTGCCCTTAAGCTGGCCCCTGGAGGGCATCCTGCCTCGTTGGTGATGTGCCTCCTCCTCCTCCTATTCTTTCCTGTCAGGCATCCATGTGGAGTCAGTGACCTCATCCTCCCCTCCCTCATCATCACTGGAGCAAAGCTGGCAGTATGCTGCAGCTTGGGGTACATGACTCCCAGATTGCTGTCCTTCTTGGGCACCCCCTCTCTCTGGGCTCACGTTACTGCCTTATTCTAGCTGGGGACCATCATTGGAGCCTTCAAAATGCTGGGCATCCTCCTGGAGCATGTACCCAACACTGTGGTCAGAAAGTTCGGGGGACTCCTCAGGAGGACATAGTGGGGCTAAGGAAGGAGTGACTGATGCCATCGAGCCAAAGGAAGAGGCCTGTACCCTGAGCCTGGGTGAGAGAGGATGAGGAGGATGAGGATGGCTTAGTCATCCACTCGACCAAGTCTTCCGCATGTTGCGGTTCAACATGGCCAGCTGCCGAAAAAAAGGACAAGCGTGTCTGTCAGATTTACACGTACCTGACTGACGAACCCGGTATAGCAGGGGAGGCCTCCCGTACGTATCTGGTTCCCAGCCCCTGGTAGTGTAAACAGAAGGCACAGGAGCGCAGAGTGTTAAGAGAGCCTGGCAGGTGACTTGCAGAGGTAAGGCCCAGGGTCCTGATGCGTATGGTCTGGAAGTCCTAGAAGGTAGGGTCTAGGCAGCTGGTGCAGAGCAGGAGCAAGTGGGCAGGTCCGGTCACAGGCAGAGTTGGCAACAAGCGGTCAGCGAGGTACAGAGGAACAGGCAGGCTCAAAGTCCGGGTCATAGGCAGGGTTGGCAGCAGGTGGGCAGCGTGGTACAAAGGAACAGGCAGAGTCGTAGTCAAGGGAAGCCGTGGTCAGGTGCAGGCAGATAACAAGAGAAGTCCAAAGGCAGGCCGGGGTCACTAGGAGATCAAACAGGCAAACAGGAAGCAACAGGAAACAGGAAGTCAGGAACTGGGAGCTGCAGATCGGACAGCACCGAGCAGAAGATGCAAGCAGACTAAATAGGGCGGTTGGCGCCAAACGCCGTGTGCGTGCCCGCGCAGACACGCCCAGGCGTGCGCGTGCACACGCGCCTGCATAGCGGCGCGCGCTAGTGCGGACCAGCGCGAACCGGCGCACACCGGATCGCCCAATAGCCAATCTATTTGGAGAACTCCTCTGACAGTGCCCCCTCCTAAAGGGCGGCCTCCGGATGCCCATCTGGGCCAGTCTATCAGTGTGAGCATTCCAGAAGTCTCTTAAAAGTTCCTTAGTGTGCAGATTGCCTTCTGGTTCCCAGGAGTTATCCTCTGGTCCATACCCCCTCCGTTTGATCAAATATTGGACTTGATCATGTCTCTTCCTACAGTCCAGGAATGCTTCCACCTCAAACTCTGTTTCGTTGTCCACAATTACAGGTTCAGGTGGGCCGGTATTACAACCCGAAAAGGAATTGGGAACAGCGGGTTTCAGCAAGGATACATGGAAGACTGGGTGAACTTTTAATGTATTGGGTAGATCCAGTTCATAGGTCACATCATTAATTTTCCTTTTGATTGGAAAAGGACCCATGAATTTGGGACCCAACTTCTTTGAGGGACAAGCCAACTTTAAGTTGAGGGTGGACAACCAAACCTGGTCGCCAGGTTCCAGAATGAGTTCTCCACGCTTTTTCCTATCGAACATCCTTTTATTATATTCTTGGGTTTTAGCCATGTTTTCGCGTAGTAATTTATTATTGGTGACAAAGAAGTCCATTGTTTCAGAAGCTGCAGGAATAGAGGACTCGGGTAAGGTTTCAGGCAGGAATGACGGGTGAAAGCCATAATTGGCGAAGAATGGTGTCTGTTTAATAGCTGAGTGCACAAAGTTGTTGTATGCGAACTCAGCGATAGGCAGAAGAGAGACCCAATCGTCCTGTGAGAAGGTGGAAAAACATTGGAGGTATTGCTCCAGGGTTTGGTTAGTTCTCTCTGTCTGCCCATTTGTCTGGGGGTGATAGGCAGATGAGAACGCCAACTCGATTTCAAGTGACCCACAGAGAGCCTTCCAGAACCTGGAAGTGAACTGCACACCTCGGAGACTATACTTGATGGCACTCCATGTAATCTTACGATTTCTCTGACAAAATTTTTGCAGTTTCCACGGCAGAAGGTATACCTTTCATGGGTAAAAAATGAGCCATCTTGGACAGCCTATCTACAATGACAAAAATGGTGGAAAAACCCTCTGCCAGAGGGAGTTCTATGATGAAGTCCATCGCAATCATCTTCCAGGGTCTTTCTGGAACGGGTAGAGGTTTTAGTAGACCCCAGGCCTTTGTCCGACTATTCTTACTCCGAGCACAGGTGGTGCAGGACTCCACATAACTTTTACAATCCTTTACCAGTTGGGGCCACCAAAATGTACCTTGCACCAGCTCTGTCGTCTTCAGTATGCCAAAATGCCCAGCTAACTTATGGTCATGGCAGAGTTCCAGTACTGCCACACTTGTCTTTGTACCGGACCAACCCATTTTGCAAGTTTACATCAACTCCCATAGGTGGGGACAGATTCCTGGAGGCCTGTTTAATTTGGGATATGATATCCCCCTGTAGCAGCAGAAAATTCCCAACAGGAAGGATGGTGTCAAAGTAAAGGTTCCTCGGAATCCTGGAACATGCGGGATAATGCGTCCGACTTGGTGTTCTTGGAACCAGGTCTGTACGTGATGTGAAACTGGAACCTAGAGAAGAACAGAGCCCACCGCTCAGTCTCTTAGCTGTTCTCAAGTACTCAAGGTTCTTGTGGTCGGTATAGACCAAAATGGGATGTGCAGCACCCTCTAAGAGATAACGCCACTCTTCCAATGCGGCCTTAATAGCTAGAAGCTCTCTGTCTCCAACGTCGTAGTTGCTTTCCGCAGTGGAGAGTTTCAGAGAAAAAAAAAGCCACTGGATAAAGCAGGGACTTGGCACCTTGCCACTGAGAAAGTACTGCCCCCACTGCAACCTCTGAAGCGTCCACCTCAAGGATGAAAGGTAAGGCAGGGTTTGGATGCTTCAGCATGGAGGCGGAGATAAACAACTTTTTAAGTTTGTCAAAGGCAGATTGCGCCTCTGTAGACCAACAAAAACGGTTCCCTTGCTTGGTTAATGAATGAATGTATGTTGTATATGCCCGTCCCAAAAAAACAACAATGCTCTGCGCTTAGTACAATATTCTAACGGTGTATGTGCGGCACATAAATAATTATATGACTAGTAGCAGCTGCTTAAATAGTAGAACATGTATATAAGCAATAATGAATCAATTAAATTAGATAAATATATAAATACACCATTATAAATATATAAATATATAAAGTGTCTCTTCAGTATTGCAGCAGCGCTGTGCACCTCAATTAAACAGGGTCTCTTTCTTAATCTATTTCAGAAAGTTCAAACACGGATCTGATAGCCAGAGTCCCACCAATAAATAATCAAGATGTATTCTGTGAGGGTAGTAATCCTTTCACCAAGCGATACACCACGTGCTGGGGTCCCCAATGAAAACTCACTCACCAGAAATCAGATCAATAAAAGCCTTGATTAATAGTAGTAAATCTGCATCAATATCCAAAGCGACCACCAGATGTCAGTATTATTCCCAGTAGTTCCAATAGGATATGTAGAAGAAACAAAAATGCTCAAATAGCGTGATACTGCTAAACATCTTTATTTGAACCATCCAAACATCCCCTTAAAACCATGCGTACCAAAATTTAATAAACATTGAGCAAAGATAACAAAGTGCACTGTGCCTGATTGCGTCCTCCAGTCGTGAAAACCTGTCAGGAGCGCTCCCTGTGTGTAACCACAGTCACACGCTTCCTGGTTCCTCGGTTGGTGGAGCACATACGTCACTTCCTGTGCGACACGTCCCTAACGTTTCATCACTTCCTGGACTTCAGAAGAAGGACGCAATCAGGCACAGTGCACTTTGTTATCTTTGCTCAATGTTTATTAAATACCGGCCCCTGCCGGTGTGGTAGATGAATCCTCGCCTTAAGTTCTCATCGATATAGGTCTTGAGAGTACCCAGCTCCTGCTCTGTTAACGGGAAAATTTGTCCAAAAGGAACTTCAGACCCAGGCAAAAGTTCTATCGGGCAATCATAAGGTCTGTGAGGAGGAAGGGTTTCCGCCCCCTTTTTACTGAAGACATCAAGAAAATACCGTTACGGAGTGGGAATCGCTTGCTGTGATTTGGTGTCCGCATCCAGACACATGAGTTGAGAAGAATCAGCAGAGGTACTAGGCAAACAGTATTGCTGACAATAGTGGGAGCAGAACTTAACTTCTCCGGAAACCCAATTGATACTAGTGTTATGGGCTTGTAGCCACGGCATTCCCAAAATAATCGGAAAAAGTGGAGAAGAAATCGCATCAAAACAAAGGAATTCTCGATGGTGAGTATTCATGATGGCCAACAGAGGAATAGTCTCCTGGATGACGTGACCAGAGCTGAGGGTGGAATCATCAGCGAGATGGACCGCAAGTCCCTGTGATTTTGCTTGGAGAGGAATGCGGTGATTAGCCGCAAAGGTTAGGTCCATAAAGCAGTTACAAGCTCTGGAGTCAATTATGACCGAGACTGTAAGATCCTGTCCTGGAAGATGTAGAACAATGGGGAGAGCAAGATGATTAGCAGGGTTACGTATGACAGGAGCACACTTAGTAGAGGCTGAAAAATACTTGCATGTCTTGTTAGGGCAAGATCTCACGTAGTGACCTGACTCTCCGCAGTACAATGCATAGGTTGTTGACCCGTCGACGCTGTCGCTCTTCAGGCGTGAGGGATGGTCGGAGAAGGCCAAGCTGCATTGGCTCAGGGTCATCAAGGACCGAAGTAGGCGGTACACAAGGGCTTGGGCCGACAGAGCTGGTGGCACTAGGGACCTTTGGGAGGACCCAGGTGAGACGGAACTGACAGGTGGTTCTTTCGGAGCGGCGCTCTCTGAGGCGCCGGTCTATCTGAACGGACAGGTTGATAAGGTCCTCCAATGTTTGTGGTACTCCAACCCGCGCCAACTCATCCTTAAGCAGATCGGAAAGACCCATGCGAAATTGGTAACGCAGGGCCGCGTCGTTCCAATCCGTGTCTGAACTCCAACACCTGAATTCCAGGACGTAATCTTCCGCTGGTCTCCGCCCTTGTTGTAGAGCATGCAGAGCAGACTCAGCGGTGGCTTTCAACTGGGGGTCCTCATACAATTGGACCATGGCAGCAAAGAATGCATCCAGGTTATCTAGAGACGCTGATTTCTGTTCCAGGAGACGGTGGGCCCAGGTCTGTGGTTCGCCGGACAGGAGAGAAATTACAAAGCCCACCTTCGTTGCTTCCAAGGAGAAGGTTCGTGGTAACAGAGCAAAGTATAATTTGCAGGCATTACGGAAGGATCGATACTACGTTCACCAGAAAATCTGTCAGGTGTAGGAACCCTTGGCTCAGGAGGAAGCATGACCACAGAGGGAGGAGATGAGAGTCCGGCAGCAGAAGCAGCTAGAGGGCTAGCAGGTGAGGAGAGCACCTGGACTCTTTCTTCCAGCCTAGTGTAGCCTTCCTGAAGGCTCTTCACAGCTTGAGTGAGACCTGCCAGGTGTCTGCATAACTCCTCAATGGGAGAGGATCCCGGCTCGGACATGGCTGTCCGATACTGTCAGACTTACACGTACCTGACTGACGAACCCGGTATAGCAGGGGAGGCCTCCCGTACGTATCTGGTTCCTGGCCCCTGGTAGTGTAAACAGAAGGCACAGGAGCGCAGAGTGGTAAGAAAGCCTGGCAGGTGACTTGCGGAGGTAAGGCCCAGGATCCTGATGCGTATGGTCTGGAAGTCCTAGAAGGTAGGGTCTAGGAAGCTGGTGCAGAGCAGGAGCAAGTGGGCAGGTCCGGTCACAGGCAGAGTTGGCAACAAGCGGTCAGCGAGGTACAGAGGAACAGGCAGGCTCAAAGTCCGGGTCATAGGCAGGATTGGCAGCAGGCGGGCAGCGTGGTACAAAGGAACAGGCAGAGTCGTAGTCAAGGGAAGCCATGGTCAGGTGCAGGCGGATAACAAGAGAAGTCCAAAGGCAGGCCGGGGTCACTAGGAGATCAAACAGGCAAACAGGAAGCAACAGAAAACAGGAAGTCAGGAACTGGGAGCTGCAGATCGGACAGCACCAAGCAGAAGATTCCAGCAGACTAAATAGGGCGGTTGGCGCCAAAACGCCGTGCGCGCCCGCGCGACGTGCCCGCACCGACACGCCCGCGCGCACCCGCATGCGCCCGTACAGCGCGGACCGGCGCGAACCAGCACACACCGGAACACCCAATAGCCAATCTATTCGGAGAACTCCTCTGACAGTGTCCCACGGCCCCGTGCTGATGAGGATGCACCGTCTCCACGACCAGCACTGTTGCCTCTAGACACAGAGCCTGCTTGCCCTCTTTTATTGGCTTGTGGCTGTCTGCCTCTCCTTGTTGGCCTTCCAGACATACTAATGGCCTGCAGTGAGATGTAGCTGCACAAAGCTGGGATGTGTATATATACTGATACTGCAGATAGCAGAATCAACTGCCTGCCTGTAGTATTATTAGTATGAGAACACCAGCAATTGTCTTCAGGTAGCTTTAGGTGCACACTGTGCAGAGGACGCAGTACACTAACTGTAAATACTGTAGCTGCCTGCCTGTGGTATTAATAGGAGCAGAACAACAGCAATTGTCTTCAGGTAGCTTTAGGTGCACGCTGTGCAGAGGACGCAGTACACTAACTGTAAATACTGTAGCTGCCTGCCTGTGGTATTAATATAGGATCAGAAGAACACTACCAATTTTATTCAGGTAGCTTTAGATGCACACTGTGCAGAGGACACTGTACACTAACTGTAAATACTGTAGCTGCCTGCCTGTGGTAATAATAGGAGCAGAACAACGGCAATTGTCTCCAGGTAGCTTTAGGTACACACTGTGCAGAGGACGCACTATACTAACTGTAAATACTGTAGCTGCCTGCCTGTGGTATTAATATAGGATCAGAAGAACACCACTAATTTAATTCAGGTAGCTTTAAGTGCACACTGTGCAGAGGACGCACTACACTAACTGTAAATACTGTAGCTGCCTGCCTGTGGTATTATTAGGATCAGAAGAACACCACCAATTTTATTCAGGTAGCTTTAGGTGCACACTGTGCAGAGGACGCACTACACTAACTGTAAATACTGTAGCTGCCTGCCTGTGGTATTAATAGGATCAGAAGAACACCACCAATTTTATTCAGGTAGCTTTAGGTGCACACTGTGCAGAGGACTCACTACACTAACTGTAAATACTGTAGCTGCCTGCCTGTGGTATTAATAGGATCAGAAGAACACCACTAATTTTCTTCAGGTAGCTTTAGGTGCACACTGTGCAAAGGACGCACTACACTAACTTGTAAATACTGCAGCTGCCTGCGGTACTGTACGAATAGGATCAGAAGAACACCACTAATTTTCTTCAGGTAGCTTTAGGTGCACACTGTGCAGAGGACGCACTACACTAACTTTTAAATACTGCAGCTGCCTGCGGTACTGTACTAATAGGATCAGAAGAACACCACTAATTTTCTTCAGGTAGCTTTAGGTGCACACTGTGCAGAGGACGCACTACACTAACTTGTAAATACTACAGCTGCCTGCGATACTAATAGGATCAGAAGAACACCACCAATTTTTTTCAGGTAGCTTTAGGTGCACACTGTGCAGAGGAAGCACAACACTAACTTGTAAATACTGCAGCTGACTGCGGTACTGTACTAATAGGATCAGAAGAACACCACTAATTTTCTTCAGGTAGCTTTAGGTGCACACTGTGCAGAGGATGCACTACACTAACTTGTAAATACTGCAGCTGACTGCGGTACTGTACTAATAGGATCAGAAGAACACCACTAATTTTCTTCAGGTAGCTTTAGGTGCACACTGTGCAGAGGGCACAGTAAAAAAGAGAATAACAGGAACGGATCTAGCTAAACTGAATACAGTGTGTATATATATATATATATATAACACCTAGGATGTATATATATATACACAATACACTGTACGTGCAGCTAACAGACTCGCCTGCCTACTCTATCTAACTTAAATCAAATGACACTGTCTCTCTGTCTATCTATCTCTCTCTCAATGCCGTAACACACTCCACAGGGCCGCCGTGCAGGCGGCCTTATATAGTGTGGGGCGTGTACTAAACCCCCTGAGACATAATTGGCTAAAGCCACCCTGGCTTTGGCCAATTACGGCTCTCTGTACAGAAGGCGCTGTGATTGGCCAAGCATGCGGGTCATAGTGCATTCTTGGCCAAACATTAGCCAGCAATGCACTGCGATGCCGAAGTGAATTATGGGCCGTGACGCGCCACTCGAACTTGGCGCGAGCGGCCCATATCGTTCATAATTCAGGCGAGAGGCCGAAACACACGATGTTCGAGTCGAACATGGGTTCAACTCGAACACGAAGCTCATCCCTACTTGTAAACACCGAGTCTGAAAAAGAGGCCTGGTCTTTAAGTGGTTAAATCATAATGGAAACACAAACTACCCAAATGACCTTGATCAAAAGTTTACATACCCCAGTGCTTAATACTGTGTATTGCCCCGTTTAACATCAATGACAACTTGAAGTCTTTTTGTGGTATTTGTGGATGAGGCTCTTTATCTTCTCAGATGGTAAAACTGCTCATTCCTCTTGGCAAAAAGCCTCCAGTTCCTGTAAATTCTTAGGCTGTCTTGCATGAACTGCACGTTTGAGATCTCCCCAGAGTGGCTCAATGATATTGAAGTCAGGAGACTGAAATGGACTCTCCAGGACCTTCACTTTATTCTGCTGTAGCCAATGACAGGTCGACTTGGCCTTGTGTTTTGGATCATTGTCATGTTGGAATGTCCAAGTATGTCCCATGCGCAACTTCCTGGCTGATAAATGCAAATGTTCCTTCAGTATTTTTTGATAACATACTGCATTCATCTTGCAAACAATTTTGACAAAATTTCTTATGCCTTTGCAGCTCACACATCCCCAAAACATCAGTGATCCACCTCCATGTTTCACAGTAGGAATGGTGTATCTTTCATCATAGGCCTTGACTCCTTTCCAAATGTAATGTTTATGGTTGTGGCCAAAAAGCCTAATTTTGGTCTCATCACTCCAAATGACATTGTGCCCGAAGGTTTGATACTTGTCTCTGTGCTGTTTGGTGTATTTTAAGCGTGATATTTTGTGGCATTTGCATAGTAATGGCTTTCTTCTGGCGACTAAACCATGTAGCCCATCTTTCTTCAAGTGCCTCCTTATTGTGCATATTGAAACCGCCACACCACATGTTTTCAGAGAATCCTGTATTATACCTGAACTTATTTGTGGGTTTTTCTTTGTATCCCAAACAATTTTCCTGGCAGTTGTGGCTGAAATCTTAGTTGGTCTACCTGACCGTGATTTGGTTTCAACAGAACCCCTCATTTTCCACTTCTTGATTAGAGTTTGAACATGCTGATTGGCATTCTAAATTCCTTGGATTCCTATCTTTTTATATCCCTTTCCTGTTTTATACAGTTCAACTACCTTTTCCCGCAGATCCTTTGACAATTCTTTTGCTTTCCCCATGACTCAGAATCCAGAAACGTCAGTGCAGCACTGGATGAAAGATGCAAGGGTCTGTCAGGAGTCCAGAAACTTATTGGCCTTTTATACACACACACTAATTACAAGCAAACAGATCACAGGTGAGGATGGTTACCTTTAATAGCCATTCAAACCCCTTTGTGTCAACTTATGTGAATGTTAATAGGCCAGTTTCTTTGCCATTATGATGTAAAAAGAGTAATCACAGTTGATTGATAATAAATGGCTTCAGCCAAACACTAACCATGAATGAAAGAAAAGTTTTTGTGTTATCATTAATACTCTCTGAAAAATGGCCAAGAAATCATACATTCTGCCAGGGTATGTAAACTTATGAGCACAACTGTATATACCATAGTTTGTAGACTACATAACGTTCACACAAAATAATTACAGTATTTATCAGAGTATAACACGCACAGGCATATAACACGCATCTTAATTTTAAGAGGGAAGTTTCAGGAAAAAAACTTACATTTTAAATAAAGAATTTTGAAGCAAAATAAGGGTCAGTGCCCATCAATGCAGCTTTATCAGTGCCCAGCTGTTCAGCATATAACAAGCACACCCGATTTTTCCCCTGATTTTAAGGGGGGAAAAGTGCCTGTTATACGCCGATTGTTTTGGGTTATTTTTACTCCAAAATATTTTTCAGAATAAAGAATGATGTGTCTAGTGTGGTCAATTTGAAATAGGAAAGCATAGGGACTTGCAGGAGCATCAGTTATTTTATACAAAGAAAGCAATACAAAGAGAACAGGATACTTTTTTAACACAAGTATATGGTACAACAGACACATATGAAATGTTGGGGTAGCATATCCGCTCTCTGCTGACATCACACAGATCAGTCCAGGCGTCTCGTCATTCCGACTCTGGAAGTCTGGATCCGCCAGGTGCTTGGACTGATGGTTGTATCAGCCTCTCAGTGAGCTGCTTAGACGCAGAGACAGCTGCTCCCTGCCCCTCCCCAGCTCAGTGCTCCAGTGAGCATGGAGGAGCAAAGCAGGAAAGCGGTGACTGACAATCAGCAGCTCTCCGCTCGGGGAGCTGAGATAACCGAGCCATCGTCAATGTTCGGTGACTCGGTTCTCAGTGCAGAGATGCCGGAGGACAGATGCAGCACCGGGCCGATGCTGCATCCACCTAGGTAAGTATGAATGGGAAAAAAAGCCAAACCCATACTTCTCTTTTAAAGCGGTGTTCCAACTGCAAAAAAAAATAAAATTTAAAAGTCAGCAGCTACAAACACTGCTGCTGACTGAAAAGGACCCTTACCTGTCCAGGGAGCCTGCGATGTTGGCCCCCCAAGGACTATCCGTCCATCAGATCGGGTACAGGCGCCGCCATTCTATCTAAGGGAAATGGGCAGTGGAGCCTTGCGGCTTCACTAACTGTTTCCTACTGCGCATGTGTGAGTCGCGCAATGCTTTGTGAATGGCCAGTTTGTCTTCTGGGACACATACAGCTCCCAGAAGACAGTGGGGGGCTTCGCAGCACAAAAGGATATGAGGTTCTGCACCGCAGCCTTGATGGATCAGAAGTACACTATGTACTTAATTAAAAGGTAGGAAGGAAAAAAAATAAAAAAATGTAATATCCAAAAACGAGGGGTGGAGGGGTGGTCTTTAATTTAAGATCACCTCTCAAAAGTGGGTGGAACTCCGCTTTAAGTTAAAGGGTTTTTTTTTTTTTTTTTTTAAGTAGGATTTGTTTTAGGTGTTTTTTTGGGATTCTCATTTGCTTTGGGGGTTTCTTGAAATTGACTGTATGTTGATAAGGTCTATTTATTAGTTGTGGATGCACAAAGTACAACTGCACACAATTCACAGTTACATCATTTGAAAGAAAACTAAAACTAAATGCAAGAACAGTATACATCTAGAATGCACCACATTATATTGCTCATATTCATAAAAATAAAAAGTTCAATAAAGCAGCATTATGAAAAATAAAAAGTAATAAAAAATAAAATAAAATAATATTGTGAATATAGTCCAGAGCAAACACATACAATGAATGTGTGTGAACTCCACACACAGCAACCTATGTTTTTTCAAAAATAAATTCAATCCATATAGTGCACACTGGTAATATTCTTGTGAACACCTCTCAAAGACAGTGCACCTCCACCACATAGAGAGCTACTAGGCACCAGACGACCAGAGAGACTCAAACATCAAACCGCCAGGGGGTTAGGTCAAGCAGTACCCAGAGAATGTACAGAGACTTACCATAGTGTAAAAATGTACCATATAGGTTTATTAAGGTTAAAAGATTGCACTTACAGAAAGGCTGATAAAAATGGCCAAGAAAAGAGCCGGCCGGCTTGCGAACACCCATCCCTTCCCTAGGGAGGTTTGACGTGCTGATGTCATCGCACTGTAACACATTGGATGGTTGTTTGCAAGCCGGCCGCCTCTTTTCTTGACCATTTTTATCAGCATTTCTGTAAGTGCAATCTTTTTATTAAACCTATATGGTACATTTTTATACTATGTTGAGTCTCTTTACATTTTCTGGGTAACGCTTGACCTATTCCCCTGGCGGTTTGATGTTTGAGTCTCCCTGGTCATCTGGTACTTAGTTCAAGATTTTTCCCAATCAATATCTATGGATATTCAACACTCTTCCGGACAGAGGCCCTGGCTGGGTATTTAGTAGGCATGTGCATTCCGTTTCGTTCCGAATCGAAATTCGGACGAATTTTTCATTATTCTGAAATTCGGATGCATCCGAATTTCCGAATTACAAAAGTAAAGAATTTAAACGAATCCGAAAAAAAACGAACGAATTCGAAAACATATTCGAATCGAATTCGATAAAAATAGAAACCGTTTTTCTAAAAAAACAATAAGATAGAATATAAAATAATAAAGCAATAGAATATATATATATATATATATATATATATATATATATATATATATATATATATTTTTTTTTTTTTTTTTTTTTATTATTATTCTCTTCTATTGTTTTTTTATGCTTTTCTTTTCTATTATTTTATATTCTATAATGGTCTTTTCAATTTAAATTCAAAGATGATGGCTTCTAAAATTAGAATTTCCTATAGAATGAATTTGAATTTGAATAGAAAAGATTAGAATAGAAAATAATAGAAATAGAATAGACTAGAAAAACAATAGTACCAACAAGTGTCTGGGGAATGCCCAGGAAAAAGCCAAAGTCTACTTACCACCAGCTTGCAGACAACCAAATTGACCTATCTAACAGTAAGCGTTAAAAAAGGGGTTTAGTCCGCACGCATTTGCAAACGCATGCGTGAGCCACAGAGCCACATCACGGCACCCAATACAAACAATAGAACAGAAGAGAATAAAATATAATACATATATTATATTTTTTTCTATTCTGTTTCATTGTTTTTCTATGCTATTCTTTTTTATTCTATTCTAAACTTTTCTATTCGAATTTGAATTCATTCTATATGAAATTCGAATTTCGGAACATGGCTTCTGAAGTTTGAATTTCATATAGAATGAATTTGAATTTGAATAGAAAAGATTAGAACAGAAAATAATAGAAAAGAATAGACTAGAAAAACAATAGAACAGAATAGAAGAAAATATAATATATATATTATATTTTCTTCTATTCTGTTCTATTGTTTTTCTAGTCTATTCTTTTCTATTATTTTCTATTCTATTCTAATCTTTTATATTCAAATTTTATTTCAAACTATATGAAATTCGAATTTTGGAAGATGTTTTATATATATATATATATATATATATAAATAAAAAATGAATTGAAAAATGAATTCAAATTTGAATAGAAAAGATTAGAATAGAAAATAATAGACTAGACAAACAATAGAACAGAACACAATAAAATGTAATATATATATATTATTCTATTCTGTTCTATTGTTTTTCTAGTCTTTTCTCTTCTACTCTATTCTAATCTTTTCTATTCAAATTCAAATTCATTTTATAAGAAATTCAAATTTCGGAAGATGGTTTTATATATATATATATATATATATATATATTATTTATTTTTATTTTTTTCTATGCTGGTCTATTGTTTTTCTATTCTTTTCTATTATTTTTCGAATTTGACAGTTTTTTTCGAATACGGTCGAATTTTTTCGAATGCGGTCGAATTTTTTCGAATTCGAATACGAAACGAAATGAATTCCGAAAACGAATGTAACGAATGCAACGAATTTAACTAAACGAATTTAGTTAAATAATGAATCGAAACTAAACTAAACTAAACAAATGTTTTCATTCTGCACATGTCTAGTATTTAGCCGCAGGCTCATAAGAGCTTGCCTTTTGGTAAGCACGCACGCTATGTGGTGGAGATGCACTGTCTTTGAAAGGTGTTCACAAGAATATTACCAGTGTGCACTATATGGATTGAATTTATTTTTGAAAACACATAGGTTGCTGTGTGTGGAATTCACACACATTTATTGTGTGTGTTTGCTCTGGACTATATTCACAATATTATTTATCATAGCGCTGCTTTATTGAACGTTATATTTGTTTATGTGTGTATCTCACGCTTCTAGCAGCTGCTTTTTATTTTTAGTTGATTTTTCTTTTTTTCCTTCTTTTTTTTATCATAAAAGATTTTTATTGAGAAAAATGAAGTATACAAACAAATACACATGCAGATATGATCTGATACTGTATATCACAGACAAATGATATTAAACTTATAACAAGAGTTATATCATATCATATCTGTGGAATATATCCATCAATTCTAACATTGCCTGCATAATTTGAATGAATGAATGAATGAATGATTTGTATAGCGCTGCATTTGCGAACTGAATCGCCTTAAGGCGCTGGATCCGGCCTGTGTGTCATTTATTCATATTAAGTCTTCTAAAGACTAAAGAAGCTATTCCCGCATCTGGGTATTAGTCTGATGTCTGCACTTATTGGGGGCGTAAGGTAAAGAATAGAGTAAAGATAAGAAAAGAGGTGAGGTGAAATTAAGTATACGGAGTAAGTATTATTTCCTATGGATTGTTGTGATGTGCGGAAGTTGCGGAAAGCGTATTGAACTCTAATGACTGATGTGTTCTCTCAGATTTAGGGTATCAAGGTATTTCAAGTTGGTACTGGATAGTGGATTTAACCAATACTGGATAAGGTCCTAGGAGCTCCCTCCCAGTAAGGTATTTTAGGCATAATCACTGGTGTTTTTATCATGTTTTCATATTCTTGAGAATATCTATAGGTGAACCAGGGAGACCAAGTCTTGTGGTAACGCTCTACTTTTTCCTCTGATTGGGCCCTAGTGTCTTCCATTTCACAAATACATGAAATTTTGTGTAGCCAGTCTTTCAAAGTGGGAGCAGTTGTTGATTTCTAAAACAATGGGATCAGTGAGTTGGCTGCATTTAGTAAATGTCTGGTGAGAGAGTTTTTGTACTTCCTGAAGGTACAATTCGAGATGTGAAGCAGGCAGCAGGCCGCGTTAAGCTTGAGCTTGGTCTCCATGATTCTACACATTACCTCTCTGACCCTGTTCCAGAATGGTATTATTCATTCACATTGTCACCAAATACGTATTAGAGTGCCTTTCTCTTTATTGCATCTCCAGAATGTGTCAGGCGACTGGGTGAACCATTTGTGGATCTTTTCTGGAGTTGCGTACCAATGTGTGAGAACTTTGTACGCTGTTTCCTACATTCTGGTACTTAGGGAGCGTTTATGTGGCATGATACATGCTCTTTCCCATTGGGCATCTGAGATTTGCATATCCAAGCTGTCTGACCATCTCTCTCTGATCCCATTAGTGACCGGATCTTTCAAATTCTGCAACCACTTATATGCAGTCGAAGTGGTTTTTAGAACCTGTTCCCCTAATAGGCACACCGACTCCAATTCAGTTGGATCTCTAGCGAAGTGTCTCTTATGTGAGGTCTTGTTGACATAGCTTCGGATTTGGAAATATGACCATAATGGTAGGGTAGGTATATTATTGTCGGCCTTAAGCTTGGTCAAATCCTTCATTAAATTGTTGTTGATACAATGGGATGTTAGAAGTGGGAGTTTTTTATCAGAGGAGCGATAAAGATGATTCCCCATTCCCGGTGAAAAGTCCGGGTTGTTCTGTAATGGAGTGAGAGGACTCAAGGGAGAGGAAAGTTTGGATTGTTTATTTAATTGGTGCAAGATTCCCAATGTGGTCCCTATCAGGGGGTGAGTTCTCAGTTTTGGAGGATATTTGAATTTCAGAATCCAGGGGGAAAACTGCAGGGGATTGGGCTTGAGTCATTTTCTAACATCACCCAATCCTTTATGCCAGCGTGACAGTGCCAATCTATAATTCTGGCAATGTGTGTGGCGTGGTAGTACACTTTAAAATCAGGGATCTCCATCCTGCCTGCTGCTTTGATTTTTGTTAATAGGGAGAATTTGATACGGGGTGGTTGTGTGCCCAAACAAATCTCAGTTGGAGGGCCTGGAGGGATCTAAAAAAAATATGTGGAATTTTGATGGGTAATGTGCGTAGCAAATATCAAATTTTGGGCAGTATGGTCATTTTACATATGGCCTCCCTGCCAAACCATGAAAAGAACCTGGTGTGCCACGTTTGCAAGTCCCTTTCTATGGCTTTGAGAAGGGGAGGAAAGTTTTGTTGGTAAGTTGAAGATAGTTTAGGCGTCAGCCACACTCCCAAATATTTAATAGCTTGCGATTCCCACTTGAAAGGACTATTATCTTTAATTGTCCTTAATGTTTGTTCTGGAAGCGAGATATTTATCGCCTCTGACTTTGTGTAATTTATCTTAAGGTGAGAGATGTAACCATATATTGCAAACTCTTTCAGGAGAGAGGGGATGGATAAGTGTCGTTCAGTTAGGCAGAATAGGAGGTCGTCCGCATATGCCGCTACTTTGAATTCCCTCCCCGCGGTCTTAAATCCCTTTATAGCCTTGTTCGCAAGGATTCATCTAATAAATGGTTCCAGTCATATTATAAATAATAAGGGTGATAGTGGGCAGCCCTGTCTCGTGCCATTGTTTATACTAATTTTGTTGGATAGGGAACCATTTATTTTGAGTCTAGCTGATGGGTTTTGGTATAGGGAGGTTATCCATGCCATCATGCCTGGTCCCAGGCCTATGTGTCTGCAGGTTTCGAACATGTAATTCCAGGCTACTCGATCGAAGGCCTTCTCCGCGTCAATTGACAAGAGAAGACTCTCGATCTTTCGCTCATGGGCAGCGTGAATCAGATCCAGGGCTTTAGCAGCATTATCCATAGCCTTTCTGCCGGGCATAAAACCTGCCCGATCTGGTCCTATCAAGTCATGTAATAAGGGTTTCAGTCTGTTGGAGATGATTTTTGCCATTATCTTAACATCTAAATTCAATAGTGACATTGGCCTATAGCTGGTGCAGTGTAGTGGATCCTTGTCTGGTTTTGGTAATACAGTTATATATGCTGATAACATATCTGGAGGAACCGTTCTTGTCTTCGATAGGGAGTTTAACACATTTTAGAGGTGTACCGCTAATTGATCAACAAATGTCTTGTAATATATAGCCGTGAACCCGTCAGGACCCGGACTTTTGCCTGTTTTTAGGTCTTTGATGGTGAGTCTGAGTTCTGATAAGTCTATGGGGGTCTCAAGTGAAGCGGCATCCTCTGCTTTAAGTGAAGGAAGGCCAGAGTCCCTCAGGAAGTCCCGCATTACCTGGAGCCTGTCTCCAAGCAGTTCAGGTGGTCTGTGTTGGGCTGGGAGATTTTAGAGGTTGGTATAAAACTCCTGGAAGTGTTGTGCTATTTTATCATTTGTTCTGTCAACATTACCTCCCTTGTTCTGAATGCCCGAGATGTTGTTTTTGGTGGTGGAACCTTATAGTGCCCTGGCGAGCAATTTGCCAGGTTTGTCACCTTGTTTATAATAGACCTTTTAGTTTTGGATTCTAAAAGCTGTTAAAGGGTCTTTCTCGTTTCGAGCAGAGTTGTCGCCGATTGGATAGTCAAGGATTGCTTGTGTAGGGTTTCTAGGAGATGGATTTTTTGCGTCAATTGGAGAATTTCCCTTTCCTGAGCTCTCTTTTTTGTGCCCCCTATCCTGATCAGTTCTCCCCTTATGAAGTATTTGTGGGCTTCCCATACTATTAATGGGTCCATACCAGGGGTCACATTGAGCCTAAAGAAATCTTTTAAAGCTGAGTTCAGTTTGGTTAAGAGGACTGGATCTGTTAACAGAGAGGAATTTAGTCTCCACATTCCTGACTTAGCAGACGTATCTAGTGAATTTAGGCTAATAGATTGGAGCATTGTCAGAAATCGACTGTATTCCTATGTTGGCTTCTCTAACTGTGTGTAGGTCTCTGTGTAATAAAGAGATAATCGATCCTGGAGTGGCGGTCATGTGGGATCGAATAAAAAGAAAAATCCTTATCTTCCTGGTGTAAGAAACGCCAGGTGTCCACTAAGTCTAGGGAATGGGGGGGCATGACCAAGATGATGACAAGACCATTCACATAGGCACAGAGCTCTGCTGTGAAACGGGGATAAATCCTGATTTATTATCATCCCAAAACTGGCTGATGCCCATGGTTCTTATACCCACCTCCTAGCAGATGTTGACACGGGGGAAGAATTCATCAGAGCCGCGTAAATCGGGAGGAATACCCAGTAAACCCGGCAGAGCACCGACACACGTGGCGCGGGCCTCGGACATGGCGACACAGACCTCTGCTACATTGGACTCGACCCTGGACGGGCATTCCAACTTCTCGACCCTGATGCAGGCGATCAATGGCTGCCAGAATACATTGACCGCCAAGATTGACTCCCTGCAGCAAGAGATGGGGCTGATTCGGAGGGACATAGATAAGATCAGAGGTCGGGTTACCGAGGCCGAACGTCGGATTAGAGACACAGAGGACAGAACAAGAGACCATTTGGCCACACTCCATACAGTGCAATTGCGGTTGAAACACCTAGAATCCAGAGCGGAGGACGCCGAGAACCGGAACCAGCGCAACAACCTCTGAATCCTCAGCCTCCCGGAGGGCATGGAGGGAACTGATACCACCACTATTACTGAAAAGCTCCTCCGTTCCCTATTTCCGCAGGCGGCTTTTTCGCTGCACTTTGTGGTGGAGCGAGCTCACAGGATGCCATCAGCTTGCGGCCCTCCTGGAACGCCTCCCCGCACATTCATCTTCCGCCTGATGAACTTCAGGGATCACGATCTGGTGCTTAGAGAGGCCCGGAGGAAGGGTGAGATCCGTTACGAAGCAGACAAGCTTATGATCTTCCCGAATTTCTCCATGGATACTCAGAAGCTGTGCAAATCCTTTGATCTGATCAAGCAGTCCCTCCGAGCTAAAAACATCAAATATAGTATGTTGTTCCCCGCCCGCCTCCGGGTGGTAGATGGGGAGTGAACCCATTTCTTTACCTCGCTGGATGAGGCTGCTCAATGGGTACACACTCTATCTCCATAAGATGGCGCCCACCCTTGTTCCAAGAACGGGAGGATTCTCGCGAGTACTGCCTCTATGTTATGTTTTGGGTTTTTTTTTCCTTTTTTTTTATTTTTTCTGAGCCCCCCGGGTTGCACTGCTTTGCATCTCTTTTACCAAAGTCAAGGTGGACTTCTTTCCCTCCCGGCCGATAGTCGGCCTTTGGGAACGTGTACTTTGCTTCTCTTGATGAAACTATCCCTGCATGCCTTGGCTAACCTGGCAGCTTCTATACCCTGGGGGCGCCTAGTACATATCCCACCAGTATATTTGGTTCTTTTACTCCATGAACTGAAATGAGGGTTCTGCGTTGCCGTTTTGTTGACACACATGCACCACCTCTGGCTGGCGGGCACCTGATGCATGGCTGCTATATGCTTCACCTGCACCTCGGTAAGAGCATTTCTCCCTTTCTGCCCTGACCCATCAGGTTGCTGGATAAACTGAGTGCTGGCAACCTGCTTCTAGGGCCTGATGCATAGTTCTCTGAGGTGCGGGATTGAGGCTGTGGCTCCGGGAACTTAATTTCATTTATGATAATTTATGTTACCTTAATTTAAGCTATTTTGCTTTGATATCTTCTGCAAGGGGTGGACTTGGTGACCAATACTGACCTGTAAAGTGATCCATTTAGAACCTATGGTCTAATACCCTGCTGTTTTCCTAAGTTATTGCCCCCGGCCTAGGCCTACACCTTGTTATGTTTGGGGATCCAAGTATATCCTAGTTTAAAAGGATGTATGGGGTGGGGGGGGGTTGAGGAGGAGATTGTTACAGGGGTTAATTTTTCTCTTTTGCGAGTTTTATATCGTTCTAGAAGGAATACATTTTAAGCTGACTGTTGAAGGAATATCCAATCTTTGTGATGGGGGGGCTTGCGGGTGGGAGCGCGGGCACGGCCTAACCATATTGGGTTTCCTTACCCCCCTCTGACCCTCCATTGGGGTTTGGACGGGGGGACGGGCTCCATATATCATGTTTCATATCTTTAACATGGCACCGTTGACATTAGTATCGTGGAATGTCAGGGGAATGAACTCCCCAATTAAGCGGACCCTAGTTTTTAGATTTCTAAAAAACTACAACCTGGATATATGTATATTTCAAGAGACACATTTGGTGGGTGGCAGGGTCCTAGGCCTTAGGAACCCATGGGTGGGGCACTATTATCACTCTACATACACCTCTCGTGCCCGTGGAGTTAGCGTTCTCATCCGCAAGTCCGTAGCCTTTGTTCTGCTAGACCTGAAGCTAGATCCTGAAGGATGATATGTGCTCCAAGCAATAGTAGACAGTTTTCCTATGGTGCTGGTGAGCCTATACATTCCTCTCCCAGCCTCAGTTGGACTCCTCACCTCACCGAATTTCCGGCCACTGCGGTTGTATTGGCTGGGGACTTCAATATGGCCCCCTGCCCAAATCTAGATAAAATGGCTCCTCATTCAGCATTGGACTCCCCACTTTCCCGGTGGGCCGCAGCGCTCAGTTTTACTGATGTATGGCGGTGGAAACACCCTCACACCAAGGGATACACATGTAGCTCAGCCACATATCTGGCAATGTCCCGTATTCACCTTATTTATGTTAGCAGCCCTGTCCTGGCCAAGGTGAGGGAGGTGGCTGCCCTTCCCAGAGGTATTTCGGACCACGCCCCCGTTCTATTGAAGTTGCAGGTCAACGCAACCCCGGCTAGCTGCCTCTGGAGGCTCTCCAGGTATTGGGTGACAGACGAACGGGTGGAGCCACTGATAGACTCGGCCATTGTGTCATTCTGGTCTTCTGACCCCCCCACACACAAATCCCCCACTAGCTGGAAGTGTTTCAAAACGTATGTTAGGGGACAGTACCAGAGTGCTATTGGCTTGGCCCGGAAGTCAGCTCGGGCTGATCTGCTCCAGGCTGAAACCTCCACCCAAACGCTTGAAGCCCAGTATGCGGTGACCGGACAGGAGGGCCACAGACGGGCTCTCTCGGCGGCCGTGCCAGAATTAAAATCAATTGGGACAAGTCGGTGCTGTTTCCTTTGAGCCCGATGCCCCCCCCAATTTGCCGGCCCCCCTTCAGTGGGTCGACATTCAAATATTTAGGCATTTACGTTAAGAAACATCTCCCAGAATTCCTCGAGGATAATGTACGTCCAATCTTACGGAAATTCTTACAAAAATGTGGTACATGGGAGACGTTGCCACTCACACCAGTGGGAAGGATAAACCTGATAAAGATGCCCTTCCTACCTAAATTCCTTTATGCGTTTAGGCACGCCCCCATTAGCATCCCCAATTCCTTTTTTAATCAGCTGGACCAGGCCATTGGTGTGTTTGTGTGGCAGGGTAAGGTTCCCAGAGTGGCTAGATCCACGCTCCAGCTCTCGCTGTCGGAGGGAGGCTTGGCTCTACCTAACTTTAAAAAGTATTATTGGGCGGCAGTTTTGGTTTTGGTAAGGTGGTGGTTCTCGCAGGATAAATCCAATCCTGCAGTTAATCTTGAGTTGGCAATATTAGGATTGTATGCAGAACTCAGTAATTTAGTGTATCAAGGGCCTCACTCCAGCATACACATCACCACCCCTATGAGAACCACTGTTGGGGTGTGGAGATGAGTCTTGGGATCTTTGCTGAAGCCCCAGACCTATTCCCCCTATACCCCCCTGTGGGGTAACCCAGAGCTGCCCCATTTGCGGTCAGTACCTGATCCGCAGATATGGGCTAGACATGAAGTCAAGACTCTCCGAGATATAATGCCTGGGGGCCGTCTCCTTTCATTTAGTGAATTAAAGAATACATTTTCACTCCCTTCATGGATGTACTTCCGGTTTCTGCAGCTTCGACATGCAGTCGGGGCTCAGTTTCAGGACCAGATCGTCCTAGCCCCGCACTCAGTTGAACAACTCATCGCGGCACGCAATATTGATAAAACACTATCCTCCATATACCTTAGGCTCACCTGTACAGGTAATAACAAGGCCGACAGAGCATTCACAGCTTGGCAGAGAGACATACCTAACCTGACAGAAGAAGACTGGTCTGAGATCCTCCAACAATATATCCCCCTAGTGATAGCAGCCAAGGAACGTTTTATCCAGGTAAAATTTCTCCATACGGTGTATTATACGCCCCAGAGACTGTCAGTCATATACAACAATGTTGAAGAAAAATGCCCCCGCTGCAAAGAGGGAATAGGGAACCTACATACACATGGTCTAGGATTGCCCACTAATACAGATTTTCTGGCAGGCAGTGGCTGCTGACATTAGTTCCATTAGTGGAGTACCCGTTCAACTTGATCCCCTGATCCTTTTCCTGGGAGTGACTGATAATATACCCACCAACACACACACCAAAACTTTTATTTTCTACTGTGCATATTATGCCAGGAAAACTATTTTAATTAACTGGAAGGCTGCCGAGCCACCTCGGCTCTCTGCATGGGAAACACTGGTGAATCCCACCCTGCCACTATACAAACTGACGTACATGGGGCGCAACTGCCCAAAAAAGTTCCAAAAAATATGGTCGGCGTGGGTGGAGGCCGGACACCTCACGGTGTAACTCCTAGGTACAGTGGAGCGCGTTGCCCCCCCCCCAAGCGTCTAATGATGTGCACCACAATAACTCCTCACCACGAAAGGGTGGGTGAATGGGTAACTAAGGTAATGTGAAGTTTACATGATTTTGACCTAGACTCAAAGATTCTAGACTTGAGACTTGAAATAAAAGCGAAAATGTCTCATATTTGCTAAATGATTGGATTACCATCTGTTGGGTGGAATGACTTATTCCTGTCTAATGTGTACAGCTTTATACATGTAACCTGAATATTTTATCCAATAAAGATTCCTTCTGTTAAAAAAAAAAAAAAGTCTAGGGAATGGAGGAGGGCTTTGAATTTTTTTTTAAATTTTAAAGGTAATAAAAGTTTTCCCTGATGAGGTATCCATTAGCGGATTTAGGGGGATGTTGAAATCCCCTCCATAGGATTAAACAACCTGCACTGAATCCCTCCAGTTCCTTTACCAACTTCCGGCAGAGGGGCAAGTGGGAAGTGTTAGGAAAATACTGCCAATGTGGTTGGCACCCTAGAGCAATTCCCTTTAATGAAAATGTATCTGCCCCCTGGATCAACCACTTTATCTGTTATCTCAAATGAGGCATCCCTGCTCAGCAAGATTGACACTCCCTTAGATTTGGAATTGTCGTTCGTGGCGTGGTGTGCCTTTGTAAAGTAGGAGTCGGTGAGCCTAGGAACCTGGATTGTTTTGAAATGAGTCTCTTGCAGGAAAACAATTTTGGGCTTACCTCTTTTTAGTTCCCGCAAGAGGGTGGAGCATTTCTCCGCTATGTTTAGGCCCTTGACCTTGTGAGACACCACCGTGGGGGCTCGTCCTAATGCAGAATAGGCGATCGTTCAGGACCAGAGAGAGATGTCAGCTTATACCTATAACCACAACTGAAAAAGTACCTGTTAGAACTGGTCACTTAGATAAAATTTTACACTTCAATTAGCAAGTAAGAAAAGTGGGGGAAAGTAAACAGATGGAAAGGAAAATAGTAAGTAGATGAAAATAAGAGAGGAGAGGTAGGTGTGCGACCCTCCTAGACAGTTATACGGTTCGGATGAGTCAAATCTTAGTGTGTGGAAGTGGAATTATAACCCTCTTGCTGCCACACTTTGTGGGAACGAGGGAGGTCCGTAGCTAGAAACCAGCCCCAACTTATGCAAAGTTTCTAAAAAGAAAAAAGGAACTACCAAAAACTTGGAACAGCCAGGCCGTAGCCTATCTTGGCAAATGGACAGTGCTTTATGGTCCTCTCTGCCATATGATATTGGAGTAAAACTATAACCGAATGAACTGAATGATCAACAACTGGCACAACTGTTAAGGATTGTGATAACACCGTTTATACTTGTGATAACACTGATATTGAATAGGTGATATAGGGATCTCACTTATTCTCTAGGCAAATCTAACAAACACCATGTCTCATCCGTTCCCTCCACAATGACAAGCCTTCCCGCGGTGTGTGACATGCATCTTGAAGGGGAAGTGAGTCAAATCTCTGGGTTGAAATCTGGTCCCAAAAGATCCCCGAAAAAAAAAAAGAAGAAATAGAAAAAAAAGAAAAAGAAAAAGCTGGTATAGATTCCACAAACAGGACATGGATCTGAAGGGGTCACCAGAGAGATCCTGAAGAGCCACTATGTGAGGGGGCCAGATATACCCTAGTTCAGTGCTGCACATCTGTTCCCATCATCCCTCGGAGCTGTGTACAAGGAGTACAGTCACAATGACGGTATTATCCGGGTGTCAGATGTTCCGGGATGGAAAGATATTGTAGGGCGATATCCAGGCGTGATTAACAAAATATCTGCTCAGCTAGCGTTAAAGTGGCAGATTAAACATAGTGGAGCAATGAACTGGTGAAGGTTAAAGCCCTGGTGCTTAGGCATCCAGTAAGTTCCTGGAGGGGTGCCAACCATTGGACCTTCCCGCCGACTCTGTTTCTGTTTCTTGGAGTGGTGCTTCTCCGGAGTAGCCAGAGGGGAGTGTGGTGGACTCCTATCCCCGGGTGGAAGTGTGAACTCCTGATACCACTCCAGAAGATCAATCCGTCCTAGCTGCAAGGCATTGCAAAATTCCAGGAGATCACTCGGAGTGTGGAGTATGTGTTGTTTGCCATTATGCGACACCAAGAGAGCAAAAGGAAAGCGCCAAGTGTAACGGAGATCTTGTTCCCGCAGCAGTTCCAGCAAGGGTCGCAGAGCCCTGCGATTTTTCAGCGTAATTTGGGAAAGGTCTTGAAATAATTTTATGTGCTCACCGTTAAACACTATCTGTTCATTTCTGCGTGCCTTGTACATGATTTCCTCCTTGAAAGAGAAGCTTTGTAGACAGCAAATGATGTCACAAGGGGGTAATGTGTCTGGGCCTCTGACTCTTAGAGCTCTATGCGCTCTGATAAATTCAATGTCCGTGTCTTCTGGTTTTTCTAGGAGGCTGTTAAATACCCTCTGGAGGACAGGAACTATTTGGTCTGCATTGACTGATTCTGGTATGCCTCGAACTCTGATATTAGTCCTTCTCCTCCTATTATCGAGATCCTCCAGGTGCCTGTTCATCTTGATAAAATGGAGAGCATGAGAGAAGGCAACCCTGTCTAGCCTGTGTATGGCTTTGTCTCTATGCCTTCCAGTTGTCTCAGCAGTGGCCATCTTCTCTGTGAGGACAAGCAGATTGGTCTTAAAATTAGAGATAGCTGCAGAAAATGAGGCTTTAATGTCGGCAGCAAAGCCTGACATGTCTGCAGGGGATGGTCAGGTCGGGCGCTTCTCCTACCATTGTCCTCCGTAGCAGATTGGGAGTCCTCGCTGAGATCCTCCTCACGCTGCACCGGCGCCATCTTCCCTCCTGCTGTGACTCTCTGTATCACCGCTTGATTTTTAAAAATCTCAGAGATATTCCTCCAGGCAGAAGCAGCAGACGAGCGTCGGGATCGGGTGTGTTGTGAGAGGCGGTTCTGCTTGCTCATCATCGGTTGCTATATGGCAGAAAGGCTAGTTTGGGCCACGGGTCTGACGGAACTCCTTGGTTAGGCTGCCATCTCCGCCACGCGCCAAGCCACGCCCCCTTTCTTTTTTTCCTTTTTGTTATCTAGCACGGAATTTTCCATTTGTATAACTATCATATTCATAAAACACTTTTTCTTGTTCATTTATCATGGGGCACAGAGGCTTGGTAATTACTTAGTGGGTTAGGTAGTACCTTCAGGTGATTGGACACTGGTAACCATAATTACAAAGTGAGTCCCTCCCCTATATAACCCCTCCCATATGGAGAGTACCTCAGTTTTTTCGCCCATGTCTAAGGTGGTTGGTCACATTGAAGATGTGCTAAGCAGAAAGCTCTGTTTGATGGACCTAGGAGCTATACAACCGGATCCATACCTCGGGCCAATACTAAAACGCCTAAGATGGATGGTACCCGGGCGTCGTGAAAAGAAGAAACAAGGCTTTGCCTTTAATGTCTCTCCTTGGAGGTCTGGGTTTTGGGATTCAGGCTTTGGTGTACTAATATAACAGTGGCATGAAAAGTTTCTGGCAGAGTCTTCTACAGGTCCAGGGAAGAGGATCCTGTGAGTAGGAACCCAGAACCCTGAAGGTTGGCACAACGCTACCCGCCGTGATGGGTGAAGACTGGAATCTGTCTGTTCTCAGCAGCTCCAGTGGGGATAAGATAAGTGAAGGAGGGGGGCGTGGTTGCGGTGCCGTGCACATGTGGCATGCACGACGCGCCAGTGCGCAGACGCAAAGCGGACATTTTTTAAAAGCCCAAGGCGCCAGAGCTCCTGTAAGCGGTGGGACACAGAGCAGTGGGCAGTAAGCATCCCAGTGGATCGGATCCTGGCAAACCTAAGACACCTACTCGGCATCAGGTTGTGCAGTTTGTAGCTAATGTTTATATTGTAAGACTATAGCACAACAGTGATTGCACTTTACAACTATTACCTCTGCCTCCTCGTAAGAGGGCTTCAGGGGGAGGTAAAAGTGGCACCAGAAAATCACCGCCTACATCTAGGGGTTCTGGACATGCCTGCAGGATACCACCCCCCCTGCAAGACAGGAGGCAACCTCACAGGATGAGTCTGTGCCCCTGTCAGTTCTTGCAGCCTCTCCCAAAGTTTCAGTCCCTGTTTACGTCACAGAAGATGCTTTCAGGGCTGCATTGGATGTTTTAGAAGGAAGGATTACTACCTTTGTCACAGCTTCCTTAAAAAATAGCAGGAAAAGGGGGTAGATCCCCTCCCTCTGTATTAGGTTCCCTATCGGATGAGCATTCTGATAATGAGGAAATATCCCTATCTGAGGATAGGAATCAGGTGCAGTGGGACGAATCAGGCCCTCAAAGCGCAGGTGCAATACTATACTGAATTGGTGCGTTCCACATACAGATTGCCCTCTGCTGAGGCTGCCATTTCCCCTGTTTCCTCCCTGGGGTCCCGGAAATCCCCACAGGCTGCGTACGCCTTCCCAACTCATCCTTTACTGGATGAATTGTTGTATGAGGACTGGGGTCACCCAGATAAACTATTTGCTCCTCTTAAAAGGTTTCCTATGCTTTATCCAGTGGAGGAAAGATTCACCAAGAAATGGGGAGTCCCAGCCATAGATGCGGCTGTTTCTTGTGTGAATAAGAGCCTGACCTGTCCTGTGGACAATGGTCAAGGGTTTATGGATCCAACTGACAAAAAACTGGAAACTTTATTTAAAGTCTCTTTCTCTGTGGCGGGCGCTGTGGTCCAGCCTACGGTTGCAGCAATTGGCATGTGCCAGTTCCTCAAGGAACAAATGAAGCAGGTGCTTAGCCTCCTTTCCACTGAGGAGGCCAAGGTTTATGCAGAACTTCCTAAAGCCTTGTGTTTTATGCTTGATGCCATTATGGATTCTGCTCAGCAAGCACCTCACCTCACTCTCCTGCTGGTACACATGCGCAGGTCCCTTTGGCTTAAGCATTGGGCAGCTGAAGCTTCATGCAAAAAATATTTAACTGGGTCCCGGTTTCATGGAGATCGCCTGTTTGGGGATGATCTGGACAAATATATCCAGAAGATTTATCAAAAAAGGGTAGAGAGTATTCCTGCGCTATCGTGAAATGGGGGGAAAGAAAGGAGAAGCCAAAATATATGTAAAGTAAGGAAAAGCAGCCTACACCGGGTAGGGTACAGCTTGCCCCTGGCTATGATAAAGATGAATAGAAATGTGGTGTTGCGCTAATCCTTAAAGTAAACAATGACTCTGTATGTGATACCACAGTGATGGTGGGTGTCTCTAAAATATAAGCATATGACAGTAAAACATTACTGCCTAAATGTGACTCAATAATAAACATTATATATAGTGATGGTATGACTTCTAGCAAAGAGTATAGCTATATACCTATCATACAGGTAATCCGCTAGATATGACAATCAAACACACAAATATGTGAAAAGTGACTAGTGCTTATAAACAAATCCTTGTACACAAAATATATAAAGATAGCAACTCACTTAAGCATTACTGGTCTCTAACTGGACTGATATGCACCTGGTGTGGCTCAGCACACACCCAGGTGTATATATGCAACGTGAATAGTGCTCATAGTGCATAATATAAAGTGACAGTCTCAATAGAACTGAGTGACATAAAGTACATTAGTATACATGCAAAACACATGCAAAATAACAGTGCTCCACTTGAAAAGAATCATCTATTCAAAGTCCACAAAATATATATATATAGGTGATCCACTTGGTGCCAAGTATACGTGACAGTGGTGATTATTCTTCATGCAACACAGCACACACTGGTGGGCAGTGGCCCCTTACCTGAAGGTAATGGGGTATTCGCATTTAGCCACCATTAGGCATGGCAACCTTTCGTTGTAAAAACCATGGAATCAACCAGCTGTGGGAGATGGTGGTGATGCAGTCCTATCCTGGTTTATCTCCTTTAGGGGCGTATATTCCTTCAAGTAGTGTCCCGGGGTCACCCAGATAAATCAGAAAAGGAAGATCCCACAATGGTGTAATATTGTTTGGCAAATGTACAAATCTTTATTAAAACTCACATGTACTCGGGGGCGTGTCCGGATGTAGAGAGAACAGGACGCGTTACTGAGGAGCTCCGCGATCCTGATCTAATCCACCACCATCCTGTAAAATAACTGACCTGGTGAGCCTCCCAATCTATCCCAGCTACCCTCGGACATCCTCTGCACCAGCCCTTGGGAAAATTGTGGAGCTCGGCCGGCCGAGTGAGCGTGTACGGGCCGGGACCGCCTCCACACAGCAGCAGCCAGCCGCCATCTTGAGGCCTGCATAGGCCTCCAACATTCCCGAGCTAAAGGGCCGCGTTTGGGGGAGCAACGGAATGCTGCTCCACCAGCATCGGCAGAGGTGATCCCCCTGGAGGTGTCTGAGGTGGGAGGAGGGCCGGATGACCGCCGGAGGATTGGCCTGCACTGTTCCCGGGCACCGCGGCCGGCCGCCGTTTTGAGGCCTACAGAGCCTCCAGCATCCCCGGGCTCGATTACCGTGATCGGCGGAGCGGGAGGCGGCCGCTTCATCCGCATCTGCGGCGGGGGTCCCCGGGAGGCTGTCGATCGGTGTGGAGACCCCGAGGCCACAGGAGACTCCTACATGGACTGGATCTGAGGCCTGCTACCATCTTCCAGGCCTATGGTGCTTGAGGCATCCCCCACCTACAGGTACTGTGTCCCATTGGTGCTGTGCTGCCTTTCCCAAACTGCCATCCTCGCAGAACTTGTGCCCTGCAAGCCCTGACCCTGTGCATCCTCTACCCTGCCCACTGCGCTCTGGTGCCTGTCTGCTGTCTCTCACCAACCGCACAGCCCTTATCCAGAGCAGAACACACTGCGGATGGGCCATCCTAGGACCCGTTATTCGCATTAAAAAAAAAACAAGGCTTCTCATACTGCTCCGTCAGTGACCAGGCGCTTGTCGGCGGCAGAAATGGCGGCAAACGCAAAAACAGTGGCGGAGTCAGGGGCTGCGGAGTCCCCCACGGGAGCAGAGATCCTGGCGGCCATAACGGCATGTAAAGAAACCCTAACTGCCAAAATAGACTTCCTAACTGTAGATGTCAGTCTAATCTGCCAAGACATGGATAAATTCCGATCCCGTATCGCTGAGGTGGAGGACAGAGTCTCCACGGTGGAGGATGTGGTCCGGTCAGATTCCAGAGAGGTGAAGGGCCTACAGCTCCAAGTGAAGGCGCTCCAAGAACGAGCCATAGACACCGAGAACCGCCTCCGGCGCAACAACATTCGCATCCTTGGTTTACCTGAGAGAGCGGAGGGTTCCAAGCCAGCTGAATTCACCGAGCAGTTATTATCCACCCTGTTTAATCTGGGGGATCTGTCGCCCACTTTTGTAGTGGAAAGAGCTCACAGGGTCCCGCCACTTCCTCCAAGACCGGGGGCCCCTCCATGTCCCTTCCTGTTACGCTTGCTGAACTACCGTGATGGAGACCGCATCCTGGCGGTGGCCCAAACCATGCCGGAAATCAAATATGAGAACACCAGGCTATCTTTCTTTCCTGATTTCTCTCAAGAGGTGCAGCAGCGCCGCAAATCTTTTACAGATGTCAGACATCGACTCCGAGAGAAGGGAATAAGTTTTGGCCTTCTATACCCCAGCAGATTGAGGATCACGGATGGCGACAACACCCGCTTCTTCGATACCCCTGAGGCCGCAGCGGCATGGTTAGACACCCGTTAGTGTCATAATGAAAATTGGACCGGTGTTGAATATACGATCTGCTGGGTTCAGATAAGTACTTCAAATTCCTATAATGACCCTCCTTCTACCCCATGTTGACTTCCAGCATGATTCATTATCGGATACCGCATCTTTCTGCACTGCGGCACCACGTCATCATCCTCACCTTCTACTATACATCTGTTTCTGATGGAACTGAAACTAGTTCCTCCTGTCCGAGGAGCTCCAGTAAATACCATGCAGACTTTTTGTCATTGACTCCTAAATGATAAACCGTCCCTAAAATTAAATTCTTTGTTTATTTTTTTTTTCTCACCTTGACACCCCCCCCCCCCTCGCTCAGGTTCAGACGAGGACATTTGCCAGTTACGGCGACCCCCCCTCACCTTGGTCCAGGACGTGACCATACGAGTCAAGTTCCAAGGGTCTCTGGACTGGCACGATAGTGTAGTGCACTGAGTTTTTAGGTTGCCACTACAGTTATATGGGGTTTTTTTTTGTTTAGGGGTAAAACTATCCCCATCCTTCTCCCTCGTTTCGGAAGAGAGATGGGGCATAGTAGGAAAGGCACATTGTGCTTGGGTTTGTTTAAAAATGTTCTAAAGGTTTCTTTTCTTTTTTTCTCTTTTGGTGCACAATATTGGATAAACCTAAATGCTGCTACTATATGGTGTGCTATGTCAAGGATTTTGCTGTTCATGGTTCACTCTCCCATTCATCCTAGTAGGTTCTCACCTTTTAATGTAGATGGCTAATCCCCGTGCCGATTCCTTTACGGTCCTTTCCTGGAATGTCAGGGGCCTTGGATCAAAATTCAAGCGAGCTCTCCTTTTCCAGTACCTAAAGTCCCACTCCCCCCAACTCATTCTTCTTCAAGAGACCCATCTAATGGGCAGCAAAATCCTGACATTGAAAAAAACGTGGATACAGAGAGCTATACATGCCACATACTCTACGTATGCAAGAGGGGTGTCGATTCTTATACACAAGAACTTCCCATGTGTGATTGAAGAGGTGAGCACGGACCCACAGGGTAAATTTATTATTGTTGTATTTACACTTTGGTCTCACAGGTATATTGTCATTAATATGTATATCCCTCCGCCTTTCTCACCTGTAATACTATACGCGGTTATGGAAAAGATTGCCCCCTTTTGCCCTGGGAAGATTTTAATTATGGGAGACTTTAATGCTATCATGTCCCCGGATCTAGATAGACCTGCCCCACCAAAGCATCATTGCACAGATCTCTCTGGTTGGGCTCAGGCAGTAGCCCTAGAAGAGATTTGGAGGTGGAAGCACCCTACAACCAGAGCCTATTCGTGTTTCTCAGCATCCCACAAAACTGCATCACGTATAGACCTGGCCTTTTCTAATCCCATTGTTGGCGGATGTGCTGGAGGCATCTTATTTGCCAAGTGGACTGTCTGATCACAGCCCATTGGTGGTGACGCTTCGCTCTCCTGCATCCCGGAGTGCGGCTCTGTGGAGACTGGGGGCTCATTGGGTCTCCCATCCGGACCTAACTGAAAGTATACCCCCCTGTTAACGGATTTCTGGGAGCGGAACACTGGGTCCTCCTCTCCTGAAATCACTTGGGATACGTTTAAAGCATATACGAGGGGACAATACATCTCATCTATTGCCCATATTAAAAAGAAACAATTAAAGGAGACCCAACTACTGCAACAGTCGGTGACAAATCATACCTCTACTTATAGCTCGGACCCCACACCATCTCATTTTGACTCACTTATGGCAGCTCAGAGAGAACTGAATCTTCACTTGACAGAGGTTACACGACTTGAAACTCATAGGGGCAGACAAAGAACCTTTGAACAGGGTGACAAAAATGGTCGCCTGCTGGCCCTATTGGCGCAGAATGACCAACCACTTACGCTTGTCTCCACTCTGCAGACTGCTGATGGGGACATGGTGACTTCTGACCCTCTGAGGTTTTACAAACATTTACTGCTTTTTATGAAGGGTTGTATACCTCCACCCTGCCCTCTGACTTTCAGCCTGTGCAGCTACGGGACCTGTTAGATCCCTTGGCACTGGGCTGGCTGTCAGATCAGGAGCGGGAGTTACTAGTTAGGCCATTTACGGCCCTAGAAGTTCTAAATGCTATCCAATCCTTCCCAACTGGTAAGGCGCCGGGGCCGCATGGCCTTCCGATTGACTTTTATAAGTCGCATGGAGACCTTCTGGCACCCCTGTTGGCCCAGTTATATAATATATGCCTGAAGGATGGCAAACTACCCGACTCCATGTATCTTGCATATCTGACTTTAATACACAAACCCTCTAAAGACCCAACCTCCTGCGCCTCGTACCGGCCAATTGCATTGCTAAATAACGACTTTAAAATTTTGACCAAACTACTTGCTCTACGACTATATCCCCTATTGCCTTCAGTCATTGATTCGGACCAAACTGGCTTTATGCCCCGTAGATCCACGGATGTCAACCTCAGAAGGTTATATACCAACATACATGCCCAACATCACAACACGGGTTCGAGAACTATAGCCTCACTTGACATAGAAAAGGCTTTTGACACCGTAGAGTGGCCTTTTCTTTGGGAAACATTCGTAGAATGAGGTTCCCCTTGTTGTTTATTCAATGGCTCCAGGTATTGTACAAATGCCCCACTTCATCGGTAAGACTGGGGGGTGGACTGTCAGCCCCTTTTGGGCTCACCAGGGGAACCCGGCAGGGCTGTCCTCTCTCTCCAGCTTTATTTGCCTTAGCCATTGAACCAGTGGCGGAGGCGCTCCGTACGTCCCCGCATATTAAAGGTCTTCGTATTGGCTTGCTGGAGGAGAGGCTGGCCCTGTACGTGGATGACATGCTACTGTTCCTCAATGATGCTGGCCCGTCCTTACAGGGTGTTCTGAACGTGTTAGACACTTTTGCGGGAGTCACCGGGCTAAAGGTCAACTGGTCCAAATCCATACTTTTTCCGATAGACCAGGCGGCCAAAACCACTTCCTCCCCAGACTGTGTACTAAAATGGGTGGAAACTTTTAAGTACCTGGGGGTCCATATATCCACACAAGCATCAGATTTCATCTCGCTTAACCTTACCCCTATACTCTTGGACACTAAGACAAAACTTAAAACGTGGAGTAATTTACCTCTGTCAGTCTGGGGACAAGTAAATCTCCTTAAAATGAAAATTATCCCAAAATTCACGTATTTGTTCCGCCACTCCCCTCAGTGGATACCTAAATCGTTTTTTAATACAATGAATCAATTGTTCTCATCCTTTATCTGGGGCTCCGCGCCACCCAGGTATCGGCTGTCGACTTTGATGCGGCTGACAACGCAGGGTGGTATGGCATTTCCTGATTGCTACAAATATTTTCTGGCTACCCAACTGGTGACAGTGGCCTGGTGGCTGCACCCTGACAAAACGAACTCTTCCACAGCCCTAGAGGCCACGATAGTGGGCTCTTTTGAAGCTTTGCAATTCCTGATATTCAGAGGCCCTCGAGCCCCATATCATTTGACACCCTCTATGCACACCACCCTGCGGGCTTGGCGGGCAGGTCTAGATATAGAAAAATACAAATCAACCGAGATCTCTCCTAACACCCCGATCTGGCTGAACCCTACTTTGCCACACATTTACAAACTTCCAGACCCCTTTGCTTGGACTAAGTATGGTATAAAAATTATCTCTCACATAGTGTCACAAATGTCATTATCTCCCCTTTCACACCTTTACTCCATGTATAACATACCTCATTATTACCAATTTCGCTATCTCCAATTGTCACATGCTTTTGCTGTGCAGTTTCCACGCGCTTCCTGCATCGTTGTCCAGTCAGGACTGGAGAAGACACTTAGAACTAAATGTGCAGAGAAACCTACCTCACAGCTATATGAGCATTTGGTCTATCTGTCTCTCCCACCTTTAGATAAGCTCTGGTCTCGCTGGCAGCTTGATATACCCTCGCTGGACAATGATGATTGGGATGATGTTTGGAATTTCCCTTTCCGCTCCTTAGTCTCTATGCGGGATAGGCTGATCCAATTTAAAATTGTGCATAGAGCATACTTTACTCCACATAGACTCCATAAAATGAACCCTACATGTCCATCGGAGTGTTGGAGATGTGGAATCTCCCCAGGATATTTCTCTCATATTTTCTGGCATTGCCCTAAAATTCAGCAATATTGGAGTGAGGTACTCGGCACGGTAAATAGAGTCGCATCAACTACACTACCACATGCCATGGAAGTCTGTCTATTGGGGTTAATTGAAACACTTGTACCAACAATGGCAAAACGCACATTGGTAGGGCTATTGCTATTCTATGCCCGGAAAAACATTGCCATGCAATGGAAGAAGCCCACCCCCCCTTCATTGACACAATGGAAAAGTCTGGTCAATAATAACCTTCCTTTATATAAAGACACATACTTCAATAGAGGGTGCCCGATGAAGTACGATAGAGTCTGGCGTACATGGTTAAAGGATGTGGAAACAGCTGGTTGAGTCTTCAATAATATGATGGGGGTTGCGGGGGGGGGGGGGAGTAGTGAGAATTTATTGGCTACGATTGGAGAGAGGACTAGACGTCTCAAGGGACCTCTAAATAGATACAAGAAGAAGCGAGCCATAGGTTAACTCATCATGCGATAAATAACACAAATTATAATATCTTGTCATGTGATGTGTGGGATACTTTCTATAGGCACCACAGTTTTGTTTTGTTTTTTTTGGGGTTTTTTTTGTTTTTTTTCTTTTAGTTTTTAAGTTGTATATGTATTGTTTGTCTTGAAAATGCAATAAAAAAAATTTATAAAAAAAAAAAACTCACATGTACTCACATTAAAATCAACAGTACTGGGCGGAGATCCGACGAGCAGCGAGCTCGTGATGCAAAACAAACATAGAGTGCCTGTCCCGTCCCTGTTTGTTTTGCATCACAAGCTCGCTTTATAAGCACTAGTCACTTTTTACATATTTGTGTGTTTGATTGTCATATCTAGCGGATTACCTGTATGATAGGTATATAGCTATACTCTTTGCTAGAAGTCATACCATCACTATATATATATTGTTTATTATTGAGTCACATTTAGGCAGTAATGTTTTACTGTCATATGCTTATATTTTAGAGACACCCACCATCACTGTGGTATCACATACAGAGTCATTGTTTACTTTAAGGATTAGCGCAACACCACATTTCTATTCATCTATATCCAGAAAATTACCGGGGGGTAAAACCATGTTGTTATCAGTCAAAAGGAAGAGTAAACGTCCTTTATTTAGACAAAACAAAGAAAAAACTGCGCTATACAATGAAAAAAATGCACAACAAATCAATATATGCAGCAAACATAAATATATGCTATAAATGTAGATTCCACATCTATTAACATCAAATCATTAATGTACAGATAGTAGTAGAGTAGATAATGGAGAAATCAAGAGTCTGGTGAAGAGTTAGAAAATGTCCCCTGATAATTCTCCGTGAAGATCAGGTGAAGAAGTGAAAGCAAACACACCCTGCACAGTGATCCTCCACCTTTAAATATATGCGCTTACCAGATGGAAAGCACAACAGGCAACCTCCCGACATACGTTTCGTCTATCACTGATGTCGTCTGGGGAACGGGCGATGCTCTGACTCATCGCATTAAGAACAGAAGAAACCACGCCCCATTGTGACATCTCTGAGGCGTCGAATCTAAACAGCCACTCAGCTGCGAGAATGTAACCCGGAAACAACCAAATCACAGGAAGTTCAACTGTAGCCAATCATTCAATACCCAAAATGGAGCAATAGAAAACAAATACCTAACATCGGAAAATTTGTGCTATTAGGCCCTAAAGAGTAAAATAAATCGAATGGACCACACTAATGCTTAATCGATATGTGAAGACATAATATTACAAGCCCATATCGGTCTGATAATATTGAAAAACGACTTCACTCAATCTAATGGGGGAATTCCCTCAAAAGTGTGTTAAAGTACAGCAGAGCGCCATCTTGTGGAAAAATTTGAAAAATACCATCCAAAGGAGATCACCTCCAAAAATATTGAGTTAAAATAAAAAATATTATTAAAATACATAAATAACATAAAAATGAATAGACCTAAAAAAATGGTCATACCAATATTTAATATATAGACAGCCAATTCCAATGGCACACCCCTAGGTGTAAAGAGTATGGAAGACGATCCTACGCCATTGTGTATAAGGGGCTACCACCTACCACCTAACGGCAATAATGTAACAATATTGGTAGAAGAAAGTGAATACCTAACATATGTTATTATTTATTATTATTCAGGATTTATATAGCGCCAACAGTTTACGCAGCGCTTTACAATATAAAAGGGAGACAATACAGTTATAATACAATACAATAGGATTAAGAGGGCCCTGCTCAGAAGAGCTTACAATCTAATAGGGTGGGGCAGGTGATACAAAAGGTTGTAACTGTGGAGAATGAGCTGGTGGAAGTGGTAGGAGATTAGTTGGAGACGTGATAGGCTTTCCTGAAGAGATGAGTTTTCAGGGTATGTGGTGACAATGAATGATAACAAGAAGATGCATACCATCCACCATATGTGTGTATGGTGTATATACAAACTGTCATAAAACATAAAGAGGGGATATATAAATTAAGAAAACTACCTGTATAGGAAATTGTTAAATGTAAACACATACACGCCCTCATGCCCAATATGTCTCCGAGATGTCACAACAAGTACACAAAAGACTACAGGGTAATATGGACATGCAAACTCAAATAATGCCTGTAATATAAAACAACATCCCTAAACACTGGCTATGAGATGTAAAGACAAGGAACATAGGGTAGCATTAACAGAAAACCTCAAAACATATATGACATGTAAAAAGCAACATTGTTAAGCATTGTCAATAAACGCATTTAAGTCTACCTCTACGTTCAACCCAAATGGCGTGTAACTTTTAATTCGGTATATCCAAGCCATTTCAAGGTGCGAGATCCCTCGAACCAAAGAGCCAGCCCTCCAAGGACAGGTAAATTTTTCTATCCCCAAAAAAAGGGTTTTATCAGGATTTTTATTATGAACTTCCAGATAATGCCTAGACACAGGATGCTTCGGGAAGCCATTAATGATATTTGTCACATGTTCATTAAGCCTAACCATAAGGGGTCGTTTAGTCCTGCCCACATATTGCAGCCCGCATGGGCACTGGAGCAGGTACACTACCCCCTTGGTCGAGCATATGATAAAAGGCTTGATCTCGAACTCGACCTGAGTGCTGTTAGATCTAAAAGAATGAGTTGTTCTATGAGTGCAGCCATTCAATGAACAGATTCTGCATCTTCTACTTTGATAAAATCCCGTAAGACTATCGAAAAAACCCCTCTTGGGGTTGGGGGGATCGATGATATTGTTGGCAATAGTGTTTCTAATGGAAGGTGCCCCCCTGTAAACCACCTGAGGTTTAACAGGGAGGATAGTATTAAGAGTAGGGTCACTTGTAAGGATGTGCCAATGTTTTTTAATCAATTGGCTAACCGTCCTATGCTGGATGGAATATGTTGTAAAGAAAGGAGTGGAGGGCGCCCTAATGGTATTAGGTGTCTTCTCTTTGAGTAATTCACTCCTATCAATACATGATACCTCACCTAGGGTATTTTTGAGGAGGGTATCCGAATAACCCTTCTCTAAGAAACGTTTAGTCAGGACATCTGCCTGCAGAAGGAACTCGCCTCCATCTGAGCAATTACGCCTCAAGCGAATGTACTGACTTTTAGGCACGACCTAATCCAGGCCTCATGATGGCAGCTGTTAGTAGGGATGTATGAATTCCCGTCTGTGTTTTTAAAGTAGGTAGCAGTAGAAAATTGACCCTCTTTGATCCGAATAGTGAGGTCTAAAAAATGAATCTCCTGTTGGCTGGCCTCATAATTGAGAAAAATGCCCCTCTTATTGATGTTAAGCCCTCCAAGAAAGGAATCAAGGTCAGACTTATCTCCATCCCATAGGAGGAGGATGTCGTCTATATACCTGGCCCACAGAACCACCTGGGGTTTCTGTTGGACATAGACGACATCCTCCTCCCACAGGGCCATGAAGAGGTTCACCAAACTGGGGGCATATTTGGCCCCCATGGCGACCCCTTTGTCTTGTTTATAGAATTGGCCTCCGTACCAAAAATAGTTCTGAGATTCAGCAAATTGGAGCAATTCCATTATATAAGATATTTGCTCGTCAAATAAGCCGGAATCACGCCCAAGGAAATATTCAACCGCAAAAAGACCAAGGCTGTGTGGTATGACAGTATAAAGGGATGTGACATCAGCTGTCACCATCCACAAACCTGGTCTGGGGGTCAGAGCCGTTAATATGTTAATCACATGACGTGAGTCCTTTATGTAGGGGGGCATCCTATCAACTATTGGCTGGAGAAAGAAGTCGATGTACTTGCCCACCCGGGACGTGACAGAATCAATGCCACTAACAATAGGGCGACCCGGGGGGCAAGTAGGATGTTTGTGGACCTTAGGCAAATAATACATCACTGGTGTCCGCGGTGCCCTCGGTATCAGGTATGACCTTTCCTTTTTATTTACAATACCCAATTCAAAGTCCTTTTGGATAAGGACTTCCAATTCCTTTTTATATCTAATCTTAGGTTCGAACCCAAGAGGGTTATAGGTATCCTTATCCGCCAATATTCTATGCATTTCAGTGAGGTAGTCATTTTTGTCAAGAATAATAATTCCACCCCCCTTATCGGCAGGTCTAATCACTAAACCCTTATTTTCACACAGGGAATCGAGACCAGCAGCAAACTCTCTGTCTGTTTTTACCTTGTTGACCGGCAATTGGTCCAAATCTCTGAGAACCACATCCCTGAAAACCTTCAGGGAAGGAGCTAAAGCCCCAGCGGGGTTAAAAAGGGAGGCATTAGTAAGCCCTGAGTGTCTGAAACAATTGGATGAGGTCTGACTGGCCCGAATAGGATTGGAGATCATATAACATTTAATGCTAAGCTTTCTGATAAATTTATGTATATCAATGTAGGTCTGAAATTTATTCAGCCTACGTGGAGGGGCAAATTTTAAGCCTTTGCTCAACACAAGCTTCTCTGTATCAGTTAAAGTGACATTACTCAAATTAAATATTCCACCGTATGTTATGATTTTTTACTTTTTTGTTCGTAATTTTCTCCCTCCCCGTGTCACGAACTGGTGTGACCAGAACCGTGTGATCTGCGACAGAGGACACCCAAACGTATATAAGTGAAAATATATATTAATTTATTGAGGAAAGTGAGTAATAAATAACAACCAACTCCAATATGACAGTGCAATAACCAACCACAGACGGAGACCTACAAATAACAATAGACAGATAAATGCAATAAATGGGAAATACCAGGTTCATAAACAATAGCCAGGCCAGGGTCATACACAGCAGATCAGCAGGGAATGTTCCAGAGACGTAAACGTAAGCCAGGCCAAGGTCATACACAGGGAAGTCAGTAGATGGGGTATGGAACACAGGACAAGGAGAGGATGGATGGGTCAGACTGCAGGCAGGGACCCAAGGTAACAGGTGGGGCAGGATAGGGTCCCAGACAGGGAGACAGGGACAGGATCAGGGCTCAGGTTCAGGATCAGATAGCTAGCAGGTCAGGAGGCAATGACGAAGTCAAGGCAAACATGTGAATGCTTGCCGGGTATTTATAGGCCTATGATTGGCCTCAAGTGACACCTGATTGTAGGAGGTACTGTCTGCTCCACACTGCCAGGATCCATCCGCTGGTGGACGCCAGTACTGCGGCCCAAAGATGATATATTATAAACAGGGAAAAGCTCTCCTGACAGTTCCAAACTGCCAGGAGACACCTGCTGGTGGACCTCAGTACTGCATGCCAAATAACAGGTCTTACCAGCGGATGGAACATTTCCTGACAGTACCCCCCCTCAAAGGAGCGACCTCCGGACGCTCCAACTAGCCGTTGCTGGGGAAAGTCCATGGTGTCCAGCTGGGCAGTGGGCACATCAGGCTGGGCAACGGACAGGAACACTCCAGGCTGGGCAGCGGACTGGAACAACTTGAGCTGGGCAGCGGACGGGAACAACTTGAGCTGGGCAGCGGACGGGAACAACTTGAGCTGGGCAGCGGACGGGAACAACTTGAGCTGGGCAGCGGACGGGAACAACTTGAGCTGGGCAGCGGACGGGAACAACTTGAGCTGGGCAGCGGACGGGAACAACTTGAGCTGGGCAGCGGACGGGAACAACTTGAGCTGGGCAGCGGACGGGAACAACTTGAGCTGGGCAGCGGACGGGAACAACTTGAGCTGGGCAGCGGACGGGAACAACTTGAGCTGGGCAGCGGACGGGAACAACTTGAGCTGGGCAGCGGACGGGAACAACTTGAGCTGGGCAGCGGACGGGAACAACTTGAGCTGGGCAGCAGACGGGAACAACTTGAGCTGGGCAGCGGACGGGAACAACTTGAGCTGGGCAGCGGACGGGAACAACTTGAGCTGGGCAGCGGACGGGAACAACTTGAGCTGGGCAGCGGACGGGAACAACTTGAGCTGGGCAGCAGACGGGAACAACTTGAGCTGGGCAGCAGACGGGAACAACTTGAGCTGGGCAGCAGACGGGAACAACTTGAGCTGGGCAGCAGACGGGAACAACTTGAGCTGGGCAGCAGACGGGAACAACTTGAGCTGGGCAGCAGACGGGAACAACTTGAGCTGGGCAGCAGACGGGAACAACTTGAGCTGGGCAGCAGACGGGAACAACTTGAGCTGGGCAGCAGACGGGAACAACTTGAGCTGGGCAGCAGACGGGAACAACTTGAGCTGGGCAGCAGACGGGAGCAACTTGAGCTGGGCAGCAGGCTCCGGGTCATCGAGCTGGGCAGCAGGCTCCGGAACATCGAGCTGGGCAGCAGGCTCCGGGTCATCGAGCTGGGCAGCAGGCTCCGGAACATCGAGCTGGGCAGCAGGCTCCGGGTCATCGAGCTGGGCAGCAGGCTCCGGGTCATCGAGCTGGGCAGCAGGCTCCGGGTCATCGAGCTGGGCAGCAGGCTCCGGGTCATCGAGCTGGGCAGCAGGCTCCGGGTCATCGAGCTGGGCAGCAGGCTCCGGGTCATCGAGCTGGGCAGCTGGCATGGGCACAGCTGGCACCGAGACATCGGGCTGGAGGGCAGACACCCGGACATCGGGCTGGAGGGCAGACACCCGGACATCGGGCTGGAGGGCAGACACCCGGACATCGGGCTGGAGGGCAGACACCCGGACATCGGGCTGGAGGGCAGACACCCGGACATCGGGCTGGAGGGCAGACACCCGGACATCGGGCTGGAAAGCTGGAACATCAGACTGGAAAGCTGGAACATCAGACTGGAAAGCTGGAACATCAGACTGGAAAGCTGGAACATCAGACTGGAAAGGTGGAACATCAGACTGGAAAGCTGGAACATCAGACTGGAAAGCTGGAACATCAGACTGGAACGCTGGAACATCAGACTGGAACGCTGGAACATCAGACTGGAACGCTGGAACATCAGACTGGAACGCTGGAACATCAGACTGGAACGCTGGAACATCCGACTGGAACGCTGGAACATCCGACTGGAAAGCTGGAACATCCGACTGGAAAGCTGGAACATCAGACTGGAAAGCTGGAACGTCAGACTGGAAAGCTGGAACGTCAGACTGGAAAGCTGGAACGTCAGACTGGAAAGCTGGAACGTCAGACTGGAAAGCTGGAACGTCAGACTGGAAAGCTGGAACGTCAGACTGGAAAGCTGGAACGTCAGACTGGAAAGCTGGGACGTCAGACTGGAAAGCTGGGACGTCAGACTGGAAAGCTGGGACGTCAGACTGGAAAGCTGGAACGTCAGACTGGAAAGCTGGGACGTCAGACTGGAAAGCTGGGACGTCAGACTGGAAGGCTGGAACGTCAGACTGGAAGGCTGGAACGTCAGACTGGAAGGCTGGAACGTCAGACTGGAAGGCTGGAAAGTCAGACTGCAAAGCTGGAAAGTCAGACTGCAAAGCTGGAAAGTCAGACTGCAAAGCTGGAACATCAGACTGCAAAGCTGGAACATCAGACTGCAAAGCTGGAACATCAGACTGCAAAGCTGGAACATCAGACTGCAAAGCTGGAACATCAGACTGCAAAGCTGGAACATCAGACTGCAAAGCTGGAACATCAGACTGCAAAGCTGGAACATCAGACTGCAACGCTGGAACATCAGACTGCAAAGCTGGAACATCAGACTGCAAAGCTGGAACATCAGACTGCAAAGCTGGAACATCAGACTGCAAAGCTGGAACATCAGACTGCAAAGCTGGAACATCAGACTGGAAATTGGGAGCAGGTTGGGTTACTGGCAGGATTGTATGAGTAGGGAAGAACTTCCGTTTCTTCTTTGGCTTAACTGCTGGAGATCTGTAGGTGGCTGTAGGACTGTAGACAGGAGGTGAGGCATACTGAAAGGAAGGGCTGGGATATGGCAAGGAAGGGGGAACAGCAGCCAGAGGGAGTTCTTGTGGGAAAGTTGCAGGTATTAGAGAAGAGGCAGGTGGGTTAAAGGCAGGATAGGTACAGGAAGGAGAAACAGGGCATTGATACTTGGTGGGGAGCAGGGTATATTGGGCTGTAGCTGAGGTTGCCATGAGCGATGGGGGAATAGATTCTTGGGAAGGCAGGTGATTAATGGCAGGGCTGGGTTGTTGTGGCTTGGCTAAATTAAGGAGATCTGACCATGCCTGTAGCACAGGATGAACAAACATTGATTCACACACAGCCTGACTAACCAGCGATTGCACTGAATGGATGCAATCAGACAACACCTGCGGGGAACAAGAGGCATAATGTTCCTTGAAAAAGGCTGGGTCATCCTCTAATAACCACACCAGAGACTCAACCTGATCAAAACTGAAGGGGGGAGAAAAATCATCCCTGCCCTCTGGAGTACTGGACAAGGCTAGCTCTGCACACAGCTGGATCAGAGGCTGAACATTTTCAAATAGCAATCTACCCTGATCAACCAGAGAATGGGCCAGACGGATACACTCCAGGAGCTGATCCCTGGCCCACTCTTTCAATACCAGACGACAGTAATTGTTATCCTCCAACACCAGTGAGGCAAGGAGAACAACTGTTTCTGATTGCATTTTCATAGCACTACAATGGTTCCTTTGCGCAGTCACTTCTGGTCAGAGATGGCCTTGACTTACTGTCATGAACTGGTGTGACCAGAACCGTGTGATCTGCGACAGAGGACACCCAAACGTATATAAGTGAAAATATATATTAATTTATTAAGGAAAGTGAGTAATAAATAACAACCAACTCCAATATGACACAGTGCAATAACCAACCACAGACGGAGACCTACAAATAACAATAGACAGATAAATGCAATAAATGGGAAATACCAGGTTCATAAACAATAGCCAGGCCAGGGTCATACACAGCAGATCAGCAGGGAATGTTCCAGAGACGTAAACGTAAGCCAGGCCAAGGTCATACACAGGGAAGTCAGTAGATGGGGTATGGAACACAGGACAAGGAGAGGATGGATGGGTCAGACTGCAGGCAGGGACCCAAGGTAACAGGTGGGACAGGATAGGGTCCCAGACAGGGAGACAGGGACAGGATCAGGGCTCAGGTTCAGGATCAGATAGCTAGCAGGTCAGGAGGCAATGACGAAGTCAAGGCAAACATGTGAATGCTTGCCGGGTATTTATAGGCCTATGATTGGCCTCAAGTGACACCTGATTGTAGGAGGTACTGTCTGCTCCACACTGCCAGGATCCATCCGCTGGTGGACGCCAGTACTGCGGCCCAAAGATGATATATTATAAACAGGGAAAAGCTCTCCTGACAGTTCCAAACTGCCAGGAGACACCTGCTGGTGGACCTCAGTACTGCATGCCAAATAACAGGTCTTACCAGCGGATGGAACATTTCCTGACAGTACCCCCCCTCAAAGGAGCGACCTCCGGACGCTCCAACTAGCCGTTGCTGGGGAAAGTCCATGGTGTCCAGCTGGGCAGTGGGCACATCAGGCTGGGCAGCGGACAGGAACACTCCAGGCTGGGCAGCGGACGGGAACAACTTGAGCTGGGCAGCGGACGGGAACAACTTGAGCTGGGCAGCGGACGGGAACAACTTGAGCTGGGCAGCGGACGGGAACAACTTGAGCTGGGCAGCGGACGGGAACAACTTGAGCTGGGCAGCGGACGGGAACAACTTGAGCTGGGCAGCAGACGGGAACAACTTGAGCTGGGCAGCAGACGGGAACAACTTGAGCTGGGCAGCAGACGGGAACAACTTGAGCTGGGCAGCAGACGGGAACAACTTGAGCTGGGCAGCAGACGGGAACAACTTGAGCTGGGCAGCAGACGGGAACAACTTGAGCTGGGCAGCAGACGGGAACAACTTGAGCTGGGCAGCAGACGGGAACAACTTGAGCTGGGCAGCAGACGGGAACAACTTGAGCTGGGCAGCAGACGGGAACAACTTGAGCTGGGCAGCAGACGGGAACAACTTGAGCTGGGCAGCAGACGGGAACAACTTGAGCTGGGCAGCAGGCTCCGGGTCATCGAGCTGGGCAGCAGGCTCCGGGTCATCGAGCTGGGCAGCAGGCTCCGGGTCATCGAGCTGGGCAGCAGGCTCCGGGTCATCGAGCTGGGCAGCAGGCTCCGGGTCATCGAGCTGGGCAGCAGGCTCCGGGTCATCGAGCTGGGCAGCTGGCATGGGCAATCGAGATGGGCAGCAGGCTCCGGGTCATCGAGCTGGGCAGCTGGCATGGGCACAGCTGGCACCGAGACATCGGGCTGGAGGGCAGACACCTGGACATCGGGCTGGAGGGCAGACACCCGGACATCGGGCTGGAGGGCAGACACCCGGACATCGGGCTGGAGGGCAGACACCCGGACATCGGGCTGGAGGGCAGACACCCGGACATCGGGCTGGAGGGCAGACACCCGGACATCGGGCTGGAAAGCTGGAACATCAGACTGGAAAGCTGGAACATCAGACTGGAAAGCTGGAACATCAGACTGGAAAGCTGGAACATCAGACTGGAAAGCTGGAACATCAGACTGGAAAGCTGGAACATCAGACTGGAAAGCTGGAACATCAGACTGGAACGCTGGAACATCAGACTGGAAAGCTGGGACATCAGACTGGAAAGCTGGGACATCAGACTGGAAAGCTGGGACATCAGACTGGAAAGCTGGGACATCAGACTGGAAAGCTGGGACATCAGACTGGAAAGCTGGGACATCAGACTGGAAAGCTGGGACATCAGACTGGAAAGCTGGAACATCAGACTGGAAAGCTGGGACATCAGACTGGAAAGCTGGGACATCAGACTGGAAAGCTGGGACATCAGACTGGAAAGCTGGGACATCAGACTGGAAAGCTGGAACGTCAGACTGGAAAGCTGGAACGTCAGACTGGAAAGCTGGGACGTCAGACTGGAAGGCTGGGACGTCAGACTGGAAGGCTGGAACGTCAGACTGGAAGGCTGGAACGTCAGACTGGAAGGCTGGAACGTCAGACTGGAAGGCTGGAAAGTCAGACTGCAAAGCTGGAACGTCAGACTGCAAAGCTGGAACGTCAGACTGCAAAGCTGGAACGTCAGACTGCAAAGCTGGAACATCAGACTGCAAAGCTGGAACATCAGACTGCAAAGCTGGAACATCAGACTGCAAAGCTGGAACATCAGACTGCAACGCTGAAACATCAGACTGCAAAGCTGGAACATCAGACTGCAAAGCTGGAACATCAGACTGCAAAGCTGGAACATCAGACTGCAAAGCTGGAACATCAGACTGCAAAGCTGGAACATCAGACTGGAAATTGGGAGCAGGTTGGGTTACTGGCAGGATTGTATGAGTAGGGAAGAACTTCCGTTTCTTCTTTGGCTTAACTGCTGGAGATCTGTAGGTGGCTGTAGGACTGTAGACAGGAGGTGAGGCATACTGAAAGGAAGGGCTGGGATATGGCAAGGAAGGGGGAACAGCAGCCAGAGGGAGTTCTTGTGGGAAAGTTGCAGGTATTAGAGAAGAGGCAGGTGGGTTAAAGGCAGGATAGGTACAGGAAGGAGAAACAGGGCATTGATACTTGGTGGGGAGCAGGGTATATTGGGCTGTAGCTGAGGTTGCCATGAGCGATGGGGGAATAGATTCTTGGGAAGGCAGGTGATTAATGGCAGGGCTGGGTTGTTGTGGCTTGGCTAAATTAAGGAGATCTGACCATGCCTGTAGCACAGGATGAACAAACATTGATTCACACACAGCCTGACTAACCAGCGATTGCACTGAATGGATGCAATCAGACAACACCTGCGGGGAACAAGAGGCATAATGTTCCTTGAAAAAGGCTGGGTCATCCTCTAATAACCACACCAGAGACTCAACCTGATCAAAACTGAAGGGGGGAGAAAAATCATCCCTGCCCTCTGGAGTACTGGACAAGGCTAGCTCTGCACACAGCTGGATCAGAGGCTGAACATTTTCAAATAGCAATCTACCCTGATCAACCAGAGAATGGGCCAGATGGATACACTCCAGGAGCTGATCCCTGGCCCACTCTTTCAATACCAGACGACAGTAATTGTTATCCTCCAACACCAGTGAGGCAAGGAGAACAACTGTTTCTGATTGCATTTTCATAGCACTACAATGGTTCCTTTGCACAGTCACTTCTGGTCAGAGATGGCCTTGACTTACTGTCATGAACTGGTGTGACCAGAACCGTGTGATCTGCGACAGAGGACACCCAAACGTATATAAGTGAAAATATATATTAATTTATTAAGGAAAGTGAGTAATAAATAACAACCAACTCCAATATGACACAGTGCAATAACCAACCACAGACGGAGACCTACAAATAACAATAGACAGATAAATGCAATAAATGGGAAATACCAGGTTCATAAACAATAGCCAGGCCAGGGTCATACACAGCAGATCAGCAGGGAATGTTCCAGAGACGTAAACGTAAGCCAGGCCAAGGTCATACACAGGGAAGTCAGTAGATGGGGTATGGAACACAGGACAAGGAGAGGATGGATGGGTCAGACTGCAGGCAGGGACCCAAGGTAACAGGTGGGACAGGATAGGGTCCCAGACAGGGAGACAGGGACAGGATCAGGGCTCAGGGCTCAGGGCTCAGGGCTCAGGGCTCAGGGCTCAGGGCTCAGGGCTCAGGGCTCAGGTTCAGGATCAGATAGCTAGCAGGTCAGGAGGCAATGACGAAGTCAAGGCAAACATGTGAATGCTTGCCGGGTATTTATAGGCCTATGATTGGCCTCAAGTGACACCTGATTGTAGGAGGTACTGTCTGCTCCACACTGCCAGGATCCATCCGCTGGTGGACGCCAGTACTGCGGCCCAAAGATGATATATTATAAACAGGGAAAAGCTCTCCTGACAGTTCCAAACTGCCAGGAGACACCTGCTGGTGGACCTCAGTACTGCATGCCAAATAACAGGTCTTACCAGCGGATGGAACATTTCCTGACACCCCGACACCCTCTTTTGGGTCTATAGGGCTTTTTGTGCCCTGAGTGGGTCTCTGAAAACCCCAATGCTGGGTTTGACCAGAGGGACCAGGGCTAACAAAATTGTCACTGGTACTAGGTTTGGGATACTGGGATGGATTTACCGGACCAGTTTTGTTAGCGGGATTTTCATAGGGGCCTTCTAAATCCCGTAATGGGTAGAATCTATTAGATGTACTTATATTATAATCAACTTCATCTCGTCCCTCATAAAGATCATTGGAATCAAACTGTCGAAATTGAGTCCCATATCTATTATGGTAATCAGGCCTGAATTCATACACATTCATACTATCATATGCATAGTGAGAATTAGCCCCATGATCAAGGTCTCGAGAATGCGGAAAAGCTCCACCATTGTTTTGGTGGTAACTTTGCCGTTTCTGGGCTATATGGGGGGGGTAGTTCTGACCATGCCCTGAATTGCCATAGCCACCACTACGGCCTTGACCAGGGGGACCCCTAGCACCCCTAGGCCGCTGTGAAGGCATGTGGTTAGCACAAATTTTCCGATGTTCGTATTTGTTTTCCTTTGCCTCATTTTGGGTATTGAATGATTGGCTACAGTTGAACTTCCTGTGATTTGGTTGTTTCCGGGTTACATTCTCGCAGCTGAGTGGCTGTTTAGATTCGACGCCTCAGAGATGTCACAATGGGGCGTGGTTTCTTCTGTTCTTAATGCGATGAGTCAGAGCGCCGCCCGTTCCCCAGACGACGTCAGTGATAGACGAAACGTACGTTGGGAGGTTGACTCTCTGACATCATCGCAACCTGCTATGAACAGGCGCTCGCTTGCCAGCTGGCGATCTGCTCATTTTATACTACCATTTTGTAAGTGTTCTACCTCTTTTTAAATAAATTGTCCTATCAGAATTACGCTATGGCTACCTCTTTCTTACCCTTATGTCCTTAAAAATCGGGCTGTTGTGTGGTGGAGTTATGCGGTGAAGAGGGTATCGCTGGTAGGATACCGGGACCCAGCCTGTATACACCTGAGATGCTCACCATCAATTGTGCTATCCGGAGGAGTGTTTCTTTGTCAAGTTGCTGAACCTGGATGTTAATCCTGATGATGCCTGTTGTGCTTTCCATCTGGTAAGCGCATATATTTAAAGGTGGAGGATCACTGTGCAGGGTGTGTTTGCTTTCACTTCTTCACCTGATCTTCACGGAGAATTATCAGGGGACATTTTCTAACTCTTCACGAGACTCTTGATTTCTCCATTATCTATGGACTCTACTACAATCTGTACATTAATGATTTGATGTCAATAGATATGGAATCTACATTTATTGCATATATTTATGTTTGCTGCATATATTGATTTGTTGTGCATTTTTTCATTGTATAGCGCAGTTTTTTCTTTGTTTTCTCTATTGGTTGTGAATATTTCACTGTTGAACTGCTGCTCCCTTGGGGGGTTTTTTTGACAGCACGGGGATTCTTTTCTGTTTTCCTCTGTTTACTTTGTGTATATTATCACCACAGCTTTCTTTTTACACTTCACTGTAGTCGTATGAGATATTGAGTATTTATTACTCTAGAGTGTTCACTTTATAAGTTCATTCACATTTTTTCATTTGTACAGTGCCTTGCGAAAGTATTCGGCCCCCTTGAACTTTTCAACCTTTTGCCACATTTCAGGCTTCAAACATAAAGATATAAAATTTTTATTTTTTGTGAAGAATCACCAACAAGTGGGACACAATTGTGAAGTGGAACGTAATCTTTTGGATTTTTGAAACTTTTGTAACTAATAAAAAAATGAAAAGTGGGGCGTGCAAAATTATTCGGCCCCCTTGCGTTAATACTTTGTAGAGCCACCTTTTGCTGCGATTACAGCTGCAAGTCGCTTGGGGTATGTCTCTATCAGTTTTGCACATCGAGAGACTGAAATTCTTGCCCATTCTTCCTTGCAAAACAGCTCGAGCTCAGTGAGGTTGGATGGAGAGCGTTTGTGAACAGCAGTTTTCAGCTCTTTCCACGGATTCTCGATTGGATTCAGGTCTGGACTTTGACTTGGCCATTCTAACACCTGGATACGTTTATTTGTGAACCATTCCTTTGTAGATTTTGCTGTATGTTTGGGATCATTGTCTTGTTGGAAGATAAATCTCCGTCCCAGTTTCAGGTCTTTTGCAGACTCCAACAGGTTTTCATCCAGAATGGTCCTGTATTTGGCTGCATCCATCTTCCCCTCAATTTTAACCATCTTCCCTGTCCCTGCTGAAGAAAAGCAGGCCCAAACCATGATGCTGCCACCACCATGTTTCACGGTGGGGATGGTGTGTTGAGTGTGATGAGCTGTGTTGCTTTTACGCCAAACATATCGTTTTGCATTGTGGCCAAAAAGTTCGATTTTGGTTTTATCGGACCAGAGCACCTTCTTCCACATGTTTGGTGTGTCTCCCAGGTGGCTTGTGGCAAACTTTAGACGAGACTTTTTATGGATATCTTTGAGAAATGGCTTTCTTCTTGCCACTCTTCCATAAAGGGCAGATTTGTGCAGTGTACAACTGATTGTTGTCCTATGGACAGACTCTCCCACCTCAGCTGTAGTTCTCTGCAGTTCATCCAGAGTGATCATGGGCCTCTTGGCTGCATCTCTGATCAGTCTTCTCCTTGTCTGAGCTGAAAGTTTAGAGGGACAGCCAGGTCTTGGTAGATTTGCAGTGGTCTGATACTCCTTCCATTTCAAAATGATCGCTTGCACAGTGCTCCTTGGGATGTTTAAAGCTTGGGAAATCTTTTTGTATCCAAATCCGGCTTTAAACTTCTCCACAACAGTATTACGGACCTGCCTGGTGTGTTCCTTTGTCTTCATGATGCTCTCTGCGCTTTCAACAGAACCCTGAGACTATCACAGAGCAGGTGCATTTATACAGAGACTTGATTACACACAGGTGGATTCTATTTATCACCATCAGTCATTTAGGACAACATTGGATCATTCAGAGATCCTCGCTGAACTTCTGGAGTGAGTTTTCTGCACTGAAAGTAAAGGGGCCGAATAATTTTGCACGCACCACTTTTCAGTTTTTTATTTGCTAAAAAAGTTTAAAATATCCAATAGATTTCGTTCCACTTCACAATTGTGTCCCACTTGTTGGCCGAATACTTTTGCAAGGCACTGTATATACTAATTTCATTACTATTCACCTAGTATGGATATTTTTGAATATAGGGCTTCAAGGATGGTCAACACCGATGGAGTGTTTGAAACATATAAAGGCGATGAGGGTGATCTAAGTGGCCTCTTTTTGAGGCTAAAGAACTTGACCACCTCTGAACTCCACACTCAGTGGGACATTGCCTATTTGGAGACTTATATTAAGACTAAGATGGTCCCACGGAGTCTTAGATGGGAGGTTAGCCCTCAGAGGGGGATGTCCTCCTTGAGGACTGGTTTGCCTATTTTAATACTGCAGGGATTGACTTCCTTAAATTCCTCGTAGGAAGGAAAAATATGATACTTGCTCGGTTGGATGAAGAAATTAAAATTATCAAAGAGAAATTGAACCCTTTCAAAGAAGGGGTCGAATATCTGGATAAATCGTCCTCACTCTTACAGATTTTAGAAAAAGAGGACAGGGAGCAAAAGATTAAGAAGAAAAAAAAGTATAACAAGGACTTGGCAGACTATCATGGTGGGGTGGTTTTCGAGTGGCAGAAGAAGCTGCTGACCGAGCAAGCCAACACTACAAATGATATGGAGGTGGGGACCTCTGCAGTTGAAGGTTCAGTACCCCCTGTGCCACCCGCTTCCAAGGTTATCACCAACCCCATGCGACCCCCTGGGGGTTACCCTGGACCCCCTCGTAGGGGGAGACAAGGTTCCCATCAATCTCCCTTTAGGCAGGGGGTTGGTGGGAGGGGTGGAATGCCTTCTAACCACTTTCCTTCACAGCGGCCCAGGGGTGCTAGGGGTCCCCCTGGTCGAGGCCGCGGTGGTGGCTATGGCAATTCAGAGCATGGTCAGAACTATCCCCCCCTATATAGCCCAGGAACGGCAAAGTTACCACCAAAACAATGGTGGAGCTTTTCCGCATTCTCGAGACCTTGATTATGGGGCTAATTCTCACTATGCATATGATATGCAGCATGAATTCAGGCCTGATTACCATAATAGATATGGAACTCAATTTCGACATTTTTTTTTTTTTTTTGAAAAAATTTTTATTGATGTTTACATAGCATAAACAGGTACAGAGCAGTAATATCAAAGCAGGTTATCTCATATACAAACAATAAGTGTATATATCTTAGCATAGATAAGGCGGGAACAAAGCAGAACTATCTTATAAAAATGGGGGGGGGGGGGGAGAAGGGGAGGGGAATCTGCCAAGCGGATTATTGTTTCCTAAAGATTAAGAGCTGATTAACATAGTACCCAGTACAATGGGTATATTACAGTGTATTACAATACAACCTCAGGAGTGGAAGCATAGTATAAACAAGAATGTCCTATAAGGATGCATTATATTCAAACAGTAACAATGTTGGCTGTGTGAGTAACCAGTGTCAGAGATACGGGAGATATGGAAGTCAAGGGGCTGCGATGACTTAGTGTGAAATTATGATGTAAGAAGGCTGGGGGGGTCCGTCTGGGTAGGATACTTAATTTTAAGTTTGCCCAGAGAATTTGAGATATCTCTTTTCAGGTACCAATCAGTGTATTGGAATGGGCGCATGATATCTTGTAGAGCCGTCTGAGTGAATGTGGCTTCTATATATTTACGCCACCTCATGAAGAAGCGCGAAGTAGAGCGAAAGTTCAGTGAAATGGTGTCGAGCCGTTCCATATAGAAAAGTGACATCATAGCTTTTTTTACTTCGGGTAGTGCAGGTGGCGACGTTGAAATCCAATGTTTCATTATTGTTCTGCGAGCTACTAGAAGGAGTAGATGTGCCCATTGGGGAATATTTGTAGGTCCTCTGGTTGTTGGAGGAGCTGTTTGGGGCGTAAATCCAAATAGACATAGTAGTTGATCCCTTGGGATTTTTGTTTTGTTGATTCTGTCAATGTAATCCAAGATAGCGTTCCAGAAAGTAGTTATGGCTGTGCAGTCCCAGAGGCGGTGCAATAGGGTGGGGCGTGGTTCCGAGCACCAAGGGCATTTCATTTGACTTGGATTGCTTTTGGTGAAGTGAAAAGGGAGGTATGCTCTGTGTATAATTTTGAATTGGGTTTCCCGCCAAGTTTCAGATATCGTTAGTTTGCGGACTTGTCTGTATCCTTCAAGTATTTTTTCTGATAGGTCCTCAACTCCTAAGATCGTAGACCATTTATGAAATGGTTTGAGGTGGTATTTTGCAGATTGATGTTGGATGAGGTAGGAGTAAAGATTGGTGATGGAGTAGTCATTTTGCAGTAGTACTGTGTCTATGAAGGATTTCTGGAAGGGATCAGATTTGGGTCCATAGCAAGACTTCAAATAGTCGATTAATTGGAAGTAGAAGAATATATGTTTTGATGGTAAGGAGAATTCGCTTGCCAGTGACCGAAAAGGTTTGAAACGTCCCGAGTTGCCTTGGTATACAGAGGTTACTTTCGTGAGGCCATTGGATCCCCATTGGTCAAATGCTTTGTGCATCGTGGACGGGAGAAACATAGGGTTTCCTTGGATGAGTAGATGTCTTGAGATATTTGAGGGGAGCCCCAATAATTTTCGTGTTTCCCTCCAGGCAATTATAGTATCTCTGATAAGTGTATTTGACTTGAGGTGAGGTGGTAGAGCGTTGAGGTTAGAATGGAGGATAGCTGATAACGTGTGAGGTGAAGTCATGGCACCTTCAAGAGAGGTATTGCAGTATTTCGATTTTCTGTTTAGCCAATCCAACCCTTGCCTAAGCAAACAGGACAAATTATAGAAACGTAAATTGGGTAGACCCGCCCCACCCTCGGACTTCGGGAGACATAATTTTTGTAGTGCAATACGTGGTTTTTTGCGAGACCAAATAAAAGTAGTTAATGCTTTATATATTTTCTGTACATCTGAGTGTTTTAGTAATAAAGGTATGGTCTGCATTGGATAAAGCAACCGTGCAAACGACACCATTTTGAATAAGTGACATCTCCCAAAGAGCGAGAGGGGGAGGGCCGCCCAAGCTTCCAACTCCTGCACAATCTTAGTTATTAAAGGTGGGTAGTTAAGAACATAAAGAGAAGAGGGTTCACGTCCTATGTGTATGCCTAGATAGGTAATATATCGGGTCGTCACTGTGAATGGTGATAGATGTTTCCATTTAGTTGATAATCGTGGGTGTAGTGGCAGGATTTCGCTTTTATCGAGGTTAATTTTAAAGCCCGAGCTCAATTGAAAAGCCGCAAAGAGTTCTTGCAGTTTTTCAAAGTCTGAAAGAGGATTAGTGGAGAACAACAGTATGTCGTCTGCAAATAAAGCGGATCTGAGAACTTGGTCTCCTATTGCGATCCCGCTAACCCCATCTGGTGCGTTGAGTAGTCTGGAAAGTGGTTCTATGGCTAAGTTAAAAAGTAAGGGGGAAAGTGGGCAGCCCTGTCTCGTTCCCTTGGTCAGAGGGATCGAGGCCGTTACGAAGTCAGGGGTGACCAGTCGTGCCGTCGGGGATGCATACATTTGTTGAAGGAAATTTAAGATAGAGCCCGTGAAGCCAAATTGTTGTAGTACTCGAAATAGCCAAGACCAACTAACGTTGTCAAAAGCCTTTTCGGCATCTAATGATATAATAGCGACATCCTGGTCTGGGTGAGTTGTAGCGTGGTGTAGCGCCATTAGTACTTTTCGTATGTTCAGAGTGGCTGATCGACCTGAAACAAATCCCGATTGAGCTGGGTGTAGTAATGAAGGGAGAAGATGTGCTAAGCGGGACGCAATAATTTTAGAGAGAATTTTGACGTCTACGTTTATGAGGGAAATTGGGCGATAAGAGCCTGGTAGTTGGGGGTCTTTTCCTTTTTTAGCTATCAGTTTTATGTGGGCTTGTGTCCCTGTGGGGAGATATGGTCCCCCATCCCACATGGCTGCATATACGTGTTTTAGGGTGTCTGGGATGAAGTCGTTGGTCATTTTATAAAATTCAACTGTGTAGCCGTCTGGACCCGGGGCTTTAGTAGATGACATATTTTTGATCGTTCGTCTGATATCGTCTGTTGTGATAGGTGCATTAAGTGTCTCTAGATGTGCAGCTTGAAGTTTGGGCAGATGTACTTTGGATAGGAGGGCTTCCATAGTGGCTGGGTCAGTTTGGTCAGCAGCATATAAATCTGTGTAGTATTTTGTGAGTATGTTACTGATTTCTTCAGTAGATGTAATAAGGGATCCATCCGGATTTCTCAAAGTGGAGATACGGGTGGGTCGTCTCGTTCCTGCACATAGTTTAGCCAGTAGTTTACCAGCTTTGTTGCCATACCTGTGGAAGTGTAGCTTAGAGTATGCCATCTTAGCCGCCTCCTGTTGTTCCGCCCAAAGATCAAACGTGCACTTAGCTTGTCTCCATATTCGGATATTATCGGGAGTGCGATTTAGAGTCAGACAGTCATGGGCTGTACGTAGTGCTTCACTAGCTTGTCGGTATTGTTGTTTAGAGTGTTTTTTGAATTGTGTGGTATATGAAATGATCGTCCCTCTAAGGAAGGCTTTGCCAGCTTCCCAGAAGAGATTGGGTTCAGTAATATGAGCTCCATTGGTGGAGACATAGTCGTTCCAAGCTATGTTTAACGTGTGTTGAAAGTCTTGGTTGTCCATCAAATAAGAAGGAAAACGCCATATGGGCGAAGAAGATGAAGGTGCCATCAGTGTCATGCATATAGATATGGGACTATGATCTGATATTCTAGCGTCTAAAATTTCTGTTTCGCAGATGGTGTTGATTAGTGCAGGGGAGGCAAAAAAGTAATCAATGCGTGAAAAGGAGTTGTGTGGGGGTGAGAAGAAAGTGTATTCCCTATCTGTCGGGTGGTACAGACGCCAAGTATCAACATATTGCATGGAAGCAATAACTTGCGCCAATAGAGTAGAGTCAGGCGTCTGTGCTGTGGGATTATGTGTTCGGTGGGTTGAATACCCTGTGCGGTCTGCTAGTGTGGATATGACCGAGTTGAAGTCTCCGCCTACGAGGTGTAGTGTTTCAGGAGCAGAGAGTGTCCATTGCACCATGTCTTGGAAGAAGGAGGTGTCTGGTGAGTTAGGAGCATATATGTTAGTGACAGCCACTTGTTTGTCGTCTAATGTCAGGTGTAGGGTCATTTTGCGGCCTGATGAGTCGATCCTAACGTCTCTTAATGTATGTTTTAAGTTTTTATGTATTAATATGGCTACACCTGCTTTGCGGCCTATTGCAGGCGATCCATATACTGTACCCACCCATAATTTGCGTAAGCGTGGTAGATCGTCTGCAGACAGGTGCGTTTCCTGTAGCAGGGCCACATCTGTCCGAAGGCGTTTTAGATGTCTAAGGATAGCCATCCGCTTACATGGAGAGCGGAGTCCCTTAACATTCCATGAAATAAATTTTAAGTGGTTCTCACCGGTTGAGGAGGCCATGTCAGATGTTGAGGGATATAGTGGGTTAAGGACATGGAATAATGTCCCCAATCGGGCAATGCATCTGTAATTTGAAAGTCACTTAAGCTTCTCGAGGTTATAGGAATTGAGCAGGTGATTACAGTCAATATGTAAACATGTCTAAGATTAATAGAAAAGAACCGCTTGGCAGAGGTTAAATGGGAAAAACCTTTAACATGTATGATGGGCTTCACTTTTTTCCACATGAGGTTCTATTACTTCTCACGGCTCCCATCGATCTCCCGCCTCACTCTCAGCTTCAGGTGTTGAGCCAGAGGGAGGGGGGTAGAAAGGGATTGGAGAGGGAATTTGAGTGAATTGGGAGACTTAGGGACTGGGTTTTACAAGGGGCATAGCAAGTCTTCATCAAAGAGGGCGGTGTCTTTGAAGGATTGATTTTGTAAAATAGAACTGGAAGTAAGAGGAATCAGAGGATTAGATCTGCAATTGAAGCCTCCGTGGTGGTTAAACAGTGTAGCCCCAAAAAAAAAGAAATGCGATACCACTATGATTAATCAAACAAATATTGAACAAACAAAACCGTGTCTAAGTATAGCAGCATTTTGCAGTATTGACTGTGGCTATTCACTTAGGCATATAAGGCGTGAAAAATATAGGAGCAACATAAGGAAAGAGTAAAGGAAGCATATGAGGAGAGTAGTACTACCCGTCTCTCAGATAGGTGGAGCAACATCTGTCCTTATGTAGGTCATCAGCGGTGTCCCGAACGATCCTCTTTCTGTGTAGCACGAAGACGCTTGTATGGGGGTTTGGTTGGGCTACGTTGGGGTTTTGCATATGAAGATGAAGGGGTCCCCGATGCAGTAGCATAGTCCTCTGTTGAGTTGTTATGTTCCATTTCCGTGTTTAGGGTGGAGACAAATTTTTCCGCTTCGTCGGGCGTGGTGAAGGTGAGTTGTTCTCCATCGTGAGTTTGAACTCGAAGGGTTGCCGGGTAAACCAAGGAGAATCTGAGCTGGTTGTTGTATAGAATGGAGCATATTGGAGAAAATGCTTTGCGCTTATTCATGACCTCAACAGAGTAGTCCGCGAATAATAGCAGTTTCGCGCCATCAACTGTTAGTGAGCGGGAGCGACGAAATCTTTGCATGATGGCATTCTTATCTGCATAGTTCAAATATTTGACAATAACATGTCTGGGTTTTATGCGGGTTTCCGTATATTGCCCAATGCGATGCGCTCTTTCTACTATGCATGGTATGCAAAGGCCCAGTTGTTCAGGAATGACCTGTGCACATATGTTTGTTAGTTGTTGAGTGGTAAATGATTCAGGGAGTCCTATTATCCTCAAATTGTTTCGTCTCGAACGATTTTCGAGATCGTCGATTTTTTCCCAGATTTCTCTGTGGGTAATGCTCATACGTGCTACAGCAGCTGATGTGGCAGCAGCTTCATCTTCTAAGGAGGAGATCCGTTCCTCCGTGAGTGAAATCCTCTGTGCTTGTGCCTGTACTTCTGCATGCAGCATCTCTAGCCCTCTGCTTACTGCTGTGTCTACTGTGGTAGCTAGAGTCGGTCCCAGCAGCGCTACAACTGCCTGAGCTATGCCCTCTGGTGAAGCAGGGTCAGCAGCTGTGATTACTGGGGCTGAGGGATGTAAGGTGGGCAGTTGTGTGGGCTGTGGAGGCGGCTGCAGCTGTTCCGCCGGAGAAATCACGGCCGCCATTTTGGCTGCACCTGTCTCTGTCCCTTCTGCCTGTGTTAGTGAGGCGGACGCCGCTCGGGCGTATGATCGCTCCACAAAGCGATCCATATGTGTCCCCTCTGTGTGGTGGTGTAAGGGGGGGTCTCCCCGAGGCTTTAGCTGGGTTTTCAGGCCGGTTTAGTGGAGAGTGCAGCGGGAGCTGAGGGTTCCTACCTCCTCCTCATGTGGCGCCGGAACCGGAAGTAATTTCGACATTTTGATTCCAACGAGGTTGAATGTAGAGGTAGACTTAAATGCGTTTATTGACAATGCTTAACAATGTTGCTTTTTACATTTCATATATGTTTTGAGGTTTTCTGTTAATGCTACCCTATGTGCCTTGGCTTTACATCTCATAGCCAGTGTTTAGGGATGTTGTTTTATATTACAGGCATTATTTGAGTTTGCATGTCCATATTACCCTGTAGTCTTTTGTGTACTTGTTGTGACAGCTCGGAGGCATATTCGGCATGAGGGCGTGTATGTGTTTACATTTAACAATTTCCTATACACTTTTTTTTTTCTTAATTTATATATCCCCTCTTTATGTTTTATGACAGTTTGTATATACACCATGCACACATATGGTGGATGGTATGCATCTTCTTGTTATCATTCATTGTCACCACATATGTTAGGTATTCACTTTCTTCTACCAATATTGTTACATTATTGCCGTTAAGTGGTAGTCCCTTATACACAATGGCGTGGGATCGTCTTCCATACTCTTTACACCTAGGGGTGTGCCATTGGAATTGGCTGTCTATATATTAAATATGGATATGACCATTTTTTTAGGTCTATTTATTTTTATGTTATTTATGTATTTTAATAATATTTTTTATTTTGACTCAATATTTTTGGAGGTTATCTCCTTTGGATTGTATTTTTCTAATTTTTCCACAAGATGGCGCTCTGCTGTACCTTAACACACTTTTGAGGGATTTCCCCCATTAGATTGAGTGAAGTCATTTTTCAATATTATCAGACCGATATGGGCTTGTAATATTATGTCTTCACATATCGATTAAGCATTTGCTTTATTTAGACGTTCTCTGTCCCCAGCCCCTGGAGCCTCAAACTCCAGGCAGTGGCAATAGCCTCCCCAATCAAATACTAGGGGAAAGGTCCAAAGTCAAGCCCAAGGGCAAAAGAAACCTTGGGGTCCAAAATCTCTTAAACAGAACCCAAAAGCCTCCCTATGAAGGGTTGCCCCCGCTCAGCCGAGTGGGGGAAAGGCTGCTACAGTTTGCAGGCGCCTGGCGGGAAGAGATTCAGGACAGATGAGTAGCCTTTACGGTGTCTCTGGGCTACAAGCTAGAGTTCCGGGAGCTTCCGCCATCTCGTTTCCTAAGGTCAAGAGTCCCCAGGAACCCAGAAAAAAGAAGGCCCTTACTTCTGGCCTTAGAACGTCTGTTATCCCAAGGGGTAATTATAGAGGTGGCCCCGGAAGAGCAAAGCTCAGGGTTCTACTCAAACCTCTTTACGGTTCCAAAACCGAACGGAGATGTCAGACCTATTCTGGATCTAAAAGACCCGAATCAATTTCTAGACATTTGTCCTTTCTGCATGGGTCTATCCACTCAGTAGTCTACACTCTTCAGGGGGGAGAATTCCTGGCATCAATAGACATCAAAGATGCATATTTGCATGTGCCAATATTTCCCGCTCACCAAAGATTCCTAAGGTTTGCGGTGGATCAGCGCCACTTTCAATTTGTGGCCCCTCCTTTTGGTCTTGCTACTGCTCCTTGAGTGTTCACAAACGTTCTAGCCCCACCCCATGCAAATCTAAGGGCTCAGGGCATAACTGTGACAGCTTATCTGGACAATCTGCTACTCGTAGAACAGTCCATAGCTCACCTAAGCCACAATGTGCTCTGCACGGTAAAGTACTTAGAGTACCTAGGCTGGGTCCTCATTCTAGAGAAATCCTCCTTGCGGCCCCTAATAAGGCTTGAGTATTTGGGCATGGTCATAGACACAGTCCAAAGCAGAGTGTTCTTACCCAGGTCAAAAGCCAGGGCCATAAAAGATTTGGTCCGGGTAGTCTCAGCAAGGAGAAATCCCTCCATCCGACTATGTATGAGACTATTGGGGAAAATGGTCGCCTCTTTTGAGACTGTCCCTTATGCCCAGTTTCACTCGAGATCTTTACAAAGCAGCATCCTCTCTGCCTGGACCAAGAGAGTTCAAGCCTTGGATCTTCCAATGTACCTATCCCCAGGGGTGTGCCAGAGCCTCAATTGGTGGTTACTGACCAAGAATCTTCTAAAAGGAAAGTCCTTTGTCCCAGTTACTTGGAAACTCGTAACCACAGATGCCAGCCTATTGGGCTGGGGAGCAGTTCTGGAAGAAGCTTTCACCGAGGGAAGATGGTTCAGAGCCGAAAGACTCTTGCCCATCAACATTCTGGAGATTCGGGCAATTTGTTTACCTCTTAAGGTCTGGACTTTCAGACTACAGGGTCATCCTGTCTGGATACAGTCCGACAATGCCACAGCTGTAGCTTATATCAATGACCAAGGAGGCACCAGGTGCCTGGATGCCCAAAGGAAGGTGAATCACATTTTTTCTGGGCAGAAAGGCATATTCCTTGCCTGTCTGCAGTCTTTATTTCAGGGGTAGAAAATTGGCAGGCAGATTTTCTAATCCGCCAGTAGCTGTGTCCAGGAGAATGGTCTCTACACCCCGACATATTTCAGCCCATATGTCAAAATTGGGGTACCCCAGATGTAGACCTGTTTGCGTCCAGGTTCAACAAAAAACTGGACAGCTTTGTGTCAAGAACAAAGGATCTGCTAGCACAAGGGTCAGATGCCTTAACGATTCCATGGGATTGATATTCTCTTATCTATGCCTTTCCTCCAATTCCGCTTCTTCCACTGTTCCTTCGGAGGGTCAAAAGAGAAGCAAAGTCGGTCATTCTGGTGGCTCCAACTTGGCCCAGATGACCTTGGTATGCAGAGATCGTAAAGATAGCAGTGGGAAGACCTTGCGTCCAGATCTACTCTCACAAGGTCTAATATTCCATCCTGCTTTACGAAGTCTGAATTAAATGGCTTGGCTGCTGAGACCCACACTCTGAAAAGCCGTGGGCTTTCAGAGTCAGTCCTTTTCACTCCGATTAATGCTAGGAAGCCGGCCTCCAGGGTCATCTACTACAGAATCTGGAAGTTATATGTTTTCTGGTGTGAACTTAGGGGGTGGCATCCTAGAAAGTATGCCATTAGCAGGATTCTTGCTTTTCTTCAGTTAGGCATTGAAATGAGACTGGCTTTGAGCACTATCAAGGTCCAGATCTCGGCCTTATCAGTATTCTTATAAAAGCCACTTGCCTCACATTCCCTGGTCCGGGCCTTTATTCAGGGGGCACTGCGCTTGAATCTGCCAGTCAAACCTCCTGTGTGCCCATGGGATCTGAATTTGGTTTTGTCCATTTTGCAAGAACAACCATTTGAACCATTGCACCACAGGCCTGTACTGGCCATCGGGACTACCGGGAGTTTCCTGGTAGGCTGATTGGCAGTGGGCCAGGCCAGACAGTGACTGACTCACTACACTTCTATCTCTCCAAGTCTGTATTGTGTTCGAATAATAACGCCGGGCGCGGGCGGCTCGGCTCCGCTCCTGCACCCGGTGGGCGGCGGCACACAAGCAGCATCATCATGACGCTGCCACTCACTTGTCACTCCCCCTAACATTACAGCCTTGGCCTCCTTGTCCCGGCGCCGTGACGTCACACATGGCCAGAGGGCGGAGGCGGCCCGGAGACATAGGAGGAGCGTAGTGTAGCAAGCCTGCAAGCCTGCAACCAAGAGGAGCTGAGCCAGCGCCACTGAAGAGGAGGATTCCGATTCCGGAACCAGAAAATTCCAAGTTGCAGCAAGTACAGACAGCAGCACAGACAGGGACCCGACCAAATCGATAGTGTGATTCAAGTAAGCACTAAATAAGCTAATCATCAGATGCTATATGGGATACAGGCTGCATGGCATGATTAATAAAACTGAGTCTGTTACTGTCAGTGTCTGTGATTTCTGTATCTGTAATATGCAGCATGGCGGGGGGAGGGGGTAGGGGTAAATGTACTGCCACTTATCATGGTAACTGATGAATAATTTAATGCCACTGGTCACGGTAAGTGATTATTAATCACTTACCGTGACCAGTGGCATTAAATTATTCATCAGTTACCATGACCAGTGGCATTAAATTATTCATCAGTTACCATGACCAGTGGCATTAAAATTATAATTGACCAGTGGCATTAAATTAATAATTGACCAGTGGCATTAAATTATTAATCAGTTACCGTGACCAGTGGCATTAATATTAATTTAATGCCAGTGGTCAATTATTAATTTAATGCCACTGGCCACGGTATCTGATTAGTAATTTAATGTCACTGGCCACGGTAACTGATAAATAATTTAATGCCACTGGTCACGGCAACTGATTAGTAATTTAACGTCACTGGTCACGGTAATTGATGAATAATTTAATGCCACTGGCCACGGTAACTGATGAATAATTTAATGCCACTGGCCACGGTAACTGGTGAATAATTTAATGCCACTGGCCACGGTAACTTATGAATAATTTAATGCCACTGGTCACGACAACTGATTAGTAATTTAATGTCACTGGTCACGGTAACTGATTAGTAATATAATGTCACTGGTCACGGTAACTGATTAGTAATTTAATGTCACTGGTCACAGTAACTGATTAGTAATTTAATGTCACTGGTCACGGTAATTGATGAATAATTTAATGCCACTGGTCACAGTAACTGATTAGTAATTTAATGTCACTGGTCACGGTAATTGATGAATAATTTAATGCCACTGGTCACGGTAACTGATTAGTAATTTAATGTCACTGGTCACGGTAACTGATGAATAATTACTGCCACTGGCCACAGTAACTGATGAATAATTTAATACCACTGGTCATGATAACTGATGAATAATTTAATGCCACCGGCCACGGTAACTGATAAATAATTACTGCCACTGGCCATGGTAACTGATTAGTAATTTAATGCCACTGGTCACAGTAACTGATTAGTAATTTAATGTCACTGGTCACGGTAATTGATGAATAATTTAATGCCACTGGTCACGGTAACCGATTAGTAATTTAATGGCACTGGTCACGGTAATTGATGAATAATTTAATGCCACTGGTCACGGTAACTGATGAATAATTTAATGTCACTGGTCACGGTAACTGACTAATAATTTACTGTCACTCTTCACTGTAACTGCGTATAGTTTATATACTGTTTTTGTGTGTGTTTGCAAAATAAAAGTGGGCCGGTCTGGATCAAGTCCAGGGCCAAATTTTTGTCCCAGTCCAGCCCTGTTGCACCATGCTTCTTTAGTTCTTCTGACAAAGAAACTGGTCTTTTTGGTAGCCATTTCCTCAGCTAGAAGGGTATCAGTATTAGCAGCTCTTTCTTGTAAAGTGCCTTATTTGATTATTCACAAGGACAGGGTGGTGTTGCGTCCTCACCCGACTTTTATACCTAAGGTGGTGTCAGGATTCCATCTGAATCAAGATGTCGTCCTACCGTCCTTTTTTCTAGATTTCTAGATTTTCTAGATTTTTCTAGTCCGTGGAAGAGGAGTTGTTACACTCTCTAGATGTTGTAAGAGCAGTCAGTATCTATCTTTGGCAACCGCTCAGATACGAAAGACTGTCTGTTTATTCTGCCAGAAGGCCCCAGAAAGGGCCAGGCAGCATCAAAATCCACTATTTCTAGATGGATTCGGCAAGTTATTATTCAGGCCTATGGTATGAAGAAGAAGATTCCTCTTTTTCAGGTTAAGGCACACTCAACTAGAGCAGTTAGTGCTTCATGGGCAGATCCATGGCTCAGATCTGCAAGGCTGCAACTTGGTCTTCAGTCCATACATTCACTAGATTCTATCAGGTGGATGTAAGAGGGCATGAGGATTCTGCCTTCGGGCGCAGTGTGCTGCAGGCAGCAGTATAGATCCTCTTGTCCATTGGCGGTCTATGTATTTTCTGATCTGTGTCTCCCTCCCCTCAATTTGGGCATTGCTTTAGGACATCCCACTAAGTAATTACCAAACCTCTGTGTCCCGTGATTTATGAACAAGAGAATAGGATTTTTATATACAGCTTACCTGTAAAATACTTTTCTTGGGATTACATCACAGGACACAGAGCTCCAGCCCCTCTTCAGGATTATACGTTGGGGTACTTTTTGCTTTGCTACAAAACTGAGGTACTCTCCATATGGGAGGGGTTATATAGGGGAGGAACTCACTTTGTAATTAGGGTTACCAGTGTCCAATCACCTGAAGGTACTATCTAACCCACTAAGTAATTACCAAGCCTCTGTGTCCCGTGATGTATTCCCAAGAAAAGGATTTTACAGGTAAGCTGTATAAAAATCTGATTATTCCTATAGAATAAAAAGAAAAGTTGCGCATACACTGATTAGTCCTACTATCCTTGATTAGAAACATAGAAACATAGAAAAGTAACAGCAGAAAAAAGATTAAGGATAAGTTCACCCTTTACTCGGGCATGACAGCCCATTCATTTGAATGAAATGGGCTGTCATGCCCCTTGAAACACAGGAAAGAAGTCCCTGCACTACTTTGGACATCGCAGCCCACACAGGAACTGTGAGTACAGCATGGTTCCCAGTGCGGGTGCGATCCCCAGTGGGGGCCGCATGCCATTAGGATTATTGGCACCTGTTCACCGGTTCTGCATTTCATGTACTGGTCTCGCAGTGGCACGACCCGCACAGGTGTGAACCTAGGCTTAGTGGTCTATTGTTTCTGCCTTTTTGGGGGAGGGGGTGGTTGTTTTGGTTTTGTTTTGTCTTTTTTTTTGCTAACTTCTTTTGTCTGAGTATAGATCTATGTTTGTCTTGAGTAGGGATGAGCTTCGTGTTCGAGTCGAACCCATGTTCGATTCGAACATCGGCTGTTCGACCATCCGTCGAATTGCGAACGATATGGGCCGTTCGCGCCAAATTCGTGTGGCGCGTCACGGCCCATAATTCACTGCGGCATCGCAGTGCATTGCTGGCTGATGATTGGCCAAGCATGCACTATGACCCGCATGCTTGGCCAATCACAGCGCCGCCTGAACAGAGAGCCGTAATTGGCCAAAGCCAAGGAGGCTTTGGCCAATTATGGCTCAGGGGATTTAGTACACGCCCCACACTATATAAGGCCGCCTGCACGGCGGCCCTGTGTAGTGTGTGTTCCGGTGTGCTGAGAGATAGAGAGAGAGAGAGACAGTGTCATTTGATTTGAGTTAGATAGATTAGGCAGAACAGTCAGTCAGTTAGCTGCACTTACAGTGTATTGTGTATATATATGCATCCCACTGTATTCAGTTTAGCTAGATCCGTTCCTGTTATCTTCTAGACTATTTACATTTAGTGCAGTGCGTCCTGCTCACAGTGTTCAGCTAGATCCGTTCCTGTTATCTTCTAGACTATTTACATTTAGTGCAGTGCGTCCTGCATACAGTGTTCAGCTAGATCCGTTCCTGTTATCTTCTAGACTATTTACATTTAGTGCAGTGCGTCCTGCTCACAGTGTTCAGCTAGATCCGTTCCTGTTATCTTCTAGACTATTTACATTTAGTGCAGTGCGTCCTGCTCACAGTGTTCAGCTAGATCCGTTCCTGTTATCTTCTAGACTATTTACATTTAGTGCAGTGCATCCTGCTCACAGTGTTCAGCTAGATCCGTTCCTGTTATCTTCTAGACTATTTACATTTAGTGCAGTGCATCCTGCTCACAGTGTTCAGCTAGATCCGTTCCTGTTATCTTCTAGACTATTTACATTTAGTGCAGTGCGTCCTGCATACAGTGTTCAGCTAGATCCGTTCCTGTTATCTTCTAGACTATTTACATTTAGTGCAGTGCGTCCTGCTCACAGTGTTCAGCTAGATCCGTTCCTGTTATCTTCTAGACTATTTACATTTAGTGCAGTGCGTCCTGCTCACAGTGTTCAGCTAGATCCGTTCCTGTTATCTTCTAGACTATTTACATTTAGTGCAGTGCGTCCTGCTCACAGTGTTCAGCTAGATCCGTTCCTGTTATCTTCTAGACTATTTACATTTAGTGCAGTGCGTCCTGCTCACAGTGTTCAGCTAGATCCGTTCCTGTTATCTTCCTACTGACAGGCAGGCTTGTCTGGTTACAGTATATAAAGCTACCTGAAGAAAATTACTGGTGTTCTATTTGATCCTATTAGTACCACGGTCAGGCAGCTAGACTATTTACATTTAGTACAGTGCGTCCTGCTCACAGTGTTCAGCTAGATCCGTTCCTGTTATCTTCCTACTGACAGGCAGGCTTGTCTGGTTACAGTATATAAAGCTACCTGAAGAAAATTACTGGTGTTCTATTTGATCCTATTAGTACCACGGTCAGGCAGCTAGACTATTTACATTTAGTACAGTGCGTCCTGCTCACAGTGTTCAGCTAGATCTGTTCCTGTTATCTTCCTACTGACAGGCAGGCTTGTCTGGTTACAGTATATAAAGCTACCTGAAGAAAATTACTGGTGTTCTATTTGATCCTATTAGTACCACGGTCAGGCAGCTAGACTATTTACATTTAGTACAGTGCGTCCTACTCACAGTGTTCAGCTAGATCCGTTCCTGTTATCTTCCTACTGACAGGCAGGCTTGTCTGGTTACAGTATATAAAGCTACCTGAAGAAAATTACTGGTGTTCTATCCCAGCTTAGTGCAGCTACAGGCCATTAGTATGTCTGGAAGGCCAAGAAGGAGAGGCAGACAGTCACAAGCCAATAAGAGAGGGCAAGCAGGCTCTGTGTCTAGTGCTGGTCGTGGAGACGGTGCATCCTCATCAGCACGTGGCCATGGGACACGCTTGGCCTTTTTTTCGGCAGCTGGCCGTGTTGAGCCGCATCATGCGGAAGACTTGGTCGAGTGGATGACCAAGCCGTCCTCATCCTCCTCATCCTCTCTCACCCATGCCCAGGGTGCTTTGTCTGGCAAAGCAGAGGCCTCTTCCCTCAGCTCAATGTCATCAGTGACTCCTTCCCTAGCTCCACCATGTCCTCCTGAGGAGTCCCTCGAACTGTTTGACCACAGTGTTGGGTAAATGCTCCAGGAGGATGCCCAACGTTTGGAAGGCTCTGATGATGATACTGAGCTCGATGAAGGCAGTAACATGAGCACGGACAGAGGGGGTGCCCAAGAAGGACAGCAATCTGGCAGTCATGCTCCCCCTGCTGCAGCATACTGCCAGGTTTGCTCCAGTGATGAGGAGGGAGGGGATGATGAGGTCACTGACTCAACGTGGGTGCCTGATAGGAGAGAGGAGGAGGAGGAGGAGGAGGCGGCACATCACCAACGAGGCAGGATGCCCTCCAGGGGCCAGCCTAAGGGCAGCACATTGACTGCATCACACCCCAAAGCTCCACATGTGCAGGGCGCTGCAGTCTCTGCGCGTTATTCAAAAAGTTCTTTGGTGTGGGCCTTTTTTGAGACGAGTGCATCAGATCGCACCGCTGCTATTTGCAACATATGTCTCAAGCGTATCTCACGTGGCCAAAACATCTCCCGCTTGGGTACCACATGCTTGACCAGACATATGTTGACCTGCCATGCAGTTCCTTGGCAAGCGTATCTAAAAGACCCACACCAAAGAACAAAGAGGATCTCTCCTTGCTCCTCATCAGCTGAGATTTCCAACCCCACTAGACCTCCAGTCCTCTCTGAGACCTGCAGTGAGAGGAATGAAGGTGTAGAATTAGGTGTGTCACAGCCAAGTACTTGTGGGCAATCTGCTTTTGGTACACCGACGTCAGATTGTACCAGGCAAATTTCCCTGCCCCAGCTGCTGCACCGCCGAAAGAATTTTGCTCCCAGCCATCCACATGCCCAGCGGTTGAATGCTAGCTTGGCAAAATTGCTAGCACTTCAACTGCTGCCTTTTCAGTTGGTAGACTCTGCCCCCTTCCGTGAGTTTGTGGAATGTGCGGTTCCTCAGTGGCAGGTACCCAAACGCCAATTTTTCTCACGGAAGGCGATTCCGGCTCTCTACCGGCATGTGGAAGGCAATGTCCATGCCTCGCTGGACAGGGCGGTCAGCGGTAAGGTGCATATTACCGCTGACTCATGGTCCAGCAGGCATGGACAGGGACGTTACCTAAGTTTCACGGCGCATTGGGTGACTCTGCTGGCAGCTGGGAATGATGCAGGACAAGGTGCGGTAGTGTTGGAGGTTTTTCCGCCACCTGGCCTCCAAAATGCTGATTGTGACACACCTCTCTCCTCCACCCCCTCCTCTTCTTCTTCCTCCATGGCCTCTTCCTCGGAACCAGCGGTGCTCCGTAGGCGTTCAAGGGGCTACGCAAGTACGCAGGCCAAAAGATGCCATGCGGTGCTTGAGCTGGTGTGCTTGGGGGACAGGAGCCACACTGGGGCAGAGGTTCTGTCAGCTCTGCAGGGGCAGGTTCAGAGGTGGTTGACGCCACGCCAACTTAAGGCAGGAATGGTGGTTTGCGACAATGGCACCAACCTCCTCTCTGCCCTCCGACAGGGACAAATGACCCATGTGCCCTGTTTGGCTCACGTCCTTAACTTGGTGGTGCAGCGGTTCTTGGGCAGGTACCCGGGCTTACAGGATGTCCTGAGGCAGGCCAGGAAAGTCTGTGTGCATTTCCGCCGGTCATATAATGCCAGTGCTCGGCTGACGGACCTCCAAAAGGAGTTTAACCTGCCCAAGAACCGCCTAATCTGTGACATGCCCACCAGGTGGAACTCAACGTTGGCCATGCTGCAGCGGCTGCACACGCAGCAGAGGGCCATCAATGAGTACCTGTGCGACTATGGCACCAGGACAGGGTCAGGGGAGCTTGTTTTTTTTTCCCCACGCCAGTGGGCCATGATCAGGGATGCATGCACTGTCCTGTCACCATTCGAGGAGGCCACGAGGATGGTGAGCAGTGACAGTGCATGCATCAGTGACACTGTCCCCCTTGTCCACCTGTTGGAGCACACGCTGCATGGAATAATGGACAGGGCACTTGAGGCAGAACAGAGGCAGGAAGAGGAGGACTTCCTTAGCTCTCAAGGCCCCCTTTATCCAGACAGTGTTCCTGCGTGCCCGCCGATCACACAGGAAGAGGACGAGGAGGAGGAGGAGGAGGAGGAAGATTGTGTCAGTATGGAGGTGGAGCCTGGCACTCAGCATCAGCAGCAGTCTTTAAGGGATCAGTCCCAAGAAACACATGGACTTGTACGTGGCTGGGAGGAGGTGGCTGCGGACGTTGTCGTCCTTAGTGACCCAGAGGACTCCGGACCGAATGCCTCAGCAAACCTACGCTGCATGGCCTCCCTGATCCTGCAAAGCCTGCGTAAGGATCCTCGTATTCGTGGTATCAAGGAGAAGGACCAATACTGGCTGGCAACCCTCCTTGATCCACGTTACAAGGGTAAGGTTGCGGACCTTATCTTGCCATCGCAGAGGGAGCAGAGGATGAAACATCTTCGGGAGGCCTTGCAGAAAGGTCTGTGCAATGCGTTCCCAGAGACTGGGAGGTTACAAACTCCTGTTTCTGGACAACGTGTTGCTGAGGCTTCGGTCAGTCAAAGAAGGAGCGGTGGAGAAGGTGGCCGTCTGACCGATGCGTTCAGACAATTTTTTGGTCCGCAGCCCCAAGGTATGATCGGTTCCAGCAACCATCGCCAGCGTCTGTTTTACATGGTGCAGGAATACCTAGGGGCAAGATCAGACTTGGACACCTTTCCCACCGAAAATCCTCTGGGTTACTGGGTCTTGAGGATGGATCACTGGCCAGAGCTTGCACAGTATGCAATTGAGCTACAGGCCTGTCCTGCATCCAGCGTTCTTTCGGAACGCACATTCAGTGCTGCTGGAGGCGTGGTAACCGATCACAGGGTGCGTCTGTCCACCGACTCGGTCGATCGGCTGACCTTCATAAAAATGAATCAGTCTTGGATCACCACCAGCTACCAAGCACCTGATGCTGATGTAACCGAATAATTTTTTTTGAAATCTCAGATCCCTTCAAAGACTGCCTATGCTGATGCTGAGTGACTATCCTTGAGTAATTATCCTCTTCCTCCTCAATCATCACGCTGATAGCTTGTAAGAACATTTTTGGTTCTGGGCGCCACCACCAGTGCCTAAGGCACAATTTTTCAGCCCCTGTTTAACAGGGGCGTGTAATTACAATTTTTGATGTATAACTTTGCAGCAGGGTTCGTTCCTGCATTCCAACTAGAGTGTCTGTGAGGGGTTGCAGTGTTGTGGCACCAGCACCAGTGCCTAAGGCCCAATTTTTCTGCCCCTGTCTAACAGGGGCGTGTAATTACAATTTTTGATGCAATACTTTGCAGCAGGGCTCGTTCCTGCGTTCCAACTAGAGTGTCTGTGAGGGGTTGCAGTGTTGTGGCACCAGCACCAGTGCCTAAGGCCCAATTTTTCTGCCCCTGTCTAACAGGAGCGTGTAATTACAATTTTTGATGCAATACTTTGCAGCAGGGCTCATTCCTGCGTTCCAACTAGAGTGTCTGTGAGGGGTTGCAGTGTTGTGGCACCAGCACCAGTGCCTAAGGCCTAATTTTTCAGCTCCTGTTCAACAGGGGCATGTAATTACAATTCTTGATCTAATATTTCACAGCAGGGCCCTGTGAGGGCTTACAGTGTTGTGGCCACAGCAACACCTAAGGCCCAAATTTCTGCTGAGTATATAGGGCAGGACCCTACTTTCAAACATCTAACTTACAAACGACTCCTACTTGCAAACGGAAGGAGACAACAGGAAGTGAGATGAAATCTACCCCTAGGAAGGGAAATTCTCTCCTGTAAGAGTTAATATGGGAAAAAAAATTCTCCTTTCCACTGATGCTTTCCAATCCTTGTTCCACAAAAAAACCCACATTTTCAAAAAACATTTTTCATTGGGACAAAAAGTGAGGTGAAATCTTCTGAAGAGGAGGAAAGACAGCAAAACAAATGTCACAGGGGTGATAACCCTTCCCTATGTTTTCCAAAAAGCTTAAAAAAGATTTTTTGGCTGGAGCTAAACACGTTAAAAATGCACCCGTTCAAAATTACAAACAGATTCTACTTAACAACACACCTACAGTCCCTGTCTTGTTTGCACCGCCTGTATACTGCTGTTCAGAGTATATAGGGCCTGGTGGCCCCACACCTTTCCTTATTTTAATTTGGGTGCGGGGTTCCCCTTAATATCCATACAAGACCCAAAGGGCCTGGTAATGGACTGGGGGGTACCCATGCCGTTTGTCTCACTGATTTTCATCCATATTGCCATGACCCGACATGACATTAAACCCGCAAGCAGTTTTAAATGAGATTTTTTCCTTTAAAAATGACATTTGGTGCAGGGACTGTTCTAAACACGGGAAACACGCGTCACTTTACAGGCATACTATAGACACCCCCCAGGTACGATATTTAAAGGAATATTTCACTTTTTTTTTTTTTACTTTAAGCATCATTAAAATCACTGCTCCCGAAAAAACGGCCGTTTTTAAAAGTTTTTTTTGCATTGATACATGTCCCCTGGGGTAGGACCCGGGTCCCCAAACCCTTTTTAGGACAATACCATGCAAATTAGCCTTTAAAATGAGCACTTTTGATTTTGAACGTTCGAGTCCCATAGACGTCAATGGGGTTCTAACGTTCGTGCGAACTTTCGGTCCGTTCGCGGGTTCTGGTGCAAACCGAACCGGGGGGTGTTCGGCTCATCCCTAGTCTTGAGCATGTCTGAATCTACTTACCATTGACTGACTTACTACCTCTGCTGGAAGTCTATTCCAAGCATCAATTTCTCTTTTACTAAATTAATACTTTCAAAGATTAGTTCTGAACTTTCCTCCTGTTAGTTTAAGGTCATGCCCCGGTGTGTTTGATTTTGGTTGCATACTGAAAATCCTGCCCTCTTAAACTTTATTCACCCCCTTGAAGTATTTAAAGGTTTCAAACATATCTCGCCTTCCCCTTCATTCTCTAGAATGTACATATTAAGTTCCTGAAGGCACTTCTGATATGTTTTATCCCCCAGACCTTTCACAATTTTTGTTACCTGTCCCTGGCTATGTTATCAATATCTTTTTGTAAAAGAAAGATTTATACAGGAAGTAAAATTGAGTTTTAGTTTCCAGTCTGATATAGAGATTGTATGTTCTAATAATATAGAAGGTTCAATAGTTTCTAGGGAAGGAGTGATAATAAGGGAGGATGGCGGGGGGGGGGGGGTGATTGAATTTTGCCCTGACATGGGCTTTAATAAATAATATAATTTTATTGTAAAGGAATCTAAGCGATCACGTATAACTATTCTGATGCCCAAAATATTCACGCACAGTTTCACATAACATAGCACAAAGTTAAACAAAACTATTTTGGTGAAGAAAAATATTACACTGACTTAACTGTACTGCAAAATGTGTTTATTTTTATTGCACAACTATTTAATTTATGTAATAGTCCTCAAAATAACATGGAGGGTTACTACACACTGGATTTATATTAGTAAAGAAATAAGTGAATTTCCAGTAAAAAGGGTTAAGCAGTACGGCTGTTATTGAGTGGTGTGACAGATATTGGTATGACCTCGAAGGAAGAGGCACAGCTGCTGTCTCCGAACAGATTCAGCAAGGGGTCCCCAATGGGATCTCAGTGAATGGGACTCCACACTCCTCTAACAGCTGCTCTGCATGTAGTAAGGAAAGTCGTCAGGAATGTGTGAAAGAAAAATTACTCTGAAAAGGAAACAGGAAATAAAGGCAACACAGAGCTAAAATGATGTAGAAGACCTGCTTACCCTTAACAATTAAAGGCATTGGGGCAATTCAAATTGACAGCCTATTTGCATTTTAGTATTTTAAAGATCTTATTAAGCAATATCAAAGTTCCTTAGATCTAGTGTTTTGTGCAGATTTTATGCAAAATTTTTCTGTCATTTTTTAAACGTAACTTTAGGCTATTTAAATCAAGGTCGATCATCCACAGGTAATTGCTGCATGTCCGATTACAGCTGCAAATAGCTGCAAGTGCTGTCAGCCTCTCTTTGCATTGTATGGGGATTTATACGCACATATTTTCACAGAAACCCTGCTGAGTTTCCTGCAGGAATTTGTAATCTGCCCCTGAATGCACATGTGAATAAGGCCTTACCCTTCTCATCTTCCTAAGAACAGATAGAAAGCAGGAAAGAACAAGTAAGGGATAGCAAAGTTCTTACCAGTTTTGGTTTTAGGGTGTCTCAGTCAATCCATGATTCTAAATGTGCAAAAAACAGTGGGGAGAATCCAATAAAGCACTACTAACACGGCCTAAACCAGATTCAAAAATCCCTACCACCCATTTTGGTAACTTACCGACACGTGCACCAGATTCAGGGAGTTCTTATCAGCGCCCATTTCATAAAGTAGCACTATTAATGCACCAGATTAAAAAATAATTACCTCCAGTTCATAGAAAAGAAAACTGAAGTAATTAAGACCTACTCTAAACGTGGCGTATAGAGACATACAAGGTGCCTGTCCCTGTGTGCAATGTAGCAAAGTGCCAAACATCCAGCTCCTACCCCCACCTGTCACTGATTGTTAAGAACACTCTTGGCTTTGCAGCCATCACCCTTTTAGCAGCCAGTGATGTTGCAGTAGGTGGAGCCTGATGGGGAAGCTGAAACACAAGTTCATCATGTCCTTTTTTGAGATTTGATAGCCAATAGCAGGCTGTCAATTGGCTAAATATCCCCCACTCCCTGCTGTTAATCCTAATAGGGAATATTACAGGTAAATCCCCATCAGGCTCCAACCCAGTAAAAAACTCCCCACTATTGCGCTGTCTAACAGGAGCAGCAGTGGAAAGAAATCACAGTTGCGCTGAAGGCAGAATGTTTTTTCTGGACGCTTCTCCCCAGATTCATATACTTGTGTACAACAGCAAACTCTTGATGAATTCTCTTTAAAACCCACTTCTGACCACTTTATACTTACCTTTTCAGCGCTATCAAAAAAAGAGAACCAGAAAAATGATCTGTAAAGCAGTTCATCAACGAGGACCCATTAACATATAGATTATAATTCTTTATTAGTTATCAAAAAGAGTCAAACAAGTATAAAAAGACAAACTATGTTCCAGATAACTCCTCCACATCAGAAAACAGCTACTTTCAACATATAATTAAAAATAAGACTGACGTCTTAGGGGACTTGGGTGGCCACCATACCTATTATACACCTCTCTCATACACAGCAGCCATACACATGCAGACAAAAATTTCCCGAAACCCTTATGCGATCTGTTTTTTTGATTGTCCAGAAAAGACTCCAGTTAAAACATAGTTACGGCATCAATTGGGTATGCATAGTGGAATTATTTGCCTGCATGGAGTAGTTATAGTAGAGATGAATCAAGTATCCATTAACAAATAAAAAGTTCCCAGCTGGATTTGAATGCAGTGCGGTGCCAAGCCGTATAGCCGGACAGCAAATAGTCCTTTAAGCTTCTGTTTGTCGCCGGTGTAAATATAGACAACACTGGTTACGATGTATTCACTCCCCAAAAGAAAAGATAAGAGATGTTTGAAGCTCACCCATAAGAGGTCACAGGATAGTAGATTTCCTCTCCAATTGCAGACTTCAGTCCGTTTCACAGTCTCCTCGCTCACTGAAAAACACTGCGCTCGCGTCTGGGTTGTTTGATTCAGCCTCACAGCCTACGGTGAGCAGCAGGGATCACTTCCAACAAACAGGCAGTGTTCAGGAGCTGATACGGAGCATATTGTGGAGAGCAGTATCCGGATTCAAGGGTGGTTAGTGAGTGGGGAAGGTCCTTTCAACAGATGCTTCATGCTGTATGATTGCCGGCAGTTGAGCAATACACAGTTTAATGGAGAGGGTTCTAGGTATATGCGTACAGCCAGAGGTCCCTGTCACCACAAGCACGGTGGTGCGATGCTGCTGTGTATGAGAGAGGTGTATAATAGGTATGGTGGCCACCCAAGTCCCCTAAGACGTCAGTCTTATTTTTAATTATATGTTGAAAGTAGCTGTTTTCTGATGTGGAGGAGTTATCTGGAACATAGTTTGTCTTTTTATACTTGTTTGACTCTTTTTGATAACTAATAAAGAATTATAATCTATATGTTAATGGGTCCTCGTTGATGAACTGCTTTACAGATCATTTTTCTGGTTCTCTTTTTTTGATGTCTTGATTAAGTTCAGAGGACAATCTCCCCATGCTCGGAGTTAATATCTCCGTCCATTACCGGGGTTGATAAAACACACAGGTGCTCTAATTTGAGTGGGCAGTGGATAAGCCCTTGTTTAAACTCATATGCACCTGTAAAAAACAAGGCTTGGTCTTTGATCCTTCCCCCTTTCGTTATACCTTTTCAGCGCTACCTCGCCACTTCTATATCAGGTGCTTCTTGGTATAAAGAAGAATGACCTCCTAAAATTATGCAATGCTTGAACCTATTGGCCAGCGACTATGCCCAAGCATTCTCACAAGAAAGAGTGGATGACATCATAACTGACCTAAAAATACCCATTGCTGGCAAAAGAAAAAAAATTGAAAAACAAGGTGTCAAATTTTTTTTTAAAAAACAGCGTGGGGTTCCCCAACAAAATCCATACCAGACCCTTATCTGAGCATGCAACCTGGCAGGACAGAAAAGGGGGAGGATGAGCGAGTGCCCCCTCCTGAACCATACCAGGCCACATGTTCTAAACATGGGGGGTGCGTTTTGGGCGGGGGGGTCCAGTTCCCCATGTTGATTGTACCCCTACTCATTCACCAAAAAAGTGTCAAAAATAAATAGAGATAGGAGCCAGTTTTTGACAATTCCTTTATTAAAAAAATTTAAAAAAACAATGTTCCCCAATGTAGATCCATCGTCAATCACGACGCCCGCGGCACCGCTGGCCCCTAAAAAAGAAAAAAAAACACTCCGTCTGCAAGGAAGGCTAACTGCTGAATGCCTGCTCCACCATTTACCCCATACTCATTGACATAGGGAGGGGACCAGGATCTGGGGGTCCCTATGTTAAAGGGGGCTTCCAGGTTCCAATAAGCCCCTTTCCCGCAGCCCCCCCACAGCCACAGCCCAGGGTTGTCGGGAAGAGGCCCTTGTCCCCATCAACATGGGGCCAAGGTGCCGCTAAGCACCCCCCCATGTTGAGGGCATGTGGCCCAGTATAGTTTGGGGGGGCACTCGCACGTCCCCCTCTTTCCTGACCTGCCAGGCTGCATGCTCGGATAAGGGTTTGGTATGGATTTTAGGGGGTACCCCATGCCATTTTCTTTTACATTTTGGCATGGGGTTTACCTTAAAATCCCTACCCGAAGGGCCTGGTATAAATTGGGGGAGAACCCCCACACAGTATTATCTTTAAATTTTTTTGTATTACTGGCAATGGTATTGTATTGCCGGAAATATAAATGTGAATACTGACCTGGCCAATTTCTTGTTCTTTTTAAATGTCAATTTTGCTGCAGCAGGTTCTATACATGGTACAGATCCGCCACTTTGCAGGCAGACTAAGGAGACCCCCCCAGACACTATATTTAAAGGATTTTTTCATTTTTATTGTTTCACTTAAGGCATCATTAAAATTATTGCTCCTTTAAAGCGATCTTTTAAAAAAAGTTTGCATTGATACATGTCCCACAGGGCAATATCTGGACCCCATATCCTTTTTTATGGCCAATAACTTGCATATAAGCCTTCAAAATGGGCACTTTTGATTTTTCAAGTTTGGGTCCCATAGACTTCAATGGGGTTTGGGTCTGACTTTTTGCGATATTCGTAAGTTATAGCTTGAACCAAACTGGGGCTGTTCAGCCCAACTCTAGTCTGAGGCTTTACACATACTTTACCCTGAATGGTCAATATGACAGTGACTGATAGGATAATTTTTAATCCTATATCTCTATTCCTAACTATCACCTTATTACTGTCTACAATACCTTTTTATTTGTCGGCATTCCTCGATTCTACCACACCCAGATTCTGCACAGGGAACAATGTATATATAAAATGACATAACACAGATTAGATCTACACGCTGTTCAGTTTATTTTGCTTTGTACAAGTTCTTAAATACACAGGACAAGATGGGTGTTATTAATTATTTTCCACCAATAAGGGATACATGTTTGGATGACATATTTCCTTTATGAAGATATATATATATTTAGATTTGTAGCTAGGCAAATTCTTTAGTTATAGAAGATTTTATAAAAACTCCAGTGGTTTCCTTTAAGACAAGACACATTGTCTGGTACATATATAAGTTCCTCATATCAAGTTTCACAATTAACACACGCTTACTGTTAAGCAATAATATATTTAAAGGAGTAATCCAGCCTTAAGTTTCAATAACAACACACAAAGCAGTGTAGACATTAGGGGGCTTTTTACAAGGGCCTTTCAGTGACTATAGCCATGTCACCCTTAAAGAACACCCATAGGTCTTCCTAACAACAATACTGTAGATAGGAAAGAGAGAAACAAGTCAGTCATCAAGTCAGAGTATATTGTACATCATGCTGCTTTGCTTGAGGTGGATGCTCACATATAATGAGTGATCAGAATGATTTTCTGCCAATTTTTGCAAATATTTTTCATCCGTAATGATTGTACTCTCAGCCTCAACCTGCACAAGGATTTCTGAGCTCGAGGGACAATCAAAAGGTCAGCAGACTAAAGCTAGCAAAACGTTCATTGAAATTCAGCCGGTTCAGCAGTAACCAGCCAAATTTGGATTCTAATGATCAACCTCTCATGAACCAGTTTGTTGGTAAATTCTTGTTCGGTCAGCACATGCAGCCAATCAGCTAACACTAACAGAGAGACTTCCCCATCGTTAGAGAACAATGTAACAGCAAGATGGACTTCATCTCAAATGTGTGAATAGGGGATTTGGGTCAGTTTTTTTCATTCAACCCGCTGACTGAAAGAAAAATACTGACCCATGTATGGCCAGCTTAAGAGTATTTATCACTGCACTTGGTTATCTTCTCAGTTAATCCTATATACACACAAATGCCCCGTACACACGGTCGGATTTTCCGATGGAAAATGTCCGATCAGAGCGTGTTGTCGGAAATTCCGACCGTGTGTGGGCTCCATCGGACATTTTCCATCGGATTTTCCGACACACAAAGTTGGAGAGCAGGAGATAAAATTTTCCGACAACAAAATCCAATCGCGTCAATTCCGACCGTGTGTGGCCTGTTCCGACGCACAAAGTGCCACGCATGCTCAGAAGAAATTCCGAGACGGGACAGCTCGTTCTGGTAAACTTAGCATTCGCAATGGATACAGCACTTTCGTCACGCTGCAATGTTCAAAATGGTTTAATGCAGCGCACTCTCTTCTTCTTTATAATGTGAGAAGAATTAAGTAGTTTTGCTGCTCATATTCACACACACTTCTCACAAACGTTTATTTGTGTATTTTTTTGGGGATTCCCTCAATATATTGTTATTAGTTGTCACATCTGACAGTTTTATATTATTTTTGTTTTGTTTTTTTTGGATTTTAAGCCTTTTTTTTTTCCTGTAATGTTTGTATTTTTTCAAAGGCTGATCTTTGTTTAATGTTATTTTTCTTTTTACTCCTGAATAATTTTGTGTGTGTTTTGTGTGTCAAGTTACCCCAACACCATTGATATCTTTTATTATTTAATCTCAAGGAGATTGTTTGTTGTTGGTGACCCTTGTTCATTTCACATTGTATATTTGAAATGTACCTGAATCCTCACAAACTGTCATTTTTTAAGTAAAACACATAGGAGAGTATAATTCAAAACAAAAATCCTTTATTAAGGGATCAGAACCAAACAAAGAGGAAGGCAACACTGGAGAAACAGGAGAAATTAGTGAAGCCTGGGACCCCCACGGCAGACATCAATTCTTCAACATCAAAATTGGTGGCCTGAGGAGTCCATATGTAAGGGAGGGCAGTCTGGTCCGGGATTCGCAGAGATCCGGATAGCAGCAGATGACATGTGTGTCCCCAGGCTGTGGTACCACAAGAGGCTGCATTTTTTGGCCAACCAGACTGGATCCAGGGTCCTCACTTTCTGGTCTTCCTTACACACTTCCTTCCCGGCTGTGGCTGAGCAGTTGGAGATGTGACAGGAGGAGGAGTAGGACCTGGAGGAGGAGGAGGAGAAGGAGGAGGACCTGGAGGAGAAGGAGGAGGAGGAGCTGAACCTGCAGGAGGAGGAGGAGGACCATCGCAAAGGTGTGTCTGAGGTGTAATTTGGCCCCTCATACCTTTCTCCAGAGCCTCCGATATGAGGGCCTCACACATGACTTGTTGGCCCTCCTCCATCCTCTGCATTTTATATGCAATGACGGCAGCAATGTCCTCCTCCACGGTCTGTCGTGCTCCCAGGACTTCTGTAGCCCTCCAAAAGACTCCTCCGGTAGCCTCCTCTAGGGCACTCCTCCTCCTGCCACTTTCTCTTTCCAGGGGGGGGTGGAAGGACCTGCAGATCAGCCAGCCGGCTCGGCCCGGCCACCTCCTGGCTGAGACTTCCCTGTGTATGAAAAAGGGACATGGTTGTAATGTTTTGCATCATCAATCACAATCCTAAATTAGTACTCCCAACTAACATCTAGTTAACATCATTGATTGGACAAGCAGAAATATTTAGAGGAATGCTATACCTGGCTCAATCTGGGCTCCTCCACATGTGGCCTGGAAGGCCCAGGTTGGGCGTCAGAAGCCTCAGCCGGGGGGGAAGGAAGCGTGGAAGGAAGACTGGAGAGGGATGGCCTGGGTTCAGTCTGGCCTGCCAGAAAGTGCAGCCTGTCGTAGTACCACATCCTGGGGACATAGATGTCATCTGCTGCTCTGGATCTCTGTGAATCCAGGACTTTCTTGCGCTCCCTTAGATATGTACTCCTCAGGCCACCAATTAATTTCTTTAAATAGTTGATGTCTGCCGTGGGGATCACCTGCTTCACAATTTCACACAATTGCACCAGTGCTGCCTTCCTCTTTGCTTGGTTCTTGTAATGTGGGTGTTTAATCTCCCACAGACATGGCAGCTCCCTTAGCATATCTATGAATACTGACATAAAGTCATTATCTTTGAGTACCATATCCATGTTTACTGCAAGACACAACACAAGACAAAGCCTAATGTCAGACAAAACTCTCCTAATCTTGTTACAATAAAGGCCTCAATGTAGAAGCAGTATAGGCACAAGTTTGTCTCTTACCTTCGTTCTTACGATCGGCGCGTCCAATGCTCCTTCCTCCGCTCACAGATCGTACGTAATACGCACGCGTGTTACGCTTTATACACACTGCGCATGCGTGTAACTCCACCCGCCCCTGACGTTCTTTCTAATCTATTCCCCGCCCCTTTTCGTTCGGCGCAGTGGGGGAAGAGCACATGGCGGAGTCACAGCAGGTGCGTGCTAATTGCAGGAACGAGGAGGAGGAGGAGGAAAGCCCGGATCCGGACACGTCCCGATCCAGAAGGAGACGTTTTAAGGCCACAAATATGTCCTTTGGGGAGATGTTGGAGATGGTAGACATCATGAAGAAGTCCGACTATGACGGAAAGTATGGGCCTTACCCCAACCCGAACATCCGAAAGGCCAAGATCATGGCGGAAGTGGTCAGGAGTCTTGAGAGGAATTTCGGGGTCCGAAGATCAAAAGATCAGCTCCAGAAGCGGTGGTCGGACCTGAAATTAAGAGAGCCAGAGCAGTACCGAAAGATCCGGAGAGTGCTGCAAAAAAGTAAGTAGTTGTGCTGTATTCCTATTCTTTTTGTCTTTATTCCGTTCGTTCTGCTCCATATGCTTTTAGTAATTGTAACGTTTAAAAGGGCAACTTTAATGTTCATGGGCCCATTATTCGTTCGTATCTAACATTTTTCTTTGGGCCTCGAAAACACCATTGTTTAGGCCATATGAATTTTCCCACATTTTTTTTGGGCCTACTTGGATGCCAAATATTTGTTTGTGTAGATGGGTTTGTTACTAGAATGAAATGCCAACTAGATTGTGTGTAAGGAGAAGACACTGAGCAGCTGTTTTCACATCTGGACACTGGAGCACTAGTGTGGGACCCCAGAACCACATTTTTATTAGGGGGGGCCACACAGGTGCTCCAGTGTATACTATAGGGGGGTCTCCATCTGTGAAGTTTGTACTAAACAGGTAAAGTATTGCAGCTTGACAAAGGGCAATAAAAAAAATACATCTTGGCTAAAATAGACAATTGTACCCCACTTCCAAGCAATGTTTGCTATTTCTAGTTCTGCCATCAAATATCTGTGTGCTAATTATACATACATTATACATATATTTTTGTTTTACATAGGGGAGAAAAGACTCGGAGGACACCCCTCATCCGAGGAGACCAGAGACCCCCCACCTCTGGAAGAAGGTGAAATACCGCAAACCCAAGAAGAGCAGGAGGAAGAAGAAGACGTGGTGGAGATTGGCACCACAACAGGTGAGTGTCTGCGACCACAGGCTCAGGTAAAAGAGATGGATGGTGGCAGATTTTTGATACCTGTTTTTGTTTTGTTTCTCTCTTTTTAGGTGATCGTGAGGTTGTGGATCCAGAACGCTTTACTTCAGAAAGTGCCCAGATCCTGATCAGGGAGATCATGGGGTGTAATCTCGAATTGCACAACATACAGCAAAAAATAAATGATGTTATTAAAAAAAATAATAACATCATTGATGTTTTGGGGCGAATTTAAAACCCCACAAAATATATTTTTGGGATTGTGTTCCAATTTTTAAAATCTTTTTGCAATGTTTTGAAAAGCCAAATTTGGAGGATGCACACAGTGTGTCAACATGTGCTATCTGCCATCACGGGAGATCAATGGACGCGTTTCGGTGGTACAACCCCTTCCTCAATTATAAAGTAGCATTGAGGAAGGGCTTGCTCCCCCAAAACACGTCCCTTGATCCCCCCTGATGGCAGGTCGCACATGTTGACATTCGGAACTTGGTGTGCATCTTCCAAATTTGGCTTTTCCAGGGGTGATTTCCCCCCATCTGAACGCTATATCAAACCCAGTTCCTAAATACTGATGTCTGATATAGCCTTCAGGTTTTACCTAATGTGAACTTTGTAAGTTCAAGTTTTTTGGCTTTCTTTTGGGTTTTACACATGCCTGTTTTATCTTAAATGGACATTTTGATTTTTGATAATGCTACAGCAAAAATTGTTATACAATAAACATGTTGGTTTGTTTTAAAAACCTTTGGTAAATGCACATGTGATTGTGCAGGTATAAAAAAGTTGCTTACTCAAGAATGTGTGGATTATTGTCTCAACACTACAACACTTTTGGGGTGATGTAATAGCTGTTTTATGCAAAAATGGGGGTTATTTCCTAAGGGCAAATCCACTTTGCACTACAAGTGCAGTTTCAGTGCAGTTGCAAGTGCACTTGTAGTGAAATGTGTTTTTGCATTTAGGAAATACCAGCCAACAGTGTTTTTTATAAGGTTACCCAATCACGACATTTTCTGCACTCAACACATTTCTGTCAGGGTCAGCTAAAACAAACACAAGCAGTAAATGTCCACAAAGAATTTCTTTTGTTTTTTTTTTATTAGAAAAAGGCTTCACATATTGTCTGGCATATTGATAGCCCCACTACCCGCAAAGAACTCCAGGTATCGTAACCGGACATCACGGGCACTCAGGGAGGGCAAGCCAGGACGGCCACTTTCAAGCGCCGTCAGTGTTGTTGGATGTAGGATTCCGGCCTCAGGCCCAACTGAGCCAGCATAGTTGGCCGAATATTTTCTTAAAAAATTATGGAGAACACAGCACGCAAGTATTATATGGTTCAGTTTATACTCCGCCATATGGATGGGTGTCAGAAATAGTCGGAACCGGCTGGCCAGGATTCCAAATGTGTTCTCCACCACTCTTCGGGCTCTGGCCAGCCGGTAATTAAAAACCCTCTGTTCCAGGGTGAGGGTCCTCATCGGGAATGGCCGCATCAGGTGGTCCCCCAGCGCAAACGCTTCATCAGCAACAAACACAAATGGGAGACCTTCAACATTGTCCTCTGGAGCTGGCAAGTCCAAGCTGCCATTCTGGAGACGCCTGTAGAACTCCGTCTGGGCGATGACTCCACCATCGGACATCCAGCCATTCTTCCCCACATCCACATACAAGAAGTCGTAATTAGCCGACACCACTGCCAACATCACTATACTATTAAACCCCTTGTAATTATAATAGTACGACCCCGAGTTGGGTGGTGGGACGATGTGGACGTGTTTCCCATCAATTGCCCCTCCGCAGTTAGGAAAGTCCCACCGCTGGGCAAAGTGGGAGGCCACAGTCCACCAGGAAACTGTTGAGGAAAAAACAATAAACATTACTATTTTTTCACAGAAACATGGCAAGCAGATTAGACACAAACATTATGGGGCAACCTCCAGATAGCATTTCCTAAGGGGAATTTAACAACGCCAAAGTATCTGAAAGCCACGAGTCTGAAAAAGCGTGAATCGTCTCTCACCAAACTTTTACTAACACGAGATTAGCAAAAGGAGCCCAAAGGGTGCCGCGCTTGGTTCTGAACCGGCCTTTTCTAGTCTCGTCGTACGTGGTGTACGTGACCGCGTGGTTGGCGATTGGAAATTCCGACAACTTTGTGCGACCGTGTGTAGGCAAAACAAGTTTGAGCCAACATACGTCGGAAAAAATCCTAGGATTTTGTTGTCGGAATGTCCGAACAAAGTCCGACCGTGTGTACGCCCTATAACAATAGCTGCCACCATGTGTTTACATGGAAGCACACACTTCACAGTATCTGCTGTAACAGTATCTGCTGTCTGACCTTTAGAAAATGTCTGTGACACTCACTCACACACAAGAAAGTAACGGTTCAATTTATGATAGCACTCTTCACAGGATCAGGAATCCTTTAATTTCTGATTAGAGCAATTTGAGAATCAGCTAAATGATTTTAAAATACTGTTTGTTTTTGTTTGTTTTTCATTGGTATTTCTCTTTGTTATATAAAGCCAAAAGAAAAAAGAATGGGAGTTTTGGACTTTAAAATGAGGTCTATGGACAGCGTGGAGGTGGATTAAATAAAATATGTATGTATTTGTCATAAAAAATGTATCAAACATATCACAGACATGAACCACATAAGAGAAAAAAACATTATAATAAATGTTATTCCATAATTGTTCATACACACATATATATGTGCGCATACAATAGGGCATCGAGAATACATCAAATATGTCAACTGGACGCCACATAGTGGTCTCAGCGGATAGGTAAGTACATACAATGAATACATATATATATATTAGCAGCTCGTGTGGACCTCGCCGTGCGGTGTGTGCTGTGATGCGGCTCCGTGCACTGAACGATGAGCAGCCCCTTCATCTACTTATCACCGGGAGAAGTGCTATGTTAATGTGTCCTAGGATATCTCTTATTTTGGAGGCTTGTCTTATACTTAACTCTGGTGAGTTTAACCCCCTGAGGGGAGTGTGTTCACACATGGTGGAGTTGGAGTGATCGGTGGATGGTGCACGCTTTGACATACCTATGATCTACTTTGAACAACCTCTGAACCACTACTGATACTGCACTACTCTTATGGACGTTGTTCTGTGTGTAGTTGGCCACACATTTTTTCTGTCTATTTGCTCAACATTAGTGCTGTTTCAGTGTATGACTATTCCTTGATTATCAATGTATAGTGTTTATACTATTGTTTACATATATATATATATATATATATATATATATATATATATATATATATATATATATATATATATATATATATATATATATATATATATATATATATAAATATATATATATATATACACATGAAAGCAGCACTGAGTGATTAGAGAATAAAATGGTAAGAAAACGTGGAACCATAGTTACATAGTTACATAGTAGGTGAGGTTGAAAAAAGACACACGTCCATCAAGTCCAACCTATGTGTGTGATTATGTGTCAGTATTACATTACATATCCCTGTATGTTGCAGTCATTCAGGTGATTATCTAATAGTTTCTTGAAGCTATCAATGCTCCCCGCTGAGACCACCGCCTGTGGAAGGGAATTCCACATCCTTGCCGCTCTTACAGTAAAGAACCCTCTACGAAGTTTAAGGTTAAACCTCTTTTCTTCTAATTGTAATGAGTGGCCACGAGTCTTACTAAACTCTCTTCTGCGAAAAAGTTTTATCCCTATTGTGGGGTCACCAGTACAGTATTTGTAAATTGAAATCATATCCCCTCTCAAGCGTCTCTTCTCCAGAGAGAATAAGTTCAGCGCTCGCAACCTTTCCTCATAACTAAGATCCTCCAGACCCTTTATTAGCTTTGTTGCCCTTCTTTGTACTTGCTCCATTTCCAGTACATCCTTGCTGAGGACTGGTGCCCAGAACTGGACAGCATACTCCAGGTGTGGCCGGACCAGAGTCTTGTAGAGCGGGAGAATTATCATTTTATATCTGGAGTTGATCCCCCTTTTAATGCATGCCAATATTCTGTTTGCTTTATTAGCAGCAGCTTGGCATTGCATGCCATTGCTGAGCCTATCATCTACTAGGACCCCCAGGTCCTTTTCCATCCTAGATTCCCCCAAAGGTTCTCCCCCCAGTGTATAGATTGCATTCATATTTTTGCCACCCAAATGCATTATTTTACATTTTTCTACATTGAACCTCATTTGCCATGTAGTCGCCCACCCCCAATAATTTGTTTAGGTCTTTTTGCAAGATTTCCACATCCTGCAGAGAAGTTATTGCCCTGCTTAGCTTAGTATTGTCTGCAAATACAGAGATTGAACTGTTTATCCCATCCTCCAGGTCATTTATAAACAAATTAAATAGGATTGGTCCCAGCACAGAACCCTGGGGAACCCCACTACCCTTTCTGAGTACTCCCCATTTATCACCACCCTCTGAACACGCCCTTGTAGCCAGTTTTCAATCCATGTACTCACCCTATGGTCCATGCCAACGGACCTTATTTTGTACAGTAAACGTTTATGGGGAATTGATTGAAGGAGAATGTTCTGAGTTCATGGTAGAGTATGAGCATGTATCTGCGTAACAAAAATGACCGACGCGTTTCGTGTAAACCACTCATCAGGGGAAGGATGCTCTAAAATATCTGTAAAGTGTGGTGAAATAGAAATTAATCCATATGCTATATGCGACTGATTGTGGCAGGGAGAGGTGAATGAGCCCCCCCCCCCCCCTGAGTACTTACATGGAGTCAATGCAGAGAGATGTAGCAATTATGGAACCAAGGTCAAGATAGTGGTCCTTCCCGGGAGCTGAGGTGGGAGAGCCGTGCACCGGCGGGGCGCATGCAAAAATGCCTCCCACACACACAGAAACTGGGTGGCTGGGTCTTGGGATGAAACATATATAGTCCTGTGCCAATGTAACTGCCAAGAGAGCTCTGGGAACAAAAAAGGGGGGAATGCATAAATCAATATGTCATGATGTGCAAAAATATATAAATTACATCAGGTAAAAGAAAAGTAAAGATCAAAAAGATCTGGGCAAAAAACTTAAATAAGAAAAAAAGGGGAGGAAAGTGAACCATATCCAATGCCCAAAGGAGGTGGTATAACAAAAAGGCAGCAGAAACAGTACCTGATGGAAAAAATGACTGGCAGTAATGAGGTATAAATGAGGTAGCCTGGTATAAGCTTACATGTGTCCCAGAAGAGTAGACAAGTACTGTGGTGAGGTCTATCATCATCAGTTTTTGACACCCAGACTGTGTGAGTGGCAGCCATATATATGTGTGCACCCGCCCCCACCACGTGCACACTGACACCACCAGCGCCACGCCGGCACGGCATGTGCAGGGAGGGGCCCTGACGTGTACGAGAAACACCGCCCATGGGAGACACCCACATAGCCCAGCTGACCGGCTAAGGTGGAAAACCTAATGCCTGCACGTCGTGATGCCAGATATGACATCACACGTGAGGCAGGAGGCGTGGCGCTGATGCACTGTGGGCACCCACCCACCCCCTGAGCATGTGCACATCCCTCCCTGCCCTGAATGCAGGGCGGGAGGGGGGACACGCAGAGCGCATCGCAACTCCCGGACATCGGACAACAAGCCGGCCCAAGTGCTCCAAGAGCCACATCAGTCCAAAATAATGATGTGTCACAGCTGTGCCGAAAGATCTCATGGACACACAGTAGTTGTGTCCATTGAGTGTGCAAGATCCAGACATGGTACACTGCCATCCAGACCTTGAAAACCTCACACATGGGTGACAGGGGGACACTGCTGACCCTGTCCATAGACCTCCATCCCTAATGCAAAAGCAGAGAGGGGGAATTTGGGGACTTTATGTGAGGCACATGTGTGGTGTGCCTCCATCCCTGATTCATAAAAAAGAATGGGAGTTTGGGGACTTTAAAATGAGGTCCATGGACAGCGTGGAGGTGGATTGAATAAAATATACACCACACATGTGCCTCACATAAAGTCCCAAAATCCCCCCTCTCCTATAAAGTCAAAAGAAAGCAATTAAACAGAGGTAAAAAAAAATGCAATGTAACAAGTTAAATGTGGTAGGCTAGGAAAGGGGGGAGGTCAGGGGGAGGTAATCCAAGCTCTGTTTTTCAGGAATTGAGCTATCACTTAGCTCAGATATGCCAGACAGCCATAAAATATGCAGAAAAATCATGAGGTCATCACATGGAAGCGTGGTGTTATTTTAGATGATCTATCCATGTTATGTTGTCGAAGGTGCCATTACGATCATGAGTAGCAGAAATCTTTGGGAGAAGGAAACAGAAAAATAAATATAGTATAATATAATATAGTATAGTATAATATAGTATAAAGTTCAAGAGGGCAGTGTTCCTTATATACTGGCAAGGCTTTATTTGCGCCGTTAGCTGGAGATGAGGGAGTTTTTGGGGGCGTTCGTGGAAGTCGGGAAATCCTTTAAAGATTAATTCTTGTGGTCCGGTAGTACTCTAGCAATGTATAGGCTCCACTTGCAAACGAATTTGAGTGTTGTTTGGAAATGAGAAAGGTCCAGGTCTAGGTTTTCTTTCTGCAGTAAGTTCAACGGGTAATTTTTAACATCCTTGATGGTAGGAGGGGAGGATGAAGTCCATTATTTAAGGATGACTTTTCTGGCTGCCATATAGCATGTGGTCAGCCATGCTTTGTTGTGTTGAATAATTTTGGTTTGCGTTCTTGGTTGGCTGTGAGAAGAGATGTCCAATGACCCGAAAAGTAGAGTATATCTCCTTACGAGGTTGGAGTCCAGTAACCGTGGCAGCAAATAACTCAAGTTGGTGCCAAAAATGTGAGATGAGGGGGCATGACCAGAGCCTGTGTAGCAGGGAGGGCCTGTGGTCATTGCATAGGTGACAGTATTGATGGTCAGGATATTGAGTATGCCTTAAGTGGGGGATATATGCCCTATGCATAATCCTGTATTGCTGCTCTAGTGACCGGCCCCCCAGCCCCCCTGTTTTACTCACCTGAGCCCTGTAATTCCCATGGCGGAGATGTGCTCTACCTCTGCCCGGGGTTCTCAGCTTTTGATTGGATAGATTGATAGCAGTGCAGCCATTGGCTCCCGCGCTGCTGTCAATCAAATCCAATGATGCGGCGCCAGGGGCGGGGCCGGGTCCGGCATTCTGCGTCTATGGACACAAATGCTGGACTGAGGAGCACGCCCGCAAGGTCACCCCCCGGGGGAGCACTTCCCCTAGGGGGTAATACGATGCAGGGAGGAGCTACCAGCGCCGCTGGGGGACCCCAGAAGAGGGGGTTCGGGGCCACACTGTGCAAAATGAACTACACAGTGGAGGTAAGTATGACATGTTTGTTATTTAAAAAAAAAAAACACAAAGCTTTACAATCACTTTAATTGTTAGGCCCAAACATGTCCTAAAGCGCGTGAAGATTTTGTGGATATGGAACATATCTACTTGTGAACTTGACATAAATATTAGTATGTCATCTGCAATTAGGGCAATCTGTAGCTCCTGGAAGCCCACTCTGACCCCATGGTTGGCTGTGAGAAGAGATGTCCAATGACCCGAAAAATAGAGTATATCTCCTTACGAGGTTGGAGTCCAGTAACCGTGGCAGCAAATAACTCAAGTTGGTCCCAAAAATGTGAGATGAGGGGGCATGACCAGAGCCTGTGTAGCAGGGAGGGCCTGTGGTCATTGCATAAGGGACAGTATTGATGGTCAAGATATTGAGTATGCCTTAAGTGGGGGATATATGCCCTATGCATAATCCTGTATTGCTGCTCTAGTGACCGGCCCCCCAGCCCCCCTGTTTTACTCATCTGAGCCCTGTAATTCCCATGGCGGAGATGTGCTCTTCCTCTGCCCAGGGTTCTCAGCTTTTGATTGGATAGATTGATAGCAGTGCAGCCATTGGCTCCCGCGCTGCTGTCAATCAAATCCAATGATGCGGCGCCAGGGGCGGGGCCGGGTCCGGCATTCTGCGTCTATGGACACAAATGCTGGACTCAGGAGTACGCCCGCAAGGTCACCCCCCGGGGGAGCACTTCCCCTAGGGGGTAATACGATGCAGGGAGGAGCTACCAGCGCCGCTGGGGGACCCCAGAAGAGGGGGTTCGGGGCCACACTGTGCAAAATGAACTGCACAGTGGAGGTAAGTATGACATGTTTGTTATTTAAAAAAAAAAAACACAAAGCTTTACAATCACTTTAATTCTTAGGCCCAAACATGTCCTAAAGCGCGTGAAGATTTTGTGGATATGAAACATATCTACTTGTGAACTTGACATAAATATTAGTATGTCATCTGCAATTAGGGCAATCTGTAGCTCCTGGAAGCCCACTCTGACCCCATGCAGCTCTGAATGGAAAAGTAGGTAAGGGGCTAGGGGTTCGAGTGCGAGGTTGAATAGTATGGGCGAAAGGGGGCACTCTTGACACGTACCTTTATGTAGATGAATGGTGTTGAAGATAAGGCCTGCTGCAATGACGTTTGCAGAGGGGGCGAGATACATGGTGGTGATGACATGGAAAAAAGGGCCTGAGAAACCAAATTTTGTGAGGACCATTTTCAGCCAGTGGAAACTGACATTTTCAAAGGTCTTTTCAGCGTCAAGGGTGACAATGACAGTATCCTTGTCCTGGTTGGCTCTTGCATGTTCTAAGACTGCGAGGACCTTCCTTATATTGGAGGTGGCAGATCTTCCTTGGGTAAAGCCTGATTGTGAAGGATGGATAAGGGTTGGCATAATTGAAGCCAGTCTGTTTGCCATTAGTTTAAATAGAAGTTTTGTGTCAATGTTTAGCAGGGATATTGGGCGGTAGGAGCCGGGTTCCATGGGATCTTTCCCTTTTTTTGAGTATCAGTTTAATGTGTGCTTGGAATCCTGAGGGAAGGTAGGGGTTTCCATCAAGTATTTTTTGGGAAACTGAAGCTAGGGTGGGGGATATAGTGCCTGTAGAGAGTTTGTAAAATTCTGATGTGTAACCGTCGGGGCCTGGGGTTTTACCAGTAGATATTGATTTGATTGCATCTGTGATTTCATCTATTGAAATACAGGGATTGAGTTGAGCGAGGTGGGCGTCATCGATGGTAGGGAGTGGGATTTCATCTAAGAAGTCTTTTGCTGTATTCTCGTCAATGGGGTCAGGTCCGTAATGGTTTGCATAGAACCTCTCTAGGAGGATGTTGATATCCTTGGGGGATGTGACAAGGTTAACTGATTTGTCTTTCAGGGATGCTACGTGAGTGGAAGTGTGAGGGCCTTTGCATAAATGGGCCAAAGGTTTTCCTGTTTTATTGCCATATTTAGGGTATTGCAAGTCTAGGAGAGACTGGTGAATTTTTTCCTGTGCCTCTGCCCACAAATCGAAAACGGCTTTTTTTTTTTTTTCAATCCTCTTTATTTTCAAATTTTGTACAATTTAATCCACATAATTTAACAATTTTATGTCCTTATACAATTCTTCATATATTTTCATTTGCATTTACATTCTCTCCTATCAATCACTCCATTCTCTCTCCTCCACTTTCTCCATGGTCACTCTATACTTCATTTTCATGTATTCCTATATCCAATGTAAAACATGATCTATTCCACTTTGCCCATATATTCTCAAATCTCTGCAGATTACCCCTTTGTTCATACATTATTCCTTTATATGGTAAAACCTGATTTACTGCTCTCACCCACTGGGTCACTGTCGGTGGGTTCGGCTGTATCCATTTCTCTACTATTTGATTTCTTGCGAGAAATAATACTTCCTGCAGGAACATCCTATTATATTTACTACTACCTCTCTTCTCCCTTCTTTTTCCCAACAAACAGAGTTCAATTGTGGTTCATTTAGCACTTTTCCTATTTTCCTGATCACCTGTTGCCAGTATCTTTCTATTTTGACACAGTGTCACATTATGTGGAGGAAGTCCGCCCCTTCTTGCCCACATCTTGTGCACTTTGGTTCAATCATTCTCCCCATTTTATACAGCCTTTTCGGGGCCAAATAAGTCTGATATACAATATTTAACTGAATTATCCTATTATTCATTGCTGGGGATACTTTCAAATGGGAGGAGCAGACTTCATCCCAATCCTGATCACTCCTGTCTGGTATAGCTACTTGCCATTTACTCCTTATTTCCATTGGTTCCCCTCCTATTTTACTCTGTAACAGGTGTGAATAAAGTTTGGCTACTAGCCCTTTTGGTCTCTGCGATCTCAAAATGCCTATAAGAGGATATTTAGATATTTTTAATTCCTTTCCTCTAAACTGTATCTGTAACACTTGATAAATTATATAGTTTACATAACTTTTCATAGGGTACTATTATATTTCTTTCATACACCTGCCCAATACTTATCACCTCATTCTGTTTCCAGAATTTACTATCCTTGAATTTTTCCAGATGCTCAAATGCTGGATTATTCCACAAAGCAGTATCTGGTGGGATATCAAAGAAGCCCGTTAGCCTCCTTGCCTCCCTCCAGACTGCTCTGGCTAATTTTAGCAGGGGAATTCTTACTCCCACCCTCCTCAGATCTTTTATTTCTAGTCCTACCAAGAGGTCTTCTACTTGCATCTTGCTTAGTAAATACTCCTCACTTCTTATTTTTTTTCTCCTGTCCTACCCAGGATCTTAGATGCTTCAGTTGCCCAGCCAGATAATATAAATATAAATCTGGCAAAGCCAACCCTGCTGCATTTTTAGGTCTTTGTAGCTTATTAAGTTTTAATTTGCTTCTACCATATGCCCAAATGAATCTGGTTATCTGTGAGTTCAGGTCTTTAAATATCTGTTTTGGTATTTTTACCGGGGAATGTGCAAAAAGATACAGGCACTTAGGCAATATAATAAATTTAATCAGCTGGATTCTACCCGCCATTGATATTGGTAATTTTATCCATATTGCCAATTTTCTCTTAACAAATTCTACCAGGGGGAGTATATTAACTTTCAGGGCTTCTTCAGAATCTAACGTAATATTTATTCCTAAGTATTTAAATGCTTCGACTATTTTTAATGGGGTCTGGGCTCCCATTATATTTCCTGTTCCAAGCAGCATCAGTGCAGATTTCTGCCAATTTATTTTGAGTCCTGAAAATATCCCATATGTTTGTATTATTTTCATCGCCTCCTTTAGGGAGGTATACCCATCCCCCATGTATAGTATGAAATCATCAGCATATAAACCTATATGTTCAACTTTTTCCCCCACTTTAATCCCTTTGTACTTTTTTGATTGTCTAAATCTATTTGCCAGTGCCTCAATTGCCAAGGCAAATAACTGGGGGGACAGTGGGCACCGAAAACGGCTTTTGGCATCACACCAGGACTTCCTACTCTCAGGAGAGTGACTGGGCTACACGCAAGGCATTGCTTGCCTCACAGTATTCTCTGGTGATCCTTTTTTTGTAGGCTGAGGCATAGGAAATGATTTTAGCCCATAGCATGGCTTTTCCAGCATCCCATAGTAAGTTTGGGTTGTCTACATGTGCTGAGTTGGTAGCTGTGTAGTCAGCCCAAGTGTCTCAAATGGTCATTTGGAGTGTTGGATCATGGGCCAGGTAGGATGGAAAATTCCAGATTTTGACTGAGTTTGAGGTGATGAATATCAACCGATATTGGGGCATGGTCAGATATGGCTATTTCATGTATGTGGGGGTCTGTCATGTGTTCTAGAAGGGCAGCATTACAAAAGGTATACTCGATCGACATGATGTTTTGTGGAGGAGAATAGAAAGTAAACTCAGTCCTGTCAGGATTCAAAAGTCTCCATAGATCGACTAAGTTAAGGCTTTCCGTGAAGTTCAACAAAAGGGAGGGGAAGCTTCAGGGGGCCGAGGCGGGGGAGCGGTGACTCTGTGATTTATCCTCTTGGTAGTTGAGTACTGAATTAAAATCATCTCCCACCAAGAGGAGGAGATGTATGTAGGGTGCCAGGAGAGATGTTAGATTTTGGAAGAATTGTTTGGGAGGAGAATTGGGGGCATAGACATTAGATATAGCCCATTACCGTGTAGAGGTTTTTAGTTTTGCTATGAGGATTTGTCCCTTGTCATCTGTTTGCGTGGAGAGGACCTCACAAGCAGAGGTGGCTCAAGGCTTTGTGAGGCCTTAGGCAAAATTTAGACATGAGGCCCCACTCATTCCCTTTGCAGGGGTTAAGAAAGAACCCAGAGGCAGGGCATCTTATTACTGCTGCTGCTTGTGTGGGTGGGATGTGTTCTGTGCCAATCACATGAGAATAGAAGAGGAGGGTCAGCAGGGATTGGCACAGTACACATCCCACCCACACAAGCAGCAGCAGTAATAAGATGCTCTTCCTAGGGGGTTCTTTCTTAACCCCTGAAAAAATGGGGGAGGGTAATGGGAGTGGGAACCATGGGATAGGGGAGAAGGGGGGAGTGGGTAGGAGATGAGGGATAGGTAGAGGAGAACTGGAGTGAAACTGGGGGATCCTGGTCTGTATACGAATAAAGGGATGAAGAGAGAAGGAGGGTGGGAGAGAGAAAGGAAAGAAAGAAAGAAAGAAAGGAAAGAAAGAAAGAAAGAAAGAAAGAAAGAAAGAAAGAAAGAAAGAAAGAAAGAAAGAAAGAAAGAAAGAAAGAAAAAAAGGCAGAGAGAGAGCAGAGTTAAGGTGCATGCTATGTACAGAAGGAACAGTTCAGAACTGCATTTCACACCAGCCACTTTAAATAAAAACTGACTCCACCAAATCCTCATCCTACACAGGATCGCCATTCCTCTTTCAGCAAAAGTCCCCCCTCCAAATCGTCTTCACCTGCCATAAATCCTTTTCTTTCTCCTCCCCCCATAAATATCCCAACACAGACCTTAGATATGGCGCGGGCTCAGGCTCTATGTGCAGACAGGAGATGTTCTTTCTCCTAGGCTCCTCTTCGTGTGGTCTGTCACGAGCCGAGGAGGTGCCTAGGAAAAGCATCCTCGGCTCTGATACTCTGGGCGGCAACTGGCGTGAGAGATGCTGCGGGCACCAGCAAGTGCAGTGTCTAGATGGATGCCTGAGCAGCCTGACACTTGCGATGTCAGACCCCTCCCCGCTTCCTGTACATTACACCAGCTGCATCCAGGTGGGGAGGGGTCAGTGTGGCCGCCCGGAGAGTTGCACTGTCACTTCTGCAGAAGCCCGGCTTCTGTATTGAAAAGTGACAGCAATGATCGGAAAGCACAAGGCAGCGCCGGAGGTGCGCCACCCTGGTGATTGATCACAGGCAAATTAGGTGGTCGAGAGGCCCCCAGTGAGTGCAAGGCCTTAGGTGACCACCTAATTTGCCTAATTAAAGAGCTGCCTCTGCTCACATGGGAGTCGTTTGTGGATAAGGAGAAGGATGCCAGTTTTCCCTTTAACAACTGGTGACAACTGGTGACCCAAAGATCTGGCCTACCCAGAGTTTGCGCGTGAAGTCTGCTGTTGTTAAGTATGTCTCCTGGAGTATTGCGCCATCAGCTTTGAGGTGTTTTAGATGTCGAAGGACCACCATGCGTTTTTGAGGGGCACGCAAACCCTTGACATTCCAGGAGACAATTTTCATAATAGGGTTTCGTGGGGTGGGGGTTTGTCAAGCAGGGTTAGATATCTCAGTAGAGAGGTGGAAAGATGTATGTGTCTCACCACTGGGGGATCACCTGGAAGTGTGTGGTCTATCATAGGGAGTTTGTGACTTGGAGAAGAGGCTTTAGGGAGGAATATGACCAAACAGGGGTAGGTGTGTCACAATAAAAGGAAACATAATGTATGAAGCCTGGACTTCGCTTTTTTCCACATGTGATACACACACACCAATGAACATCGTTACCACGGAATGATGTACTACGCCCATTGCTGCATTTCGATCCACCCATAGGGGACTAGTGGTGAGGGGAGATAGTGGTTGACGAGAGTCTCAGGTCGCCGCCAGGCTAGGTTGAATGTTCATCCCTCGATAAGGCTGTGCGCTGTCAATGGAAATAACCTAAGAGCATTAAGAAAAGAATATTAGTAAACAAAAAAAAAACAACTAGTACTGTGGGGGTTAGCATAGGAAATCAGAGCGTGGGGGATTATGAAGTTGGATCTGAGAGTGTGGTTCGCACTCGGACGTGCCGAATTCAGCAAAGTTTGTAACGACCTGAGGAACTGGAGAGATGGAGTCTCTTAGGAGGGTCCTTCCTTGGACTGTGCTGTTCTCTGGGATCCAGGCGGGAGGGAGCTGGTATGGTAGAAGTATCCATATAGAGATAGGCTTGGAGGTAGTGAGAAGCTTCTTCAGATCTTCTGATGAATCTGTGAAGTGAAAGATCGCTGGATATGCCAGTGTAAATTTCACTCCTTTTTGGTAGAGTGCTGCGCAGATTGGTTGGAAAGCTTTTCGTCTTCGTGAGACTTCTTGTGAATAGTTTGCAAAGAGAAGTAGTTTGTGGCCATCAAGTTGAAGAGATTTAGAGTTGCGAAAGGCTTTCAGGATATTGACTCTGTCAGTGTAATTAAGATAGCGGATTATCACAGGGTGAGGGGAGCGTCTGTTGTTTGAGGGGGCTCCCAGACGGTGTGCTCTTTCAACAGTACAGGGTGAGGTGTTACACAAAGCAGTCATGTAATGACATGTAATGCTTCAGCATTATAAGATTCAGGGAGCCCTATGACACTTAAATTATTATGTATGGAGTAGTTTTCAAGGTCATCAAGCTTATCCAGAATATACTGCTGTGTGGTTTGATTTTGTTGTTCAGTGCTATGGGAGCTCTGCATTTCATCCTCCAAGTCTGATAAGCGGTATTCTACTTCAGACAGGTGCTTTGTGTGATTTCCTAGCTCTTTCCTGAGCTGGGTGATGCCTGCTGCAATTGCCCTGTCCACTGCTGCTTTGATTGTGGGTGAAAGGAGGGCTGCCACAGCCTGAGCCAGTCCCGCACATTGTTCCTCTTGGATAGAGAGAGCCGCAGGTATGTGTTTAGCAGGGCTCGGCATGGAGGACATTTCCCCTGCATCCACCATGATGGCCGCGTGTGAGCTTGGTGGGGAGAGGACTGGGTGAATGGCTGTGGCCATAGTTGCCGGGCCATGAAGGATGAACCTGTCCATGCCCAAAGGTCACGGGGATTCGGCGAAGATGGGGGCAGGGTCGGATGCCGTCCGTGGGCTGATGGGGCCGTTTTTTTATGCAGGTTCTCTCAGAGCCGCCTTTCCAAGTTCCTTCCCATGTGGCGCCACTACAGCAAAATTAATACAATTAAAATTAATATTGATAGAACTTTAGTGGCGAGATGATGTCTAGCATTTATGCATAGTTTTGGCGGAAAATTGAGAGCTGGCAATTGCTTCAGGTTTTGTGGATGCTCAAAATGGGTGTCGGGTAGGATCACTGAAGTGGACTTCAGCAGACACTTCTTTAGTTTCGCTTTTGAATTATTTTCATATTTATAGATGACCATGTTTTACGGTCTGATAGCCAACATAGCGAACATAATATTGCAGATAACTGTAGCACAGACCCCCGAAGGAGCTGCTGATTTATTTTGGGCCTGTACTCTGCTTTATATCCCCTTGAATATCTCAGTACCCCTGACACAGCTGTGGTGTAATAGTGTGCAGTTAGAACGAAATCACAAAGGCAAGTTCACAATACTCAATATTATATACCTGTCTGTAGTTACTTTACCCTCCTCTTGGCTGGTGATGAAGAGGAAAACAACACTCACACAGTTGTACTTGAATAATAACCGTATTTACTGTAGTTGTATTAGAAGGGTTAAACTACAATGGTTGTACTGTCAGACCAACATAGTCTGACAGACAACTAAACTTTATATTACAAAGTTACAATACAGGTGTATCTCACTCTAAGCCAGGGGCGGACTGACCATTGAGCCACTCGGGCACTGCCCGAGGGCCCTGGGCCACTAGGGGGCCCCATCAGGGTTGCCAGCCTCAGTAAAACCAGGGACAGTATGTATAAATCTGTGTTTTTTTTGCATCTGTCTGTGTATACATGTATGTGTATACTGTGTGATTGTATACTGTGTGTGTGTATACTGTGTGGCCCCATAATCTCTGATTGCCTGGGGGCCCCATAATCTCCTATTGCCCGGGGGCCCCATAATCTCCTATTGCCCGGGGGCCCCATGAGTTATCAGTCCGCCCCTGCTCTAAGCACTGTCCTATTTCCTGCGGGCTTAAAGCTATACTAAATCAAATGTTGACTTGATTTAGTATAATACAACACTAGGGAGCTCTCTCCTATATTATCACACCGCCCTGATATAGCAAAATAACCCAAGGCCTTATGTGTTACTGAACAGTCCTTCTTTATCTTCATTTCTTCTGCTAGCAAGACAAAGTAGGTTTGTAATCCAAAGGGTTAATGACTCCTTATCAAAGTATGCGTCAAGAAACTTGTAGGCAACAGCCCTCTAACCCAACCGGGACAGTGTTGTCAGAAGACTCTGTTCTGATGGACAGGGTTCTGTCTCTGCAGTATCTCAGTTCGTTCGCTGCGGCCACGCCGTCACGCTGTACCACTTCACAGACGACCGGAAGTCCTCGGTTACCTCCTTCAAGGGTCTCTGGAACGATCACACTGCTGCTCCAGCATGCTGTGATGTAAGGCAGGATCAAAGACTACTCACAGACGACCGGGAGTCCTCGGTTACCTCCTTCAAGGGTCTCTGGAACGATCACTCTGCTGCTCCAGCACGCTGTGATCTAAGGCAGGATCGCTGGCTGCTGTTCTGCTCTGCACAGGGTAGGCCGCAACTCTGTGGAACACACACATCCACAGAGCCCTGCTGGCAGGCCACGCATCCCAGGAACAAGAGACCTAAGATGGCCACTGAATGAATGACGGTGATTCCACGCTTAGGAGAATAGAAACAAGAAAGGACTGCTGCCCCCCTAAAAATGAAAATCACCTAGGTGAAATCCAATATACAAATGCTTTAAACAGGGGAATTGGCGCTGTCCAGCTATATGTGCATTAATGGTGATTCATACAAGTGCAAAGAACATATGTGTAAAAAGAATAAATAAAATAAAATAGAATAAAGTTATTATTAATATTATGCGTGTAACCAATGTGTTGCGGGGGCTGAGGTATATCAAAGTGCAAACAACACACCCAGCAATATAATATAATAAAGTGCAACGTGCTCCTAAAATATATGTATATGTGCCAATATCTCAATATATACCAAATACCTATATGTATATAGGAATGTGCCCAAAGGTTGAGAAAAATGGAAAAGGGCAAAAAATCAGGAAATCCAAAATACAAACAGTTTTAGCAATAAAAAACAAACAGTATTTAGCAATAAAAGGTATTTAGCAATAAAAAACAAACAGTATTTAGCAATAAAAAATCCCCAGCATGTGTGTGTAAAAAGTCCACTAAAAAAACAAATTATGAAAAAATGAAAAAAGTGAAAAAAATTGTATATAGAAAAAACAAAAGATCTATAAAAAGCAGTAAGTGTCCAAAATAAAAATAAAAATCCTAAAGTGTATCCTTCTGGTGAAGAAAACGTGGTCTCAGCATTAACTGGTGTTGCCCCCGTCCTTCACTGCACCCCCACTCGTGCTTACACTCACCGGACTGCCTAACTCCTGCAGGGGTAAAAGGCATATGTAGAAAATCCTGCGATGGCGAGTCCAGGAAGCGATCCTCTATCCGGGGGTGTTTTATCCTTCTCTGGTATTGTAGTATCCCCAATGATAAACATCCATGTGAGGTAAGGAAAGAAAAAACCTTACACCCTCTCCAAGGTGCACATGAAGAACCCTTCATGTGCACCTTGGAGAGGGTGTAAGGTTTTTTCTAATTGCTAAAACTGTTTGTATTTTGGATTTCCTGATTTTTTGCCCTTTTCCATTTTTCTCAACCTTTGGGCACATTCCTATATACATATAGGTATTTGGTATATATTGAGATATTGGCACATATACATATATTTTAGGAGCACGTTGCACTTTATTATATTATATTGCTGGGTGTGTTGTTTGCACTTTGATATACCTCAGCCCCCGCAACACATTGGTTACACGCATAATATTAATAATAACTTTATTCTATTTTATTTAATTTATTCTTTTTACACATATGTTCTTTGCACTTGTATGAATCACCATTAATGCACATATAGCCGGACAGCGCCAATTCCCCTGTTTAAAGCATTTCTAAGATGGCCACTCCCAGCCTTTTTATAGGCTTCCCACAATGCAGTTCTGTTCCCTGAGGATTGTGGGAGTCACTGTGCATTGTGGGTAGGTTAAGTTAATGTCCAGATATAAACAAACAAAATCCTTCCAGGTCAACTTGAAAAGTGAAAATAAAATAAAGATTCAGTCCTTTTGCACTTTGGCCGCTAGATTGCGCCAGAGGACAACATATAACATAACATAACATTAACCACTTGCTTACTGGGCACTTAAACCCCCCTACTGCCCAGACCAATTTTCAGCTTTCAGCGCTGTCGCGCTGGCGCGGTCATACAACACTGTACCCAAATGAAATTTTTATCATTTTTTCCCGCAAATAGAGCTTCCTTTTGGTGGTATTTAATCACAGCTGGGATTTTTGTTTTTTGCTCAACAAACATAAAAAGATGGAAAATTTTGAAAAAAAAAAAATCATGTTTCATAGTTTGTTATAAAATTTTGCAAACAGGTAATTTTTCTCCTTCATTGATATGCGCTGATGAGGCGGCACTGGTGGGCACTGATAGGCTGCACTGATGGGCACGGATAGGCACAGTTAAGGCGGTACTGATAGGCACAGTTAAGGCAGCACTGATAGGCACAGTTAAGGCGGCACTGATAGCCACAGTTAAGGCAGCACTGATGGGGACAGATAAGGCGGTACTGATGGGCACAGATAAGGCGGCACTGATGGCCACTGATGGGCGCTGATGGGTGGAACTGATGGGTCGCATGGATGGGTGGCACGGATAGGTGGCACTGATGGGCGCTGATAGGTACCACTGATGGGGGGCACTGATGGGCGGCAATGATGGGGGGCACTGATGGGTGGCACTGATGGGCAGTGATGGGCGGCACTGATGGGCACTTATGGGCACTGGTAGGTGACACTGATGGGCACTGATAGGTGGCACTGATGTGCAGCACTGTTGCACTGATGTGGGCACTGATGGGTGGCACTGTGGGCACTGATGGGTGGCACTGACAAGTGGCACTGTGGGCACTGATGGGTGGCACTGTGGGCACTGATGGATGGCACTGATGGATGGCACTGTGGGCACTGATGGGTGATGCTGGTGGGCACTGGTAAGCGGCACTGCAACCTATTGCTGTGTCACTGGCAGGGGGCAGATGACCGCCGTGATCAGGACTGATGTCCCTCTCACGGCCGCCGGTGATCAGATTTTTTTTTCCTCCTCACGCTGTCAGCGCGAGGAGGAAAAATAGCCGATTACCAGCTCTGTTTACATCACATGATCAGCTGTCATTGGCTGACAGCTGATCATGTGGTAAGGGGTCGGGACCGACCCTTACTCTGATCTGTGATCAGGCGAGTCTCATAGACTCGCTGATCACCGAGACCTGACCTGAATCATGATTCAATAGACATCAGACATGACATTGATCTTACAGTATGTATGGCTTCTTTAGAAGGGGTAATGTGTCTCATCAGCTTTCTGCAACTCGTAATATAGTGGTGTTTATTCTTGAACTGATTGTTACCTACTTATACATTAACCACTTCAATACTGGACACTTTCACGTTCTTCCTGCCCAGGCCAATTTTCAGTTTTTAGCACTGTCACACTTTGAATGACAATTACTCATTCATACAACACTGCACCTAAATTGAATTTTTTTATCATTTTCTTTGAGACAGACAAAGCTTTCTTTTGGTGGTATTTAAACAGAACTGGGTTTTTTATTTCTTCTTTTCTGCTATAAAAGTTTGCAAATAAATTATCTTTATTTATAAATTTCGGCTTTAATGTATTCTGCTACATTTCTTTGGTAAAAATAACCCAAATCAGTGTATAGTATTTAGTCTGTATAGACAAAAATATATATACAAACTATGGTATATATATTTGAAAATCGATTAGTCCTCATGTACTGACTGTGCTGTCAGCCTCTTTTGCTGAGGCACTTAAATGCCAGGATAGTACAAATACCACCTAAATTACCCCTTTTTGGAAAGTAGACAGTCTGAGGTATTTAGTTAGAGGCATGGTGAATTGTAATTTTTTGTCACAATTTTTTTGAAAATTAAGAAATTAATTTTTTTTTTTACATACTGTCACCAGAGCAGTACAACATCATTGCATGACTGCTGTGGCAGTGATCAGGGACACTGACTAGTATAATTTTTTTTTTTTAATTAATAATTTTCTTTAAATTTTTTAAAAATTTTTTTCTTTTTCATACAATCCTGCCACTATCCACTGCTGCCTCAACTATTATTCAACCATTATTCCTGGGGAAGGGGACAGGATGGAACGTTATACACACAACCTGTTGGGAAAGATTAGCACGCCACCCCATACCGCCCGCTGTTGCCCGTTCGTTTCTGCTGTTTTAGTGTGGCACCCTTAAGCGCCTTGTTACTGTGAGTACCCATTGTGGAATTTGTTTATGATTTTAATAAATTTAGTACATACTGCACCATGAAGTCCTTTTTGTGTTGATATATTGAGGTACAAACAGGACTGCTGTGAGGAACAGAGGCACCAGTGCAAATCTATCCAGGACCCTGCATATAACATCAAACCCATAGAGGTTCTAAGGCGCATTCTGACCAAGCTTAATTGCAAGGTTGCACGCCCTAAGGTGAGGGGCTATCACCTGGGGGGAGCACTTGTATGAGCACACAGCACTTTAGTTTGTGTTCACAATAACACATGAATGGATTGTGGAAGATCTGTGGACTGTTAATTTGATCATTGCACAGCAACACAGCACTGAATTGCATAGAATCACATGGATGCAATACCAAATCGCATGGATGTATTTTTTGTATTTTTTAATTTTTTATTGTTTGAACATTGCACTAACACCATATTGCATAGATGCAGCACTGAAATGCATGGATGCAACACTAAATCTGACTGTTAATTTGATCATTGCACAGCAACACAGCACTGAATTGCATAGAATCACATGGATGCAGCACCAAATCGCATGGATGCTTTTTTGTATTTTTTAACTTTTTATTGTTTGAACATTGCACTAACACCATATTGCATAGATGCAGCATCGAAATGCATGGATGCAACACTAAATCGCATGGATGTTTGTTTTGAATTATCTATTAATGTTTGAAAATTGCACAAGCTTTGTGGAATATTTGCAATACACAGGCTGATTGGAGCACTTGTACCTATTTATTCATTCACTGAAGTTTATTGCACATTAATGTATAGTATTAATAGATTTTGTATATATTTTGTATGTTAAGCACAATATCACTTTATTAATATTTTAGTGGAAATTTCTTACATTTTATTTTGATAAGCGCAGCGTGTATACAATTTGAGATGTTTATCATGCTGTTCTATTAAGATGAGCCTCAGGTCTGTATGTTATTTGGATAACGTTGTGCTTGTAGATTGGGTAGGGTTCTTTTTGTTAATGGCCTCAAGGGTCCGAATGTCTCTCAGTAGTTTGTCAAGCTGCATTGACCTCTGCCTTTTGATACAAGAGCACATTTGTATGAAAATACCTCTAATAAAGGCCTTATGGCTGCACCATATAGTAAACGGATCCAAAACTGATAGGAAGTTCATTTGGAAGTATTCTTGGAAATGTTTCTCAATAATGTGAACATTTTGAGCTGAGTTGAATACCTGGGAGTTAACTCTCCATATGTAGGCGGGGGTAGGGGTATGCTCCTCCACCACTGAAATTGATACAGGGGCATGGTCAGACCATGAAATATCATGAATAGTGGAAGAGGAGATAGCCTGCAACAATACTCTGTTAATTAATAACATATCAATTCTAGAGTATGAGTTGTGGGATATGGAATTAAAGGTGTAATCACGCTTTTCTGCATGTTGACATCTCCAAGTGTCATATACATTTTCTTTACAAAAGACCAACTGAAGGGCTCGGGGAAGTCTCTTAGGTTTGGAGGAGAGATTCAGGTGAGGGTCTGCAGTGAGATTAAAATCTCCACATATTACCAGAGAATGGCACCTTACTTTTGAGATTTTGTGGAATAGTTTGTGTTCGAAGCGGATCTGGTGTGAGTGAAGGAAGCAGACACAGTAAAGGGTCTGTTATTGACATTGCATAGGAGGATCAGGTATCTGCCTTCTGGGTCACAGATGGATTTGTGCAAAGAGAAGGCCACTGTGTCCCTGACCGCTGTAAGGACTCCTTTCAGCTTCTGTGGTGCAGAGGCAGTGAAGATGTGAGGGATCTGTTTATGACTAAGACAAGGTGACTTTGAGGCTTGGAAGTGTGTTTTTTGTACACAAATTAGGTCACATCCTAATTTAAGAGACTCCTTCCAAACGGATGCTCTTTTGGCAGGGTGGTTGAGACCTCTTACATTGAAAGAAGTTATTTTAAGGACCATTAGGCCATGTTATTTGTAAGCTGTAATGAATATGTTTTACCTTTAATTGATGGAGAGATGGTGAAGGGCCAGATATGTTGTAGTCCCAGGTGTGGATATTCATAGGAGCCGTGTGATGGATCCACAGGTGGAGTCCCAGAGGAATTTAGTATCTGCTGGCAGACTGGAGACCGACAATAGGTGGGTAGAGGTTGAACAAAAAGCAAAAGGGGTATAAGAAGCATGGGCGATTACAACTGGAATCTGATTGCAGCAACACTGCACATTACTCGAGGGGGGGAGTATTGTGGTAAGTAGGCTCTGCCCATCCAGGGAAGCAAATAGGGTGTTCGTAGTGACAGCAATGGATAGAGGCGATCATGTTGCATGGTCCTTTGGCCTGCTTTTGTGGGATACAACTGGCCATTCATTATGTATGTTTATCCCATTGGGGTGTGAACAGTGTGGGGTTTCCTGATCTGGGAGAATGTCCTATGAACGTGGCAATGCTAGGCCCTTATCGAGAGTTGTAATCACCAAGGTAACATCATTGTGAGTTATAGTGAGCTTCATAGGGTATCCCCAGCGGTATATGATGTTATGATTATGTAGTTCTTTCGTAATCGTCAAGATCGATTTTCTTCTGTGTAACATGTACTGAGAGAGGTCCATATATAGTTGAAGTTGGGAGAATTGCTCGGGTAATGGTGTTACTTTGCGGAAGTTGGTCATAAGTTGGTCCTTCACATGGTAAAAGTGTACCCTCATAATGAAATCTCTAGGAATATTATCTGGGAGGTACGAGGGTTTGGGAAGGCGGTGGCTCCTGTCAATTATTATTTCAGAGGTTTGAACAGAGGGTAAAACTGCTCAAATTAAATTGCAGGCATATTTATTCAGTTGGGCGTTTAAAACAGATTTAGGGATACCCCTGAGTTTGACGTTATTCCGCCTGGAGCGGTCTTCAAGGTCTATGATTTTGGCTTTGAGCTTTACCATCTCATCATCTTGATCATTATGGGCATCAATGAGGGTATTGTGGGATGTTGCAAACTCCCCCATTTTATGCTCAATATGATCCACCCTTCCCCCCAGCTCTTGCACCTCTGATTTGAAGTTGGTCACACATACCATGAGATCAGCATGTAAGGAAGTTCTTAGGGACACTAGCATGTCTTTCAGGGATGATTCTGACACAGGCTGGATGGTGGCAGGGAAAGAGCTGTATGTGTCAGCTAAGTCCCGAGTGGTGTTAGAGGTAGTGCAGCTAAGGCTTACCTCAATAGGAAATGCACCCACCGACAGCTGCGGTGCTGATCTGTGTCTTACCTTTTACTGCTGTAGGTCAGCTGGTTCCTGTGGTTCTTCAAGCCTGTGTGCAGCTCTTGCTGCACTCAGCAGTTATGGGTGTCGCTGGCTCACCATACAATTTATGCAGCTGCTTTATTACCGTTACTAGTGCAGTGATTAATCTTGGATTTATATATATACAGTGGGGACGGAAAGTATTCAGACCCCCTTAAATTTTTCACTCTTTATTATATTGCAGCCATTTGCTAAAATCATTTAAGTTCATTTTTTTCCTCATTAATGTACACACAGCACCCCATATTGACAGAAAAACACAGAATTTTTGACATTTTTGCAGATTTATTAAAAAAGAAAAACTAAAATATCACATGGTCCTAAGTATTCAGACCCTTTGCTGTGACACTCATATATATATATTTTTTTTAATTAAATATTCTTTATTAAATCATTCACAATACAAAAAAGACTAGAAAACATTATATTTTTCACAACAGCTTATGGATATTATCCAGTTCAATCTAGTTATATCAAAACGATTTTCACTCCAAACCACGCATAAGCCAACCCCCCCCCCCCACCACCCACACCCACACCCACCCACCCACCCCTATCCCTAGACTATATAAAAAAGGTTACGTGAAGGTCCTCATATGCCATCATCGCATCACCAATTATCCCTTACTTCATTGGCTCACCCTTATCTCTACCCTCTACTGACGGGCATTCCAATTCCTTGGGAACATTTAAGGTTGTATCCGATCAGGGGGCTATACCTGACCATTGTAACCAAGAGCTCCAAATTTTTATAAATTTATCCTGACTGCATCTCCTGATGTAGCATGTTTTTTCTGTCCATACTAGCTTATCCACTGTCCTAAGCCAATCTTCTATAGTTGGAGGCATGCTAGATAGCCAGTACTGCGCTATTAATTTCGTTGCTTGGAACAGGCACCTTCCTATAGCTATTTTCTTGTTATTGGATTCCACACTATCCCCTAGGAGGCCAAGGATACATACCCTGGCCTCCTGTTTTAACTTGGTTTTAAACCTAGCTCCTATGATCCTAATTATCTCTGACCAATACCTAGTCAGCTTTGGACACCTCCATACCATGTGTATTAAATCACCAGTATCCAAGCATCTAGGACATTTGTCATCAGGTCTACGGCCAAATCTAAACAGTCTCTTAGGGGTATAATAAACCCTGTGTATCAGAAATAGTTGTGACACCTGTTGCGATGGGGAGATCGATACCAATGGACTATCCTTCAAAATTCCCTTCCACTGACTATCGGATATCTCCCCCACCTCCCCTGCCCACCCTTCCCTGACACCCAGGGTCGTTTGCAGATCTAGCAATTTAGCGGAGATTTGTCCATTAACCATTGCTATCAGACCCTTAGTGGAGGTTGCTCTAATGATTTTATTTAGTAGAGGCGCATTGCACCATTCTAATGGGCAACTGCTAAATTGACTGTTGAGTGCATGCCTGATCTGCAGGTAGGTAAAAAAGGTGTTATTTGGAATACCATATTCACTCCTCAACTCAGTAAACGATTTCAAATTTTTACCTTCAAATAACTGCGCCAACCTACTAATTCCGTGGCGGACCCATATCCAGTTTTTTTCCAACGTTAACAACTCCCTCAGACCCCCGTTATCCCATATAGGCGAGAATTCAGTATATCCTCCATACCCCATAATCCTCTTGATGGCCTGCCAGACTTTAATAACCAATCTATATGTTGGAGATCCCTCCCGAGATATCCCAGCCTCTAGTGCTTCTGCCAGGGACCCATGTGGAACATCCTGCATCATAAGTATCGCGTTGGAATTCAATCGGCCCTGGTTTTCGCAACCTTCTAGATGTTGTATTTGTGCCGCCAGAAAGTAGCTATAGGGATGAGGTACTGCCAATCCCCCCTCCCCAACAGGGCGCTGGAGAGTTTGTAATTTGATCCTTGCCTGCCCTTTTTTCCATATTAATTCCCTAAATATAACGTTTAATTTATGAAACCAACTATTCCCAATCCAGACTGGTGAATTGTGAAGTACGTATAATAATTGTGGCATCCAGACCATCTTAATCAAGTTAACTCTCCCTGCCAGGGATAATGGGAGTTGAAGCCAAATAGCACTTTTCCTTCTAAATTTTTCCAGTAGAGGGACTAGATTGTCTCCAATATACTGTGCCGCGTCGGTTGAGATAATTATCCCCAGATAGCGCATCTTCTCCACTACCCTCAGTTTCGGCAAACTAACCCCTTGAGTATTACGTGTAGAGTCTAATGGGAGCAATGTTGATTTTTCCCAATTGACCATCAGGCCCCATGACCTTCCGAATCTTTCCACCAGCTGTATTGCCTTTTCCAGGGAGGGTCCCATATCCCCAAGAAAAATCAGCACATCATCAGCGTAGAGTGCCACTTTTTCCGACCCATTCCTCCCTCCAAATCCCTGTATTCCAGGCGAGTGTCTTATTACCTCTGCTAATGGCTCCATCGCTAGTGCGAACAGCAGGGGCGAAAGTGGACACCCCTGCCTCGTCCCTCTCTCAAGGGGTAGCCACCTGGTATATTCGCTATTAATCTTTACCCTAGCTTTTGGATAGAAGTACAAGGTCTTCACCCACTTAATACATTTCGGGCCAAACCCGAACTTCTCCAGTACCCACCAGAGATACTCCCACTCCAGGCTATCGAACGCCTTGGTAATATCCAAAGCAAGGACTGCTCTCGAGCTCTTACTCCCTGCCGGGGACTGGAGGTTCAGGTATGCCCTTCTGATAAACTGGAAGAAAGAGAGGGGAGGGGAAAGAATTTTCCCCAGGGACTTTTAAGGTGCTGTCAAAAATATAGTCAAAAATTCAAAAAATCTGTAACAATCATATTGGATAAAATTATTATTTATTGAATCAAGATTAAAATATCTGTGCCTCACATAGAAAGTGAGACATGATTGTAAAACAATTTGACATAGACAATTTCACCCAAAATACATTCACATTAAACAATGCACCATAAAGCAACTACTTAAAGATGCCATGACAATCTGCCGCTCGACATGTTTCGCTCTAAAACGAGCTTCTTCAGGAGTTTAAAGGCAATGATTGTGGTGGGCTCTGGATGATGGAAAAATAAACAATAATCAATACATGATTTAAACATATATAGAGTACATCTAATGATATTAGATTCAATTCGACAAGGTGGAGATTGGTACAGAGCATTGAAATGCATATACATAAATTCAACAATTTTACCAAATATATATACAAAATTTAAGTTTGCACATCTTACCAGGCTGTAGTGCATCAATGTAGAACAAGTACTTCAACATATTTATATCAATATCAGACCGGTACGCTTTCATACAAAACGGGACAACGCTGCCATGCTGTGACCACAGGGGAATACAAAGTTTAAAACGGCCCTTTAAAAAGCAGGATAAATTTGAAAGATTAGAACAAGGGGATCACATCCCGTTTTTCTTTCCTGTTTGGTCTAGGGGAGTGTATTACCTTCAGTAGAACCAATCATGGATCCTTGCCTTGAACCTGAAGGTCTCTCGGCATATACATATCAAGTAAGTATGGATAGCACCATGGTCTGCTAAACTAGTCAATGGTGACCACACGATATGGTACTGTAGGGGGAACGATCAGCGTCAGGACTGCTTTCTAAATAAAAAAAGGGGGAGTACAATAAAAGGGACCATTAGAGTTCAAAAAGGGCAGCTCAGTTTGTGATAAGGCTGCAGAGAGAGAACTTACTTGGGAATCAGTGATCCGGCACACAGGCTTGAGGGAGCTTCACGCTGCCTCTGTAGGACAGCGCCGGTAGCAGAACTATAGGCGGTATGTAACCGCCTTTATATACCCCCATCACGGCGGCGTCTGGCCTCGCCGCCGGGATGCGGACGCTCGTTGAGGCCGGCTGCGTCACGACGGGGAAGGACGTAGCGGCGTCGTGCTGACGTCCGCGACGTTTCTGGGGCTTAGTGCGCATGTCAGAGCCTGTAAGGCGTCACAGGCGCCGAAGGCGCCATCTTGGCTAAGGGAAAACATGAGGTAGATGATGTGATTTAAAGTATTGTATCTAGCTTTGAATACTCTTGCTATTCTAACAGTACTTAAGCAATATGTTCCCCAGGATTATTAAATAGAAGCTCATATGCCTCATAATTGAATATCAAGCCCCCACCGTGATATAACCGGACTCAATTCAATAGGGCCACCACCATGAGGGCAATTGGTTCAACCCCCACTGGTGGGTGCCCCGGGCGTCCGTGTGGTCTGGATTGGCAGAGATAGTCCCAGTATGAAAGTATTCATTTCCGGGGAGTTATTACCCAATATTGAGAATAAAAACACCTTTTCTAGGTGTATGTTTGCAACCACAGCCTGCAAGGCGCATATAACAGCAGCTCAGTGGAGGTTCAATGACATAAGTGTAAAATACAAAATACATGTGGTCATATTACAACTGTTTCTATCCATTTTATGGCTCATACATACATATGATGCCAAATCAATTCAGAATTAACAATACTGAACATGGCAAATGAGCTAAAAGGAAAGGAGAGAACAGAAGAGAGAAAAAAAACAAAAAGAAGGAAAGGAGCAAGGAAAAACAAGAAAAGCCGAGAAATAAAAAAAGGGAAGGAACAGGGCCCAACCCAGGCTGAGGATGTTTCAGCTTTCAAAGGAATGGCTTAAAACTGAACGCATCGTTCATGCCTGGATGCTGAAGGGCCGATAACTCATGTATCCAGCGTGCTTCCTTTTGAAGGAGGAGCTTATCATAGTCACCCCCTCTGTCGCCGGGGGGAATATGTTCCAAGGCAAAAAAATGTAGGCAATCAGCATCAAAGCTATGCTGCAGACCAACATGACGGCTGATAGGGGTCTCCATCCTTTTTTTCTGTATCAGGGAGACATGATCCCTGATTCGGCAGAAAAAGGGTCTCTTTGTCTTCCCGATATAGAACATCTTACATTCACACAGCATAATATATACTATACCAATAGATTGACACGTTACCGCAAACCTTGGTTTGAATAGATGCCCATTGGGCAATAAAAGGCTTCGAGTCGCCAAAATATATCTACAATAAGAGCAATGATGGCAAGGTCTACTACCCCTATCAGCCTCTTTAGTTTTGACAATGTGGCTTTCATAATGGCTGTGCACCAACGAATCCCTCAGAGATCGACTTCGTCTGAAAGTGATCTCAGGATATGGATTTAAATGTTTGGCCACTTTTTCGTCTCCCATTAGTAGATACCAATACTTTTTCAGGATGTCACGTGTTTGTTTATGTTGACTCGAGTAAGTAGTGATGAGTCTGACTCCAGGATTCGCCTTTTTAATTCTCGTATTATGCAAAAGATAGGCTCTATTTTGATTTTTTGCTCTGAGGTATGCTTTTTTAAGGCATTTTTTACTATATCCTCGATGAAGAAAGCGTGAGCGTAGACATTTGGCTTCCTTTTCAAAGTCAGACTCATCACTACAGTTGCGTTTTGCTCGCAAGTATTGCCCATAGGGCACGCTAGTGATCAGGGGGACTGGATGAGAGCTGGTGGCATGCAGCAGGGAATTTCCTGCAGAGGGTTTCCGGTATAGAGTTGTTCTGATGCTGCCATCAGGTTTAACTATGATTTGGGTATCCAGAAAGGTCAGACTGGATTGACTAAATTCAACCGTGAACTTGAGGTTGAACCTGTTGATTTTTAAACTTTCCAAGAAAGACAAAAGAAGATCTTTAGGGCCCACCCATATGAAAAAGATGTCGTCAATAAATCTCCTCCATAGGGGGATTTGTTCCATATATCGCTGCATGTCGTCTCTGGAAAATAATTCCCGTTCCATCCCCCCAGATACAGGTTGGCATAGGAGGGGGCACATTTGGTCCCCATAGCCACCCCCTGTATCTGGAGGTAATGGGATCCCCCAAATAGGAAGATGTTGTTGGAGAGGATAAACAGCAATAAATTCAAAATGAATCCATTGTATTGAGAAGATATCTCATGATTTTGAAAGAGAAAGTCCTTGACAACCTCCACCCCCTGCTGATGGGGAATGGAGTTGTATAAGGCCTCCACGTCGAGGGCTACCAACCAAGCGCCCCCGTGGAGGGAAACCCCATCGAGGGCGCGTAGCAGGTCATTGGTGTCCTGGAGATAGGACACCAGACCCTCGACGTGGCACCTAAGAAAGTCATCAATGAGTTGGCTTGCTGTCTCGGTGAGGCTGCCATTACCAGAAACAATCGGGCGGCCCGGGGGTTTGGTCTGACTTTTATGGATTTTAGGAAGAGCGTATAATGTGGGTATTCGTGGAGATGTAACATTTAAGAATTCCCAAGTAGACTTATTAATAAGACCACTACGGTAGGCTGAACCAATAAGGTATTGGTAACGGTTAATGGTTAGAGTAACATGAGTTGGTGATACTTTGCGGTACCATTCATGGTTTTGGACAATAGCCAGCACCATTGATTCGTATTGGCCCTTGTCCATCACCACTAGGTTGCCGCCCTTATCAGCAGGCTTGATTATAATGTTTTGATTTGATTGCAAAGATCTTAAGGCCTCGGCTTGGAGAGGGGTCAGATTAGTTTCAGAAGTGTTCCTCCATTTAGTTCCCATAATCTCCTTGGTGACTTGGTTAGTAAATGCCCATACATTGGGATTACCTTGCAGGGCAGGGAATTTAGAAGATTTAGGTTTGTAATTACGGGGTGTAGCAGTAGTCAAGGGGTGAGGGTGGACCAATGGAGGTGGGGGAGGGGGTGGGGGGTCAACAGCCGTTTCAAGGGCAAGGGCCTCGAGCAGGTCTGTTTCATTGATCCCCCCCTCCTCCCACAGCTCCATTAGGTCCTCCATAGCCTTAATATCATTAATGGACATATCCTTCCACAAAGGGTTATCCAGAGAAGAACTCTGGATAGAAGGAGGTGGCCTGTCATAGAGGATTTTAAACATGAGTTTTCGCGAGAATAGGTTGAGGTCTTTTATCAATTCAAAAGGGTCCACCCTTCGCGTAGGGCAAAAGGTGAGGCCCAGTTTTAACACAGAAATTTGTTCTGCCGAAAGCGGGCAGGAGGAGATGTTAATCACCTCGAGTTGAGTTTCTGGGGTTTGGGATTCCCCAAGTCTGAACTCATGGTTCTTTTGGGGTCCGACATCATCTGTGTGAAAATCGAGGCTGGACGAAAATCCTGCTGCGAAGAAGAAGTGTTAACATTACTTACCGAGGTGCTCGGACCCGTTGTGAGTGCGCAAGTGGTTGTGCAAGTACTAAGGAGAGGTTCAGGGTGTGCCGGTGCGCTAGTGAGTGAGCTTTTGTTTGCACCCGCTCGAGTGACCATAGGTGTCTTGGGGTTGGGAGTGCGTCTAAATGTACCCGCAGATGCATTTTCTCTGGAGTGTTTGGAATTCAATGAATCCTGAGTTCTGGTGAGACGCGTGAATTCTTGTGCCTGTAGTGAAGAAACAAAGGAGACGGATGAGTCAGAGTCACTGGGTTCACTATTCGCCTGTTTCATTTGACGTATTTGGTTATTGCGTTTTTTTCTTTTATAATTATTTTGTGACCAATTGTATGCTTGTTTGTTATCATAGGCTAATTTGTCTCTAATATATTTTTTTTCCTTTGTTTTCAAAATTTCTGTTACATAAATTTCTAAATTCGTTTTGAGTTCATTTTCACGTGTGGGAAAAAGACCATCTGTAATGATTACTGAATTATCCTGGTATAACTTCTCAATTTCTTTATCCACCAGGGACAATTCAGTCGTGTAGTGTTTGCATAGGAGCTCCATCATTGTTTTGGAGCAGCTCTGCAAATTCTCCTCCCACTCCAGTTTGAAATCTGGCTCCAATTGGGTGATGGTAGGGAAAATCTGAATTCTTAAACCCCAGGGAGAGATGTTCTCTTCAGTGTATTTTAGGAAATACCATCTATTCCAAAATAGTCTTGATTTCTTCTCGAGCATGCGTTGCAGTCTCGAGAAGAAACGTTCCATAGAGAGGCCTCCACTGGAGGTGTTTTGTGATTTATGAATATGATCCATTAAGCCGTCAAAAGCATTTCCACAGTAGTTGGCCATCGTTTAAGGTCAATGGAACTCAAAAATCGACCCCCAATGAGGCAGACAGGAGAGAAAGAACACAACACAAAACCAAACCCACAGGCTAACCACTACCTGCCAAAAAAAATATTATAATAGGTACCAATTGGAGAAACACAAGAAAAGTAAAGAAGATAAGAGAGAAAGGGAGTTTGTCATTGAACAGCAGATTCCGCAGAATATCTGCTGCTAATCAAAATCCAAAAAATTGGATAGTCCAGTGACTATATCTGTCCAAAAAAGGATGAAGGGTGGGTAACACCCCAAATTACAATGTTAAAATTTAGGGAGGACAGAGATAGTCAACTGAAAGCACCACATCCCATGATTAATTATAAACTGGAAGAAAGAGGGGGGAGGGGAAAGAATTTTCCCCAGGGACTTTTAAGGTGCTGTCAAAAATATAGTCAAAAATTCAAAAAATCTGTAACAATCATATTGGATAAAATTATTATTTATTGAATCAAGATTAAAATATCTGTGCCTCACATAGAAAGTGAGACATGATTGTAAAACAATTTGACATAGACAATTTCACCCAAAATACATTCACATTAAACAATGCACCATAAAGCAACTACTTAAAGATGCCATGACAATCTGCCGCTCGACATGTTTCGCTCTAAAACGAGCTTCTTCAGGAGTTTAAAGGCAATGATTGTGGTGGGCTCTGGATGATGGAAAAATAAACAATAATCAATACATGATTTAAACATACATAGAGTACATCTAATGATATTAGATTCAATTCGACAAGGTGGAGATTGGTACAGAGCATTGAAATGCATATACATAAATTCAACAATTTTACCAAATATATATACAAAATTTAAGTTTGCACATCTTACCAGGCTGTAGTGCATCAATGTAGAACAAGTACTTCAACAGATTTATATCAATATCAGACCGGTACGCTTTCATACAAAACGGGACAACGCTGCCATGCTGTGACCACAGGGGAATACAAAGTTTAAAACGGCCCTTTAAAAAGCAGGATAAATTTGAAAGATTAGAACAAGGGGATCACATCCCGTTTTTCTTTCCTGTTTGGTCTAGGGGAGTGTATTACCTTCAGTAGAACCAATCATGGATCCTTGCCTTGAACCTGAAGGTCTCTCGGCATATACATATCAAGTAAGTATGGATAGCACCATGGTCTGCTAAACTAGTCAATGGTGACCACACGATATGGTACTGTAGGGGGAACGATCAGCGTCAGGACTGCTTTCTAAATAAAAAAAGGGGGAGTACAATAAAAGGGACCATTAGAGTTCAAAAAGTGCAGCTCAGTTTGTGATAAGGCTGCAGAGAGAGAACTTACTTGGGAATCAGTGATCCGGCACACAGGCTTGAGGGAGCTTCACGCTGCCTCTGTAGGACAGCTGCCTCATTGGGGGTCGATTTTTGAGTTCCATTGACCTTAAACGATGGCCAACTACTGTGGAAATGCTTTTGACGGCTTAATGGATCATATTCATAAATCACAAAACACCTCCAGTGGAGGCCTCTCTATGGAACGTTTCTTCTCGAGACTGCAACGCATGCTCGAGAAGAAATCAAGACTATTTTGGAATAGATGGTATTTCCTAAAATACACTGAAGAGAACATCTCTCCCTGGGGTTTAAGAATTCAGATTTTCCCTACCATCACCCAATTGGAGCCAGATTTCAAACTGGAGTGGGAGGAGAATTTGCAGAGCTGCTCCAAAACAATGATGGAGCTCCTATGCAAACACTACACGACTGAATTGTCCCTGGTGGATAAAGAAATTGAGAAGTTATACCAGGATAATTCAGTAATCATTACAGATGGTCTTTTTCCCACACGTGAAAATGAACTCAAAACGAATTTAGAAATTTATGTAACAGAAATTTTGAAAACAAAGGAAAAAAAATATATTAGAGACAAATTAGCCTATGATAACAAACAAGCATACAATTGGTCACAAAATAATTATAAAAGAAAAAAACGCAATAACCAAATACGTCAAATGAAACAGGCGAATAGTGAACCCAGTGACTCTGACTCATCCGTCTCCTTTGTTTCTTCACTACAGGCACAAGAATTCACGCGTCTCACCAGAACTCAGGATTCATTGAATTCCAAACACTCCAGAGAAAATGCATCTGCGGGTACATTTAGACGCACTCCCAACCCCAAGACACCTATGGTCACTCGAGCGGGTGCAAACAAAAGCTCACTCACTAGCGCACCGGCACACCCTGAACCTCTCCTTAGTACTTGCACAACCACTTGCGCACTCACAACGGGTCCGAGCACCTCGGTAAGTAATGTTAACACTTCTTCTTCGCAGCAGGATTTTCGTCCAGCCTCGATTTTCACACAGATGATGTCGGACCCCAAAAGAACCATGAGTTCAGACTTGGGGAATCCCAAACCCCAGAAACTCAATTCGAGGTGATTAACATCTCCTCCTGCCCGCTTTCGGCAGAACAAATTTCTGTGTTTGCCCTACGCGAAGGGTGGACCCTTTTGAATTGATAAAAGACCTCAACCTATTCTCGCGAAAACTCATGTTTAAAATCCTCTATGACAGGCCACCTCCTTCTATCCAGAGTTCTTCTCTGGATAACCCTTTGTGGAAGGATATGTCCATTAATGATATTAAGGCTATGGAGGACCTAATGGAGCTGTGGGAGGAGGGGGGGGATCAATGAAACAGACCTGCTCGAGGCCCTTGCCCTTGAAACGGCTGTTGACCCCCCACCCCCTCCCCCACCTCCATTGGTCCACCCTCACCCCTTGACTACTGCTACACCCCGTAATTACAAACCTAAATCTTCTAAATTCCCTGCCCTGCAAGGTAATGCCAATGTATGGGCATTTACTAACCAAGTCACCAAGGAGATTATGGGAACTAAATGGAGGAACACTTCTGAAACTAATCTGACCCCTCTCCAAGCCGAGGCCTTAAGATCTTTGTAATCAAATCAAAACATTATAATCAAGCCTGCTGATAAGGGCGGCAACCTAGTGGTGATGGACAAGGGCCAATACGAATCAATGGTGCTGGCTATTGTCCAAAACCATGAATGGTACCGCAAAGTATCACCAACTCATGTTACTCTAACCATTAACCGTTACCAATACCTTATTGGTTCAGCCTACCGTAGTGGTCTTATTAATAAGTCTACTTGGGAATTCTTAAATGTTACATCTCCACGAATACCCACATTATACGCTCTTCCTAAAATCCATAAAAGTCAGACCAAACCCCCGGGCCGCCCGATTGTTTCTGGTAATGGCAGCCTCACCGAGACAGCAAGCCAACTCATTGATGACTTTCTTAGGCGCCACGTCGAGGGTCTGGTGTCCTATCTCCAGGACACCAATGACCTGCTACGCGCCCTCGATGGGGTTTCCCTCCCCGGGGGGCGCTTGGTTGGTAGCCCTCGACGTGGAGGCCTTATACAACTCCATTCCCCATCAGCAGGGGGTGGAGGTTGTCAAGGACTTTCTCTTTCAAAATCATGAGATATCTTCTCAATACAATGGATTCATTTTGAATTTATTGCTGTTTATCCTCTCCAACAACATCTTCCTATTTGGGGGATCCCATTACCTCCAGATACAGGGGGTGGCTATGGGGACCAAATGTGCCCCCTCCTATGCCAACCTGTATCTGGGGGGATGGGAATGGGAATTATTTTCCAGAGACGACATGCAGCGATATATGGAACAAATCCCCCTATGGAGGAGATTTATTGACGACATCTTTTTCATATGGGTGGGCCCTAAAGATCTTCTTTTGTCTTTCTTGGAAAGTTTAAAAATCAACAGGTTCAACCTCAAGTTCACGGTTGAATTTAGTCAATCCAGTCTGACCTTTCTGGATACCCAAATCATAGTTAAACCTGATGGCAGCATCAGAACAACTCTATACCGGAAACTCTCTGCAGGAAATTCCCTGCTGCATGCCACCAGCTCTCATCCAGTCCCCCTGATCACTAGCGTGCCCTATGGGCAATACTTGCGAGCAAAACGCAACTGTAGTGATGAGTCTGACTTTGAAAAGGAAGCCAAATGTCTACGCTCACGCTTTCTTCATCGAGGATATAGTAAAAAATGCCTTAAAAAAGCATACCTCAGAGCAAAAAATCAAAATAGAGCCTCTCTTTTGCATAATACGAGAATTAAAAAGGCGAATCCTGGAGTCAGACTCATCACTACTTACTCGAGTCAACATAAACAAACACGTGACATCCTGAAAAAGTATTGGTATCTACTAATGGGAGACGAAAAAGTGGCCAAACATTTAAATCCATATCCTGAGATCACTTTCAGACGAAGTCGATCTCTGAGGGATTCGTTGGTGCACAGCCATTATGAAAGCCACATTGTCAAAATTAAAGAGGCTGATAGGGGTAGTAGACCTTGCCATCATTGCTCTTATTGTAGATATATTTTGGCGACTCGAAGCCTTTTATTGCCCAATGGGCATCTATTCAAACCAAGGTTTGCGGTAACGTGTCAATCTATTGGTATAGTATATATTATGCTGTGTGAATGTAAGATGTTCTATATCGGGAAGACAAAGAGACCCTTTTTCTGCTGAATCAGGGATCATGTCTCCCTGATACAGAAAAAAAGGATGGAGACCCCTATCAGCCGTCATGTTGGTCTGCAGCATAGCTTTGATGCTGATTGCCTACATTTTTTTGCCTTGGAACATATTCCCCCCGGCGACAGAGGGGATGACTATGATAAGCTCCTCCTTCAAAAGGAAGCACGCTGGATACATGAGTTATCGGCCCTTCAGCATCCAGGCATGAACGATGCGTTCAGTTTTAAGCCATTCCTTTGAAAGCTGAAACATCCTCAGCCTGGGTTGGGCCCTGTTCCTTCCCTTTTTTATTTCTCGGCTTTTCTTGTTTTTCCTTGCTCCTTTCCTTCTTTTTGTTTTTTTTCTCTCTTCTGTTCTCTCCTTTCCTTTTAGGTCATTTGCCATGTTCAGTATTGTTAATTCTGAATTGATTTGGCATCATATGTATGTATGAGCCATAAAATGGATAGAAACAGTTGTAATATGACCACATGTATTTTGTATTTTACACTTATGTCATTGAACCTCCACTGAGCTGCTGTTATATGCGCCTTGCAGGCTGTGGTTGCAAACATACACCTAGAAAAGGTGTTTTTATTCTCAATATTGGGTAATAACTCCCCGGAAATGAATACTTTCATACTGGGACTATCTCTGCCAATCCAGACCACACGGACGCCCGGGGCACCCACCAGTGGGGGTTGAACCAATCGCCCTCATGGTGGTGGCCCTATTGAATTGAGTCCGGTTATATCACGGTGGGGGCTTGATATTCAATTATGAGGCATATGAGCTTCTATTTAATAATCCTGGGGAACATATTGCTTAAGTACTGTTAGAATAGCAAGAGTATTCAAAGCTAGATACAATGCTTTAAATCACATCATCTACCTCATGTTTTCCCTTAGCCAAGATGGCGCCTTCGGCGCCTGTGACGCCTTACAGGCTCTGACATGCGCACTAAGCCCCAGAAACGTCGCGGACGTCAGCACGACGCCGCTACGTCCTTCCCCGTCGTGACGCAGCCGGCCTCAACGAGCGTCCGCATCCCGGCGGCGAGGCCAGACGCCGCCGTGATGGGGGTATATAAAGGCGGTTACATACCGCCTATAGTTCTGCTACCGGCGCTGTCCTACAGAGGCAGCGTGAAGCTCCCTCAAGCCTGTGTGCCGGATCACTGATTCCCAAGTAAGTTCTCTCTCTGCAGCCTTATCACAAACTGAGCTGCACTTTTTGAACTCTAATGGTCCCTTTTATTGTACTCCCCCTTTTTTTATTTAGAAAGCAGTCCTGACGCTGATCGTTCCCCCTACAGTACCATATCGTGTGGTCACCATTGACTAGTTTAGCAGACCATGGTGCTATCCATACTTACTTGATATGTATATGCCGAGAGACCTTCAGGTTCAAGGCAAGGATCCATGATTGGTTCTACTGAAGGTAATACACTCCCCTAGACCAAACAGGAAAGAAAAACGGGATGTGATCCCCTTGTTCTAATCTTTCAAATTTATCCTGCTTTTTAAAGGGCCGTTTTAAACTTTGTATTCCCCTGTGGTCACAGCATGGCAGCGTTGTCCCGTTTTGTATGAAAGCGTACCGGTCTGATATTGATATAAATCTGTTGAAGTACTTGTTCTACATTGATGCACTACAGCCTGGTAAGATGTGCAAACTTAAATTTTGTATATATATTTGGTAAAATTGTTGAATTTATGTATATGCATTTCAATGCTCTGTACCAATCTCCACCTTGTCGAATTGAATCTAATATCATTAGATGTACTCTATATATGTTTAAATCATGTATTGATTATTGTTTATTTTTCCATCATCCAGAGCCCACCACAATCATTGCCTTTAAACTCCTGAAGAAGCTCGTTTTAGAGCGAAACATGTCGAGCGGCAGATTGTCATGGCATCTTTAAGTAGTTGCTTTATGGTGCATTGTTTAATGTGAATGTATTTTGGGTGAAATTGTCTATGTCAAATTGTTTTACAATCATGTCTCACTTTCTATGTGAGGCACAGATATTTTAATCTTGATTCAATAAATAATAATTTTATCCAATATGATTGTTACAGATTTTTTGAATTTTTGACTATATTTTTGACAGCACCTTAAAAGTCCCTGGGGAAAATTCTTTCCCCTCCCCCCCTCTTTCTTCCAGTTTATAATTAATCATGGGATGTGGTGCTTTCAGTTGACTATCTCTGTCCTCCCTAAATTTTAACTATGCCCTTCTGATGTTAATACTAGTTGATCTATTTGGGATAAACCCGGACTGGTCCGGGTGTACTAGCTCTAATATATACTTCTTTAGTCTAGTGGCCATTATTTTTGCCAATATTTTTATGTCAGAGCATAATAGCGATATAGGTCTATATGATGCTGCTTCGAGATGATCTTTCCCCTCCTTTTTTATTAAGACTATATTAGTTTCAGTCATCGAAGTGGGCAATGCACCTTCCATGGTCGCCCAGTTCAATGTCTTCAAGAGTTCTGGGATTAACGCCTCCCCATAGTACTTATAGATTTACACCGGCAGGCCATCCGGACCTGGGGTTTTTTGGTTGGGCATATCTACCACTGCTTGCTGTACTTCCTCCAAAGTTATGGGGGAATCCAGACTGGCCCTTTCACTTTCAGAGAGGTGTGGCAGGCTAACCCCCTCTAAAAAGTTCTCTACCTCTCTTACTTCCAGTTGATGCTGTGAATTATATAGGTTACTATAGTATTCGAAGAATACCTTTTTGACCATCAAGGGGTCTGACGTAACTACCCCACTAGGAGTTCGAATCGCAGCGATCGTTGATGAGGGCAAATTAGTATCAGCCAATAGTGCCAACATGCGACCCACTTTTTCACCCTCCTCAAAGTATCTCCGCCTCTGGAATGAACTTTTGTTTTCAGCATTTTTGAGCATATCCATCTTGTACTCCTGCTGCTTTTTTACCCAAAGCTGCTGGATTCCTGGATTTGGGTCCGCCACGTATTGTTTTTCTAATTCTAACACCTCCCTCCTAATCTGGTCCCCTTTTCCTCTTGATTGTCTCTTAACCCGTATTATATACTGTAGGAGGATACCCCTCAGAAATGCTTTGAGGGAGTCCCATACCATCCCCTGTGACGCCGAGCCCGAGTTAATTAACACAAATTCTTTTATTTTTTCCAATATGTCTTCTTTTTTTCCCATAATCTCCAACCATATAGGATTTAATGCCCATATTCTCTCATTATTTCTGTTATGGATAACTATCGCCAACGTCAAAGGAGAATGGTCCGATACCCCTCTCGGCCTATACTCTATTTTCCCTATAAGGGGAAGTGCCCCATTATTACCCACTGCCATGTCTATGCGAGAGAGAGTTTGATGCGACTCCGAGAAGCAAGAATACTGCCGCTCCTCTGGATTACGAATTCTCCAGAGGTCGCACCACCCAATCTCTTCGAACAGCTGGGTAAGCCGTCCTTCCATTGCTCTATTCTCCCTTGCTCTTGGAGGGAAACTGTCCATTTTCCCATTAAGTACCATGTTGAACTCACCCACCACTATAAGTGGGATATCCCCTTTGTCCTCAACGTATTCTAGGAGGCAATATAAGATCTCCATCTTAAAGGGAGGGGGAATATACACATTAGCTATAACTAAAGGTTTACCCTCTATTGTACAAAATAAAAAGACATAACAGCCCAACGGATCGGTCCTAACATCCCTACAGGAGAACACCATCCCCTTTTTGACCAGTATACATACTCCTCGCGAATAGGAGGTATGCACCGAGTGATATTGTGCTTGAAACTTTTTGTTCCAAATTGCGGATTTAGAGTCGTTGGTGAGGTGAGTCTCCTGTAAGCACACCAGTCCCGATCCCAGTGCCTCCAACTCTAAAAGTACAGTAGCTCTTTTGTTGGGGTCTCCCATACCCCGAATATTCCATGAGGTTATTCCTACCATACTAACCCTCCTTTAAATTGTAAGCATATGTGCAAGTAAAATAAATATTCATATAAATAGGCTAAATATACATATACAATATACAAATAACTATATATCTTCCAACAAAGAAAATCAAAAAAGAAAACAATGTGGTATTAAACCTAAGATCACCTTAGTTAAACCCAGCAGTGCCAAATATTTATTTAAAAGCTCATATACAAAAGTTCCCATCCCTTGTGATCCTACCAAGTTTTCCTTTACTAATTAACTCTACAAAAAAACTTTGTGGTGATTTTATCGTAACCCTCTGTGCATTTATTACTAGCGTGTGGCAACCTTTTAATTTTGGATACATTTTTCCTATTCTACCCTTGTGCCCCTTCCCCCCCCTCTCCCCCTGCCTTTCTTGGCCTACCCTGGGAGCATTCCTTGTGACCCATTTAACCCTCCCATCCTCCATCCACTCCCCCCCACCCCGAAATCCGCCCTCCCCCCTCTCCCCCCCTCCCCCCCCAGCAACCCCAACACCCCGAGGGCTATAAAGACCCCGGCACCAATCTAAACTTTGCCCACAACTTTCACTTCATTCCCCCACCCCTCTCCCTCCAACCCCTGATGCTGCAAAACAAATAACAACAAAAAAAAAAAAAAACACCTTTCACTTGTACGTATGCAATTTCAATTTTATAAGTTCTTTTTATTCTCTTCAAGCCAGTCCGTGACTCCTTTAACAGATTCAAAAAAATGGGTGTTCCCTAGGGCCTCAATATGCAACCATGCTGGATATAATAAAGCATATGGTATATTATAGTTCCGAAGTGTGCGCTTAATGTCCAAAAAACCTGCTCTTCTCCTTTGTAGGTCCGGGGAGTAATCTGGATATATCGAGATCTTGGCACCCTTAAAAAAATGTCCCCTTTTGCTCTTGATTTTTGCATTAAATTCAACTTATCTTTATAACTAAAAAACCTCATTATCATTGGTCTCGGACGGTCTCCTTAGTATGCTAACCTGGGAGGCACTCTATGAGCTCGCTCAATAGAAAAAAACTGTGAAAAGGCCTCAGCCCCAAAAACCTCCTTAAGCCATTCTTCCATAAATTCTTCGGGACGGGGACCCTCGCTTTTTTCAGGGAGACCCATCACTCTCACATTTTGTCTTCGTGACCTGTTCTCCCATTCATCCATTTTAAGCCTGTTAGCATCTAGCTGGGCTTGCATTTTTGTAAACTCCTGCTGCATTGGGATTACAGTATCTTCTAGATGATTAACTCTTTCCTCCGCGCCTTTAATTCTCTCCACTGTTTTCTGAAGCTCATTTTTAATGTTGCCAAACTCTTCGCTTAGGGCTTTCAGCTCTTTCCACATCCTACTTATCAAACTCCTGCATGCGTTTATGGCACGTAATACCTCTTTTAAGGTGGGTTCTTGTTCACTGACTTCAACTGTATTGGGAGTACTATCCCCTGCTCTTCCCAGGTGCTCTCTCTCAGGGCTTTTTTTATTCATGGTTTTCGCACTAACCACTGGGATGTCGGGTCCTCTCCCCAGACTCTTTCTATCTCCAGGACCCCCTGATGACGTTTTCCCCAGAGATGGCTGATTACTTTGAGATGGGGACTGCACGGAGCTGTGAGCAAACTTTTCTAATTTCGCCGCAGCTGCCAGTGCGGCCGCATTTTGGGTCCCCTTCTCCTTTTCTTTAGCTGAGCGGGTAGCTTGGGTAGGCATAGTTTCCTGAGACTGCTGCTGCTGCTCTTCCCCCTTCTTTTTAGTCATAACAGGCTAGGACACTTTAGATGCTATATAGCCAACCAGCCTGGTCTTGCCACTAAGCGAACCCACTTTAATACAGGTAACAGGTAACCAGCCCTTGCAGTGTTAATGATGAACTCCAGGTACCCTGCTTTAACAGCCACAGTCCCAATATACAAAAATCAAGTTCTCTCCAGCTGTTCCTTTAAAGGGAGTTTTGCAGGGTCCTTTCAGAGGGCTCCTCCAGACCTGTTGTCCTCCTGGTGTCCTCCAATCAGACTCCCACGTCAGCGGAATCACCACCACTTTCTCCTGTGTTTGTCTCGGGCTTGGATCCTTCAACCACCAGCATCTACAGTACGTCGCTAGGCGACCAGGCACCGCCACAGGCACGCCACGGAGACCAGACAGGCTTCCCTTCGGAGCTCGTTAGCACAGAGAGACAGCTGATCCTTCCCGGCCCCCACACCTGCCGCCACCGCCAGATAAAATTGCTGCCCACCTCCAGCCGCCAGTGGGAACCACAAAGATTGTAGGCAGGGAGCGGGTTTTCACAGGGCTTGCTAATTTAAGGCCATCACAGGGCAGTCACACGGCTGGATAGTCACACGGCTGGATAGTCCTCACACAGACATCCGATGCAGCATCAGGGTTGGAGACGGGCGAGAGCACGCACTCCGCTGCTCACTCCTGCATCCGGTCACGCCCCCACTGGCAACACTCATATATTTAATTCAGGTGCTGTCCATTTCTTCTGATCATCCTTGAGATGGTTCTACACCTTCATTTGAGTCCAGCTGTGTTTGATTATACTGATTGAACTTGATTAGGAAAGCCACACACCTGTCTCTATAAGACCTTACATCTCACAGTGCATGTCAGAGCAAATGAGAATCATGAGTTCAAAGGAACTGCCTGAAGAGCTCAGAGACAGAATTGTGGCAAGGCACAGATCTGGCCAAGGTTACGAAAAAAATTCTGCTGCACTTAAGGTTCCTAAGAGCACAGTGGCCTCCATAATCCTTAAATGGAAGACTTTTGGGATGACCAGAACCCTTCCTAGAGCTGTCCATCCAGCCAAACTGAGCTATCGGGGGAGAAGAGCCTTGATGAGAGAGGTAAAGAAGAACCCAAAGATCACTGTGGCTGAGCTCCAGAGATGCAGTCGGGAGCTGGGAGAAAGTTGTAGAAAGTCAACCATCACGGCAGCTCTCCACCAGTCTGGGTTTTATGGCAGAGTGACCCGACAGAGGCCTCTCCTCAGTGCAAGACTCATGAAAGCCCACATGGAGTTTGCTAAAAAAACACCTGAGGAACTCCAAGATGGTGAGAAATAAGATTCTTTGGTCTGATGAGAACAAGATAGAACTTTTTGGCCTTAATTCTAAGCGGTATGTGTGGAGAAAACCAGGCACTGCTCATCACCTGTCCAATACAGTTCTAACAGTGAAGCATGGTGCTTGCAGCATCATGCGGTGGGGGTGTTTTTTAGCTGCAGGGACAGGACGGCTGGTTGCAATCGAGGGAAAGATGAATGCGGCCAAGTAAAAGGATATCCTGGACGAAAATCTTCTCCAGAGTGCTCAGGACCTCAGACTGGGCCGAAGGTTTATCTTCCAACAAGACAATGACCCTAAGCACACAGCTAAAATAACGAAGGAGTGGCTTCACAACAACTCTGTGACTGTTCTTGAATGACCCAGCCAGAGCCCTGACTTAAACCCAATTGAGCATCTCTGGAGAGACCTAAAAATGGCTGTTCACCAACATTTACCATCCAACCTGACAGAACTGGAGAGGATCTGTAAGGAGGAATGGCAGAGGATCCCCAAATCCAGGTGTGAAAAACGTTCTTCCTTTCTTTCCCAAAAAGACTTATGGCTGTATTAGATCAAAAGGGTGCTTCTAATAAATACTAAGCAAAGGGTCTGAATACTTAGGACCATGTGATATTTTAGTTTTTCTTTTTTAATAAATCTGCAAAAATGTCAACAATTCTGTGCTTTTCTGTCAATATGGGGTGCTGTGTGTACATTAATGAGGAAAAAAAATTAACTAAAATGATTTTAGCAAATGGCTGCAATATAACAAAGAGTGAGAAATTTAAGTTGGTCTGAAAACTTTCCGTCCCCACTGTATATATATATATATATATATATATATATATATACTCTGCATCCAGTATAGCCTATATCTACAGTGCATTTGGTGGTGTACTGTTTCTAATACACTTAAGGAGGTGTACACAATATATAATACAGTGTGTACAGTTTCTACTACACTTCTGGTGGTGTACACAGTATAAAATACAGTGCAGCCATTGTTCAGTTGCTAATACAGTGCAGGCGGTGTACAAAGTATCTAATACAATGTGTACAGTTTCTACTACATTTCTGGTGGTGTACACAGTACACAATACAGTGCAGCCGTAGTACACTTTCCAATACACTTCAGGCAGTGTACACAGTATCTAATACAGTGTAGTGTGGTGTTGCAAAACAAAAAATACATCATGTCCGGAATGCCACCAAGGAGAGGCAGATGCTCACAGGCCACTAAAAGAGTGCAAGCAGTCTCTGTGTCTACAGTCAACAGTGGTGGTCATGGACATGGTGCAACCTCTGCAGGTGGCTGTGGGGTATGCTTGTCCTTTTTTCTGCTGCTGGCCATGTTATTGAGCCACAAAATGCAGAAGAGTTGGTGGAGTGGATAACAAAGCTGCCCTCATCCTCCTCATCCTCTGTCACCCAGGCTCAGAGTAGTTTGCCTTCCAACGCAGCTGCCAACGGCTCCTTGTCCACAGTCACTCCTTCCATAGCCCCACCATCATGCATGGAGGAGTCCCCAGAAATATTCGACCACAGTGTTGGGTACATGCTGCTGGAGCATGCGCAGCGATTTAAAGGCTCCAATGTTGGCTCCCAGGTTGAGGAAGGGAGTAACGTGAGCCTAGAGAGAGGGGGTGCCAAAGACAAGAAACTGGCAGTCATGTTCCCCCAGCTGCAGCATACTGCCAAGTTTGCTCCAGTGATGAGGAGGGAGGGTATGAGGAGGTCACTAACTGTACTTGGGTGCCTGAGAGAAGAGAGGAGGAGGCACAACTCCAATGAGGTAGGATGTCCTCTAGGGGCCAGCTTAAGGGCAGCCACCCTATTGCATCACACCATAGAGCTCTGCAGGTGCAGGGTGCTGCTGACTCCCCGCTAACTTTTAAAAGTTCCTTGGTGTGGGCCTTTTTTGACACGTGTTGCTGTTTGCAACCTATGTCTGAAGCGGTTCAATCGTGGCCAGAATAGCAGCCTCTTGGGCACCACATGCTTTTCCAGACATATGATGACCTGCCATGCAGTCCGTTGGCAACAGCACTTGAAAGACTCACATCAAACAAAAAGGCGGACTTCTCCTTGCTCCTCACCTGGGATCTCTAACCCTACTATACCTCCAGTCTTCTCAAAAACTGCACTGAAAGGAATGTAGGTAAAGTAATAGGTGTCCCAAGTACTTGCAGCCAATCTGCTAGCAGTACACCACCATCTGATTTTAGCAGGCAAATTTCCCTACCCCAGTTGCTGAACCGTAAAAAGAAATTCGGTCCCAGCCATCCACATGCTCAGCATCTAAATGCTAGCTTGGCCAATTGCTAGCACTGCAACTGCTGCCATTTTAGTTGGTAGACTCTGCCTCCTTTCATGAATTTGTGGAATGTGCTGCACCTCAGTGGCAGGTTCCAAAACACCATTTTTTTCACGGAAGGCCATTCCGGCTCTTTACCGGCATGTGGAAGGCAATGTTTTGCTCTCGTTAAACAGGGCGGTCAACAGTAAGGTTCATATTACCGCTGACTCATGGTCCAGCAGGCATAGGCAGGGACACAACCTTTCCTTCACGATGCACTGGGTAACTCTGCTGGTAGCTGGGAAGGATGCAGGACAGGGTTCAGTGTTGTTGGAGCTTGTTCCATCACCACGCCTCCACGTTATTCTGTCACAGCTCTCTCCTCCACCCCCTCCTCTTCGTCTTCCACTATGGCCTCTTCTGCAGATTTGTCCTCTGAACCAGCGGCGTTCCATAAGCGTTCAAGGGGCTACGCAAGCAGTCAGGCTAAAAGATACCATGCTCTGCTTGAGTTTGTCTGCCTAGGGAACAGGAGCCACAGTGGGGCAGAGATTCTGTTAGCTCTGCAGGGGTAGGCTCAGAGATGGTTGACGCCATGCCAGCTTCAGCCAGGAATGGTTGTATGCGCCAATTGCACCAACCTTCTCTCCGCCCTCCGACAGGGACACTTGACCCATGTTCCTTGTTTGGCACACATCCTGAATTGATGATTAATGAACACACAAGAAGAAGAGAAGGAGGAGGAGGAGGAGGATTGTGTCAGTATGGATGTAGAGGATAACACTCAGCAGCAGTCTTCAAGGGATGGGTTTCAGTCCCCAGAAACCCAAGGAGTTGCACATGGCCGGAAGTAGGTAGTAATGGATCATGTGATCTTTAGTGACCCAGAGGACTCAGAATTGTATGCCTCTGCAAACACATGCTGCATGGCCTCCCTGATTCTGCAAAGCCTGTGAAATGACCCTAGAATTCGTGGTATCAAGGAAAGGGATCATCACTGGCTGGCAACCCTTCTTGATCAACGTTAGAAGGGTAAGGTTGCAGAACTCATCCTGCCTTCTCGGAGGGAGCAGAGGATGAAACATCTTCAGGAGACCTTGAAGAAAGGTTTGTGCAACGCATTTCCAGACCCTGGGAGGTTACAATCTCCTGGTGCTGGACAACGTGTGGCTTTGTTCAGTCAGAGGAAGAACGGTGGAGAAGGTGGCTGGCTTACCGATGACTTTAACCACCTCCCACCCGGTCAATAGCATAGTGACGTCCGGGAAGTGGTTGCGTTATCCTGACTGGGCGTCATATGACGTCCAGCAGGATAACATGCCGGCGCACCCCCGTGGGAGCACGCAGTGCGGCGATCGGGGACGGCGTGTGTCCCTCGGACACAGCACTTCCCCAATCACGGTAAACAGCCAATGAATTTGGCTGTTTACCACGTGATCGGCTGTGTCAAAGTCACAGCCGATCACCTGTCATAACAAACTCGGTGGCGCGCTCCGTGCACGCCACCGGAGGCATGCAGAGCAGGAATCAAGGAAGGCGAGTGTGGGGGCGGGCAGTGCGGCGATCGGGGACGGCGTGTGTCCCTCGGACACAGCGCTTCCCCGATCAGGGTTTACCACGTGACCGGCTGTGTCCAGTCACAGCCAGTCATAAATGTAAACAAAGCAGGGGGGCGTGGCCGGGATGTAAGAGAGAGAGGACGTGTGGAGACTGAGCTCCGCTCCAACATCCATCCTGATCAGTTTTCCAGCGCTATTCCTTGTGAGATCCAGCTCTACTCAGGCACCCTGGGGTCCAGAAAGGCACACGGAACTCTGCGGGGTCCACCGCTATCTCCAGGTAAACTCCGGTCCTCCTCTTCTTCCAGCGCCGCTAAGTCCGCCGCCACCATCTTGCCCACGAGGCCCCCTGCAGGAAAAATGTCGGTCGGCACTCAGACGCTTCCCGACCCTGCTACCTCATCTGCAGCTTCTCATGTGGAGCTGCTGGCAGGAATTAAGACTGGGAACGACCTGGTAATGGTCAAAATAAACCACCTTGCCACAGATATCAGCCTGATCCGACATGATATGGACAAATTTAGGTCCCGCTTTGCTGAGGCTGAAGGCCAGATATCACAGCTAGAGGATGAAACTAGGTCAGATTCCAGAGACCTTCGTGCTTTACAATTGCAGGTAAAGGCTCTGCAGGAGAAGTCTGTGGACACAGAAAATCGCCTGAGAAGGAATAACATACGGATTATAGGCCTCCCGGGGAAGAAAACAGAAGGAAATAAACCTGCTGAATTTGCGGAAACCTTCCTCATCTCATTGTTGGATCTACCTGCCATGCCTCCCACCTTCGTGGTAGAAAGGGCACACAGAGTTCCGCCAACCCCTCCAATGCCTGGTAACCCTCCCAGGCCATTTCTGCTTAGGCTTCTGAATTACAGGGACAGAGATAGAATCCTGGCAACAGCTAGAGACAAACAGGAACTGAGTTTTAATAATGCAAAAATAATGTTGTTTCCTGACTATTCTGAGGTTCAACAGCGACGCCGGTCCTTCACGGAGGTCAGAAAACGTCTAAGGGACAAGGGCCTCAAGTTCAGCTTATTGTATCCCAGCAAGCTACGAGTTGTGGATGGTGACCATGCACACTTCTTTGTTGATCCGGAGGCCGCCATGTTTTGGCTGGATGGTCGTAAGTGAGACACTCATTGATGTTAATATCACTACTATTTACAGTTTCTCTGGAGTAGCCCACCTCGTGCCTTTTGCTTTTGTTTTTTGCTTTTACCGTTACTTTCACGTTTTACTACACGTAATGCTCTGGATGACTACCTCCTAGCTAGGAGGATTACAGCTTGCTATGCTGATTTCTATACCCTGAGGGGCTGATCCGTGACCCGAGTGTCATGCACACATATGCACTGCCCGTTATCAGCTATCCGCTCGATCACCCCCCTCTTTTTATTTCTCTTCGACCAAGTGAATACACTTTATTCGGAGTTGGACAGCTCAAACTCTCGGACATGGAGTGCCTCATCACACCGAGAGTCAAGCCAGAATCCAAATTCATTTTCCTGGCCCCCTCCCCTTTTTTGTGGTTCGCACCCCTTTTTTTTTTCCTTTTGTTTTGTCAACTGGTGGATGGGAAAAGGACAACAGTCATCCCCATCTAGTTGCCGGGTGCTTGGACTGATTGAAGCGTGATATCCCCTCATAGGGGTATATCTACAGTTCGTAGTTTGGTTTTTGGGTAAAACTATTCCCAGCCCACCTCACTGTTTGTTTTAGATTGTATAAGGTTGCTGCAATGATTTAATGCTGCTGGTACACGGTGGTATGAGATTTTGCTGCCTGTGAGTTGTCCCAAATTATATTCCTCCTGCCATCCTATGTGGATATGGTTCCCTAAACCTACATGGCTACCTCCCTAGCTGATTTATTCACTGTCCTCTCATGGAATGTTAGAGGCCTTAATTCCAAATTTAAACGCGCGCTGCTGACAAGATATCTAAAATCTCACTCCCCACATCTCATTCTTCTACAAGAGACTCACCTCACGGGCAGCAGGGTCCTGACCCTTAAAAAACCCTGGATCCAGAGGGCCATACATGCTACGTACTCTTCCTATGCCAGGGGGGTCTCCATTTTAATAAATAAGAAATTTCCATGTACGATTGAGGAAGTTTGCACGGACCCCCAAGGCAAATTTGCTATCGTGGTGTTTACGCATTGGTCTCAAAGATAGATTATTATTAATGTTTATATACCCCCACCCTTTTTACCTGAATTGCTGTATACGGTCTTGGAAAAGGCCGCACCCTTTTGTCCGGGGAAATTATTGGTAACTGGGGACTTCAATGCTATTATTTCCCCCGGAATTAGATAGACCTGTCCCACCTAAGAATCATAGTGCTGATTTATCTACTTGGGCCCAGGCTATGGGGCTGGAGGAGATATGGAGATGGAGACACCCTGCCATCAGGGCCTATTCATGCTTTTCGGCCTCCCACGAGACTGCCTTACAAATTGATTTGGCCTTTTCTAATCCGGTGATGCTGGCGGACCTAATAGAAGCCACCTACTTACCTAGTGGGTTGTCCGATCATAGCCCACTGGCTATAGTGTTTCGCTCTCCTGCATTCCGTGATGCGGCTTTGTGGAGGCTGGGACTCACAGTGGATCTCCCACCCTGAGGTGGCTGACACAATTCCACCCAAGTTGGCAGAGTTTTGAGATCATAATGAGGGCTCCTCATCCCCGCAAGTGGTTTGGGATGCGTTTAAGGCCTATACTAGAGGGCAATACATTTCAACCATAGCTAGTGTCAAGAGGCAGCAAGGTCAGGAAACCCATCTGCTACAACAGTCAGTAGTAGATCACGCTGCGGCATATAGCGCAGACCCCACGCCGGCTCACTTCGATTCGCTAAGTGCAGCTCAGAGTACACTAAATTTACATTTGACAGAGGTCACAAGACTAGATATGAATAAAGGAAGGCAGTGTTTCTTTGAGCAGGGAGACAAAAATGGTCGTTCTTTGGCCATGCTGGCACAACATGAACACCCACTTACAGTGGTATCTAGTTTGCGGTCTCCTGATGGGGACACGCTGACATCTCAGACTGAAATTCTACAAACGTTCAATGCCTTTTATGAAACGCTCTATGCCTCCACTCTTCCCTCCGATTTCCAGCCGGAGTCATTGCAAAATCTTTTGGATCCATTGGCGCTTGGCTGGCTCTCGGATGAGGAGCGAGAGTCACTGGTCCAACCATTTACGGCATTGGAGGTTTTAAACGTCATCCGGTCCTTTCCCACAGGAAAGGCACCGGTGGCCGGATGGCCTACCAATAGATTTCTGTAGAACGCATGGTGAACTTTTGGCACCCATATTGGCCCAGCTGTACACTGTCTGTTTGTCTAAAGGCGATTTGCCTTCATCAATGCATCAGGCCTACCTTACCCTAATCTATAAGGCCCCCAGGGAAGCAGAGTTGTGTGCTTCATATAGACCGATTGCTTTATTAAATAATGATCTCAAAATTTTAACTAAACTGCTGGTCAACCGTTTATACCCATTGCTGCCTTCGGTAATTGATCCCGATCAAACAGGATTTATGCCCAAAAGGTCCACAGATGTCAATCTTAGGAGGCTCTTCACTAACATTCATGCCCAGCATTACAACTCTGGGACAAGGGCCATAACCTTATTGGATATAGAAAAGGCGTTTGATACAGTTGAGTGGCCCTTTCTATGGGAGACGCTACGTAGAATGGGTTTCCCATTGCGGTTCATTTCATGGTTGCAGGTGATATATAAGTGTCCCACCTCATCGATACGCCTGGGCTCTAGACTATCGACTCCATTCCGACTTTTCAGGGGAACTAGACAGGGCTGCCCTCTTTCTCCGGCCTTATTTGCTCTAGCCATAGAACCGGTTGCCGAAGCCCTGCGTACATCGCCTCACATCAAAGGGCTCCGTATTGGTATGCTGGAGGAGAGGGTAGCCCTGTACGCAGATGATATGGTTCTTTTCCTGGGGGATGCTGGCCCATCACTCCAGGGTGCATTGTCAGTCCTAAATACATTCTCCGCAGTAACGAGCCTTCGGGTCAATTGGTCAAAATCCACTTTTTTCCCAATAGATCAGGCAGCCAGAGCCACTTCCCCCTCAGATAGCCCGTTGAAATGGGTTGACACCTTTAAATACCTGGGGGTCCACGTCTCCGCCCAAGCCTCAGATTTCCTCAAACTAAATTTAGATCCGGTGGTGGGAGATATGAAAGTAAAACTTAAAGCATGGAGTAATTTACCCTTATCCGTCTGGGGCAGAGTTAATCTCCTCAAAATGAAAGTCATTCCTAAATTCACTTATCTATTTTGCCATTCTCCGCAGTGGATTCCCACATCCTTCCTTTAACAAACTCAACCAACGATTTTCAGAGTTCCTATGAGCCCCGCCCCACCCAGATACCGGCTGTCGACCCTGATGAGGCCAATGTCACAAGGGGGCATGGCATTCCCGGACTGCCATAAATATTTCTTGGCAGCACAGCTGGTGACTGTGGTTTGGTGGCTAAACGCTGACAAAACTAACGCAGCTTCCGCCTTGGAGGTCACGGTGGTGGGTTCCTGGGAAACCCTTCAATTTCTAATATATAGAGGCCCACACGCCCTGTACCCACTAACCCCCTCCATGCTTACTACCCTGCGGGCTTGGCGAATGGGCCTAATTATCGGAAAACACAACCAGTCAGAAATCTCCCCCTATGCCCCTTTATGGTTAAACCCCAATTTACCACACTTTAACAAGCTCACAGACCCTCAGGTATGGACCAGATATGGCATAAAATTAATTTCGCAGGTAGTGTCACAGGCTTCTTTGCTTTCCTTCTCCCAGCTCTCCTCTCTGTACAACTTGCCAAAATATTATCAGTTCCGCTATTTCCAATTATTGCACGCATTCGCGGCCCAATTTCCACGCTCCTCCTGCATCCTGACCCAGTCCAAGCTGGAAAAGACACTTAGATCTGGCTGTACTGAGAAACCCACTTTGCCCTTATACGCGCATCTGGTTTATGTGTCTTTGCCACCTCTGGACAGCCTCTGGTCCCGTTGGCAACGCGACATCCCCGTGTTGGATGATGATGACTGGGATGATATCTGGGACTTCCCCTTCAGGTCGCTAGTTTCCATACGTGACAGATTAGTACAATTTAAAATTGTGCACAGGGCTTACTTCACCCCACACAGACTTTATCTGATGAACCCTGCTCACTCCCCCGAGTGTTGGAGATGTGGTACCTCCCCAGGGGATTTCTCCCACATTTTCTGGAATTGCCCAAAGGTACAACAGTATTGGGGGGAGGTGCTTACCCTAACAAACAAAGTCGCATCAACTAACATACCACTGACAATGGAAGTCTGCTTGTTGGGCCTAATAGAAAACCTTGTTCCTACAGTAGCCAAACGCACGATGATTGGATTGTTATTATTTTATGCTAGGAAAAACATTGCAATGCAGTGGAAAAAGCCTAATCCCCCTTCAAGTGCTCAGTGGAAATGTTTGGTCAATGATAGCCTTCCGTTATACAAAGATACTTATGCTAACAGAGGTTGCCCATTGAAATTTGACAAAGTCTGGCATAAATGGATGGAAGCATTGAATATCGCCCAGTGAATATTGATCTATTATAGATACTAAGTTATAGGGATAATCTGTATACTCAGGTCATAGATTCACATAATTTGTTCTGTCAGTCTCTTTTTGATTAATAACCTAATTGAATGTTACCACTAGTAGGAGCACAGTGATATATATTCTGACTTTGCTATGTGGTTACCAACTCATTCTGATTACTGTATATATGCTCTCTGCCGCTGTACCTGTGCAATATAAGCAACCAAGTTGTATGTGTTTTGTTTGTTTTAAAATTGAATAAAAATAATTAAAAAAACAAAAAAACAAAGCAGCAGTTACTATCTGATCCCTGCTCTCTCCTCACACACTGAGGAGAGAGCAGGGATCAGTGAGTGAGATCAGTGTCTTGTCTTTTCTGTTTTACTGTGCACAACAATAATGTCACACAGCCCAGCCAATCAGGCCATCTGTCAACCATCCCATCTGTCAACCAGCCCATCTGTCAATCAGCCCATCTGTCACAGGCCCACCGCCATCAGTACCGCCACACAGGCTACCTGTACTGCCATTGGTACCACCACCAGTACCGCCACTAGTGCCGCCATCAGGCCCATCTTCTATACTGCCACACAGGCCGCTACCAGTATCACCACTAGTGCCGCCATCAGTACCACCACCACCCGTACTGCCACCTGTACCGCCATCACCTCCTGTAGCACCACCACCACCCGTACCGTCATCGGTACCACTACCTGTACCGCCAACGGTACCACCACTACCCGTACCGCCACCGGTACCACCACCACCACCCGTACCGCCATCGGTACCACCACCCATACCGCCATTGGTACCACCACCACCCATACCGCCATATGTACCACCACACAGGCCCGCCACTAATACCTCCATCAGTACCACTACCACCAGCAGTACCATTACACAGGCCCGCCAATAAGCACTGCCATAATGTCCCAAAGGGTTTACACATCTGTGGAGGCATATGATATTCTTGCCATGTCGCATGATGAGAGCAGCGGGGAGCTCCCATCATCCTATTCTGGTTCGGAATACGAGCCAGTTGAGGATAGTAGATCAGAGTCCGAGTCCGCGGAGGAAACCGTCCCTCCCAAAAGAATGAGATCAGGACCAAGATCAGGAGATCTGCCGACCACTAGCAGTTCCAGACCCCAGGAAGAGGAGCCCAGTACAAGTACTGGAAATACACGCCAAACTCGAAGAATCCAGCCCCAGTCCTACCTTCCTGATGCCCTGGCCAACCCCTTATGGTTGCCTGCCAACTCAGGATCCGCTATCATCCCCCTTTTCACCACACAGCCAGGTGTGCAGCTCGACACTAGAAATTTTTCTCAATTTGATTATTTTTCTTTATTTTTCCCACAAGATTTTCTGCAGAATATGGTGGATCAAACTAATTTGTATGCATCCCAATTTATTGCTGCCAACCCCAATTCTTCCTATGCCCGCATGTTCCCGTGGCGATGTGTCACACTGGATGAATTTAAATTGTTTTTGGGCCTTACTTTCAATATGGGGCTTGCAAAAAAGAATGAAGTCCATACATATTGGTCTGCCAACCCCTTCCAACTTATGCCCATATATTCTGCTGTCACCTCCAAGACAAGATACAAAATGATTATGCGTTTTCTCCACTTCAATGACAATTCACAGTGCCCTCCCCGAGATCATCCCAACCACGACAATTGGTACGCCCCCTGATCAATTCCTTTTTCCAGAGATTTAGAGAAGTTTTCATCCCAGACCAAAAAAATTGTGTGGACGAGTCCCTCATACATTTCACTGGCCGACTGCACTTCAAGCAGTATATACCAAACAAGAGAGCCAGGTATAGGCTGAAATTAAATAAATTATGTGATCGAGCCACTGGATACGTCTTCACATTTTGGATCTATGAAGGCAAAGACTCCCAGCTCCAGCCCCGTGACTGCCCCACATATATTGGAACCAGTGGGAAAATTGTCTGGGAGCTGGCATACCCCCTGTTTGAAAAAGGATACCATTTTTATGTCGACAACTATTATACCAGCCTGCCCCTTTTTCGTCATCTTTACAGTAAAAAAAAGCCGGCCTTATTAAAAATAAAAAACATAAGGGATTCCCACAAAATCTGTTGACAAAAAAATTGCAAAACGGAGAATCGACATTCATGAGGAACGAGGAGGTGTTGGCCATGAAGTGGAGGAACAAGAAAGATGTCCACATCCCCTCTACCATCCACAATGACACCGTGGTGGAGATCCAAAGAAGACGTGGCCCCATTGTAAAGCCCGAATGTGTCCACGACTACAATATGTATATGGGGGGGGGTGAATTTAAACGATCAGATGCTACAGCCCTATTTATCAACCAGAAAGCCCCGTTATTGGTAAAAGAAACTTGCGTTTCACCTGTTTCACATGGCCCTTTTTAATTTGTTTGTCTGCTACTAAAAAGCAACTCAAAACCAACAAATCACCTACCTCAAGTATATTGAAGATATCGTCGCTGCCCTCATTTACCAACAAGTTCCCGCCCCAGGAAGCATTCGCTCTGAAAGTGTGAGTCGACTTCATGAGCAATACTTTCCCTATAGAATTCCCCCCCACAGAATCTGGAAGAAGACGTCAAAAGAAATGCCATGTATGCAATAGAGGAGGAGTAAGAAGAGATTCCAGCTATTATTGTCCCCAATGTCCCTCCCAACCTGGCCTGTGCATCGAAGATTGCTTCAAAAATTATCATACATGCATCCAATATTAGTTCCCTTTATTATTACCAGACTGCCATTTCCCCATTTGCCTGCTACCATGTTAATTAACTGACCCTGGCCTGTTTACTGACAATGTCTTTGCTTGCTGATTTAAACCACGTTTCTGACTTCCACGTGCACCAACCTCAGCCTGTTTAGCAACGATGCCTCTGCCTGCAGATTTAAACCACGTTTATGACTTCCACGTGCACCAACCTTGGCCTGTTAATCGACCATGTTTTTGCCTGCCACTTGGACTGATCTTTTGGCCATCTACTTTAGTACACAGGGGTCTCACGTATGTGAGGGGCTTCGGAATAGCGTTCTGAGTAGAGAAAAACTGTTTTTCGTTTTCTGTGCTCCCAGAACGGGGTCTGGTTGCCCGGAGGCTTCAAAGCAATTTGGGTGGGAGAAGCCTCTACCCCTGTCCCCCTGGCCCTAAGCTTGATGGTCCTTCCTGCTGCCTGGACCAATACTTTGGCTGTGCTGACCATATTGCTGCCTGTAATGACCCATGACATTATGGACCATGTTTCTTCCTGCTTTTGGAACAATACTTTGGCTGTGTTGACCATATATCTGCCTGCTGCCTCTACTGACTTTGGACAGTATTTCTGCCGGGACACCTCTGCCTGCTACCTGGACCTGTGCTTTGGCTGTGCTCTGGCTGTGCTCTGGCTGTGCTGACAGTATCTCTGCCTGTACGAACTATGGACAGTATTCCTGCCTGCTGCCTGCATGATAGCTTTTGCTGCCGCTGACCGCATTCCTGCCTGCTGCCTGGACCGATGCTCTCCTCTGTGGACCACTGCACTTCTAAAACCACAGGTAATCTTTTGTTATTTGGTATGTACCTTCTATGTGTTAGAAATATGAAGGGCCTTCAAAAATGTGATCGGTAGTCATAAAATGATATGTGTAATTAATGCTGCTAGAATGCCTGGAGGTGATACTTGGATGTTGGGCCTCTGTATGTGGCCACGCTGTGTAAAAGTCTCAAACATGTGGTATGGCCATACTCAGGAGGAGTAGCAGAATGTATTTTGAGGTGTCATTTTTGCTATGTACATGCTATGCATTATAAATATCTTATAAAGGGACAACTTTGTGTAAAAAAAATGCATTTTCATTTTTTTTCCACATTTTCCAAAAACTTCTGGAAAAAAATAAACCGTTCAAAAGACTCATTATACCTCATAGATTATACGTTGGGGTGTTTTCTTTCCAAAATGGGGTCATTTTGTTGACAATTCCATTGTCCTGGTGCTCCAGGGCCTTCAAAAATGTAATAGATGGTTGAGAAATGAGATGTGCAATTTATGCTTGTAGAACGCCTGAAAGTGCTACTTCAATGTTGGGCCTTTGTATGTGGCCAGACTGTGTAAAAGTCTCACACATGTGGTATCGCCATACTCAGGAGGAGTAGAGGAATGCATTTTGGGGTGTCATTTTTGCTATGTACATGCTATGTGTTAGAAATATCTTATAAATTGACAACTTTGTGTAAAAAAAATGCATTTTCATTTTTTTCCACTTTTTCCAAAACCTTCTGGAAAAAAATGAACTGTTCAAAAGACTCATTATGCCTCATAAATTATACGTTGGGGTGTGTGCTTTCCAAAATGGGGTCATTTTGTGGACAATTCCATTGTCCTGGTGCTCCAGGAACTTCAAAATTGTAATAGGTGGTTGAGAAAGGATATGTGCAAATTATGCTTGTAGAACGCCTGAAAGTGCTACTTCAATGTGGGCCTTTGTCTGTGGCCAGGCTGTGTAAAAGTCCTACACATGTGGTATCACCATACTCAGGAGGAGTAGAGGAATGCATTTTGGGGTGTCATTTTTGCTATGTACATGTTATGTGTTAGATATATCTTATAAATGGACAACTTTGTGTAAAAAAATGCATTTTCATTCTTTTTCCACATTTTCCAAAACCTTCTGGAAAAAATTAACAGTTCAAAAGACTCATTATGCCTCATAAATTATATGTTGGGGTGTGTGCTTTGCAAAATGGGGTAATTTTGTGGACAATTCCATTGTCCTGGTGCTCCAGGGCCTTCACAAATGTAATAGGTGGTTGAGAAAGGATATGTGCAATTTATGCTTTTAGAACGCCTGAAGGTGCTACTTCAATGTTGGGCCTCTGTATGTGGCCAGGCTGTGTAAAAATCTCACATATGTGGCATCGCTATATTCAGGAGGAGTAGCAGAATGTATTTTGGGGTGTAGTTGCAATTATGCATATGCTGTGTGAGAGAAATAACCTGTTAATATGACCAGTTTGTGTGAAAAAATTACAACTTCAAAAAACTCACCATGCCTCTTAGTAAATACTTTGGGCTGTCTACTTTCTAAAAAGGGGTCATTTGAGGGGTATTTGTACTTTCCTGGCTTGTTAGTGTCTCAAAAAATGAGATAGGCTTTCAGTACATCAGGTGTGATCAGATGTGATCAATTTTCAGTGATTGGCACCATAGTTTGTAGACTCATTAACTTTCACAAAGACCAAATAATATACACTAATTTGGGTTATTTTTACCAAAGATATGTAGCAGTATAAATTTTGGCACAAATTTATGAAGAAAAATTACTTATTTGCAAAATTTGACAATAGAAACTAAAAAAAAGTGGGTTTTTTTTCAAAATTTTCGCTGTTTTTTCGCTTATATCGCAAAAAATAAAAACAAACAGTGGTGATTAAATACCACCAAAAGAAAGCTCTATTTGTGAGAAGAAAATGATAAACATTTTGTTTGGATACAGTGTAGCATGACTGAGTAATTGTCATTCAAATTGTGAGAGCGCTGAAAATTGGCCCGGGCGGGAAGGTGCATAAGTGCCTGGTATTGAAGTGGTTAAACAATTTTAGCTGTCCTCAGCGCCAAGGCCCGATCGGTTCAAGCAAGCATCACCAGCATCTGCATTACATGGTGCAGGAATATCTAGGGACAAGAACAGACTTGGAGACCTTTCCACCAGAGCATCCACTGGGTTACTGGGTCTTGAGGGTGGACCACTGGCCAAAACTTGCTCAATATGCAATTGAGTTACTGGATTTTCCTGCATCCAGTGTGCTTTCTGAATGCACATTCAGTGCTGCTGGAGGGTTTGTAACGGATCAAAGAGTTTGCCTGTCCACAAACTACGTTAATAAGCTCACGTTCATAAAAATGAATCAGTCTTGGATCAGCAGCTATCAAGCACCTTATGCTGATGTAACTGATTAAATTTGCTATGAATGTGGAATTCCTTGAAGACTGCCTATGCTGACTATCCTATTCCTCCTCAATCTTGATGATGCTAGCTTCCAACAATATTTTTGGTTTAGGGCACCACCACCACCACCCAAGGCCCAATTTTTCTGCCCCTATTTAACAGCAGCATTTTAAATTCTAAATTTTAAAACAATATTTCACTGAAGGGCCCATTCCTGCGCTCAATAAGAGTATCTGTGAGGGGTTACAGTGTTGTGCCACCACCACCACCACCCAAGGCCCAATTTTTCTGCCCCTGTTTAACAGGGGCATGTAGTTACAATTTTTGATATAATATTTCAATGCAGGGCCCGTTCCTGTGCTCAACAAGAGTAATGCCCCGTACACACGGTCGGATTTTCAGACGGAAAATGTGCGATCGGAGAGTGTTGTTGGAAATTCCGACTGTGTGTGAGCTCCATCGGACTTTTTCCATCGGATTTTCCGACACACAAAGTTTGAGAGCAGGCTATAAAATTTTCCGACAACAAAATCTGATCGCGTTAATTCCGACCGTGTGTGGACAATTCCGATGCACAAAGTGCCACGCATGCTCAGAAGAAATTCTGAGACGAAACTGCTCGGTCTGGTAAAATTAGCTTTCGGAATGGATAGAGCACTTTCGTCAGGCTGCAATGTTGAAAATTGTTTAATACAGCGCATTCTCTTCTTCTTTATAATGCTAGAAGAATGAAGTAGTTTTGCTGCTCATATTCACAAAGAGTTCTTACAAACTTATTTATTTATTATTTATCGTGATTCCCTCAATATATTTTGATTTTTTTTTTTGGTTTATATTTGTTTCAAGGCTGATGTTTTTTTTTTATTTTACTCCAGAATATTTTTGTGTGTGTTTTGTGTGTCAAATTACCACAACACCATTATTATCTTGTATTATTTATTCTCAAGGAGATTGTTTGGTGTTCCTTTATTAAGGGCTCAGAACCAAACAAAGAGGGAGGCAACGCTGGAGAAACAGCTGAAATTGGTGAAGCCTTGGACCCCCAGGGCACATATCAATTCTTTGACAGCAAAATTGGTGGCCTGAGGAGTCCATATATAAGGGAGTGCAGTCTGGTCCAGATGTCCCAGAGATCCGGAAAGCAGCAGATGACATCTGTGTCCCCAGGCTGTGGTACTACAAGAGGCTGCATATTTTGCCAGACCAGACTGAGCCCAGGGCCATCACTCTCTGGTCTTCCTTCCATGCTTCCTTCCACTCTGTGGCTCTGGTGTTGGAGACGTGGCAGGAGGAGGAGTAGGACCTGGAGGAGGAGGAGGACCTGGAGGAGGAGGACCTGGAGGAGGAGGAGGAGGAGGACTATGTGTGAGGTCACAAATGTGGGTTGCACATGTGAGTTGGCCCCTCAATCCCTTATTTAGAGCTTCCAAAATTAAGAACTCACACAGGAGTCTTTGACCCTCCTCCATCTGCATCATTTTGCATGCAGTTATGCCAGCAAAGTCCCCCTCCACACTGTGGGGTGTTCTGAGGGCCTCTGTAGCCTTCCAAAAGAGGCCTATGGCAGCCTCCTCCAGGTTACTCCTCTTCTTGCCACTTTGTCTTTGAAGGTGGAGGGTAGGGACCTGGGTATCAGGCAGCCTGCTTGGCCCAGCCACCTCCTGGCTGAGACTTCCCTGTGTATGAAAAAGGGACATCGTTTTAGTTTTTCATCAATCACAATCATAAATTAGTACTCCAAACTAACATCTTGTTAACATCATTGATTGGGCAACCAGAAATATTTAGAAGAATGCTATACCTGGCTCAAGCTGGGCTCCTCCACATGTTGCTGCCTGGAAGGCCCAGGTTGGGCGTCAGAAGCCTCAGCTGGGGGGGAGGAAGCATGGAAGGAAAAGTGGAGAGTGCTGGGCTGGGTTCAGTCTGACCTGCCAGAAAATGCAGTCTGTCATAGTACCACAGTCTGGGGACATAAATGTCATCTGCTGCTCCTGATCTCTGGAAATCCTGGACCTTCTTGTGCTCCCTTAGATAAGTGCTCCTCAGGCCACCAATTAGGATCTTCAAATAGGTGATGTCTGCCGTGGGGATCACCGACTTCACAAATTCCAACAAATTATCCAGCGCTGCCTTCCTCTTTGTTTGGTTCCTATATTCGGGGTGGTTTATCTGCCATAGACAAGGCAGCTCTCTGAACATATCTATGAAGATTGGCATAAAGTCCTGATCCTTCAAGATATCCATTTTAACTGCAAGACACAACACAAGACAAACCCTAATGTCAGCCTAAAGTCTTCTAAACTTGTGCACATACAGGCCTCAATCTAGAAGCAGTATAGGCCCAAGTTTAGATCTTACCTTCGTTATCACGATCGGCGCCTCCGATACTCCTTCCTCCACTCACAGATCGTACGTACTACGCACGCGTGTTACGCTTTATAGACACTGCGCATGCGTGAAACTCCGCCCACCCCTGACGTTCTTTCTAGTCTATTCCCCGCTCCTTCTCGTTCGGCGCAGTGGGGGAAGAGCACATGGTGGAGACAGAGCAGGTGTCTGTTAATTACAGCAACGAGGAGGAGTAGGAGGAAAGCCCAGAGCCAGAAACGTCCCGATCCAGAAGGAGACGATTTAAGGCATCAAATATGTCCTTTGGGGAGATGTTGGAGATAGTCGACATCCTGAAGAGGGCCGACTATGACGGGAAGTATGGACCTTACCCCAACCACAATGTCCGAAAGGCCAAGATCATGGCGAAAATGGTCAAGAGTCTGCACCAGAATTTCGGGCTATGACGATCGAAAGATCAGCTCAGGAAGCGGTGGTTGGACCTGAAATTAAGAGAGCATGAGCAGTACAGAAAGATCCAGAGAGTGCTGCAAAAAAGTAAGTAGTTGTGCTGTGATCCTATTCGTTATGTTTATTACGTTCGTGCTGCTCTATGTGCTTTTCTTAACTGTTGTCAAATTTAAAATGGCAACTTTCATGTTCATGGGCACATTATTCGTTCGTATAAAACATTGTTCGTTCGGCCTAGAAAACACCATTGTTTTGGCCATATGCATTTGCCAACATTTTTTATGGCCTATTTGTATGAAACTAATTTGGTTGTGTAGATGGGTTTGTAACTAGAATTAAATGCAAACTAGATTCTGTGTAAGGAGAGGACACCCAGCAGTTTTCACATCTGGACGCTGGACCACTAGTGTGGGACACAAAAACACACTTTTTATTAGGGGCCCACGCAGGTGCTCCAGTGTATACTATAGGGGTGTCTACATTTGTGAAGCTTGTACTAAACAGGTAAAGTCTTGAAGCTTGACAAAGGACAATAAAAATTCTACATCTTGGAACTCTGCCAAAACAGACAATTGTACCCCACTTCCAAGCAATGTTTCATATTCCTATTTCTGCCATCAAATATCTGTGTGCTAAGTATACCTATTTTTTTTCACATAGGGGAGAAAGGACTCGGAGGACACCCCTCATCCGAGGAGACCAGAGACCCCCCATCTCATGAAGAAGTGGAGACCCACCAAAGCCAACAGGAGGAGGAGGAGGAAGGAGATGTGGTGGAACTAGTCACCACAACAGGTGAGTGTCTACGACCACAGGCTCAGGTAAGAGATGGATGCCGGCAGATTTATAATACATGGTGTGTTTTTGTTTCTATCTTTTTAGGTGATCGTGATGTTGTGGATCCAGGGCATTTCACCTCAGAAAGTGCACAGATCCTGATCGGGGAGATCATGGGGTGTAATAGGGACTTGGAAAACATCCAGAAAAGCATCAATGATGTTCAAAAAAAATGAAGAACATCATTGATGTTTTAGGGAGAGTTTAAAACCCATCAAAATCCCTTCTTTTTTTTTTTGCGCTTTTTGTGAGGTAAAAATTTTTACCATTTTTTGACATATTTGCGAAAAGCCAAATTTTGAAGAGGCACACAGTGTGTCATCATGTGCTATCTGCCATCACGGGAGATCAATGTATGCGTTTTGGGGGTGCAACCCCTTCCTCAATAATGTGAGGAAGGGGTTGCATCCATAAAACACATCCTTGATCCCCCCCCCCCCTTGACATGTAAATACTCATGTCTGATATTGCCTTCAAGTTCTACCAAATGTGAACTTTGTAAGTTCAAGATTTGTGTCTTTCTTGTTGGTTTTAAACATGCCTGTTTTATCTTAAATAAACATTTCTACTTTTTCTAATGTGACCCCAAAAATTGTTATACAACAACAATGTTGGTTTGTTTTAAAAACCTTTTCTAAATGCACATGTGATTGTGCTGGTATTAAAAAGATTGTTAATCAAGAATGTGTGGATTATTGTCTCAACGCTCCAAAACTTTTGTTGTGCTCTAATTGGTGTTTTCAGTGACAATGGGGGTTATTTCCTAAGGGCAAATCCACTTTGCACTACAAGTGCAGTTTCAAGTGCACTTGTAGTGCAAAGTGTCTTTGCCTTTAGTAAATAACACCCAACAATGCTTTGTAATGTTACACAATCACGCCATTTTCAGGACTCACTACATTGTCAGGGTCAGCTAAAAGAAACACAAGCAGTAAATGTCACCAAAGATTTTAGTAGTTAAATTTTTTTTTTATTTGAAAAAGGTTTCAGACATTGTCTGGCATATTGATAGCCCCCCTACCCGCAAAGTATTCAAGGTATCTTAGACGGACATCATGGGCACTCAGGGGGGGCAAGCCAGGACGGCCACTTTCAAGCGCCGTCAGGGTTGGTTCATTTTGAATTCCAGCCTCAGGCCCAACTGAGCCAGCATAGTTGGCAGAATGTTGCCATAAAAAGTTGTGTAGAACACAGCACACCAGGATAATATGATTCAGTTTATACTCCGCCATGTGTACGGGTGTAAGAAATAGGTGGAACCGGCTGGCCATGATTCCAAACGTGTTCTCCACCACTCTTCTGGCTCTGGCCAGCCAATAATTAAAAACCCTCTGGTCCGGGGTGAGGACCCTCATCAGGAATGGCTGCATAAGATGGTCCCCCAGCGCAAACGCTTCATCTGCAATGAAGACGAATGGGAGTCCTTCCACATTGTCTTCTGGAGGTGGCAAGTCCAAGCTGCCATTCTGGAGACGCCTGTAGAACTCCGTCTGGGCGATGACTCCACCATCGGACATCCGGCCATTCTTCCCCACGTCCACATACAGGAACTCGTAAGTAGCCGACACCACCGCCAACATCACAATACTATTGAACCCCTTATAGTTGAAATAGTATGACCCCGAGTTGGGTGGTGGGACGATGTGGACGTGTTTCCCGACAATTGCCCCTCCGCAGTTAGAAAAGTCCCACCGCTGGGCAAAGTGGGAGGCCACAGTCTGCCATTCCTGTGGGTTGGAAGGAAACTGTGGAGTCAAACAAGAAAAAAAATTAGTCATTTTGCACATAAACAGGGAAAGCAGATTAGACACAAACATTCTTGGCCAACATCAAGATAACATTTATTTGAGGGAGCTTTTAAAGACCAAAGTATAAGGTACACCTATCAGATTCCCCCGCCCCCTCTCATGGGCCATTTCTAACATTTTAGGGGGGGGGTCTTGGACAGGTAACCCTCTCCACTTCATTGAGAGATGAATGCCTAAATAATGGGTATTACTTTGGCCAGCCCCTGCTTAGTTACACTATTGACAGCCCACTGGACAGGTAAGAAGTGTCATAATACAAAGATATAATTACACACTGTACACATTTGAGCACATTTGGAAATTCTGCTATTACCTATCAAGATAATAATAGTATACAAAAACTTGCAACAGTACCATTTGAAAGTATACGGGTAGGCCCTTGCACTACATGCTTTGGGGAATTCATCCATACATCTGACCACTAAAGAGATGGGTATAGTGTGTATGGGTTTTGCAAAGTCAGCAGATAGATGATTGAGGATAGATAGAGAATTGGTATCAGCTGACTTAGCAGTTGGGGGGAGGGAGGGTTCCAAATGATTTGGGGACCCCCTAAAAAAAAGCCTCTGGCACCTGAATTTAAAGCACAAATCACATTTAAAAACATTTTAGGGGGTGTTTGGGGTAAAGCACTACTATGGAGCTGATAAAATACATTGTTAAGTGACTACATGAGGTGAATATAGGGCCAGGAGACCATGCTGGGGAGGTAAGTGAAGGCAAATATGCATGAAGGAGAAAAAGAAAATTACATAAAAATCCAGCATGCATGAGGACAAAGGGGACATTCACAGCATATTCCAATCATGGTAATTAGGGAATGAGGAAAGAAATACAATATATTATCAAACATTAAATACAATAAAATGTGATGTTAAAGGATAAAAATCTTACCTTAATATACTCCTTCTGCAGGACCTGAATGATGGCAGAACGGGTCTCTGGGATAATGATCCCCAGAGCCTGGGGGGAGATGCCTGTCGAGAACTTGAGGTCCTGCAGGCTTCTCCCCTTCGCCAAGTACCGCAGGGTGGCGACTAGCCTCGGCTCCGGAGTGATGGCTTGCCTCATGCAGGTATCCTGCCTGCTAATATAAGGGGTCAGCAAAGCCAAAAAACAGTGAAATACGGGGTCCGTCATCCGGAGAAAGTTCCTGAAATCATCAGGATTATTCTCACGGATCTCACGGAGCAAAGGCATGTGACAGAACTGGTCACGCTGGAGCAACCAATTCTTGGTCCATGAACTCCTCCCCACCCTGTTCATGGACTGGGCTTGTGTCAAGGTAAGGTCCCCAACACCAAGCCTCCGCACAGCACGAACTCTACGAGGAGTACGTATACGCAACATGGCTAGAAAACGGTCGGCTGCTCAGAACGAAGTAACAGAACGCACTGAAGAACAGCAAGGCCTGTGAAGAGCAACCTGAAAAACAGTAACGAACGAACAAGAACACAATGACAAGAGTCACGCGTAACTCGCTGCACGCACTGAAGAGCAGATACAAACCCACAAGCACAAACTGAACAGCAGAAAACGATCTGAAAACCACGAGTGAAAAAGCGCGAATCGTCTCTCACCAAACTTTCCCCTTAATACCCTTCAGGTCTGCTATGGATTTTTGGGGTGACATCCACACCATTTTTTTTTTGGTATTTTTGGTATTTTTATCTATACTGCCAGGATCCGACAATACATTACAGCTGCGAACAGTTTTAAATGACATTTTTTCCTTTAGAAATGTCATTTTGCTGTGGCACTGTTATAAACATGGGAAACATGCGCTACTTTACAGGCATGCTAAGGACACTCCCCATGTACAATATTTAAAGGAATATTTCATTTTTATTGTTTTATTTTAAGCATTATTAAAATCACTGCTCCGGAAAAAAAGGTCAGTTTTAAAAACTTTTTTTTTGCATTGATACATGTCCCCTTGGGCAGGACCCGGGTCCCCAAACACTTTTTATGGCAATAACTTGCATATAAGCCTTTAAAAGTAGCACTTTTGATTTTTCAAGTTCGTGTCCCATAGACTTTAACGGTGTTTGCACGTTCGGACGCATTTATTTCCTGTTCGCATGTTCCGAACCGGGGGGGTGTTCGGCTCATCCCTACTATACACTGCTGCCGTGTAAGCAGTCTTATATAGTGTGGACTTAGCCCCTGAGCCATGATTGGCCAAAGGCACCCTGCCTTTGACCAATTATGGCTCTCACAGTACACCGCTCTGTGACTGGCCAAAGCATACAGGTCAGGTGCATGCTTTGGACAATCAGCAGTAATCAATGCACTGCAAGTTCGCCCGTCGCCGAACGCCCCATTTGTTTGTTTGTTCAGCGAACAAATGGACACCCAAAGAGTGAGTCGAATTTACGTTCAAACATTGCACCAATCACTAGATATAACTGTCAGGTGCATTTGAAAGCCCTGAACGTTCTTCGGGTCCCCAGAGACCTTTAGCTCATGTGGAGGCACCACTATTGTGTGTGTGACAGTTGTGCGTTCAGAGACAGCAGAAGCTGAGGCAGGGGTAGTATTTGCTGGGTTCTGGTCAGCAGGAGAAGAAGTACTAGACAGACTCTGCAGATGGATACCAGATGAGATAAGCAGTAGGACCCAGTGGAGCTGATGATGGTGCAGACTGCACACAGCAGGAAACAAATTACAGCGGAAAGTGCAGCATGCTGGATACAGTAAGCAGGTATTGCAGCTGGAGAAGTAGGTAAGTACTGCATGTAGGTACAGCAGGCTGGGTACTGCAGGTAGACACCAGAGTGGATCATAACAGACAGGGCAAAACAGGAGGCGTAGTCAGGGACGGATGCCAAGTTTGGTAAGCCGATGGTTAGCAGACAGAAGAACAGAGACATGGTCAGGCAAGCTGAGGTCATACACAGGACAGAAGACAAGAGCAGATCTGTGGGCAATACGAGGTCAGAGCTGGGAGAGAGGCAAGAGGTATCCAGGGGCAGGCCGGGTCGGTAACAGGTGATCAGAAACATAAACACAGACAGGAACAGGAAGCAGGAAGCTGAAAACCAGTCAGCAATGTATAGATAGGAGAGAATAAGTGTGGAAAGGAATTTTGTATCAAGCTAATCATAGTGTCCTAGAAGTGTCATTCTGGTATGATTTATATAGAGGGAAAAGAGAATATAGTTGGGACTTTAGATATACTTCTCTGTACACTCAAATGGGAACAAGCAGAAGATTTTTTATATTAAAAAAAACACAATTCTATTTTATACAATTTTAAAATATCAGAGAGATGCAGCCCCAACATAGCTGCCTAAAATACATCACAGTAGACAATGCACTAGTCCTTAGTGTGGGTCTATGCATTTCGCAGCTGCCACGCTTCTTTAGGACCACTTAGATAGCGTGCAATAGAAGACAATTTTTGATAATCATAAAGCAAGTCTACAAGATAAAGGAAAAGCATAAATTAAAAATAATATGTATATGTAACAGTAGTGTATTCTTACATTTTAATCACTCATTGGTATAAATCAGAGCATCATAATAAGGAAAATACATTCATATTTATAAATTAGAACATGCCTCATGTATGATAACATAGATAGCATATAATAGTGGTCAATGGTAACACCGCACAAAGAGGGTGTACTTACCTTAATAAGAGGCAATCATGCAGAGTAATAAGAAACGAAGAGTCGCTGGTCCAATAATAGCCTACCGGCCCATGGGAGGATAGCACCGCAGGGATAAAGGTGATATATGGTCACTTTTGGTAAGGCAAGAGAGGAGCTCCAGAAATAGAAAAAGAAACCCCTACATTTAATAAAGGAAATGTTATTAATAGTAAAATGTTCCATATTGGAATTTATGGGCCTAGGCAATAAAGCATTAGGCTCAAGGTGTTACTCTCCTTAAAATCAATCTATTTAACTTAGACTATAGATAGGTGAGAAGGATTAGTAACAAAGTAAGCGAGGTGCCTGGACGACGAAAAGAGACCAGGTATCCTAGAGTGAAGCCAGAAAAGTAGATATGTTGTTATAAGTCCCAATATGAACAAAAGAAAAGCCGAGTATAGTAATCCAGGGAGTTACTCAATCTTACCCTAAAGATGATGTCTAAGATGTATAGCATACAATGAAATCCAGGGATTGAAAGCCTAAGACATTAGGTGCAGCTTGTCATAAAATCATTGTAGCTCAGCATGGAACATAGATCTTTAAGACAATGTTAGCGCAAGAAAGGAAGAGGGGTATGAAGTTTTATCTTTTGGATTATCGAGAATAGTGAGAAGGTGTATCATATCTTTAAGAAAAGAGGGTAAAGCCTCTACATGAATTTGAAGAAAATCGTCTATAAATTAACTAGTTTTATGAGTGAGGGAATCAATACCTGAGATGATTGGCCTTTCATTGAGTGTTAAATCAAGAAAAAGTTTTACCCCTGGGTTAGTGGAAGGTGAGAAAGAACAGGATTTGTTTTTATACTCTTGAACCACTGGGGCTGGAATGGAAGTTGAATCTACACTAGTAGATTCACTAGTATTGTTCATCTGGATTGTCCCAAACACCACCCTCCTGTTCCAGTAGGGTAAGTGTCTTCAGTGCATGGTAGTCAGCCATAGTATAGTTTGCATATTCAGACTTAGAGCCTTATGTAGGTGTCTAAGAGGGGGTGGTAAAGAAGGATTTGAGATTTAATTTACGGGCAAACAGTTGTAGATCTTTGACTAGGTCAAAATGATTTACATTTCTCATAGGACAGAAATTCAAGCCCAGTTTAACTAATGATAGTTCATCTTGTGAAAAGGAGATATCAGTAAGATTAATAATATCAAATGTTTGACTGGTTTCTGAAGTATTAGGAGATAAATGGTCAAAACCTTGTGTAAATGAGTGAGCATCACGTGCTTGCAGTGAATCATAATTGGGTGAGAAACCAGGGTGTCCGGTTTGCCCAAAGGGATGTCCTGATGTGTAGTTTTAGGATCTTTGTGAAGTGGAGCCCCCTCTCGTGTATGAAACATTAGATTTGGATAAATGTGGGCCCCCTGAGGGGTTACCCGACACCCGTTCCTGATGTTCGTGAAGTAAAGTCCAACTGCTTTTGTCTATAGGGGTATCTTGAAGCAGGGCCGATCCTAGGGTCACCGGCGCCTGGGTGCAGAAATATTTCTGGCGCCCCCACATAGGCGTGGTCATCTTACCAACTCCTCCCCTTTACAAATGTTTCTATGGCAATGACTCAAACACAGAGATGCTCTCCTAAGAACTCTTTGTTACCCTAGGATCCTCCCATGATCTTTTAACAATAAAAAAAAATACAGGAAGAGCGTACACTAATGAGACCTGGAGGGAAGTCTCTCTGATGCACACAGAGAGGGCTTCTGTTAGAGAGTCTGTTAGAAAGAACCCCCAGACATAGTACAGGAGATGATCAGAGACTGCAGACATAGTGCAGGAGATGATCAGAGACTGCAGACATAGTACAGGAGATGGTCAGAGACTGCAGACATAGTACAGGAGATGGTCAGAGACTGCAGACATAGTACAGGAGATGATCAGAAACTGCAGACATAGTACAGGAGATGGTCAGAGACTGCAGACATGATACAGGAGATGATCAGAGACTGCAGACATGATACAAGAGATGGTCAGAGACTGCAGACATGATACAGGAGATGATCAGAGACTGCAGACATAGTACAGGAGATGGTCAGAGACTGCAGACATGATACAGGAGATGATCAGAAACTGCAGACATAGTACAGGAGATGGTCAGAGACTGCAGACATGATATAGGAGATGATCAGAGACTGCAGAAATGACACAAGAGATGGTCAGAGACTGCAGATATGATACAGGAGATGATCAGAGACTGCAGACATAGTACAGGAGATGGTCAGAGACTGCAGACATGATACAGGAGATGATCAGAGACTGCAGACATGATACAAGAGATGGTCAGAGACGGCAGACATGATACAGGAGATGATCAGAGACTGCAGACATGATAGAGGAGATGATCAGAGACTGCAGACATGATACAAGAGATGGTCAGAGACTGCAGACATGATACAGGAGATGATCAGAGACTGCAGACATAGTACAGGAGATGATCAGAGACTGCAGACATAGTACAGGAGATGGTCAGAGACTGCAGACATGATACAGGAGATGATCAGAGACTGCAGACATGATACAAGAGATGGTCAGAGACTGCAGACATGATACAGGAGATGATCAGAGACTGCAGACATGATACAAGAGATGGTCAGAGACTGCAGACATGATACAGGAGATGATCAGAGACTGCAGACATGATACAAGAGATGGTCAGAGACTGCAGACATGATACAGGAGATGATCAGAGACGGCAGACATAGTACAGGAGATGGTCAGAGACTGCAGACATGATACAGGAGATGATCAGAGACTGCAGATATTGTACAGGAGATGATCAGAGACTGCAGACATAATACAGGAGATGATCAGAGATTGCAGACATAATACAGGAGATGGTCAGAGACTGCAGACATAGTACAGGAGATGATCAGAGACTGCAGACATAGTACAGGAGATGATCAGAGATTGCAGACATAATACAGGAGATGGTCAGAGACTGCAGACATAGTACAGGAGATGATCAGAGACTGCAGACATAGTACATATTGGCCGATCGGCCCTCTCACCTGACCCAGCGATACAGCAACGGTTCCTCTGATCAGGAGTCAGCTTACTCTGAATTGCCCATGATGACTCCGCTGTATTCCTGCAATGACTCCATTCCTTTCAATGCCAGCAATGGCGCTAGGCTGTGTGGCTTTCCCTCTGGTGGTGCAGGGCAGCAGGGTTCTCTCTCTGATGGTGTTATCCCAGCACTGTCCTCTCCCTCTGGAGTCCTGGGTGTACTTCCCTGAAAACTTTCCCAGGCTCCTGTCTCTCTCTCTCTTTCCCATTCAGCTGAGCATGCTGTGTGGGCTGCAGTTTCCGTGTTACAGTGGGGCTGCCAGTTCTCGGGACTATATGTCCCACAATCCTCTTCTCTGCTCCTTTTTTCTTTTCCATTAGTACAGACCCCCCCAGGACAGACCCCCCTCCATTAGTACAGATCCCCCAGGACAGACCCCCCCTGCATTAGTACAGACCCCCCCATTAGTATAGACCCCCCTCTATTAGTAGAGACCCCCATATTAGTACAGACCCCACCATTAGTACAGATCCCCCTCCATTAGTACAGACCCCATTAGTACAGACCCCCCCCTCCATTAGTACAGACCCCACCTCCATTAGTACAGACCCCCTCATTAGTACAGACCCCCCCCCATTAGTACAGACCCCCCAGGACAGACCCCCCTCCATTAGTAGAGACCCCCATATTAGTAAAGACCCCTCCCTCCATTAGTACAGACCCCATTAGTACATACCCCCCCTCCATTAGTACAGACCCCCCTCCATTAGTACAGCCCCCCCTCCATTAGTACAGCCCCCCCTCCATTAGTACAGCATCCCCTCCATTAGTACAGCCCCCCCCTCCATCACTGTGCGGCTGGTCTCTCTCCACGCAGAGACCAGCCGCTCAGGAGGGAGGGGCTTGAACAGCACACACAGCGGCGGCGGCGCCTTTCTTCTTTTAACACCGGCGGGGAGCGCCGCCGCCGGACGCAATCAAGAGGAGGAGGAGGAGGGAAGGGAGCACTCTGGCGCTTCAGCGCCCCCACCTCTCTGGCGCCTGGGTGCACTGCACCCCGTGCACCCCGTCTAGGACCGGCCCTGTCTTGAAGCATTCTGCAAAGAAACAACAGAAGAGGATGAAGAAATATCTTATAGATTACCACCATTAGTATCTTTTTTATAGTTGGTTCATTTTCTATTGTCTTTACGTGTATTATTGATCTGCCATCTATATGCTCGTCCTGTTTTGAATGTGATCATGTCCCTATTTTTGTTTTCCACCAACTGTTTGTTGTATTTATCAGAGAAATCCCTGAGTTCTATTGGTCGTTTTGTTTGATACCAGACCACAAATTACCTTTCATAGAAATAGATCTATCAGAGATACACTGGTCTCTAGTCACTTCTCTCTTGGGGGAGTTTCAGATCCTTGTAGATTCCTCCCTAGAGGCACTTTTAGATATGGCCAATGTGAATATTGTAAATTTATTAAAGTGAATTTCCACCCAAAAATGGAACTTCCACTCATCTGATCCCCCCCCCCCTCTGGTGCCACATTTGGCACCCTTCAGGGGAGCAGACAGGTATCCTGTCCCCACTTCCGGGAGACCGGGGCACAGCTATCTATGTCAGAAACTCAGTCCCCCTCCCTCTACTTCTGCCGGCCAGTCAAAAAACGCAGCGCGCTTTGTGCATGCGCAGTAGGGGTCTGGCCGTGAAGCTGAAAGGCTACACTGCCGGGTTCCCTTAGTAGCAATGGCCGCGGCAGCACCTGACCAGCCGATCCGAAATACTGCCTGTGGTGCCAACATCGCTGGACTCCAGAACAGGTAAGTGTTCTAATGTTAAAAGTCAGCAGCTACAGTATGTGTAGCTTCTAAATTTTAATTTTTAAAGGGGCAGGTTGACCTCCTCTTTAATGAGGAAAAAATATACTCCTCCCCAATGCAGTTCCCTTTGTCCCCAAACATTTTGTCAACTGTAATACAATTGGCATTGTATACTTTCTAACCTGTAGTTGTGGTTCCTTCTATGTGGGAAAGACTAATGCCCCGTACACACGATCGGACATTCCGACAACAAAATCCATGGATTTATTCAGACGGATGTTGGCTCAAACTTGTTTTGCATACACACGATCGCACAAAGTTGTTGGAATTTCCTATCGCCAAGAACGCAGTGACGTATACCACGTACGACGAGACTAGAAAAGGCCAGGTCAGAACCAAGCGCGGCACCCTTTGGGCTCCTTTTGCTAATCTCATGTTAGTAAAAGATTGTTGAGAGACGATTCACGCTTTTTCAGACTCGTGGCTTTCAGATCATTTTCTGCTGTTCAGTTTGTGCTTGTGTGTTTGTATCTGCTCTTCAGTGCGTGCAGCGAGTTACGCGTGACTCTTGTCATTGTGTTCTTGTTCTTTCTTTACTGTTTTTCAGGTCGCTCTTCACAGGCCTTGCTGTTCTTCAGTGCGTTCTGTTACTTCGATCTGAGCAGCCGACCGTTTTCTAGCCATGTTGCGCATACGTACTCCTTGTAGAGTTCGTGCTGTGCGGGGGCTTGGTGTTGGGGTCCTTACCTTGACACATGTCCAGTCCATGAACAGGGTGGGGAGGAGTTCATGGACCAAGAATTGGTTGCTCCAGCGTGACCAGTTCTGTCACATGCCTTTGCTCCGTGAGATCCGTGAGAATAATCCTGATGATTTCAGGAACTTTCTCCGGATGATGGACCCCGTATTTCACCGTTTGTTGGCTTTGCTGACCCCTTATATCAGCAGGCAGGATACCTGCATGAGGCAAGCCATCACTCCGGAGCAGAGGCTAGTCGCCACCCTGCGGTACTTGGCGACGGGGAGAAGCCTGCAGGACCTCAAGTTCTCTACAGCATCTCCCCCCAGGCTCTGGGGATCATTATCTGTTCTGCCATCATTCAGGTCCTGCAGAAGGATTATATTAAGGTAAGATTTATCCTTTAATATCACATTTTATTGTATATAATGTTTGATAATGTATTGTATTTCTTTCCTCATTCCCTAATTACGTAGCTACGCAGTGTATGCCAGATTGCCATAGAGCCCCATGTAATTTAGCACGGGCGTCTCTGCTGTTTTTATATTTTGCTTGGATGTTTTTGTATGATGCCTAGTTGTCTGAGGCAATAAAATTCCCTTTTTTTATCTACTACACTATTGGAGTTTTTTTTTTCTCCCCTTCTTTATTCACGAGTTTAAAACGAGGGAGTATTTACATCAACGCGGTAGTGTCGGAATCATCTCCGGTCGTGTGGTGAGCTGTCATCTCCTGTCTCTGCAGAGGGCTAAATCTGTATGCTTCTAAGACCTTGCTATAAAGGAGGTCCAACGCGTCTGGTATGGATACATCTGTTATCAACCTTTGGATCCACTGGTGGTTGGAGGTCCCTTCACGTCCCCTTATTCCTTTATACACACTAAGGAATGCAACTTATGAACTTTGGATATGCGTTTTTTTGCGACTCATGACGCAATTTTGAACTCTTTCACTTATGACTTTGCACTTGGGTGGAATAACCTTGTTTTTTGCACACAAGTTTTCTATATTTATCTGTATGGAATGGTTAATATTAGTATTTGATTTACATATCACTATTTGCTGTGTCGCATAGCGACTTTTTATTCACTTACACTTAAAATTAACTCTGATGGGTGTTTATTCATTTATTCATCTATTTATGACAATCACACAGGAATATAGATTTAAGTATCTAATGCAAGCGCACAATTTTTTTTCTCTTTACCCTAAATACCCCCAAAAATGTTTTTAAATTTGATTGGTGCTTAAAATTCATGAAGAGTGCCAGAGGCTTTTTTTGGGGGGTCCCCAAATCATTTGGAACCCTCCCTCCCCCCAACTGCTAAGTCAGCTGATACCAATTCTCTATCTATCCTCAATCATCTATCTGCTGACTTTGCCAAACCCATACACACTATACCCATCTCTTTTGTGGTCATATTTATGGATGAATTCCCCAAAGCATGTAGTGCAAGGGCCTGCCTGTATACTTTCAAATGGTACTGTTGCAAGTTTTTGTATACTATTATTATCTTGCTAGGTAATAGCAGAATGTCCAAATGTGCTAAAATGTGTACAATGTGTATTTATATCTTTGTATTATGACACTTCTTACCTATCCAGTGGGCTGCCAATAGTGTAAAGTAAGGAGGGGCTGGCCAAAGTAATACACATTATTTGGGCATTCATCTCTCAATGAAGTGGAGAGGGTTACCTGTCCAAGAGCTCCCCCCCTAAAATGTTAGAAATGGCCCATGAGAGGGGGGGGGGGAATCTAAGAGCAGTGGCGTCTCCAGCTTTCATATTTAGGGGGGGCACATGGGGGGACAGGGACAAAAATAGGGGGGCAATATAAAACGCAAATATATATATATATATATATATATATATATATATATATATATATATATATATATATATATATTTATAGATAAAATATATATAGATAGATAGATAGATAGATAGATAGATAGATAGATAGATAGATAGATCTATCTATCTATCCTGGGGCCCTTTACCCCTTTACTACGATCCCACAACGGCCCTTTCACATGTTATGCAGTGAGCTCCCTTCCTACTGTATTGGGGCCCCCCCAGGGTGACAGAGAACAAGAGATATATGTCACCAGCATACCAAGAAAATATAAGGGTCCAAAGCAGTGGGAGAACTATCAGGGTTGCAAAGGTTGTCTTGCCACCGGGCCCTGGTGTTCTGCCACTGTGGGGTTCCCCAGCCTCCTCTTGCTGTCCTGCCCCTGCCCTCAGTCTGTTTTTTCAGTAACTGAGAGTCCTGGTGGAGTCCTTCCTGCAACTCGCTCTTCTCCCTGCCAATAAGGATGCAGGGGAAGGAGCAGATCGGGCAGCCGTGGTTGTGTGAGCGCTCGCATTATGCAGTGTCAGCGAGCAGAGGGAGGGGGAGGAATCACCCACTGGGGATGTTCTCCCTCTCAATAGAGACTGTGTTACCCCAGCAGTGGCCCGAGTAAGATGCGGCACATCCGATATAAATACAAACAAAAAGAAATTGCCTTTTTGTAAAAAAAAAAAAAAAATTAAAAAAAAAAAAAAAATTTTTTTGGGGGGGGGCACATGGTGGGGCCCAGCATAATGTTGGGGGGGTCAGGGCCCCCTCTGGCCCCCCCCTAGGGTCACCATTGTCTAAGAGGTGTACCTTTTACTTTGGTCTTTAAAAACTCCCTCAAATAAATGTTATCTTGATGTTGGCCAAGAATGCTTGTGTCTAATCTGCTTTCCCTGTTTATGTGCAAAATGACAATTTTTTTTTCTTGTTTGACTCCACAGTTTCCTTCCAACCCACAGGAATGGCAGACTGTGGCCTCCCACTTTGCCCAGCGGTGGGACTTTCCTAACTGCGGGGGGGCAATTGATGGGAAACACGTCCACATCGTCCCACCACCCAACTCCGGGTCATACTATTACAACTATAAGGGGTTCAATAGTATTGTGATGTTGGCGGTGGTGTCGGCTACTTACGAGTTCTTGTATGTGGACATGGGGAAGAATGGCCGGATGTCGGATGGTGGAGTCATCGCCCAGACGGAGTTCTACAGGCGTCTCCAGAATGGCAGCTTGGACTTGCCACCTCCAGAAGACAATGTGGAAGGACTCCCATTCGTCTTCGTTGCGGATGAAGCATTTGCGCTGGGGGACCATCTTATGCGGCCATTCCCAATGAGGACCCTCACCCCGGACCAGAAGAGTGGTGGCGAACACGTTTGGAATCATGGCCAGCCGGTTCCGCCTATTTCTTACACCCATACACATGGCGGAGTACAAACTGAATCATATCATCCTGGCGTGCTGTGTTCTACACAACTTTTTACGACAACATTCTGCCAACTATGCTGGCTCAGTTGGGCCTGAGGCTGGAATTCAAAATGAACCAACCCTGACAGCGCTTGAAAGTGGCCGTCCTGGCTTGCCCCCCCTGAGTGCCCGTGATGTCCGTCTAAGATACCTTGATTACTTTGCGGATAGGGGGGCTATCAATATGCCAGACAATGTCTGAAACCTTGTTCAAATAAAAAAAACATTTTAACTACTAAAATCTTTGGTGACATTTACTGCTTGTGTTTCTTTTAGCTGACCCTGACAGAAATGTGGTGAGTCCTCAAAATGGCATGATTGTGTAACATTACAAAGCACTGTTGGGTGTTATTTACTAAAGGCAAAGACACTTTGCACTACAAGTGCACTTGAAACTGCACTTGTAGTGCAAAGTGGATTTTCCCTTAGGAAATAACCCCCATTGTCACTGAAAACACCAATTAGAGCACCACAAAAGTGTTGCAGCGTTGAGACAATAATCCACACATTCTTGATTAACAATCTTTTTAATACCAGCACAATCATATGTGCATTTAGAAAAGGTTTTTAAAATAAACCAACATGTTTGTTGTATAACAATTTTTGGGGTCACATTAGAAAAAGTAGAAATGTCCATTTAAGATAAAACAGGCATTTTTAAAACCAACAAGAAAGACACAAATCTTGAACTTACAAAGTTCACATTTGGTAGAACTTGAAGGCAATATCAGACATGTATATTTAAAAAATGTGTTTGATATTGCGTTCAGATGGGGTGAAGTCACCCCAGGAAAAGCCAAATTTTGAAGTTGCACACAAATTGCCGAATGTCAACATGTGCTAGCTGCCATCACGGGGGATCAAGGGATGTCTTTTGGGGGTGCAACCCCTTCCTCTCAGCTACTTTATTATTGAGGAAGGGGTTGCACCCCCAAAACGCGTCCATTGATCTCCCGTGATGGCAGATAGCACATGTTGACACACTGTGTGCATCTTCAAAATTTGGCTTTTCGCAAATATGTCAAAAAATGGTATAATTTTTTAGCTCACAAAAAAACAAAGGGATTTGGATTTGTTTTAAACTCTCCCTAAAACATCAATGATGTTCTTCATTTTTTTTTGAACATCATTGATGTTTTTCAGGATGTTTTCCAAGTCCCTATTACATCCCATGATCTCACCGATCAGGATCTGTGCACTTTCAGAGGTGAAATACCCTGGATCCACAACATCACGATCACTTAAAAAGATAGTAACAAAAAAACACCATGTATTATAAATATGCCGGCATCCATCTCTTACCTGAGCCTGTGGTCGCAGACACTCACCTGTTGTGGTGACAATTTCCACCACGTCTTCCTCCTCCTGCTCTGCTTGGCTTGGGTGGATTTCCCCTTCTTCCAGAGGTGGGGGGTCTGTGGTCTCCTTGGATGAGGGGTGTCCTCCAAGTCTTTTATCCCCTATGTAAAAACAAATAGGTATACTTAGCACACAGATATTTGATGGCAGAACTATAAATATGAAATATTGCTTGGAAGTGGGTACAATTGTCTATTTTGGCTGAGTTCCAAGATGTTGAAATTGTATTGTCCTTTGTCAAGCTTGAATACTTGCCTATTTAGTACAAGCTTCACAGATGGAGGCACCCCTATAGTATACACTGGAGCACCTGTGTGGGCCCCTAATAAAAAAGGTGTTCTTGTGTCCCACACTAGTGCTCCAGTGTCCAGATGTGAAAACTGCTGCTGAGTGTCCTCTCCTTACACAGAATCTAGTTTGCATTTCATGCTAGTTACAAACCCATCTACACAACCAAATTATTTTCGACAAGTAGGCCATAAAAAATGTTTTAAAATGCATATGGCCAAAACAATGGTGTGTTCTAGGCCGAACGAACAATGTTTCATACGAACAAATAATTTGCCCATGAACATGAAAGTTGCCATTTTAAATTCGACAACAGTTAAGAAAAGCACATGGAGCAGCACGAATGTAATAAACATAAAGAATATGAACACAGGACAACTACTTACTTTTTTGCAGCACTTTCCTGATCCTTCTGTACTGCTCGTGCTCCCTTAATTTCAGGTCCGACCGCCGCTTCCTGAGCTGATCTTTCGATCGTCGTACCCGAAATTCCGGTGCAGACTTTTGACCACTTTCGCCATGATCTTGGCGTTTCTGACATTGGGGTTGGGGTAAGGTCCATACTTCCCGTCATAGTCGGCCCTTTTCAGTATGTCGACCATCTCCAACATCTCCCCAAAGGACATATTTGATGCTTTAAATGGTCTCTTTCTGGATCGGGATGTTTCAGGCTCCGGGCTTTCCTCCTCCTCTTCCTGCTCTGTCTCCGCCATGTGCTCTTCTCCCACTGCGCCGAACAATAAGGGGCGGGGAATAGACTAGAAAGAACATCAGGGGCGGGCGGAGTTTCACGCATGCGCAGTGTCTATAAAGTGTAACACGCGTGCGAAGTACGTACGATCTGTGAGCGGAGGAAGGAGTAACGGAAGCGCCGATCGTGATAGCGAAGGTAAGATTTAACATTGGGCCTATACTGCTTCTAGATTGAGGCCTGTATTTGCACAAGTTTAGAAGACTTTAGGCTGACATTAGGGTTTGTCTTGTGTTGTGTCTTGCAGTGAAAATGGATATCTTGAATGATCAGGACTTTATGCCAATCTTCATAGATATGTTCAGGGAGCTGCCCTGTCTGTGGCAGATAAACCACCCTGAATATAAGAACCAAACAAAGAGATAAATTGCTGCAATTTGTGAAGTCGGTGATCCCCATGGCAGACATCACCTATTTGAAGATCCTAATTGGTGGCCTGAGGAGCACTTATCTAAGGGAGCACAAAAAGGTCCAGGATTCCCAGAGATCAGGAGCTGCAGATGACATTTATGTCCCCAGGCTGTGGTACTATGACAGACTGCATTTTCTGGCAGGTCAGACTGAACCCAGCCCAGCCCAGCACTCTCCACTCTTCCTTCCACGCTTCCTTCACCCCCAGCTGAGGCTTCTGACGCCCAACCTGGGCCTTCCAGGCAGCAACATGTGGAGGAGCCCAGATTGAGCCAGGTATAGCATTCTTCTAAATATTGCTATTGTTGTCTTTTCTGGTCCATGTGACTTCCAGTTTTGCTCTTCCAGTTTCAACGCCGTCTTGGTATACCCGGTCAAGATACGAGAGTACCTCACATAAGATGGTGGCACAAAACCTTTGGCAGCTCTCGCAGTGCAGGGATTCTCCCTACACTATGGCGGGGACTTAGGTGGGGAAGGGAGAGGCCTGCTGTGATGATGTGGATAATTCTCGGTCCAATTAGGACCCCATCCGTGGCATACCCAGCAGCCCTTGGTAGGTGTCCTGTTGGGTATATATACTACCTCCTTCTTTCTGGCAGTTGTTTTTTCTATTTTGAAGGAGTGAGACATACCATCTTTTAAATCGTTGGCCTATGCAAAAGGTAAAATTTTATACCCCTCTTCCTTTCTTGTGCTAACATTGTCTTAAGGATCTATGTGGCTGGGTCATTATCTTGAGCTCATGTTATCGTTGTTTCATGCTCTATATCATAGATGCCCTTTCCATGTTGAGCTAGGATGATTTTCTGACAAGCTGCTTATGCTTTCAATCCCTGGATTTCATTGTATGCTATACCTTTCTTAGACATCCATCTTTAGGGTAAGATTGATCTAGTCCCTGGATTACTACATTCAACTTTTCTCTTGTCCATATTGGGGCTTATAACAACATATCTATTTTTCTGGCTATCTTCAACTCTAGAAGATCTGGCCCCCTTCTGTTGTCCAGGCACTTTGCTTGCTTTGATACTAATCCATCTCGCCTATCAATAGTCTAAGTTGAACAGATTGATTTTAAGGTGAGTAGCACCTTGAGCCTAATGCTTTAATTGCCTATGCCCATAAATTCCAATATAGAACATTTTACTATTAATAACATTTTCTTTATTAAATGTATATGTAAATATTAATGTTTATTTTTCTCTTTCTGGAGCTCCTCTCTTGCCTTATCAAAAGTGATCATATAGCACCTTTATCCCTGTGGTGTTATCCTCTAATGGGCCGATAGGCTATTATTGGACCAACGGCTCTTCCCTTCTTATTACTCTGCATGATTGCCCCTCCTTTTGGGGTAAGTACACCCTCTTTATGCGGTGTTACCATTGACCACTGTTATATGCTATTTATGTTATCATACATGAGGCATGTTTCTAGTTTTTTAAATATGAATGTATTTTCCTTATTATGATTTATACCAATGTGTGATTAAAATGTGAGAATTCACTACGGTTACATATAAATATTATTTTTGATATATGCTCTTCCTTTATCTTGTAGACTTGCTCTTATGATTATCAAAAAATGTCTTCTATTGCACTCTTTCTAAGTGGTCCTGAAGAAGCGGGGCAGCCGCTACTGTGTACTACTGTGATCTATTTAGGCAGCTATGTTGGTGCTGCATCTCTCTGATATTTTAAAATTGTATAGAATAAAGTTGTGCTTTTTTAATATAAAAAATCTTTTCCTTGTTCCTATTTGAGTGTACAGTCAGCAATGTACATGTGCAACAGTCACTCTTTTAAAGGCCAGAGGGCGCTAGTATCTGACGTGCATTGTGTGCGCCGGCACACACACATGTTCGCCATGGCAAACATGCATTTCCAATACGTGTGCATGCATTCATGTTGAAAATTGGCCACTGTGCAAGGCCTACCTCAACTTTTCTCCAGCTAGTCTCCTGAAAGCCGCTGTCAGAATACAATGACACAGCGGGGAAGATTCCTGCATGCACATTAAATGTGTAGATGGAGAACTGGGTCAGCTTTTTCCATTTAATCCATTGGCTGAGCTAAAAAAAAGACTTGTATGTTCAGCTTTATAGACCCTTATCTGCTGAACTGGTTGTTGGTTGTTTTAGTGGTGGGGGTTGTTATATGAGATACGTCTAACAAAAAAATTTAAATCTCAACCTCTGCTGATGACTTGTGCAGTTTGGAAAAAAGAGGATATACCTTCTCTTTACTTAGTTTGGGGTTCATCAGACCTCATTATTGTCACACCCTGTATCATCTTTGAGCAAAGAAAAGGATTTCCTGCCATTAGCAGGACTAAAGCAAATGGACTACAGGTGTACAGACATTTTGCAATTATGCATTCGCTTACAATTAGCAGAAAATTAAGTATGCTTCTGTATTGTTCAGAAAGTGTAATTTCTATTTTGAAATTTAAAACCCAGACTTAGTAATATTGATGGAGAGTGGGAGGAGACTATTGCTATACTGCTTCCTTTGACATTTCTTTGTTTATCAGGGTCATTACCACCAAATTGCAGACAATTCTGCATATCAGATTTACACTAATCATCACACAGATTGCTTGTTCAGGTAGCCTTTTTTCTTCTGTAATTGACCACCAAGCTATCAGTTATAGAACGTATATTTGCATTCTGTAAAAGAAACACCTGTCACATACAATATTTTCTGTTAGGCTGCTGTACTTGACTCCAAAGCTGACAATCTGCAGGCACCAAAAAAAGATTTGTACCAATAATCTATTCTAAAATTTACACACATTCCACTCTCAAAGCATCAAGTCCATGTCAAAAAAACAAAAAAATGAATGGATTAGATACATGCATGCATATACATACATACTATATTACCAAAAGTATTGTGACGTCTGCCTTTACATGCACATGAACTTTAATGGCATCCCAGTCTTAGTTCGTAGGGTTCAATGTTTAGTTGGTCCACCCTTTGCAGTTATAACAGCTTCAACTCTTCTGGGAAGGCTGTCCACAAGGTTTAGGAGTGTGTCTATGGGAATGTTTGACCATCCTTCCAGAAGCGCAATTGTGAGGTCAGGCACTGATGTGGACGAGAAGGCCTGGTTTGCAGTCTCCACTCTAATTCATCCCAAAGGTGTTCTATTGGGCTGAGGTCAGGACTCTGTGCAGACCAGTCAACTTCCTCCACCCCAAAATCACTCATCCACGTCTTTATGGACCTTGCTTTGTGCACTGGCACAAATCATTTGGTGGAGGGGGGATTATGGTGTGGGGTTGTTTTTCAGGGGTTGGGCTTGGCTCCTTAGTTCCAGTAAAGGGAACTCTTAAGGCGTCAGCAGACCAAGACATTTTGGACTATTTCATGCTCCTAACATTGTGGGAACAGTTTGGGGATGGCCCCTTCCTGTTCAAACATGACTGTGCACCTGTGCTTTCATTAGCCTTATTGGTGTACTTGTTAAGCTGTCTATCCTATTATATACCAATGTGGGATTTATGTTTGAAAAGTCTATTGTTGTCCATAACAATCAGCTGTTAACCGTCTTTCATGCTGTTAGTTGTTTGAAAATGAAACAATTCTGACTGTCTGTTTACATTGTTTGATGATTTATTGGTTGTTTTGATATGTTTTCACTGTGTGGCTTCAAAGTTCAAAATTATTTTTGTGATTTTGTATGTGTTTGATGTTCTCCCACCCGATTACACTTTGCAGACACCTGCATTAGGCAACAAATGTAGTTAACTTACTAAATGGCATGTTGGTTATGCAGATGGTTGCACTCTCAAGTTCAACTCAAATGTTGAAATGTTGAGAAAGTTTATTTTATTGTTTGGAAACCACTGGTTCTTAATAATTGTTTCTTCTAATACAGCCGAAACATCTGGTTGGCTCTTAGAAAGTCACGCTCTGAACCGGACATCCTGGTTTTTTCTTTAAAAAGTTTTTTATGCAGTGTGGATTGATTTTTACCAAACATTTCCAGTCAGTAACAAAATTCACGATCAGAAAAGAATGTACTGTAGGACCTGATACATCTTTAGAAAGTCCATCAAATGTTCTCTAGTCACTGTAGGGTTGATTTACTAAAACAGGGAGTGCAAAATATGGTGCAACTGTGCATGGTAACCAATCAGCTTCAAACTTCAGTTTATTCAATTAAGCTTTGTCAAAAATACCTGGAAGCAGATTGGTTTCTATGCAGAGCTGCACCAGGTTTGCACCCTCCAGTTTTAGTAAATCAAAGCCTGTATATGGTTTCTGAAGTATCATCTAGTTTGCTATATTCTGTACCAGAGGCATACCTAGAACCTTCAGGACCCTGGTGCAATAAACCATGAAGTGCCAGCCTGGGGAACTATGGGAATTGCATTGAGTGTATGGATGTGTTCTATATACAGTATGTGTGTGTTTTGTATTTGTTTTTGTTTTGTTTTTTCACCAGAGTGACTATGTTATAGGAATGCCACTTAACTTTGCCACCACTTAACTTTGTTATAGGTGTCTATATCACACAGAGATAATTGTCCACAGGAACCAAATCATCTTTTAACTGAACTTTATTTAAATTAACAGAAGAATATACTTAGTTTGACACATATTAAGTCATTTTAAATAGGCTGTCAATGCACCGTCAAAACCACGCAAGACCCTTTTTTTGGCATGGCATCACATTCATAAATAAATAGCATTGCAACACACTAATGCATGCATAGCACGGTTCTGAAATGCAGTAGTATGATCCTGGCCCGTGTTGACTTACAGCCGACTGAAACTTGCTGAAAAATAACAGCTAAAAACCTAATGTTTGAATAGTTCAAAATTATCAGTACTTTGGATCCAACTTTGGATAACACCAGAAACTGTGCATTTGCAGTGTAGTTTTCCTAGGCTTGCATTTCCTTTGAGGTCACATCTTCTTTCTTCTGTAGGCTTTTATGTGCACTGCACTGCATTGCAGTGCATTTTTGTGCATTTAGAGGCATTCAAATGCATTTCTGTGAATTTGCAATGCAGTGTGAACTATACCCATAGAATAGTCTGGATTTTGGACTGACTATGTATTTGCAGTGCAGTCACAAATTTAGCTAGCTAAAGGAGTGTGCATCAGAAACAATTATGCCCCATACACATGGTCGGATTTTCAGACGGAAAATGTTCGATGGGAGCTTTTTGTCAAAAATTCCGACCGTGTATAGGCTCCATTGGACATTTTCCATCGGAATTTCTGACACACAAAATTTGAGATATGGATCTCAAATTTTCCGACAACAAAATCCATTCTCGTAGATTCCAATCGTGTGTACAGAATTCCGACGCACAAAGTTCCATGCATGTTCACAATCAAGTACGAGACAGAAGCACTAGGTCTGGTAAAACTACAGTTCATAAGGGAGATAGCACATTAGTAACGCTGCAATTTTTTACATCTTTTAATGCAGCGCATTCTCTTCTTCTTTAGAATTTTAGAATAATGAAGTTGTTTTGCTGCTCATATTCACACAGAGTTCTGACAAAGTGATTTCTTTATTATTTCTTGAGATCTCCTGAATATTTTATCTTTTGGTTTTTGTCAGATCTCCATAATAATGTATTTAAATTTGGTTTATAGTGTTTTTTATTTTATTTTTTTTAGTGCTCTCCATAATATTGTTTTTATTTTTGTTTGTCAAGTTTCCACAACACCATTATTATCTTGTATTTTTTAACCTCAAGGGGGTTGTTGTTGGTGTCCCTTGTTAATTTAACCTTGTCTTTTTGAAATGTACCTGCCTACTCACAAACAAACTGTCCTTTTTGAAGTAAAACACATAGGCAAGTATTTGTGAAAAACGAATATCCATTTATTATGGGTCATAATAAAATAAAGAGGAAGGCAACGCTGGAAAAACTGGTGAAATTGGCGAAGCCTTTGTACCCCAGGGCACACATCAACTATTTTACACACAAAATTGGTAGCCTGAGGAGTCCATATAATAGTGAGTAGGGATGAGCTTCGTGTTCGAGTCGAACCCATGTTCGACTCGAACATCGGCTGTTCGGTCGTTCGCCGAATTGCGAACGATATGGGCCGTTCGCGCCAAATTCGTGTGGCGCGTCACGGCCCATAATTCACTGCGGCATCGCAGTGCATTGCTTGCTGATGATTGGCCAAGCATGCACTATGACCCGCATGCTTGGCCAATCACAGCGCCGCCTGAACAGAGAGCTGTAATTGGCCAAAGCCAAGGAGGCTTTGGCCAATTATGGCTCAGGGGATTTAGTACACGCCCCACACTATATAAGGCCGCCTGCACGGCCCTGTGTAGTGTGTGTTCCGGCGTTGAAAGAGATAGACAGAGAGAGAGACAGTGTCATTTGATTTGAGTTAGATAGATTAGGCAGAACAGTCAGTCAGTTAGCTGCACTTACAGTGTATTGTGTATATATATGCATCCCAGGTGTTGCATATATATATATACACTGTATTCAGTTTAGCTAGATCCGTTCCTGTTATCTTCTAGACTATTTACATTTAGTGCAGTGCGTCCTGCTCACAGTGTTCAGCTAGATCCGTTCCTGTTATCTTCCTACTGACAGGCAGGCTTGTCTTGTTACAGTATTAACAGCTACCTAAAGAAAATTACTGGTGTTCTTTTGATCCTATTAGTACCACGGTCAGGCAGCTAGACTATTTACATTTAGTACAGTGCGTCCTGCTCACAGTGTTCAGCTAGATCCGTTCCTGTTATCTTCCTACTGACAGGCAGGCTTGTCTTGTTACAGTATTAACAGCTACCTAAAGAAAATTACTGGTGTTCTTTTGATCCTATTAGTACCACGGTCAGGCAGCTAGACTATTTACATTTAGTACAGTGCGTCCTGCTCACAGTGTTCAGCTAGATCCGTTCCTGTTATCTTCCTACTGACAGGCAGGCTTGCCTTGTTACAGTATTAACAGCTACCTAAAGAAAATCACTGGTGTTCTTTTGATCCTATTAGTACCACGGTCAGGCAGCTAGACTATTTACATTTAGTACAGTGCGTCCTGCTCACAGTGTTCAGCTAGATCCGTTCCTGTTATCTTCCTACTGACAGGCAGGCTTGTCTTGTTACAGTATATAAAGCTACCTGAAGAAAATTACTGGTGTTCTTTTGATCCTATTAGTACCACGGTCAGGCAGCTAGACTATTTACAGTTAGTGCAGTGCGTCATGCTCACAGTGTTGAGCTAAACCTACAAGTTAGTGGGGTGCGTCCACCTCACAGTGTTCAGCTAAAGCTACCTGTAGAAGGTTGGTGGTGTTCTCATACTACAGGCAAGCAGTTGATTTTGCTAGCTGCAGTATCAGTACATATATATATATATATATATATATATATATATATATCCCAGCTTAGTGCAGCTACAGGCCATTAGTATGTCTGGAAGGCCAAGAAGGAGAGGCAGACAGTCACAAGCCAATAAGAGAGGGCAAGCAGGCTCTGTGTCTAGTGCTGGTCGTGGAGACGGTGCATCCTCATCAGCACGTGGCCATGGGACACGCTTGGCCTTTTTGTCGGCAGCTGGCCGTGTTGAGCCGCAACTTGCTGAAGACTTGGTCGAGTGGATGACCAAGCCGTCCTCATCCTCCTCATCCTCTCTCACCCATGCCCAGGGTGCTTTGTCTGGCAAAGCAGCAGCCTCTTCCCTCGGCTCAATGTCATCAGTGACTCCTTCCCTAGCTCCACCATGTCCTCCTGTGGAGTCCCTCGAACTGTTTGACCACAGTGTTGGGTACATGCTCCAGGAGGATGCCCAGCGTTTGGAAGGCTCTGATGATGATAGTGAGCTCGATTAAGGCAGTAACATGAGCACGGTCAGAGGGGGTGCCCAAGAAGGACAGCAATCTGGCAGTCATGCTCCCCCTGCTGCAGCATACTGCCAGGTTTGCTCCAGTGATGAGGAGGGAGGGGATGATGAGGTCACTGACTCAACATGGGTGCCTGATAGGAGAGAGGAGGAGGAGGAGGAGGAGGAGGAGGCGGCACATCACCGAGGCAGGATGCCCTCCAGGGGCCAGCCTAAGGGCAGCACATTGACTGCATCACACCCCAAAGCTCCACATGTGCAGGGCGCTGCAGTCTCTGCACGTTATTCAAAAAGTTCTTTGGTGTGGGCCTTTTTTGAGACGAGTGCATCAGATCGCACCGCTGCTATTTGCAACATATGTCTCAAGCGTATCTCACGTGGCCAAAACATCTCCCACTTGGGTACCACATGCTTGACCAGACATATGTTGACCTGCCATGCAGTTCGTTGGCAAGCGTATCTAAAAGACCCACACCAAAGAACAAAGAGGATCTCTCCTTGCTCCTCATCAGCTGAGATTTCCAACCCCACTAGACCTCCAGTCCTCTCTGAGACCTGCAGTGAGAGGAATGAAGGTGTAGAATTAGGTGTGTCACAGCCAAGTACTTGTGGGCAATCTGCTTTTGGTACACCGACGTCAGATTGTACCAGGCAAATTTCCCTGCCCCAGCTGCTGCACCGCCGAAAGAAGTTTGCTCCCAGCCATCCACATGCTCAGCGGTTGAATGCTAGCTTGGCAAAATTGCTAGCACTTCAACTGCTGCCTTTTCAGTTGGTAGACTCTGCCCCCTTCCGTGAGTTTGTGGAATGTGCGGTTCCTCAGTGGCAGGTACCCAAACGCCAATTTTTCTCACGGAAGGCGATTCCGGCTCTCTACCGGCATGTGGAAGGCAATGTCCATGCCTCGCTGGACAGGGCGGTCAGTGGTAAGGTGCATATTACCGCTGACTCATGGTCCAGCAGGCATGGACAGGGACGTTACCTAAGTTTCACGGTGCATTGGGTGACTCTGCTGGCAGCTGGGAAGGATGCAGGACAAGGTGCAGTAGTGTTGGAGGTTGTTCCACCACCACGCCTCCAAAATGCTAATGATTGTGACACACCTCTCTCCTCCACCCCCTCCTCTTCTTCTTCCTCCATGGCCTCTTCCTCGGAACCAGCGGTGCTCCGTAGTCGTTCAAGGGCTACGCAAGTACGCAGGCCAAAAGATGCCATGCGGTGCTTGAGCTGGTGTGCTTGGGGGACAGGAGCCACACTGGGGCAGAGGTTCTGTCAGCTCTGCAGGGGCAGGTTCAGAGGTGGTTGATGCCACGCCAACTTAAGGCAGGAATGGTGGTTTGCGACAATGGCACCAACCTCCTCTCTGCCCTCCGACAGGGACAAATGACCCATGTGCCCTGTTTGGCTCACGTCCTTAACTTGGTGGTGCAGCGGTTCTTGGGCAGGTACCCGGGCTTACAGGATGTCCTGAGGCAGGCCAGGAAAGTCTGTGTGCATTTCCGCCGGTCATATAATGCCAGTGCTCGGCTGACGGACCTCCAAAAGGAGTTTAACCTGCCCAAGAACCGCCTAATCTGTGACATGCCCACCAGGTGGAACTCAACGTTGGCTATGCTGCAGCGGCTGCACATGCAGCAGAGGGCCATCAATGAGTACCTGTGCGACTATGGCACCAGGACAGGGTCAGGGGAGCTTGTTTTTTTTTCCCCACGCCAGTGGGCCATGATCAGGGATGCATGCACTGTCCTGTCACCATTCGAGGAGGCCACGAGGATGGTGAGCAGTGACAGTGCATGCATCAGTGACACTGTCCCCCTTGTCCACCTGTTGGAGCACACGCTGCGTGGAATAATGGACAGGGCACTTGAGGCAGAACAGAGGCAGGAAGAGGAGGACTTCCTTAGCTCTCAAGGCCCCCTTTATCCAGACAGTGTTCCTGCGTGCCCGCCGATCACACAGGAAGAGGACGAGGAGGAGGAGGAGGAAGATTGTGTCAGTATGGAGGTGGAGCCTGGCACTCAGCATCAGCAGCAGTCTTTAAGGGATCAGTCCCAAGAAACACGTGGACTTGTACGTGGCTGGGAGGAGGTGGCTGCGGACGTTGTCGTCCTTAGTGACCCAGAGGACTCCGGACAGAATGCCTCAGCAAACCTACGCTGCATGGCCTCCCTGATCCTGCAAAGCCTGCGTAAGGATCCTCGTATTCGTGGTATCAAGGAGAAGGACCAATACTGGCTGGCAACCCTCCTTGATCCACGTTACAAGGGTAAGGTTGCGGACCTTATCTTGCCATCGCAGAGGGAGCAGAGGATGAAACATCTTCGGGAGGCCTTGCAGAAAGGTCTGTGCAACGCGTTCCCAGAGACTGGGAGGTTACAAACTCCTGTTTCTGGACAACGTGTTGCTGAGGCTTCGGTCAGTCAAAGAAGGAGCGGTGGAGAAGGTGGCCGTCTGACCGATGCGTTCAGACAATTTTTTGGTCTGCAGCCCCAAGGTATGATCGGTTCCAGCAACCATCGCCAGCGTCTGTTTTACATGGTGCAGGAATACCTAGGGGCAAGATCAGACTTGGACACCTTTCCCACTGAAAATCCTCTGGGTTACTGGGTCTTGAAGATGGATCACTGGCCAGAGCTTGCACAGTATGCAATTGAGCTACTGGCCTGTCCTGCATCCAGCGTTCTTTCGGAACGCACATTCAGTGCTGCTGGAGGCATGGTAACCGATCACAGGGTGCGTCTGTCCACCGACTCGGTCGATCGACTGACCTTCATAAAAATGAATCAGTCTTGGATCACCACCAGCTACCAAGCACCTGATGCTGATGTAACCGAATAATTTTTTTTGAAATCTCAGATCCCTTCAAAGACTGCCTATGCTGATGCTGAGTGACTATCCCTGAGTAATTATCCTCTTCCTCCTCAATCATCACGCTGATAGCTTGTAAGAACATTTTTGGTTCTGGGCGCCACCACCAGTGCCTAAGGCACAATTTTTCAGCCCCTGTTTAACAGGGGCGTGTAATTACAATTTTTGATGTAATACTTTGCAGCAGGGCTCGTTCCTGCATTCCAACTAGAGTGTCTGTGAGGGGTTGCAGTGTTGTGGCACCAGCACCAGTGCCTAAGGCCCAATTTTTCTGCCCCTGTCTAACAGGGGCGTGTAATTACAATTTTTGATGCAATACTTTGCAGCAGGGCTCGTTCCTGCGTTCCAACTAGAGTGTCTGTGAGGGGTAGCAGTGTTGTGGCACCAGCACCAGTGCCTAAGGCCCAATTTTTCTGCCCCTGTCTAACAGGGGCGTGTAATTACAATTTTTGATGCAATACTTTGCAGCAGGGCTCGTTCCTGCGTTCAAACTAGAGTGTCTGTGAGGGGTTGCAGTGTTGTGGCACCAGCACCAGTGCCTAAGGCCTAATTTTTCAGCTCCTGTTCAACAGGGGCATGTAATTACAATTCTTGATCTAATATTTCACAGCAGGGCCCTGTGAGGGCTTACAGTGTTGTGGCCACAGCAACACCTAAGGCCCAAATTTCTGCTGAGTATATAGGGCAGGACCCTACTTTCAAACATCTAACTTAAAAACGACTCCTACTTGCAAACGGAAGGAGACAACAGGAAGTGAGATGAAATCTACCCCTAGGAAGGGAAATTCTCTCCTGTAAGAGTTAATATGGGAAAAAAAATTCTCCTTTCCACTGATGCTTTCCAATCCTTGTTCCACAAAAAAACCCAAATTTTCAAAAAACATTTTTCATTGGGACAAAAAGTGAGGTGAAATCTTCTGAAGAGGAGGAAAGACAGCAAAACAAATGTCACAGGGGTGATAACCCATCCCTATGTTTTCCAAAAAGCTTAAAAAAGATTTTTTGGCTGGAGCTAAACACATTAAAAATGCACCCGTTCAAAATTACAAACAGATTCTACTTAACAACAAACCTACAGTCCCTGTCTTGTTTGCACCGCCTGTATACTGCTGTTCAGAGTATATAGGGCCTGGTGGCCCCACACCTTTCCTTATTTTAATTTGGGTGCGGGGTTCCCCTTAATATCCATACAAGACCCAAAGGGCCTGGTAATGGACTGGGGGGTACCCATGCCGTTTGTCTCACCGATTTTCATCCATATTGCCATGACCCGACATTACATTAAACCCGCAAGCAGTTTTAAATGAGATTTTTTCCTTTAAAAATGACATTTGGTGCAGGGACTGTTCTAAACACGGGAAACATGTGTCACTTTACAGGCATACTATAGACACCCCCCAGGTATGATATTTAAAGGAATATTTCACTTTTTTTTTTTTACTTTAAGCATCATTAAAATCACTGCTCCCGAAAAAAACGGCCATTTTTAAAAGTTTTTTTTGCATTGATACATGTCCCCTGGGGTAGGACCCGGGTCCCCAAACCCTTTTTAGGACAATACCATGCAAATTAGCCTTTAAAATGAGAACTTTTGATTTCAAACGTTCGAGTCCCATAGACGTCAATGGGGTTCTAACGTTCGTGCGAACTTTCGGTCCGTTCGCAGGTTCTGGTGCGAACCGAACCGGGAGGTGTTCGGCTCATCCCTAATAGTGAGCACAATCCAGTCCAGGACTCCAAGAGATCAGGAACAGCAGCAGATGACATATATGTCCCCAGGCTGTGGTCATACAACAGCCTGTGTCTTTTGTCAGATCAGACTGAACCCAGGCCATCACTTTATTGCCTTACTTCCACAATTCCTTACACGCTTGATTCCAGGCTGTGGCTGTGGTGTTGGAGGTGTGGCAGGAGGTGGAGGAGGAGGTGGATGGTCCAACTCACACAGGTGTGTTTTGGTTGTGAGTTGGCCCCTCAACCCCTTATTTAGTGTCGTACACATTATTTCCAAGAGGCATTGGCCCTCCTCCATTTCCTGCATTTTGGTGGTAGTCATGCAGCCAAAGGCCTCTTGAGGAGTGGGGGTGGCTCTGAGGGCCGCCTTAGCATCCCGAATCAGCCCAAGCGCTGCCTCCTGCACATTGCTCCCCTTCCTGGACCTTTTGGTTGGAAGGCGGAGGGGAGGGACCTGGGATTCTGTCAGGCTACTGGGCACGGCCACCTCCTGGCTGCCACTTACCCCCGCCACCTCCTGGCTGCCACTTACCCCCACAACCTTCTGGCTGCCACTTACCCCGCCACCTCCTGGCTGCCACTTACCCCCCCACCTCCTGGCTGCCACATTCCACAGCCTCCTCCTGGCTGCCACGTTCCCCGCCCTCCTCCTGGCTGAAACTTTCTTGTGTATGAAAAAGGGACACCGTTTTAGTATTTTGTTCATCAATCAAACACAATTTTCAGCTCATGACTGTTGCAAATTGAATGTTAACAAATAGAAAAGACTATCATTCTGACCCCAGCATTTTTCATTCTTTTCCCAAACATTTTTGGCCACTACTGTCTATTGATATGTAAAGCACTTTATTAAATCAGCAATTAGTGATCAATAATAACATCTAGTTAACATCATTAATTTTATGAACAGAAATATGTAGAACAATGCTATACCTGACTCCAGCTGGGCTCCTCCACTTCTTCCTGGCTGGAAGACCCAGGTTGGACGTCGGAAGCCTCAGCTGGGGTGGAAGGAAGCGGGAAAGGAAGAGTAGAAGGAAGGGTTGAGAGTGATTGCCTGACTTCAGTCTGGTGACAGAAAACGCAGTCTGTCATAGTACCACAGCCTGGGTACATAAATGTCATCTGCTGCAGCTCCTGATCTCTGGGAATCCTGGACCTTATTGTGATCCCTATTATAAGTGCTCCTCAGGCCACCAATTTTTGCCTTCAAATAGGGGATGGTTGCCGTGATGATTTGCGGCTTTTACCAACTCCAGCAGTTTCTCCAGAGCTGCCTGCCTCTTTTGTTTATGATTAAAATGCAGATGTTTCACCTGCCACAGACACGGCAGCTCCCTGTACTTGTCTATGAATAGGGGGAGGAAATTATGATCATTGAATCCATCTATTTTCTCTGCAAAACACAACACAAGACAAACCCTAATGTCAGGCTAAACTCGCATAATCTTGTACCAACATAGGCCTCAATCTAGAAGCAGTATAGCCCACTGATGCACCAAGTTAAAATTGTACCTTTGTTCTAACGATCGGCGCTTCCGATACTCCTTCCTCCGCTTACAGATCGTACATACGACGCACGCGTGTTACACTTTATATACACTGCGCATGCATGAAACTCCGCCCGCCCCTGACGGTCTTTCCCCACCCCTTGTCTTTCGGCGCAGTGGGAGAGCACATGGCGGAGACAGAGAAAGTGCATGCAGGGGAGAGCATCAACGAGGAGGACGACGAAAGCCCGGAGCCACAAACATCCCGATCCAGGAGATTTAGGGCCTCTAATATATCCTTTGGTGAGATGGCTAAAGTTGTGAAGAGTCTGTGCCAGAATTTTGGGGTACGGCGATCCAAGGATCAACTGAGGAAACGATGGTCAGACCTCAAATTGAGGGAGCACAATCAGTACAGTAGAATCAAGAGAGTGCTTCAAAAAAGTAAGTAGTTGTCATGTGTTCCTATTCTACTTATTACGTTCGTGCTGCTCCATGTGCTCTTCTTTATACTGTTGTACAGTTTAAAATGGCAACTTTCAGGTTTGTGGGCTCAGTAATCGTTCATAGTAAACATCGTTCGTTCGCCCACTAATACAGTGGTTTTGGCAGATGCAGGTTGACTACATTTGTTCAGCCCTATTTGTATTCAAAGAAGTTTATTACATTGTTGTCTAGATGGGTTTGTAACTAGAATGAAATGCAAACTTGATTCAGTGTAAGGAGAGGACACTCAGCAGCTGTTTACACATCTGGACACTGGAGCACTAGTGTGGGACACCAGGACAAACTTTTTAGGGTGTCCCACACAGGTGCTCCAGTGGATACTAGGGGTGTCTCCATGTGTGGACCAAAAGTATTCCAGCTTTAAAAATGGAAAAAATAATGTCTTCAGCTTGCTACTCCGCCAAAACAGACAATTGTACGACACTTCCAAGCAAAGTTTCAGATTACTATTTCTGCCCTCCAATATCTGTGTGCTAAGTATACCTGTTTTTATTCACATAGGGGAGAAAAGAATCGGGATGTCAGAGGACACCAGGGACCCCCAACCTCCTAAAGAAGGGGAAGTCACCACACCACAACCTCAGGATGTGGAGGAAGGAGAGGTTTATGAAGTGGGCGAAATAGTGACCACAACAGGTGAGTGTCTGAGACCACAGCTTCAGGTAATAGATGGATGCCTGCATATTTATAATACATGGTGTGTTTTTTTTAATTTTAGGTGATGTTGATGTTGCGGAAGAAGAAACACATTTCACTAGTGCAAGTGCACATGTCCTCATCGGGGAGATCATGGTGTGCAATCATGATTTACAGAAGATCAAGGAAGACATCAATGATGTGGAAAAAAAAGACTCAAAAACATCATTGATGTTTTAGGCAGAATCTAAAACACAACAAAATGTTTACATTTGTTGATATTTTAAATCTTTTGTTAACTTTTTTGAAGTCTATTGAAAGCCAAATTTTGAAGATGCACACAGAGTGTCAACATGTGCTATGTGCCATCACGGGATATCAATGTACGCGTGTGGGGGGTGCAACCCCTTCCTCGCTACTAAAGTAGTTTACAGGAAGGGGTTGCGACCCTGAAACACGTCCATTGATCCCCCATGATGAGAGCTAGCACATGTTGACCTTAGGCATGGGATCAGGAGGGAAATTCCCATTTTGACTGTCATTTTGTGTGCATCTTCAAAATTTGGCTTTCACAGGGGTGACATCACCCCATCTGATGAAGACAATATCAACACCGTTTGGACATACTAATGTCTGACATTGCCTTCAATTTATCAAAGTTGAACTTTGTAAGTTTCGGAGTTGTGTATTGTTTTATGCTTTTAAACATGCCTGTTTACCACAAAAAAGGCTATTTTGTACTGTCAAACGCAAACATGTTATTCCAAAAATAAGTTGGTTTGTTCAAAAACCCCTTTCTAACGCACATGTGAATGTGCACAGAGTAAAAATTCTGAAAAACAACAATGTGTGGCTTCTTCTTTCAATGCTCAATAGCAGTTTTGGTAGTAAGTTCGTGTTTACAGCGACAATGGGGGTTATTTACTAAAGGCAAATCCACTTTGCACTACAAGTGCACTTTCAGTGCAGTTTCAAGTGCACTTTTGCAGTGCACTTGGAGTGCAAAGTGGATTTTCCTTTAGTAAATAACTCTCACAGTGCTTTTTAACCACTTCAGCACCGGGCCATAGACATATGAAGTCCACAGATGGGATCTCCCATCCTGGGTGGACGTCATATGACGGCCTGGGATTCCAGGCCGTCTAGGGGGTGTGCGCGCGCCACCGGGGATGCGCGCGTGCCCGCCGCGTTGCTCGGGACCCGGTGCGTGTGGCCGGCGGCCTCGATGTCCGCCGGGCACCCGCGATTGCCCGTTAACCGGGCCGAACCATGGATCTGTGTATGTAAACACACAGATCCACGTCCTGTCAGTTGTGAGGAGAGCGATCTGTGTTCCCAGTACAGCGGAACGCTGATCGGTCTCCTACCCTTGTATGTCCCCGCCCCCTACAGTTAGAATCATTCCCTAGGAAACATACTTAACTCCTTGTGTCCCCCTAGTGGTTAACCCCTTCACTGCCTGTCACATTTACACAGTAATCAATGCAATTTTATAGCATTGATCGCTGTATAAAAGTGAATGGTCCCAAAAATGTGTCAAAAGTGTCTGATGTGTTCGCCATAATGTCGCAGTCACGAAAAAAAATCGCGATCCCCGCTATTACTAGTAAAAAAAATAAATAAATATTTTTTTTTTAAAAATGCCATAAATCTATCCAGTATCTTGTAGATGCTATAACTTTTGCGCAAACCAATCAATATACGCTTATTGCGATTTTTTTTACCAAAAATATGTAGAAGAATACGTATCGGCCAAAACTGAGGAAAACATTTTTTTTTTTTTTTTTTTTTAAATTGGGATATTTATTATAGCAAAAAATAAAAAATATTGTGTTTTTTTCAAAATTGTCGCTTTTCTTTTGTTTATAGCGCAAAAAATAAAAAATGCAGAGGTGATCAAATACCACCAAAAGAAAGCTCTATTTGTGGGGAAAAAAGGACATCAATTTTTTTTGGGTACAACGTCGCACGACCGCGCAATTGTCGTTTAAAGTGCGACAGCGCTGAAAACTAAAAATTGGCCTGGGAAGGAAGGGGGTGAAAATGCCCTGTATTGAACCGGTTAATTTAACACAATCACGCCATTTTCGTGACTCACAAAAAATCACAAAAGAAAGAAACACAAGCAGTAAATTGAAGGAAATCTTATTTCAGTTTATCCAAAAAATATATATTTTTAAAATGTTTAGAGATTCTGTAGCATATCAATGCCCCCCCTACCCACAAAGTACTCCAGATATTTTTGTCTCACTTCACGGGCGCTTTGGGGGGGCAAGCCAGGACGGCCAGCTTCAAGTGCCATCAGGGTTGAAGGATCAGGAAAGCTGGCTTCAGTCCCAACTGAGGCCACATAGTTTGTTGCATTTTTTCCTAGAAAATTGTGCAAAAGGCAGCAGGCAAGCACAATATGGTTGAGTTTATATTCCGCCACGTGGATTGTGTCAGAAATAGGCGGAACCGGCTGGCCATTATCCCGAAAGCGTTCTCCACCACTCTTCTGTAGGGATGAGCCGAACACCCCCCTGTTCGGTTCGCACCAGAACATGCGAACAGGAAAAAAGTTTGTTCAAACATGCGAACACCGTTAAAGTCTATGGGACACGAACATGAATAATCAAAAGTGCTAATTTTAAAGGCTAATATGCAAGTTATTGTCATAAAAAGTGTTTGGGGACCTGGGTCCTGCCCCAGGGGACATGGATCAATGCAAAAAAAAGTTTTAAAAACGGCTGTTTTTTCAGGAGCAGTGATTTTAATAATGCTTAAAGTCAAACAATAAAAGTGTAATATCCCTTTAAATTTCATACCTGGGGGTGTCTATAGTATGCCTGTAAAGGGGCGCATGTTTCCTGTGTTTAGAACAGTCTGACAGCAAAATGACATTTTGAAGGAAAAAACCCATTTAAAACTACCCGCGGCTATTGCATTGCCGACAATACACATAGAAGTTCATTGATAAAAACAGCATGGGAATTCCCCAAAGGGGAACCCCGAACCAAAATTTAAAAAAAAAATGACGTGGGAGTCCCCCCCTTCAGGTCTGGTATGGATATTAAGGGGAACCCCAGCCAAAATTTAAAAAAAAAATGACGTGGGGTTCCCCCTAAATTCCATACCAGACCCTTATCCGAGCACGCAACCTGGCAGGCCACAGGAAAAGAGGGGGGGGGGCGAGAGTGCGCCCCCCCCTCCTGAACCGTACCAGGCCACATGCCCTCAACATTGGGAGGGTGCTTTGGGGTAGCCCCCCAAAACACCTTGTCCCCATGTTGATGAGGACAAGGGCCTCATCCCCACAACCCTGGCCGGTGGTTGTGGGGGTCTGCGGGCGGGGGGCTTATCGGAATCTGGAAGCTTCCTTTAACAAGGGGACCCCCAGATCCTGCCCCCCCCCCCTGTGTGAAATGGTAAGGGGGTACTTACCCCTACCATTTCACAAAAAAACTGTCAAAAATGTTAAAAATGACAAGAGACAGTTTTTGACAATTCCTTTATTTAAATGCTTCTTCTTTCTTCTATCTTCCTTCATCTTCTGGTTCTTCTGGCTCTTCTGGTTCTTCCTCCGGTGTTCTCATCCAGCATCTCCTCCGCGGCGTCTTCTATCTTCTTCTCCTCGGGCCGCTCCGCACCCATGGCATGGGGGGAGGCTCTCGCTCATCTCTTCTTCTTTTCTTCTCTTCTTCTCTTCTTCATTTTCTTCTCCGGGCCGCTCCGCACCCATGCTGGCATGGAGGGAGGCTCCCGCTGTGTGACAGCGCTCCTCGTCTGACAGTTCTTAAATAACGGGGGGCGGGGCCACCCGGTGACCCCGCCCCCCTCTGACGCACAGTGACTTGACAGGACTTCCCTGTGACGTCACGGGAAATGCCACAGGGAAGTCCCGTGCGTCAGAGGGGGGCGGGGTCACCGGGTGGCCCCATCCCCCGTTATTTAAGGACTGTCAGATGAGGAGCGCCGTCACACAGCGGGAGCCTCCCTCCATGCCAGCATGGGTGCGGAGCGGCCCGGAGAAGAAAATGAAGAAGAGAAGAAGAGAAGAAAAGAAGAAGAGAAGAGCGGGAGCCTCCCCCCATGCCATGGGTGCGGAGCGGCCCAAGGAGAAGAAGATAGAAGACGCTGCGGAGGAGATGCTGGACGAGAACCAGAAGAACCAGAAGAACCAGAAGATGAAGGAAGATAGAAGAAAGAAGAAGCATTTAAATAAAGGAATTGTCAAAAACTGTCTCTTGTCATTTTTAACATTTTTGACAGTTTTTTAGTGAAATGGTAGGGGTAAGTACCCCCTTACCATTTCACACAGGGGGGGCCGGGATCTGGGGGTCCCCTTGTTAAAGGGGGCTTCCAGATTCCGATAAGCCCCCTGCCCGCAGACCCCCACAACCGCCAGTGTTGTAGGGATGAGGCCCTTGTCCTCATCAACATGGGGACAAGGTGTTTTGGGGGGCTACCCCAAAGCACCCTCCCAATGTTGAGGGCATGGGCCTGGTACGGTTCAGGAGGGGGGGGCGCACTCTCGTCCCCCCCTCTTTTCCTGTGGCCTGCCAGGTTGCGTGCTCGGATAAGGGTCTGGTATGGATTTTTGGGGAGACCCCACGCCATTTTTTTTTTTTGGCGCGGGGTTCCCCTTAAAATCCATACCAGACCTGAAGGGCCTGGTATGGAATTTAGGGGGACTCCCATGTCATTTTTTTATTAAATTTTGGTTCGGGGTTCCCCTTTGGGGAATTCCCATGCCGTTTTTATCAATGAACTTCTATGTGTATTGTCGGCAATGCAATAGCCGTGGGTAGTTTTAAATGAGTTTTTTCCTTCAAAATGTCATTTTGCTGTCAGACTGTTCTAAACACAGGAAACATGCGCCCCTTTACAGGCATACTATAGACACCCCCCAGGTACGAAATTTAAAGAGATATTACACTTTTATTGTTTGACTTTAAGCATTATTAAAATCACTGCTCCTGAAAAAACGGCCGTTTTTAAAACTTTTTTTTGCATTGATCCATGTCCCCTGGGGCAGGACCCAGGTCCCCAAACACTTTTTTATGACAATAACTTGCATATTAGCATTTAAAATTAGCACTTTTGATTTCTCCCATAGACTTTTAAAGGGTGTTCCGCGGCATTCGAATTTGCCGCGAACACCCCAAATTGTTCGCTGTTCGGCGAACTTGCGAACAGCCAATGTTTGAGTCGAACATGAGTTCGACTCGAACTCAAAGCTCATCCCTACTCTTCTGGCTCTGGCCAGCTGGTAATTAAAAACCCTCTTGGGGGGTGGGAGGGTTCCAAATGGCACTCTGCATGGATTTAAGCACACAAATAACATTTAAATACATTTTAGGGGGTGTTTAGGGTAAAGCACTACTATGGAGCTGACAAAATACATTGTTACATGACTAGGCTAGGTGGGTATGGATCCAGGATAGCATGCTGGGAAGGTTAATGAAGGCAAATATACATGAAGGACAAAAAAAGAAGTTTAAAAAATTCCAGCATGCATGAGGATAAAGAGGACATTCACAGCATATTACAATCATGGTAATTAGGGATACACTACATTTGCAAACATTAAATACATAGAATGTGATGTTAAAGGATAAATCTTACCCTAATATAGTCCTTCTGCAGGACCTGAATGATAGCAGAACAGGTCTCTGGAATAATGATCCCCAGAGTCTGGGGGGAGATGCCTGTCGAGAACTTGATGTCCTGCAGGCTTCTCCCCGTCACCAAGTACCGCAACGTGGCGACTAGCCTCTGTTCAGGAGTGATGGCTTGCTGCATGCAGATGTCCTGCCTGCTAATATAAGGGGACAGCACAGCCAACAGACGGTGAAAAACGGGATCCGTCATCCGGAGATAATTCCTGAAATCATCAGGATTATTCTCCTGGATCTCCCGCAACAAAGGCATGTGCGCGAATTGGTCACGCTGGAGCAACCAATTCTTCGTCCATGAACTCCTCCCTGCCCTGTTCATGGACTGGGCTTGGGTCAAAGTAAGAACCCCAACACCAAGCCCCCGCACAGCATGAACTCCACGACGATTACGTAACCTCAACATGGCTGTAAAACGGTTGGCTGGTCAGAACGAACTAACAGAACGCACTGAAAATCAGAAAGGCCTGAGAAGAGCGAGCTGAAAATCAGAAACGACCGGAAAAGAACGGACTGCAAATTCAAATATGTACTATAACATACGCACTGAAAAACAAATGCGAAATGACTACACGCACTGAAAACCAGATACAAACCCACAAGCACAAATAAAGAGCAGTAACGATAGGAAATCACGAGTCTGAAAAGCGCGAATCATCTATCACCAAACTTCTACTAACACGAAATTAGCAGAAGGAGCCCAAAGGGTGGCGCACTTGGTATTGAACTCCCCTCTTCTAATGCCGTCGTACGTGTTGTACGTCACCGCGTTCTTGACGTTCGGAATTTCCAACAACATTGTGTGACCGTGTGTATGCAAGACAAGTTTGACCCAACATCCATCGGATAAAATCCCACGGATTTTGTTGTCGGAATGTGCAATCGTGTGTACGCGGCATTACTGTTTTTTTCATCCATTCTTACGTCTCAATGGTGCTGGTCTTTTCCAGCCTCTTTCAGTCACTTTTTGCCTACATGCATTCCCTCCAGGGTCCACTGCACATCATTGCATTGGACTGGCTTTCCGATAGTGATAAAGATGATCCATGGCTAAGCAATATGGAGTTGATTTAGTAAAGGCAAATAGTTCACTTTGCAAGGGAATTTTCACCATGCCAGAGAATTTTCCTTTTACCTAGTAAATAGCTCTCCTAACTTCCATCATCCAATCACGTGCAAGAAAAAAATGCTACTTTTTTAAAATGTTCCTTGCATGCAATAGAGAATTTTTTGCAAAGTATATTTGCAAACTACATTCACTAAGCTCAGGGGAAAATCCCCCTGCCAAATAAAAACAGCCTGTTTTTCTTAAATGAATCAATACCATAGTTTTGATAAAAGTTATCTCATAGTAAATATTCCATGTAATGATGGTCTGTTGTAGTCTCTTAAACAGGTACTTAATAAAAGGTTTTAGTTTAACCCATGTAGTCTCCATGTGTGGCACTTATGATGGGGTGACAATCTAAAAGCAAAGTTGGGAGACAGTTGTCCCCCAATAAGAAGAAGGATCTGAACAAACAGGTATTATTTTAGTGAACAGATGTAAATTTTAAATAATCTCAACATTTATAATTTCCTTAGAGTCTCCACTTCAAAGACAGGGAAGTCTAGTACATATTAATAGAAAGGGAGAGACACAGTGCCTTGTCTTCATATAGTACATATTCAACATGAAATTGTAATATTAAGATGATATCCACAACAGCAGAATATAAATTTGCCTGTATTAAAACCACACCAACGCACTCCAAGTACACAAAGCAAAGTCCACACTACTGTAATACTGTGTAGCGGTACCCCTGTAGGGGCTGCTGAGTTTTGTGGTCCGTCTGTCACTCTGCCCGGCCAGGCACACAGTTCTCATGCACCCTCAGGCAGAAAACCAGTCCTTGAACTTTATTTGTATTTTTATTGAGGGGAATAAACTTGGATGGTGATGGGATATTTATGAGATGCCCAACTGATTGCAGAAAAATATATGGGACAACCCCCCCCCCCACCTACTAGGGAGCTCCCTCGAGGGCTACGACAGCTTAGCACTCCATCTCCAGCTTCCTCCCGAACAACTCCTCGCCAGCTGGGCTGACCCTGGGTATTTAAGGATGTCTGCCCCTGCCAATTCAGATTGGGGGATTGGTCAGTAGACATGTGCATTCGTTTTCTTCCAAATGCATTTTCGTCCCAATTTCAGGTATTTTCGTTATCGTTTTAACAAATGATAACGAAAGTGCAGGATCCGAAAAACGAAAGATCCAACATAAACAAATGCTTTATTTTCGTTTTCGTTGCTACAACAGTTCGATATAGATAGGAGATTCGACATGATGATGACAATAACAATCTGTGTCCATCAAACCTGTGGTCGAATGTGCCTAACCTTAACTCTATAAGTCCAAGATTATTTTACATAGAGAGAAAAGATTCGACGTAGGGGAGAAAAGATTTGACGTAGGGGAGAAAAAATAAATAAAAATAATGATGGTGATGAATGTTATTGGCTGATTGTAACCAAAGAGGAGGAGCAGTAAAATAGCTAGAACTAAGTACACACGTACTTTGGCTTATGGTGTCTGTTGAAAGTTCTAAGAAGATTCGATGGAGGAGGTAAACTATACGACGTCTGTTAGGGGCTAATCGATCTTCTTCTAGGAGCAAGTGAACCTCTTGTTGAAATATCTGCCTAGAGTGTTCTTTCAAACCCAAATCAGGCCCGGAGATCATTCCAGTAAGAAAATAATGACACAACAGTCAAATGCCTGGAATGTTCTGCTTTTTACTTCCGTAGACAATCACTTATATAATCAAAATGACATCACAAAAAAAGTTCAACCCTTTCATTAATATATGCTGGAATTACAGACAGTACGTATACATCAGATGTTTAAAAACCACCTAAAAATGAGACATGATTTCTTCATACAGAAACTATCAACAAAGAAAAAACTTCATACGTCATTTCGGGGAAATCATGTTATTTACAAGGATTTGAAACTAACTTTTGATAGAGGTCACATATACATATTATTCTAAGATGGATGCATATTTTAATAGCTAAAATAAAAGACAGCAAGCTAAAATATCCCTACAATCCCCTCTTTGATCACACATGTATATATATATGTATTGAATCTACAAGTGTTTCTGGAACCCTAAATATAGAACTTTGAATAGTACCATTAACCCCCCAACTAGTAACTATAGGTGTTACCTGTGCTATATATTTTTTGCTTGATGAGTGATATATGCCAGTTATAGAAAAGATAAGGGAGGAGGTAAGGTTAGACCAAGGGAATGAGGACAAGACTACAAAACAAATCAGTAGGCATGATATGATACAATCAATCCTCATGCTCCCATTAAAATAATCGCATTTTTATTCTGCTCTAACCTATGAACAGATATACTTATCTAAAAGTACTATTTACCACTTTCAAAAGTCTGCAAAATTGTATGTTAATCTGTATATGTCACCGCCTTGCATGTAACACAGCAAATCAAGCACTTCACCTCACGATCGAATTCTGTGTTCTCACGGTATGCAGGTCTGTCTTATCTCTGTCTATTATCACCTCACCTACCTTTGCCATTTTTTTCCCCAAGTTCTGATATTTAGCATTTGACCAGCGTCTATTTTGCGCTGGGAAGCATCTTTGAGCAGTATCTTGGCATTTTTTTGTTAAACTAAGACAACAATGATGCTAATACCAGCTGATAGGCCGCAAGAAACAATCTATTAGTAACGATTGGACAATATCCCTTCAAGTGCCTTCTAAGTATTTTCATTGGCGGTAACCACCGAAAATTACACAATAAGAAGGGAGAGGGTGTAACCGTCCAATGAACGTCCCAGATGAAGCTACGTCAGTGAACCACGGCGAAACGCGTTGACGTCACAACGCCGCCCGGCCTATGTGCAACGGGCTGAGTGGAGAGTGCACGGCTGCTCACCGCAGCAGGGATGTGCTGATCGCAGTGGGCTCCATGAGCGGCGGACACCACACGGACACCCGACTGACCAAGGAACTTTTCAGTTTTGAGATCACCGCAGCAGAAGCTCCTGTGGAGCCACCATTCTAAACACTGACGGTCTCGCCCAGCAGCCACCTTGAGGATTCCTATGCACTGACATCCAAACTCAGAAGATCGTGCTGTCTAGGAGCTCTGCAGTAAAGATGTAGATGGTAACGTACAGCCACCATTATATGATTGATTGTCATAGCAAGTCGATTTGCAGGCTACAATACCACACTGCTTAGCCTAACAGTCCCCAATAACACTTGATTAATCTGGGTTGATTGAAATAAATGATCTTACTCCTTGCTTGGAATTTATCAGAACCATGAACCTGCATAACTTAAACCAGGATTGTAAAATGACTTACTAATTGCTACTATAGCTATCTTTCACATACAAGAGGAATATTCCTTACCCCCATAAACAGGACTTCCGGAATACCCGTAAAATACGAATCCCGATTTAACGGATGTGAATACGCTTAGCACCCTACCACCCAGGTTCACAATAGGTTCTTCCTCTCTATTGCACCCTCCACCCCCATTTGCACTATGCCACGTCTGACCGCAAGTTTTAAAATTCAAATGATACCAAACCATTGACCAAGGAGTTATCAAACACCACAATTTGGCTAATTTGATGGCCTTTAATGGTCACCGAGGCATAATGCAATACGCCCTGACCGGGTAGCTTTATATGTTGTCTTTTGTAATGTTAGTCCTGTCTGTTTTGTTACGAGTGGCCGCATTTACATCTTTGTTTTGCTCATTTGCATACATTATCACCAAATGTGAATTTTAAAGTTAACACGAATAAACAGATTATTTTATTGAATTAAGACTACTGACTATATTGTTGCACAGAGTAACCCCTTTTGAAACCCATCACTATTGGGTTTACCCTTTCCCCCATTGTTCCCCCAACTTTTGCTCCTTATCATTGTGGTATTCTCAGCTTGCTTCTGATAATACATACTGAGATAAGTTTTATTGGGAGATGAGGGATCTGAAATGCGAGTGGCTCTATTAATAAGGCACATAATAAACTTGTACACAAGATAAAGGAAAAGGAAAAAGAACACAACAATGATTAAAATTATGGCAATATCCCTTATCCAAGAGAATATCCCTCCAAATCCAAAATCAACATTTCCAAAAGGACTCCAGGTCTGGGCTATGTTGTGAGCCTCTTGTTGCAGCTTGGCCACCTCTTTTCTATGCCGAGCTATCACATCATAATAATCTGGTACCTCTATACTGGTATTGTGTACCCAAGTACAACATTCATAATCCTCAGTCATTTCACATAATCCTGTAAGGGCTGAACTCATGCTCTCAATGGCTAAGTCATGCAATTCTAGTTGTTTTCTAATAGCCCTAGTTTCAACATTAAGTTTAGAAATGTCATCAGAATTCTTTTCCATCATCTCATCAATAATTCCCGAATAATTATTTAACCTTTTCATCAAATCTATTCCCCATCCTGTCCAGGAAGGGAACTATGCCCAGGCCATATCCTTCTCAAGGAATAACTCTCTCTTGTTACGATGTTTTAATGGATACCTTGGGTGTATACTAGCTTCAAGCAAATGACTCCCATCACTATCACCTATCACCCCCATTATGGGCACCAGTGAGGCCAGGTAACACCAGCCTTGGACCTCTTGTGGAATCCAGGGATAACAAGTCTTTCCACAACAAACATAAGTGTGGTTACCAAACGAGAAGGCCGTATTCACAGCAGTCTCTTGATCTACTGCTGTAACTGCTGCTAAAACCTGAAACAAATGCTGTACAGGTTTACTACTTTCATCTTCAGAGGCAAGAATCTTTTCAAAATCAGCCCGTACTCTGACCTCATCGTGGGGTGTTTGATATAAAGAACAAGACTTCCCACTAGGGGCATAGCAATTAGAAATGTTCAAAACCGATTGACTACAGGTATGAGCATTTCTAGTAGAATTCCCTAAATTGAAACACCAGGTAGGATTATGACTTCTATTGATGATGTGAAAGGAAATGGTGTCATTAGTTCTTCTGCTGACATTCAGAAGGTCAAGGAGAATCTCTTCTCTCAACAGGGGAGTAATATTTAAAGGTATAGCCATTAAGGGTATCCTAACAGTGCTAGGGTGCAGTTTACTACAGATCCAACATTTTTGAAATCCTGATTTCCGAGCATAAGAATATTTAAATTTTAACAAAAGCATTTTATCAGCAAAATTATCTTCAATGTCTCTCTTATTTCTAACTTGTATCACTGTAATGTTCTTCTGTGTATATGTGTTACCACAAATACTTTTAATCGCACCCAAATCTTCAGGGTGGTAGATACAGTTAGTGATGATCCAAATGGGCGGGAACACCATCAGGGTGATCAGGAACAGGAGGCAGAATGCCTTGCCAGAAGTCTGTGGTGGAATAAGCAAGGTCATCTTCTCTGGCCGGACCTGCTTTTCCAGGAACTTCTCCTTCATCTGCTTGGACTTCTGCTTGAGGGCCTCCTGTATTTAAGATCTCCTTCCTGCTCTTGGGGCTTTGGGCAACCTTTTTCACTCGGCTGGCATGGATCCAAGATTGGCAATTCTCCACCAGGATAGCCATTCTAGTCACTGCAATCACCGTAGTAGGAGGTCCAAAAGGATATTCCCGTTTCCTACTTCTGTTCAACTGCTGGACCACCACTGTGTCTCCTACTTTAAAAGGGTGGGTAGGTTCCTGTGAAGAAATAAGGAGAGGTGCGAGCAACATTTCTCTCAACTGTATCCAAAGTTTTAATTAGTTTCCTCTAATGGTGGGTGCTCTGGCCCAGGGAGTGGGAAAGGGACGACCCATCAACACTTCAAAAGGAGAGTAGCCTGTAGTTTTGGAGGGAGTACTTCTTATCTCAGCCAAAACTGCTGGGAGAACCCTCTTCCAATGGACAAAGGTTCCTCCTGTGGCCTTCCTTATTTTATCTTTCACGGTCCTATTTACCCTTTCCACTATCCCTGAACTTTGGGGATGATATGGAATGTGAAACTTCCATTCTATTTGGAGTGAATGTACCAAGTCCTGACATACGTTTGAGGTGAATGCAGGACCTCTGTCTGAGTTTATCTGAAGTGGGCATCCCCATCGAGGAATAATTTACTGTGTGAGAATTTTCACTACTGTTTGTGCGTCTTCCTTTGTAGTTACAAAAATTTCGACCCATCTCGAAAATATGTCCACGACTACCTAAAAAATATTCCTGTCTTTTCCCTAACTTGGGCATGTGTGTGAAATCAACTTGTAGGTGGGTGAAAGGTGTACTGGGATATATCAAATGTTCGTGTTTCGCTTTGTTTGGGTTATTTGGGTTGTTCCTAATGCAAGTAATGCACCTGGACACATAATCCCTTGTCAACACAAAAGTCCTCTTTGCACAAAAGTCCTGTTTTTGGATCTATTTGTGCACCTACTTTTTCCCAATCTCTCATGTCGGCCTCTGAGGCATAATCTTGTAGGTCAGACAGTACATGGTCAAAACAAGGTAGTTCAGGCTGTAACATTGGCATTTGGATTTGAGCTGGTTGAGAGATAGCTGCTTGTCTGGCTGCTGAATCAGCTAGAGCATTTCCTCTAGCTACTTCTGTTTGTTGGCCTGTATGTGCTCTGCAATGTATTATGGCAAGAGTTCTAGGCAACTGAATAGCTTTTAACAATGACTCTACCAGTGAGGAATGAGAGATGCTTTTTCCATCAGCTGCAATAAAGCCACGCCTACTCCATATGACGCCAAAATCATACACCACGCCATACCCATATTTGGAGTCAGTGTAAATGTTTACATCTTGACCCTCAAACATTTGGCATGCCCTGGTGAGAGCAATCAATTCTGCAGCTTGTGCTGACTGATATGGGATAGGTTTGGCCTCAAGTATAACATCTGGAAGTTGCACAACCGCATATCCTGCATATGTGTGATCATTTGGCCTAGAACAAGATCCATCCACATACACATTTTGCACATTTGGCAAAGCAGTAGGGGACAAGTCAAGTCTAGGAGATGTGTCTTGGTGGATGAGGTTGGTGCAGTCATGTTGTGGCACCACTTCATCCTGCTCTCCTTTTAATCCTAGCAGGGCATTTAAAATTGGTGCTGGGCCTGCATTAGGGGAAGCATATTTAATATGCAGTTTTGGATTTGACAACAGTATCACCTCATAGCCGCTCAACCTTTGGGCGGACATATGTTGCGTATGTATATTTCTCAGTAATGTGGACACATTATGAGTAGTATACAAAGTAGTATCATGGCCCAAAGTGAAAGTTGCAGCCATTTCAACCAACATAGCACAAGACGCTAAAGCTCTGAAACATGCGGGCATGCCCTGAACTGGTACTGGTACCACCTTTGAAAAAAAAGCAACAGGGCGAAGCTTGCCTCCATGCTCCTGAGCGAGGACACCTGCCATCGTTGTACAATTTTCCCTGGCATACAAATAAAACATCACATTATATTTAGGAAGGACGAGTCCTGGAGCTGTTACCATAGCATTTTTCAAATACACAAAAGCATTACACATTTCATCTGTCCATTTAACACAGTCTGGCATATCTGAACCTGTGGCCTGTCTCAGAAGATTGTCATAGTAAGAGCAGTCAAGTATCCATTGGCGACAGTAACAAATCATACCTAGGAAGGTGAGCATGTCCTTCCTGTTGAGTGGGCGGGGCAGACCCATCAGAGCCATAACCCTTTTATGACTGACTCTTCTTTCTCCTTTTGTGAGAACAAACCCTAGATATTCAACTGTTTTCTGACACCATTGCAACTTTTTCTTTGACACTTTATGACCACTTTCAAAAAGACATTTCAAAAGATTTCTCCCATCCTCCAGGGCGGCCTCCCTTGTCAAGCTGCAGAGTAGCAGATCATCCGCATACTGCAGCAAGACTGAACCATGTTCAGGTGTCCAAGCTCTAAGAGTGGTTTGGAGGACAATAGAATAGACAACAGGTGAGTCTATATAGCCCTGGGGCAATCTGCACCAGGCCAGCATCCGATTTTTAAATGGCAAAGAGTGGCTGTGTTTCCTCATCCACAGGAATTGAAAAAAACGCATTTGAGAGGTCAATTACAGAAAAATACTCAGCATCGGATGGTATGGAGGTGAGCAATGATGGCACATCAGGCACTTTTGGGGCAATTGGTACCACTAAGTTGTTTATGGCTCTAAGGTCCTGTACAAACCTGTAACTGCCACCCGGCTTTTTAACAGGATTGATAGGAGTGTTGTAAGGAGAAATGATTCCTCTCAAAATACCTTTCTTCAAGAAATCCTCCACAATGGGCTCTATACCCTTTTCTTTTTCTCTGGATATGGGGTACTGTTTATGATACACAGGTAAAGCTCCTGGTTTCAAAGTGGCTTTATAGGGCGTACAGGAAATGAACCCTACATCAAGAGGATTCACTGCCCATACTCCCTCCTCACTCGATTTGACATCTTCCTCTTCTGGGTGTGAGAGCGATGTAAAAAGGTGAACCCTGTCAGATTTTACATATAATCCTTCTTTTGTAGTAATTTTCATTGTAATGCCCAATTTTCGCAGCAAGTCCCTTCCCAAGAGACTCACGGGACAATCAGGAATAATTCTAAAGCAATGTTGCAGATTACAATCAGCACCAGTACGGGTGCTTAGTGAAAGCGGGGGTGTTTTAAAAGTTTTGGTGAGCATCCCATTTATTCCCATTGAAGGCTCAGCATCCACAACCTCTCCCCTATAAAAATCCTTGCTAATGGTACTGCATGTCGCTCCTGAATCAGGCACAAATGGTACCTCATGCCCGTCTACAAGCAATGAAATTATAGGCTGTTCATGATAAGAATGAGAGGCAAGTGGAAATGCCGGGATACTACCTTCCGGGCAGTTTCATTGTGACTGCGGTTGTTTCCAAGAAATGGGGTACTTAACACCATGCTGCTGCTGTACTGGGGGTGGTGCCTGAGGGGGAGTAGGTGCAGCCGGTGGCCCTGAATTTGTACACTCTCGGTCATACCAGGGGCATTGAGCTTTCCAATATCCGGGGTCCCCACAATTAAAACACCCTGTCTTAGGTTGCCTCTGCTGGAAGTCCCCTCTTTGTGGCTGTCCTCTTCCCCTATATCCACCTCTATAACCCCCTCTTTCCTGTCCCCTTTTCTTATAAAAGTTTCTCCTTCGATTTCCTGGGAAATTATCCTGGTAATGTATCGGTGCTGGTGTTTGCTTGGGGATGTCAAAACACCCCGCGGCCTCTTTTTCAGTCAATTTTTTTTGAGTCAGTCATACTCCTTGTCACCCAATCTGAAATCTGCTGTCTCACAACGAGGGCATATTTAGGGGCCAGGTTGCTAAGATAAGTCTGTATTAAAAGACTGTGCATTCCATCCTGACTATTGCGTCCGGCATCTTGTGTCCAGACCTCCTGAAATCTTTTCCAAAATTCCAACACTGACTCTGATGATTTCTGTTTGCAAGCTACTGCAGTAGGGAGTGACGGCTTGTTTATGAAAACTCTTTTCATTTCCTTCTCTAACTCTTCCCACACAAGGTTCCTTCCTTCAACAGTGTTTAGTGAATAAGCCTCTGCTTTGGTAGTGGGTGCCTCTAGGACATCTATGGTGGGCACTTAAGTCCAATCCCAAGGAGAGGTCATTCCCACCAAACTATCTATAATAATGCTTATATCTTCCTGTGTATAATTTCTACCCTTACAAGCTTTCTTTAAATAAGCTATTGCCCCCAAAGCTGATGTGGAAGGTTTGGGGCAATGTTTGACAATACGATTAATATCTTCAATATCGATACATTTTATTACCATTACATCACCGACAGTCAGGAAAGGAAAGCAGCTCTGCATTGCTAGCTGCGTAGCCACTTCCTCTTTTTTCCTGTCAGCTGTTTGTTTTAAAACTGCGTGTTGTGTGGTCTCACCCTCTGCAGCTTGATTTAATTTCTGGGTTGTACTCCTGGTCTGAGCAGGATCCTCCCTAAAAGGTCCACGGGGCATCTTTATTTTATGTTCCCCCGCAGGTGTCTTTTCAGGTAACTCCTCATCCATTGTGGAGGAGGCAGCACCCATCGGCTGTTGCATTTGTGAAACTACAGGCAGTGGCTGATCTGATAGGACAGCAACCTGTGACTCTGGTAAGACCACAGGCAGTGCCTGACCCACCACTGCACCTTCTGTTAACCCCATATAGGGAAACAGTCTTTTAAACTAAAGTCACGGTGAAAGAAATAATAATAATTAAATCAGACTCACCGGACTTTAGAAACTTGGATGATGATCTTGGATGATGATCATCTCATGAATAATGACCATCCCACCGCTGCCACCAATACTCTGTTAGGGGTTAACCGATCTTCTTCTAGGAACAAGTGAACCTCTTGTTGAACTATCTGCCTAGAGTGTTCTTTAAAACCCAAATCAGGCCTGGAGATCATTCCAGTAAGAAAATAATGACACAACAGTCAAATGCCTGGAATGTTCTGCTTTTTACTTCCGTAGACAATCACTTATATAATCAAAATGACATCACAAAAAAAGTTCAACCCTTTCATTAATATATGCTGGAATTACAGACAGTACGTATACATCAGATGTTTAAAAACCACCTAAAAATGAGACATGATTTCTTCATACAGAAACTATCAACAAAGAAAAAACTTCATACGTCATTTCGGGGAAATCACGTTATTTACAAGGATTTGAAACTAACTTTTGATAGACGTCACATATACATATTATTCTAAGATGGATACATATTTTAATAGCTAAAATAAAAGACAGCAAGCTAAAATATCCCTACAACGTCGTACAGTTTAGCTGCTCCGTCGAATCTTCTTTAAACATTCGACAGACACCATAAGCCTTCAATGACAGATTCGACCTTAATTTGGATTTTCGGACGAATGAAATTTTTAACGAAAAATGAAATAAATAAAAGCGAATTTCGGGAGTAACTAAATAAATTTATTTTTCGGACGAAAATGAAATTCCGAAACGAAATACTTCAGTGTGCACATGTCTATTGGTCAGGGCTCCTCAGAACACCCCAAGCAGCTCCACCTCCCTTTCCAGAAAACAACAGAACACTCTGGAAGGAAGTGGGAGATCTTGGTGATGCTGCCTGTGAGTCACCCAGCTCTACTCTGAGACACTCCCAACCCAGATCAAAACACACCCAAGCTTGGCTGTCAATCAAGCCTGAAAATGTACCTACTCTCACAAAAACATGCACTATCCTTTAAGCACACTAGAGGGCGCTACAACTGTGTCCTGTCACACAGGGACATTTTATGTAAGTAGCGGGCCTGTGTGCAGGATTATGTTGGGATCTTCTGCGCAAGAAATAGAAAATGCAAAAAATGGGTTTGTTTTTTATTACGCTGAATATTGGCCATGGCTAAAAAGGGAAGCAGAGATCAGTAGTAAGTGACACAGAGTTCAGATATTTGTAGGAAGTAATGCAGAGTTCACAGGTCAGTAGTAAGTGAAGCAGAGTGCAGAGATCAGTAGTAAGTGATGTAGAGGACAGGAATCAGTAGGAAGTCAAACACAAAGGGCACACTGACCTAGTGCATTATCCTAAGACCAAAATTTATTGAAATAAAAAGTGGTAAGTATATACTCACAAAGTCTCTAAAACATCAAAGCTCATTGCATAAAATACATCAGTTTGTATGACAGAATGTGAAGGACCAATAGGCTGATACATTTCGAGGATTCTCCTCCTCTTCAGAGCCTAAAGACCCACTCCTTGCACCCCTCTTAAATAGCAGAGTGACACGGCTAATTCCAACAAGTTGGCGTCAACTTTACGCCCCCTAAAGGGGCTGGACATTCTTACCAACAAATGGTGGAAACCATCATAACTAGTAATTGTCAGTCTGTTGACTGCAGTTGCTGTACGAATATAAAATAAATCCCATGCAATGTGTAAAAACCACATACAAAAAATGCATGGAAAACTATTAGCTTGAATAAAACTATATATTGCAATCCATGTGAAATGCCCATATCCATACATGTATATACTGTATATGTACACCAACATACACACGCGTATACCCATATTCATACACAAACATGTATGTGCCCATTCACCCATCCATACATAGACACACTGTGCAGTGCCCTGTTGGGATCATATGGGTAAATCCTATATCACTGCACCATGCACTAGTAAACTGTGAGCATCTTGATATAACCAAGTTCATTTCGAATTCTCGAAATGCATCAGCCTATTGGTCCTTCACCTTGTGTCACACGAACGGATGTATTTTATGCGATAAGCTTTGCTGTTTTAATCACTTTGTGAGTATGATACTTACAACTTTTTTATTTCAATAAATTTTGGTCTCAGGATAATGCACTAGGTCGGTGTGCCCTTTGTGTCTTTTGTGTGGTTTCAGTGTTCCAGATTTCCCCAGTCTATGTGGGCAGCAAGACGTGGTTTATCCAAATAGGACCAGGATGGAGATATAACCCATTTTGTTGAAGCAGGCACATTCCCAAGCACAGGAGACATTGGGGGAGATTTACTAAAACTGGAGCACTCAGAATCTGGTGCAGCTGTGCAGGGTAGCCAATCAGCTTCTAACTTCAACCTGTTCAGTTAAGCTTTGACAATGAAACCTGGCAGCTGATTGGTTCCTATACAGATTTGCACCAGATTTTGCACTCTCCAGCTTTAGTATTGTGTTTGTAATCAGTAGAAAGTGATGTAGAAATTGGAGATAAGTAGGAAGTGAGTCAGAGTTCAGAGATCAGTAGTAAGTGACGTAAAGGTCAGGGATCAATAGTAAGTGACGCACAGTTCACAGGTCAGTAGTAAGTGACTCACAGGTCAGTAGTAAGTGACGCAGGTCAGTAGGAAGTGATGCAGAGTTCAGAGATCAGTAGGAAGTGACACAGAGTTCAGAGTACAGTGATCAGTAGGAATTGACACACAGGTCAGAGATCAGTAGGAAATGACGCAGACACACAGTGCTTAGAAAGCACAAGGAAGTGACCTAGAGATTAGTAGGAAGTAACACAGAGCTCGGAGATCAGTAAGAAGTGACAGAGAGCCCAGAGATCAGTAGGAAGTGACACAGAGCTCAGAGACCAGTAGGAAGTGTCACAGAGCTCAGAGATCAGTAGGAAGTGATGCAGAGCTCAGAGATCAGTAGGAAGTGAAACAGAAATCAGTGATTAATAGGAAGTGACACAGAGGTCAGAGATCAGAAGGAACTGGGGTAGGAGTTCCTGGTAATTACCAATACATTACCCAACTACACTTTGTACAAAAAAGTCTAATTAGAGCTCAACAAACTTTCCAAGGTTGTATTCATATTTAAATAGTGACAGCAGCTTCATTCTTTATGTAGCACCCTCCTAGATAGGTGCTAGGATTAGATTAGGTTAGATTTAGTGCTAGCTCCATGTGCTTGTGGAACTGTGTTTTTGTATTTTGTAAATTGGTAGGGCTCTACCAGTTAGACTATATATTGTGTGTGTATATAGCTTGTAAAAAAAAAAAGTGTTTTTCTACTGCTAATTTATCGGTACCTCTTTTTATTGGCAATATGTGGAATGGCACATGGTGATTGTTAATTGTTACTCTCCATTTTCCCCTCCAATGTTGTGGAATACTCCATCCAATTTTTGTAAAAAGTTTTTGTTAGGGGCTTTACACTAAGGCCAATGAGGACTATTTTTGGTGGGGGTTGAATGTAGCACCCTCCTAGATAGGTACTAGGATTAGTGCTAGCTCCCTGTGTGTGTGGAGCTGTGTTTTTGATAGGTAAGTCTAGCTTGTCACACTGTATTTGGAGCCGCTGCAATTACTGTGTTAGGTAAATTCCATTGCTCACTGTACTCGCTACAGCTGAAGATTTAAAAAATCATAAAAGAACTTTTGGAATAACATTAAGGTGTATATCAAACCAACTTTTTTCTAGTTTTGGATAGAGAGGGGTAGAAATAAATCTTCTGTCAGATTTTCACTTCTATCCAGCTGTGCTGGGTTAGAGAGTGACAAACAGTTAGAGAGTGAGAAACAGGGGTCTTAAATATTGCTAATATTGTTAGTTCATCATCATAACCGTGATACTTTTTTTTACATTTTAGCAATACTTTTAAGTATTAACTAGATTTTGTTATCTTTTGGGATTTTGTTAGGCTCTTTTACTGTTTTGAATGTAGTAAAATAAAATTTGATTGGTCGCTATAAGTTCCAAATTTTTTCTCTTGGCAGGATGTATTGACTAAATGCATTTCACAGTCCTACCAAGCAAGGTCATATATAACCCATCCTGTGATGTCATGGCTTGATTATGCATCCTCTTTTTTTTATAAATTCCAGCTTTACATAGCTTACTTTCATGTGCCTAGAACTAATTTGTAATCACCTTAGGTAGCTTTTAAAAACGAATATACTAATCTCAATTGTTTCCTTGCCTAAGGCCCATGGAAAAGAAACAAAGACAGCCCAAGAGATCAACAGAGAGGCAGCTTATGGATAATAAGGAATTTTGGAATGCTTAAAAGAAGAAGAGTTGCATATGTGAAATATAGTAATGACACAAGAATCTCATTATAACAATTCATCACATTAGAGGGAAAAGATGTGGTTTTCATGACTTCATTTTAAAAATGCACTGCCTACATATAGTTCATTCTTTGTTAGCAATGAAATTAAGGAAATCACATTAAATATATCCATATTTTTATTCATGTGATACTGTTCCAAGTATTATTTCAAATGATCTACAGTAAATGGTATACAGCAAATATTAGTGTTGGTACCAGTTAAAGCGGACCTTCAGTAATTTTTCATCTTTCCATCTATTAAGTCTTCTGCCCTTGTTGTTTTAACTTTGGATAGTAAAACATTTTTTTTCTGGCAGTAAATTCCTTGCACAGCCCACTTCCTGTTTCTTGTCTGGTAAAAAGCCTAGGCTTATGACATCATGCACAGCCCTCTCTCTCACTCTCGTGAGAGTTTGCCAGGAAGGGAGGGGGGATGAGTCATAAAAGGGTCAATGAAAGCTGCAGGGCTTCAGAGCTGGAGGTGTGCCTCTGTGTGTCTCTGTATGTAAATTCAGAAATTGAACAGACAGCAATTTCAGCTGCCCACAGTTAAAATAGCTGCAGCCAGACTTAGTGGAGGGAGATTTCTGCAGCATATATATATATATACAGTATATAAAATAATTATCAAAGTGGTTGGAGGGAAGCTTCAGAATGGCAAAGATGTTTTTATTACAAATTATGTGAGCAGACTGCAGTTCCTCTTTAAGTCAATCTATATACCCGTAGTAATGATCTGGAGGATGAAGTAAATTGAAAGCTATGTTGTTACTTTGCTGAAATTATGTAGAATTCTGGGAACTCAGCAAGAGTTTAAAATATTACAGAAAAATCTCGATAAAATTGGCAGTGGGCATTTAAGTGACCCGTGAAGTTTAACATTGAAAAATACTTATGCACTTCTTGAAAATAATGATTTTTGTTAAACTTTTACATCAAGATTAACACGAACACATCATTCACATAATCTTATAAATAAAGAGTCTCTATTCCCAAGTAATCCAGCCATTGAAAAATACTTATGCACTTAATCCATAGTAATCAAAATCTTTGGAGACATAAAAAGGGACATAAACACATGTGATGTAACAAAAAGAAAAGGTTTGGTGTCACCAGTGACACACCTCCATCCCTAATAATAGCAAATATATAGAAGCCAACTTTGCCAACTTATCTTATATTATATTACTATTGATACATACAATTATGTTAGTGTATATGTTTTCACATGTACAACAGTACTATATCTCTATATCTACTTTACCACTCCTGGGTATTCATTGACATGCGTACTTGTGTTACAGCTCATATTCACCATTTCATATACTGAGACACCTAGGGCCATTTACTTCCACCCATGACATATCTGCTGCTCGATTGTCCCCTGGTTGTGGTTGGCCTCTCCCCCTCAGCTCCCATTCCATGTCACTGCCTCCCCTGGGGCAATCCAGCAATTGGTACTCTGGCTGTATCGATTGGTGAGTATGTTTTTTTTTACCCCTGGCCCCTCTTACCAGTCGCCTCAAACATTCATCACTATGTCACATATATATTTTTCTACTTTTTTTAGATACATCAAACATGCATCTACCCCTGAGGAAGCGAGCTACAGTCTTGCAGAAACGCGTTGGGTCTTTTGATGCTTGTGCATACTGTATAACATTCTTGCATTAATGTTAATTTTATTATGTGCAGTCTTGTTGGCTCAGCAATTGTTTACATCACCCATGTATGTATACTATCTTTGAATAAATATTTTTACTGCATTTAATCTCATCACTTAGTGGCTAAACTGTGCTCACCTCATCTAAAGTCCCAGGGCGACTTCTTGTATATAAATGTATGTGAAGTTAGCACCTACTGACCTCTCTATTAACTTTTTTCCTGGCCTTGTTGACCCTCTCCACCGATCTTGCCAACCGCCATGTGGTCCTGGCAATCACATCTGACCACACAATCAGCATATTGGGAAAAGCAGAACGGAGGCGCAGAAAATCAAATTTGATATCCCGCGTGATATCCAGCTTTGACCTCAGGCCTAAATCATTCCCCCCTACATGTAGAACTAAAATGTCCGGGGGCCTGTCCAACCTGGCAAAACGGTGCACTTCAGGCACAATCCTGCTCTAAAGCATCCCAGGAACTCCCAACCATTTAATACAAGCTTCCCATCTGGAAATGCCTAACTGTCTACCCGCAGGCCTAACATCTGCCCTTCTTGCTTCCCAACAGACATATGAATGTCCCATAATCCAGACCAACCCCTGCGGATAACCTGCAAAAGAAGAAAACAAAACACCAAATATGACAAATGACACATTGTCCCACCTCACACAAACCCATGCCGACATCTCCCTATCCCCCAATCCTCTACATCTCTAACAACTCAGGCCTGACATATGACTTAAACCTTCTTGACTCTCACCGACCAATTCGCTTAACTGACTCCTCGTCCAGGCCCCATCTCACCGCCTCTGTAGCCGCCCCTATCCAAAATGAATGTGACGAAAAATTCAGACCCCCCAAGCCCAACGCCCTCAAACACTTGCGAAACACTGAAATAAACTGGAATCTCGACAATGACGCCCCATTCTCGTGCACTAAAAAGTAGATATGTGCAGGATGAAAAAATTTGTTTAGTTTAGTTTAGTTTCGATTAGTTATTTAACTAAATTTGTTTAGTTAAATTCGTTGCATTCGTTACATTCATTTTCGGAATTCGTTTTTCGTGTAGATTATTATTTCTATTACCCCTAGATTATCACCATGGAAGCGCACCTTCAGATGCCTGAAAGATGCTCCCCATAGCTCCACCGCCAGTACTACCGGAAATAACTCCAGCAGGACCAAATTCTTCAAAAACCCCACTTTTTTCCAAGATTCTGGCCATGGCCCTGCACACCACTTCCCCTGGAAAAAAGCCCCGAAACCTGTGGATCCCGCCGCATCCGTGTATAACTCTAAATCAAAATTACTCTCTGGCCCGGACATCCACAACGCCCTTCCATTGAATTGCTCCAGGAACAAGTGCCATATCCGCAAGTCATCCCTATGCTCCTTTGTCAATCTCACATAGTGCTTAGGGGACTCCACTCCCCCTGTGCTAGCTGACAGCCGCCTGCTGAAAACCCTGCCCATGGGGATGATGCGACACGCAAAATTCAACTTACCCAAAACAGACAGTAGGGTCCTAAGCTGCACCTTGCGTAAACCCACGATCGCCCTAATCTCCGCCTGCAGTGCCCTCAGCTTGTCCTCAGGAAGTCGGCACTCCCTCGCCTCCGAATATAACACTATGCCCAGAAAACGAATCACCGTAGTCGGCCCTTCTGTCTTGTCCGGAGCCAATGGAATCCCAAAGCGTTCTGCTATGTGTTCCAGCATTGTCAATAACACTGCACAAACTTCGAATGAAGCCGGGCCTACGCACAAGAAATCATCCAGATAATGGATGATGGAATTTACTCCCACGACGTTGCGGACCACCCATTCCACGAATGAACTGAAATGTTCAAATAGTGCGCATGAAATAGAGCAGCCCATTGGCAAGCAGCGATCCACATAGTATTCCTCCTGCCAATGACAACCTAGGAGATGAAAACTGTCCGGGTGGACGGGAAGTAATCTGAACGCAGCCTCAATATCTGTTTTCGCCATCTTAGCCCCTCGCCCATAGCGCCTTACCCAAAAAAACGCCGCATTAAACGATGTGTACGAAACCGCGCACATCTGTGGATCAATGGCGTCATTCACCGAACCCCCTTTGGGGAAAGAGAGGTGGTGAATCAGCCTAAATTTCAGCGGCTTCTTTTTGGGGACCACCCCTAAAGGTGAGACCACTAAGTCAGGAATCGACAACACTGGGAAAGGGCCTGCCATACGCCCTAACGCAACTTCCTTCCGCAGTTTCTCTGAAACCACCTCTGGATGTTGCAGCGCCGAACGTATGTTCCTAGCCATTGGGGAGAGACGACTAGATTTGCCGGTATCCTAAAACCCTCCAAAAACCCCCGGCCCAGGACCTGCGCTGCCTCCCTGTTGGGTTATCTATCTAGAAACGGATGCAGGTTTTCCACCTTTACCGGCATCCTCCTTTTTGTTCGCAGACTCTCCAGCCCTACCTTTACCTTGTTTGAAACACCGGGACAGTTCCCTCCGAATTTGCAGGTGCCCTCGTTGTATTGCCAACAGACTCCCTTTTTCTTTGCGGCCGATTTTCCGGGAGTAGCTGATCCACCGGCCCCACCTGGAAAAAACTGATTAGGTGCCCTCACTGATGTCATCAAAGGCATCCACAGACTGATGTCCTTGTGATCCCACCGCAGAGCCGGGCGTATCGCCCTCCGCTGACGAAACTGCTCGTCGTATCTCAACCATGCTACTCCCCCGTAGACTCTGTGAGCTTCTCCTATTGCATCCAGGTAACAGAAAAGCGCGGAGCAATGCTCCGGGTATTTCTCCTCTATCACACTGGCCAAAATAGCCTGAAGCCAGTTTTGAAATGTCTGTGGTATGAGCCTGTACCTCCTCTTCTCCTCGTCCCCCTTCTTATTGTCCTCCGGCTTTACCCTATCCAAGTTGAACTTCTCAAGGGGTAGTAGGGAAAATATCTCCACATATTCCCCTTTCCAAATTTTTTCCCTGACCTCCTGCTTCAAATGAGCTCCCAGCGGCCCCTCAAAACACACATATACTTCACACCGGGCCGCGTCCGCCAACCGTTTTTTTAGCTGCCTCCTCTGTCGCCCCTACTTTGTCCCCCGCAGATTACCCGCTTTCTGTATTAGGAGCAGCCACCACGGCGTCCACCACCGCGGGCGAAGGATTTGTTGTTGATGGCCCGGGCTGGGAACGCGGTACCGCCTCCCCGGACACAGACCCCCCAACCCCAGGATCCACCCAAGCCGCCACGGGCGTAACAGCCCCAGTAACCCCAGGCTCAAACCTGCTGACTAATTCCTTCAAACCTGCCAGGAACCCCTGCAATCCCCCCTCCGCCGGGGAGTGGTCAGAAACCCTCGTGGCCAGAGGAGAAACAGCGGGGGTGCCCACCGCTGAGAAAGGTCTCGTGGAGAACCCACTGTGCCCTCCCCTGCTAACACCTCACTCCCCCTATCCTCTACATACCACAAATTACCAGTAGACTTACCGGGCTGCCTGGAAGAAGTCCTACCAGCCGAAGGTCCTGCTTCCATTGCTGACATGTTTCTGCGCGGTTCTTCTTCCTCCGACACGGAAAGTTCCCCTTCCGATTGATCCGCGATCAGCTCCTCCACTTCCAGAGATAGCCCTCCAGGGGATCCTTTCCTGGATGCCGGAGATTCACGTCCCGGGCGGCCACGCCTCCTCCTTCCTGGCGACTTGCATGGAGCTTTCATCGGGCCTCTGGTGCTGCCCCGGTCCCGCTGCCCCAGTGCGCCTGCTGCCTCCTTCATCCCCTGCACTGCGCTCGAGCACTGGGTGCCGCCGGCTGAGGAATAGGATGGGCCGGCGGCCGTGGCTGCATTCATCCCCCGCCGAAGCCCCACCCCCACTTTGGCTGAGGCGGGGGCGGAGCCAGAAAGGACCCAGGTGTCCTGGAGGGCCCCCCCGCCAAAGCTTGGCTCTGCTTCTGTAACCTCCCAGAGCCCCCCCTCCCCGGAACCACCACTCGTTTTGCTGGGGGCTCTGAAGGGACATGTGTGGGGCTACTTGCCTGCCTCTGTGTTCTGGGTGGTGAGTCAGGGGATAATGGATCCGGCGGACGGGACCGCCGCGCCCGGGCCGACTCCCTCCTCTCGGTGCTGGCCGTGCCTGTCTTCTCCCCCAGGACCATGGAGATCTGATCCCGCAGCCACCGCTAGCTTTTCACCACTGCCGCGGCCTGCAATTGTCTCATCAGCTCCTCCAGGGATGACATGCTGCCAAGCTGCTTCCTAAGCTCACACTGATGCTGGGGAGGGACCTCCTACCCCTTACTTTCTTACCGACTCCTCCACTTCCCCCTTTCTCACCAATCAGATCTCTTCATATAATTCTCATTATCCCCTGTTAACCCAGTCATGTAAGCCCTACGTTCATTTCTTTTGGGCATTACTCCGGGCTGCTCTTTACTAGGATAGGATAACAAAATAATAACAATACCTTTTTTTTAGGACAAACAAGGCTTTCTTTTGGCAATGTTATATTATTTTTTTCTATATAATCAATAGACAAAGATTTAGCAAAACAAAAAAAGATACATTTTTCTAGTTGGTCCAGTGTAAGTTTTAAAACACGTGTTCTGTCAAAAAGGTGCTCAACTTATCTGTACTTTCTCCTGTGTATAAAGACATAAACATTTTGTTTCTATTATAGCCTAGCAAAGTTATTTACAAGCTAGGACTTAAAGGGTTTAACCCATGTTATAATGCTTGTTTTTACAAAAGAAAATACTAATGCAGTGTGCTATGCCAGGATATAAAAGAGTTGCTGGCAGTGAGCATTAAACATTTTTAATTTTACTAGAAGCAGGGGGGGGCGGGGGGCAGAGATGGAGACACACAGACACGAGCTGACAGGCAGGAGGGAGGGGGTGAGGGGGAGAGAGTAAAACAGAGTCTGACAGCAGCGTATGACGGAGCTACGCACTCTGACCACGGTGGTCAAGGCTCAGAACCCCTGATTGTCATGGTCAGCACAGAGAGGGGATACAGGAAGTGTTGGGTTCAGGGAGGTTTTTTATAGTTTAGAGGGGGGCAGATTATACAGCACAAGCACTGTGCTGTTTAATCTGCTTTAAGGGACCAGGAAATCTATTTTTGTTTTTGAGTAACAAACGCTTTAACCCTTGGGTAGTTCAGTGGATATGCAGTTGGCTAAAGAATAGATACCAGAGTGTGGTTGTAAATGGGGTTCACTCAGAGCAGAGTCCAGTCACTAGTGCTGTACCACAAGGCTCTGTACTGGGTCTTGTTCTATTTAACCTTTATGTAAGTCACATAATTAAAGGTTTGTTGGGCAAGGTATGTCTTTTTCCTGATGACACAAAGGTGTGTAATAGGGTTGATATCCCTGACAGTGTCACATGGAACATGATTTGGTTTGCTGGAAGATTGGTCAAAGCAGTGGAGACTGCAGTTCAAATTTTCTAAATGTAAAATAATGCACCTAGGGAAAAGAATAGAGTAGAGTGTTAGCCAGCACTACAGAAGAAAAAGATTTGGGGGTGCTTATTTCAGATGATTGCAAAATGAGAAAACAATGTGACCAGGCAGTGAGAAATAGGATTCTGAGATGCATCACTAGAGGGATCACCAGCAGGAGGAAGGAGGTCCTGATTCCCCTATACAAATCTTTAGTTAGACCTTATTTAGAATACTGTGTCCAATTCTAAGACCTCATTTACAGAAAGGTTTGATAAGATAGAACAAGTCTAGAGATGGGTAACAAAAATGGTGAAAGGTTTTGGGGATAAAACGGAAAATTGTATACTCACCTTTCCGTAATTTTCCTTTCCTGTCTCATCTCATGGCAACATACACCTATGGGTTGTGGCTCCGCCCCCGCAACCTGATAGGACTCTGAGAGGGCACCCGCCCCAGTATTCTCCGTATATATATACCTCACCTCAGACGGGTGGGCATCTGTATGCTGCCATGAAATGCGACAGGAAAGGAAAATTACGGAAAGATGAGTATACAATTTTCCGTTTTCCCTGTCCCTGTTTCGCATGATGGCAGCATACACCATGGGTGGGTATGAGCATAAGGTAAGTTTATTTAGAAGGAATTGAGGAGTTGGACTGTATAATTGCTCTCCCGAATTCAACCGTGGACAATCTAGCGGAGTCCACTTTATAATGAGAAATAAAGGTGTTCTTTGAAGACCAAATGGCTGCTTTGCAGATGGTTTCCGATGATACCCTGCAGTAGGCCACCCAGGAGGTCACCATCGCCCTTGTGGAGTGTGCCCTTAAGCCCTCAGGTACTTGTGTGTTGTTAGATGCATAAGCTCTTTTAATGGTCTTCACCAACCATGCTGCGATGGTGCGAGAGGTTGCTGCTTGTCCTCTTCTAAAGCCATGTGGAATGATTAGGAGATTCTCCGTCTTTCTCAGGTTATTGGTTGCTGAGACGTAGGCTTGGATACTGGCCTTTACATCAAGTGGGTGTGGATCACCCTGTTCTGTGGAGAGGGTGGGGAGGCATAACTCTTGATTAAAGTGGAAGGAAGACGACACCTTCGGGATGAAGCGATCCGATGGTTTTAAGACTACCTTGTCTGGGTAGAAAGTTAGGTATGGTTCCTTTGCCTGCGAGGCCTGCATTTCCGAGACCCTTTTAGCCGATGTAATTGCTATTAGGAAGGTGACCTTGAGAGTTAGGTCCCACAGAGAGATGCCCTCTAATGGAAAAAATGGCTTATGGGATAAGGCTTCCAGCACTACCGAAAGGTCCCATGTCGGGAAGGAAGGTTTTCTGGGTGGTCTCAACTTTAGGCAAGCCTTTTGGAATTGAATGACAAGGGGTTCCTGTGCCCACTTCACTCCTGTCATAGCGGACAGGGCTGACACATGTACCTTCAGGGTACTAGAGCTAAGTCCTTTATCTAATCCTAGCTGGAGAAACTTGAGGATCTGAGCAACTGATGGAGATGACGAGTTCCAGGATTGCTGTTGTGCGACTGAGAGAAAACTCTCCCAGATCTTTTTATAGGTTTTGTTGGTTGTGCATTTTCTGGCTTGAAGGAGAGTGTCTACCACTTACTGATAGCAGCCTTGGACTAAGAACCTAGTCCTTTCCTTTCTCCAGGCTGTTAGATGCAGCGTCTCTGGAAATGGGTGAAGGAGCTGTCCCTGCGACAGTATATCCGCTGTCATTGGGAGCGGCAATGGCTTTGCTGTGTTCAGTTGGAGGAGCGTCGTGAACCATGGTCGTCTCGGCCAAAATGGGAGGACTGCTATCACTGTGGACTTTGACCTCTTGAGTCTGAGTAGGAATCTTGGAATGAGGGGCGTCGGTGGAAAGATGTACCCCAAACGGAAGTTCCAGTTGTGCTGTAGACAGTCCGTGCCCTCCGCCGATGGGAAAGGAATTCTCGCTATCTCCCCCAGGTTTTATTTATTTTATTTATGAGGGTAAAGGCTTGGTTGCCTAAAGCCCACTCGTTGTTGGATACAAAGGTCCGACTTAGAGAGTCGGCTAGTTGGTTTTGAACTCCTGGGACGTACATTGCCGTTAGCCCTGACAGGTTCAGCTGTGCCCACTCGAAGACTCGGCTGACTTTCTGCATCATGGAGCGACTCCTGGTGCCTCCTTGCCTGTTGATATAGGCAACTGCCACCCTGTTGTCCAATTTTAACAGAACTTCTTTCCCCCTGAGGAGGGTGCTGAAGGCTAGCAGAGCTTAAAATGCTGCTTTCATCTCCAAGATATTTGAAACCACATTCTGTGTCTTGAATGTCCAAAGGCCTTGGAATGCGTGATGGCGGTAAGTGATTACCTCTTGGAGAAGGGGGACTATATGCCTGCATCTCTTCAGATTGTTCAATCTGGTCCACCACCAGAGTGATTGTTTCACTTCTTTCTGGATTGCGATTGGCTGAGACAATGACACCCCGTTCCACTGTCTTAAAAGTGATGCTTGCAGGGGTCTTGTGTTCCATTGAGCCCATTGTACCATCGGATGGTTGCTGAGAATGACCCCAATATGCTGAGGTACTCTCTGGATGGCAGTGTGGTAGATGCTAATAGTTTCTTTGCCTTCTGAATTAGACTGGGAATTTTTTCCCACAGGAGTTCTATCGTGTTGAGGCGGGTATCTAGTTCCACCCCCAGGAATATCATTCTCTGGGTGGGCTGTAAGTTGCTTTTACCCCAGTTTATAACCCAGCCAAAGTTTTGTAGGGTGGTGGTCAGAATGGATCAATGCAGTAGAAGGGAATCCCGATTGTCTGCTAGCAGGAGGATGTCATCCAGGTAATGATGGACTCTCAAGCCTTGTTCCCTCAGTAAGGCTATTACTGGCAGTAAGACTTTGGTAAATGTTCTTGGAGCGGTGGAGATTCAAATGGGAGACTTCGAAATTGGAAATGGTGATGGCCTACTGCAAAGCGGAGAAACTTTTGAAATGAAATATGAATGGGAATGTGCAGATAAGCGTCCTGTAAATCGACGGAAAGCATCCAATCCCCGATATTCATGGCATAAAGAATTGACTGCAGGCTTTCCATTTTGAATGTCTCGACTAAGATTGAGCGATTGAGATTCTTTAAGTCCAGAACGGGACGGAGGTCCCCTGTTTTTTTCTTCAACAAGAACAACGGGGAGTAGAATCCCATTCTCCTTTGGGATAGTGGAACTTCCGCTATGGCTTCTTTCTGGAACAAATCTTGGACGTATTTTGTTAGTAGCGTCCTTTTCTCTCGAGATGCCAGTAGTCTGGTTATACAGAATTGGTCTCTTGGTGACCATGTCTTGAATTTCCATTTGTGCCCGAACTGGACAGTATGTATTGTCCCATGGGTCCTTTATTGTTTCCACCCAGACCTGCTTGTATTTCATGAGCCTGGCCCCTACTATAGCTGGTTGGGCGGACACACCTTCAAAAAGACTTTTGATCCCCTGTGGTAGGGGTCTTAAAATTTTGGAGCTTGAGAAATGATGACTGGGGGTTCTTCCAGTTCCTTACTCTTTTCCAGGCCGGTAAGATTTTGCCTCCCTGTATTTATCCGGGAGATTCCTTCTAGAGGCAGGTGGTCTCTGTTGTCTGGGCCTTCTATCTGAAGGAATGAGTCCCGATTTCCCGCCGGTGACTTTAGAAATGGACGAGTCCAGCTTTTATCCAAAAAGATTTGTGCCATCAAAAGGTATTTTACACCAGTTGGACTTTGAGGAGGGATCTGCCGACCAGGGTTTTAACCAAAGCGCCCTTCTGGCCATTACTGAACTTAACATTGCTCATGAAGTGGTTTTAATTATATCCACGGAGGCTTCTGCGACAAAGTCGCCTGCAAGACTAAGCTCTTTGAGGGCTGAGATAACTTTTTCCTTTTCCACCCCTTCTGTCACCAGTTTCTTGGCATTAGTGGACCAGCTTGAGATAGCCCTACCGACAGCTGCCAGTGCTATTGCTGGCCTGCAAGCGCCACCTGCCGACAGGTAGGCTCTTTTAAGATCCAGGTCGATCTTTCTATCCAGGACATCTTTGAATGTGACTGCGTCCTCTATTGGGAGTGTTACGTGCCTAGCGAGGCGCATCAGAGAGTAGTCGACCACTGGAGGAGATATTAGTGGGTTGATGTTAGGCTCTTTAAGTGGATAGAGCTTTGCTAATCTGTTACTGAGGCTGTTTTTTTTTCTCGGGCTTCTGCCACTCATCCTTAATTAGATCCTCAAGTTTGTCAATGAACGGGAAGGTCTCCGGGTCTTTTTTAAGGTTTGTAAAGTATTTCCTCAATTTTTGAGGAGTTTCCTTTTCCTCCACCCAATCGATTGCTTCCTTCACTGAGTTCACGAATGGATCGATTAGTGAAAAATCAAAGCCGGTGGATGTCTCTAGATCATCGATGTCAGAAAGAGGATCTGACTTCTTTGATGATGATGGAGCAGTGGATGAAGTGCTTTGTATAGGTCTGCTGACCTCGGGCCCTGCGATTTGAAGGGATGGCTCTCTATTTGACTCCCTTGTATCTGTTTCTCTGTCTCTAGTTGCCTCGTTGAAGCACGTGCGACAGGCTAGTTTGTCTGGCAGCGCTGTAGCACCGCAAATCCAGCAGGAATTCCCGGATTGATGAGAAGGCTGGGTGACAGGAGATTTTCTGCCTGTAGGGGATTTCTTGTGATGGGAGTGACTATGCCGTGATTTTGATCGGCTTCTTCTGCGACTCGAACTGCTTCTCCTGCGGCTTGAGCGGCTTCTGCCGCACTCTGAGCGACTCTGCTGGTGGCTTGAGTGGCTCCTTCTTGAAGGCTCTCCTCGTCTTGAATATGACGATCTGGAAGACCTGGTGGGGCTGTTCAATTTAAACAGCATTAGTAAAGGCTCTCTTTTTCCTTTTTCTTCATACTTACCAAACATCCCCTCTTACCTAGTAGGCTGGCGATGGTCTACCGGGGCAGCGGCCTCCATGAAAGGTGAATGAACCAGACCTATAACATATAGGTAGATCAGCATGAATGAGTATAAGCAGGCATAGTGAGCATGAGAAAGAGGCCAGAGAGCTTACCTGATAAGTGGAGAGAGGGAGAGAGAGACTGGGCAGTGCAGCAGGATGATACAGCAAATTTCCCCCCTTGCAAGCTCAGGAGACTAAAATGCTGACAATACAGCCTTTTAAACTTGCCGCCGTTGCGGCGGTGATGACGTCACGCTCGAAAGAGCTGAGACGCTCGGCGCTATACACATGGAGCGGAGAGGAGTTACAGGGCTCAGAGACGCTGATGGAGGCAGAGAAAAAAGGGAAAGTTTTCCCCCCAAGTGCTCAGAACAGAAGCTGGAGACCGCTACAGGCAGTAAACCTATTTAAGGTTTGTAATGCCTTACCAACATACCCCTGAGACCATCAGAGTGGGGTTCCTTCTGTTTAGCTCATTTAGAGGCTGTACAGGTAAGGACTTCCACCCAGGAGAGGCTAGAACCTGGCTGGGGCGAGAGTGGTAAGGGATGCATGTTCGGTCCTTGACAGGTGAGGAAAAAAAGGAGAATACTGGGGCGGGTGCCCTCTCAGAGTTTAATAGCTACGCGGTCCCATCAGGTTGCGGGGGTGGAGCCACAACCCATAGGTGTATGCTGCCATGATGCGACAGAAAAACATATTGAGAGCGACTTCAGAAACTTAATATGTACAGTCTGGAGGAAAGAAGGGAAAGGGGAGACATGATTGAAACCTTTAAATACATTAAGGGGTAAATAAGGTTCAGGAAGGCAGTCTTTTCAACATGGAACCCAAATCAAGAACATGGGGACATGACCTCAAACTAACTGGAGAAAGTTCCAAGCGAATCTTAGAAATTATTATTCTACTGAATGGGTAATTGATGATTGGAAAAAACTACCAACAGAGGTAGTGAGACAGTCAAAAGTAATTAGCTTTAACCATGATTGGGAAAAACATAGATCTATAGTCAGACAACAAGGATAATGAAAAAAATAAAATAAAATGGGCAGACTCGATGGACTACTCAGTCTTTTTTCTGCCGTCATTTTTCTATGTTCCATGTAAATGAGTCGCTTTTTTCAATGTTGCAATTTTTAAAAATGTGTCAAAATTAAGGACCAAACAAATGAAAATGAAAAAAAAAACAATTATTAATAGAAGAAAAACATAAATAAAAGTAAATCAGCAAAACAGCAAATTAATAGCTAAGGAGAGAAGGGGAGGAAGGCGTTTTTAGTGCTGATTAGGGTTAACTAAGGGGATAAACAGGAACATTGTTTATTTTTATTCTTTTAACTTGCAAGGTCACGTTTTGATCTGCTACATGAACCAGAGAAGTTACAATAAAGCAACCATAACACTACTACATTGTAACTCCACTTGACCCTGTAATTTCTGTTCTGTGAGTGTACGGTTGTACAGGAGCAATCCTCTCCTCTTGTGTAAAATATACAAATTTTGGCTATCAAAATGATAGACAGGATTTCCCACTAAATGCGACTGAAGAGCTGCAGTAAACGAATAGGAACTTGGTGTACTACATATGCCCAAAATATTAAAACTTGTTTTTTGTGTGTGTATAGCCCAGTACCAATACCTGGAACAGGTGCATATGAGCTACTACCTCGTGTGCAATGACTGGTCAGTCTCAAGAACACAGCACTCCACCTGGGAAGTCTCTGCAAACCTCCATGGGCAATCCATGCAAAAAAGGGAGATAGGCTGGTGCCATGGAAGTCAGTTAAAACATTGTTTTATTATTACAGGTGAACAACAGTCAAAAAAGCCAATGGGTTTTGGCCATCAGGCCTTAATCATGGCTCATTATTTTAACTGCTGTTCACCTGCAATAATAAAACAATGTTTTAGCCGACTTCCATGGTATCTGTACCAAAAACTGTTAAAAATGCAGCCCCCCCTCCCCAGCAAGTCCTTCATGTACCTGTCCATGATTTATGGAGATTTTCAGTGAACCACTGGGTGCTATACATTCTCTTTCCAGAAAGTCTTCTGGCAGGTCCATGTATGCACAGTAGACTTCACTTTCATTCCTGTGGAAATCTCATGGACTGTTGAGGCCAAAGCTAGATTATCTTTTCACAAAAATCAATTGGAATCTACTGCACATGCATGGAGACTTTCTGGCACCCAGCAGCTCTACGGGGAACATCCCTATGGATCGAAGAGGTAAGTGGAAGACTTGGAGGACTTGCTTGAGGGGTGAATCTACATTTTAGGGAAAACTGTATTAAAAGTACAGTTATCCTTTAAGCTTTGCAGTACTTTATAGTGTAATGTTACCCGATGAGTTTTGTTTTTACTTCCTCCAGAAAAAAACTGAAGTAGTTAAAGTGTTACTAAACCCAGGACCCTGCGTTTACTATATTTGGTCTCCTACAGTACAATGAACATGGAAATGCAATTATTTTAGTAAATATAAGCTGCTAAATACCTTTTCCCATCAGCAGTATATAGTAGTCTTGTGACTTCTATGAGTGTCTGGTTAAAACTTGTGGGAAGATTTTTCATTCTGCACTGAATGTCTTATCAGGATGCAGGACCCCTGACCCTCTATTTGAACAGTGCTGATTGGCCGTGTGCTGATCCAAAGAAAAAAAAACCTCTCTAGTAATACACACCACACTGAGCATGTGCAGTCTGTCCCCTGGCTTTGTATTATCAGGAAAATATATTGGGGACAGTGGAAGGAGGAGAAGATCAGATGAGATTAACCCCTTAGGTTCCACTGTGAGTATAACAACCATGCTTTACTGCATATACAGATTGATTTTACTGTTGTGGGTTTAGTAACACTTTAGATTTAAAGAATTGTTTGTTACCGATGAAGAAAAAACAGAGATACTATATGTAATTGAAAGAGAAGTGCGGGAGTGAAAAAAAAGTTAACATTCATACTCATGTAGGTGGCATCAATGCAGCATCGATCGGATGCTGATTTGTCCCTTGTTAGCTCTACATCGAGAACTGAGTGATCCAAGATCACGGATCACTTAGTGCTCAGGTCTTCCCAGAGCACAGAGAGGTGACTGTCAGTCATCTCTCTGTGCTCTGCCCCTTCAGCGCTGTCTGGGACGCTGGACTGTGGAGGGGGCGGAAGCTGCTGGCTTAGCCTTCAGCTTTAATATGTGTTACATGGTTGGCAAGAGGTTAAGTAACAATTGCCTCTTTTAATTCTTCTTTTGAGTAAATAAATTTAGTATAATGAAAAAATGAAAAAATAATCTTCCCTCATAGCTGATATATTTTATTTTTTATCTCTGTTGTTCCTGGTAATTACAATTTTACGTAAAATCAAAATGAATTTTCATTGAGAAAGGAGTGGTTAAACTCCTCCTAATACCTAATTTTTTTTTGGTCTGTGTTCCATTGGGGAGCCCTCCTTTAATTTCCCGTCTGGGAAAAAAACAGAACGTAAGAGTAAGTAAGCAGAATCCCCTCAAAAAATGTGACACTAGAACAAGTGTTCCTAGTGAAAAATGTCCCCTTTGCTACTGTTTTGGTGATAACGCCACAAGGACAATAAAGAAGAGTGGATCTGCCACCTTAAAGGCTTGTTGTTTTTTTTTTTGTACACTTTAAAAGGCCCATCACATTGCTTGCAAGTTACTTTAGTAAAGTGCATTCAATCCAAAAAACAATCTGCGCTATCCCCTCAATTCAATGAAGATATGTGATAAAAAAATTATTAAAAATTTATGTGATAAAAAATTATATTCAAGTGTATATTACTAAAAAGTGCTGCAACCAAAAAAAAAACCTGAATATCTGGTTCTAGTAAATGTAACAAATAACTTCTGGTGCGCTACTATCATCAAAAACGGAAACAAATAACTTCAATAAACAAATAACTGTGGATGTGTATTGCACAACCCTAGTGATAAAATAACGTCCTGAGAAGAATCAATCAGCCCTAAAAAAACAAAAAATCAGTGCAAATTTCTATGTATAGTCCTTCCTTCTGTGGATAAAAGACATCTCCTTGGCCAAAGCAAGAATGGCCACGGTCACGAGACCTGACGTCACCACACAATCAGCTGGCCGGCTTCACCGCGGCTGTGCTGTTCGTTTATCTAACTTTCTGCTCAACCTGGGATGTCAGCAACGCAATATACCTTGAAATAAAGAAGTTTTAATACTACACTATGGAGGATCTCCTGTTTGTTTGATCTCTCCTATGCATTGAGGATCCCACGGAATCACTGGTCTTTCCGCTGCACTTCTATTGCCTGGGAGGGACAGAGGATGGACCGCAAACCTCTGATAACATCAGCTGTTCCCGCTTGCCTGATCTGGTATCTGTGGGCTCGTAAGACCCCCGTAATAGGGGTCCATCATATCCGGTAAGCGCCCCCCCCCCCCTCTTTTTCCTCCCCTCTGCCGTTCTTGCTTTGGCCAAGGAGATGTCTTTTATCCACAGAAGGAAGGACTATACATAGAAATTTGCACAGATTTTTTGTCTTTTTAGGACTGATTGATTCTTCTCAGGACGTTATTTTATCACTAGGGTTGTGCAATACACATCCACAGTTATTTGTTTATTGAAGTTATTTGTTTCAGTTTTTGATGATAGTAGCGCACCAGAAGTTATTTGTTACTTTAGTAAAGTGACCCTATGCATGTGTTATCAATATACCTTTTGCAATCACACCATGCAAATCTAATTAGGCAATGTCCTTGACTTGCCAGCACTGTGTAAATTGCAGGACACCCTGTAACATTTATGAAACATCTGCACTTGTCTGTTAACATAGCTTTATGTAATTTAAGGATGCTTCATTTTATCTTGTAGCTGCAAACAGTAACACAAAAGTCATTGAGTTAATAGTCTGAGACATTTTGAAAACCGTAGGGGTTTATTGCAGCTGTTAAACATGAATATGTCAACATTTTGAAATACTGTTCTAAATTACTTTTTATTTATAGAGATGACAGAGAGCTTTTTTCCGCTAGTGTAACACTGTCCTAAATTCACTTTTTGTGCTGGCAGAATGTGTGTGTGTGTATATAATTGTGTGTGTGTGTATATATATATATATATATATATATATATATATATATATAAATGCTTTTGTGTTTTATGTGCAGTGATTATACTTGCAGTGGGAACTTAATAAAATGTTTCCTTAACCTATATTTTGTGAACCTACTTTAGTTGAAATGGCAAAAGTCAAATTTTTGGTTACTTGTAAAATCCTTTTCTTTGAGTATATGAAAGGAGACAGACCATCTTCAAATTAACCCATTAATTCCTCTTGTTCCAATATTGGAACAGTAGTGAAGTGGGAGTTATTTATATCCTACTGCTCTAGGTATCATAAGAATTTTATGCGTAAATTAAAACAAATTCAACCTTAGGCATAAATGGGTTAATAATGACAGGGTCATCCTGACACCCTTTGGGGATTAGACACGGGCAAAAAAAAGCAACAACAGGAAGCCCCCTTCCTGATATAATTCCCCCCCCCCATTAGGTGACACTCCAGTTTTTGTAGCAAGCCATGAACCACCAGCAAGAGTAGATCTCTGTGTCCCATGATGTACTAAAAAAAAAAGAATTTTACAGGTAATCAAAAATGTGCCTTTCTTTTTCGTAGAACCTGGGACATAGAGCATCTTCAAATTCATTAACGATAGGTACTTCCTAAAGCAGTTAAATGAACAGAGGTTCACCCACTGATACTCTTAGATGTGCTCTGCTTTTTTTTTTTTCCTGCCATCCTAGGGCAGGAAGTGTGTTAGCCCTGCAGAATTCTTTCCTCTCTCATGTCTACAACAAAGGGGGAGGTGTTCTGTAGTCTACAAAGATAGCTGGGAACAACATAACTGATATAAGTCTGCAGCGGTTGAGAGCACACACAATGTTTGCATAACCAACAGGTTTTTTCTTTTTTTTTTTTGCACTTACCAAACAGATATAACAAAGTTTATTGTTAGGATTACACTTTAACACTAGCTCTTTTATATAAGAAAAAATTCTCAGCTGCTGTTATATTGACATATTCATTATTCCCAGGTATTATGTCTATTAGAGCACAATAAAAAAAACAATATGAATTCTCTCCAGAGTTTTGTTATGGTCCCTGTCTGATAACTAGTTTTGATTAAGGCTGGAGCTCTGGGCTGGTCCTTGTAATAAGAAATAAAAGCCTTCGCTAGTAGTGTTAGAAGAATTGAAAAACTGCTCAAATATCAAGATTTACATTCTGATAACCGTGTCATGTTGATTGATTGAAAGACTGAAGAAAATGTAGAAAAAGGAACTTTAACTATAGCACTTTAACAATACACACACACACATCTTGTATACAATTATTAAATATACAGTTGTGCTCATAAGTTTACATACCCTGGCAGAATTTATGATTTCTTGGCCATTTTTCAGAGAACATGAATGATAACACAAAAACTTTTCTTTCACTCATGGTTACTGCTTGGCTGAAGCTATTTATTATCAATCAACTGTGTTTACTCTTTTTAAATCATAATAACAGGAACTACCCAAATGACCCTGATCAAAAGTTTACATACCCTGGTGATTTTGGCCTGATAACATGCACACAAGTTCACACAAAGGGGTTTGAATGGATATTAAAGGTAACCATCCTCACCTGTGATCTAAAAAATATTAAACCGCGCTAAGTAATAGAATAATGTGAATAGTTGATATGGTGGAAATTTTCACTGCCACACACAAAAATATATATTGAAAAATTATAAAGGACAAAAAATCAGAAGGCTAATAAATAAAAGAAAGTCCAGATATCTCCTGAGATAGGATCAATCACCAAATGCCAAAATATTTGTCATGTCTGTTCTCTGCCACCACTCACCTTCACCACTGGATGGGGGACACACTCATCACTTCTCGGGTGAATCAATTGATCTCTGTCATTCATCGATCAGCTCCCAGTATGATATAGAGCCTGGTTACCACTGTGAGTCGGTAAGCGCAATCTACAGCCACGGTGGTAGGTTTTTCACTCCCCCCTTGTTTCTTGTGTGCTCACCAGGGTGTTGGTATGTCTTTATGTCCATGTTAACATCTGACTATACTACACTATGGCCAGTCTTTTGTGTTATTTTCTCTCCTGTATTCATTGAGGGAATTACATCTTGAAACCGGACGGAGCAGATTGGTCTCCACCCCAAAGGCCCTGGCTGGGTTTAAGCCATCCGTCTATTTAATTGATGTTCTGGTAAGGGCAACTTAATCTCATAATCCTTGGACTGGTATCTACACAAGTTGAAATATTTTGGCATTTGGTGATTGATCCTATCTCAGGAGATATCTGGACTTTCTTTTATTTATTAGCTTTCTGATTTTTTGTCCTTTATAATTTTTCAATATATATTTTTGTGTGTGGCAGTGAAAATTTCCACCATATCAACTATTCACATTATTCTATTACTTAGCGCGGTTTAATATTTTTTATTTCTATTTAGTGCTGTCGCACTGTTTACTGCTGCTTATGTTTTATATTTTGTTCTAGCGCGGAATTTTTTTATTATATCACCTGTGATCTGTTTGCTTGTAATTACTGTGTGTGTATAAATGACAATGAGTTTCTGGACTCCTGACAGACCCTTGCATCTTTCATCCAGTGCTACACTGATGTTTCTGGATTCTGAGTTAGGCTACTTTCACACTGGAGCGGACGGGCGTCGGCGGTAAAGCGCCGCTATTTTTAGTGATGCTTTACTATCGTTTTATCGACGTTATTCGGCCACTAGAGGGGCGCTTTTAACCCCCGCTAGCAGCCGAAAAAAGGTTAAAACTGCCCTCAAATCGCTGCTGCGGCTGCGCTTTGCCAGCGGTTTGGCAGCGCTGCCCCATTGATTTCAATGGGCAGGGGTACTGTAGGAACGGTGTATACACCGCTCCTACAGCGATGCAATGATGCTGCTTGCAGGACTTTTTTTACCGTCCTGCAAGTGCACCATTCCAGTCTGAAAGCCCTCGGGCTTTCACACTAGAGAGACAGGAGAAGCTCTTTATAGGCGCTATTTTTATCATTGTAGTGCCTGTTAAGCGCCTCAGTGTGAAAGTAGTCTTATGGGGAAAGCAAAAGAATTGTCAAAGGATCTGTGGAGAAAAAGGTAGTTGAACTATATAAAACAGGAAAGGGATATAAAAAGATATGAAAGGAATTGAGAATGCCAATCAGCAGTGTCAAACTCTAATCAAGAAGTGGAAAATTAGGGGTTTTGTTGAAACCAAACCACGGTCAGGTAGACCAACTAACTGCCAGGAAAATTGTTTGGGATACAAAGAAAAACCCACAAATAACTTCAGGTGAAATACAGGACTCTCTGAAAACATGTGGTGTGGCTGTTTCAAGATGCACAATAAGGAGGCACTTGAAGAAAGATGGGCTGCATGGTCGAGTAGCCAGAAGAAAGCCATTACTATGCAAATGCCACAAAGTATCCCACTTACAATACGCCAAACATCACAGAGACAAGCCTCAAACCTTCTGGCACAAAGTAATTTGGAGTGATGAGACCAAAATTTAGCTTTTTGGCCACAACCATAAACGCTTCATTTAGAGAGGAGTCAACAAGGCCTATAATGAAAGGTATACCATTCCTACTGTGAAACACGGAGGTGAATCGCTGATGTTTTGGGGATGGTTAAGCTACAAAAGCACAGGAAATTTGGTCAAAATTGATGGCAAGATGAATGCAGTATGTTATCAAAAAATATTGGAGCAACATTTGCATTCATCAGCCAGGAAGCTGCACATGGGACGTACTTGGACATTCCAACATGACAATTATCCAAAACACAAGGCCAGGTCGACCTGTCATTGGCTACAGCAGAATAAAGTGAAGGTTCTGAAGTGCATCTCAGTCTTCTGACCTCAACATCATTGAGCCACTCTGGGGAGATCTCAAAAGTGCAAGACATTATCATTGCATTTTGCACAGTTCCATGGGGGGGGGACCCAAAGGGGATGAAAGTAAAGGGTATATATGTATCTAATCTGCCTATGAGAAGAGGTGACTTTGACACAGTGCTCTTACAAAAAGAGAAGATGTGGACATATTATTTAAATTCTTTTTTTACACATGGCCTCAACAATGAATGCAATTTGCAACCATTTTTGGAAAAATAATTTTGAATTTAATGAATGAGGACGATGGGGCTATTACCCACCATTACTATTTCTATTTTCCTTTTTCATTATTTTATTAATTTTTATTGATTTTTGTTATATTTTTTTTTTTCTACTTTTCATCATTTTGCGCTTTTCTCCCCATCCCTTTTGAAACATGTGTCAAATGTACTTGTTGAAGTGTTAATTTGTCTTCCTGTGTTGAAAGTTGAATGGAAGTGAGCATTTAGATGACATCTAGTGGCCAAGGCAAGATATTGCAGCCAATCATTTAAAGTGGTGTTCCGGCTGAAATTATACTTTTTAAATAAAAATACCCCTAAAATACACAAGCTTAATGTATTCTAGTAAAGTTAGTCTGTAAACTAAGGTCTGTTCTGTTTGTTTATAGCAGTAGTTTGTTATTTTATAAACTTACAGCAGGCCATGGCCATCTTAAGTGTGGGCATCTGAAGCCAGGCTGTATTTCTTCCTGGATCTCATCCTTGCAGATCTTGCACATGCTCAGTGCAGCACAAGCAGTGTAATAGGTTTCAGGTCAGGTTTCCATAGCAACGGCAGTGTCAGAGGAAGTTGCCGCCACTTCCCAGAAGGCATTGCAAACAGGAAATGATGCGATGGGCTGCGGCCAGGGAGGAAGAAGTGAAAAATGAGTACAGCAGATATACAGTAGGTGCTGAGAAAAAAAATTAAAAAATATCCAATTTGTTTATAGTGCACAGTTTAGTGAGGGATGCTGAAGAGTTGTAAAAGTGGGTGGAACTCCACTTTAAGCCAGCATCTTCAGATCCTCCTTGCTCTGAGGAAGTTAGCTGTTATTTGCTAACAAAACATGTCAGCATGATGTCAGCATGATGTCAGCACGATGTCGGCACGATGTCAGCACGTTCGTGATGACGGAGGGATCGTAGCACTAACACAAACAGTGTATAGAGGCAGTGGCAATGGAACAGCTGAGAGCTCGCTGCAGGCGGGGATCACACTGGATCCAACACCCAGATCAACTTCCCAAGGGGATAATCTGGTGACTTCAGGAGTGGAGCTCGGCTTAGAAAGGATGGGTGGAGGTATGAGGAGACACAGATGTGGGTGAGAGTATTTTACATTGCTACCATTCAGTTGAACTTGCTGATTAGCTATGGACTGGCAACACCAATTCCCCCTGCTGTGTTCCTCCCTCCCCATACCTACTTGTGATGGATCAGTGAACTTTTAAATGAGTATTACACTTAAGAAGTTTTAGCCTTGCTTACTGGACACTGCAGCCTTTACAATTAAGCCACCTGTGCCTCCAATAGACAAATGAGAGCCTCTAATCCTAGGTGCCACAGTTGAATTTGTGTACTAATGACCTAGGACTGCCCATGCTATCCTGTTTGGGATGACCACAAATCACTGCCTAATTAGAAAGGAGGACGATAGTATATGGAATATATTGATCAACAATACTTCAATCAACTCCCATCCTTTGAACTGTGTGTATGTCTGATTGTGTGGATGTATGTGCAGCTGCTATCCCTCTTTTTAAATGACAACATTGTCTTTTTTAATATTTTGAAAGGTTATACTCAGACCGCTATTTTGGTATTTTGTCATTTTTGATATTATGGTGTGTTTTTTTCTAAATAAAATTTAATTAAATTCAACCTTAGTGTTCAGTTACTGTGACCCCTTCGGAAGACCTTGTCCTTCTTTTCTTATATGCAGTTTATGCAAGACAGCACAAGAATTTATAGGAACTGGAGGCTTTTTGCCAAGAGGAATGGGCAGCTTTACCATCTGAGAAGATAAAGAGCCTCATCCACAAATGCCACAAAAGATTTCAAGCTGTCATTGATGTTAAAGGGGGCAATACATGGCATTAAGAACTGGGGGATGTAAACTTTTGATCAGGGTCATTTGGGTAGTTTCTGTTGTGATTATTAAAAAGAGTAAACACAGTTGATTGATAATAAATGGCTTCAGCCAAACACTAATGCCCTGTACACACGATCGGACATTGATCGGACATTCCAACAAGAAAATCCATGGATTTTTTCAGACGAATGTTGGCTCAAACTTGTCTTGCATACACACGGTCACACAAAGTTGTCGGAATTACCAAACGCCAAGACACGGTGACGTACACCACGTACGACGAGACTATAAAAGGGCAGTTCAATACCAAGCGCGGCACCCTTTGGGCTCCTTTTGCTAATCTCATGTTAGTAAAAGTTTGGTGAGAGACGATTCGCGCTTTTTCAGACTTGTGGTTTTCAGATCGTATTTCTGCTGTTCAGTTTGTGCTTGTGGGTTTGTATCTGGTCTTCAGTGCATGCAGCGAGTTCCCATTGATTTGTCATTGTGTTCTTGTCCGTTTGTTACTGATTTTCAGGTCGCTCTTCACAGGCCTTGCTGTTCTTCAGTGCGTTCTGTTACTTCGTTCTGACTAGCCGACCGTTTTCTAGCCATGTTGCGTGTACATACTCATCGTACAGTTCGTGCTGTGTGGGGGCTTGGTGTTGGGGTCCTTACCTTGACACAAGTCCAGTCCATGAACAGGGTGGGGAGGAGTTCATGGACCAAGAATTGGTTGCTCCAGCGTGACCAATTCTGTCACATGCCTTTGCTCCGTGAGATCCGTGAGAATAATCCTGATGATTTCAGGGACTTTCTCAGGATGACGGACTCTGTTTTTAACCGTTTGTTGGCTTTGCTGACCCCTTATATCAGCAGGCAGGATACCTGCATGAGACAAGCCATCACTCCGGAGCAGAGGCTAGTCGCCACCCTGCGGTACTTGGCAACGGGGAGAAGCCTGCAGGACTTGAGGTTCTCGACAGGCATCTCCCCCCAGGCTCTGGGGATCATTATCCCAGAGACCTGTTCTGCTATCATTCAGGTCCTGCAGAAGGACTATATTAAGGTAAGATTTTTATCCTTTAACATCACATTTTATTGTATTTAATGTTTGATAATATATTGTATTTCTTTCCTTATTCCCTAAATACAATGATTGTAATATGCTGTGAATGTCCCCTTTGACCTCATGCAAGCTGGATTAAAAAAAAAAAAAATCCTTCATACATATTTGCCTTCACTTACCTCCCCAGCATGCTCTCCTGGGCCTATCACCACCTCGTCTAGTCACTTAACAGTGTATTTTGTCAGCTCCATAGTAGTGCTTTACCCTAAATACCCCCTAAAATGTGTAAAAATTTGATTTGTGCTTTAAATTCAGGCAGAGTGCCAGAGGTTTTTTTGGGGTCCCAAAATCATTTGGAACCCTCCCTCCCCCCAACTGCTAACTCAACTGATACCAATCCTCTATCTGCTGACTTTGCCAAACCCATACACACTATACCCACCTCTTTTGTGGTCAGATTTATGGATGAATTCCCAAAAGCATGTAGTGGAAGGGCCTGCCTGAATACTTTCAAATGGTACTGTTTAAAGTTTTTGTATCCCATTATTATCTTGATAGGTAATAGCAGAATTTCAAAATGTGCTCAAATGTGTACAGTGTGTATTTATATCTTTGTATTATGACACTTCTTACCTGTCCAGTCGGCTGCCAATGGTGTAAGTAAGGAGGGGCTGGCCAAAGTAATACACATTATTTAGGCATTCATCTCTTAAAGAAGTGAAGGGTTACCTGGCCAAAACATCCCCCCCCCCCCTAAACACTCCCTAAAATAAATGTTATACTGATGTTGGCCAAGAATGTTTGTGTCTAATCTGCTTTCAACGTTTATGTGCAAAATGATTAATTTTTATTTCTTGTTTGACTCCACAGTTTCCTTCCAACCCACAGGAATGGCAGACTGTGACCTCCCACTTTGCCCAGCGGTGGGACTTTCCCAACTGCGTAGGGGCAATTGATGGGAAACACGTCCACATCGTCCCACCCCCCGGAGTCATACTATTACAACTACAATGGGTTCAATACTATTGTGATGTTGGCGGTGGTGTCGGCTACTTACGAGTTCCTGTATGTGAGGGAAGAATGTACGTGGGGAAGAATGGCCGGATGTCAGCTGATGGAGTTATCGCCCACATGGAGTTCTACAGGCGTCTCCAGAATGGCAGTTTGGACTTGCCACCTCCAGAAGACAATGCGGAAGGACTCCCATTTGTCTTCATTGTGGATAAGGCGTTTGCGCTGGGGGACCATCTTATGCAGCCATTCCCTATAAGGACCCTCACCCCGGACCAGAGGGTTTTTAATTACCGGCTGGCCAGAGCCAGGAGAGTGGTGTAGAACACGTTTGGAATAATGGCCAGCCGGTTCCGCCTATTTCTTACACCGATACACATGGGGGAATATAAACTCAATCACATCATCCTGGCTTGCTGTGTTTTCCACAACTTTTTAGGGAGAAATTCTTGGAACTATGCTGCTTCAGTTGGGCCTGAGGCCGGAATTCATAATGAACCAATGACGGCTAATAATGACGGCTTGAAACTGGCCGTCCTGGCTTGCCCCCCCAGAGTGCCCATGAGGTCCGTCTAAGATACATGGAATACTTTGCGGGTAGGGGGGGGGGGGCATCGATATGCCAGACAATGTCTGAAACATTTTTTTAAATAAAAATATATTTTAAACTGAACAAATATTTGCTTTGATTTACTGCTTGGCTTTCTTTTAGCTGACCATGACCGAAATTTAGGGAGTCCTGAAAATGGTGTGATTGTGTAAAATTAGAAAGCACTGTTGGGTGTTATTTACTAAAGGAAAATACACTTTGCACTATAAGTGCACTCGAGACTACACTGAAACTGTACTTGTAGTGCAAAGTGAATTTACCTTTAGTAAATAACCCCCATTGCCACTGAAAACACCAACTTTACTACAAAAAATGCTTTTGAGCATTGAAAGAAAAAGCCACACATTGTTGATTATCAATCTTTTTAATCAAAGCACAATCACATGTGCGTTTCTAAAAGGTTTTTTGAACAAACCAACATGTTTGTTGTATAACAATTTTTTAGGTCACAATAAAAGTAGAAATTGCCTTTTAAGGTAAAACAGCCATGTTTAAAACCATACATAAAATACACAACTCTGGAACAAAGTTCAACTTTTATAGAAAGTGAAGGCAATATCAGACATGAGTATTTATAAACTGTGTTTGATATTGCGTTCAGCAGATGGGGTGAAGTCACCCCTGGAAAAGCCAAATTTTGAAGATGCACACAAATTGCCTAATGTCAACATGTGCTAGCTGCCATCATGGGGAATCAATGGACGTGTTTTGTGGGTGCAACCCCTTCCTCTCAGCTACTTTATTATTGAGGAAGGGGTTGCACCCCCAAAACTCGTACAGTGATCTCCCGTGATGGCAGATCGCACATGTTGACACACTGTGTGCATCTTCAAAATTTGGCTTTTCTATAATATGTCAAAAAATTGTCAGAAAAATAACAATAATAAAGATGCAATAAGTTAGGGATTTCTGGGTGTTTTAAATACTCCCTAAAACATCAATGATGTTCTTCATTTTGTTTTGAACATCATTGATGTTTTGCTTGATGTTTTCCAAATCCCTATTACACCCCATTATCTCCCTTGATGAGGATCTGGGCACTTTCACTGGTGAAGTTACATTCCTCTTCCACAACATCACAATCACCTAAAATATAAAAAAAAATAAAAACACCATGTATTATAAATATGCAGGCATCCATCTCTTACCTGAAGCTGTGGTCGCAGACACTCACCTGTTGTGGTGACAATTTCCACATCTCCCTCCTCCTCCTCTGGTTGGATTTGGGGGATTTCCCCTTCTTCCTGAGGTGGGGGGTCTGTGGTCTCCTCTGATGAGTGGTGTCCTCCGAGTCTTTTCACTCCTATGTGAAAAAAATAGGTATACTTAGCACACAGATATTTGATGGCAAAAATAGGAATATGAAACATTGCTTGGAATTGGGGTACAAATGTCTGTTTTGGCAGAGTAACAAGATGAAGAAATATTGTTGTTCTTTGTCAAGCTTGAATACTTACCTGTTTTGTACAAGCTTCACAGATGGAGACACCCCTGTAGTATACACTGGAGCACCTGTGTGGTCCCCCTAATAAAAAGGGTGTTCTTTTGTCCTACACTAGTGCTCCAGCGTCCAGATGTGTAAACAGCTTCTGAGTGTTCTCTCCTTACACAGAATCTAGTTTGCATTTCATTCTAGTTACAAATCCATCTAGACAAAAAACTTATTTTAAGAGAAGTAGGGCATAAAAAATGTATTGATTTATGCATCTGGACAAAACATGGTGTTTTATTGGCCGAACGAACAATGTGTCCTACGAACGAATAATGTGACCATGAACATGAAAGTTGCCATTTTAAAATGTACAACAGTAATGAAAAGCACATGGAGCAGCACGAACATTAGAAAAATAAAGAATAGGAACACAGGACAACTACTTACTTTTTTGCAGCACTCTCCTGATCCTTATATACTGATCATGCTCCCTTAATTTGAGGTCCTACCACCGCTTCCTCAGATGATCCTTGGATCGTCGTACCCCAAAATTTCTGTGCAGACTCTTCACAACTTTCACCATGATCTTGGCCTTTCTCACATTTGGGTTGGGGTAAGGTCCATGCTTCCCGTCATAGTCGGCCCTCTTCAATATGTCAACCATCTCCACCATCTCTACAAAGGATATATTTGAGGCGTCAAATCGTCTCCTCCGGGATCGTGGTGTTTCTGGCTCCGGGCTTTCCTCCTCCTCCTCCTCGTTGCTGTAATTATCACACACCTGCTCTGTCTCCGCCATGTGCTCTTCCCCACTGCGCCGAAAGAGAAGGGGCGGGGAATAGACTAGAAAGAACGTCAGGGGCGGGCGGAGTTTCACGCATGCGCAGTGTATATAAAGCGTAACACGCATGCATCGTACGTACGATCTGTGAGCGGAGGAAGGAGTATAGGAAGCGCTCATCGTGATAACGAAGGTTACATTTAAAGTTGGGCCTATATTGCTTATAGATTGAGGCCTATTTTGGGACAAGATTAGGAGACTTTAGCCTGACATTAGTGTTTGTCTTGTGTTGTGTCTTGCAGAGAAAATGGATCTAGTCAATGATCATGACTTTATGCCAATATTCATTGATATGTTCAGGGAGTTGCCCTGTCTGTGGCAGGTAAACCACCCACATTATAACAATAAACCAAAGAGGAAGGCAGCGCTGGATCAATTGCTGGAATTTGTGAAGCTGGTGATCCCAATGGCAGACATCCCTATTTGAAGGCCCTAATTGGTGGCATGAGGAGCACTTATCTAAGGGAGCACAAGAAGGTCCAGGATTTCCTGAGATCAGGAGCTGCAGATCTCATTTATGTCCCCAGGCTCTGGTATTATGATAGACTGCATTTTTTGGCAGGCCATACTGAACCCAGGCCAGCACTCTCCACTATTCCTTCCACGTTTCCTTCTCCCTCAGCTGAGGCTTCTGACGCCCAACCTGGGCCTTCCAGGCAGCAACATGTGGAGGAGCCCAGCTTGAGTCAGGTATAGCATTCTTCTAAATCTTTCTGTTGGTCAAATTAATGATGTTAAATGTTAGTTTGGATTCCTAATTTCTGATTTCACAAAGTGTTTTACATATCATTAGACAGTAGTGGCCACAAATGATTGTGTCAAGAATGAAAAACGCTGGGGTCAGAATGATAGTCTTTTCTATTTATTAACATTCAATTTGCAACAGTCCTGAGCTCAAAATTGTGTGTGATTGATGAACCAAAAACTAAAACGATGTGCCTTTTTCATACACAGGAAAGTCTCAGCCAGGAGGTGGCAGGGGTAAGTGGCAGCCAGGAGGTGGCCGGGCCCAGTAGCCTGCCCGATACCCAGGCCCCTTCCTTCCGCCTTCAGCCAAAAAGTGGCAGGAAGAGGAGTAACATGAAGGAGGCAGCAATTGGCCTATTTTGGAAGGCTACTGCGGCCCTCAGAATCCCCCACAGTGTTCAAGAGAACTTTGCATACATAACAGCCTGCAAAATGCTGGAAATGGAGGAGTGCCAACGCCTAATATGTGAGTATATCATTTTACAAGCCCTAAATAAGGGGTTGAGGGGCCAACTCACAAGCCAAAGCCACGTTTGTGAGTTCAACCATGGTCCTCCTCCTCCAGGTCCTCCTCCTGCCACACCTCCAACACCAGAGCCACAGCCTGGAAGGAAGCGTCTAAGGAAGACCAGAGAGTGATGGCCTGGGTTCAGTCTGGTCTGACAAAAGATGCAGGCTCTTGTATGACCACAGCCTGGGGACATATATGTCATCTGCTGCTGTTCATGATCTCTTGGACTTCTGGACCAGATTGTACTCCCTTACATATGGACTCCTCAGGCCACCAATTTTGCATTAAAATAGTTGATGTCTGCCCTGGGGTACAAAGGCTTCGCCAATTTCTGCAGTTTCTCCGGCGTTGCCTCCCTCTTTCTTTGGTTATGACCCCTTAATAAAGGTATTTTTTTTTTCTATTATACTCGCCTATGTGTTTTCCTTCAAAAAGGACAGTTTATTTGTGAGGAGGCAGGTACATTTCCAAAATACAATGTGAAATTAACAAGAGACACCAACACCAAGCAATCTACTCGAGATTAAATAATACAAGATAATAATCGTGTTGTGGTAACTTGACAGACAAAACACACCCAAAACTATTCTGGAGTAAAAAAAAAAATAATTTAAAAAATAAGAGCGAATCAGGATTTAACAAACTAAAACAAAATACTACAAAATCTAAAAACATAAAAAAAAAAATTATTTTCGGGAGATGTGACTAATCAAAATATTATATTCATGAAATCATGATAAATAATAAAGAAAGAAGTTTGTGAGAAGTGTGTGTGCATATGAGCAGCAAAACAACTTCATTCTTTTTGCATTATAAAGAAGAATAGAGTGTGCTGCATTGAACTATTTAAAACATTGCAGCGTGATGAAAGTGCTATATCCATTACGAATGCTAATTTTACCAGACCAAGCAGTTCCGCCTCGGAATTTATTCTGAGCATGCGTGGCACTTTGTGCGTCGGAATTGTCCACACACGGTCGGAATTGCCGCAAACGGATTTTGTTGGCCGAAAATTTTATAACCTGCTTTCAAACTTTGTGTGTCGTAAATTCCGATGGAAAAAGTCCGATGGACCCCACACGGTCGGAATTTCCGACAACAAGCATCGGAAAACCCGACCATGTGTACAGAGCATAACTGCGAGTGAAAGAAAAGTTTTGTGTTATTATTCATAGTCTCTGAAAAATGCCCAAGAAAGCATAAATTGTGCTGGGGTATGTAAACTTATGAGCACAACCGTATACAGGTGGTCCCCGGGTTACAAACAATATAGGGTCTGTAGGTTTGTTCTTAAGTTGAATTTGTACGTCAGAACAGGTACATTTTTTAAGTGTAGCTCCAGCCAAAAAAAACATTTTAAAGCTTTTTGGATAGCATAGGGAAGGGTTATCACCCCTGTAACGTTTGTTTTGCTTTCACCTCACTTGCTGTTTTGATTTCACCTCACTTTCTGTCCAAATGACAATTGGATTTTGAAAATGTTGGGTTGTTGTGGAAAAAAGCCTTGGTAATAAAGCATCATACTTTTTTCCCATAATAAGTATAACCTGTAGTTTACACTGACTCCTATGGTATGTATTAATTGCTAAACATCTCATTGTTGTCTGTTGTCTTCCTACTGTTGCTGACAGCTTCTTGTCTTTGAGCTTTACAAGGCACTGTTTGAATTAAATCAGTTGGTACCATAGCAGATACCTAAAGATTCACATATCTGTTGTAAATCCCCCCAAACTGTCCTGTCATGGACAAATGCCAATCACTTCTGATGTGTAAATCTCTCATAATTCTGCTTAGTGTAGGAGTTTCCTATTAAATCCTGCCCCTACAAATTCCTCTTGGCCAACAACTATGATGGGCAACCTCACTGGCTAATAAGATTATGCAAAAGGTCTGAAGGAGTGAGGAATCTTCAGCACTATCAAAAACCATAGGTGCATGCACTTCATAACTGCAATAGTGACATAAGCTTTGATTTACTAAAGCAATATAGGCTGTTCACTTTGCAAAGTAATTTGCCCCAGAGCTTAGTGAATGAGGTGAAGCAATGCTGACTTCCATCATCCAATCATGTTGTTTCTTTTTTTATTTTCCTTGCACATAAATGAGTATTCTTTACAAAGGGAGGCTTCACCATCACTAAGTTCTGGGGAAAATTCCCTTGGAAAGTGCAACTTCCCTTGCAAAGTGAACACTCTATTTGCCTTTAGTAAACCAACCTGTGCCTTTAATGGAAGGTTTTCAGCTAAATATATCAGTATTCTGTACAAGACAAAAGTAACCTGTGGCTATGCAGATTATGTGGAAACAAACCCATTAAAAACTGGGGAGCTAATGGCTCAATATTGCCAAAAGTTGTAATTCATTCATGTTTTCCTGAAAATCATCAGCACACACATTATACCTAATTTTAGAGTACTCTGGCAGAAAAAGAATCATAGCTAAACAGGAGGCCGGATATGTTACTGATAGTAAACACAGCTGCCTTTCCCTCTGCTCCATGTTTGACCTGTCACCTCTAGACAGCTGTTATAGCCTCATAGAGGAAACATGTTTTGTTTCTGGCTTGGATTAAAGGTTCAAGGCATAGAATGTGAATGAGAGGTGTGTCACAAAAGCAGCACCTGATTGGTGTACTGAAGGAGGAGTGTGACTTGATGGGTGGGCCCGAGTAGTGAAGTATTGAATGACCAGGCGCCCCCTTGTTATGAAGAGTTTGTAGCCTTCGGCAGTATCATGTGATCATCTAAGACCCCAGCGACTTGGTGGTGCCACAGGTTTCCGGAGAGTGTTATTTAACACATTGCACCAGCCCCCATCCAAGATTTCTCATTTGGATGTGATGAGCAGGAAACCGCTAGCTGCATGTTAAGTCTACAAAATAACATACAGGTATTAGAACAATACAAAGCACAGCTATTATTAAGACAGGCAGAAATCCTAGATGATTTGGATAGCTGAGCCCTTATGAAAATCATTTTATATTATATGCAAACATTTAAAAGTAATCCTTAGATCAGTTTACATTACACTAACTATACAAAGGTTTTAAAAGATCTTCTGCATCCTCAGTATTGTCTAAATTAGTTCTCAAGGACTGTTGTCCTAGTACAGTTTTCTTTTTTTTGTAATCAGATAAAAAATATGATTTAAGAAATGTTTACTTTAATGAGAAAAGTAAATGTGTCTTCCCGCTCAGTTCTGCCATGTATGTGGCTTGTGAGTCATGGGATATTCTGCAAATAAGCCTCTACTAGTCTTAGTCAAAAATATAGTGCAGAGATAATTTATAACATGCAGAGTACAATAACTTTAAAAAAACAATCCAATTTCAATATACTGTAGTCATAGGTGTGCGCAGCCTCTTGCATTAGGGTGTGCACCCCAAAGCTCAAATACATATGCATGTGTATATGTACTGATGGTGTCAGTAGGGCAGTGGACAGTGTAATTTTGTTAATTTTCTTTTCCAAAATTTTTGGGCTTGTGTAACATTTGTTTTGGGGGGGGATGAAATATCAGTGGTCTAAACAGGGGGGAATATGCAGCACACAAGGCAATTAGGGTGTGCCCAGGCACACCTGGCACACCCTGTGCGCACGCCTATGACTGTAGTTAGATCAGTATAGATTAAAATTGGCTAACTGGTTGCTGTGGCTTACTACTCTGTGCATTAACACTGCATGCTGCAATTTTGTATTGAATATGTTTTAGCATTTAGCAATTTGTGAGCCAATAAAGCACCCTTTAGCACCAATCTCAGGGCATTGAGTACAAATGTATAAGCAGGAGTTCTGGCTGTAGATTTGCACAAGCTTTTTGCAGGCTTCAGCAGAGAAAACAGAGAAAGGTATGTCAACAGTCCTAGGTCCTTTCACATTGATCTGCTGTGGTTTCCCCACAGCGCAGGTGCAGTGCAGTGTACCCTTGTGGGTTATCTGCACTTTGACATAGCCTTCCTTTAGATTGGGTGCATGTGCCAAAGTCCTGCATGCACCAAAAAGCACACATATCTTGCAAAAGAATATGTTTAAAGTGTATAGTGGATAGAGTAGAAAAGCATTAAAACCTCCCATGAGGTTGTCCTGCTCAAGGTTTTTTTCAATTCCTGGAGCTGCAATAGGAATAAAGAGTAAATCTCCCAATTCAAATCTTAGACAGTTGTATCTGGAAATGTTTTCCCCATTGGAAGATATCCCCTAATCTTTTGCTTTTATCACAACTCTAAAATTTAGGATTTGGATAGCAATAAAAACTTGACAGAGGGTCTAACCCCTCCCCACTTTGTCCAAAACTAAAATTATAAAAAAATGTTGTCTTTTTACTGTATATTTAAACAATAACTAAATGACATTTGGATTTTTACAGATGCGTAAAATTGGTCTTTAGGTGTCGGTGGCACCTTCCCACCGCAACCCTATAGAGGTACTCTTGATGAAAGCAAGAATTGGCCTTGCTGTAAAAAATTGCAATGATATGCACCTGTCACACAGGTGCAGAAAAATTATTCTTTGGGTGTTGAGGGTGGGGCCTTCCCACCGTAACCCTATAGAGGTACTCTTGATGAAAGCAAGAATTGGCCTTGCTGTAAAAAATTTCAATGATATGCACCTGTCAAACAGGTGCAGAAAAATTACTCTTTGGGTGTCGGGGGGCACCTTCCCACTGTAACCCTATAGAGGTGCTCTTGATGAAGGCAAAAAAAATGCAATGATATGCATATGGTTGGTGTTTTTGATGCTGTGGTCAAAAAACTCAGCTGACTCCTCCATGGTTGATGTTGGGGCTATGGCAGGAATAGATGTGGACAAGGAGGCAGGTTTATCCACTCTGGCAACTGCAGGGGACTGCACACTTGTCTGTGCTTGCGTGACAGAAGATGAGGAGGATGAAGAAGGTTTAGTAAGCCAGCCCACCACCTGTATGCTGTGGCTGGATAGCACGGGCAAAATCACTAAACAGAGGAATTGATGCCCTGCCTAAGGACTGACCACAGCGTCCACCTTTGCCTGTGGACACATTTGTTGCTGGCCCCCTTACAGTCCCAAGGGAATGTCTACCTCTCCTTGTTGTCCACCCAGACATTATTGGGAGGGGTGGGGGTGGTGCTTATAAGAAAATGTAAAGAAGTGGAAATCTGTACATAGATGCACTTTAATCAATGTAAAGTGGTGTTTGGTGCACTTTAATTTGAGTACTCACACTACACAGACACACTCCATGGATAAACTATAATATACTGCAATATAATGTGCCAAATATACAGTGACGCACAGAACTATATGGCATTAAACTTGCAGTAATGCACACAGAAGTAAATGGCGTTAAACTTGGACTAACGCACACAGAAGTAAATAGCGTTAAACTTGCAGTAAGGAGCACAGAAGTAAATGGCGTTAAACTTGCAGTAACGCACAAAACTATATGGCGTTAAACTGGCAGTAACGCACAAAACTATATGGCGTTAAACTGGCAGTAATGCACACAAAGCTATACGGTGTTAAACTGGCAGTGACGCACACAGAACTATATGGCGTTAAACTGGCAGTAATACACAAAACTATTTGGTGTTAAACTTGCAGCAATGCACACAGAAGTAAATGGCATTAAACTGGCAGTAATGCACACAGAATTAAATGACGTTAAACTGGCATTAATGCAATCAAAAAGACGGTGTTCAATCGTCACTACACTGATGCTATCTGAACTGTCCCTACTCTAGCTATACACTAATGTAAAGATTACTGACATGGTCTCACTACACTACACTGAAACTATCTGAGCTGTCCCTACTCTAACTGCACACTATGCAAAGCTGAATGATGGTCATGATGATGGTGATGACACTAAACTAATATTCTACACTGAGAATTGAGGCAAAATAGCACAGTATAGCACACTAACTAACTAATAGCACAGGATAAAGTTATGATGACAGTGTCCAATCATGACTCTGACAGTGCTCTGTGCCCTGATTGGCTGAAGCTTTCACTGCTTCAGCCAATCAGGGCTTGCAATGCATTTCTTCAGTGCCACAATGCATTGTGGTCGGTTCCGGGGGCTGAACAAACGGTTGAATGACCCGTTTGTTAGGCTGTTCGTTGAACATCTGAACAGTAAAAGTTCGGCCCGAACTTATGCTCGGGCCGAACCGTTTGCCCATCCCTAGTCTCTACCAGCTTTGCACATCTAGAGAGTGACATTTTTGCCCATTCTTCTTTGCAAAATAGCTCAAGCTCTGTCAGATTGAATGGAGAGCATCAGTGAACAGCAATTTTTATGTCTTGCCACAGATTCTCAATTGGATTTAGGTCTGGACTTTAACTTGGCCATTCTAACACATAAATATGCTTTGATCTTGCTCTGGCTGTATGTTTAGGGTGTTAGTCCTCTGCTCCAGTCTCGAGTCTTTTGCAGACTCTAACAGGATTTCTTCCTGTGGATTAAAGTGACTGGTGATTTAAACATAAGAAGCATAATGAGTGCAATAAATCGCATCCAAGGTGTCTAGTGCTATATTCCCTCAAAAGGAAAAAACAGTATTAACCACTGCTAAGAGCATGAAGTGGTCTATGTCTAAACACTAGAAAACACAAAGTTGCAATAAATACATCACATGTGACATGCATAAAATTCTAAAGTGTCTAGTGCTAAATAAATATTAAAATATTGCTCTACAAACGTTGCAAATAACAAAGTGCCAAGTGCCCTATGAAGAGGTCACTCTGAAAAGTACTAAATACACGTGCCATGCAAATGGTTCTATGATAATAAACAGTTCATATGGGTATGTGCCCGGTGCACTATAAGTGAAAAAAGGCTTCCGTTGTGGGATTCCTCAAAGCACACAACAGGTGTTAATCCAGTGTTGGTGTCTCGCGTTGTGATTGTGCAGAGACTCACCAGCTGTATATCCCCTGCAGGGGTAACGAGTAGTCACAGTATGTGCCACTGTATGTGCCACTGTGCAGCAGTACTTGGCAAGACCAGGACCAGGATGATATCATAAGGACATAAGAAGAAAGGATTCCATAGTGTGAAACTGTTTAAAACCACTATTTATTAGGTCAGATAAAAAGGGTACTCACATTGTAATGGAAAAAATTAGCAGTGTACAATGCTTAAGCGTCAGCTTTGCCACGCGTGGCCTTTGACTGAACGCCTTGCTGACATCTCCCTGCTTTCAGCTGAAATTATATGTCCGAGATAGGTGACAAAAGGCTGATAGAACTTAATAGGGACAACTTCAACCCCTCATCATTGAGTCTCTTCAAGACCCTCTCCAGGTGCTATTCATGTTCTTCCAGGTTTTGCCAAATATTATTATGTCATCCAGATACACCAGCCCCTGCAACCTGCTGATTCTCTGCTTCCCTACAATTGGAACTGACTCTTGAAGGAGAACATGCAGCTGGGTCCTCTTGTGGACCTCCTCCTTTGACATTGTACTCTAAGGTGTCCAGTCTCCCCACAGCCGTATCATCTTTTATTGGCAATTTAGCTGGAGTTCTCTGGTCTACCTTTCCTTGTGGCTTTCCCTTCTGAGGTTAACTTGATCACAGTCCTCTGTATATCCATGAGGGATTGTTGCATCACTGCCTGGGTCTCTACCACCTACCAAATCATTATCTGAAATTTTGGGAAGGCTTGCTATGGAGTAGATTGTGACTGGGTCATCTGAGTTTAAGACCGGGTTTAAGTGGCATCCCACTCTTCTCTGCTCTGCATACAGAGGCACCACTGCAGCCTTACCCATGATCCTTTGGGTATTGGCTTTAGGGGTCTTGGTTGCAATCAGTGCCTATTTTTCTCAAATTGCCCTGGTCATCTTAGAGTAGGTCAAAGGATCACTTTGGTCTCATGTCCAGAGTTTAGGTATTATTGGGTCCAGAGGTTGTGCCTCTTTAGGGACCTGTGTAACTAAGGGATCTAATTGTAGCATCTGTCTTAATTCCACCCTTCAGTAGGACCTGGTGAAAGATATTTTCAAGGCATGTGATGAAAGATGACAAATTCTTTTATTCTTATTCTTTATTGGTATTTGTGGTCATAGAGACAGATCAGTTCAGCAAAGTTTTAAACTTATACATAGATTTTTTCAAAGAGCTTTCAAGTACTGCACATTGGTGAAGCCAAACTTATCTCGCTTTAGGTTTTGGATGACAGCTGAAGTAGGTGCTACTGATTTTCAATTATTCTGTCCTTTCTATGGTGTCTGCCAACTACTATTCTTACAGCCTGTATTGCTTGGTCTATCCAAGTTTCAAAGTCCTCTACCACTGAGGGAACTGGGATTTTCCTGGGGTAAAATCACTACATCCTATACCCATATTTAATGAGCGCCAACAAGCACTTCACTGAGCTCTCTACCAGTCTTCCTATGTTTGTGAATAAAGAGGATGTTACAGAGGCTGTAGCAACCACCACTGTATCCAACATTTTCTGACTGGGACTCTATGAGGAACTTGCTGGAGAGCTTCAATATTAGCTGTTAGACAAAGGCATAGGTCTGGGAGGTGTCACAATATGAACACCCTCCATTCAGGAGCTGATTTCCTCATTGCTTGGTGGATATATTCCTTTGTCCAGGCATCTTTGGGGATGTTGACCACTACACTTAACCCCAACTAGCCACTTGGTGATTACAGCAGTGCCCATGATGACTCTCTGACACATTGTCTCTGTCATCCTTTACTGAATGAACAGAGAAAATCCTGGACAAGTACCCACTTATATCGCTACCCTTGAAGGAGCTTCTGTATGACTGGGTTCCCCTGTTACTAACGTGAGTGACTCCTTGAATAGAACCACACCCTCTAACACTGACCCAAAATAGAATGGTAACAATAAACAGAGACAAACAATAACAATATGAATAATGTTACCGACAATGCAATAACATGTAACATCTCAGGGCGATAAGGATGTGGAACTCTCTTCCACAATTGGTGGTGTCAACGGGCAGTATTGATATTTTTAAAAGACTCTTGGCTGTGCATCTTAAGGTACACAACATACAGGGATATGAGAAATGATTATCAACACTGACACATGTACATCTACACAGGTTGAACTGGATGAACTATTGTCTTTATTCAACCTTACCTAAAATGTAACTATATGTAACTACAATATGTGTATACAGTACACCACCACCTTGTTCCAGGCTGGGTTTTAACCCCTACTTGTGAAAGCACCCTGACTAATAGGAAATGCTCTGGAGCTATAATAACAGTACCTCTCAATGCCTCCCCACCCACTGGCTAGTGGCTAAGTCAGTCAGGTACAGGAGTTTGGGCTCATAGTCTGTGGTGGAGCACTCAGGCAAGTTTGTAATCCCACAAATGACGTGAACTCTCTGAAACAGCAGGATCCAGTTAAAGATGATTAAAGAAACAGGGGACTCCTCAAAGAGTGATACTCAAACCAATCCTAGAAGCTGGTAACACTGTCTTATAGGTGAGTAGCAAACCAAAAACTCAGCCAAGAGGCCTCTCACCAGTCTCAATGTCTGTGGGTAACTACAGTTGCCTGGAGAGATGTCTTTGGGATGACCTCTTGAGCTGGTGATGTCTTGTTTAATCCTTCCTCCATGCTAACAGCAGATCCTTAAGAACACCTAGATAAACAGAACACCGGAAGGTTTGACCAAGGCCCCAGCTGATCGAATAAACCGTGGGAGATATGAACTTGACAGAAGTGCTGATATATCTGGACTATCTAATTCTCATCGGAAGAATTTTGGAAGAGCATGAGCAGTGACTGTGTTAAAGAGGAGCTAAAAGTTTCTCTGGAAAAGTGCCAGCTCTCCTGGAACACATAGTTTCATCTGAAGGTGTTACCAATGCCCTCAAGAAGTTAGAGGCTGCCACCTCTTTGCTGAGTCCTAAAATGTCACAGGCTGAGGTCTTTTCTGGGATTCTGCTCCTGTTACAGTGGGCTTGTGTAAGAGTTTGCCAAGATAGTGCGACCCCCTCAATGAACAGGAGTACAGAAGGAAAAGAAGATGGTTTGAATCCACCAGATCCCACTTCTCATGTTAAAGGGCCTAGAAATTCTTGGGAATTAATACAGGAAGAGCAGCTTGACCAATGTGAACAGGCCTTCTAGTAGCTAAAGTGGAGTCTGACCTAGACCACTGTTATGACCCTGCTTGGTCTTACAAACTGCATGTGGATACTAGCAAAATTGGACTCAGTGGAGTGTTGTTTCAAGAGAATGATGAACATTTGTGATGGACATGTGAGTTGGAGACTCATTCCAACTGAAAGGAGTTACCCCACTCAGAAGCTGGCTCTGAAAATGGCAGTAGTACCAAGCTGAAAAACTACTTGTATATATCAGAGTTCAAAGTCAAGGGTGGCAACAATCCACTCCTTTACATCCTCGCAATTGCCAAGTTAGATGCTACGGTCATCGTTGGTTGGCAGTGTTGGCTGCATTTTGTTTCAGTCTGAAGTATTGGCCAGAAGTTAGGAACAGAGATGCTGACACCCTGTCCAGAAGACCACACAACGCAGAAGGCACTGAAGGAGGATAGACTTGGTTGACCCCATAGGCAATCCAAGCTGAAGCCATTGGAATCTGTACATTCTACTGCGATTCCACTGCACTTTCCCAAATGAGAGATGGAAGCCTGCTCACTCTTAGAAAGAAACTTAAGAAGGAATCAAGCAGAAGACCCTGTCTGTCACTTTGAAACCTCTTGAAAATCCCCAGCCAGAGATGCTCCTAACTCAATATTTAGGGGGAGCCAAGTTGATTCAGAGAATGTGAAATTGGATGCAACTCTGCAATATACTTATTTACTGAGGGGCCCCCACTGATGAGCCAAAGGTAAGATTGCAACTATTCCTCCCTGAGGTAAAGAAAAGTATAGTACTAATGGCTCTTTATGATGAACATGGCCACCTAAGACCAGAGAAGACTTTTAGCCTTGTCAATGATCAGTTTTATTGGCCTTGCATGAGATCTGTGACAGAAAGCTACTGCCAATCCACAAGAGTTGTCCTTTATGGTCAGAGGTCAGGCTCAGAGACCAGTAGCTATAGCAGGAGCGAGTCTCCCACTGATCAGCTGCAAGTACAGAAGCAGGTCACCCTGGTGGATGATATGGGCTCACCTAAGGCACAGCACCTAAACACTAACCGGTGCTCACCACTTCTCTTGTTGGTGGAAATGGGTTTTTCTGCATGCTAGTACCAGGTTACAGTCCTCAGTCCTGACACTGTCTTTATATGCCACCTGCAGAGTTAAAAACCTATGGAGTTTGTGTGGATTGACTTCCTGTGCTTCAAGCCTGATATGAGTAGAAAAGTGAACATTCTGGTGGTGACTGACCACTTCACATGATATGCACAAGCTGCTCCAATAAAAGATTAAAACATTTCTATTGTAGCCAAAGTCCTAATGAAAAAGTTCTCTATTCATTAGTGTTTACTATAGAAGATTTACTCAGACCAAGGTAGAGACTCTGGCAGCCTATTGATGAGTTTGTTTTATTTTTGTTCAACCAAAAGGGATGGGGGGGAGAATCCTCCGCGCTGATCTATTGTATTCTGACAGCATGATACTTTCCAACTGTCAGACTACACTGATGAACATTGCAGGCTATAGTCTTCAGCGCTGATCGACCAGGGAACAAAAGTCCATCATTGGATCGAATACTGTACAACCACAGTGCCTATACATGGATAGAAATCTGACCAGTCCCTGCTGAAATGACCGTATTTCTATCTATTTCAATTCGATATGACAAAATTTGTGCCACATTCTCAGGTTCATCCTCTAAAAAGACTGGCTTATGACTCAAAAGGGAACATCTTCAAGAAGGTTATCACCACGCACGCAGATCTCTTGATGCACAATAGCACCTATCACCATACAAGTGGATGACACCCCAGCCTATCTCCTGACACCATGGTGGAAATTCTTGCTGCCTGAATCTGGTAACAGCAAATTTCAGAAGATAAGCTTATTTACCAGATACATGTATTTAGTTTGTTGTCAAAGTATTGCTTCCTTGGGGATCAAAGATTTTCGGTGGGTGAGGGTGTAGCCCAGTCTGTGGCACTTTTATCTGAGAGCCGCAGAGCCAGTTGTCAGCTCAAGGTGACATTATAACATTTGCAGAGGAGAGAGAGCACAGCTCATAAGGGTCTGCAACATACAGTAGGTGTCTGTCTCCAAATAGAGTAACACAGATGTTTGATCTGAGTGCACAAGTTAAGGTGCACCACACAATGTGAGTTTTTATTTATTTTGATTGTATGGAAAGCACCGTGAATCTGCTATATGTCCTGCAGAACTGATGTTTAAAAGAAGTCTGGAGGGTACAATTAACCCCTAATGGGGTAAAGGCGCACAAAGACCTTCTTAGTACTAAGGGGTTCAATTCAGAAGGTGACCACACAATCTGGGTGGTGTGAAAAAACAGCAGGTGTGAAGCAAAAAGTTAAAAATGGGAGGATGTGGAAGAAGGGGATTCATTAAAGGTTGAAAGCACTGAAGAAAGCATTTGTTTTGGAGCTGGATTGTGAATGACACAACTTTTTCATTTTCATTTTTATGTTCTTTTTGCACAGATAACACAAAAGCAATTTATTCATAGTGGCTCTTATAAGTTTGTTTTATTTCACAATAAACGCTGAGCACTTTATCAATACAGAATAGAATTAGGTAAAGGAATTTTATAATTCATTTATAATCTTTATAAGATTTAGTGATACACTGTGGAATGAGGGGACTTCTTCAGCGCTGCACTCAGTGGAGTTAATAGTGTTGAGTAGATGTGCGAATCGCATAGGAGTGCTGGCTCGCTATAGGACAGAATATTTTAACTAAGTAGTGGAGCAGGGGTGTTTAATACTACTTCTCCTTATCTGACCTTGATGGACAGTTGTAGACAGGAGGAAGAGGAAAGAGAGACCTGATTGGTTGTAGCAACCTAAGACTTTAGCCCTGCTCATCGATACCAGGGGAAAAAGTATCTCCAATATAGGAAACATAGTGGCCATTTTATTGGAAACCAAAAGTGGACTGAGATTAGGTGCCGTCTTGGGGATAGATTTTTAGAAAAATGAGAATATGAGAAAAAGTTGTAGAGAGGAGAGGTGGCTGTGCTGTGTAGAGCAGAGCCCAAAGAGTGACCCAGAAGCTGAGAACTGTAGGTGCTGCAAATAACGGAGCTGGAAAAGAAAACGGGGCTGCTGAGTTGTTTTGACTGGTAAGCAGGGACACTGAAGCTACAGCTGTGCTAAGAAAGGAGCTGCAGAGTGTAAGTCAGCTGACCCCAGCTAGGAAAGGACTGAGGAAAGCACTGAGATGCTGACAGAGCTGCAGGAAGCAGATAGTGTCATGAGCTGATGTACACCTGTGCCAATCTGAGAGCTCTAGAGAGGGAAAAGCCTAAAGATCCAGCCAGGGCTGCTGATAGAAATCCCAGGGCCCTGTACAGCCTACCCAATAGGACCCCCTCACGGAAATATCAAAATCAAAAACAAGGAACAAAATGCTTGTAAAGTGGTCAAGTCAGACATTTTTATTGAAGTCTAGGGGCCAAAAAACACTTGTAATCTGCCAAAAAGAAGCTCATGTACTTTTTTGAGTGACAGGCATTTTGCTTCAGGTGACAGAACGCTCATATGTGTACAGGGGCCAATAAAATGAATGGAATTTGGCTGGTTGAGCTTTTTAGAGCTAAAAGCTTCAAGCAGAAAATTGCTCAGGTGTGAACGGGGCCTAAAAGATTAAACTGTATTGAGTTAATAAATAAAGTTCTATGTGCAAATGAGGTCTTGGGGCTCACTTACATGGGTGATGTGGCCTGTGCAGTGCGAAATGGTAAAACTAGTCAACCGGAATCATACCTTTGAACGCCTTTTGGCGATATACTCTTTAACATGTAAGAAATTTGATAGGAACTTGTTGATTTGAACGGAAAAATATAAAGGCCTATAATACCCTTCGGTGTTGATTTATGTACAATATTACTGATTGTTATACTTACCGTTGTACCTGTTGACATACCATATAATATACTAATGCATAATGTGTGTATCTACTTGTTTGAATGTTAAATTCATGAAAAATTTAATAAGAATTATTTAAAAATAGGCCATGCAGCTGTTTTCATACAGCTGCTGCATCCTCATAGAATAACAGACAGTTTCAGTCGCACAAACTGCTCATAATTTATTTCACAGCTTTTAAAATATACTTTTTACAATCTGTTATTTCTTTACATTTTTTAAATTATTTAACAATTTTTTTTCTTTGCTGTTTGGGGGGGCTTTGTTGAGATATCAGGGTTCTAAAAAGACCCCTGACATCTCACTTTTGAGACAGAGAAAGGAATTGAGGACACATATTTGAGACAGAGAAAGGAATTGAGGACACATATTCTTCAATTCCTTTCTATGCAGCCTCTGAAGATGAATGAACAGAGACAGAAGCTCCTGTTCATTCATAAACTGAAGCATAGTAAACTTGGTTTACTATGTTCAGTTATCAATTGACACAGGAGTGATCGGTACTGATCACTTACTTTGTGCATTAATGAAAGGATGGCCCCTTCCACCATCTCTGTCCTGACACATCCCTCTGTGTACCTGTAGCAGTCCATGGGACTGGTAAGCCAGCAGAGCTGCAGAAGCAGGGCCTGGACACACAGAGAGGAATAAGATATTAGCAGAACAGAGGGTAATCGTTGCAGAGGGGGCCAGTTACAGAACAGTGCCCTGTGTCTGTGTCACTCCCTGCAGCAGCTAAAAGTAGGCAGGAAAGAAACCAGCTTTCAACTGCTTCAGAGAGGCTCACAGGGCATCGTTCTGTAATTGCCCCTCCACCCTGCCTCAACGATTTCCCCTGCTGTCTGGGCCCCCTGTGTGCTAGACAGCAGGGATAGTTAGGACCATAAAATCTCAGTTGTCATTTATAGCTGTTTATTACGGTGTCTATTTGTTGAGATTAATTTTAAACTCTTTTATTATTGCCACATTACTGTAACAAACTTTTTTTTTTTTTTTTACAGGGCTTTTATTCTACTTTTAAAGTGTTGGCTAGTCTTTTTTTCATAAAAATTACAAGCATGCTATACTCACCTGCTCTGTGCATTCGTTTTTTCACAGACCAAACCCAATACTCCTCTTCTTGGTTCCCCGGCTGGTGCTCCTGACTTCTCCCCCCTGCCGAGTGCTCCGATAGCAAGCCACTGTCTTTGGGGGAACTTGTGCATGCTCACTCCCGAGCCCACTCTGTGTTTTCCCTGCCCCTTTGTCACAGGGTGTGATTGACAGCAGCTGCAGCCAATGGCTCCGGCTGCAGTATCTGAGCCAATGGGGAGAGAGAGAGCCGAGAGAGCTTCTGCTCCCGCGCAGATTGCTGGATCGAGAGCAGGCTCAGGTATGTATTTAGGGGCAGTGAAGTGGAGGTCAATACAGAAGGTTTTTTACCTTCATGCATAGAATGCAGCAATTAAAAAAAAAACCTTCTGCCTTTACAACCACTTTTGGGTGCTGGGGTGCCGGTGTAGCTGCTGACATTTAACTTTTTTCCCCAAGACGGAACTCCGCTTTAATGCAGAGAATACATTAAGGTAAAAAAAACCTTCAACCCTTAGAATCACTTTAACTGCTTAGCAACCGCCCCATGTACATTTAGTGTGGCAGGACGGCCACTCTGCGCCAGTAGTACCTAGTATTTGATCTGACACTCCTAGGTCTGGGGTGTAAACAAGGCAGACTGTCCTTCTGTCAGCGGGGAAGGCATTGCCTTTCCCCAGTCAAAGCACCTTCCCCACAGTTAGACCCCTTTCACACTGAGGCGTTTTTCAGGCGCTTTTGGGCTAAAAATGGCACCTGTAAAGCGCCTGAAAAACGGCTCCCCTGCAGTCTCAGTGTGAAACCCCAAGGCGATGTGCTGGCAGGACATTAAAAAACTCCTGCAAGCAGCATCTTTGGAGCGGTAAAGGAGCGGTGTATACACCGCTCCTAAACCACCACTCCTGCACATTGAAATGAATGGGCAGCACTCCTAAACCGTCGGCAAAGCTGCAGCGGTTTTAACCCTTTTTCAGCCACTAGCGGGGGTTAAAAGCGCCTCACTAGCGGCTGAAAACATCTGCAAAAAACGACGGTAAAGTGCCGCCAAAAATAGTAAAGCTGCTGACATCGCTGATGCCCCAGTGTGAAAGCAGCCTTAGTAAGCACAGCTTAGGCATACATTTAACCCTTTGATCGCTCCAGATGTTAACCTTTTTCTTGCCAGTGTCATTAGTACAGTGACAGTGCATATTTTTTAGCACGGATCACCACATTAGTGTCACTGGTCCCCAAAAAGTGTCAAAAGTGTCAGTCAGGTGTCAGATTTGTCCACTGCCATATCGCAGTCCCGCTATAAGTCGGTGATAGCTGCCATTACTAGTTAAAAAAAAAAACAAGGGGCATGGCCTGGAGCCGTTCCAAGATGGACGTGTAGACCTGGAGCTCCCATCCATGAGGTCCAGCTACTTTAGCTTTTAAGCACTCATAACAGCCTACAAGATGGTGAGAACATCCCGCAGCGCCTCAGCGACGAGATCCCGCTCTCCCAGGGGACAAGAAATGCAATTAGGCAGACAGATCCCGGAGATCTTCCGCTTGCGGCCTAGTGAGAAGACGCAGACCTCCCATGCAGCCTCCTCACGTGAGTCCCGCTCCCCGAGCGTCAGCCCCCGCCGCTCTGGAGCTCGGAGCACGGCCAGATAGATCAGAGGCATCCTCAGGCTGTCACTATTGATGACCTCCGCAGTGTCGAAGCTGACATAAAATCCACACTTATGGCAGCCATTACGGACATGAGATCTGATCCGTCACTCAGAGTAGAGGAAGTAGAAATGACCCAAACGCGCCATGACTCCTCCCTCTGTCATATACAGCAAGTTACCGAATCCCATGCTGTTCATCTTAGGGACATAAATCGACACATGGAGGACCTCGACAATCGAGGTAGACACCGCAATCTTAGGGTGAGAGGGGTCCCAGAATCGATCGATCCCACCCAGCTGAGCCAGACGGTCAGTGCATTGTTTAATGAACTCATGGAAAGGCCCCTAGACACACCAATCACATTTGAAAGAATTCACAGAGCACTGCGCCCGAGGGGGAGAGACGCTGACCCCCCCAGGGATGTAGTGTACTGCCTTACAGACTTCCAGCTGAAATAAAGGATCCTACGCTCAGCCAGAAACCACAACCAGGCGACCATTCAAGGCTCTGTAGTGAAAATCTACCAGGACCTATCCAACATCACCCTACAGCATAGGAGAGAAATAAGGCCCTTACTAGAAGTCCTTAGGGCCAGACCCATAATATACAGATGGAAGTTCCCATTTGGTCTCTCAGTCTCTCATCAGGGGCGTACAGCACTCCTTAGAGTGCCTGAAGATCTGGATAATTTTTGCTCTCAACTGGATATCCCACTAATGGAATTACCGGACTGGTACAGTGATTTTCGCCCTTCCCCCCTCAAATGAGCAACCTCCATGGATGGAGTCGCAGAGGCGGGAAACTTCAATATCGGCCGTCGCCGACCTCATCCGCTACCTCCCCGATCCCCACTGAGAGACCAGAGCGCTCCAAGGAATGGTAGTCCTACAGCATCTCCTGCGCACCGTAGGGCCCGCATCGCCTAATCAAGGTACTTATGATCTTCCTCATTCATCCACATCCTACAGGGACCCAAACTACATGCTCAACGCCCCATATGCAGGGTTCAAGCTACTCATCTTCTCCCTCCCATACACGTCTGAAGCTTTTCTCTGTGCTGACACCCGCTCCGACGGACTCTTGAGACCCAGACCCTACTCGCTAAAACCAGGCTGACCGCAGAACCGAACTATACCACTCCTCACCAATGAACTTAATTTACGCTGGTACACCACTGGGAATAGGATAACAGAAATCAAGACGGATTACAGTCCTACACTATTTAAAGTGCCTAAAATGAACTTCTACACCCTGAAAAAGATTCAACGAACATCCGCTGGCAATTACAAACACAAAAAGACTTACTCTGTGCATCCAAAAACTCAGTCCTTCCAAGATAGTCAACAAAGGACATGTTCCAGTTTATCCGGATTCATCGACACAGATTGGCCCCGAACGAACAATCAGTGAACAACGCCACTCCTAACTAAAGTCTGTGATAAACTTTCTAACTAACCTCTACACTCACCCACCTGTCACTTCTTGTTTCTCCATACCCTCCCCTGATCCTACTAACTAAGTTAGGGTCTACCCTAACCACCCCCTCCCTTCCCTTTCCCCACCCTCCCCTCTTTTCTTCTGCCTAAGGCTCCCCTCTTTGAAACTGCCAGTACCTAGTAGTATTGCCTACGTTTAACCACTTAATCTCTTTTTACCCTAGATAACCGTTTTTTTTTCTTGTTTTTTTTTTTGTTTTTTTTTTTTGTTTTATATATAGAATAGTGAACCTTTAGACATCGGTCGCCTGGATCATGAGGGAGACATGCTCAGGTAAGATATCCACATTTCATCCTACCAATCCTATTCACACCACATACATAAAAGCAAATTCACACTCCAAATTGGGTCATGATGCACACTACCTTAGCAGGTCTGACAAAGTACATACACATAATTTTACCCAGCGGATGAGGGCTGAGCATGTCTCCCTCGAACTAGGACAAAAGAGTCCATCAATTTCCTCCAGCTTTCCTCACTGGTCAATCTCCAATAAGGATAATGTTAGCTTCCTCTATTGTTGTAGTAGTGTTTATAAGCCATGGTTTAGATATGTGGATTCACACATACCCTGTGTCTTGTGGATGATGATCCAACAGTTGAAATTTACTAGTTACACCGTTCTATAACCTTACTGTTCTATACCTCGTGTTTCAAGTTATAAGTTACAAGTGTTCAAAATGTTTACTTACTGATAAGAGGCCTTACATCTAAACATATACAAACTACCATCTACTCCTCTCCCCCCTTGACTAATACCTAAATCTAAATAGTCATGGCAATAATGCATTAAAATGTCTACACAGCTTGCCACTCTGAAAGTAACACCAATCTTTTCCGCATGACTCCCCTTTATATACTAGATGTTTATTCATTCTACTGTCACATCTGCACATACACACTGCAGCACTACCAAAACCTACAGATGCATTCACCATCCTTGTTCACATCCCAATAACACTACCTGCCACTTCCCTACGCGATACACATGACCTCACAGGGACACATTGCTCCCTCCATTGACCGAACGTCACCTACTACCCCCGACAACAGCGGACTCTGGTAGCCCTAGCTGACCCAAACCGGCATCCCCCACTAAACTGAGAGGGATTGCAGGCAATCCCAGCAACCGGTACCAACACCTACTTCCCCCTCTGGGGGACCCCTCTCTCTTCCCCCTGTAAAAAAAACCCACACCCACATCCCATCTCCAGTCACAACCTCCCCTCAGCTCCCTTTCAACCACACCTATAAAGCTGGTCCACCCCCCTCCCTCTTCGTCTCTGGCTTCCCTTCCACTACAAGACATCATATCTGATAAACCTTGCCGATCAACCGCCATGGCTCATTCTAAAACAACTTCCTCCAATCTCTCACTAAAAATCCTCTCCCTCAACACCAGAGGTTTAAACACCCCAGAAAAACGTTCACAACTCCTAACCACATTACGTAGTACAAAAGCGGATGTGGTGTTCCTTCAAGAGACACACTTCTGCTCAAAAAGTGTTCCGACACTTAAAAATCTCTCTTTCCCTCATAGCTACCATGCAACCTCCCCTATTTCCAAAACTAAAGGAGTATCCATCCTCCTCTCTAAAAATACATCCCTACAAGTGACAGATACCCTTCTAGACAAACAAGGAAGGTACATCTTCCTAAAGGGCTCCTTTAATAACAGAAGGATCACGTTGGCCAACATTTACAGTCCCAACACAGCCCAAGTCCCCTTTCTACGATCCATGACCAAACAACTAACCTCCTTCCAAGAAGGCATCTTAATATTAGGGGGGGACTTTAACGTCCCCCTAGACCCCCTTCTAGATTCCTCCTCAGGCAGATCTCATTTACCCTACAGGGCATTACGACAAATCCGACGATGTCTCCAAGACCTGACACTACATGACTACATGACACCACAAAGACAAAGACTACACCTATTACTCAGCCCCCCCATAATAAATATTCATGCATTGACTACCTTTTCATCACACAACAAGATCTCCCCAGCTTGAAGTCAGCAACCATAGACCCGATGAGGCTTTCAGACCACCATCCAATTTCAATGACCCTCACATTCCCAGACAAAATCAATAACACATACATATGGAAACTAGATCCATCCATATTGAAAGACAAGACAAATGAAAATGTGATTGGTGAATGCCTGACCAATTACTTCAAAGAGAATGACACACCAGACACATCAAAATTAATACAGTGGGAGGCACAAAAATGTGTTATACAAGGCAAACTGATCTCTATAGCAGCAGCACTAAAAAAGACTAAAAAAGCAAAACTAGCAGCTTTATTTGCCAAACTGAAAAAATTAGAAACGATTCATAAGCACACATTATCTCAGCAAACGCTCTCCGAACTGACCGAAACCCGGCCACTCATTCAGGAAGAACTGAAATATAATCTTAAAAAAAATTACACTCTTTCTCAAAAGCTCTTTTATGAGTACAGGAACAAGAACAGTCATCTCCTCGCACAAGCGCTGCGCAAGAAAAAATCCAACAACACGATCCATCAGTTACACTCTCCCACAGGTACAATTCTCTCCAACAATAACGACATAGCCTCAGAATTTGAAAAATATTATTCCTCCCTTTACAACCTTAACAAAACGTTCCCCCCCTCCAATGACACCCCTTACCATGAGATCCAAAGGAACTCACTTCGTTCCTTGACCAATTTGCACCAGGTAAAATTTCCAAAGATGAGGCGTCCACCCTAGAAGCCCCAATCACCATCTCAGAATGGGAACATGCGATCAAGCAACTAAAACCTGGGAAAAGCCCGGGTCCAGACGGGCTTTCCGCAGTATACTATAAGACATTTTCAAAAATCCTTCAAACTTCCTTTCTAAAAGCCTTCAACTCTCTTTCTCCCCCTAATCCACTCACTCGGGGATGCTTGAAGCCCACATTGTGGTCATCCCCAAAGATGGAAAAGACCCCACCCAAGCAGGGAACTATAGGCCAATATCATTATTAAATTCGGACATTAAATTATTCTCCAAAATCCTAGCAAACAGACTACTTCCTCTCCTTCCCTCCATTATTTCACAAGACCAAGTAGGCTTTATCCCTGGACGTAAAGCCAGGGATAACACCATCAAAGCCATCAATCTCCACCACCTGATCACCCAAACTAACCAGAAGGGTTTCTTCCTATCCCTAGATGCGGAGAAGGCATTTGACAGAGTATCATGGGACTATATGACGGAGGTCCTCCGTGCCTTTGGTATAGGCCCCCACATGATTGGTTTGATTCTTTCACTATATGCAAACCCCTCAGCCAGGGTCCGGGTCAACAATACTCTGTCAAATGCCTTCCCCATCAGCAACGGGACGAGACAGGGCTGTCCTCTGCCCCCCATCCTTTTTGTATTGAGCCTTTTCTCCATAAAATAAAACTCCATCCAGACATACAGGGATTCCAAACGCAAACAAAGGAATACAAATATGCCGCTTTTTCAGATGACATACTACTATTTCTTACAAACCCTCTGATCACCCTACCAACTATCTTATCGGAATTCAAGAAATTTCAATCCCTCTCCAACCTTAAAATCAACCTCACTGCCCTTAATATCTCACTGCCACAAAATCTAGTAGACCAATGTAAAGAGAACTTCCCCTTCCATTGGAAAAACGACTCAATTACATACCTGGGCATACAACTCACATCCAAACTAGCTGACCTTTATACTAAAAACCATCTCCCCCTCTTAAATACACTGTCCTCCGACCTTAAACACTGAAACAAACCCTTATTCTCCTGGTTTGGCAGGGCAGCCATCCTAAAAACGAATGCTCTGCCGAGACTTCTATACATGTTACAAACGATCCCCATCCACATCCCACCCTCCTTCTTCAAGACCTACAGACAAGTATGCTCCAACTTCCTCTGGAGTGACCAGCCACACAGAATTAGTTACAATCAACTCATTCGCCCGAAACACCTAGGGGGCATTGGACTCCCAAACCTTTAAAACTACCACACAGCCACCCTCCTTACCAGGATAGTAGACTGGAATGTACATGCTCCTTAAAAGGACTGGATTGCTCTGGAAGCCTCCTTTTCAAACTTGCCTTTGCACTCACTCCCATGGATTACCCCCCGACACATCCCAGTACACATCCATCCTTTGATAGGCCCCACACTACAATGCTTTCACCAGACGTGTAAACGTATGGGTCTATCCTCCACTCCTGGACCACTGACTCCAATAAAACGAAATCCGGACTTTCCCCCAGGAATGCACCACCAATTCCTTGATGATCACTGGTCTTTAGACCAAATCAGAGCCCACCAATTCTTCCATCAAGGCGAGATACTCAATGCAGCCCAGATTTCAACACAACAAGGAAAAATGCCGATACCCCCATGGACATACCTACTAATTGCCCACTATCTTAAATCCCTAAACAAAGACTTTAAATGCTCAAGACCACTCTCCCCCTTTGAAGATCTCTGCACTAAAACTTCACCCCAAACTCACCTCATATCCTATATACACAACCTCCTCTTTGCTGACCTCAAAGCCAACGAAACCTTAGCCTGCAAAAAATGGGATTCTGAACTTTCCATAACACTCACGGAAGAGAATTGGGAAAACATATTCAAAATCATTCACAAAGGCTCAATGAACGTTACCACCCAAGAAAACTCCTCCTATTATAAATCACTTACCATGCATATGATTAACGCTGCGAAACAATGCATCCCCATACATTGGCACTCAACACAGGTTCTGACTCTCAAAGAATGGCTCACAAGACTACAAAAAGTTGCCGAAATTGAAAAATTCATTCATATCTCACAAGATACTCCAACAAAATTTAGTCATAAGTGGGCATGCTGGACACATTTTCAGACAACAGATGAATACACTACTATTATGAAATCACTTATTTAGGGAAATTGTCCATCCCCGAAAACTGCACTCAAATAACTAAAACTACACCCAGTTCATTAGCAACTGAACGAAAATAATTAAGGGAAGCCAGAGACGACCAACCCCCTTTTACCCCTCCTCCCCTAACCATACCCCCCCTCCTCTTTCATATCCTACCCCCTCCCTCCCCCCATATAAAACTCCTTTTGAGAGCCACCTAATTGAGCATTATCCTCACTTTAGGTGGCTGTGACACACCCGCCCTAAACCCTACTACAGGTTGACAATAATCAAATTCACCTTCTCCAAATACAAAACATATTTTCTTTCTACATACTCACACCGCTGCCTACCTCCCTTATCGACAAAGTCCTCCTCCTGTAATACTTACCCCATTAATCTATACTGACAGCAACTACATAACATACAAATCTCAGAATTGATATTCACCTCCGCCCCAGAGATTATACGGGTAGACTAGCGGAGAGGGTGCCTCAGTCACGGCTAAGTCAGTGTCAAAGTGTCTGTTTCTTTTATGTACAACGATACAACTGCTGTAACTTTTCATTGCTATACTACTGTTTTTGTTTACTTGTATATGCTCTCTATTTTCCTTCAATAAAGAAATTATAAAAAAAAAAAACATTTTTTTAAATAAATAAAAATATCCCATAGTTGGTAGACGCTAAAACTTTTGCGCGAACCAATCAATATCCGTTTATTGGGATTTTTTTTACCAAAAATATGTAGCAAAACACAGATTGGCCTAAATTAATGAAGAAATTAGATTTTTTACATTTTTTTTATTGGGTATGTTTTATAGCAGAAAATAAAAATATAGTTTTTTTTTTTTAATTTCTTTTTTTGTTTATAACGCAAAAGATAAAAACTGCTGAGGTGATCAAATACCACCAAAAGAAAGCTCTATTTGTGGGGAAAAAAAGAACAAAAGTTTTATTTGGGTACAGTGTTGCAAGACCGCGCAACTGTCAGTTAAAGCAACGCAGTGCCGTATCGCCAAGAAATGGCCTGGTCAGGAAAGGACGGGGAGGTAAACCTTCCCGAGCTGAAGTGGTTAATGAAAGCAGCCTGTAGGGTAGTGGGACCCTTTTACAGCTCTGGACTCTGCACAGGGTATGTATAGGACTGCTACTTTTAAAATGTAATTTGGCTTTCAAATGCATTTGGTTCTCACAAAGTGCATTTATATCATGTGTGATTGATGAATATATTTAAAGCGGAGTTCCACACAAAAATGGAACTTCCGCTTTTTGGAACCCTCCCCCCCTCCGGTGTCACATTTGGCACCTTTCAGGGGGGTGCAGATACCTGTCTAAGACAGGTATTTGCACCCACTTCCGGCATAGACTCCCATGGGAGTCTATGCCTCTTCCTGTCCCTCCGCGCTGTCTCCTGGGAAACACACAGCTCCCAGGAGAGAGTGGGGACCATCCAGATCTCGCAGCGTGACTCGCGCATGCGCAGTAGGGAACCGGGAAGTGAAGCCGCAACGCTTCACTTCCTGATTCCCACACCTAGGATGGCGGCGGCAGCTGCCGAGAACCGAGTGGGTTCTCTGCGTCCCCTGCCGACATCGCTGGACCCTGGGACAGGTAAGTGGCCATTTATTAAAAGTCAGTAGCTGCAGTATTTGTAGCTGCTGCCTTTTAATATTTTATTTTTTTTTGCGGTTTGGGTGGACTCCCTCTTTAAATGAAGGTTTTTGTGCCCAGTGCTCAGCTTTAAATACTTCTTAGCTGCTCTGTAAGACCCCTTTCACACTGGGGTGGTTTTCTGGCTCTTTAGAGCTAGAAATAGCCTCTACAAAGCACTTTAAAACCTCCTTCCATTCATTCCAGTGTGTCTTTTCACACTGGGGCAGTGCGCTTGTGGGACATTCCGAAAAGTCTTTGGGGCGGGTTGGGAGCGATGTATTTAGTGCTCCCCAAACACCCCTGCCCATTGGAATGAATGGGCAGCGTTTTCAAAGTGCCTTAAAACCGCTTTGAAAGCACAGCAAAACGGGAGTTTTTAACCCTTTTCTAGGGTTAAAAGCTCCCCACTAGCGGCCGAAAAGCTAAATCGCTGCTAAAACGAGCCGTGCTTTAGCGCGAATGGACCGGCAGCTCAGTGTGAATGCAACCTTAATCTTCTGGCTACGCTAGGTTCACATCTGAGTGGTTCTGCATTCTGCTTTTGCAGAATGGGCTGCTGTGCCTGTGTTTCCTAAAAAAAAAAAAAAAGGTTCCTGAAACTTTTTTTTAAATGCAGCTGCACAGAAACTTCACTGTGCTTTGGCACCATACTTTTCTGTATGCTGGAAATGCACCGCTTTTTTCTGTGTGTAGGGGTGGTATTAAGAGTTAATAGAACCACCGCACATTTTCTTAAAAGCAGCGCATTTTTTTTTTTTTATGTGGCTGCATGTGATTTATAGACACTCCTGCACCCACACAAATATGAACCCAAGTTTACACCTCTCATCCTATTATCATGTTGATTATCAAACCAAAGGAGTAAAAACATTTTGCATTAGAGGGAAAACCAGCACTGCAGGAACTGAGGACCACTATGGATGCCACAAAATCAGAGCTGCAGCCTAATGTGTATCCTTGGTCAAAATGTAAAATCATGTATTCATATCCATATTGTATTTCAGTTATTTCTAGCTTACTCTTATAAATCTGGCTAATCTTAAAGCTTGTAAGCTTACTTTGTGAAGCTCCCCACAAATTTACTTCTTTGAAATCTGTGACATGTATTCATACCACCCAACTTTTTGAGATGGGAACGAGGGACACCTATTGGCAAAAGTATGTAGATATAGGACACACCCCCTGACACACCCTCTTAAAGGAGAATTAAACAAAAAAAGATTAGTTAAACCCACAAGTGCTTTTTTTACCACTACTATTCCTTTATACTAGCTTTTAAAATTTACAAATGTAGCAAATTAGAAATTGGGTGAAATATTTAGCACAGTGAAATACATTTTTAAAGATATATAACGTACCCCCTAAGGCCCTTTCACACGGACGTGTCCGTGTACGGGCTCCGATCGCTCCGTCTATCCCCGCTGAGCAGGCAGATAACAGGTCAGTCTCTGCACACTGTGCAGGGACCGACCTGTCAAAGCGCCGCTCTCCTCTATGGGGGATCGGATGAAGATGGACCGTAGAGTCCGTTTTCATCCGATCCACAGACGGATGGAAAAGTAGGGTTTTCCTCTGTCATCAGAAACGGAGCATAGCGGAGACTGATGTCATCAGATGTCAGCGGATGTTCATCCGCTGACATTCGCTATCCCATAGGGGTATGTGTATGTACGTTTTTCATCTGAAAACAGATGGATGGAAACAGACGGTTCGCCCGTGTGAAAGGGGCCTAAGGAGCTGTAAGTGTAAAGGGATAACCCACCCTGTACAGCCAGGCACACCACATCTTCACAGCACACTTGAGTCAGAAGAACAGTCCAGTGTTCTGTTTTATGTTTTATTGAGGTGAATAAACTTGGATACAGATAGGGATGTTATGGTATGCCTACTTGACTTTCAGCAAAATGACTCTTCAAGGACACAACTATATACAGTCAATATATACACTTCTGCTCTGCCTCTGCACAAATCTTGATTGCAGCACTACAACTTATAGGACCAGCTGGCACACTGTTAGAAGATCTGACTAGGGGGCTCAGTCAGATTGATAAAAAATGCCCTTTACAGGCAGGGACCAGGAGCCTCATGTTTGTATAGCAAAGTCCTAGTGCCCAGCTGTCCTCCTGTGGCTACTGATCCAAGCACCACCTCTTGGTGTCAGCCTACCTGGCTGCAGCTACCCCTTTCACTATCCCTCCTGGCTACTCTTCCACAATCCTTCCAGACTTATGCCGCATACACACGATCGGACATTCCGACAACAAAATCCATGGATTTTTTCCGACGGATGTTGGCTCAAACTTGTCTTGCATACACACGGTCACACAAATCTTGTCGGAAATTCTGAACGTCAAGAACGCCGTGACGTACAACACATACGACAATCCGAGAAAAACTAAGTTCAATAGCCAGTGCGGCTCTTCTTCTTGATTCCGAGCATGTGTGGAATTTTGTGCGTCGGAATTGTCTACACACGATCGGAATTTACGACAACGGATTTTGTTGTCGGAAAATTTGAGATCCAGCTCCTAAATTTTGTGTGACGGAAATTCTGATGGAAAATGTCCGATGGAGCCTACACACAGTCGGAATTTCCAACAACAAGCTCCCAACGGACATTCCGATCGTGTGTACGTGGCATAAGGGTGTTGGTTTCCAGATCGATTTACTTTTACTACTCCTGATCTCAAAGATTGATCCAAGTCAGTGGCTCAAGTCCACACAAGAGCCAGGCAAGTAGCATTTTCAGAAGGACAGTCAGTCAACCTACAAAACATTCTACTATTAGCACAGGTTTCTGTTAAATGCAAAAAAAAGAGAGAAAAACATTAAGGATCGTTCACATCTAGCGATGGCAGAATGTCGTAGTTTTAGTGCTGACATTGGCGTGTTTCTTGGAAAGTGAATTCTTGAGTGTTCTGTGCGTGTTCTGTTGTGCGACAAAACACCCATTTTTTGCATGTTTGTTTAACAATAATGGCACCCAAATGTGTATTTTGCTTGGATTTGATTGGCAGCCTCCATATTTCTCCTTTTACAGATTTTCTTCACATTGCATTTCATAAAATGTGCAAGCAGCTCAATGAACCATTTACTCACTTACATTCAGCAGACTACAAATGCAATTGCAGTTTGGACTGAATTGCAGTTTGGTCTGAATTAGAAAAAAATGGCTCTATTTTAAAGTATCTGTATAAATCACAAGATATATGAACCTTCATTCTAATTACATAAAACAACATTAAAACTATATATTGCATGTCCCTTTCACCAGTCATGCAATCTGTTACAATAATACATGGGTATTTATGGTAGTGAAGAGGCCTACTTAGTGCCTCTTCTTGAACAGTTGAGCTATGTTTAGTTTATAACAGCTTATGGGTAATGTAAACATTTATTCTATTCATAGTGAGCCAATGAACAGTTCTGTTCATGAGGTATATTTTCTTGTATATTGTAGAATATGATCAGTAAATCCCCCAAAGTTTATGTAGTTACTGTATATGTAACTCTCTGGATGTCATGTTTAAAAGGAAAGAGGCCCTTTGCAGAGAGTCCACTGCAAACAACATTGATCAACTACATTACACTTTCCCAAAAGTGGTAAAATATAGTACTCATTCTGTCCATACTCACGAAAAGGGCGGGGAATAGTAAAGATGTCTGATCTACTCAGCTCTGAAATAGTAGTAGTCAAAATCTAGGGAAGGTTTTACTTTGCTATTGATATTTTATATCTTTTAAAGCAGAAGTAAAACGAAAAACTTTCCAGCAGTTAGTGCCGGTTCACACTATAGCAACCTGAAAGTCGGCATGACTTTGCCAAGCAACTTCGAGGCAACTTTGAGGCAACTTCAAGGCAACTTTGAAGTAACTTCAGCAAATTCCTGGGTAATCTTCCTGTAATGTCGGATCCAAACCACATCAATTAAGATAAGGATCCAACTTGGAGGCAACTTTCATTGAAATCTATAGGTACAAGTCGGCTAGACGTTGCCTTGAAGTAGTACAGGAACCTTTTCTGGAGCGACTTCAGTAGTGTACATTAAGACAGCTCTCATTCACCTCAATGGAATTTCTTACGTCCAGCGACTGGGGGCGACCTGAGGTCTGACAAGTCGGATCCCAAGTCGCTGTAATGTGAACCGGCACTTAGGGTCTGTTGCCAAAAAAATAATTTATTATCTGCCAGCAATTTTTTTAATCTGTACACTGGCTGTGGTGCATTTACAGTTCAGTGTACAGTTCTGTTATATGTAACAGACAGCGAATGAAGCCAAGTGCCGAGATAATGTAACTCAGGTGCACATGAGCAGGAGTTACATCATCATCAGTGTCTTCCCAATGGGCACTGCAAGAAAGCAGTGGACCCAGAAGAAGAGGAAGATAATATGGCATTGACAGGGTCAGAGTGGATGCAGGGAGCTCGAACTTCAAATGAAAAGAACTCAGTGCTCCAGGTGTAACTGATATGCCCACTGGAACACACACCTGAGTGCTAGCCCCAGCTTGCCTCCATGGTAAATTGTCAAAACAAGAAATGGCTGCACCTCACGTAGGCTCCAAGTAAAGTTTATTGAAATATGAAAATATCCAAAATGGCACCAGAGGATACCAGCAGTGGTCAAGGTAGACTTGTTTCACACAACAGAAATGTGCTTAATCATTACAAAGACATGCCTAACTGATACATGTTATATAGATCCATCCCCTGTACAGGTGCTAGGGGAACGTCAATCGGAGCCAGGTGACAATCTTGAACAATGATTAAATCAAAACATACAAGTATAAAACACATAAAAACAAATATTCACCAAGTGAAACATTCAAACAAATCATAATAAATGAATACATGCAAGATGATAAATATCACGTTTTCAATAAAAAAAATACATTAGGTAAAAACTAGAATTCAAAGTTCATAAAATATGACTATATATACACACTAAATGTTGCATGTGGAAGCATATTGTACCATGTGACAACTCTGAAAATATAAATAAAACAATATAGGGTGCATCAAATGTGCAATATATACCAATGTATGAACAATAGATATGCTGCTTAGCAATAAAGTGAATCCAATATATTATACAATATATTATGATGTGAACCCATATATTATATGATGTGAACCCATGTATTATTTGTGCTTCACACTTCGGGTGAAGCACGAATAAGAATGCATGTGCACTTTATTAAGTGGTGATTGGATTACAAAGAAGATTTTCTGTGTGTTTTTTAATATTTGAGGACATTTTATTTGATGCACTGGATTCACTTTATTGCAATGTAGCATAATTATCGTCCATGCACTATAGCACTTTTTTCTGTATAATATATGGGTTCACATCATAATATATTGTATAATATATTGGATTCACTTTATTGCTAAGCAGCATATCTATTGTTCATGCAATATAGCACTTTTTTTGCATTATCTATATGGTATATATTGCACATTTGATGCGCCCTATATTGTTTTATTTATTGTTTATTAGTAATTTACTAATTTAGGAGCAGCATCAGTTGGTATAGTACACGTTGCACACAATTTTTTTGGGCGCCGGTCCCACTAATTAATTATTCAACTCTGAAAATATGTAAAGTAGCACAAGGCCAAAAAATATTTGTAATGATTAAGCACATTTCTGTTGTGTGACATGTCTACCTTGACCAATGCTGGTGTCCTCTGGTGCCATTTTGGATATTTTCATATTCCAATAAACTTTACTTGGAGAACAAGTGAGGTGCAGCCATTTCTTATTTTGACAGGGAGCTCAAACTTACCAGAGGTAAGCGTGTCATAATGTGCAAGTATTTGAAAGCACTCCAGAGTGAAAAAAACTGTTAAAAAATAATACCACATGAACTATAAGAAGAAAATAAATGTGAGAGGTGTGAGTAGGAATTTCATTAAGTAAATTGATTTATTTACTGTATATTGAGACAGTCCTCAAATGTCCCAAAAATATGGGTAGCAGATAGAGGTTAGAATGGATTTTTTAAAGTCTGGCTTATGGTCCATTTCTCAGTCTACTGGTGGCAGTGCAAAGAATGTTCATAGGAACCAGTCCTATTTAGATGCTTTGCACTTTGTCAAACAGCCAAAGAACCTTGCATACAGCAAGTCCTATGGTTGATACTCGTGCATTCAAAGAAAACTATAAGCAGTAGCCAGAAAGGAAGGAGACACAAAGCTTAGCCCAATGTAAGAGAGTTTCAGACATCCATCTATAGTAATAATGATTATATTATAAAAAAGGGAAAACGTATTAAGGTGTGCAGATGAAAGACACCCCATATTGGCCTTTGTGGGCTTTGCCAACAATGTGCAAGTCAAGGCTTCTCAACATGCTTATCTTATTACTGAAACAAACACCCATCATCCTATGTGAGTGCTTAGCTAATTTCTCCTATCTTTCTGGTTAATCAGCAAAAATAGTAAATTAGTAAGCCATATGCCCATTAAGCTTAATGATGGATGGAAGGAGAAGTTGAAACTTTAGGTGAGTATGTTATGAACCCATTATGCCACAACAGTCACTAAAACCCTTCCTGCCTCTTATAATTTTTTTTTAAATTGGGAATAATGTATGAAAACAGTAAGCATTTCTACACACTGAGTTTATATTTTATTCAATAATTAGCTTTACTTAATATGGAAGCCTGACTCTTGCTAACCTTCTGACTTTCTGAATTATAAAAGAAGGATCCCTTTGTTACAAACTCCTATATACACACACCACACACACCATGTGAATCAAGGAAAATAAATATGCAATAAATTGTTTGTTAAACCCTCATGTTACCCTTTTGTGTGTCCTCCAGTTGGCAGTCGGACTGCCTTTCTAATAGACCTGATAAGCAGCCCAACAGCTAACTGAAGGAGTACACATGGCAAACTGACAATGCTACTGCTAATGGCAAGGCTAGGTATTGTTGGTCTGCAACAGAAAGTGCTCATACTGGCAGGGTCTCCAAGTAAGAAACTTTGCAAAAAACTCATAATAAACTGCTTAAGAAAGTGATCCGTGCAGTGATATATGTTGCCAAACATATTGAAAAACAGATTTTGGGCTTACACTTTAAACATATATTGTGGCCAGGCTATAAGTATTCAAATATTTATAGATTTTTTTTCTTAAAGAGGTACAATTGAATATCAGCTTTAAAGCAATACCTCACTGACAGAAGCGGTAGGCATTATGGAGCATTGCCTCCTCAACATTCATAACAGAGGCACTGAAATGGAGTACTAGTGGACTCATCTCACCCTGCTTCTTCTTCCAGCAGCAACTTGGCAGCCTTCCAGCTTTTAAACGCCGATGTCAGCTGACGTCACAGAGCTGGTCTAGGCTGGGGAAAGATCATGACCATATGGTCGGAATCCACCCAGATGCCTGTACCGTCTTTCGGCTCAGCCTCTCAGCGAGCAGATGAGAGCCTAAGCAAGCTGCTCCCACCCCCTCCACAGCCCAGAACCATTGACTGACTTTGAGAGCACTGAGAACTGAGTGATCCATTGCATTTGAACGCTCGGTTCTCAGCCTTAGAGCCAGAGGGTGCATCCAGCTAGGTTAATATGATTTCTCATATTATTTCTCTTTTAAGCTCTCCTGAGAATGCTAGTTGCCTGGCTGTCATGCTGATGCTCTCATTTCAGAGAGTGTATGACCCAACTGAAGTATAGACATGAGTAAATCTGACATTTTTCTGACACACATGAGCTACATGTGCTGAAGCTTTCAAGCCAGAGACATCCAGACAACTAGCATATTCAGAACAGGGCCAGCAATCACAGCATACATATTTCTCTTCTGATGTGTACTTTAAATATCAGTTATTTACCAATGACATTGTTCAGACTGCATAGCATCTATGCTACTTATACAGGCGTAATTTTCAGCAAGTGTCATAGACATTTGGTAGAAGTATATCACAGATTAGATAAACCCCTGAAAATAAAATATCTCAGTATTCAGTAAGGCAGGGACAAAATAGTTTCTAGCTCCAACAATAATTTTTTTCCACTATTTTACCACATGATGGCGTTATCTGTCTTTAGATAAAATACAAGGCGCTGATTTGTCAGACCGATGTGATATCACAACTGACGCCTGGCAAAGTGATATTTTTGGACAGCGTACTTTGCAATACCTAGCAGAGATTGTTTAAAATGAATTATTTGAACACATTTAAGTTCACAGTGTGACACATTAGGTATCTTTTAGTGACCTAAAAGGTATTATATTCAAAATGAATCGGATTCTGCATAAACCAAGGAAAATAATTGGTTGCCTCACTGTATAATCTCTCACGCCACTTGTTTGACTGTTTCTTGCCTATTAGCTTATTATGGCCATTTTAACATTCAGCTCCTATTGACTTTAGTAAAATTCACTATGAACCTGCCTCAAATCAATCCCAGGTACATGCAGCCTATCCCTAGTACCCTCCCTCCTACATTTTGAAATAAGAGTAGTATAAAAATGTGTGTGTGGTGAAATGCTTACCTAATCACCATCTTCTGCTTTGGAGGGAGTGACACTATCCGTCCAGCAAGATTCCTGGGGAATGATGAGTACCCAAATCTTACGAGATGGTATTCCAGCAAAGCGTATCATCTTGCAAGATTTGAGATTCTCATCAGTCCCAAGATCTTGCTGGAAGGACTGTTATGTCACCCTTGCCAAGATACATGGGCAGAAGCCAGGGGTAAGATATATACAGTAAATATTTACATAGTTAGGTCCGGTTGAAAAAGGACCAGTTCAACCCACAGAGGAAAAAACACACACACACAAACCTCCATTTACACATTCCTATTACCACAGTTGATCTAAGGGAAGGCAAAAACCCCTCAATAAAGCATGATCCAATTTACTCCATGTTGTCTGTTGCTTAAAATATTTTTTTCCTAGCAAAAACTCATCTATGTGGTCTTTTATTAAACTCTCCAGTATCTTCCCAACTATGGAAGTTAAACTAACAGGTCTATAGTTACTTGGTAAAAAAATTTGATTTAAATATAGGCATCACGTTGGCCTTACGCCAATCCATGGGTACTATGCCAGTCATTAAAGAGTCCCTAAAAATGAGAAACAATGGCTTTGAAATGATAGAGCCCCATTCTTTTAGGACATGTGACTGTATGCAATTTGGTCCAGGTGGTTTATTCACCTTTATTCTGTCTAAATCAAGGGTCTCAAACTGGCGGCCTTCCAGCTGTTGCAAAACTACAAGTCCCATGAGGCATTGCTAGACTGACAGTTACAAACATGACTTCCGCAGGCCGAGGCATGATGGGTAGTTTTGCAACAGCTGGAGGGCTGCCAGTTTTAGACCCCTGGTCTAAATATTTCTGGACCATATCAATTTTGAACCATTGTGATTCATTTGGGGCTATGTCAATATCAACCCCTTTATGGACTTGAGCTCCCCTCTTGCTCCTAAATTTGCCTTCTCTTTGTCCATAGTCACCTACTCTAGATTATTTTGTCATTCATTTTGAATCTATTTCCTTTTACATATTCTGTTATATAGCATTCTTAGTAACCTATAAAAGAAGATAGTGTCCCTTCATTTTAAAATGTTTTGAATGCTCTTTTCTTATTATTTATAGTTTTTTTAATTTTGGCAGTGAACCACATAGGTTCTATGTTTAGCCTTTTAAACGTATTGCCCATAGGTATATATTTTGCAGTGTGTTTGCATACAGTCATTTTGGAGAACTCCCATTTGTGTTCTGTGTTCGTCTACAGAGCCTTGAAAAAGTATTCATACCCCTTGAAATTTTCCAAATTTTGTCATGTTACAACCAAAAACTTAACTGCATTTTATTGGGATTTTATGTGATAGACCAACACAAAGTGGCACTTAATTGTGAAGTGGAAGGAAAATGATAAATGGTTTTCAAAATTTTTACAAATAAATAAGGGAAAAGTGTGGCGTGCATTTGTATTCCTCACTCCTGAGTTAATACTTTGAAGAACCACCCTTCTCTGCAATTACAGCTGCAAGTCTTTTTGGGGATGTCTCTACCCGCTTTGCACATCTAGAGAGTGACATTTTTGCTCGCCTCCTAAATCAATGTGTAAAAGAATAATAGGATGCACACCATAATTGTGATCCAAAATCCTTTATTGGGACATCCCAGAGTGACACTACAAGACCAAAGTGCCTGGTAGACGCATTTCACATGATTATAGATAATCGTGTGAAACGCGTCTACCAGGCACTCTGGTCTTGTGGTGTCACTCTGGGATATCCCAATAAAGGATTTTGAATCACAATCGTGGTGTGCAGCCTATTCTTTTTTACACATCCCCACAACATGATGCTGCCACCACCATGTTTCACAGTTGGGGTGGTGTGTTCAGGGAGATGTGCAGTGTTAGTTTTCTGCTACACATAGCGTTTTGTTTTATGGCCAAGAAGTTAGGCACCATAGCTTCCAAATCACCTGTTTTGTCTGGCAGACATCTGGCATTGGTAAACAAACACTTTAATTTATTGTCACATTTTGCACATGGATTTTGCTTATTTGTTTTTGTAGTGCAAATATTACCATTTCCAATGGTTGTTTGTAACATGGGAACCTTCTTTTCATCTGCCATAGCCCTCCCCCATCTTCCCCATTTCACCCACCATTAGGGACTGACCCCTGTCGGACCTGTTTGCCCCATTATAATCTAATTTACCCTCCCCTTCAATCCTAGTTTAAATATTTAATATATAAGCTAACTTTTTCCCACAGGTAAGGGGCTCTGATCTAAAGAGTGGACATAACATGCTAGTGCAGTGGTTCTTAACCTTGTTGGAGGTACTGACCCCCACCAGTTTCATATGCACATTCACTGAACCCTTCTTAACTGGAAAAATAAAATACGATTTTTTCAAATTCAAAACATAGGTATATACTTAGATATATATTTATACATAGGTATATTTTTATACATAGGTGCACAAAATGAACAAAACCATTAAAGAACAAAACCATTAAGAACAAAGAACAAAACCATTAAATATTAAAACATGATTTTTACACAAAAACATAATAATGAATATTTACTGCAAATCAGTGTGACTTCTGCTGTTGCCTTTCAGAGACCAGTTCAGAAATGCGCTGCTTTACCTTGGCAAGTGCCACTCTCATGTCATTTTCGCAACAAAGTCTGTTCCTTTTCTTCATTTTTATGTCCAGCAACCTCGAAAAGTATTGCTTGCAAAGATATGTTGTAACAAACGGTATGAAAATCTCCAGAGCTTTCTTAGCAATAACAGGGTACGTTACCGTTTGTTGACACCAAAACGTTGAGAGCGTTGTTGTTCTGAAGAGTTGCTGTTGAACCTGGCTCTGCTGAATTTCAATGATTTCATCGAGGTATTCATCATTGACATCTGTTTTCTCAACACTAAATGTGAACGGCTGTCTCACCCATGCTGGATATGACTCTCTTGTAGGGAAGTATCCGTCGAGAGACTTTGCCAGCGAATCTAAGTGCGTGGCAATTGCTTGCTTCAGTTCCGCGGGTACAGAAATGTCTCCGATTTCAGAAACATCTTCGATCTTACGTACACAGTCGTCTAGCAGGGGAAAGTTTGCAAAGTTATCACTTTCTATTCATTGTTTCCATAACGGTAGCTTTTTTTGAAAAGCCTTCAGGTTTTCTTCCGCTTCGATGTTGTTGACTCCACCGCCCTGCATCTGTTGATTGAGATGATTGAGAGCTGCGAAGATATCAGCCATGTATGCTAAAATGAGAATGAACTCAGAATTTTTGAAGCAATCTGCATTACAATGTTGGTGCTCTTGCAAAAACAGGGCTAATTCCACACGCACGGCAAAAACACGATTCAGCACCTGTCCCCGGGATAACCACAGAACGTTAGAATGGTACAGAAGTACCTCGAATTCAGATCCCATTTCTTTACACAGCTCCCTGAAGATGCTGTGCCTCAGAGCACTATTTCGCACATAGTTCACGCATTCCACTACAATTTTTAATACTTCTGCTAGTTTTGGAGACAAGGTTTTTGTTGCCAACGCATGCCTGTGCAGAATACAATGCGTAACAATGATGTGTGGTGCATCGGCTTTCACTAGTACACCAAAACCAGACTTTCTTCCCAGCATGGCTGGAGCTCTGTCCGAACAAACTGTAGAAACCATATCCCACGAAAGATTGTTGTCTTTGAAGAAGTCATCCACAAGTTTCTTCACGTCGGCTGCCTTAGTTGTTGTTGTAAGAGGCTTACAAAATAAAAAATCTTCCTTTTATCACGTCGCCTTTCACATAGCGCACGAATACTGCAAGCTGGCTTAGATTGGAAACGTCTGTGGTCTCGTCGAGTTGAAGGCTGAATTTTGCCAGGCTTGAAATCAGATCTGCAACTACTTGAGCCAAGATGTCTTTGCTCATGTCCTCTATTCTGTCGCTAATGGTGTCATTTGAAAGAGGAATTTGGGATAACTTAACTTCAGCCGCTTTTCCCAGCATGATATTCTCCATCGTCAACACAGCTGGTTTTATGAGTGTTTCAGCAATGGTGTGTGGTTTGCCCTGCTTTGCGATCAGGTAAGCAACTTCGTACAATGCTGTGAGGATCGGTTTGTTGCTGGGTACAAAGCTGAGAACAGGCAGAGTAGCCTTTTCATCGAATCCAGCTCTCTTCACCTTGAATTCAGCAAGCGTTGTGTTCTTGTATTTTCCATGCAGCTTAAGGAAGTGTTCTCTTAGTTTTGCCGGTGCTAGACTAGAATTGCTCAACTTGGCATTGCAAATCATGCAGTTAGGACGCTGACTCCAATCACGTTCCGTTACACATGTGAATCCATATTGTACATATTCGTCCGACCACTTTCTTTTTTTGCTCAACATAGTTAGTATGAAGGGGTTAAAATATTAAGAAAGAAATCACACGACGTACCATCACGACAGTTACAATTCGACTACTGGGCGCACCAAATTCCCTGCAGCACAGATAGGCCAGGCGATGTGGCGTTATCACCTGCAGCCAATGATGGACAAGCGGGGCGTGTCATCACGAATCATATGAGTCGGGTATGTGTCTTGACCTCCGCCGAACCCTTAAGACTGACTCACCGAACCCCTGGTGTTCGATCGAACCCAGGTTAAGAACCCCTGTGCTAGTGTAAGGTCCGCTTTAAATTGTCCTTACCCTAAACTGTTATTCACAGTGTAAATTTTTTTGGACAACACTAGTGATTATATGAAAACTCTTTCTGGCAAAATAAAACGCATAGCGACCTGTGCTTCAAGCAAAATGATTGCAGTCCCAAATATAAAATTTGCCTATAGTGTCACAGTAGAGGGCTGTAACCGTGAGCAACCTCATAACACCCATGCTAAAGAAAAAACAGGGAGATTTAAGAAAAAAATCCTTAAAAGGAAACCTTACAAGGATTACCATTGCTGACCTGTTTTGGAAAACAGTTGCCTGACTGTTATGCAGATCCTTTGGATTGACTAGTTCTAAGTCACTGCCTGGAACCAGGGGAGTATCTATGGAAAATGACACCTATGGCAAGCACTGTTCAAATATCTGATGCCCATATTTTAGTCCCTCTTTCACATCAAAGCCCCATTCAAATCAGCCCCCACATACATCAGTGGCCTCTCATTTACATGCCCACTGTTCACATCAGAGCTTCTCTCACATCAGAGGTCCCCCCACACCCTCATATTTTTCTTTCCAATGTAGATGCAACAGAAAATTATAGTAAATCTCCCCAAATTGAGAAAATCTCCTCTTAGACAGTTGTAACTGCAACAAGAATCCTTATGTGAAGATTTACCTTTCAGTTCAGTTCTGGGGACAACTACAGAATTTTGATTTTCCTAGCACATTCTATTTTAATAACAATGGTAACCAGAACAAACAATGGAGCTCTCCAGAGGGGAAACAGACAGTAATAAAAGCCTGACAGAGACTCTAATCATTTCCACACTCCACCCAATATAAGAAATGTTTTGGCTTTAAATACACTTTAACAATATATTGTTTGTTGATTAAAAAGACTTTCACATTTAAAATAAAAGGTTTAATATAAATGATAGTTATGTTCTGCCTCTGATATACTGTACAGTATATTTATTGATGGGTGGGTTTGTTCATTGGCTATACATTGCATTTTTCAAACTTGTTTTACTGAACAGAACTACTTCTCCCCTTTCACTAGTGCCTCTTGAACACATTAACCTGCAACATGTTGCACAAGGCCAACTTAGCTGTGTGTCATTAGCATTCCTTAGCCTTTACCATAAGCCAATGAGTCCTGTAACAGCACTGAGCAAAGCCCAGAGCCATTACCTAGCTCTTTAAAGAATGTGCTTTCATTGGAGCCGAGTCTGCCATTCAATGAACAGTGCATCCAGTAAGTCGATGTCTGACTATTCAAAACCAGTCAAGCCTTTAATTCATGACAACAGAGATGGGACTTTACTCAGCCAGATAAGTTACATTAGAACTGGATAGAAAACTGGGTACTTTTGGGGGGAAAAGTTTGTATGCAAAAACATACATAGTGAACCAAATATAATAGCTTGCAGATCTTCTCAGTCTAGCACGCAACATTCTTCACAATGGAAACAGGGCAGTTTTACAATGAAAATATTTCTCATGGATGACTCTCAGTCCTATCTTTTAATTGTCGACTTACAAAGCTCTTCTTTTGTCTGTTGCATTCTGTTACTTGGAAGTCGCTTTTACTCTACATAAAAAATGTAATACTTTTCTTTAACATCAATAACTGTCCATAAAGCATGTAAAAATATACATCACTAGCAAATAATGTTTCATCTACAACGTGAATCCTAATAGGATATCCAGACTTCTGGTAGAGGAATGCTTGTTCTCTGGCTTGTTGTCCCATCACATTCCTGTTGGATTGAAGGCTTTAATCCTGAGGATCAGAAGGAATTAGATCTTCCTTCATAAAAATATGATCAGCTATTGCTGAATGGGTTAATGTACTTCACCCTGAAAGAGAAAAACCTAGTAGCAAAATCCACAGAACACTTAGAAATATCAGCACAATATTTTAGAAAACACAGAATTTGCTATGGTGTAGATCTTAAAGGAGAACTTAAATCTGATTCCAGGCAGGTATTAAAAAATAAAATACAATCTAACACAGGTATGTATACATTAAACTAACTTTGCATGTTATTTTTAATAAAAATAAAGTACCTGAATCCGCTGTACAGGAGAACTCTGTATTGTAGAACTCTGCTAAATGCACATGTAGTGATAAGTAAGGATGTGGTTAGGGTTTGGGTCAAGTATGGGTTCGATGTGAACCAAACCTGTTTTTGGATGTGTCAAACTAATGGACATATTGTGGCCATAGCTACTAATTACCAACAATGAACTTTCTGGCCTCTAAACTTTGGTCAGATGGTTTAGAATGGCCAATAAGGGTGCCTTTTATTAATATTATTCCATTATAAAAAAATTATGTTAGGCCTTTTTTTATTTTATATTTCAGGGTCAGCTGTGAGCACTGCTGATGCTGACACACATAAAGCTGCCCTTTTCAGCAAATACTAGCATACTTTAGCAGTAAAGCCACTGTGGAGGCCCCTTTCTCCGCATTTGGGTGAGATCACAATAACATTTGGGCACTCCAGCTGGGGTAACTCCAATAGCTTCTGCCCCAGTCACCCCTTTATGACGATGTTCACATCTTTGACATACAACCTGAACCCCATCAGGTGTTAAGTGAGTCCAGTTCTATGGACTATAGCCCAAAGTATGGGGTCTCCAATTTATAGCCTCCTCATTCTGAATCCCCACTCCTGGTCACTACTTCAGACTAAATTGGAACCCAAAGAAAGTGACTAGCCACCCATGTGCAGTAGCATCTAGTTTGGTGGTGGTCAGAAGATAGGTTAGTGGGTATTATCTGTCTTGGCTACAAAGGTGGTCCCATATAAGTAATCTTTTAATTTATCAACAACTGCCTACTTTTAGGTTAGGAACTCTACTTTAAGCACAGGCTAGAACTTATCGGGGGGAGTGAGATTTATGATTACATATGCTATGGGAGGCAGCTTCCCTTCTTGGGTGCAGACTTGGTTGGTTCTGCCTGCTCCTTATTCTTTTCATTTAGCAAAGCCTCTTCCTCTCTTACTTCCTTCACCAACTCAGGATAAGTAGGAATTGCTCAAGGCCCAAGAAGCAAGACAATTCAGTGTATTGGAAGTCCCCCTTGTAATACCCAGTCTAGTCAAGTTTTGTCTGCATCTTTAGGGTCTATGCATTTTCAAGATAATTTGGTGTAAGATTTTATGAGGAAAAGATGATCCACACTACGGTGATTGCTCTTAAGAAGTATAATATTTATTGATAAGCCACAGTGACCAAACGCAAATAAGAACAGTTGACGCGTTTCAGCCTATAAGGCCTTAGTCATAACCACATTACAGACATGAAACTTTGAAAATAAATAGTAGCTCCAAAGATCACTGGCTCCACCCATTAATTGTCTTAATTGACTACAGGCAATTATGCAAAAAAGGGGAAATCAGCTATACTGCATATTGGGTGATCCATATGTATGCCACTATTTGTCACACACCTTATGGGGCGTACACACGGTCGGACTTTTCAGCTACAAAAGTCCGACAGCCTGTCCGACAGACTTTCGACGGACTTTTGGCGGACTTTCGACGGACTTGCGGCGGACTTTCTAACGAACAGACTTGCCTACACACGATCACACAAAAGTCCGTCGAATTCTTACGTGATGACGTACACCGGACTAAAATAAGGAAGTTCATAGCCAGTAGCCAATAGCTGCCCTAGCGTGGGTTTTTGTCCGTCGGACTAGCATACAGACGAGCGGATTTTTCGACTCGAGTTCGTTGGAAAGATTTGAAGCATGTTTCAAATCTAAAGTACGTCGGATTTGAGGCTAAAAAAGTCCGTTGAAAGTCCGGAGAAGCCCACACACGATCGGATTACCAGCCAGCTTTAGTCCGTCAGCGTCCGTTGGACTTTTGTAGACGAAAAGTCCGACCGTGTGTATGCGGCATAAGAGTGATAATAAGTACATGTGTGCACACACTCATGCATGCACTCATGCACATATACATGATTAAAACACACCATGAAATACAAAAAACATTAGATACAAAAAGTAAAAAATAAAATAAAAATAATAATTCAGGTATGTGAAAAAGACACCAGAGGAGGAAAAGAGAGAAAGAGAGAGGAGGCTCTGGGGAGAGGCATGCTTAATGTAAGTGCAAATCTAGATCCCACCACAGGTTTAACCCCTGAGGCGATCTAGTTTTTAATCTAAAAATCCACCATGCTTCTCTCCCCAGTAGCCTTCTCTCCCTATCACCTCATCTGGGCGAGTGAGACAACCGTTCTATTCCTCTAAAGCGGAAAGAGGAGAGATCGCCATGGTGACATTCCCTAAAGTGACATGTTGCATTCAAAATATTTCTAGCATTTGGGTTAATTGTGTCACAGTAATGTTCCCCTATACGGGCTCTCAGAGGACGTGTGGTACAGCCTACATATTGGAGGCTGCATGAAATATAGGTGATCAGGTAAATTACATAGTTTGTGCCACAGTTGATGTATTGCTGTATACTAAACTCTTCACCTGTAGCTGTGGCAACAAATGTTTTACCCAGATCACACAAGTTACAGTACCTACAGGTTTTTATATTACAAGGGTAACTGCCAGGATGGGAGAGCCAGGTGGGTTGGCATTTTTTGGATGAAAATAGACTAGGTGATAGTGCAGTCCCCAGTGTGGGCGCACGTCGGCTAGAAAAAAGGCAACCTGCTTGCAGAGTTTCATTGAAATCTTTATCTGTATGTAATATTGGCAGATTCTTTTTTATTATTCTGACTATTTAATTATATTCTTGGGAAAATGTGGTTACAAATGTGATAGGTTTACCCGTTTTTCTATCCCTAGAGTTGTAAGATTGATGAGGTTTGTTATTATTTTTATTTTTATTTTTATGCTCTCTCTCAGTTTTAGGCTTATCTGACAGTAATTCCTCTCTGTCCATCATCAAAACCCTTTCTAGTCCTTGGTGTATAACAGATTCGTTATAACCTCGGTCCAATAAGCGCTGATGGATGACCTTACATTCTAGTTCAAAGGTTGAGTTTGTTGAACAGTTACGTTTAGCTTGAATAAACTTCCCATAAGGGATGGCATTGATGGTGCAAAAAGCGTAGTGTTACCAGAGCAAGGTTTCCAATAGGTGCATGTTGAAACATCACCTGTGGTTGGATCACACTTTAGGGTGATGTCTAAAAAGTTGATACTGGAAACATCATGCTCATTTGAAAAATGTAGATTTAACTGATTATCATTCAGAAATTTCAAAATTCATGCAATCCCATAATGTCACCATCCCACACCATCACGAGGTCATCAATGAAACGACCATACCAAACATTCTGCTTAGCAAAAGGGTTGCTGGGAGAGAACAAAACTTGTTCCTCCCACCAACCCATATAGAGGTTCGCCATGGACGGTGAGAATCTAGCACCCACTGACGCCCCGCAGCGCTGGACATATTATGCGCCATCAAATAAAAAATAATTATGCTTTAATAAAAGCTCAACACTTAACAGAATAAACTCCTGTAGCTCCTGAGAATAAGAGCTGTAGCGTTGAAGATGATATTGGATGGCCTGCAATCCAGCGCTGTGGGGGATCGACGAATAGAGTGCCCTCACGTCTAGTGTGGCCCACACATAGGTGGATATCCATTTAACAGATGTGATATGGGATAGGACTGTGCTCGTATCTCTGATGTAGCCGGGCAATCTGTATACCAAAGGCTGCAGGTGCCGGTCTACCCATTCTCCCAAATGCTCAAATAAAGAGCCAATTCCAGCCACAATTGGTCGTCCCTGGATGGGACGATTAGGTTTATGAATCTTAGGGAGATGATGGAATACCGGCACCACAGGTTTATCCACATAGAGATACTCAGCACTTTTGGATGACAGAACTCTCATACAAAAGCCCAACTGTAAATATTTCAAAAGAGTTAATTGAAAAACAGTAGTGGGGTTGTTAGACAGGGGTCGATATGTGTCACTGTCACTGAGCTGTCTAATGGCTTCAGATCTATATTGTTCCCTAGTCATCAACACCACTGCTCCTCCCTTATCTGCTTCCTTTATCACTAACCCTTTATTGTCTTTTAATTGCTGTAGAGCCTCTTTCTCTTGTTTTGAGATATTAGTCTTTCTAGATATTGAGCTATGTTGTTTCAGTTGAATCAATTCCCCCTCTATTACAGCCTGAAAAGTGTCTATAGTAGAGTTTCTTGCATTTACAGAGTAAAAAAAAAACTTATCCCCATATTGTGATGTACTGCATGAAGCTCCATAGGAGCCCATATGCGATTCTGAATACAGCTGTTCTAAAGTTAATGATGCAGATAAATCCTGAAACATAAAAGAAACATGCGGGCAAACATCTTGTTCTACAATTGATTGGTTTTGGTCAGATTCACTCACTATCTCTGATGTCAGTAGGTCATCCACCTGTGCGTCAATTCCCTGTTGAAAATGTTTCCGCAGTAAGAGGTTCCTGACAAACCTGTTGGTGTCCAAAATGGTATTAAAAATATCAAAGTGATAGGTGGGTTGTGGTGTGTTTTGTTGTGGTGGGTTGTGGTGTGTTTCTCCATCCATTAGAACACAGCATATAAGGCCTCGATACAGTCTCTGTCTCTTTACTGCCTCCATGACATTCTGTTCTTCTAAAGCCTGAGTCGACTGGTCCATTCAGGTCTCAAACTCATCCTCTGCCATTGGAGTTGGAATCTGCCCTGAGAAGAAACAAAGTTTCCTGTATCCTTGATTAGGCTGAGCTGTTCTTCACCAGATTCTCAACTAACTTGCTCATGTCCATATATATATATATATATATATATATATATATATATATATATATACAGGGGGTCCCCGGGTTACAAACAAGATAGGGACTGTAGGTTTGTTCTTAAGTTGAATCTGTTTGTAAGTCGGAACAGGTACATTTTTGAAGTGTAGCTCCAGCCAAAACAACAATTTTTAAGCTTTTTGGATAGCATAAGGAAGGGGTATCACCCCTGTAACGTTTGTTTTGCTGTGTGTGCACCTCTTCAGAAGATTTCACCTCACTTTCTGTCCCAATGACAATTGGATTTTGAAAATTTTGGGTTGTTGTGGAAACAAGCCTTGGTGATAAAGCATCAGTGGAGGTACCTTTTCCCCATAATAGCACTTACAGGAGAGAATTTCTCTTCCTAGGGGTAGATTTCTTCTCACTTCCTGTTGTCTCCCTCCGTTTGTAAGTAGGAGTTGTTTGTAAGTCGGATGTTTGTAAGTAGGGGACCCCCTGTATATATATATATATATATATATATATATATATATATACAGTGGCTTGCGAAAGTATTCGGCCCCCTTGAACTTTTCAACCTTTTGCCACATTTCAGGCTTCAAACATAAAGATATAAATTTTTTATTTTTTGTGAAGAATCACCAACAAGTGGGACACAATTGTGAAGTGGAACGAAATCTTTTGGATTTTTGAAACTTTTTTAACTAATAAAAAAATGAAAAGTGGGGCGTGCAAAATTATTCAGCCCCCTTGCGTTAATACTTTGTAGAGCCACCTTTTGCTGCGATTACAGCTGCAAGTCGCTTGGGGTATGTCTTTTTTTAAAGATATTTTTATTGGTTTTAGGTTCAACACAAACCAGCAGACACGAAACAGTCACAAATAAAATAAAATAAAAACAAAAACAAAACACACATGAATATCTGATCCATTCAGTATACGCAAGCGATATTCAATTAGTAGGTAGATCACACAAGTCATTGTAAGCATGTCATTTCGTTTCAAGAGAGTTGAGAAATTGGTAATCGCAACAGTCGGGTATATGCACTTTTACACAACATAACCATATTAATGGACCTGGTATTGGGGGTCCCTGTGGCACGGCCCATCAATGATCAATTGTATTCAATTTTTGGAAAGAGTTAGTGGACTAGCCAACCATTTCCCCCAAATTTTATAAAAGGTTTTATTTCTTTTACGAATTTCAAAGGTTAGTTTGTATAATGGAATAGTCATTGATAAGTTTTAGCCAGAGGGACTTCAAAGAGGTCTGTGCACCTTTCCAGGACAGTAGAATAGATTTTTTAACATAAAAATAAAGAATACGGAGCAGTCTCTTGGCATGTGATGGTATATGTAAATCTCCAAATACTCCCAACAAGCAGTTCTTAGGGTGTATTATATTGGGAAGGCCCAACACAGTCGAAATAAAGGCACCCACTTCTTCCCAAAAGTCACTAACTATCAGGCACGACCAGAAGCAATGTAAAAAATCTGCCTCCTGGCCGCAGCCTCGGAAACAGACAGCTGATGGCAAGAGACCCATTTTATGCAGTCTGGCCGGGGTGAGGTGAGTTTGATGAAAAATTTTAACTTGTATGATACGGTCTCGGGAGGAAATGACAGAGGTTTTATATGTGTCACTAAATTCTGTCCAGTCGTCATTTACCATATCAATATCCAATGTCTCCCACTTCTCCTGTGCTCTGTGAAACCTAGGGTTAGAGTCAGTCACTAAAGCTGCGTAATAGGTGGAAACTAATTTAGAGGGTTCTGGTTGCCTAAGTAGTTTTTCCAGTGGAGGCAGATCAGTGATATCATCTAGGGTAGCAAATTGGGTATGTATGGCATGTCTAAGTTGATAATAATAAAATAAATGAGATTTTGGTAGATCAAAGTCTGTACTCAACTGAGAGAAAATTTTAAAGCCCTGTGTAGTATATAAGTGACATAGATATTTAACTCCCTTTGAATACCAACGATTGGCATCTGGAAAAGAGTATAATTCTTGCAGATTGGGATTAAACCACAAGGGGTTATTAGGGGATTTTAACCAAGAATGTTTCGATATTTTTTGTGGTAATGTAAAGGAAAAAGTTAGGGAATGCCAGACCTGCTAGGTGGGCCGGCAATCTCAAGGTCTCCAGTGCCACTTTAGGGGATCCGCCCCTCCACAGGAAAGAAGTACACATCACATCCATGCGTTTGAAAGTAGCTTTGGATATTTTACATGGGGAGTTAGAGAGGATATAGAGCAGTCTGGGTAAATAAATCATTTTAAGTATATTGGCCCTCCCCATGAGGTCTAACGGCAAATCCATCCATTGTTTAGTTTGTTCCTGGAGGCGGGTCAGCAAGGGGTCAAGATTATTAGTGGCATATAAAGACAAGGGAGCCTGAACCAACACCCCAAGATATCTAAAAGAAGACACCACCAAGCTTGGAGTCCGGGTGCACCTGAGGGGGGTCATTCACATCCAAAGGGAAAAGACTGGACTTATCCCAGTTAACTCGGAATCCAGAGTAGTCCCCAAAAGGTGTTGACCTCCTCCAGTAACGCCCCCAAAGACTCATCAGCATCTGCCAAATATACCAGTGTATCATCTGCGTAAAGAGAAATGCGCTCCTCTATATTTGCAATTGGGAGGCCTTTAATTATAGGAGAGGAGCGAATGCGAACTGCAAGCGGCTCCATAGCCAGGGCGAACAACAGGAGCGACAATGGGCACCCCTGTCGAGTGCCCCTAGTAATTGGGAAGGAATCAGTAATAAATGAATTAACCCTTATCCTAGCCGTTGGGGAGGTGTACAGAATTTTTATCCATTCTATCACTCGGGTACCAAAACCATACTTCCGCAGCACCCGAAAAAGGTACGGCCATTCCACGCTGTCAAATGCTTTACAGGTGTCTAAGGACACAATGACACGTGTAGAAGGGCAGTCATGTGGATACTGCAAGTTATGGAACAGTCTGCGTATGTTCATTCTGGTAGACCTGCCAGGGATAAATCCACCCTGGTCGCTATTAACCAAGGATGTGACCACATTATTTAAACGATTTTCTAATATTTTGGCCAGAATCTTAACGTCCATGTTTATAAGCGAAATTGGACGATAAGATTCACAGTGAAGTGGGTCCTTTCGGGGCTTCAGCAGAAGAACTATCAAAGCCTCCCTCATTGATGGAGGAAGGATCCCAGCCTCTAGGGCTTTGTTATAGGTTCGGAGAAGGAAGGGGGATAGGAGGTCCTTGAACTTAGCATACCATTCAGTCGGGAAACCATCAGGTCCAGGGGTTTTATGTGCAGGCATCTGGGAGATAGCTGCTGCAATCTCTTCTACCGTGATAGGTTCCTCCAACATGTCCCGTCCCTCATCTGACAGGGAGGGAAGGGATATGTCAGCCAGATAATCAGACAACTGGGAATCATCATAGTCAACCCTGGAAGTGTACAATTTTCTGTAAAAGTTTAGAAAGGAGTCTAGGATGTCTCTTGGGTTGTCACTGATCGTACCTTGAGCAGTCAGGATTCGTGGTATAGAAATGGGGGTATGATCAGGTTTGGTCAAATATGCCAAGAGACGTCCTGCTTTATTACTATATTCAAATGATTTTTGTGAAACATACAACATGCGTTTTTGTGTGAGATCGAGCAAACGAATTTCATATTCCCTACGGCACTGTAACCATGTCTCCCTAGTGTCAGAGACAGGGTTAGAGGCATAGGCAGATTCCGCACTTAACATAGCATTTTCTAATTCCTCAGTGCGCATTTTGTTATTTTTACGTAAAATTCCTGTAATAGACATAAAGGTACCTCTTAATGTGGACTTAAATGCATCCCATTCCGTGGGGGGGTCTACTTTGTTTAAATTTTGCTTCCAGTAGTTAGAAATACTCGTCCTACACTCCCCCTGTACTATCTCGTCTTCCAGCCAGTATGAGTTCAGGCGCCATAAAGCAGGTCCTGAACCTGGAAGGATGAGAAGGGACACAGACAAGGGGGCATGATCGGAAACCCCCCTGGGCAGGTATGAGACGGCGGAGACAACCGGAAGGGTCTCCGTCGACGCAAAAGCCATATCTAGCCTAGACATAGTATGGAAGGAATCCGAATGGCAGGAAAATTGGCGTTCATCCGGATGTTTCCATCGCCACACCTCTGTCAGACCATGAACCTGAGCCCAGTCTACAAAGGAGGGAAAAGATCTGCCTCCCCCACCCAGGCAATCCACCGTTGGGTCCAGGACTGCATTAAAATCTCCTATATAAAGCAGAGGGCCCGAGGGCCTATTCAGTAATTGCAGGGATACTTTAGAGAGTACTTCTACTGAGAATGGAGGGGGAACATAGATGTTCACCAATGTAAAGATTATAGTAGAAATTCTTAATATAAGAACAATATACCTCCCCTCTGGGTCTGTTTTAACACTAATCAACTCAGCTGGAAGGGATTTAACCAGGAGTATAGATACACCTCTTGAGTAATTAGTGTGGGTGGCATGATATAGCTTAGATAGCCAGGGGCGTTTTAGGGCCCTTATCTTAGAACCTGTCAGGTGAGTCTCCTGGAGGCAAATAATGTGAGGGTGACATTTTTTTAACACAGAAAAAACCAAGGATCTTTTCTGAGGTGCATTCAGGCCTCTAGTGTTCCAGGAGACTATCCTAAGGGGTTGTGCCATAATAAAACATGAAGTAATAAAGATGCATAAGTAAACCTCTGGATTGGTACCAATATGAGTAGATAGGCCGCGCCACCTGAAGCACACACAAGCACATGACAAAAAAGTGCGTGGGTCTGCCAATAAGGTAACATGGACCAAGAAAATTTCCCCTTCTTTGCCTTAGAAAAAAACATTAGACATATAAATGTCCACAGAGGTATTAATAAACCCCTACAAATAATGACCCGATATGCTTTTGATGACTTTCCATTAGCAAATGGTATAGGTGTGTTAGAAAGGACATAAAAAGTAAAAAAGGGAGGAAAAAACAAAAAACCAAAAACATGAAAAAAAAACCCCAACCACCTTTTTCTTTAACCACTTCATATCCGGGCCATTTCTGACACTTTGCTCCTACATGTAAAAATCATCATTTTTTTGCTATAAAATTACATAGAACCCCCAAACATTATATATGTTTTTTTAGCAGAGACCCTACAGAATACAATGGCGGTCATTGCAACTTTTTATCTTGCACGGTATTTGCGCAGCAATTTTTCAAACGCGTTTTTTTTGGAAAAAAAACAGTTTCATGCTTAAAAAAAAACAAAACAGCAAAGTTAGACAATTTTTTTTGCATTGTGTGAAAGATGAAGTTACGCCGAGTAAATAGATACCTAACATGTCACGCTTCAAAATTGCACACGCTCGTGGAATGGCGCCAAACTTTGGTACTTAAAAATGCCCATAGGCGACGCTTTAAAATTTTTTACTGGTTACATGTTTTGAGTTACAGAGGAGGTCTAGGGCCAAAATTATTGCTCTCGCTCTAACGTTCGCGGCGATACCTCACATGTGTGGTTTGAACACCGTTTTCATATGTGGGCGGGACTTACGTATGCGTTCGCTTCTGCGTGCGAGCTCACGGGGACAGGGGCGCTTTAAAAATTTTTTTTTTTTTTTTTATTGTTAATTTTACTTAAAATTTTTTATTTTGACACTTTAAAAAAATATTTTTTTTTTTGATCACTTTTATTTCTATTACAAGGAATGTAAACATCCCTTGTAATAGGAAACTGACACGATCAGTCCTCTTTACAGTGAGATATGGGGTCAATAAGACCCCACATCTCACCTCTAGGCTGGGAAGCCTAAAATAAAAAAAATAAATAAAACGATCGCCGCTTCACAACCGAAGCGGCGCCGTTTTTTTGAATGCAGAGGCCGGGCGTGACGTCATAACATCGCGCCCGGCCTCCGAACGATCATAGAGACTCCGGCGACCATCTGGTCCGCCGGAAATCTCTATGGTGAACATCCGGCGCCGGCGGATCCGCTATCCGACTCACCGATCGCTGAGGTGAGTCGGTAGTAGCACCGGAGGGCGGCGGGAGGGGGGGGGTGTCCCCTCCCGCCGCCCGTAAGAACGATCAAGCGGCGGAACAGCCGCTATGATCGTTCTTATGGTGTACGGAATCGCCGGCTGAAAATGCCGGTATCTGAATGATGTCTGTAGCCTCAGACATCATTCAGATATAAGCCCTGAAAGTGGAGGCCGTCATATGACGGCCTCCGGATGTCAAGAGGTTAAACCTTTGTGCCCCCCACCCCGCTCAGCCATCCCAAACATAGCAAGCTTTGGATCCCTAAACTAGAAGTCCTTCCTAACTAGCAACTGCGGAAGTAAAAAAAAACTGTACCGTGGCCTCGCCACACGCTGGTAAGGGGGGTAACGTGGGGTCTGGTGGGGCTCCCAACAATTGACTGAGTAGAGAGGGAAGAGAGAGAAAAAAAACCCCTATTTTTCTCTATTTCCTCCCCTCTAGTAGACATGTCCTGTTGAAGGGTAGATGAGCTGATTGTTCACGTGGAAAAAAAAAACAAAACAAAAAAAAATGTTCCTTTCTTTTCCTTTTTCTTCTTTTCCCCCTTCTTTGATCGGATGATTGTTCTGGTATGATTGTTCCGGTATGCAGGTTACCATAAGATGTAAATCGTAGCAATGCAGGTTGGATTGTAAAGTAGAAGGAACCAAAAAAAAATTTATATAAAAAAAGGGGGAAAGAAACCAAAAAAAAAAACCATTACAATGAAGAGACATGCAGATTGTTGACGCTGTAGCTTGCATAGTTGGGTGTAGATTTTTCCTTGCAGGTTAAGAGTGCCCTCAGTCTCCTCTGCTTCTATGTGCTGCACCATATTGATCGTTCAGCCATTTCATGGCCTCCTTAGGATTGGTATAGAAATGGGCCCTACCATCATGGATAATGCGCAATTTGGCAGGGAAAAGCATGGCGTAGGAGAGGCCCTCTGTGCGCAATCTAGACTTCACTGCTGAGAAGGAGATCCGCTGGCGCTGAACTTCAGCAGAAAAGTCCGGATAAACCGAAATATTATTGCCATTAAATGAGAGCGGGCCTTTTTCACGTGCCAGGCGTAGGATGGCCACTTTATCTTGAAAGTTGAGGATACGTGCTATGATGGAGCGTGGTGGGGCTCCCACTGGAGGTGGACGAGGAGGAGTGCGATGTGCACGCTCTATAACATGTGAGAATGAGGGTGCGTCTTTACCAAAAATGTCCCGCAGCCATGAATAAAGAAACTTTTCAGGATGGGAATCTTCTGCGCGTTCTGGAAATCCCACAAATCTGAGATTGTTCCTGCGAGAACGATTTTCCAAATCGTCGATTTTAGCGCGTAGTGCCGCCATCTCGCTTGTGGTATCGCGTATAGTAACAGACATGGGGTGTACAGTGTCTTCTAATGTACTAATCCGTTCCTCAGCATCCCCTGTGCGGTCTCTGAGATTCTGGACATCTTGTTTCAATAGTGAAAAGTCCATACGGATAGAAGCTATTTGAGTGGAGAGGGAGGCCTTGCAATCCTGAATAGCCAGCATAATAGTAGATAATGTAGGCTCAGCAGGGGGAGAATCCACAGCCTGACTAAATTCAGCAGAGTGTTGTGATTCTGGTGTCTGCAGGGGTTCTGTAGGTGTGCGGAATATAGCAGGAATTGATGCACTCACCCCTGTTACAGAGTCCTGGATGGCTGAGGAGGAGGGCTGCAGCGTGTCTGAATGCCCTGCATGTGTCTCGGCGCCATTTTGCCTCCGGAACCGCGCTAGTTGTTCCGCTGTGTGTGAGGGCGGCGGCGGCCCGTATTTCACCATGTCAGCCAGTCTGGTGGGTGCCCACAGCCGTGGGGAACAGAATAATGTCTTCCACGAGGATCTAGGACCAAGGATAGCTGTAGGATGGCCGTTGAGAGCCGGAGCTGTGTGACTGCTCTCTTCACCATCCGGCCACGCCCCCGCTTGGGGTATGTCTCTATCAGTTTTGCACATCGAGAGACTGAAATTCTTGCCCATTCTTCCTTGCAAAACAGCTCGAGCTCAGTGAGGTTGGATGGAGAGCGTTTGTGAACAGCAGTTTTCAGCTCTTTCCAGATTCTCGATTGAATTCAGGTCTGGACTTTGACTTGGCCATTCTAACACCTGGATATGTTTATTTGTGAACCATTCCTTTGTAGATTTTGCTGTATGTTTGGGATCATTGTCTTGTTGGAAGATAAATCTCCGTCCCAGTTTCAGGTCTTTTGCAGACTCCAACAGGTTTTCATCCAGAATCCAGAATGGTCCTGTATTTGGCTGCATCCATCTTCCCCTCTATTTTAACCATCTTCCCTGTCCCTGCTGAAGAAAAGCAGGCCCAAACCATGATGCTGCCACCACCATGTTTGACAGTGGGGATGGTGTGTTGAATGTGATGAGCTGTGTTGCTTTTACGCCAAACATATCGTTTTGCATTGTGGCCAAAAAGTTCGATTTTGGTTTCATCGGACCAGAGCACCTTCTTCCACATGTTTGGTGTGTCTCCCAGGTGGCTTGTGGCAAACTTTAGACGAGACTTTTTATGGATATCTTTGAGAAATGGCTTTCTTCTTGCCACTCTTCCATAAAGGCCAGATTTGTGCAGTGTATGACTGATTGTTGTCCTATGGACAGACTCTCCCACCTCAGCTGTAGTTCTCTGCAGTTCATCCAGAGTGATCATGGGCCTCTTGGCTGCATCTCTGATCAGTCTTCTCCTTGTCTGAGCTGAAAGTTTAGAGGGACAGCCAGGTCTTGGTAGATTTGCAGTGGTCTGATACTCCTTCCATTTCAAAATGATCGCTTGCACAGTGCTCCTTGGGATGTTTAAAGCTTGGGAAATCTTTTTGTATCCAAATCCGGCTTTAAACTTCTCCACAACAGTATTACGGACCTGCCTGGTGTGTTCCTTGGTCTTCATGATGCTCTCTGCGCTTTCAACAGAACCCTGAGACTATCACAGAGCAGGTGCATTTATACAGAGACTTGATTACACACAGGTGGATTCTATTTATCACCATCAGTCATTTAGGACAACATTGGATCATTCAGAGATCCTTGCTGAACTTCTGGAGTGAGTTTTCTGCACTGAAAGTAAAGGGGCCGAATAATTTTGCACGCACCACTTTTCAGTTTTTTAATTGCTAAAAAAGTTTAAAATATCCAATAGATTTTGTTCCACTTCACAATTGTGTCCCACTTGTTGGTGATTCTTCACAAAAAATTTAAATTTTATATCTTTATGTTTGAAGCCTGAAATGTGGCAAAAGGTTGAAAAGTTCAAGGGGGCCGAATACTTTCGCAAGCCACTGTATATATATTGTGGCAGAGCGTTGCCCTGCCAGGGTCTAGAAGGAGGATGTGACCCAGAATTCTCAACCAGATGGGTTGAGGGGCTCCAGGGAGCATGTAACATGAAGAGGAAACTGGCCTTTCAGTTTCCTCAGTGTTTTGTAAAGTCCACTTTGGGACCTGGAGCTTGGGGATTTCTGAGAGATCCGGGTGGGATGAAATCTCCAGTCTTGGGTCCTAATTTTGAGAACAGTCAGCATACTGATTGGTCAGGTGTGTGCTGGGCTTTTAGTAGTAACCTAAGTTCTGGGCTCCACCCGGCAGATAGGAAATCTGAGTACCAGGAGTCAGGAGGGCTCCACATGGGAGCCAGTGCAGTAAAAGGCTGTTAGCTGTGTGCGTCCAGGGAGCCAGAAGCTGTGTGTGTTGAAGGGCTTCAAAGCTGTGTGCACCAAGGTGGTCAGTGAAGCAGTCTGTATGAGACAGACAAGGGCCTGGAGTGTAAGGCCAGAGCTGCAGTGCTACAAGTGAGAGCCAACTAGGCTGAATGTAGTTTTGTTGATGAAAAGGAATGCTGAAACCCCTGCGAGGGAAACATATCTTTGTTGAACTTCCTTTTAATAAAAATGGGCAAACAAAGCCCTTAAAAAGAAGAACCAGCGAGTGGCAGTGTCCTTCAAGCTCTACATTTGATGGGAATCCTTTACAATATATATATATATATATATATATATATATATGCAGGAACGAGCCCTGTCACCTGTGGGTTTGTATAAGCTAACCCTGGGCTGCCTGGGCAGGATTGAGGATGTCCCTCTGATGAATTTCGATTCAGGTATAGCTCCTAGTTGGGTGAGTCCTACACCCCTCAGCTGGAGGAGCAGTGATTGTGCAACCGGCTGCTGGAACACTGACAGCTGGCATGAGTAATGATGAAAAGAATTGTGACAGTCTATGGTCTATTAAGAGCAGCTATGAGCACTCAGCATGGTAATCTGGCATGAAGCTGCGCAGATGTGTGTGTGGTTTCCACTGGAACACGCTGGGCTACTGAGTGGATGTGCAGAACGGCTTCACCCAACCATCTTCTTTGAAGTGCCTGGGCCAAGAGACCGAACCCACCAGATATAGTCAAATTTTTAGGCTTTCCCATAATCCCCTGTTGATTCAGCTCTTCTGGGATTTGTATCTTGAAAGGGGCTCTGGAATACAGTGAGGTTTGGCAGGAGAACCACAGATTCCAAGATCCTCTGTTCTTAGACAGAAAGAATTACTCCCCATCTATATATACAGGAAGTGATGTATTGGCCAATATTCCGAGCATTGAGGGTAACTAAATAGTCTGTGGTTCATTCTGAAGATGTTCCTTATATTTATTTTGCCATATCCGGCACCTGGGTATACATAAAAGGAATAGAGGGGTTGCCATTTTTTTTAAATTCAGACCTGCCTGCAGTGATGTGGAAAGGAGAATTTGAAGCCATACTGGCTGTCACAAGGATGTAGACCCTACTCCTCAGTGTGGATGCTTTCTCTGAAGGTGGGGTCTAAGAGCTAGTTGGTGTCAGCTAGGGACCCCCTCACAGGGTTTGAGCTTAGTTGCAGGCACCCTTTTTAAGGCAGGTCACTGAACAGATACTCACATGTGTGGAGGAAGAAATGTGCTGGATAACAAAGAACTGAAGTGTGAAAGAGATATGAGGCACTGGATAGCTGGAAGCAGGAGAGAGGCTAGTGGCTGTTTGTGTAGATATTGCACAGCAAAGATACAGACTGTGGATGCAATGAGGACTGCAGATGCAGAGATTGTGCAGCAGAAACTATGGGAGCTGCAAAGGCAACTGAGGCTGCAAGTGCAGAAGAGGTGCAGTGAAGACTGTGGATGCAGCTGAGGTACAGGAATGGTGTACAGACTCCACACTTGAGTAGTGACAAACTTGCATTAAAAGGTGTCTGTATGGTGGCTAAAGCAGGCTAAAGCAGTCAGGCCAACAGCTGGTGGAATCAGAGCCAGTGTTCCTATTTCACAGTACTTTTCATAGACTACAAAGAATGGTGATTCCATAGAGCTAGAGTTTATAAGGTTGTTATGGGCAAATTCCGTTCAAGGCATTAGAGAGACACAGTCATTATGGTGAACAGAGACGAGAGTAGGGAGGTACTGCTCCAGGGTCTGGCTTGTTCTCTTTGTTGGCCATTTGTTTGAGGGTAGAGATAGCCGGAACATCCCTCAGATCGGTTTGCGCCAGAACTTTTGAACATTGCAAAAGTTCAGAGCTGAACAACGAACCCCAATAAAGTCTATAGGACCCGAACTGTAAAATTCAAAAGTGCCCATTTTGAAAGCCTATATGCAAGTTATTGGGCATACAAATGGTATGGGGGTCCGGGTACTGCCCTGGGGGACATGTATCAATCCAAAAAAGTTTTTAAAAAAGATAATTTTTAAATGAGCAGTGATTTAATGATGCTTAAAGTGAAACAATAAAACAAAAAAATGTAAAGTGGTGCATCTGTACTGTGTATAGAACCTGCTGCAGCAAAAATGTCATTTATAAAGAAAAAAACTGACATTTTCCCTGCAAGTTTTCGTTATTTTGTAAAAAAACAACTTGGGGAGCCAAACTGTATGATGAGGCCCTAATTTAGTGCACTCAAAACAAGATCAGAGGTTTTTTGGATGAATTCTGGTGTCTGTTTCGCAGACTTTGGATAGAAGTAACAGGTGCGGGAAAAATTGGGCATTGGGAGTTGGTGGTGCCTTCACACGTAACCCTACAGAGGTACTCTTGATGAAAGCAAGAATTGGCCTTGCTGTAAGTAATTGAAATTATATGCCCTGGTCGAGCAGTGGCAGAAAAATTGGGCTTTGGGTGCTGGTGGTGCTTTCAAACCATAACCCTATAGATGTAACCTATACCATAGATGAAATCTATACCAAAAATGTTCTTCCAGATAAAATCAAAACTCACAAAGCTAGGCAGCCTAGACAGTCTTGCAGAGATTCCACATTCGCATCAGCGAACATCGGCATCAGGGCTTGATAGCTGCTGTTAATCCAACAATGATTCATTTTGATAAATGTCACCGGAGTCTGTGGACAGACAAGCTCTTTTATCTGTCACAAAACCTCCAGTAGCACTAAATGCATGTTCGGAAAGCATTCTGCATGCAGGGCAGCCCAGCAGCTCAATTGCATACTGGGCAGGTTATGGCCAGTGGTCTATTCTCATCACCCAATAACCCAGTGAATCGTCGTCTGTGAAGCTCTCCATGTCTGTTTTCGCCCCTAGATAATCATCCCGATGGGATGTGGAAGCTGACAGCCCTGGACGCTGAGGACTAAAAAAAATTTGAAATCCATCACTGAGGCGGCCTCCTTCTCCATTGCTCCTCCTGTGACCACAGGAGGAGCAGTCTCGTGGAAAAGTCTCATGGCCAGTCTCATGGAAAAGCTAGTTTTGAGGCCAAAGCTTTAAAACTAGCTTTTCCATGAGATTGTAACCTACCAGAGTCTGGAAAGGTGTAACTTAAACTCCTCTTTAAGGTGTCCTCAAGAAATGTCATCCTCTGCTGCCTCTATAGGAACGGGATGAGTTCTGAGATTTTCCCCTTGTAAAGGTGGTCAAGGAGGATTGACAACCAAAATGTATCTTTCTCCTTGATGCCACAAATTCTTGGGTCCTTTTGCAGGCTTTGAAGAATAAGGGTGCCTATGCACCTCAAGTTTGCAGAGGCATGAGAAGCATGAGTCACTGGTCACTGAGGATTACAGTATCTGGAACTGCCTCCTCCCAGCCATGTACTACTCCAAAGGGTTTTGGGGAAGGAAAACCATCTCTTAAGATTTGACAGTGGAAAAGGGTGTGTCAGGGGCTACTCCAAAATACCCGAACCTATCATTGTTTTTGAAACCATCGAAGACCTCTATCTCTTTGCCCGCAACCTCACCTTTAGATTCATTTTTGACAAGGACAGGAAGAAACTTACTCTAGAAAAGGAACTAGCTGAAAGAACCAAGCATTTTTCGATGCAAGAATTGAGAACCCTACGTGACTTGATGCTTCTTTACGAGGAGGGGGCGACTGATGTATCCTGCCCTGCAGTATCTGCAAACCCACTCAATATAATCTCTCAGAGCCCCCCCAGTCCCCGAGTCTCCTAGTGAGGAGACCAATAGGAACACAGGCAAATTCAAATGAAAGTCTCGCACATTTCCAGGCCTGATGATCTGTCCATCTGTGTGGGCCTTTCTTTAAGAATCGATCAAGTCACTTAAGAAACAACAATGCCCTGATTTACCTTCAAATTTAACTAAAAACAAATTCGGGCAATGACTAAACTCCAGAAACCCACGGACCTGATAGGGGCAGGGCCGGACTGGGTATGAAAACCAGCCCTGGAAAAAATGTCATACCAGCCCCATAGCATTATTATACCAGCCCAACAGCATAACGTCATTATTTTCTTGTTCATAAAATGGAAAACCATGCATTTTAAAGCACATTTAAAGAGTGCATTATATATAGATAGGACACATATAAAAGCACATAGGGCTTTATATATATATATATATATATATATATATATATATATATATATATATATATATATATATATATATATATATATATACACACTGCTGTGCGTTCGCTGCTTACACAGTGCTGTGTTAGGAAATCAAATAAATTGCTTCCCTAACACTGTCCCGCCTCTCAGCCAATCAGGTGCACTGGGTCTGGTTACCTGTCACCTGATTGGCTGAAGCGACAGGCGCTGTGATCGGAGGGAGCGTGGAGCAACGCGCTGACCTAAGACAGGTAAGTGCCGGGCGGGGGGGACACTGGCAGGAATTGATGGGGCAAACTGACGGCAATTGATGGGGAAAACTGGTGGCAATTGATGGGGCAAACTGGCGGCAATTGATGGGCACAGTGGCTGCGTTTGATGGGCACAGTGGCTGCGTTTGATGGGCACAGTGGCTGCGTTTGATGGGCACAGTGGCAGCGTTTAATGGGCACAGTGGCAGCGTTTAATGGGCACAGTGGTGGCACTTGATGGGCACAGTGGTGGCGCTTGATGGCACAGTGGTTGTGTTTAATGGGCACAGTGGCTGCAATTGATGGGTACAGTGGCTGCGTTTGATGGCACAGTGGCTGTGTTTGATGGGCACAGTGGCGGGAATTTATGGGCACAGTGGCTGCGTTTAATGGGCACAGTGGTGGCAATTTATGGGTACAGTGGCTGTGTTTGATGGGCACAGTGGTGGGAATTTATGGGCACAGTGGCTGTGTTTAATGGACACAGTGGCTGCAATTGATGGGTACAATGGCTGCGTTTGATGGCACAGTGGCTGTGTTTGATGGGCACAGTGGCGGGAATTTATGGGCACAGTGGTGGGAATTTATGGGCACAGTGGTGGGAATTTATGGGCACAGTGGCTGCGTTTAATGGGCACAGTGGTGGGAATTTATGGGTACAGTGGCTGTGTTTGATGGGCACAGTGGCTGTGTTTAATGGGCACAGTGGTGGCAATTTATGGGTACAGTGGCTGGGCTTGATGGCACAGTGGCTGCGTTTAATGGGCACAGTGGCTGTAATTTATGGGCACAGTGTCTGCGTTTAATGGGCACAGTGGTGGCAATTCATGGGTACAGTGGCTGCGTTTGATGGGCACAGTGGCTGCGTTTAATGGGCACAGTGGTGGCAATTTATGGGTACAGTGGCTGGGCTTGATGGCACAGTGGCTGCGTTTAATGGGCACAGTGGCTGTAATCGATGGGTACAGTGGCTGCGTTTGATGGTACAGTGGCTGGAATCGTTGGGTACAGTGGCTGGAATTTATGGGCACAGTGGTTGTAATCGATGGGTACAACAGTGGCTGCGTTTGATGGTACAGTGGCTGGAATTTATGGGCACAGTCGCTGTAATCGATGGGTACAACAGTGGCTGCGTTTGATGAAAGAGAGAGAGAGAAAGAGAGAGAGAGAGGGTGGCAATTGATGGTTACAGTGGCTGAGTTTGATGGCATAGTGGCTGCATTTGATGGGCACAGTGGTGGCGCTTGATGGCACAGTGGTTGTGTTTAATGGGCACAGTGGCTGCAATTGATGGGTACAGTGGCTGCGTTTGATGGCACAGTGGCTGTGTTTGATGGGCACAGTGGCGGGAATATATGGGCTTAGTGGCTGCGTTTAATGGGCACAGTGATGGCAATTTATGGGTACAGTGGCTGTGTTTAATGGGCACAGTGGTGGGAATTTATGGGCACAGTGGGTGCGCTTGATGGCACAGTGGCTGTGTTTAATGGGCACAGTGGCTGCAATTGATGGGTACAGTGGCTGCGTTTGATGGCACAGTGGCTGTGTTTGATGGCTGCGTTTGATGGCACAGTGGCTGTGTTTGATGGGCACAGTGGCGGGAATTTATGGGCACAGTGGCTGCGTTTAATGGGCACAGTGGTGGCAATTTATGGGTACAGTGGCTGTGTTTAATGGGCACAGTGGTGGGAATTTATGGGTACAGTGGCTGCGCTTGATGGCACAGTGGCTGTGTTTAATGGGCACAGTGGCTGCAATTGATGGGTACAGTGGCTGTGTTTGATGGCACAGTGGCTGTGTTTGATGGGCACAGTGGCGGGAATTTATGGGCACAGTGGCTGCGTTTAATGGGCACAGTGGTGGGAATTTATGGGTACAGTGGCTGCGTTTGATGGGCACAGTGGCTGTTTTTAATGGGCACAGTGGTGGGAATTTATGGGTACAGTGGCTGGGCTTGATGGCACAGTGGCTGCGTTTAATGGGCACAGTGGCTGTAATTTATGGGCACAGTGGCTGCGTTTAATGGGCACAGTGGTGGCAATTTATGGGTACAGTGGCTGCGTTTATGGGCACAATGGCTGCGTTTATGGGCACAGTGGCTGTAATTTATGGGCACAGTGGCTGTAATTTATGGGCACAGTGGCTGTAATCGATGGGTACAACAGGAGAGAGACAGAGAGAGAGAGAGAATTTTGTACCTTAATTGTTGTGCTGCACGGCCGGCCACTTCTATTCTCCTCAGATTAGTGGGCGGTGCTGGCGCCGCACGGGACAAGTCACGAAGAGAAAACTCAAGCAGCATGGTGGTCTCCTGCTCCTCCCCTCACACACACAGAGGCATATAACACTTTAGCTGAGTGTGGGCGGCGCTGGATTGGAGGAGGAGACAGTGACACAGGCATTGCATAGTGCGGCGGCCGCCGCTGCTCTTCACATTGCTGACACAAGCAGCCAGCCAGCCAAGCTCCGAGGCAAAAGCGGCCTCATCGGTAATAAATGCAGCCAGCCTACCGGGAAATATCCCGGTATCCCGGTAGGCCAGTCCGGTCCTGGATAGGGGTGGGAATATAGTACTTATGACACATCATCAATATCAGACTATGTGCTTGGATGTCCTACATAATGCAACTTCGTATACACCATACCCTTATACAACAATTAATTGTTGAATTTCGCAACTTGTGCATTGGAGCATTTTGGGAAGGCCTCACTGATGAGGACACTCTCAAATTTATTAATACTCAAACACCACGGTTACCGACCTTCTATTCGCTACCCAAAACCCATAAAAACCTTAGGGCACCACCCGGGAGACCCATAGTATTGGGCATAGTGTCACTTACAGAAAACTTAAGCAAATTTGTAGACACATTTCTAATGCCGCATGACTTTACCGTCATACATTCGGGATACAACAGACCTGCTTCGAAACATCGAGGGGGTCCAGGTCCCTCCGGATGCCCTCCATGTGGCTATAGATGTCGAGGCTCTCTACTCAAGCATCCCCCACGGGCAGGGCATCAAAATGGCTGGTACCTTCTTGATGGAGCAGGATCGTAATACATGGCCCCTTAATCAATGCATTTTGAAAATACTGCAGTTATCGTGACCAAAAATTATTTCACATACATGGACCCGATCTACTTACAAACACAGGGAATGGCCATGGGCATTTCCTGTGCACCCTCCTATGCCAATCTTTATTTGGGGGATGGGAGAGATCAATTTTTGGGGATAAGTCCTTACAATCGTTTTTGAACCATGTGTTATGTTGGGTCGGGTACAGAATCATTACTAATCGAGTTTATCAAACGTTTAAATAATCAATTTAACCTACTGTAACCTACCTGGGATGTGAGCCTGACGTGCAGAGGGAGACCTCCCGTACCACCCTGGCTCGGAGACCACTGGAGGGGGAACAGTGGCGGTAAGAGCACAGTGAGGTAAAGGTGCCTGCTGAGTCCTTACTGCTTGAAGTGGTTTCCTCGTGTGGAAGCTGGAGTAGCGGGTGCAGGTCAGCAGATGCAGGCTAGTAGAATAGCGGATGCAGGTCAGCAGATGCAGGTTGCAGAGCAGCGGATGCAGATCAGCAGATGCAGGTTTGCAGAGCAGCGGATGCAGGTCAGCAGTTGCAGGTTTGAAGAGCAGCAGATGCAGGTCAGCAGATGCAGGTTTGCAGAGCAGCGGATGCAGGTCAGCAGTTGCAGGTTTGCAGAGCAGCGGATGCAGGTCAGCAGATGCAGGTTTGCAGAGCAGCGGATGCAGGTCAGCAGATGCAGGTTTGCAGAGCAGCGTATGCAGGTCAGCAGGCAGAAGCAGAGTGAGACTAGCCGGGTCATACACATCAGGGAACACAGCAAAAACGGCAGGCAAAAAATAGTCAGAGTCCAGGCTGGGTCTTGGCAACAGGCAATCAGGCAGGTAACAGAGCACGATCAAACAAGCCGAGGTCAGGTTTGGAGACATAAGCAAGGTCAGGAAGTCGGGTCAACACAGGAACAGAGTACTGGTACAGAATCAGGAACATAGATAACAGAAGCAGATCAAACAGCAAGGGGCAGCATCATTGAGCGTCTTTTATGGACTGTTGGGCGCCAAAGCCCTTCTAACGTGCACGCATGTGCACATTCATGCGCAAAGTCCATGACTCGCACGTGCGCATAGGTGCACGCCTTCTGGAACGGGCAGTACGTCCCTGACAGTGCCCCCCCTTAAGGGCAACCTCCAGGTGCCCAAGAGAACTCTTTTCTGGGGGTGACTGCGGAAAAAGGCCTGAATTAATTCTTGGGCGTGAATGTTCTGTTGGGGTTCCCAGGAATTCTCTTCCAGACCATAACCCTTCCATTTGATCAAGAATTGAAGCTGTGTCATGAACAGGTGTGACCAGATTGTGTGGACTGCAAAGAGGGAACCAAAACGCATGTAAAGTGAAATAAGAATAATGTTTATTTAAGATAAGTAATATAAATAAACAAACACCCCAAATACAAATGGTGCGCAACCAACCGACAGAAACCCACAGACAACAGATAATATATACAGCAAGGGGCAATACCGGAATCACAGATGTCAGCCAGGCCAGGGTCATACACAGCAGGTCAGCAGGAACAAGGAATATACCAGAAACATAAACGTTTATCCAAGCCAAGGTCATACACAGGTGATAAGCAACTGAACAGGGGCAGGTTAGGAGAGGGAGATAATGGATGGGATAGGATGCAGGCTCAGGTTCAGATACAGATACAGGTTACGGGATAACAGGTCAGGGCACAAGGAAGAAAGATACCAAGGCAAGCATATGAGGGCTTGCCGGGTATTTATAGGACTGACTATAATCGACTTCAAGTCACACCTGAGCGCAGAGGGTGCTGTTTGCTCCACACTGCTGGAGTGCACCCGCTGGTGGACACCGGTTCTACGGCCCAAGGATGCAACAGTGCCACCAGCAGGAGAGACCTCTTACTGCAGGTCCCAGGTGTTGGAAGACACCCGCTGGTGGACACTGGTACTGCGATCCAAGAGGCCGATAGCGCCACCAACGGGTAAACCCTCTCATGACAGTACCCCCCCTAAAGGAGCGGCCTCCGGACGCTCCAACAAGGTGCAATTGTCCAAAGTTCATGGCCTCCAACCGAACAGATGAGGGCACATCAGGCTGGGCATCGGTACATCAAGCTGGACAGTGGGTTCATCTGAGAAGACAGCGGGCACATCCGAGCAGACAGCGGGCACATCCGAGCAGACAGCGGGCACATCCGAGATGACAGCGGGCACATCCGAGATGACAGCGGGCAGGAATACACCAAGCTGGGCAGCGGGCACTTCGAGCTGGGCAGCAGGCGCATCAGGCTGGGCAGCAGGCACGGGCACTTCGAGCTTGGCAGCAGGCACTTCGAGCTGGGCAGCAGGCACATCAGGCTGGGCAGCGAGCATGGGCACTTCGAGCTGGGCAGCAAGCACATCAGGCTGGGCAGCAGGCATGGGCACTTCGAGCTGGGCAGCAGGCACATCAGGCTGGGTAGCGGGCATGGGCACTTCGAGCTGGGCAGCAGGCACATCAGGCTGAGCAACGGGCATGGGCACTTTGAGATGGGCAGCAGGCACATCAGGCTGGGCAGCAGGCATGGGCACTTCGAGCTGGGCAGCAGGCACATCAGGCTGGGCAGCGGGCATGGGCACTTCGAGCTGGGCAGCAGGCACATCAGGCTGGACAGCAGGCATGGGCACTTCGAGCTGGGCAGCAGGCACATCAGGCTGGGCAGCAGGCATGGGCACATCAGGCTGGGCAGTGGGCATGGGCACTTCGAGCTGGGCAGCAGGCACATCAGTCTGGGAAGCTGGCACATCAGTCTGGGAAGCTGGCACGTCAGTCTGGGAAGCTGGCACGTCAGTCTGGGAAGCTGGCACTGAGACATCAGGCTGGAAGGCAGGCACTGGGACAATAGACTGGGAAGCTTGCACATCAGACTGGGAAGCTGGCACATCAGACTGGGAAGCTGGCACATCAGACTGGGAAGCAAGCTTTGAGACATCAGGCTGGAGGGCAGGCACTGAGACAACAGACTGGGGAACTGGCACATCACACTGGAAGGCAGGCACATCACACTGGAAGGCAGGCACATCACACTGGAAGGCAGGAATCAAGGCATCAGGCTGGAAGGCAAGCTTTGAGACATCAGGCTGGGAAGCTGGCACTTCAAACTGGGAAGCTGGCACTTCAAACTGGGAAGCTGGCACTTCAAACTGGGAAGCTGGCACATCAAACTGGGAAGCTGGCACATCAGACTGGGAAGCTGGCACATCAGACTGGGAAGCTGGCACATCAGACTGGGAAGCTGGCACATCAGACTGGTAGGTAGGCATCAAGACATCAGGCTGGAAGGCAAGCTTCAAGACATCAGGCTGGGAGGCTGGCACATCAAACTGGGAAGCTGGCACGTCAAACTGGGAAGTTGGCACGTCAAACTGGGAAGCTGGCACATCAAACTGGGAAGCTGGCACATCAAACTGGGAAGCTGACACATCAGGCTGGTAGGCAGGCATCGAGACATCAGGCTGGGAAGCTGACACATCAGACTGGGAAGCTGGCACATCAGACTGGGAAGCCGGCACATTAGACTGGGAAGCTGGCACATGTGTACCTGTGTATTGTCTTGTTGTGTACCTGTGTATTATCTTGAGTATTAGTGCCAGGAAGCTAGCTGTTAGGTAATTTGGACAGGGTAAAATCCCCAAATCCTCACTATATTCAATAGGTACGATGCCCGGCGGGTGTGGAGAGGCGACTCTTTGTACATCTTGCCGCATGTATGCGTTCCTTGATCATCCGATCGAGGACGAATACTGCTGTGCAACATGTAAGCACATTGTTTCCCTGGAAGCCCAGGTTCTGAATCTGGGGAAGCAACTGTCAGCACTGAGAAGTCCCTCCATACTAAAGGTGAGCCAGGAACGTACATGGCAGGTGCCGGCAGGGGCCAGCACAGAGGCGGGTGGAGACAAAGAGGTGCAGGCACAAAGAGTAGATGGGTGACAGTCAGGAGGGGTAGAGGGGGAAGTGCCAGAGAGGCCGATCCAGGACTGGAGCATCCCAATAAGTACGCTCCATTGAGTGACATTGGTGAAACCAGTGAGGGACCAGCACTGCTGGAGATGAGGGACTCTCCTAGCTGCCAGGGGAAGAACTCCTCCAGTGAGAGTGGGGGGGCAGCAAAGGGAAAGGAAACACAGATTCTGGTGGTAGGGGACTCAATTCTTAGAAGGACAGAGAGGGCAATCTGTAACCAAGACCTGAAGCGCCGAACAGTATGTTGTCTACCGGGCGCTCGGGTTCGGCACATCACGGATCTTGTGGACAGATTACTGGGAGGGGCTGGCCAAGACCCGGCTGTCATGGTGCACCTTGGCACCAATGACAAAGTCAGAGGCAGATGGAGTGTCCTAAAGAACGATTTTAGGGATTTAGGTGCTAAATTGAGGAAAAGGACCTCCAAGGTAGTGTTCTCAGGAATACTACCGGTACATCGAGCCACACCAGAAAGGCAGAGGGAGATTAGGGAAGTAAACAAGTGGCTGAAGAGCTGGTGTAGTAAGGAGGGGTTAGGGTTCCTGGAGGACTGGGCCGACTTCTCAGTCGGTAACCGGTACTATAGAAGGGACGGACTGCACCTAAATGAGGAGGGTGCAGATCTGCTGGGAATGAAGATGGCCAAAAAGTTAGAGGGGTTTTTAAACTAGGCGATGGGGGGAGGGGCCAGAGACAGTGATAGCCAGCGTGGAAGATATTCCAGAGGGTAGTATTGGGGGCATTAGTGGTAGGTTAACCAAAGCACAAAAACACAGGGTGAGTATAGTAGCAAGTCCTAGTTGTAATCTTGAAACACCCAATACGAGGACAATATGCGACCAGTCTAAACTATGTGGCATGTTCACTAATGCCAGGAGCATGGCGGACAAGATGGGTGAACTAGAGATACTGTTGTACAAGGAGGATTTGGATTTTGTGGGAATTTCAGAGACCTGGTTCAACAGCTCTCATGATTGGCTGGCAAACATTCAAGGGTATACCCTATACTGCAAGGATAGAGAGGGTAAAAAAGGGGGAGGGGTATGCCTATATATCAAGAATAATGTACAAGTGAATGTGAGAGATGACATCACTGAGGGAGCTAGGGAGGAGGTGGAATCTTTATGGGTAGAGCTCCAAAGGGATGAAGCTAAGGGGAAAATAATACTGGGAGTATGCTATAGGCCCCCTAACCTGAGGGAGGAAGTGGAGACGGATCTCCTATCACAAATTGGATTAGCAGCAAGGATGGGAAGTGTTATCATAATGGGGGATTTTAATTATCCAGACATAGACTGGGCAGAGGGAACCGCGCATTCACTTAAGGCTCGCCAGTTCCTTAATGTCTTGCAGGACAATTTTATGGGTCAGATGGTAGACGCACCAACTAGAAATAAAACATTACTGGATCTACTGATTACCAACAATACAGACCTGATCACAGATGTGGAAATACGGGGCAATTTAGGTAACAGTGATCACAGGTCAATTAGTTTCAGTATAAATCACACAAATAGGAAACATGAAGGGAACACAAAGACACTGAATTTCAAAAGAGCCAACTTCCCTAAACTACAAACCTTGCTAAAAGGCATAAATTGGGATAAAATATTAGGAACAAAGAATACGGAGGAGAGATGGGTTTGCTTTAAGAGCATATTAAATAAGGGCATTAGCCAATGTATCCCATTGGGTAATAAATTTAAAAGAGCAAACAAAAATCCTGGATGGCTTAACTCCAATGTAAAAATGCATATAAAAGCAAAGGAGAAGGCCTTCAAAAAATACAAGGTTGAGGGATCATCCTCAGCATTCAGACTTTATAAAGAATGCAATAAGAAATGTAAGGGTGCAATTAGGACAGCTAAGATAGAACATGAAAGACACATAGCAGAGGAGAGCAAAAAAAATCCCAAGAAATTCTTTAAGTATGTAAACAGTAAAAAAGGGAGGACAGACCATATTGGCCCCATAAAGAATGAGGAAGGACATCTGGTTACAAAGGATGGGGAGATGGCAAGGGTATTGAATTTATTCTTCTCCTCAGTCTTCACGAGTGAATCGGGGGGCTTCAGTAACCAAAACTGCAGTGTTTATCCTCATGACACAACACAGGAAGCACCTACATGGTTAACAGAGGACGGAATTAAAATTAGACTTGAGAAACTTAACATTAATAAATCACCGGGACCAGATGGCTTGCATCCGAGGGTACTTAGGGAACTCAGTCAGGTGATTGCCAGACCGTTGTTCCTAATTTTTACAGACAGTCTATTGACTGGAATGGTACCAGCTGATTGGAGAAAAGCCAATGTAGCACCAATATTTAAAAAGGGCCCAAAAAACATCCCTGGGAATTACAGACCAGTTAGCCTAACATCAATAGTATGTAAACTCTTGGAGGGGATGATAAGGGACAATATACAAGATTTTAGTAATAAGAATGATATCATTAGCAGTAATCAGCATGGATTCATGAAGAGTCGTTCTTGCCAAACCAATCTATTAACCTTCTATGAGGAGGTGAGTTGCCATCTAGATAAAGGAAGGCCCGTAGACGTGGTGTATCTGGATTTTGCAAAAGCATTTGACACAGTTCCCCATAAACGTTTACTGTACAAAATAAGATGCGTTGGCATGGACCATAGGGTGAGTACATGGATTGAAAACTGGCTACAAGGGCGTGTTCAGAGGGTGGTGATAAATGGGGAGTACTCAGAATGGTCAGGGGTGGGTAGTGGGGTTCCCCAGGGTTCTGTGCTGGGACCAATCCTATTTAATTTGTTCATAAACGACCTGGAGGATGGGATAAACAGTTCAATCTCTGTATTTGCAGACGATACTAAGCTAAGCAGGGCAATAACTTCTCCGCAGGATGTGGAAATCTTGCAAAAAGACCTGAACAAATTAATGGGGTGGGCGACTACATGGCAAATGAGGTTCAATGTAGAAAAATGCAAAATAATGCATTTGGGTGGCAAAAATATGAATGCAATCTATACACTGGGGGGAGAACCTCTGGGGGAATCTAGGATGGAAAAGGACCTGGGGGTCCTAGTAAATGATAGGCTCAGCAATGGCATGCAATGCCAAGCTGCTGCTAATAAAGCAAACAGAATATTGGCATGCATTAAAAGGGGGATCAACTCCAGAGATAAAACGATAATTCTCCCGCTCTACAAGACTCTGGTCCGGCCGCACCTGGAGTATGCTGTCCAGTTCTGGGCACCAGTCCTCAGGAGGGATGTACTGGGAATGGAGCGAGTACAAAGAAGGGCAACAAAGCTAATAAAGGGTCTGGAGGATCTTAGTTATGAGGAAAGGTTGCGAGCACTGAACTTATTCTCTCTGGAGAAGAGACGCTTGAGAGGGGATATGATTTCAATTTACAAATACTGTACTGGTGACCCCACAATAGGGATAAAACTTTTTCGCAGAAGAGAGTTTAATAAGACTCGTGGCCACTCATTACAATTAGAAGAAAAGAGGTTTAACCTTAAACTACGTAGAGGGTTCTTTACTGTAAGAGCGGCAAGGATGTGGAATTCCCTTCCACAGGCGGTGGCCTCAGTAGGGAGCATTGATAGCTTCAAGAAACTATTAGATAATCACCTGAATGACCGCAACATACAGGGATATACAATGTAATACTGACACATAATCACACACATAGGTTGGACTTGATGGACTTGCGTCTTTTTTCAACCTCACCTACTATGTAACTATGTAACTATGTAATCAGGCTGGGAAGCTGGCACATCAGGCTGGGAAGCTGGCACATCAGGCTGGGAAGCTGGCACATCAGGCTGGGAAGTTGGCACATCAGGCTGGTAGGCAGGCATCGAGACATCAAGCTGGGAAGCTGGCACATCAGACTGGAAGGTAGGCATCGAGACATCCGGCTGGAAGGCAGGCATCGGGACATCAGGCTGGAAGGCAGGCATCGGGACATCCGGCTGGAAGGCAGGCATCGGACATTCAGCTGGAAGGCAGGCATCGGGACATCCGGCTGGAAGGCAGGCATCGGGACATTCGGCTGGAAGGCAGGCATCAGGACATTCGGCTGGAAGGCAGGCATCGGGACATCCGGCTGGAAGGCAGGCATCGGGACATCCGGCTGGAAGGCAGGCATCGGGACATCAAGCTGGAAGGCAGAGACATCCGGCTGGAAGGCAGGCATCGGGACATCAGACTGGGAGGCAGGCACACCAGACTGGAAAGTGGGAGCAGGTTGGGTTACTGGCAGGATTGTGTGAGTGGGGAAGAACTTCCGTTTCTTCCTTGGCTTAACTGCTGGAGATCTGTAGGTGGCTGTAGGACTGTAGACAGGAGGTGAGGAATACTGAAAGGAAAGGCTGGGATATGGCAAGGAAGGGGGAACAGCGGCCAGAGGAAGTTCTTGTGGGGAAGTTGCAGGTATTAGAGAAGAGGCAGGTGGGTTAAAGGCAGGATAGGTGCAGGAAGTAGAAACAGGGCATTGATACTTGGTGGGGAGCAGGGTATATTGGACTGCAGCTGAGGTTGCCAGGGGTGATGGGAGAAAGGACATCTGAGCAGGCAGGTATTTAGTAGCAGGTCTGGTTTGTGGAGAGCTGACAGAAGCTGGGCATAACAGGTCTAACCATGCCTGAAGTACAGGTAGCACAAAAGTGGCCTCACATTCCCTCTGTCTGACCAGCGACTGCACTTCATCTATACAATCCTTCAACAACTGTTTGGGACAAACCGAATAATGCTCAAAAAAGGATGCAGAGTCATCCTCCAACAGCCATACTAAGGACGCAACCTGGTTAATGCTGAAGGGGGTAGAAAAGTCATCATGGCCCTTTGGGATACAAGGCAGAGCCAGCTCTGTACACATTCCAATCAAAGGCTGAACATCCTCAAACCGTATACTGCCCTGATCGACCACAGAATGAGCTAAACGGATAATCTCCAGCAGCTGATCACTGGACCACCCTTCCAATGTCTGGTGGAGATATTCAGAACTCTCTGTTGCCAGCAGAGCATAATAAGCAATTATATCTGAATTCATCCCAGTAATGTGCAACGGAACCGAGATGGTTCCCCTGTGCAGCCACTTCTGGTCAGAGATGGCCTTGGTATACTGTCATGAACAGGTGTGACCAGATTGTGTGGACTGCAAAGAGGGAACCAAAACGCATGTAAAGTGAAATAAGAATAATGTTTATTTAAGATAAGTAATATAAATAAGCAAACACCCCAAATACAAATGGTGCTCAACCAACCGACAGAAACCCACAGACAACAGATAATATATACAGCAAGGGGCAATACCGGAATCACAGATGTCAGCCAGGCCAGGGTCATACACAGCAGGTCAGCAGGAACAAGGGATATACCAGAAACATAAACGTTTATCCAAGCCAAGGTCATACACAGGAGATAAGCAACTGAACAGGGGCAGGTTAGGAGAGGGAGATAATGTATGTGATAGGATGCAGGCTCAGGTTCAGATACAGATACAGGTACAGGTACAGGTACAGGTACAGGTACAGGTTAGGGGATAACAGGTCAGGGCACAAGGAAGAAAGATACCAAGGCAAGCATATGAGGGCTTGCCGGGTATTTATAGGACTGACTATAATTGACTTCAAGTCACACCTGAGCGCAGAGGGTGCTGTTTGCTCCACACTGCTGGAGTGCACCCGCTGGTGGACACCGGTACTACGGCCCAAGGATGCAACAGTGCCACCAGCAGTAGAGACCTCTTACTGCAGGTCCCAGGTGTTGGAAGACACCCGCTGGTCATAAACGTTTACTGTACAAAATAAGATGCGTTGGCATGGACCATAGGGTGAGTACATGGATTGAAAACTGGCTACAAGGGCGTGTTCAGAGGGTGGTGATAAATGGGGAGTACTCAGAATGGTCAGGGGTGGGTAGTGGGGTTCCCTAGGGTTCTGTGCTGGGACCAATCCTATTTAATTTGTTCATAAACGACCTGGAGGATGGGATAAACAGTTCAATCTCTGTATTTGCAGACGATACTAAGCTAAGCAGGGCAATAACTTCTCCGCAGGATGTGGAAATCTTGCAAAAAGACCTGAACAAATTAATGGGGTGGGCGACTACATGGCAAATGAGGTTCAATGTAGAAAAATGCAAAATAATGCATTTGGGTGGCAAAAATATGAATGCAATCTATACACTGGGGGGAGAACCTCTGGGGGAATCTAGGATGGAAAAGGACCTGGGGGTCCTAGTAGATGATAGGCTCAGCAATGGCATGCAATGCCAAGCTGCTGCTAATAAAGCAAACAGAATATTGGCATGCATTAAAAGGGGGATCAACTCCAGAGATAAAACGATAATTCTCCCACTCTACAAGACTCTGGTCCGGCCGCACCTGGAGTATGCTGTCCAGTTCTGGGCACCAGTCCTCAGGAGGGATGTACTGGGAATGGAGCGAGTACAAAGAAGGGCAACAAAGCTAATAAAGGGTCTGGAGGATCTTAGTTATGAGGAAAGGTTGCGAGCACTGAACTTATTCTCTCTGGAGAAGAGACGCTTGAGAGGGGATATGATTTCAATTTACAAATACTGTACTGGTGACCCCACAATAGGGATAAAACTTTTTCGCAGAAGAGAGTTTAATAAGACTCGTGGCCACTCATTACAATTAGAAGAAAAGAGGTTTAACCTTAAACTACGTAGAGGGTTCTTTACTGTAAGAGCGGCAAGGATGTGGAATTCCCTTCCACAGGCGGTGGCCTCAGTAGGGAGCATTGATAGCTTCAAGAAACTATTAGATAATCACCTGAATGACCGCAACATACAGGGATATACAATGTAATACTGACACATAATCACACACATAGGTTGGACTTGATGGACTTGCGTCTTTTTTCAACCTCACCTACTATGTAACTATGTAACTATGTAATCAGGCTGGGAAGCTGGCACATCAGGCTGGGAAGCTGGCACATCAGGCTGGGAAGCTGGCACATCAGGCTGGGAAGTTGGCACATCAGGCTGGTAGGCAGGCATCGAGACATCAAGCTGGGAAGCTGGCACATCAGACTGGAAGGTAGGCATCGAGACATCCGGCTGGAAGGCAGGCATCGGGACATCAGGCTGGAAGGCAGGCATCGGACAAATGAGGTTCAATGTAGAAAAATGCAAAGTAATGCATTTGGGTGGCAAAAATATGAATGCAATCTATACACTGGGGGGAGAACCTCTGGGGGAATCTAGGATGGAAAAGGACCTGGGGGTCCTAGTAGATGATAGGCTCAGCAATGGCATGCAATGCCAAGCTGCTGCTAATAAAGCAAACAGAATATTGGCATGCATTAAAAGGGGGATCAACTCCAGAGATAAAACGATAATTCTCCCACTCTACAAGACTCTGGTCCGGCCGCACCTGGAGTATGCTGTCCAGTTCTGGGCACCAGTCCTCAGGAGGGATGTACTGGAAATGGAGCGAGTACAAAGAAGGGCAACAAAGCTAATAAAGGGTCTGGAGGATCTTAGTTATGAGGAAAGGTTGCGAGCACTGAACTTATTCTCTCTGGAGAAGAGACGCTTGAGAGGGGATATGATTTCAATTTACAAATACTGTACTGGTGACCCCACAATAGGGATAAAACTTTTTTGCAGAAGAGAGTTTAATAAGGCTCGTGGCCACTCATTACAATTAGAAGAAAAGAGGTTTAACCTTGAACTACGTAGAGGGTTCTTTACTGTAAGAGCGGCAAGGATGTGGAATTCCCTTCCACAGGCGGTGGTCTCAGTGGGGAGCATTGATAGCTTCAAGAAACTATTAGATAATCACCTGAATGACCGCAACATACAGGGATATACAATGTAATACTGACACATAATCACACACATAGGTTGGACTTGATGGACTTGCGTCTTTTTTCAACCTCACCTACTATGTAACTATGTAATCAGGCTGGGAAGCTGGCACATCAGGCTGGGAAGCTGGCACATCAGGCTGGGAAGCTGTCACATCAGGCTGGGAAGCTGGCACATCAGGCTGGGAAGTTGGCACATCAGGTTGGTAGGCAGGCATCGAGACATCAAGCTGGGAAGCTGGCACATCAGACTGGAAGGTAGGCATCGAGACATCCGGCTGGAAGGCAGGCATCGGGACATCAGGCTGGAAGGCAGGCATCGGGACATCCGGCTGGAAGGCAGGCATCGGGACATCCGGCTGGAATGCAGGCATCGGGACATCCGGCTGGAAGGCAGGCATCGGGACATTCGGCTGGAAGGCAGGCATCGGGACATCCGGCTGGAAGGCAGGCATCGGGACATCCGGCTGGAAGGCAGGCATCGGGACATCCGACTGGAAGGCAGGCATCGGGACATCAAGCTGGAAGGCAGAGACATCCGGCTGGAAGGCAGGCATCGGGACATCAGACTGGGAGGCAGGCACATCAGACTGGAAAGTGGGAGCAGGTTGGGTTACTGGCAGGATTGTGTGAGTGGGGAAGAACTTCCGTTTCTTCCTTGGCTTAACTGCTGGAGATCTGTAGGTGGCTGTAGGACTGTAGACAGGAGGTGAGGCATACTGAAAGGAAAGGCTGGGATATGGCAAGGAAGGGGGGACAGCAGCCAGAGGGAGTTCTTGTGGGGAAGTTGCAGGTATTAGAGAAGAGGCAGGTGGGTTAAAGGCAGGATAAGTGCAGGAAGTAGAAACAGGGCATTGATACTTGGTGGGGAGCAGGGTATATTGGACTGCAGCTGAGGTTGCCAGGGGTGATGGGAGAAAGGACATCTGAGCAGGCAGGTATTTAGTAGCAGGTCTGGTTTGTGGAGAGCTGACAGAAGCTGGGCATAACAGGTCTAACCATGCCTGAAGTACAGGTAGCACAAAAGTGGCCTCACATTCCCTCTGTCTGACCAGCGACTGCACTTCATCTATACAATCCTTCAACAACTGTTTGGGACAAACCGAATAATGCTCAAAAAAGGATGCAGAGTCACCCTCCAACAGCCATACTAAGGACGCAACCTGGTTAATGCTGAAGGGGGGAGAAAAGTCATCATGGCCCTTTGGGATACAAGGCAGAGCCAGCTCTGTACACATTCCAATCAAAGGCTGAACATCCTCAAACCGTATACTGCCCTGATCGACCACAGAATGAGCTAAACGGATAATCTCCAGCAGCTGATCACTGGACCACCCTTCCAATGTCTGGTGGAGATATTCAGAACTCTCTGTTGCCAGCAGAGCATAATAAGCAATTATATCTGAATTCATCCCAGTAATGTGCAACGGAACCAAGATGGTTCCCCTGTGCAGCCACTTCTGGTCAGAGATGGCCTTGGTATACTGTCATGAACAGGTGTGACCAGATTGTGTGGACTGCAAAGAGGGATCCAAAACGCATGTAAAGTGAAATAAGAATAATGTTTATTTAAGATAAGTAATATAAATAAACAAACACCCCAAATACAAATGGTGCTCAACCAACCGACAGAAACCCACAGACAACAGATTATATATACAGCAAGGGGCAATACCGGAATCACAGATGTCAGCCAGGCCAGGGTCATACACAGCAGGTCAGCAGGAACAAGGGATATACCAGAAACATAAACGTTTATCCAAGCCAAGGTCATACACAGGAGATAAGCAACTGAACAGGGGCAGGTTAGGAGAGGGAGATAATGATACAGGTACAGGTACAGGTACAGGTACAGGTACAGGTACAGGTTAGGGGATAACAGGTCAGGGCACAAGGAAGAAAGATACCAAGGCAAGCATATGAGGGCTTGCCGGGTATTTATAGGACTGACTATAATTGACTTCAAGTCACACCTGAGCGCAGAGGGTGCTGTTTGCTCCACACTGCTGGAGTGCCCCCGCTGGTGGACACCGGTACTACGGCCCAAGGATGCAACAGTGCCACCAGCAGGAGAGACCTCTTACTGCAGGTCCCAGGTGTTGGAAGACACCCGCTGGTGGACACTGGTACTGCGATCCAAGAGGCCGATAGCGCCACCAACGGGTAAACCCTCTCATGACAAGCTGGTTCCTTCTTCTTCGTGAGTCTAAAATGGCCTCCACTTCAAATTCCTCATCTCCGTCAATGATCACAGGTTCAGGTGGTCTCGATCCTCTGTCTGGTAAAGGATCAGGCACTGCAGGTTTTAATAACGATACATGAAATACCGGGTGGATTTTCAAGGACGCCGGTAAGGCAAGTTTGTAGGAAACGTCATTTAATTTCCGTTTTACTGGGAAGGGTCCTATGAATTTGGGTGCCAATTTCCTTGCGGGGCAAGACATCTTAAGATTGGTGGTGGATAACCATACTTGATCGCCCTGTTGCAGACATAATTCCCCTCTCCTCTTCCTGTCGAACATCCTCTTATTGGTTGCTTGTGCCCTGGTCATGGCTTCCTGCAAAATCTTGCTATTACGAGTCAGGAAATCGACGGTACTCTGGACGGCCGGGACTGTTAAATCCGGGATGAGATCAGGTAGGAAGGTTGGATGGAACCCGTAATTGGCAAAGAATGGAGACTGACCTGTAGCCGAATGATTAGCATTCCAAACTGTGAAAATGTGGGGACAATAAAAAATTCCGCCTCTGCCTCACATCAATCCGCGCCTCAGAATCACTCCGCTATCAGATGCAGTAGACCCAAGCAGCTGCCTTAAAATTAAAACATGTAATAAACAATAAGTCCGAAAATCATAAAAATTCGTGTCCAATCCTTGACTTTTTAAACTTATTGAGGCAGCGCTAAGTGTCCGATATTATAAAACACTGTATATAGAACCAATGTTTAAAAAGACAGGAAAGTTCATAATTAAAGATGCAGACTGTGGATGTGAAGGTAAACGTAGAAATCCTTTCACCAATAGCGATCACCGCGTGAGGGGGTCACCCCCCGTGAGATTGCACTCACCACAATGTCTATAACCACAGGCCTTTGGATAATGATCTTTAGATCTTTGCCGTCTCCTTAATTCAACCACTAGGTGGTGCAAGACCCGCTCGGTATGTATAACATGGGGAGAAAATGAAATGCCAAATAGTGTGATATTGCTTAAGACAGTTTATTAAACAACTTATAAAATCACATTCCCCATTAAAATATGCGTACCAGATATATATAAATAATGAGCATTGAAAGGTGCACTGTGCCTGTATTAGTGTCCTCCGGGAGGAATTCCTGGATGCGAGCTGTACACGGCTAAACCGTTCGCTTCCTGGTTACCTTCCCTGGAGCGCAAACGTCACTTCCGGTTGATTACGACCCTGACGCGTTTCGTCACTTCCGGACGTCATCGCACAGGTCAGATACCACACTCCCCAGTCTACACAAACACAGAACTGGTTCCATCCTGGAACCAGTTCTGTGTTTGTGTAGACTGGGGAGTGTGGTATCTGACCTGTGCGATGACGTCCGGAAGTGACGAAACGCGTCAGGGTCGTAATCAACCGGAAGTGACGTTTGCGCTCCAGGGAAGGTAACCAGGAAGCGAACGGTTTAGCCGTGTACAGCTCGCATCCAGGAATTCCTCCCGGAGGACACTAATACAGGCACAGTGCACCTTTCAATGCTCATTATTTATATATATCTGGTACGCATATTTTAATGGGGAATGTGATTTTATAAGTTGTTTAATAAACTGTCTTAAGCAATATCACACTATTTGGCATTTCATTTTCTCCCCATGTTATACATACCGAGCGGGTCTTGCACCACCTAGTGGTTGAATTAAGGAGACGGCAAAGATCTAAAGATCATTATCCAAAGGCCTGTGGTTATAGACATTGTGGTGAGTGCAATCTCACGGGGGGTGACCCCCTCACGCGGTGATCGCTATTGGTGAAAGGATTTCTACGTTTACCTTCACATCCACAGTCTGCATCTTTAATTATGAACTTTCCTGTCTTTTTAAACATTGGTTCTATATACAGTGTTTTATAATATCGGACACTTAGCGCTGCCTCAATAAGTTTAAAAAGTCAAGGATTGGACACGAATTTTTATGATTTTCGGACTTATTATTGAATGATTAGCATTATTAAAGGCAAATCCTGCCAGGGGTAGTAATGCTACCCAGTCATCTTGAACAAAGGAGTTGAAGCATCGGAGATATTGTTCAAACGTTTGATTCGTCCTCTCAGTTTGCCCATTGGTCTGAGGATGATAGGACGAGGAGATGGACAGTTCAATCTTCAGAGCCTTGCACAAAGCCTTCCAGAAGCGGGAGGTGAACTGCACCCCTCTATCTGAAACAATGTCCACAGGAACCCCATGTAGCCTTACTATCTGTTTAATGAAGACCTGGGCAGTTTCCATGGCAGAGGGTGTGCTCTTCAGTGGAACAAAGTGGGTCACTTTGGATAAACGGTCAACCACAACAAAAATGAACCTTCTGATGGGAGAAGTTCCACTATGAAATCCATGGCAATCATTTTCCAAGGACGGTCAGGGACTGGTAAGGATCTGAGCAGACCCCAGGCCTTGCTTCTAGTGGTCTTGCTATGGATACAGGTAGCACAAGAGCTTATATATTCCCTGCAGTTCTTCTCAAGATCCGGCCACCAAAACGTACGTTGGACCAGTTCCAGAGTTTTATGCATCCCGAAATGGCCTGCCAGGGGATGATCATGACACAAATTTAGCACTGTGACTCGGACCTCTTCAGTCACAAAGATTTTGTCCTTTCTCCACAGTAGTCCATCCTTGGGTAGCAGAGTAACTCCAGGAGGACCAGATACACCTGCAGAGGCTTGCTTCAAGTCGGACATTAGATCAGTTTGCAAAAGTAAGAAGTTACCTTCCGATAGAATGGTGTCTGGGGCTGGTACTTCCTTCGGATCATCAAACATGCGGGAAAGAGCGTCCGGTTTGGTGTTCTTGGAGCCAGGCCGGTAAGTTATGTGAAATGAAAACCTAGAGAAAAATAATGCCCATCGTGCCTGGCGAGGCCTCAGACGTTTGGCAGCTCTCAGATACTCCAAGTTCTTGTGATCTGTATAAATGAGTATAGGGTGCGCTGCTCCTTCCAACAAAAACCTCCACTCCTCATTTGCAGATTTAATGGCCAGTAGCTCCCTGTCCCCAACGTCATAGTTCTTCTCAGACGGGGTGAGCTTCGGGGAGAAGAAGGCTATGGGGTGCATCAAGTCCTTGAGACCCTGACGTTGGGAGATGACAGCTCCAACCGTTGTCTCTGAGGCATCTACCTCAAGCAGATAAGGAAGAGCAGGATCAGGATGACTCAGAATAGGAGCCGACGTGAAATTCCTTTTAAGTTTGTGAAGGCGGCCTGTACCTCGGGAGTCCAATGAAACCGGGCATTTTGCTTGGTCAGCTGCGTAATTGGGGAAATAATAGCAGAGAAAGCCTTGATGAACCTCTGATAAAAGTTTGCGAAGCCAACAAAGCGCTGCACACCTTTCTTGTCTGAAGGTGCAGGCCAATCCAGAATGGCTGAAACTTTCTGAGGGTCCATTTTGAATCCCTCTGCTGAGATCACGAGGCCAAGGAACTGGATACTCTGTCGCTCGAACTCGCACTTTTCTGGTTTTGCGTATAGTCCATGTTGGAGGCAACAGAGTTCGTTCTTGACATGTTCTCGATGCTGCTCAAGAGAAGAGGAAAAAATCAAAATATCGTCTAGATCAGGGGTCCTCAAACTTTTTAGACAGGGGGCCAGTTCACGGTCCCTCAGACTGTTGGGGGGCCGCACTATAGTTTAAAAAAAATATGAACTAATTCCTATGCACACATCTTATTTGTAGTGCAAAAAAAAAAAAAAAACAGGAAAAAAACAGTACAATATTTAAAATAAAGAACAATTGTAATCAATATAAACTTATCAGTATTTCACAGACTCCCCTCATTACAGAACCACTCCCAATCACATACTTACCCCATCACAGAGTCCCCCACATCAGTCCCCCACCATAGCACAGAGTCCCCCACCATAGCACAGAGTCCCCCACCATAGCACAGAGTCCCCCACATCAGTCCCCCACCATAGCTTAGAGTCCCCCACATCAGTCCCCCACCATAGCACAGAGTCCCCCACATCAGTCCCCCACCATAGCACAGAGTCCCCCACATCAGTCCCCCACCATAGCACAGAGTCCCCCACCATAGCACAGAGTCCCCCACATCAGTCCCCCACCATAGCACAGAGTCCCCCACCATAGCACAGAGTCCCCCACCATAGCACAGAGTCCCCCACCATAGCACAGAGTCCCCCACATCAGTCCCCCACCATAGCACAGAGTCCCCCACCATAGCACAGAGTCCCCCACATCAGTCCCCCACCATAGCACAGAGTCCCCCACATCAGTCCCCCACCATAGCACAGAGTCCCCCACCATAGCACAGAGTCCCCCACATCAGTCCCCGACCATAACACAGAGTCTCCAACTATAGCACAGAGTCCCCCACATCAGTCCCCCACCATAGCACAGAGTCCCCCACCATAGCACAGAGTGCCCCACCATAGCACAGAGTAGGGTTGCCACATCATCCCTTTAATCCAGGACACATATGAATTCCACAGGTTCTGAGGCTGATTTATTGCAGATAAGGCACCAAGTGAGTTTAATTACCACCTTAATCAGCCACAGAACCTGTGTAATTAATGTGTGTCCTGGATTAAAGGGATGATGTGGCAACCCTAGCACAGAGTCCCCCACATCAGTCCCCCACCATAGCACAGAGTCCCCCACATCAGTCCCCCACCATAGCACAGAGTCCCCCACATCAGTCCCCCACCATAGCACAGAGTCCCCCACTATAGCACAGAGTCCCCCACCATAGCACAGAGTCCCCCACATCAGTCCCCCACTAATAGCACAGAGTCCCCCACCATAGCACAGAGTCCCCCACATCAGTCCCCCACCATAGCACAGAGTCCCCCACATCAGCCCCCCACCATAGCACAGAGTCCCCCACCATAGCACAGAGTCTCCCACCATAGCACAGAGTCCCACACATTAGTCCCCCACCATAGCACAGAGTCCCCCACATCAGTCCCCCACCATAGCACAGAGTCCCCCACATCAGTCCCCCACCATAGCACAGAGTCCCCCACCATAGCACAGAGTCCCCCACCATAGCACAGAGTCCCCCACATCAGTCCCCCACCATAGCACAGAGTCCCCCACATCAGTCCCCCACCAAAGCACAGAGTCCCCCACATCAGTCCCCCTCCATAGCACAGAGTCCCCCACATCAGTCCCCCACCATAGCACAGAGTCCCCCACCATAGCACAGAGTCCCCCACATCAGTCCCCCACCATAGCACAGAGTCCCCCACATCAGTCCCCCACCATAGCACAGAGTCCCCCACATCAGTCCCCCACCATAGCACAGAGTCCCCCACATCAGTCCCCCACCATAGCACAGAGTCCCCCACCATAGCACAGAGTCCCCCACAATAGCACAGAGTCCCCCACCATAGCACAGAGTCCCCCACATCAGTCCCCCACAATAGCACAGAGTCCCCCACATCAGTCCCCCACCATAGCACAGAGTCCCCCACATCAGTCCCCCACCATAGCACAGAGTCCCCCACCATAGCACAGAGTCCCCCACATCAGTCCCCCACCATAGCACAAAGTCCCCCACCATAGCACAGAGTCCCCCACATCAGTCCCCCACCATAGCACAGAGTCCCCCACATCAGTCCCCCACCATAGCACAGAGTCCCCCACCATAGCACAGAGTCCCCCACATCAGTCCCCCACCATAGCACAGAGTCCCCCACCATAGCACAGAGTCCCCCACATCAGTCCCCCACCATAGCACAGAGTCCCCCACCATAGCACAGAGTCCCCCACATCAGTCCCCCACCATAGCACAGAGTCCCCCACATCAGTCCCCCACCATAGCACAGAGTCCCCCACCATAGCACAGAGTCCCCCACATCAGTCCCCCACCATAGCACAGAGTCGCCCACATCAGTCCCCCACCATAGCACAGAGTCCCCCACATCAGTCCCCCACCATAGCACAGAGTCCCGCACATCACAGATCTCCCCCTATCACAGACTCCCCCAGTGTGTCACAGATACCCCCATATCAATATTACATTGCCGCCCCCTATAATATGACAGCACTCCCACTCAACACTTACCTGTATCACGCAGGACACGAGGCATGGTAGGTCCGGACGGAGGGCGGGACTTTGGAAGTGAAGGGCAGGTGATTGGTTCCTGGGACTGCCCTGATGCCTAGTAACCAATCACCTGCTTCTTAGCACAGAAGGTCCTTTGTCCGGGCCTGTCATGTTTCCCGTCCTGTGTGATGGAGGGAGCAGATGGCAGGGGGAGTGCTGCAATGTTAAAGGGGCAGTTCGCAGGCTGGATAAAAAACGCTGGAGGGCCGGATTCGGCCCGCGGGCCGTAGTTTGAGGACCCCTGGTCTAGATAGACAACTACATAAATGTCCAGACAGTCTCTGAAAACGTCATTAACCAGGTGCTGAAAAGTGACAGTTCTTAACTGTGATTTTATTCAACTCCCGATAGTCCACACAGGGCCGGAGAGAGTGGTCCTTTTTCTCCACGAAAAAGATTCCTGCTCTTGCTGGAGAAGTGGAAGGGCGAATGAATCCCCTCTTAAGATTCTCATCAACGTATTCCTTCAGTACCCCTAGTTCCCGTTCAGATAAGGGAAAGATGCGTCCGAAAGGGATTTCAGCACCGGGAAGAAGCTTGATTGGACAATCGTATGTACGATGAGGCCGGAGAACTTCGGCCCCACGTTTACTGAAAACGTCCAAGAACTCATGGTATTGCTTGGGCATAAAGGAGCGTATGTCTGGATCTGGTTCCAGGCATAGCAAAGGACCAGCGGTGCTGGGACATGATGGCACGCAATGGTGCAGGCAGTAAGGTGACTGGAACTTAATACTTCCAGTTCCTCAATCGATCTGTGGATTGTGTGCCTGAAGCCAGGGTAGGCCCAGGATAACTGGAAACAGGGGAGATGCAATAGCATCCAAGCTTAATAGTTCCTTATGATCCATGGAGGTGATTACAGGCAAAGGAGGGGTTTCCTGGGTCACTACTCCAGACTTGATGCGGGACCCGTCTGCCAGGAAGATGGAGAGTCCTTGAGCCTTGGGTTGGAGAGGGATGCGTTGTTGAGCTGCAAAGTCTAAATCGATAAAACAACTGCATGCCCCTGAGTCGGTTATCACAGTCACTGGTATTGTTCTTCCCGGCAATTGGAACGAGATGGGTAGGGCCAGGTGAGTGGCACTGGTAGAGGGAGGTGCGTGGTTGGGAGAAGAGGTAGCCAGGACCTTGCACAGCTTAGCAGGACAAGAGGAGACATAGTTTCCTCAGTCCAAGCTGCTTTGGTTTGACAGAAGCAAAAGTCTGGTTAAGAGATGCGGTCTAGACTGGAACTGGACTGATGCTGACGGGATGCACGGGAGCTGGCATCTGGGGCAGCATCCAAGCTGGGCGGAGCTGCTGAGTAGACCTTTCTGCTCTGCGTTCCCGGAGTCGTCGGTCTATCTGGATGGATAATGTAATTAAAGTCTCTAGAGCATCAGGAATACCAACCCGGGCTAACTCGTCCTTCAAACTCTCAGAAAGACAGAGACGGAACTGGTGTCAGAGGGCGGCCGCATTACACTGGGTATCTGCGCTCCAGCGTCTGAAATCGATAACATAGTCCTCAACCATTCTGCAGGCCTTGCTAGAGCGCGTGGAGGGCAACTTCGGCAGTAGAAGTCGGGTCAGGGCATCAAGGAAGGATGACAGAGAGTCCAGAGCCATATGGTGGACTTCAAGTAGGTGATGGGCCCAGGCCTGGGGCTCCCCCTGCAGCAAGGTGATAACAAAGCCTACTTTGGTAACTTCAGATGAGAAAGTCCGAGGTAGCAATGAGAAATACAGTTCAAAACAAAGCAAAAAATGAACTGTGCAGCCTTGCCTATTTAGTACAATTAGCAACAAGTGGAGATTGAATATTACCTCACCTGTATTGACCAAGCCAATTGCTTAAACCCAAAGCACTCAGGCGTAGTAGTGGGTGTGTTCCTCTGAATTAACCACGCATATCAAAAAACAAAGAAAAGCAATTCATCAAGGAGGAACAAGCAATTTAGCAAAAATATATGAGTTTTATTGAGAATAATTCACTTTAACACCAATCAAAAAAGTGGTAGAAAACCAGATACCATCACCAATATAAATAGACAATGTTGTCTAAAAACAGAGCACAGATGGCCACCACATGCATACAACACTAATGCCCCGTACACACGGTCGGATTTTCCGATGGAAAATGTCCGATCGGAGCGTGTTGTCGGAAATTCCGACCGTGTGTGGGCTCCATCGGACATTTTCTATCGGATTTTCCGACACACAAAGTTTGAGAGCAGGATATAAAATTTTCCGACAACAAAATCCGTTGTCGGAAATTCCGATCGTGTGTACACAAATCCGACGGACAAAGTGCCACGCATGCTCAGAATAAATAAAGAGATGAAAGCTATTGGCCAACGCCCCGTTTATAGTCCCGATGTACGTGTTTTACGTCACCGCGTTCAGAACGATCGGATTTTCCGACAACTTTGTGTGACCGTGTGTATGCAAGACAAGTTTGAGCCAACATCCGTCAGAAAAAATCCTAGGATTTTGTTGTCGGAATGTCCGAACAAAGTCCGACCGTGTGTACGGGGCATTACACTCCTTATATCTAACTCAAATGGAATAATGATTCATTAATGCAGCTTCAAATAATAAATGGTGATCCTTGTGAGTAGACCAGTATGCAGGTAAGTATCTGGTATAAAGGAAGTGATAGGTGGTGCGGCCCTGGGTAATTAACATCCACCATGTGGGTAATAGCACAGAGGATTTTAGGAAATGTCTGCTGACAAATAGAACGTTCAGGGCTACTAACATGAGGTAATACAGTTCACTGTAGGTGAAATAGTGGAGTATGTAGCCAGAATGATAGAGGTAGTGTTCTGAGTGGAGAGCTGCAGGCTTAGACATGGCGGTTTGATACTGTAACGTACCTGGGATGTGAGCCTGATGTGCGGAGGGAGACCTCCCGTACCACCCTGGCTCGGAGACCACTGGAGTGGGAACAGTGGCGGTAAGAGTGCGGGTGCAGGTCAGCAAATGCAGGCTAGTAGAATAGCGGATGCAGGTCAACAGATGCAGGTTGCAGAGCAGCGGATGCAGATCAGCAGATGCAGGTTTGCAGAGCAGCGGATGCAGGTCAGCAATTGCAGGTTTACAGAGCAGCGGATGCAGGTCAGCAAATGCAGGTTTGCAGAGCAGCGGATGCAGGTCAGCAGTTGCAGGTTTGCAGAGCAGCAGCGGCAGGTCAGCAGATGCAGGTTTGCAGAGCAGCGGATGCAGGTCAGCAGATGCAGGTTTGCAGAGCAGCGGATGCAAGTCAGCAGGCAGAAGCGGAGTCAGACTAGCCGGGCCATACCCATCAGGGAACACAGCAAAAACAGCAGGCAGAGAATAGTCAGAGTCCAGGCTGGGTCCTGGCAACAGGCAATCAGGCAGGTAACAGAGCACGATCAAACAAGCCAAGGTCAGGATTGGAGACATAAGCAAGGTCAGGAAGCCGGGTCAACACAGGAACAGAGTACTGGTACAGAATCAGGAACACAGAGAACAGAAGCAGATCAAACCTCAAGGGGCAGCATCATTGAGCGTCTTTTATGGACTGTTGGGCGCCAAAGCGCGCCTAACGTGCGCGCATGCGCACATTCGTGTGTGAAGTCCAGTACATCCCTGACACCTACGTTTTACATTTACTTATGATTATAATCATATCTCTTTTCTGGATTTAAAGATCATCAAAAACCCCACTGGTTAAATAGCAACAGACCTACAGTGCCTTGCAAAATTATTCACCCCCCTTGGCATTTTTCATGTTTTGTTGCCTCACAACCTGTAATTAACATGGATTGTTTGACGATTTGCATCATTTAATTTACAGAACACGCCCACAACTTTGAAGATTTTTTTTGTTTTTTATTTTGAAGCAAACAACAAATAGGACAAAATAACAGAAAAAGTCAATGTGCATAACTATTCACCCCCCCTACAGTCAATACTTTGTAGAGCCACCTCTTGTGGCTATCACAGCTCCAAGTTGCTTTCGATTAGTCTCTATGAGCTTGCCACATCTTACCACTGGGATTTTTGCCGATTCCTCCTCTCAAAACTGCTATAGCTCCTTCAAGTTGGATGGTTTGCACTTGTGAACAGCAATCTTTAAGTTTGACCACAGATTTTCTATTGGATTGAGGTCTGAGCTTTGACTAGGCCATTCCAACACATTTACATGTTTCCCCTTAAACCACTCAAGTGTTGCATTAGCAGTGTGTTTGGGGTCATTGTCCTGCTGGAAGGTGAACCTCCGTCCTAGCCTCAAATCACACACAGAGTGGTACAGGTTTTGCTCAAGAATATCCCTGTATTCAGCCCCATCCATCTTTCCCTCAACTCTGACCAGTTTCCCAGTCCCAACTGCTGAAAAACATCCCCACAGCATGATGCTGCCACCACCATGTTTCACTGTGGGGATGGTGTTCTTTGGGTGATGTGATGTGTTGGGTTTGCGTTAGACATAGCATATTCTTTGATGGCCAAAAAGTTAAATTTTAGTCTCATCAGAGCAGAGCACCTTCCTCTATACATTTTGGGAGTCTCCCACATGCCTTTTCGCAAACTCAAAATGTGCAATTTTGTTTTTTGCTGAAAGTAATGGCTTTCTTCTGGTCACTCTACCATAAATTACAACTCTATGGAGCGCACGGCTTATGGTCGTCCTATGTACAGATACTCCAGTCTCTGCTGTGGAACTCTGCAGCTCCTCCAGGGTTACCTTAGGTCTCTGTGCTGCCTCTCTGATTAATGCCCTCCTTGCCTGGTCCATAAATTTTGGTGTGCGGCCATCTCTTGGCAGGTTTGCTGTTGTGCCATGTTCTTTCCATTTGGTTATGATAGATTTGATGGTGCTCCTAGGGATCATCAAAGATTTGGATATTTTTTTATAACCTAACCCTGACTTGTACTTCTCCACAACATTGTCCCTTACTTGTTGGGAGAGTTCCTTGGTCTTCATGGCAGTATTTGGTTAGTGGTGCCTCTTGCTTAGGTGTTGCAGCCTCTGGGGCCTTGCAAAAAGGTGTGTATATGTAATGACAGATCGTGTGACACTTAGATTGCACACAGGTGGACATCATTTCACTAATTTTGTGACTTTTGAAGGTAATTGGTTGCACCAGAGCTTTTTATGAGCTTCATAACAACGGGGGTGAATACATACGCACATGCCAATTATCAGTTTTTTATTTCTGGAAAAATAGTTTTATCTATATATTTTTCTAATTTTACTTCACCAACTTAGACTATTGTGTTCTGATCCATCACATATAATTCCGATTAAAAAAACAAAAGGCTGTAATGTAATAAAATAGGTAAAAAGCCAAGGGGGGTGAATACTTTTGCAAGGCACTGTATATCGGAAAACCACGGCAGGCAACACGTTGCTCCATGCCTCCAGCTCTCATCCACGTCCCCTGATACGCAGTATCCCGTACACCCAATATTTAAGGCTGCGTCGTAACTGCACAAAAGACAGGAATTTCTACATCCAAGTGGCTGCATGGGGCTATACCTGTGGGAGGAGGAGAAACCTGCGGGAGGAGGAGAGGACACTGGCGATGTTTGTTCGCCGCTTCTCCAGTGAACTGCGCCCCCCTTGAGAAGAGGAGGAGTGCAGGGAGGCGTGTACCTCCGAATTTCACCAAACTATTCCCGAGGGGAGCCAAGAGACGCCCCAAACCGACTGAAGGAAACCCCGCGAAAAGCCGGAAGAACCGGCTTTTGTTATTCCAGCCATAAGCGAGTGGATACTTCCCGGGGAGCTGTGCGGCTTTGAGCCTTGGGGAGGACATTAAACCAGAGCATAAGGAGCGGATGGAGGTACTGGGTAGACAGGAGCCACAGAGCAAACAACTGATCTATCTATGCCACTTGTTTGTTTCTCTTTGATCCAGAAACTGCAGCACTAAATGTACGCTACAGCAGGTGTGCAATACTCTGTTTAATTACATGACGATAGTGGTATAGTAGCTTTTGTCTCTGTGTGCAAAGTTTCAGTGATTCCCTAGTACACTGGAAATACCAGCAATATTGATATTCCACTCTCAGCGCTTCAGCTTATAGACTCTCTGATGTATGGGTTCCTTGTTGGTTTTTTTTAACAATCCTGGTAAACCCAGGGAGTGGATTTTTCGCTTCTCGGCCTTTTGGCTAAGATCAAGTGTAGTATCTGTTCTTATCAGTTTCCAGAGGAGGCGCTGTGCCACTCTCGTCGGAGAGGGCCAGCAAATCCAATGGTGTCATAGTACCTGGAAAGGCGATACTCAGCAGGGACTATGCCGTGTTGCCCGACAGTATACTGGGGACCGGCCAATGGTTGAGTCTGAGCCGTCTGGAAGGGTGCTCCTGGTAGGGATGGGTGCTGCATTTTGGTCTGGCCGGAGGGTCGGGTCCCTGGCCTTCTGGCCTGGATTGTGGTAGCTCTAGCTACGGACAGTCATTCGGGAAAGAACGCTTACTCCCCTCTTGAGGGGGGGGGGAGTGGCTAGTACTTCCATGAATGTAATTAGGAGGGAGTGAAGGGAGCGACGGTGAAGGGCTCTCACCAAGCTTCTGGATCTCCATTCCTTCCTGCCTGTGGTGGGGGCTGCTGTGGTCTGGGCTGTGGGCCAGGGTTGGTCTTGAAAGCCTATGGAGTAGTGCCCCTGGGTGGCAGCCAGGGGTGCCATAAGATCACTGTGAGTGGCAGTCACTTTGATTTTGGGCACCACGGTCACTGCACCATAACACGCTTTTTTTGCACCTGCCTCTTGGGCCGGGCCTTTTGGCTAGGACCAGAGGAATTTTTTATTCCTGGCCGGAGGGCCTGGTCATTGTTTTACACAATGGCCACTTCTTCACTCTCCTCTCCACTATCCCTTCCCCCACTTTTTTATTTATTTGAAACCCTATGTTTGTATGTCACGTCTTGTTTTTTCACGTTTTGCACTTGTGATTAGTAAGGATGCGGGTCCTCGGGCCAGCCCTGAACGTCTTGGGAAGGGGTGGACATGGCCTTTTGGCTTAGTTCGCCCTCTCTCATGGGGTCTCCCTTCGGGGGAGCCTCACCTAGTACTTGGGTGGGTCCTGTTTCGGCAGGCCCTCCAGAGAACGGGGTCTGTCTGGTTTCGGCCAGATAGACCATTGTAAAGTACCTTTGTCCCCGTCTGGAGCCTAACGCCCCGGGGGATCAGGGAATTGGCACGTCTTGTGTACCCGTGGCACTTTTTTGTGAGCACTCTTTATGTGTGTGCACATTTTTTATGCACCGGGTGAAGTTTTTTGGGTGTGTTTTGCACGCCATAGGCTTTCAATAAAAAAAAAAAAAATCTGTTTTAGAAACCTAAAAAACATAAACTCAGAACTCTTGGCAGCAGACTTTCAGTACCTTTCCACACAATTTTCATCAGCCGATGAAGCGGTGGATTACTACAACAGCCAACTTAGTAACCTCTTGGACCTTCATGCACCTGTTAAAACAAGAACAGTCACTTTCACCCGCTCAGCTCCCTGGTTCACAGATGAGCTTCGTAAGATGAAGACAGCAGGGCGGGTCCTTGAGCGGCGCTTCAAAGCCTCTGGTCTTACTATCCACAAACAAATTTACCGTGAGCAACAACAAAAATATGCACAGTCCCTCAAAGAGGCAAGGTCACAGCTTTACTCCACTGCCATTAAAAATAGCCCAGGAAATTCCACATAGCTTTTCTCCACACTAAACCACCTTCTAAAACCAAAATCCCCTCCACTTACTGCCTTTACAGAATAACAGTGCAATAAATTCATGGACTTTTTTACATCGAAAATTGCACATATGCGCTCTGCCCTTTCTGGTCCTCCTACCAAAAGTATTTCCCCAACATATATTGTTTCCCAACCCCTAAACTGTTTTCCTGAGGTGTCATCAGAAGAGGTGCAGAAGATCATCAGGAAGATGAAACCCTCCACCTGGACCCTCTCCCAACCTCCCTGGTAAAAACCCATGTCGCTGTCCTATGTCCCTTGATCACCGCTGTTATAAATCATTCCCTCCAAACTGGTCATGTTCCCCCTGTTTTAAAAAGTGCCATTATCAGACCATTGCTCAAAAAACCCACTCTTGATCCTGAAGTCCTATCCAACTATAGGCCCATCTCCAATCTCCCCTTCATATCAAAAGTACTTGAGAAAGTAGTTGCCACTTATCTTCAGGACCATATCAAATATAATAACCTCTATGAAAATTCCAGTCAGGCTTCCGCTTTGCTCACAGCACAGAGACTGCTCTTGTTAGAGTTACGAACGACCTCCTCATATCATCCGATGCTGGCTCTCCTTTCCATTCTCATCCTTCTGGACCTCTCGGCTGCATTTGACACTGTTGACCATGGCATTCTTTTAAATCTGCTCCACCTCACTACTGGACTCAATGACACAACACTTAGTTGGTTCAAATAATACGTCACAAACCGGACAGAATACATTTCCCTGGGCCATTTTAAATCAAATCCACATACAGTTACTTGCGGTGTTCCCCAGGGGTCGGTCCTTGGCCCCATTCTCTTCCTTTCCTTTACCTTACCCCCTTGGCCAAATTATCAGTCGTCATAAAATTTCATTCCACTGTTATGCTGATGACACACAGCTAAATGCAACACACAGTAAATGCAACAGCTGAGACTCCACCTTCACAGTCATCCCTATCAGTACTCACCACCTGTCTGGAGGAGATAAAGGTATGGATGGAGCACAACTTTCTTCAATTAAACAGCTCCAAAACTGAAGTCATCCTGATTGGTACTCCTTGCCAGACCATCATCCATAACCAGCATCACGTCTTCTGGTTCTAACATCCCGCTCTCATCAACAGTTACAAATCTTGGTGTAAAAATGGACTCTCAGTTCACTTTTGAAGCCCATATAACTCACCTATTTAAGACCTCTTTTTATCACCTCCGTATCATTTCTAAACTCCGTCCCATTCTTTCCCTTTCAGATGCCGAAAAGTTGGTTCATGCCTTTGTCTCCTCCAGACTGGACTACTAAGGTAATATTGGGATTCCTAGAAAGAGTCTATAGAGGCTTCAGTATATCCAAAACTCTGCAGCACGGATCCTGTTTAGAGTGCGGAAACATGAGCACATTACCCCTATTCTCCACTCATTCCACTGGCTTCCGGTCTCCACCAGGATTGAGTATAAGGTTTACCTCCTCAAACACCAATGCATCTATGGACATGCCCCCCCTATTCCAAAGAACTTCTCAGACCACAAAACCCAACACGTTCCCTTCGTTCCACTAACTCCAACTTTCTTCATATACCCAGAACTAGACTCAGGACAATGGGAGACAGGACCTTTTCTGCAGCTGCTCCGCACCTGTGGAATGCCCTACCGGACACCTTGAGGGCTCCTCAATCCACTGACTGTTTTAAAAAAGGTCTTAAGACATTTCTTTTTAGTAAAGCCTTTTGTCTTTTTTAGATGTTTAGTATAATTGTGTAAACTGCTTATTTTTCTGTTTCTTTTAACCTGTAGCACTTTGAGACCTTTTGATAAAAAGGGCACTATAAATAAAATGTAGGGCCTTTGCACGGACCAGATCGTCATTGATATATAGCCCCCCTCGTGTAGAACCATTTAAAACAGTCAAAATAGTCACCAAATTCTCCACTCATCACAATCAACTACGTACATTATTGTTAGAACATTGACATCTTCTAACAGACCACCATGTTCTGGGCAAATATGTAAGGCCTAATCTGGAACTGGTGTTCCTCAGGGCAACCACACTGAAGGACAGACTTACTAAGAGTCATTATGGGGTGAATCCACGGGTGAAGGGGGGGTCACCGGGGTACTTTCCGTTGTGGCCACTGTCCACGTTGCCTATGGATTCAGGAAGGCACAACTTTTATCCTTCCCAATGGGGAAACCTTCTCCCCCCCTCAACACGCCAACTGTGGCACGAGGGGAGTTGTTTACTTAATGGTCTGTTCCTGCAATGCATTTTATGTAGGCAAGACCATTAGAGAACTAAGGCAGAGCATGAGAGACCATTTATACTATTCATCCAATGGCAAACTTACCACGGTGGGCCGCCACATAGGCTTACACCATAGATTCAAACCTGCAGTTGTTAAATTCCTGGTCCTGGAAGCTATTCCAGAAGACCCATGGGGGGGGGGGGGGTTGGGCGATTGGGATCGAGCGATCCTGAGATGTGAAACTATCTGGATCGAGCGACTCAACGCCCTCATACCACCGGGCCTTAATGAAGCCCTTTCATATAAATCCTTCTTGTGTATGGCTTATTTCCTGATTCTAGCTTTGTTTCTGTTCCTGGTTTCTGTTTACTGTTCTTTGGGCTTTTGCCTCTTGCCTATTGTTTTTATTTCTGCATTTTCCTTCTTCTCTTTTTTCCTCCTTCACCCCCCCCATCTCATATAATTTGATAATCATGACGAGTGTTGATTGTGATTTGGGTTTAAGTACATATTGCATAAATACTCTTTATTCAATTTTAGGATCCATACAAAACTTTTTGTGATCCTTTGTGGTGAGATTATGACTGGAGATAAATTGATTTTATTATCAACAACATGTGTGTAATTGCTTGGCATATGTGTGTGCCTTGGCATTGACTGGGGTGCAATCATTGCTGCAGTCGCTGCTTTGGCACACACATCGCCTTGCTAACTGTTTGTTTAAACTGATTTTCCTTGTATAAATCTTGTTGTCAGGCATGATTTGCCATGGGATCAACAGCAGCTTGAGGCGATATACTCCCCCAGTGGTGGACATGCGTCTCTTCATTAGGAGGCGGGCCCCCATTCTGTGGATTGCCCTCCCCTTCTTCCCTTGATGATGGCCTTCGGCAGTTCTTCTGTAAGGGTCACGTGCGCGTGCACGGCACACATGCGCAGTGGGCGAGATGGACCCGGTGACATCAGGCGTCGGTGTCAGGCGACGTGGTGACGTGGGCCGGGTTGGAGGCTCTTAAAAGGATGCTTGGGGCGGCCCTTATTATCATTATCTTATTTACTGTATCTATGTAATATTGTACTCTTTGTCCTTTCTACTGTTCTCATTATCTGTGATTACATAATTATGAGACTGTATTTTTCTATAGATTTTTATGGTCGATTCCTCCTGAAGAAGCGGCTTGTGTCACGAAACATGTAGAGGATTACGCCTGGACCTACATCTTTACTCCCCATATACAAGTGGGGTTTATCTGTTCTCTTTTCTCTTACCTGTAACTGTATGCAATAACTATTTATGTATTGTTGCACTTAATGTTTTTTATCAATGTTCTTATTTCAATAAATTTATAATTTTTATATTTACCTTGTCAAAATCCCTGGGTACTGAGATAGTCGACAACAAGAATTGGGGCAATATTTTGGAGTGGCCCCCGATACACCCTTTTCCACTATCCTAATTTCAAGGATGATGGTACCCGCCCCATCTCTTTTTTTACTACCTAGATTGAGGCAACATCCTATACCTCTTAAGGTTTGACGTATGTCTTCCTCTGCTTCAATGCCTCCAAAACTGCCAGAATCCCTCTCCTCTTGTGTGTACTGTGGCAAGAATGGTGTCTGCATAAAGCGGGCCTTGAGAAGAAAAGAAATCCTCCTCTTTCTCCTGCTGCACTGCCTCGAGTGCCCTGTCCATAATGCCACACAGAGTCTGCTCCAGCAGGAAAATAAGAGGGATTGCGTCACTGATGTATGCATTGTCACGGCTCACCATCCTTGTCGTCTCCTCAAATGGTGACAGTACAGTGCATGCATCCTTTATCAGCAGCCATTGGAGTAGGGAAAAAAAGCTTAGCCACCCTGAGCCTGTCATTGTGCCATACTCACACAGGTACTCGTTTACGGTCCTCTGCTGAATGTGCAGCCACTGCAGCCTTGCCAAAGTTGAGTTCCACCTGGTGGGCATGTCACAAATCAGACATTTTACGGGCAGTTGTGTCAGTGCTGGGCTCAGCCCTTCCTTCTCTGAGCTGGCCGCTCAGCTGTCGGCTAATTGCCAGCTCCTATCTCTCCACATTTACTCAGCTGTTGCTGATATCCTGCTCTTCAGTCCTGCCTACTTAAGCCGTCCAGTCCAGAGGAGCTCTGCCTTCATCTTAGTTAACATCACAGAGACGCTCTCCTGCATTCCCGTTAAAAGACTTGCTTGGCTGACTTCCCTTCTGGGTCCAGATCCTGCTTGCTGTTTTACTATGCTCATCTCCGGCTCCTTGACCTTTGGCTTGTCTGACTATTCGTTCCGGTTCCTGAACTCTGGCTATGTTTTGACTATGTTTGTTCTATTTACTTTTATTATTAAACAAGTTTGATTTAACTGTACTTCTGTCTCTGGCTGATTTCATGATTTCTGACAAGTTGGAATTCCTGGTGAATTGCAGCCAACTGAACACTGGCTACGTATGACCACCTGAAATGGCTACAGACTCTTCTGGCCTGCTTTAGAAGATCTAGAAGCCCTGGGTACCTGTTGCACCACCAAACTGAGGACATGTGCCAGGCATGGCAAGTGTCATCTTTCCCTGTCAAAGACACAGGAGGTTAGTGCCATTATCGGACACCACCATTCCTGGCTCAAGCTGGCATGGAGTGAACCACCTCTGGGCCTGCCCCTGCAGAGCTGAACTAATCTCTACTCTGATGTGACTCCTGTCCCTTATACAGACCAGCTGAAGCACTGCATGGCATCTTTTAGCCTGACTCGTTGAATAGCCCCTTGAATGCTTAGAGGGTACTGGTGGTTCATAGGACAATTCAGCAGAGGAGGGCATGGAGGAGGAGGGGGGTGGAGCTGACAAATCTCGCTTCATCACCACCAGCTGTATGGAGACATGGTGGCAAAATAAGCTCCAGCACTGAGCCCCATCCTGTATCCTTCCTAGTTGCACTGAGTTACTCAGTGTGCCGTGAACAAAATATAGCATCCCTGACCATGCTTGCTGGACCACAGAAGTAATGTGAACCTTGCTGCTGACTTCCTTGACCTATGATGATACAACATTGCCTTCCACATGATGGTACAGAGCTGGAATGGCCTCACATGCAAAGAAATAGCGACTGGGAACCTGCCATTGTGGTACAGACAGAAATGCAGGAGTTGTAAAGCCAGCAGCTTGGACAAGCTGGAATTTAGACCCTGGGCATGTGGATGGCAGTGACTGTATTTTTTTTCCCTGGCAGCAGTTGGGGCAGAGAAATGTGCCTGCTATACTCTACAGCTGGTGGTGTACTGTTGCAAGACAAGCTGCAAGGACCTGTGACACCCTTCGCTATACCATCATCCCTGTCAGTGGAAGCTGTTGAGAGGTCATGAGATATAGCAGCGGTAGACCTGAAAGGTGAGAAGTGAAAGGAGAAGAATTGTGTCCCTTTTGTGTGGCTTTCAGGTGCTTTTGCCAGTGGGCTGAGTGGTGGGAGGTCAAATACTTTGTCAGGCATGTGGTACCCAAATGGCTGGTGTTTTTGCCACACTTGATCTGCTTGAGGCAAAGTTTGCAAATTGCAACAGTGCGATCGGCTGCACATAAAATGTTATAAAAGGCCCAGACACCTGATGACACCCGGGTGGCTTCTCTGTACTCTTCCATGATGGCCAGTGGCATAACTAGAAACCTCAGGGGATGGGATGAGTGGGATTGCTGGGGGGGTGATGAGTGTCAGTGCTGGGGGGAATGGGATGAGTGGCGGTTAGGGTGCCCACGTGTCCCGGATTGCCCGGGACATTCCCGCAATCAGCAGGTCTGTCCCGGGTCCCGGGCACCTCCATTCCAGGACCATACAGTGTCCCGGAATGAATATGATGCAGCCGTTCGCGATTATCAATTGACTGCCGAGTGTCAATGATGCCATCCGGCCAGGCCAGCCCAGTGGTGTAGCGTGGGGGTGGGCAGCCCAAGTGACTTCTTCCAGGCTCCAGCCCCTATAATCACCATACACCAGCAACGAGGCAGACACTCCTCAGCACCCAGGTCTCCCCCCCCGCCCAGGAACTCCAGAGGTCCAGCCTGCCCTGTCCCCCATGATTCCTCAGGTGCGTGCCGCCCACAGGCAGCCCGTGTGTGTGAGAGGGAGGGGCGGTGCTCGATGCAGACGAGCGTATGGCGGCTGCTGGCAGAGTTCCTGGCCTGCGGGGGATACTGAGGTCTGAGGAGCGACTAGGGGATATACATCTATGGATGATCTTCATGGAGGCCTGGAGTGGTGAGTGAAATCCACCGATCTACCTTATGTTTGTGTGGGGGAGTAGTCAGTAGTGTGAGTAGTGCAGGAAGGAGTGTAGTGGTCAGGGGGGTCAGGTAGGTCAGTGCAGGGGACAGGGAAGTCAGTGTAGTGGGCAGGTGGGTCATGGTAGAGGTCAGGTAGGTTATAGTGGTCAGGTAGGTCATTTAAGGGGTCAGGTAGGTCAGTGTAGGAATCAGGTAGGCACTTGGATCAAGGGACTTACCCAGCAAGAGCACAGGGTGGCAAGTGCCACTGCATCTGGTGGCAGGATATGGTGGCAAGTGACACCCTGCATCTGGTGGCAGGAGACGGTGGCAAGTGACGCTGCATCTGGTGGCAGGAGACGGTGGCAAGTGACGCTGCATCTGGTGGCAGGATATGGTGGCAAGTGACACCCTGCATCTGGTGGCAGGAGACGGTGGCAAGTGACGCTGCATCTGGTGGCAGGAGACGGTGGCAAGTGACGCTGCATCTGGTAGCAGAAAACGGTGGCAAGTGACGCTGCATCTGGTGGCAGGATATGGTGGCAAGTGACACCCTGCATCTGGTGGCAGGAGACGGTGGCAAGTGACGCTGCATCTGGTGGCAGGCTACGGGGGCAAGTGACACCCTGCATCTGGTGGCAGGATATGCTGGCAAGTGACACCCTGCATCTGGTGGCAGGAGATGGTGGCAAGTGACACCCTGCATCTGGTGGCAGGAGACGTGGCAAGTGACACACTGCATCTTGTGGCAAGTGACAAGCTCAGGGTTCCCAATGATTCGGCATTATGGTGAGTTGAACTATTTCATATATATTACAATGTAGTAATAGAAATAATATGATTTTATCCTCCTGGCACCATATCAAGCATGGTGTTGGGATGATATAAGGGCTAAAACCAGCCATTCACCTGACAAATTACTCGCTCCTGAAATCCCCGTCAACCCGAGACTACATTCAACAAAAACGCCCCCCCCCCGGTCCTTGGCAAAATTATCCCTGAATGGCAGTTTGGAAATGTGGTCACCCTAGTGGCGGTGGTGGATGGGTGGGATGAGTGGCAGTGCTGGGGGGGATGGGGTGAGTGTCAGTGCTCGGGGGGATGGGATGACTGTGCTGGTGGGGGGGTGGAATGAGTGTCAGTGGTGGGGGGATGAGTGTCAGTGCTGGGGGGATGAGTGGCTGTGCTGGGGGGAGGGGGTGGAATGAGTGTCAGTGCTGGGGGGTGGGATCAGTGTCAGTGCTGGGGGGGATAATTGTCAGTGCTGGTGGGGGGTGGAATGAGTGGGGGGGTGGGATCAGTGTCAGTGCTGGGGGGATGAGTGCCAGTGCTGGTGGGGGGGTATGAGTGTCAGTGCTGGGGGGGTGGGATCAGTGTCAGTGCTGGGGGGGATGAGTGTCAGTGCTGGTGGGGGGTGGAATGAGTGGGGGGGTGGGATCAGTGTCAGTGCTGGGGGAATGAGTGTCATTGATGGGGGGATGAGCGGCTGTGTGGTGGGGGTGCAATGAGTGGGGGGGTGGGATCAGTGTCAGTGCTGGGGGGATGAGTGTCAGTGCTGGTGGGGGGGTATGAGTGTCAGTGCTGGGGGGGTGGGATCAGTGTCAGTGCTGGGGGGATGAGTGGCAGTGTTGGTGGGGGTGAAATGAGTGGGGGGTGGGATCAGTGTCAGTGCTGGGGGGATAAGCGTCAGTGCTGGTGGGGGGTGGAATGAGTGGGGGGGTGGGATCAGTGTCAGTGCTGGGGGGATGAGTGTCAGTGCTGGTGGGGGGGTATGAGTGTCAGTGCTGGGGGGATGAGTGGCTGTGCTGGTGGGGGGGTGGAATGAGTGGGGGGTGGGATCAGTGTCAGTGCTGGTGGGGGGTGGAATGAGTGGGGGGTGGGATCAGTGTCAATGCTGTGGGGGGTGAGTGTCAGTGCTGGTGGGGGTATGAGTGTCAGTGCTGGGGGGGTGAGATCAGTGTCAGTGCTGGGGGGATGAGTGTCAGTGCTGGTGGGGGGGTAGGAGTGTCAGTGCTGGGGGGTGGGATCAGTGTCAGTGCTAGGGGGATGAGTGTCAGTGCTGGTGGGGGGTGAAATGAGTGGGGGGGTGGGATCAGTGTCAGTGCTGGGGGGATGAGTGGCTGTGCTGGTGGGGGGTGGAATGAGTGGGGGGGGGTCAGTGTCAGTGCTGGGGGGATAAGTGTCAGTGCTGGTGGGGGGTGGAATGAGTGGGGGGTGGGAATAGTGTCAGTGCTGGGGGGATGAGTGTCAGTGCTGGTGGGGGGGGTATGAGTGTCAGTGCTGGGGGGGTGGAATCAGTGTCAGTGCTGGGGGGATGAGTGGCTGTGCTGGTGGGACAGGTGGAATGACTGGGGGGATCAGTGTCAGTGCTAAGAGGATGAGTGTCAGTGCTGGTGGGGGTATGAGTGTCAATGCTGGGGGGTGGGATCAGTGTCAGTGCTGAGGGAATGAGTGGCTGTGCTGGTGGGGGGGTGGAATGAGTGTCAGTGCTGGGGGTGGGGGGTAGGATCAGTTTCAGTGCTGGGGGGATGAGTTTCAGTGCTGGGCGGAAGGGATGAGTGGTTGTGGTGGGATGGAATCAGCGGTGGTGGTGGGGACTGGGTTCATTGGCAGTGCTGGGTTCCGGGATCAGAGACACTTACTTGCTGTCAGTGTCCACTCAGTTTCCCCTGCATTGCTCCGTGTCTCTCTCAGCTCCCTGCGCTCCACGTGTCACTGTCTCTACCCCTTACACAGCGGCCGCGACCTCCTGCAGCTCCTCCCCCTCCTTCTCTTACTTGATGTCAGCAGTGTCCGCCCCGCCTCCCTAGATTCTCTCTGTCTCTGGATAGGCGGGGGCGGGGCGGTCCACAGCGGAACGAACAGACACATGCTGCCCTCACAACAGCAGCCAGAGTGGACAGGCGGGCCCCTCACACTAGCGAACGGACGGGCGGTGGGCTTCCCACACTGACGGGCGGCGGGCCCCCCCTAAATTAGCGGAACTACAGGGCCCAGTCGCAGGTGCGACTGCAGTGACCCTGATAATTCCGCCACTGATATTGGCTGCTTCTGAAAGACATCCAGCCTCATTGTGGGTGTGCCTCACACTTAGTTTTCTCCTCTGCTCTATCCAGCACCCAAGTCACGTCAGTGACCCCATCATCATCCCCTCCATCCTCATCATCACTGGAACCAACTTGGCAATACGCTGCAGCTGGGAGTACATGACTGCCAATTTGTTGTTTATCTTTGTTCTCCCCTCTCTGTAGGCTTATGTTCCTACCTTTCTCAACCTCAGAACCAACCAGTTTTATCCCCTGCTCTATCCAGCACTAGTCTCTGTTTGGGTGATAGAGGATGAGGAGGATAGTTTAGTAAGCCAGTCCACCACCTCCTCTGCATCCTGTGTCTGGATAGCATGGGCATCATCACTAAACAAAGAAGATGGTGCCCTGCCTGAGGACAGACCACATCCACCTTTGCCTGTCGACACAGATGCTGCTGGCCCCCTCACAGTGGCATGGATACGTCTGCCTCTCCTTGTTGGCCTCCCAGACATGATGGGGGGGTTAATAGCGAACTGTAATAGAGACAGGAAATGTGTAATTGGATGCACTTTAATCAATGGAAAGTGGTTTTTGGTGCACTTTAACAACTTGCCGACCACTGCATGCTGATATACGTCGGCACAATGGCAGCGGTGGACAAATGGGCGTACCTGTACATCCCTTTTAAGAGCCAGGGATAGCAGGTGTGCCCGCCGCGTACAGCGTGACCATGCCTGCGGGACCGGCGGACTCGATGTCCGCCGGTCTCCCGGCGATCATGTCACGGAGCCTCAGAATGGGGAAGTGCCTATGTAAACAAGGCATTTCCCCGCTCTGGCTTGTGTCATGACAGAGATCACCGTTCCCTGTCATCGGGAGCGGTGATCGCTGTCATGTGACTTGAATCCCATCCCCCCCACAGTTACAAATGGTCGGATGCCCAGCCGATTCGTGTGTTTGCCCAACAGGCGAACAGCTAATGGGTGGGCTAAACTTATGCTCAGCCTGAACCATTCACCTAACACTATTTGAGGGTGGTGAGTTGGTGATAATTGCCAAGAGATGTCCATAAATTTACAAAACTTTTTCTAAAACTGGGGAGTGGACTGCACACCCCAGTCTGAAACTATATGAGATGGCATGCCATGCAATCAAAATATTTACCAGATGAAGACTGCAGCAGAAAGAGGAGTAGAAGAGAAACAGAGTGTGCCATTTTACAGAACCTATTGCAGCTGTCAAAAGGTGAGAGATCCTTATTACAATCCAAGAACAGATGTCCCTAGAGTTTTTTAGGAATATCAAGAGGTGCTAAAGGGGCCCACAAGATCATGAGAGGGGACCTGTGGTCTTGAAACTGTACAAGCAGCCACAAAGTCTTTAATGTCCCTCTTCAGTTTTGGCCAGCAATAGTGAAGGGACAGAAAGGTGAATATCCTATGACCTGCCAGTTTGGAGCTGTGGGCATAATGGAGACTCCTAGTTCTGAGCTTCAGTGATTCCAAAGTTGCACCTGGAAGAATGGGGTGGTGGGGGGTCATGGGTTCTGGTTCAGAAGAGGACTCTGTGTTGTGGGGGTCAAAGGAGTTGAAGAGTGTATAGCCTCAGGTGTTTCTGGCCCTGGGATTGTATGTAACGCCAACATTAAATAAGAAGAAGAGAGGAGAGATGAAGAAGACTGGATACACTGTGGATTTTTGCATTTTAACCAGCAAGTATGGAAAGACAGTGTGGAAATCCCTCAAGAAGATGCTGCCATTTGCTTGATGCTTGATAGCTAAAAACTCATGATTCAGGATGCTATTATTCTTCTCCCCACATGAAAATTCTGTACATAAGAAAGCACAAGAGAGCTTTTTGTCTCAACAGTGTGCAGTACAGCAACAGCACTCACGGTGGAAACATTGACTTCCAGTTAGAAGGGTTTATGAGTGTATGATTTCTGTAAAGCTGGTCCAGTTTGGAAAGTGTCTTTCAGAGGCTCAAAAACCTCCATGGCTTCGAGTGGCAAATTCTGGGGGTCAGCGCCTTTACGGGTCAGGGTAGTGATAGGTGCCACCAGAAAGGAGTAACCTCTGATAACCTACTGATAACAATTTGTGAATCTAAAAATAATTTGGTTGCCTCTGGGCTGATGGGTCATGGCAAATTTGTGATGACTGACACCTTAGCTCATTTGAAGGCCATTCTTGCAGACAATACACCCCATGAATGGTATTTCTTGCTGCTAGATGAGGCATTTCCCTGCCTTGGCATAAAGCTCCTTTTCCCACAGGTGTTGTAATACTATTGGTATTTGTTTGTGGGGGGCTGGATGCGTAGACAAGAATATTGTCAAGATACACCACCGCACGCACACAGAGGAGGCCATGGAAAATGTATTTGAGTGCTGAATTGAAATAGGGGTATTGAATGCTGCCTTTCATTAATCTCCCTCAGGTTGAGTTTGGTGAAGATCTGGGCTCCACGTAAGTGATTGAATAATTTGGTGATGGGGCAGTGGAAAACAACTTTTGACAATAAGGTCGTCCAGGCCTAGATAGCCTACACAAGGTTTTATCTTTCTTCTCAATGAAGAAAAACCCTGCTCCAGCCAACAAGGTTTTTTAATGAAATATATTCAGGCATGCCCTGTGTCTCAGGAATATAGAATGGGTCGGTTCTTTTGCAGCATATTAGATTAATGATGCAGTCAAATAAGCAGTGAGCTGGCGAGTGTTAGCAGTATGCTTAGGGAAGATGTCAGAGAAGACAGCATAGGCAGCAGGAACCTGTCTGAACATGCAGTACTGCTTTCGTATTTGGAGTAGGGATGGGCTTTATGTTCGGGTCGAACATGAGTTTGACTCGTACATTGGCTGTTCGTCCGTTTGCCGAACAATTTGGGGTGTTCGCCGCAAATTCGAAAGCCACGGAACACCCTTTAAAAGTCTATGGGAGAAATCAAAAGTGCTAATTTTAAAGGCTTATATGCATAGTATTGTCATAAAAAGTGTTTGGGGACCTGGGTCCTGCCCCAGGGAACATGTATCAATGCAAAAAAAGTTTTAAAAACTGACGTTTTTTGGGGAGCAGTGATTTTAATAATGCTTAAAATGAAACAATAAAAGTGTAATATTCCTTTAAATTTCCTACTTGGGGGGTGTCAGGGGCGCATGTTTCCCGTGTTTAGAACAGTCTGACAGCAAAATGACATTTCTAAACGAAAAAAAGTCATGTAAAACTACTATCGCTAGCGCCAGCTATAATGAATTGTCGGTCCGGCAATACACATAAAAGTTCATTGATAAAAACAGCATGGAATTTCCCCATAGGAGAACCCCGAACCAAAATTTAAAAAAAATGCGTGGGGGTCCCCCTAAATTCCATACCAGGCCCTTATCTGAGCACGCAACCTGGCAGGCCGCAGGAAAAGAGGGGGGGGCAAGAGAGCGCCCCCCCTCCTGAACCGTACCAAGCCACATGCCCTCAACATTGGGAGGGTGCTTTGGGGTAGCCCCCCCAAAGCACCTTGTCCCCATGTTGATGGGGAGAAGGGCCTCATCCCCACAACCCTTGCCTGGTGGTTGTGGGGGTCCTCGGGCGGGGGGCTTATCGGAATCTGGAAGCCCCCTTTAACAAAGGGACCCCCAGATCCCAGCCGCCCTGTGTGAATTGGTAATGGGGTACAAATGTACCCCTACCATTTAATGAAAAAAGTGTCAAAAGGGTTAAAAAACATCTTCCTCTGGCTTCTTCTCCGCTCTGTCCGCACGATCCGCCTCAGTGGGAGTCTTTACGTAACCGGGTGACCCCGCCCCCTCTGACAACACGGGGAAAGCCACAGGGAAGTCCCCGTGAAGTCCCCGTGCATCAGAGGTGGGTAAGGTCACCGGGTGGCCCCGCCCTCCATTATATAAGAAGTGTCAGGAGAACCGAAGCGTCACACGGCGGAAGACTCCCACTGAGGCGGATCGTGCGGACGGAGCGGAGAAGAAGCCGGAGGAAGATGTGGGACGAGAAGCGGAGGAAGAAGAAGATGGAGAAGAAGAAGATGAAGAAGAAGTAGGTGGAGGAATAAGAAGAACACCGAAGGAAGACCAGAAGAACGAAGATGGAAGAAGAAAAAATTAATAAAGGACTTGTCAAAAACCGTTTCTTGTGTTTTTTAACCTTTTTGACACTTTTTTTGTGAAATGGTAGGGGTACATTTGACCTCTATAAACATGTAGACGTACAGAGGGGGCCTGCATAAGAGCAGAACAAAGTAAGCATAAGAGAAGGAAAGGGAGAGAGAGGGCTGGGGTGTGTGATATGGGGACTATGGGAACGGATATATCATATACATGGTTTAAGGAACGGGCAATAAAAGGGCAATGATTCTACATTGACAAGCACACTCTTATTGCCCGTTCCTTAAACCATGTATACGATATATCCGTTCCCATAGTCCACATATCGCACACCCCAGCCCTCTATTTCTTTTCCTCTTTGTTTCTGCTCTTTTTCCCTTTTCTTATGCCTCCCTTTCCCTCTCTTATGCTTTCTTTGTTCTGCTCGTATGCAGGCCCCTCCTGCACCCCTACATGTTTATAGAGGTCTTGGGTTCTAGCTTAGAGACATGCTTCTGTCAATCTCACAGGGGCAGTAATACTAATACTAAACCATATATGAATATATGTTAAATTATTTTTCTTTTAATGTAGAATGCAATGAATTTATGTTTATTCTTTCGTTCATAGAATATGCCAAAAGCTCCTGAGGAAGCGTTAACATGTAGCGCAAGTCAAGCTATTTTGATACACTGTCTCTTTTGAAACCGTTTACGATTGAACAAATAAAATGATTGAACATCTGAACCTTGTTTAACCACTAGGCGTCCGCGCTATAGCCGAAAGACGGCTACAACGCGGACTCCAATTGCCGGGAGGGCGTCCCTGGACGGCCTCCTGTTTACTTCCGCATTGCGCGCTCCCGCGGGCGCGCATCGCGGAAGTTTTGTGCTGGCCGTGTCCCTCGGACACAGCCAGTCACAGATCACCGTAAACGGCCAATGACAGCGGCTGTTTACAGTGCGATCGGCGGTGCCAATGGGAGAGGATCTCATATGTAAACATATGAGATCATCTCTCATCGCCGGCTCTCCCTCCTCACACAGAGACAGCGTGTGAGGAGGGAGAGCGGAACCGCTGCGGCGGTAAGTGTAAAAGAAAAAAAAAAGGAAAAAAAGGTGTCCCGCTGTTAACAGTCCCTGCCATCTGCCCTGCTATCTGCCCCTGCCATCTGCCCTGCCATCTGCCCTGCTATCTTGTCCTGCCATCTGCCCTGCTATCTTGCCCTGCCATCTGCCCTGCTATCTTGCCCTGCCATCTGCCCTGCCATCTGCCCCTGCCATCTGCCCCTGCCATCTGCCCTGCCATCTGCCCTGCCATCTGCCCTGCTATCTGCTCCTGCCATCTGCCCTGCTATCTTGCCCTGCCATCTGCCCTGCTATCTTGCCCTGCCATCTGCCCTGCCATCTGCCCTGCCATCTGCCCCTGCCATCTGTCCCTGCCATCTGCCCTGCCATCTGCCCCTGCCATCTGCCCCTGCCATCTGCCCTGCCATCTGCCCCTGCCATCTGCCCCTGCCATCTGCCCTGCCATCTGCCCCTGCCATCTGTCCCCAGTGCCATCTGTCCCCACTGCCACGTATAAGCACCATCTGTCATCAGTGCCACATAGTGCCATCTGTCATCAGTGCCATCTGTCATCAGTGCCACCTGTCAGTGTCATGTGCCATCTGTCATCAGTGTCACGTGTCATCAGTGCCACGTATCAGTGCCACCTGTCATCAGTGTCATCAGTGCCACGTATCAGTGCCATCTGTCATCAGTGTCATCAGTGCCATGTATTAGTGCCATCTGTCATCAGTGCCACGGATTAGTGCCATCTGTCATCAGTGCCATGTATTAGTGCCATCTTTCATCAGTGCCACGTGTCATCAGTGCCACATATCAGTGCCATTTGTCATCAGCGCCACATGTCATCAGTGCCACATATTAGTGCCATGTGTCATCAGTGCCACATATTAGTGCCACCTGTCAGTGCCACGTATTAGTGCCATCTGTCAGTGCCACGTATTAGTGCCACCTGTCATCAGTGCCACGTATTAGTGCCATCTGTCATCAGTGCCATGTATTAGTGCCATCTGTCATCAGTGCCACATCAGTGTCAGTGCCACGTATCAGTGCCATCTGTCATCAGTGCCACATCAGTGCCACGTATCAGTGCCATTTGTCATCAGTGCCACGTCAGTGTCACGTGTCATTGTCCTGGTTCTCCAGGGCCTTCAAAAGTGTAATAGGTAGTCAACAAATTAGATGTGTAATTTATGCTCCTAGAACACGTGATGGTGCTCCATGCATGTTGGGCCTCTCTATGTGGCTAGGCTGCGAAAAAGTCCCACACATGTGGTATCGTAATACTCAGGAGGAGTAGGAGAATGTATTTTGGGGCGTCATTTGTGGTATATACATGGCATGTGAGAGAAATAACCTATTACAATGACAATTTTGTGGGGGAAAAAAAAAAATCTTAATTTTGCAAAGAATTGTGGGAAAAAATTACAACATCAAAAACCTCACCATGCATCTTACTAAATACCTTGGATTGTCTACTTTCAAAAAATGGGGCATTTGGGGGGTATTTGTACTTTCCTGACTTGTTCGGGTGGCAAGAAATGAGATAGGCCGTAAGTGCATCAGATGTGATCAATTTTTTATGATTTGCACCATAACTTGTAGACTCTCTAACTTTCACAAAGACCAAATAATATCCACTAATTTGGGTTATTTTTACCAAAGATATGTAGCAGTATAAATTGTGGCCAAAATTTATGAAGAAAAATTACTAATTTGCAAAATTTTATCACAGAAACTAAGAAAAATTCGTTTTTTTTTCAAAATTTGCGGTCTTTTTTCATTTATAGCGCAAAAAATAAAAAACCCAGAGGTGATCAAATACCACCAAAAGAAAGCTCTATTTGTATGAAAAAAAAGACAAAAAATTCATTTGGGTACAGTATTGCATGACTGAGTAATTGTCATTCAAAGTGTGAGAGCGCTGAAAGCTGAAAATTGGTCTGGTCACGAGGGGGGTTTAAGTGCCCAGTTGTCAAGTGGTTAAACATGTACTAAGTATGTAGATGGTGTATCTAACATGCTCATAGGTATTATCTTGAATATACGCAAATCTATGTATGTGTTTTTTAGCTATTTTTTGTAATAAACATTCAAATTCTTTTTTAATCTTCTGTGTTATGCCTATAAAGTCCATCACTTCAAATTATTTTCTAATGATCTCCAATATCGGGATGTGGCATTAACTATTTATGTGCCGTATCCACAGTACCACTCTGTGGTGATACAAATTCTCTTAGAACAAAGTCAGGACCAGTCCATGGGCTTGTTTTTGTTATTTTATCAGGGAAAATAACTTGGATTGGGTCTAGGGGTTTATGGGATGCCCAACTTGACATGAAACAAAACTTGGAGGACAAAACATCATATTTCTGAACAGTAGAGGTACTCACACTGTCTTTGATCTGCAGCTGTAAGTGAAGCTGCTTTCAGGCCTTTTGCTGGGCTAGTTTTTTTCCTTGCTATACAAGGCTGTCCTTCCCTGGTGGACTGCAGGACAGTGGAGATCCCTCTTTCAGCTTTCTTCTTCCAGCCTCCAGCCTGAAGGCAGACCCCCACTTCTTCGGGGGCCCCTTCCCAGGCCAGGAACAACAGCACTTAAGCATCCTCCACCTGACTTAGCTGCTGGTTCAGTCACCCTGCCAGGTCTCCTGCCTGGGGATTGGCCAGATTCTCAAATATATTCAGATCCCTACCTCTATCCCCCTTCCACTAGCTTCTAGAAGTTTCCATAAAACCTCCAGAACCAGGGGGAGGCGATAGAGGACTGATCTGTAGAGCCTTCCAGCCCAACCTAAATCTGAGCCCTGATCCAATAAACAGACTGATACAACTACCATGAGTCAGTTAGATTTTCCTGCACCTATTCTAGCACTAGAGGGTGCTACATTAGCCATGGCCCCAGAGTCAGTTGACCAACATCTGACATAGAGATGGACTGTAAGAGTGGTAACATTTTCTGATAGTGAAAAGAGATTGGTCCAGTAGGCTCCCTCAAGATGTACTAGACATGGGCATTTTCCAAATGCTGGGGACATGGTTTAAGAAATTCTCCTTCCCCCTGCAATATATACCTGGGTCCAGCGGGTAAAGGCCAAGCTCAGCCTGCTTGCATGTGTATAATGGAAGAGAATTCTTGGTGGGAAACATTTGCCTCTTTATATGCAGGTAGACAAGAAGCTGAGTAGAAGTGCCGCTGGCACCTATGCTCTTGGAGGCTTTTCTGGAACTGGATATTGATTTGGAGGGAGAGGGGAATTAAATAATCCAGAAAAAAAGAGTAGATATCTACCCGCCAGCTTGCCCTTAACATGATCAGACAGTGCTTGTCAGAATGTAGCAGTTAGGGACTCATTTATTTGGGGCTAGTTTGGCCAGCTGGGTCCAATATTGTGTTGCATATTGACCCACTGTCATGCTTCCTTGGGGAGAAGCCCAGGCCAGGGCATCTGGGGCTAAGTGGTAATTCCAAAGACCATCGTAGAATAGTGGAGTGAGGAAATTCTGGGGCTGCAGTTCAAAGATAATTCTGCACTGATCAAGGAAGCTCCCAATGGTATCCCTGGAATAAAATCAAAAATGTTGGCTGCACCTATCCGTGTGCAATCCGATTAATTTTAATCGCAATTAATTAATCCCGATTTTTAAAACAAAACCTTAATTTCAAACCACAAAACTGCTTTCATTATTCAGTGACAGACTTTCTTGTGTACAATAAAATAAGATAAAACAAATGTGACAGTCCCACATAACTATAGCTTAATTAGTAGTGCTTTTCTTCTTTCAAATATTTTCCCTTTAAATGTGCTTCTCATATCCCACAGTTCTTCCACCTTCACTCGTGTGGATTTCAGTTAATATAATTGTGTAGTGACTCCGGCCACCTTTCATCACTGTGCTCACCTCCAGTGTAGACCTGTTTCCAGGTATAAAATTGCCTTCCCCTACTGGGGTTAATTCCAGGCTCCTCAGCTGTTCGATCTCCTTTCACTCTCCTTTCTCCTCACTGAGCTGGCTTTGTCTGAACTTCCTTTCCTCCACGTACCCTCAGTATAAAAGATACACTCTCATTGTGTAGTATATAAAGGTTTCACATTTATTGCATAATATCCACTTACATTAAAACTTGAGACAGTGCACTTTAAAAGATCATACGACCGGGCTGCAGCTCCCATATGCTCTCGTATGTTCCACAAACACAGTACTCTGTCACCTGACACCTCCCACACATATTGTCACAATCATGTAACTTCCTCAGAGGTATCCCGGAATAATGAGAAAATGAGGAAAAATTAGGTTTCCTTCTCTGCCAGAGAGGATTGCATGAGGTAGCCGAGCTGTATATAGTCAATTTTAGAATCAGATAGAGAGAAAAAAAATAACTTTAAAACTTAAATAAGTTCAAAAGCTCCCTTATATGCATTGTATTTCTTCTGTGTACATGGGTGTTTAGCTGGAGTTCACCTTTAAGATCGCTTAAGTCATGCACTGCACAACATTTCTGTTTCCAAAAGCCTCTGCCTATGATAACATCACAAAGTCAACTCAATGGTTGAATTGGGATTGCAATAAAAGCCCACACCCTACTGGTAAAATGCCCTGCATTTAAAACAAGAGGCCTGGTCTTTGCTTTTGCCAGTATTAAGTTAAGGAGCTGTTTGGCACATAAAGATGGATTTTGGTAAGTAACCACAAATGTCCTGAGGTCCTTGACTCATCCACATGTCTGGAATAAATCATGAACTCACAGTCTTATCAATGCTAAAAAAATAATGATCGAAGACTGTCTGCAGCGCCAATGAGAACTCCATTTTATTATCCTTAGATAAATACAATATTTCCTTGCATAATCAAATAAATTAAACCATATCTTTACAGATATCACACCTTTACTTTTTAAGAATAAAGCAAATTATTAGAGAATAATCAAACTCAACCCCTCTCTCAAGGGCACACCTTCTTTCTGTCTATTTTTCACTATTTACTCTCTTAACATATAAAATATGACTTCAATTTAAAAAGGCAATGTGCAAAATGTTAAAACTTTAAAGCAATTTTTTTCTTTATCTTACTAATAGAACTATGCTCTTTTCTCTCAGTGTCTTGTCATATTGGCACAATATTCACTTCCAGCAGTTGTTCTGTATTGTTTAGCAGCATACAATCTAAAATCCTAATTCAAATATATAAAGCCTTCTAAAATCTGGCACATCCTTATACCTCCTTGTTAACATCCAAGTACATAAAACAGAAACCCAATTTCTTCTCTCAAATAATTTCACAGCACAGGTCAGCTTTTCTTATCCGAGACTTCTAGGATTCCCTTCTCTATAATTCTCTTCTGTATGACATCAATTTAGGTTTACCCAACCATCCAGCTTTTTAAATACAACCAAAACTGATTTTTCCAAAAAGTTAGGTAATCTTGAAACATCTTGTTTTTCAGCCAAACACAGTTGCTAGGTTTGCCTTATCTTTTATATCCATTCATTTTTCTTTAAAATTGTAAATTCTTTAAGGCAGAGTTTTCAGTCCTAATGGGCCTACATTTCTACATAAACCTGGCCAATCAGAATGTTGCTGAGAGTCAGTAACTGTTATGGAGTTTGAAATATCCTCTGTGTTGCCAGCGACAAAAGCCGACAACAGGCAGGACATATGCTAGAATGGTATAAATCTCCAGGAAAATGGTCATCCCAAACTGCAGACAGAAGCAGAATCAGCTGGCTGGTAGCCAGAATAGGTGCAGACAAACAGATCCTAACAGAGCCCTGATTGCAGACAGAAAAAAATGTAGCTTTGTCAGAAAATAGCAATGAAAGCAGGCCAATGATCAGGATAAGCACAATTAGATAGAGTACAGCCAAAAAAATACACAGAAAAGGTGCAAGGCCTAAGCAATTACACAGAAGTCAGAGACAGAAAGATCTATTTAGGGCATGAGCAAAGAAAATAATTTTTGGAACAGGCAAAGGCTTGAAGCTTTGGTATTGCTTTAAAGTTCACTAATGAGGTCAAGTGTGCACAGAAAACACCTGAGCTGAAATGCTGAGTAACAACCAGCAGATGGCGAAGGTTCAAGGCTGATTATTAGGGCTAGTTTACACTTTTTCAAAACATGGCTTCGGACACGTTTTGTTAAAGCTCTCTGAACGCCAGTCATAGCTCCGGTCACTAAATAAAATGGTTAGCTTACAGTCAGACATTCCAAAAATTTCTGCTGGGAAGTCCGGCCGTGTGTACGCGGCATAAGAAGGTTTTTAAGCAGAGGCAGGGTGTTAATGGCCTTGGTGGAGCTGCATTATAGGTAAGTATAACCTCACTTACTTATGCACAGCAGGGGGACTGGGGAGCAGCAGTAAATAGGGCATGTATAAATACTAGTTGTGGATTGTGCAATAGAAAAAAACTCAAGGAGCAAGGTTATTCCACTGAGCATTTAAGTTTCTTTTTGGATGCAAAACAGCAATTATAAGTGGCAGGTGTAAATAGAGTAGGGTTTAATTGGGAGAGTAGTAGATTATAATTTTGCCAAAACAGGTATGGTAGAGCTTAAATAGATAAATATGTTAAAAATGTAATTAAAACTAAACAGGCAAACCGCTAAATACACAGTTGAAATACACATACAGTAGGTGAACTGTGGTATCTTAATTCAGTGCAGCCAAAAGGGTTTTAATGGGGTGAAGGGCCATTTAACTTGGAGAGGCTGCCCAGTGCCCAAATATTGCTGGGCAACACTCCTTGTCCATTATAGGTGTTTACTCCTGGGTATTTAAAGCGTAGTTCCACCCAAAAATGGAACTTCCGCTGTCCGTATTCCTCCCCCCCTCCGGTGTCACATTTGGCAAATTTCAGGGGGAACAGATACCTGTCTAATCCATATATTTTCTCCCACTTCCGGCAAAAGATCGCTGCAGTATCTGCAGTGATCTACGCCTTGTCTGGCCCCTCCTCGCCCCCCCCCCCCCCCGCTGTCTTCTGGGAGACACACAGGTCCCAGAAGACAGCAGGGACCACTCAGAACGTGCAGCGCGACTCGCGCATGCACATTAGGGAACCGGGCTGTGAAGCTGCAAGGCTTCACTTCCTGATTCCCTTGCTAGCAATGCCGGCACCTGCACCCGGAGCCAAGTATAGGAGAAAACTATCACCGCTCCAGGAGCGTTTTAACAGAAGTGAATCGATCTTGGTTGGGAGGTCGTAGGTGCTGGCTAATGCTGATAACATAGAACATGAATGAATTTCTGGACAGCCGCACTCGTAGATAGCCTTGTTTATTTAGAAGGTTCACATCAAGTACAAAAATCACAGCAGACAGGGAAGAGCTGACGTTTCGCACTAGCGTTAGTGCTTACTCATAGCTATGAGTCGAGGGCAGCCTGGACAGGTAAGTTTCCTTTTTTTAAAAGTCAGCAGCTACAGTATTTGTAGCTGCTGATTTTTAATTTTTTTTTGTAGGCGGAACTCCACTTTGAGGCATCTGGGACTGAGTCGTTGGATGGGAGTCTCTCAAAGGAGCTAAATTAACAGTTAGTGGGACATTTATTCATTCTGCTATATAAGTGAGATACCTAGAATTGGGTCTTCCATGCAGGGGAGCGAGACTCACTCCCTTTGTGGAGCCTGGTTACAACAGATTACTGTTGGACTATAAACACTGGATTTTCTATGGAAACGAGTTAGGCTGGCCATACATTATACAATTTTCTTATTCAATTTCCTTTAGATTTACCCTAAACTATGTAGTGTAAGGGCCTGCCCGATTGCATACAAATTGAAAGTGTTTAGGTTTGACCTCATGCTATATGATTTTGGTAACTCTAAAGGAAAATTGTACCAGAAAATTGTATAATGTATGGCCAGCCTTAAACTGTTTCTTCGAGAAAAGACTGCTATAATTTATGAAGCTGTTCTGTAATTTCAAATGTTCACTTTACACCACCTTCAAGTAAAGCTATTTTGTCATCAAGCAATCCTATGGGTCCTGTTCACAGTTTCCTGCAATGTGTTTTTTGGAAAAGTGCATGGACTTTTTTACATGCAGCATGGTGCATTTTTTGCTCTAAAGACTTCAATGAAATTGCATGAAAATGCATGTACATGGGTTTTTCTGTGCTGTTCTTGTATGACAACAGATAATTCCTCTTAGCAACATCAACACTTCCCAAAAAAATGTGCATGAAAAAATGCAAGATGCCCTGGAAATAGTGCCACAAAAATGCATCAACCGCACATGCATAGATGTGAACCTAGCCATAATGTACTTGCCATTAGGGATGAGCTTGATGTTCGGGTCGAACATAGGTTCGACCCGAACATCAGGTGTTCGCATGTTCACAGAACGGTGAACATTATGGGGCATTCGCGGGAAATTTGAGTGCCGCGGAATGCCCCATAATGCACTGCGATCTCGCAGTGCATTGCTGTATGATGATTGACCAAAGCATGCACCTGACCTGCATGTTTTGGCCAATCACAGCGCGCTCTGATGAGAGAGCCATTATATTCAGTGTTTACTGGATATTCAGTCAGTGCAGGCAATGTATTAATATATATATATATATATATATATATATACACTACAACCAGTGTAGTCTATATCTACAGTGCATTGTGTGGTGTACTGTTTCTAATACACTTCAGGCAGTGTATTAATATATATATATATATACACACACACAAACACAGTGCCTTGAAAAAGTATTCACCCCCTTGGCTTTTTACCTATTTTGTTACATTACAGCCTTTAGTTCAATATTTTTTTTAATCTGATCTATCTGAACACGATAGTCTAAGTTGGTAAAGTAAAATTAGAAAAATATATACATAAAACTATTTTTCAGAAATAAAAAACTGATAATTGGCATGTGCGTATGTATCCACCCCCTTTGTTATGAAGCCCATAAAAAGCTCTGGTGCAACCAATTACCTTCAGAAGTCACATAATTAGTGAAATGATGTCCACCTGTGTGCAATCTAAGTGTCACATGATCTGTCATTACATATACACAACTTTTTGAAAGGCCCCAGAGGATGCAACACCTAAGCAAGAGGCACCACAAACCAAACACTGCCATGAAGACCAAGGAACTCTCCAAACAAGTAAGGGACAATGTTGTTAAGAAGTACAAATCAGGGTTAGGTTAAATAAATATCCAAATCTTTGATGATCCCTATCATAATAAATCTATCATAACCAAATGGAAAGGCACAACAGCAAACCTGCAAAGAGACGGCCGCACACCAAAACTCATGGATCGGGTAAGGAGGGCATTAATCAAAGAGGCAGCACAGTTCCACAGCAAAGACTGGAGTATCTGTACATAGGACTACAACAAGCCATAGAGCTGGGCTCTATGGCAGAGTGGCCAAAAGAAAGCCATTACTTTCAGCAAAAAACAAAATGGCACGTTTTGAGTTTGTGAAAATGCATGTGGCAGAGTCCCAAAATGTATGGAGGAAGGTGCTCTGGTCTGATGAGACTAAAATTGAACTTTTTGGCCATCAAAGAAAACGCTATGTCTGGCGCAAACCCAACACATCACATCACCCAAAGAACACCAACCCCACAGTGAAACATGGTGGTGGCAGCATCATGCTGTGGGGATGTTTTCAGCAGTCGGGTCTGGCAAACTGGTCAGAGTTGAGGGAAAGATGGATGGTGCTAAATACAGCGATATTCTTGAGAAAAACCTGTACCACTCTGTGTGTGATTTGGGGCTAGGAGAGAGGCTCACCTTCCAGCAGGACAATGACCCCAAACACACCGCTAAAGCAACACTTGACTGGTTTAAGGGGAAACATGTAAATGTGTTGGAATGGCTTAGTCAAAGCCCAGAACTCAATCCAATAGAAAATCTGTGGTCAGACTTAAATATTGCTGTTCACAAGTCCAATCCATCCAACTTGAAGGAGCTGGAGCGGTTTTGCAAGTAGGAATGGGCAAAAATCTCAGTGGTAAGATGTGGCAAGCTCATAGAGACTAATCCAAAGCGACTTGGAGCTGTGATAGCCGCAAAAGGTGGCTCTACAAAGTATTGACTTTAGGGGGTGAATAGTTATGCACATTGACTGTTCTATTATTTTGTCCTATTTGTTGTTTGCTTCACAATAAAAAAAAAATCTTCAAAGTTGTGGACATGTTCTATAAATTAAATGATGCAAATCCTCAAACAATCCATGTTCATTCCAGGTTGTGAGGCAACAAAATGCCAAGGGGGATGAATACTTTTGCAAGGCACTGTGTATATTATATATATATATATATATATATATATATATACTCTGCATCCAGTGTAGCCTATATCTACAGTGCATTCTGTGGTGTACTGTTTCTAATACACTTCAGGTGGTGTACACAGTATCTAATACAGTGTGTGCAGTATCTACTACTTTTCTGGTGGTGTACACAGTATCTAATGTTTCTACTACACTTCTGGTGGTGTACACAGTATACAATACAGTGCAGCCGTTGTATAGTTTCTAATACAGTGCAAGCGGTGTACACAGTATCTAATACAGTGTGTTCAGTTTCTACTACATTTCTGGGGGTGTACACAGTACCTAATACAGTGTGCACAGTTTCTAATACACTTCAGGCAGTGTACACAGTATCAAATACAGTGTAGTGTGGTGTTGCAAAAAAAAAAAACATCATGTCCGGAAGGCCACCAAAGAGAGGCAGACGCTCACAGGCCACTAAAAGAGAAGCAGCCTCTGTGTTTACAGTCAACAGTGGTGGTCATGGACATGGTGCATCCTCTGCAGGTGGCGTGGGGCAAGCTTGTCCTTTTTTTCTGCTGCTGGCCGTGTTATTGAGCCACAACATGTGGAAGAGTTGGTGGAGTGGATAACAAAGCTGTCCTCATCCTCTATCGCCCAGGCTCAGAGTAGTTTGCCTTCCAATGCAGCTGCTAAAGTGGCCTATTCCACCGGCTCCTTGTCCAGTCACTCCTTCCATAGCCCCACCATCATGCACAGAGGAGTCCCAGAATTATTCAACCACAGTGCCGGGTACATGCTGCTGGAGGATGCGCAGCGATTTGAAGGCTCCGATGTTGGTTCCCAGGTTGAGGAAGGGAGTAACGCGAGCCTAGAGAGAGGGAGTGCCACAGAAGGACAAGAAACTGGCAGTCATGTTCCCCCAGCTGCAGCATACTGCCAAGTTTGCTCCAGTGACGAGGAGCGAGGGGATGATGAGGTCACTGACTGTACTTGGGTGCCTGAGAGAAGAGAGGAGGAGGCCCAACTCCAACGAGGCAGGGTGTCCTCTAGGGGGCAGCTTAAGGGCAGCCACCCTATTGCATCACACCGCAGAGCACCACAGTTGCAGGGCGCTGCTGACTCCTTGTTGACCTTTAAAAGTTCCTTGGTGTGGGCCTTTTTTGACATGTGTGCAGCTGATTGGACCATTGCTGTTTGCAACCTATGTCTGAAGTGGATCAAGCGTGGCCAGAACAGCAGCCGCTTGGGCACCACATGCTTGACCAGACATATGACGACCTGCCATGCAGTCCATTGGCAACAGAACTTGAAAGACCCACATCAAAGAAAAAGGCGGACTTCTCCTTGCTCCTTGCTCCTCATTTGGGATCTCCAACCCTCAATAACCTGCATTGTATTGTATACAGTTTCTAATACACTTCTGGTGGTGTATTAATATACATATACAGTCTAATATATATATATTACAGTTGCAATAAAAAGTATGTGAACCCTTTTTTAATGATATGGATTTCTGCACAAATTGGTCATAAAATGTGATCTGATCTTCATCTAAGTCACAGCAATAGACAATCACAGTCTGCTTAAACTAATAACACACAAAGAATTAAATGTTACCATGTTTTTATTGAACACACCATGTAAACATTTACAGTGCAGGTGGAAAAAGTATGTGAACACCTAGACTAATGAGATCTCCAAGAGCTAATTGAAGTGAGGTGTCAGCCAACTGGAGTCCAATCAATGAGATGAGATTGGAGGTGTTGGTTACAGCTGTCCTGCCCTATAAAAAAACACACACCAGTTCTGGGTTTGCTTTTTACAAGAAGCATTGCCTGATGTGAAACATGCCTCACACAAAAGAGCTCTCAGAAGACCTACAATTAAGAATTGTTGACTTGCATAAAGCTGGAAAGGGTTATAAAAGTATCTCAAAAGCCTTGCTGTTCATCAGTCCACGGTAAGACAAATTGTCTATAGATGGAGAAAGTTCAGCACTGCTGCTACTCTCCCTAGGAGTGGGCGTCCTGTAAAGATGACTGCAAGAGCACAGCACAGACTGCTCAATGAGGTGAAGAAGAATCCTAGAGTGTGAGCTAAAGACTTACAAAAGTCTCTGGCATATGCTAACATCCCTGTTAGCGAATCTACGATACGTAAAACACTAAACAAGAATGGATTTCATGGGAGGATACCACAGAGGAAGCCACTGCTGTCCAAAAAAAACATTGCTGCACATTTACAGTTTGCACAAGAGCACCTGGATGTTCCACAGCAGTACTGGCAAAATATTCTGTGGACAGATGAAACCAAAGTTTAGTTGTTTGGAAGAAACACACAACACTATGTGTGGAGAAAAAGAGGCACAGCACACCAACATCAAAACCTCATCCCAACTGTGAAGTATGGTGGTGGGGGCATCATGGTTTGGGGCTGCTTTGCTGTGTCAGGGCCTGGTCGGATTGCTATCATTGAAGGAAAAATTAATTCCCAAGTTTATCATGACATTTTGCAGAAGAACTTAAGGCCATCTGTCCACCAGCTGAAGCTCAACAGAAGATGGGTGTTGCAACACAACAACGACCCAAAGCATAGAAGTAAATCAACAACAGAATGGCTTAAACAGAAGAAAATACGCCTTCTGAAGTGGCCAAGTCAGAGTCCTGACCTCAACCCGATTGAGATTATGTAGCATGACCTCAAGAAAGCGATTTGCACCAGACATCCCAAGAATATTGCTGAACTGAAACAGTTCTGTAAAGAGGAATGGTCAAGAATTACTCCTGACCGTTGTGCACGTCTGATCTGCAACTACAGGAAACGTATGGTTGAAGTTATTGCTGCCAAAGGAGGTTCAGCCAGTTATTAATTCCAAGGGTTCACATACTTTTTCCACCTGCACTGTGAATGTTTACATGGTGTGTTCAATAAAAACATGGTAACATTTAATTCTTTGTGTGTTATTAGTTTCAGCAGACTGTGATTGTCTATTGTTGTGACTTAGATGAAGATCAGATCACATTTTATGACCAATTTGGGCAGAAATCCATATCATTGCGAAAGGGTTCACATAATTTTTATTGCAACTGTATATACTCTGCATTCAGTGTAGCCTATATATACACATTGCATTCGGTGGTGTACTGTTTCTAATACACTTCAGGAGGTGTATTAATGTATATATGCAGTCTAGTATATATATATATATATATATATATATATATATATATATATATATATATACATATATATATATATATATATACACTCTGCACTCAGTGTAGCGTATATATACAGTGCATTCGGTCGCTTATGTTTTCCAATACACTTCAGGCGGTGTACACAGTATCTAATACAGTGTGTACAGTGTCTATTACACTTCTGGTGGTTTACACAGTATCTAAAACAGTGTGTACAGTTTCAAATACATGTCAGGCGGTGTACACAGTATCTAATACAGTGTGTACAGTTTCTTATATACTTCAGGCTGTGTACACAGTATCTAATACAGTGTGTACAGTTTCTACTGCACTTCTGGTGGTGTATACAGTACACAATACAGTGCAGTTGTAGTACAGTTTCTAATACAGTGCAGGCGGTGTACATAGTATCTAATGCAGTGTGTACAGTTTCTACCACACTTCTGGTGGTGTACACAGTATACAATACAGTGCAACTGTTGTACAGTTTCTAATACAGTGCAGGCGCTGTATCTAATACAGTGTGTACAGTTTCAAATAGTCTTCAGGCGGTGTAATATATATATATATATATATATATATATATATATATATATATATATATATATATATATATATGCACATGCACATACACAGTCTAGTATATAGATATATATATATATACACACTCTGCATTCAGTGTAGCCTATATATACAGTGCATTCGGTGGTGTATACTTTCTAATACACGTCAGGTAATATCTAATACAGTGTAGTGTGGTGTTGCAAAAACAAAAAATACATCATGTCTGGAAGGCCACCAAGGAGCGGCAGACGCTCACAGGCCACTAAAAGAGGGCAAGCAGCCTCTGTGTTTACAGTCAACAGTGGTGGTCGTGGACATAGTGCATCCTCTGCAGGTGGCCGTGGGGCATGCTTGTCCTTTTTTTCTGCTGCTGGCCGTGTTATTGAGCCACAACATGCAGAAGAGTTGGTGGAGTGGATAACAAAGCCGTCTTCATCCTCCTCATCCTCTGTCATCCAGGCTCAGAGTAGTTTGCCTTCCAAAGCAGTTGCCAAAGCGACCTATTCCACCAGCTCCCTGTCCACAGTCACTTCCTCCATAGCCCCACCATCATGCATGGAGGAGTCCCCAGATATATTCGACCACAGCGTCGGGTACTTGTTGCTGGAGGATGAGCAGCAATTTGAAGGCTCCGATGTTGGTTCCCAGGTTGAAGAAGGGAGTAACGAGAGCCTAGAGAGAGGGGGTGCCACAGAAGGACAAGAAACTGGCAGTCATGTTCCCCCAGCTGCAGCATACTGCCAAGTTTGCACCAGTGATGAGGGGGGAGGGGATGATGAGGTCACTGACTGTACTTGGGTGCCTGAGAGAAGAGAGGAGGAGGAGGCACAACTCCAACTAGGCAGGATCTCCTCTAGGGGGCAGCTTAAGGGCAGCCACCCTATTGCATTTGGTGGTGCAGCGTTCTTGAGCAGGTACCCAGGCTTACAGGATCTCCTGAGGCAGGCCAGAAAGGTCTGTGTTCATTTCCGCCGGTCATACAATGCCAGTGCTCGGCTGGCTGACATTCAAAGGCAATGCAACCTGCCCACGAACCGCCTCATTTGTGACATGCCCACCAGGTGGAACTCCACTATGGCAATGCTGCAGTGGCTGCACACTCAGCAGAAGGCCATCAATGAGTACCTGTGCGAGTATGGCACCAGGACAGGGCCAGGGGAGCTTGGCTTCTTTTTTCCACAACAGTGGCAACTGATCAATGATGCATGCACTTTCCTGTCACCATTTGAAGAGGCCACAAGGATGGTGAGAAGTGACAATGCATGCATCAGTGACACTGTCCCTCTAGTCTTCCTTTTGGAGCACACTCTTCGTGGAATCATGGACAGGGCACTTCTTGGCAACCCGTCTAGATCCATGTTACAAGAGTAAGGTTGCAGAACTCATCCTGCCTTCGCAGAGGGAGCAGAGGATGAAACATTTTCAGGAGGCCTTGAAGAAAGGTTTGTGCAATGCATTTCCAGACCCTGGGAGGTCACCATTTCCTGGTTATGGACAATGTGTTGCTTGGGCTTCGTTCAGTCAGAGGAAGAGCGGAGTAGAAGGAAGCCGTCTGACCAATGCCTTTAAACAATCTTTCAGTGCTCAGGACCAAGGCCTGGTCGGTTCAAGCAACCAACACCAGCATCTGCATTATATGGTACAGGAATATCTAGGGGCAAGAGCAGACTTGGAGACCTTTCCAACAGAGCATCGAATGGGTTACTGGGTCTTGAGGATGGACCACTGGCCAGAACTTGCTCAATATTAAGGATGAGCACGATGTTCGGGTCGAACGTAAGTTCGACTGGAAAATCAGGTGTTTGCCGAACAGCGAACAATATGCGGCGTTCGCTGCAAATTCGAAAGCCGTGGAACGCCATTAAAGTCTATGGGACACTAAAATGAAAAACCAAAAGTGCTAATTTTAAAGGATTATACGCAAGTTATTGCCATAAAAAGTGTTTGGGGACCAGGGTCCTGCCCCCGGGGACATGTATCAATGCAAAAAAAAGTTTTAAAAACTACTGCTTTTTCGGGAGTAGTGATTTTAATAATGCTTACAGTGAAACAATAAAAATGAAATATTCCTTTAAATATCGTGCCTGTGGGTTGTCCTTAGTATGCCTGTAAAGTACCGCCAGTACTGATAAAAAATAAAAAAATAAAAATGCCATAAATCTATCCCCTATTTTGTAGACACTATAACTTTTGCGCAAGCTAATCATTATTGCAATTTTTTTTACCAAAAATATGTATAAGAATACATAACGTCCTAAACTGAGGAACAAAAATTTTTTTTTATTTGTGCGCAGGGTTCCCCTTAATACCTATACCAGACCTGAAGGGCCTGGTATGGATTTTGGGGGATCCCCCATGCAATTTATTTATTTTTATTTGGGTGCGGGGTTCACTTTAATATCCATACCAGACCCAAAGGCCCTCGTAATGGACTGGGGGGGGGGGGCATGCCGTTTTTTTCAATGATTTTTATTTTATCTATATTGCCAGGACCCGACAATACATTACAGCAGGGATATGCAATTAGCGGACCTCCAGCTGTTGCAAAACTACAAGTCCCATCATGCTCTGCCACTGGGTGTCATGCTTTTGGCTTACAGAGTCTTGCTATGCCTCATGGGACTTGTAGTTCTGCAACAGCTGGAGGTCCGCTAATTGCATATCCCTGCATTACAGCCACAAGCAGTTTTAACTGACATTTTTTCCTTTAGAAATGTCCTTTTGCTGTGGCACTGTTATAAACATGGGAAAGATGCGCTACTTTACAGGCATACCAAGGACACCCCCCAGACACGACATTTAAAGAAATATTTCATTTTTATTGTTTCACTTTAAGCATTATTAAAATCACTGCTCCCGGTAAAACAAACGTTTTTAAAACTTTTTTTTGCATTAACCTACCTGGCGGTATGATCATTTCAGATTTTTGCGTCTCAAAGCGGTACAATTATTTTGCATAGAAATTTGGCGTTTTATATTGTAGGCCTGTAATTCTTAGCAATAACACACTTAAATCTGTCCACCAAGAGTCTAGTAGATATCCCAGGTATGATGAAGTTTGAAACACAAAATCATAAATTATAATATAATAAATAAATATAAATAATTATGAAAAATAATAATATAATAATAATAATATAGTAAATTTCCCCATGATTCACTAATGCTCAATTCTGCAAGTGTTCTAATTTACTATCACTGTTTTCTAGCTGGTCCAAAACTACTTTTGACATAAAGGGACACTTTTTGGTTGCTATGGACAATCTCCAGTTTCCAGGCAGAAAGAACAGTATATATCATATAAAACTGCATGCAGGGCACTGGGCAAAGCACTAGTGACAAAAGGGATGTGAAATGATTTCATACAGTACTGTAATCTGTAAGATTACAGTGTACTGTATGTGTTATGAATTTTCACTTTTTTGAATTTGGCACCAGGCTCCGCCCCTGTGCGTCGCAACACTCGCAGGGAATGGAGCCCGTCACAGAGAGGCTTCGGGAGGAGGACACAGCCCGCAGACACAGCAGGGGACATCACAGGATCCTGGGACAAGGTAAGTATACCGCACCAGGATCCTGAGATGTAATCCCGAGTGTGGCTTAGGGTTACCGCTAATGGTACTGAAATTTAACCCCACAATAGGAGAAACACATGAAATAGAGACAGCCACACACCCCAAACAGTATTGTAAACAAACAAAAATTGGAAAATCCCCCAGGGGGCTTTTTAGCGGAAATTATAATATATTCATACAGAAAATCTGGTAAAAGTATGATAAAATTGTTTATTGGGCAAAACACAGCTTGCAAGTCATTTATCAAAATAGTTATACAGATACAGAACTCTGGTAACGGACATATATCAGAATATTTTATCTGAGTTTGGTACAATTCATTTAAAACACAAAGTCAATACATTAATAGACATCCACATGAATACCCCGACGTGTTCCAACCTGTGCTGTTGCGGTCTTCTTAAGGGGGTTGTATTCTGGTGAAATATATCAAAAATGTATCAAAAACTTCAATATAGCCACACCTTGTATCATTTTAAAAGCTATATGTGTATATATAATGTTGTTATATTTACCACTAAAAGGGTGAGTTTCAACCAAAAGTCACATATCCAGAGGTTTCCCAAAAGGGGAAGCACTGATCCAGGGGTTCTCATGCGTCAGTCCCCACCCCTCCAGGTGGGCACCAGCATCAAAACTGGCTTACAAGAAGTCACACCTCGTTGGGACAGAATGGTGGGGGGGGGGGCGATGGACGACACCTGAAATGTATTGTAGTAGTTAATTAAGTATTTAAGTATTTAAAGGTGATGTCCTAGCACCTAGTGAGCTGTATCCCCACCTATATATGCAAATATTTGTTTTCTTAACCTAATATATATAAGAAGAATGCAGGAATTTGAACTGTGCTGGATTACTAATGCTATATCTAAATTATATTATTGCAATTACCTAACCCAAGGGAGGATGCAATAAGAGGAATGGAAAAAGTATTATTTATCAAATGGCAATTTTAATATTATTGTATGTGAATGGAATGGGTGAGTACGGGTGTTCAAGGAGTGAACAGAAAAGTGTTGGGTGTTTGAGTGAGAAAACATAAAATGTGTAAAGGTGATGAGTGAATATGTGAGGATGTGTATGTGGGCAGGTGAAAAAATGCAGAAAAAAAGAAAACAAAGAGACTACAAAGCAAACCAAACAAAGTGAAAAAAGAAAAACGTGCATGAAAGACTATTGTGGTCAAATGGGTGATGAGTGATGGTTGTACTGATATCGTATACCTAAAGTGTATGGCCTACATAGTGTAGTCTCTAAATAGGACAAGAAGTGATCAAAATTAGGAACAATATTAAAGGATGGTGCTGTTATATTGGTGCCATAGTGTCAGTAATATACGAAACTAATGACAAGCTTAAAATGAATATAGGGTAAAAAAGAGATACTGAATGAAACATGAAAAATGTTTTAATCTATCAAAATTATGTAGTATACATAGGTAGTAGTAGTGTAGTATGCTGAAAGTTGTACTTACATAGTTTAGATCCTTCCTGTGTGTGGGGAGCTCTCCTGGGATCGCGATAGGATCCCCAGGGAATGGGTGCTTAAATGGTAGGTGGACTGATTAGTTACAGGTGTCGTTTCTGAGCGTCCCACCCCCTCCTGGCCCTCACCACATTGGTGGTCGTGGTGTGACTCCCTCGGCGTTTCTGTGAGCCGAAGCTCCGGCCGTCGCCGTCTCCTCCGTCGCAAAGGCGTGACGTCATGACGCCGCGCGCACAAGAAGCCGCAGCCTCCAGTGCACGCTGTGTCACAGATGTCCAGTGGAGATCAAGGGATGCCGCCGGCACGGTGATACTCCCCCTGGTGGGCGAAAGGGTTCTTATCGCCCCACCATGAATGGGAGCATAAACAAGGGGAGAACCATGGAGATTCTCCAAGTCTCCCCACCGTGCCGGGAAGCCTAAAAAGAAACCAACGCCCACCATAGGAGGGAGGGGAGTGAAAGGCTAATGAGGAAACCAAATAGATCAGTGTAAAAAGCACAAAGAAATGAATATCACTTTATATAGTAGTAACATATTGGAGCTTAGTATTAAGTTTTGTTATTATTATTGTCGAAGCTGTGAGCATTAGGGAGTGTACTATTCCTATCTTAGTACCATGTTGGAAATATTGTTACTTGAATATATTATTGAGTTTATTGGGCTAGAACTTGTCTTTCTGAGTCCATGACAGACAAACCTTTCGGAGTGGGAACCTACAAGATGGGTCCCTTAGGCTGCATATATGTAGCGGCCTAAGTCTGAGTCTCTGTATTAATTCTAATCGGGACTGAGTGGTCCCTATATTGCCCGTCACGATCCAAAACATTTCTGGATCGGGAACAGTGGAGGTTACTTAAAAGAGGGCAATTCGTACTATACTCCATAATGCATTGTTTCACAGCTCATATATGACTCTCATGTGGTAAAAGGGGAAGGGGTGTTTAACCACCCAAAAAGAACCAAACAATAGGAAAAACACATGAAATAGAGTCAGCCGCACACCCCAAACAGTATTGTAAACAAACAAAAATTGGAAAATCCCCCAGGGGGCTTTTTAGTGGCAATTATAATATATTCATACAGAAAATGTGGTAAAAGTATGATAAAATCATTTATTGTGCAAAACACAGCTTGCAAGTCATTTATCAAAATAGTTATACAGATAAAGAACTCTGGTAATGGGCATAACTCAGAATATTTTATCTGAGTTTGGTACAATTCATTTAAAACACAAAGTCAATACATTAATAGACATCCACATGAAAATCCCGACGCGTTTCGACCTGTGCTGTTGCGGTCTTCTTCAGGGGTCAAAATGTTTTGGATACAGATAAAGAACTCTGGTAATGGGCATAACTCAGAATATTTTATCTGAGTTTGGTACAATTCATTTAAAACACAAAGTCAATACATTAATAGACATCCACATGAAAATCCCGACGCGTTTCGACCTGTGCTGTTGCGGTCTTCTTCAGGGGTCAAAATGTTTTGGATCGTGACGGGTGATATAGGGACCACTCAGTCCCGATTAGAATTAATACAGAGACTCAGACTTAGGCCGCTACATATATGCAGCCTAAGGGACCCATCTTGTAGGTTCCCACTCCGAAAGGTTTGTCTGTCATGGACTCAGAAAGACAAGTTCTAGTCCAATAAACTCAATAATATATTCTAGTAGCAATATTTCCAACATGGTACTAAGATAGGAATAGTACACTCCCTAATGCTCACAGCTTCAACAATAATAATAACAAAATTTAATACTAAGCTCCAATATGTTACTACTATATAAAGTGATATTCATTTCTTTGTGCTTTTTACACTGATCTATTCGGTTTCCTCAATAGCCTTTCACTCCCCTCCCTCCTTTGGTGGGCGTCGGTTTCTTTTTAGGCTTCCCGGCACGGTGGGGAGACTTGGAGAATCTCCATGGTTCTCCCCTTGTTTATGCTCCCATTCATGGTGGGGCGATAAGAACCCTTTCGCCCACTAGGGGGGGTATCACCGTGCCGGCGGCGTCCCTTGATCTCCACTGGACATCTGTGACGCGGCGTGCACTGGAGGCTGTGGCTCCTTGTGCGAGCGGCGTCATGACGTCACGCCTTTGCGACGGAGGAGACGGCGACAGCCGGAGCTTCGGCTCACAGGAACGCCGAGGGAGTCACACCATGACCACCAATGCGGTGAGGGCCAGGAGGGGGTGGGACGCTCAGAAAAACGACACCTGTAACTAATCAGTCCACCTACCATTTAAGCACCCATTCCCTGGGGATCCTATCGCGATCCCAGGAGAGCTCCCCACACACAGGAAGGATCTAAACTATGTAAGTACAACTTTCAGCATCCTACACTACTACTACCTATGTATACTACATAATTTTGATAGATTAACCACTTCAGCCCCGGAACATTTTACCCCCTTCCTGACCAGAGCACTTTTTACAATTCGGCACTGCGTCGCTTTAACTGCTAATTGCGCGGTCATGCAATGCTGTACCCAAATGAAATTTGCGTCCTTTTCTTCCCACAAATAGAGCTTTCTTTTGATGGTATTTGATCACCTCTGCCGTTTTTATTTTTTGCGCTATAAACGGAAAAAGACCGAAAATTTTGAAAAAAAATGATATTTTCTACTTTTTGTTATAAAAAAAATCCAATAAACTAAATTTTAGTCATACATTTAGGCCAAAATGTATTCGGCCACATGTCTTTGGTAAAAAAAATGTCAATAAGCGTATATTTATTGGTTTGCGCAAAAGTTATAGCGTCTACAAACTAGGGTACATTTTCTGTAATTTACACAGCTTTTAGTTTATGACTGCCTATGTCATTTCTTGAGGTGCTAAAATGGCAGGGCAGTACAAAACCCCCCCAAATGACCCCATTTTGGAAAGTAGACACCCCAAGGAAATTGCTGAGAGGCATGTTGAACCCATTGAATATTTATTTTTTTTGTCCCAAGTGATTGAATAATGACAAAAAAAAAAAAAATTTACAAAAAGTTGTCACTAAATGATATATTGCTCACACAGGCCATGGGCATATGTGGAATTGCACCCCAAAATACATTTAGCTGCTTCTCCTGAGTATGGGGATACCACATGTGTGGGACTTTTTGGGAGCCTAGCCATGTACGGGGCCCCGAAATCCAAGCACCGCCTTCAGGATTTCTAAGGGCATAAATTTTTGATTTCACGCCTCACTACCTATCACAGTTTTGAAGGCCATAAAATGCCCAGGTGGCACAAACCCCCCCCAAATGACCCCATTTTGGAAAGTAGACACCCCAAGCTATTTGCTGAGAGGCATGGTGAGTATTTTGCAGCTCTCATTTGTTTTTGAAAATGAAGAAAGACCAGAAAAAAAAATTTTTTTTTTCTTTTTTCAATTTTCAAAACTTTGTGACAAAAAGTGAGGTCTGCAAAATACTCACTATACCTCTCAGCAAATAGCTTGGGGTGTCTACTTTCCAAAATGGGGTCATTTTGGGGGGTTTTGTGCCACCTGGGCATTCCATGGCCTCCGAAACTGTGATAGGCAGTGAAGAGTGAAATCAAAAATTTACGCCCTTAGAAAGCCTGAAGGCGGTGCTTGGTTTTCGGGGTCCCGTGCGCAGCTAGGCTCCCAAAAAGTCCCACACATGTGGTATCCCCGTACTCAGGAGAAGCAGCAGAATGTATTTTGGGGTGTAATTTCACATATCCCCATGGCATGTTTGAGCAATATATCATTTAGTGACAACTTTGTGCAAAAAAAAAAAAAAATAAAAAAAAAATTGTCTCTTTCCCGCAACTTGTGTCGCAATATAAAATATTCCATGGACTCGACATGCCTCTCAGCAAATAGCTTGGGGTGTCTACTTTCCAAAATGGGGTCATTTGGGGGGGTTTTGAACTGTCCTGGCATTTTATGCACAACATTTAGAAGCTTATGTCACACATCACCCACTCTTCTAACCACTTGAAGGCAAAACCCTTTCTGACACTTTTTGATTACGTGAAAAAATTTTTTTTTTTTGCAAGAAAATTACTTTGAACCCCCAAACATTATATATTTTTTTTAAAGCAAATGCCCTACAGATTAAAATGGTGAGTGTTTCATTTTTTTTTTTCACACGGTATTTGCGCAGCGATTTTTCAAACGCATTTTTTGTGGAAAAAACACACTTTTTTAAATTTGAATGCACTAAAACACACTATATTTCCCAAATGTTTGATGGAATAAAAAAGATGATCTTAAGCCGAGTACATGGATACCAAACATGACATGCTTTAAAATTGCGCACAAACGTGCAGTGGCAACAAAATTAATACATTTTTAAAAGCCTTTAAAAGCCTTTACAGGTTACCACTTTAGATTTACAGAGGAGGTCTACTGCTAAAAATACTGCCCTCGATCTGACCTTTGCGGTGATACCTCACATGCATGGTGCAATTGCTGTTTACATTTGACGCTAGACCGACGCTTGCGTTCGCCTTAGCGCGAGAGCAGGGGGGACAGGGGTGCTTTTTTTTTTTTTTTTTTTCTTTATTATTTTTTTGCTTTTTTATCTTATTTTTAAACTGTTCCTTTCATTTTTTTTTTTTAAATCATTTTTATTGTTATCTCAGGGAATGTAAATATCCCCTATGATAGCAATAGGTAGTGACAGGTACTCTTTTTTGAAAAAATTGGGGTCTATTAGACCCTAGATCTCTCCTCTGCCCTCAAAGCATCTGACCACACCAAGATCGGTGTGATAAAATGCTTCCCCAATTTCCCAATGGCGCTGTTTACATCCGGCGAAATCTAAGTCATAAAATGCTCGTAGCTTCCGGTTTCTTAGGCCATAGAGATGTTTGGAGCCACTCTGGTCTCTGATCAGCTCTATGGTCAGCTGGCTTAATCACCGGCTGCATTCTCAGGTTCCCTGTTGAGACAGGAGAGCCAGAGAAAAACACGGAAGACGGTGGGGGGGGGGGCATTCCCTCCCACTGCTTGTAAAAGCAGTCTAGAGGCTAATTAGCCACTAGGATTGCTTTTACATGAAAGCCGACCGCTGGCTGAAAAGAATGATACCAAGATGATACCTAAACCTGCAGGCATCATTCTGGTATAACCACTCAAAGTCGTGAATGGTGTACCTGAAGACCAAACAATGGTTAACAATAAAGCACAGTAAATGGTAAAGTATAAAAAATTGCATACCTGAAAAGCAAACATGATAAAACATAATAACAATAAAACATTGCAGAATAGAATACAGTAAAAAAGAGCAGAACAATAGAGAGAGAATAGAGAGAGAGAATAAAACAACAACTATTTTTTTTTTATTTTTGTTTGTGTTTTTTTTGCAAACTTGTAACTTTTATAACTGTAACCGGTTCCAGGTTCGGGTCTCTCAAAATGCGATGGCATCTTGGGAGACCCTGTGAAAGTGTGCCTAGTCTGTGCAATGCTGTACCCTACGCTAATACTCAACTAGTGAATGGTAGCGTTCAAAACATTCACCAATGCAAAGACCAGGATTGTCAGGACAGGAGGGACAATAATAGCGGGTGTCATGCCTATATCCGCGCTTGCTGCAGACACAACATCTTTTTGGGGGGGTTTGTTGGGTAGGGGTACTCGGGAGGACATAAAAATGCCTCTCATGCAGCCGACTGCATTTGGTTGGGGATGTGAATGGGGGAAGTACGGGCGCTGCAGAAGCGGTGGGTTCCCAATTAGGATTGGCGAATGCAGCAGGAAGGGCACTATGGGCACGACGGGCCTGTGTTTGTCTTTTTGGTGGCAGCGGGACACTACTTGTGCTTGCCACCTCACCAGCTTGAACTGCACTTATGGGACTCGCCACATCACCAAGTGTTACTGCAGTGCTGGTTTGACTACGACCGGGGTGTACTAGGCCGCTGGCGCTTGCCAGTTCACCAAAACGCTACCAAAAAAACTGTTAGCGATCGCAGGGATCAGGCCTGACTCTGTGAACGCTGCAGTTATGCGTTTAGTGTTCTGTAAGTGACAGTGATCGATCGATACTGCACTTGGGTGGGCTGGGCTGGGCCGGGCGGAGGGGCAAAACGCAGGTGCTAGTAGGTATCGGGGCTGATCCCGCTAACACTGCGTTTTTGGGAACCCTAAACTGCTGGGGACGCCAGTATAGATCTGATCGGATCAGGTATTGATCCGTTCAGATACTATACCACTAAGGGAGGTGTACGGTGCGTGCGTGGGTGTTAGCGGTACTGGCGCTAACCTGACGCTGCCTGGGGCTGGTGCTTACCAGTTCACCAAAACGCTACCAAAAAAACTGTTAGCGATCGCAGGGATCAGGCCTGACTCTGTGAATGCTGCAGTTATGCGTTTAGTGTTCTGTAAGTGACAGTGATCGATCGATACTGCACTTGGGTGGGCTGGGCTGGGCTGGGCGGAGGGGAAAAACGCAGGTGCTAGCAGGTATCTGGGCTGATCCCGCTAACACTGCGTTTTTGGGAACCCTAAACTGCTGGGGACGCTAGTATAGATCTGATCGGATCAGATATTGATCCGTTCAGATACTATACCACTAAGGGAGGCGTATGCCACGTGCGTGGGTGTTAGCGGTACTGGCGCTAATCTGACGCTGCCTGGGGCGACGCATATCACCGCCGGGCGATCAGGGGGCTAAACCTTTATTCGGTAATAAACGGCGGGTGCCCTGACACTATAAAAAATAAACGAACTAACCAGCGTCACCCGTAACAGTTATACGGTGATCAGTGGTGAAAGGGTTAACTAGGGGGCAATCAAGGGGTTAAAACATTTATTAGGTAGTATATGGGAGTCCCTGACGCTATAAAACGCTGACGGCGAACCTAAATATTTACCTCACTAACTAGCGGAACCAGTGACACTAATACAGCGATCAGAAAAATGATCGCTTAGTGACACTGGTGACGGGGGGTGATCAAGGGGTTAAAACTTTATTAGGGGGGGTTAGGGGGGTACCCTAGACCTACAGGGGGCTAACCCTAATTGTCCTAACACTGTAACTGTCACAAACTGACACTATGCAGTAATCAGAAAAAAAAAAAAAAAAAAAAAACCTGCTTGGTGTCAGTTTGTGACAGGGGGGGGGGGGGTGATTGGGGGGGGATCGGGGGGCGATCGGGGGGGGGATCGGGGTGTTTAGTGTGCCTGGCATGTTCTACTGTGTTGTGTGTGTGTTGTGCACTTACTTACATGTCTTCTCTCCTCGGGCCGGAACGGAAACTCCCGAGCCGAGGAGAGATGACATCACATCCTCTGCCTCTGTGTACTATACAGAGGCAGAGGATGTTTCTCATTGGCCGGGAGCGATCGCGAGGGGGGGGCCACGATCGGATGGCCTCCCCCTCGTCTCTCACTTCTCCCAGCCAAAAGCCGACCACCGCTGGCACCGGGGGGGGGTCCGATCGGACCCCCCCGCCCGCGGGAAGGCAATCACGTACCAGGTACGTGATTTTGCCTGCCCGTGCCATTCTGCTCACGTATATAGGCGTGAGGCGGTCGGCAAGTGGTTAAAACATTTTTCATGTTTCATTCAGTATCTCTTTTTTACCCTATATTCATTTTAAGCTTGTCATTAGTGTCGTATATTACTGACACTATGGCACCAATATAACAGCACCATCCTTTAATATTGTTCCTAATTTTGACCACTTCTTGTCCTATTTAGAGACTACACTATGTGGGTCATACACTTTAGGTATATGATATCAGTACAACCATCACTCATCACCCATTTGACCACAATAGTCTTTCATGCACGTTTTTTCTTTTTTCATTTTGTTTGGTTTGCTTTGTAGTTTCTTTGTTTTCTTTTTTTCTGCATTTTTTCACCTGCCCACATACACGCCCTCACATATTCACTCATCACCTCATCATACATTTTATGTTTTCTCACTCAAACACCCAACACTTTTCTGTTCACTCCTTGAACACCCGCACTCACCCAGTCCATTCACATACAATAATTTTAAAATTGCCATTTGATAAATAATACTTTTTCCATTCCTCTTATTGCATCCTCCCTTGGGTTAGGAAATTGCAATAAGATAATTTACATATCCATTCACATACAATAATTTTAAAATTGCCATTTGATAAATAATACTTTTTCCATTCCTCTTATTGCATCCTCCCTTGGGTTAGGAAATTGCAATAAGATAATTTACATATCCATTCACATACAATAATTTTAAAATTGCCATTTGATAAATAATACTTTTTCCATTCCTCTTATTGCATCTTCCCTTGGGTTAGGAAATTGCAATAAGATAATTTAGATATAGCATTAGTAATCCAGCATAGTTCAAATTCCTGCATTCTTCTTATATCTATTAGATTAAGAAAACAAATATTTGCATATATAGGTAGGGATACAGCTCAGTAGGTGCTAGGACATCACCTTTTAAATACTTAATTAACTACTACAATACATTTCAGGTGTCATCCATCGCCCCCCCCATTCTGTCCCAACGAGGTGTGACTTCTTGTAAGCCATTTTTGATGCTGGTGCCCACCTGGAGGGGTGGGGACTGACGCATGAGGACCCCTGGATCACTGCTTCCCCTTTTGAGAAACCTCTGGATATGTGACTTTTGGTTGAAACTCACCCTTTTAGTGGTAAATATAACAACATTATATATACACATATAGCTTTTAAAATGATACAAGGTGTGGCTATATTGAAGTTTTTGATAAATTTTTTATATATTTCACCAGAATACAACCCCCTGAAGAAGACCGCAACAGCACAGGTTGAAACGCGTCGGGTATTCATGTGGATGTCTATTAATGTATTGACTTTGTGTTTTAAATGAATTGTACCAAACTCAGATAAAATATTCTGAGATATGTCCGTTACCAGAGTTCTGTATCTGTATAACTATTTTGATAAATGACTTGCAAGCTGTGTTTTGCACAATAAATGATTTTATCATACTTTTACCACATTTTCTGTATGAATATATTATAATTTCTGCTAAAAAGCCCACTGGGGGATTTTCCCATTTTTGTTTGTCTGAAATTTAACCCCGAGCCACACTCGGGAAAACCGCCAGGGAGGCTACTACATGTCCCCTGGGGCAGGACCCAGGTCCTCAAACACTTTTTATGGCAATAACTTGCATATAAGCCTTTAAAATTAGCACTTTTTTATTTTTCATGTTTGCGCCCCATAGACTTTATCGGTGTTCGCATGTTCGCACATATTTTTTGCCTGTTCGCATGTTCTGCTGCCAATCAAACCGGGAGGTTGTTCGGCTTATCCCTACTTGCCATGTATAGCTTAAAGGTTGTATCATTCAACCTCCAAATGCCTATATTTCTTGCTAGCCATACTGATTCAAAAGTCCTAAGATGTGAATAGGATGTAAAGCATTCCAGTCCTGCAACACCTGCTGAAAATTGGGTCAAAGGTCAAGCATGAATTCCACAACGTCCTATAACTGTCAGTCTTCCAGCACCAGATGTGGGTCAACAGCAGTAATCCATTGGTAAAATAAACCCTCAAATGTTTATCCTGGTGGCAACATAACGACCCCAAACACACCTCTAAGATGACCATTGCCTTGCTAAAGAAGCTGAGGGTAAAGGTGATGGACTGGCCAAGCATGTCTCCAGACCTAAACCCTATTCAGTATCTGTGGGGCATCCTCAAACGCAAGGTGGAGGAGTGCAAGGTCTCCAACATCCACCAGCTCTGTGTTGTCATCATGGAGGAATGGAAGAGGACTCCAGTGGCAACCTGTGAAGCTCTGGTGAACTCCATGCCCAAGAGGGTTAAGGCAGTGACACTTTGGGCCAAATTTGGACATTTTTACTTAGGGGTGTACTCACTTTTGTTGCCAGCGGTTTAGATATTAATGGCTGTGTGTTGAGTTATTTTGAGGGGATAGCAAATTTACACTGTTATACAAGCTGTACACTCACTACTTTACATTGTAGCAAAGTATAATTTCTACAGTGTTGTCACATAAAAGATATAATAAAATATTTACAAAAATGTGATGGGTGTACTCACTTTTGTGAGATACTGTACACTGTATCTGTTTTTATGTATGAAACAAGAATACGGAGCATGATCAGTGAATCAGACACTTTCCTAAAAAGGGCAACATTGCTGTTGTCTGATCAGTGTGGGTCTTGAAATTCAGTGCTGATTCTCAATAAAGTCACTGAAAGTTTTTCTCCCTCTCTCTCTCTGGACATATAGGTGTCCTTTTATGAAACTGAGATCAGCGGCGATCCCGAGTCTCACCGCTGATCTCAGCTCATTACCAGTTTATGAAACTGAGATAATCAGCGGAGAACATGTTCTCCGCTGATTATCTCAGCACAGTGAGAATTCACAGAAACGGCCAGTTTATGAAGGTGCGATCTCAGCACCTCACTGGCGATCTGTGACAGAATTCTCACTTTCTGATTCACCATTTCAGAAGTGGAGAATCAGAGTGAGAAGCCTGAAACTGACTGATATTCTGGAGAAAGCAAGAAGTCTTTTGACTTCTTTCTTTCACCAAACAGTCATAGTACATCGTCCCCACCATTACACACCCCAAAACCAGCAGGATAGGAATTTATAGTGTGTACATATATATATATATATATATATATATATATATATATATATATATATATATAAAAATATGTATATATATATAGATATATATGTAGATATATATATAGATATATATATATGTATATATATATCTATATATATATCTATATCTATATATATATAGATATAGATATAGATATATATAGATATATATATATATATATATATATTTTAGATATTCATATCTCTGGCTGGGTTCACACTTGTGCGATGCGTGAACCAGCGTGATTCCTGTGTGGGGTTTCACATCGCACCTACATTGACATCTGCGCACCACTGCGGGTGTCAATGTAAAGTTAATGACACCCCCCAGATCATTTCACAGATCGCAGTGCGAACTATGTAATGGTGCAGGAATCGGATCGCATGCGTGTTCACACCCATGCGATCTGATTCCAGTGCGGACCAAATAAAGGGTCCTGTACCATTTTGGTGCAAATGCAATATGGTTTAGGGCCAGTTCCCACTGCTGCGGTGTCCAAGATCGGATGTGATTCGCACCGCACTGCAGTGCAAAATCACATCCGATCTCTGTGCGATGCGATTTCAGCCATACAGATAGTATTGCTAAATTTGCATTGCCCTCGGACCAAACTCTTACAGGACCCTTTTTTTTGGTCCACAGCAGAATCGGATCGCAATTACTGTCCGAGTTTGCAGATCGCACTGCGATATGCGAACTGATTTGGGGGTGTTGTTAACTTTTAGGCCCAGTTCACACTTGTGCGATGCCGGACATCGCACAGGCATCGCATGTTATTCGCAGCACACTGCCATTCACATTACATGCAATGTCTGTGCGGTGCGATATCAGCTGTACAGATAGTATGGCTGATATCGCACCGCATTCGGTGCAAACACGCACAGGACCCTTTTTTCTGTTCGGACCAGAATCGGATCGCATGTGTGTTCAAACATATGCGATCCGATTCATGTCCGGACTGTCAGTTCGCAGTGCGATATGCAAGCTGAACTGGGGGTGTTGTTAACAATGTATTGACACTCCCCAGCGATTCGCATATGGCAGTGTGAACTGACATGCGAGTCGGTGCGATGCGGGAACCCGCAGTGGATTTGCAGTGTCCTCGCATTGCACCAGTTTATCAATTTTTATGTATATCAATTATGAAATATATTTTATTTTAATTTATTAATAAATTTTTATACTTGTATACTTTATTAAAATTATTTTTTTAATGATTATAAATGTATTTTGCATTTATATGAATGGTGTATAGCTGCATTACATATGTGCATTACATTCATTTACTATACACCATTCACATTTAAATAGGCATATGTATGATCTTTAAATATTGATAAAAACAATGTTTTTTTTATAATTAGGTTAATGTATATTGTGTAGGGGGAATTTAACTTTATTATTTTATTAATATGTTGGGGAATAATGTGTGCTGAATTGTGTTAAACTTTTGTATTTTATGGTTCCTCATACTGTAATCCCGCTACATCACGCGAGATTATAGTGAGAGGAGCCGTTTCTCAGGAGTTCCTGGCATTTGTAGATCGCTCCTCAACTCAACATGAGAAGCCATCTACACACTTTCATAAACAGGCACTCAGAGGAGAGCGATCTCCTCTGAGAATGCCTGAGAACTGAAAAGCTGTATTTTACCTCACTTTCATAAAAGGACACCATAGAGTCAATTGAAAAACATAATCTAACACCCATATTCACTCTTAAAAAGGGTATACCTATTTACACTCCCATGGAAGCCTCAATGTTTCTCCACACACAGAATAGATCTTTATTACTTCACAGTCTAGTAGCATGATGATTTTTATCATTTGATATTTTACTTAGAATTTAGCTTGGGAGGAAAAGTACAGTGCATCCGGAAAGTATTCACAGTGCTTTACTTTTTCCACATTTTGTTATGTTACAGACTTATTCCAAAATAGATTAAATTCATTATTTTTCTCAAAATTCTACAAACAATACCTCATAATGACAATGTGAAAGAAGTTTGTTTGAAATCTTTGCACATTTATTAAAAATAAAAAACAAAAAAAATCCCATGTACATAAGTATTCACAGCCTTTGCTCAATACTCTGTTGAAGCATCTTTGGCACCATTTACAGCCTCAAGTATTTTTGAGTATGATGCTACAAGCTTGGCACACCTATTTTTCGTCAGTTTCTCCCATTCTTCTTTGCAGGACCGCTCCATCAGGTTGGATGGGGAGCGTCAGTGCGCAGCCATTTTCAGATCTCTCCAGAGATGTTCAATCGGGTTCAAGTCTGGGCTCTGGCTGGGTCACTCAAGGACATTCAGTTGTCCCATAGCCACTCCTTTGTTATCTTGGCTGTGTGCTAAGGGTTGTTGTCCTGTTGGAAGATGAACCTTTGCCCCAGTCTGAGGTCCAGAGTGCTCTGGAGCAGGTTTTCATCAGGGATGTGTCTGTACATTGCTGTATTCATATTTCCCTCAATCCTGACTAGTCTCCCAGTTACTGCCACTGAAAAACTTCCCCACAGCATGATGTTGCCACCACTATGCTTCACTATAGGGATGGCATTGGCCAGGTGATGAGCGGTGCCCGTTTCCTCCAGATATGACGCTTGCCATTTAGGCCAAACAGTTCAATTTTTGTTTCATCAGACCAGAGAATTTTGTTTCTCATGGTCTGAGAGTCCTTCAGGTGCCTTTTGGCAAACTCCAGATGGGCTGCCGTTCCTTTTAACGAGGAGTGGCTCCCGTCTTGCCACTCTACCATACAGGCCTAATTGGTGGAGTGCTGCAGAAATGGTTGTTCTTCTGGAATGTTCTCCTCTCTCCACAGAGAAACGCTGGAGCTCTACCATCAAGTTCTTGGTCACCTTTCTGACTAAAGCCCTTCTCCCCTGATTGCTCTGATTGCTGATCCCATTTAGGGATTATGGAGGCCACTGTGCTCATTGGGACCTCCAATGCTGCATAAACTTTTCTGTACCCTTTCCCAGATTTGTGCCTCGATACAATCCTGTCTTGGAGATCTACAGACAATTCCTTGGACTTCATGGCTTGGTTTGTGCTCTGACATGCACTGTTAACTGTGGGACCTTATATAGACATATAGACAGGTGTGTGTCTTTCCAAATCATGTCAAATCAACTGAATTTACCACAGGTGGACTCCAATCAAGTTGTAGAAACAACTCAAGGATGATCAGTGGAAACAGGATGCATCTGAGCTGAATTTTGAGTGTCATGGCAAAGGCTGTGAATACTTATGTGCATGTGATTTTTTTTTCTTCGTTTTCTATTTTTAATAAATTTGCAAATATTTCAAACAAACTTCTTTCACATTGTCATTATGGGGTATTGTTTGTAGATTTGTTGAGGAAAATAATGAATTTAATTAATTTTGGAATAAGGCTGTAACATAATAAAATGTGGAAAAGGTGAAGCACCGTGAATACTTTCCGGATGCACTGTATGTTTTCTTGTTTTTTTTTTTTTTTAATTAGTATTATTTTGGACACAAATTCTCATTTTTTCTGATAATCTGAGCATAGGCATGCGCAGGGGGTGTGCCAGGTGTGACTGGGCATACCCTAATCACTACATGCAGTACCAATTCCCCCTACTGCTCAGACTTTCCCCGTGTTGGCCTCCCCCACCTGCAGTGCTGCCGGATTCTGTCCTCTCACCCCAGCTGCTGTGGGGGATGTTTCAGGATGGACAGGGGGTGAAGAGGTTAGTTAGTAAATACGTCATTTACCAGCGCCTTCCTTTCTAATTGAACACACTCACACACTGTGCTCATTCATAACGGAAGCATAGTAAACTATGCTTCAGTTTGTGAATGAACAGGAAGCCGCTCAACACAGAGCACTTCCCATTCATTCACTGCCTTGTGGGGCCTCATGCCATTTTTTTTTTTAATGTTAAGTCCATATCAAACCCGAAGAGCCTGGTATGGACTGGGGGGAACCCGTTTTTTTAACATTTTTCTATTGCTGGGCAATTGCCATAATTCTTTTCTTTACATTCATCTATCAGTGGGGAAGCCAGCTGACAGATGATGAGTCATAGTTGTTAAGGACGCGGGCAGCCGGTTTCCCGGCCCGCTGCTTAACAACCAGCTATTCTTCACGCAGAATTTGAATTGGTCGACCACTTTTCGATGGATCCAAATTCTAATTGTTCTGATAAGTTGGAATTCATACGAAAATTAATAAACTAAATTAATTTTAATAAATACAAAATTACATTTAACAAAAACGAAATGAAACTAAACAATTTTCAAAACCAAACTAAACAAATTACATAACAAAATAAAATTAGTAACATAACAAATCTATCAGAAACTAAACAAAAAAAATTTTCCGTTCTGCAGATGTCTACTGATAAGCTTGTCGCATGCAGGCTGACATCCCATGACAGTAAAAGTAACTACTATGCTTCAGTACTGGCAGCACAAAAATGTCCACTGGTGCAATTCAGTATCTGACAAACACCTTAACTAGTTGATTGGGGAATCACCAACTGGTAAATATCTTGCTAGGAATACAGGCTTGTTGATACAGCCATCTATTTCATATCTCTAGCTTGCCCCATTTTTGAAGCAGATGTTGAACTTTGGCAGTAAGTCGGATCTGTTCCCAATAAATGGGTTTCCTGGTTTATAGATAGGAATCTCCAAGCCTGAGAGATATTAGGATAGTGTTGTTTGCAATTCGGTCCATTCTTCTAGAGAGTATATTTCACTTTATTGTTGCTGTCCATTCTAAACAGTCAACATATCCTAACTTTTCAGATTTCCTGCTTGAGAGGGAACAACCTCATATTCCAAGAGACAGGGCATCAACATTACTGTGTAACCATCCTGGGTTGTAATGAATTGTGAAAATGAAGTGAGTCATACAGAAAACCCAACATTGTTCTAAGGCAGTTTCATACATAAGACAGAAGATTGCTTTTGGTGTAAATGTTCATTTGTCCCCTCATTAATTATTTTGTAAACTTTTTGATTATGGCCCATATCAGCACCAGTAGCTCTAGCTTGAAGGAACTATAGTTTTACATGTTGAATTCAGTCAACCACAAGCATTGACTGCTCAACCCCATCCTTCCCCTGTGTAAGTGCAACCCCAAGTACCTAAGAAGTATCATCAGTGTACAAATGAAAACAAAGATCATACCCAAGCTCAACTGCTAAACATTAATCCTGCATGCTGAAGACTGGTGCACAAGCTGGAATGTCCAATTCCCCATATAGTAAGTCCACTTGTTAACTCTTTGTGTATTTGAATCAAAACTATTTTAACTTGGAATTCACCAGTACCTATTATCCCAAGTACATACACTATCTGGACTTAGTCCTTACAGGTGAGGCGGACACAGGAGAAATAAAAGTAGTACATTCAGGAAAGAATGAGCAGGCAACTCTTTGCTATTAGCCTCCAGTTGCCATCCACTACACACAATGAAATCAATCCCCACGAGTGAATTTGTGACAGCCAGAAGGAACTGCTCCACATAGGACAATTTTGACTGGTAGTATGTAGTAAGGATGAGCTCAGGCGTGTTTGCAAACAGCACGTGCAGAACCCACCAGGAAGTCGGCACTGGGTAGCGCTAATCACAAGCTATGAGACATTTCCCGATCTCTGCAGCCGCGGATTGTCACAATGTCTCACTGCTTGTTATTAGTGTTCCGCGGTGCCGACTTCCTGATGGGCTCTGCACGTGCTGTTTGTGAACACGCCTGAGCTCATCCTTAGTATGTAGCAGTTTGTAATAGGTTCACGGCTACAAAGAACAGTGGATCTCTAAAGGTGAAAATTTAGTTGCACGGAGAGATTGTTCTAGATTGATTAATTAAAAATCTGCTTCCAGAACCAAGCATCAATCACAGTACAATAATAGAATTCAGCTTTCTCAGCTGAATGTCTTCAAATCATTAGCATTATCACACAGCATTTACTGATTCTTTATGCAGATAGGGAAGTGCAAACATTCTTAATAACAGATGCAATTTTTCTAGCAGACGAGCACCTACATTGGGTAGAATTTTATCACCTAGTTTATTTCATTAAGATACCACTCTTCATTCCAATACTTGGTTGTCTACTAAGGGGTCTTTTTGCTGCGGGTATAATACCTGAAGGCTGCAGGAAACATAAAAAGAGCACACAGGTTTCTATGGCCCACCCAGAGATCTGGACTATTTAGTCCAGACACTCAGTTGGGTTCAGTACTATGCCTGCCATCATGTGAACTCATCTCTGGTCATTTTTGTCTGTCTCTCCTCCAAGGGTAAATTGTGTTGGGTGGTTCATTCATTGTAGATGTTTTCCAACCATGCTTCTGAGCATGTATTGACGAGTGTCATGGGCTCTTTTGACAATGATTATAGCTTTTGCTGCTTAGTTTTTTTTCATTTCCTTTTATGTTTTGTGTATTTTTGGGTTTTTGCTCTGCCTTGCTATTTCTGTTTTCCTCTGTCACTCATTTAGATGGTAGCTCTGTCTAATTAGGACAGGTGGGACATTTAACATCAACACAGTCATTATATCACATTTTATAATTGCACCAACATTGGTAATAATTCACATATATAGATTTTTACACACCATTTTATATGTATTATTTTCTATTCCGGATTAATCTGCATCATCACTATTATACACTATATTAGCTTTTAGCTATGTGGCTTCCTCATTTATATTACTGTTTTCTTATTTATTAATAATTTAGCCACTTGTAATTTATTATCAACATGGTCCATTACTATACTCAGATTGACCATTGGATTATCTGAATTCACACATACACTTTATATATATTCCTTCCACCTACACATAGGTTTATGGTGCAACAATACTGAAACACCCTCCCCCTATCAATTGCAGCCTCACTGTGCCCATCAAATGCAGCCACTGTACCCATCATATGCAGCCACTGTGGCCATCATATGCAGCCACTTGTGCCCATCATATGCAGCCACATGTGCCCATCATATGCAGCCACTTGGGCCCATCAAATGCAGCCACTTGAGTCCATCAAATGCAGCCACTGTGCCCATCATATGCAGCCTCTTGTGCCCATAAAATGCAACCGCTTGTGCCCATCATATGCAGTCACTTGTGCCCATCAAATGCAGCCACTTGTGCCCATCAAATGCAGCCACTTTTGCCCAGTATATCTGGCCACTTGTGCCCAGTATATGCAGCCACTCGTGCCCAGTATATGCAGCCACTTGTGCCCATCATATGCAGGCACTGTGCCCACCGACCCCCCCCCACTCGTTGGGCTTGCGGCTCTGGCAGCACCCCCAACCCCCCCAGTGCGGCTCTGACAGACCCCCCCCCTGGCACTTACCACCAGGCAGCAGCTTCTCTCAGTGCAGTGAGTGCACCAGAGCGGCGGCGACCTCTGCTCCAGCGTGTGTCTCCTCCACTGAGTCTGCTCCTCTTCCTAAGCGCCAGGCATCCAATAGGTTGGCCTGACGCTTTGGCCAATCAGGAAACAGGTCTGACACCCTGCCTCCTGATTGGCGTGCAGGAAGGTTAGTGTGAAAATAGTGAAAATTAATTCGCTATCTTCACACAATTGGGTGGGATCAGGGTGCACTCTCTGCTCCCCGAGCCCACCCTATTTTGAAGCCTATTAGAGCCTCTGGCTCTAATCAGGTGCTTCAAAAAGTACCACACCCTCCCGCCCCCACCATAGGAATCCATGCGTCCGGCGTCCTGAAAGAGGCCGAGCGCTTGGATGGGGGGGGTGGCGTCCATGCGCCCACAGTGCACTGGCCACCACTGATACAACTATAATATTGGATTTGTTTCCTTGTACATAGACACTATATGTTTCACCTCATGGAGCATTATTATTGATTGTTTTAGGTGTGTGGCATTTTTCTTCCCTTGCTGGATCCAACATCAATCGCCAGGCTTCTGTTTGTGAGCACATCACTTTTTTGTCATCTCCCCACCCCTTCACAGCTCCCAGGGGAAGAATAGTGGACCTCTTGGCAGGCTCTATTGATTTTTCTTTTTCCCTTTTGAGGTACCATATACATGGCTACATATGAGGTTTTTTTTATTGCAAAAAAGGGCTTGGTCAGGAAGGGGGTAAATCCTTCTGGGGCTGAAGTGGTTAAAAAAATGTATTCCTCTTTATTCATTCTTGATCTTTATCTCCAGATACTCTCCTGTGCCTCTCCTGAAGAAACAAGAGTTGTCTCACGAAACACGTTGAGATTAGTTGCACAGTTCCTCCAGATTGATGGTGGTATATTTATGGCATTTGTAGGTCCTATAAAGAAGTTTTTTTTATGTGATACCCAATTTATGCATTGATGTTCATTAACCACTTCCCGACCAGCCACCGCAGTTATACTGCAGCAGGTTGGCACAGCTGCGTGAGCCGTCGTAGCTGTACGTCGGCTTTTTAAGATGCTCCAGCGGCACGCACACCCTCAGCATGAGTGAGAACCGGGATCTCTCTGTCATGGGAGAGGAGACAGATTGTGTATTTCTACTAAGTAGGAACAATGATCTCTCTCCTCCTCTAGTCAGTCACATTCCTCCCACAGTTAGAAACACGCATAGGGAACACAGTTATCTCCTTGATCGCCCCCTAGTGTTAACCCCTTCCCTACCAGTCACATTTATACAGTAATCAGTGGCTATTTTTAGCTCTAATCGCTGCATAAATATCAGTGGTCCCAAAAAAGTGTCTGATGTGTCCGTCGCAATGTTGCAGTCCCGATAAAAATCGCAGATCACCACCATTACTAGTAAAAAAAAAAATAATAATAAAAATGGCATAAATCTATCCCCTGTTTTTTAGACGCTATAACTTTTGCGCAAACCAATCAATATATGCTTATTGCGATTTTTTTACCAAAAATATGTAGAAGAATACATATCAGCCTAAACTGATGAAGAAATTCATTTTTTTTAAATCTTTTTTGGGAATGTTTATTATAGCAAAATGTACAAAATATTACTGTTTTTCAAAATTGACGCTTTTTTTTTGTTTATAGCGCAAAAAATAAAAACCACAGAGGTGATCAAATACCTCCAAAAGAAACCAAAGAATTAATAAAACTGAACTGCGCTAAGCGGAGGAAGATGCCGGGCGAGACACTTTTTTGTGAAATGGTAGGGGTAAGTACCCCCTTATCATTTCACGCGGGGAGGGTGGGATCTGGGGGTCCCCTTGTCCCCCCGCCCACAGACCCCCACAACCACCAGGCAAGGGTTGTGGGGATGAGGCCCTTGTCCTCATCAACATGGGGACAAGGTGCTTTGGGGGGGACCCCAAAGCACCCTCCCAATGTTGAGGGCATGTGGCCTGCAGTGAGTGCACCAGAGCGGCGGCGACCTCTGCTCCAGCGTGTGTCTCCTCCACTGAGTCTGCTCCTCTTCCTAAGCGCCAGGCATCCAATAGGTTGGCCTGACGCTTTGGCCAATCAGGAAACAGGTCTGACACCCTGCCTCCTGATTGGCGTGCAGGAAGGTTAGTGTGAAAATAGTGAAAATTAATTCGCTATCTTCACACAATTGGGTGGGATCAGGGTGCACTCTCTGCTCCCCGAGCCCACCCTATTTTGAAGCCTATTAGAGCCTCTGGCTCTAATCAGGTGCTTCAAAAAGTACCACACCCTCCCGCCCCCACCATAGGAATCCATGCGTCCGGCGTCCTGAAAGAGGCCGAGCGCTTGGATGGGGGGGGTGGCGTCCATGCGCCCACAGTGCACTGGCCACCACTGATACAACTATAATATTGGATTTGTTTCCTTGTACATAGACACTATATGTTTCACCTCATGGAGCATTATTATTGATTGTTTTAGGTGTGTGGCATTTTTCTTCCCTTGCTGGATCCAACATCAATCGCCAGGCTTCTGTTTGTGAGCACATCACTTTTTTGTCATCTCCCCACCCCTTCACAGCTCCCAGGGGAAGAATAGTGGACCTCTTGGCAGGCTCTATTGATTTTTCTTTTTCCCTTTTGAGGTACCATATACATGGCTACATATGAGGTTTTTTTTATTGCAAAAAAGGGCTTGGTCAGGAAGGGGGTAAATCCTTCTGGGGCTGAAGTGGTTAAAAAAATGTATTCCTCTTTATTCATTCTTGATCTTTATCTCCAGATACTCTCCTGTGCCTCTCCTGAAGAAACAAGAGTTATCTCACGAAACACGTTGAGATTAGTTGCACAGTTCCTCCAGATTGATGGTGGTATATTTATGGCATTTGTAGGTCCTATAAAGAAGTTTTTTTTATGTGATACCCAATTTATGCATTGATGTTCATTAACCACTTCCCGACCAGCCACCGCAGTTATACTGCAGCAGGTTGGCACAGCTGCGTGAGCCGTCGTAGCTGTACGTCGGCTTTTTAAGATGCTCCAGCGGCACGCACACCCTCAGCATGAGTGAGAACCGGGATCTCTCTGTCATGGGAGAGGAGACAGATTGTGTATTTCTACTAAGTAGGAACAATGATCTCTCTCCTCCTCTAGTCAGTCACATTCCTCCCACAGTTAGAAACACGCATAGGGAACACAGTTATCTCCTTGATCGCCCCCTAGTGTTAACCCCTTCCCTACCAGTCACATTTATACAGTAATCAGTGGCTATTTTTAGCTCTAATCGCTGCATAAATATCAGTGGTCCCAAAAAAGTGTCTGATGTGTCCGTCGCAATGTTGCAGTCCCGATAAAAATCGCAGATCACCACCATTACTAGTAAAAAAAAAAATAATAATAAAAATGGCATAAATCTATCCCCTGTTTTTTAGACGCTATAACTTTTGCGCAAACCAATCAATATATGCTTATTGCGATTTTTTTACCAAAAATATGTAGAAGAATACATATCAGCCTAAACTGATGAAGAAATTCATTTTTTTTAAATCTTTTTTGGGAATGTTTATTATAGCAAAATGTACAAAATATTACTGTTTTTCAAAATTGACGCTTTTTTTTTGTTTATAGCGCAAAAAATAAAAACCACAGAGGTGATCAAATACCTCCAAAAGAAACCAAAGAATTAATAAAACTGAACTGCGCTAAGCGGAGGAAGATGCCGGGCGAGACACTTTTTTGTGAAATGGTAGGGGTAAGTACCCCCTTATCATTTCACGCGGGGAGGGTGGGATCTGGGGGTCCCCTTGTCCCCCCGCCCACAGACCCCCACAACCACCAGGCAAGGGTTGTGGGGATGAGGCCCTTGTCCTCATCAACATGGGGACAAGGTGCTTTGGGGGGGACCCCAAAGCACCCTCCCAATGTTGAGGGCATGTGGCCTGGTACGGTTCAGGAGGGGGGCGCCGCTCTCTTGTCCCCCCTCTTTTCGTGCGGCCTCGGATAAGGGTCTGGTATGGATTTTTTGAGGGACCCCACGCCATTTCTTTTAAATTTTGGCTCTGGGTTCCCCTTAAAATCCATACCAGACTGAATGGTCTGGTATGGATTTTGAGGGGGACCCCCACGCCTTTTTATTTTTCATTTTGGCGCGGGGTTCCCCTTAATATCCATACCAGACCTGAAGGGCCTGGTATGGAATTTAGGGGGACCCCCACGCCATTTTGTTTTTAAATTTTGGTTCATGGTTCCCCTGTGGGGAAATCCCATGCCGTTTTTATCAATGAACTTTTATGTGTATTGTCGGACCGACAATTCATATAGCCGCGAGTACTTTTAAATGACTTTTCTTCCTTTGAAATGTCATTTTGCTGTCAGGCTGTTCTAAACATGGGAAGCATGCGCCCCTTTACAGGCATACTATAGACACCCCCCAGGTACGAAATTTAAATGAATATTACACTTTTATTGTTTCACAATTTTTAAGCATGCTTATGTTTAAGCATTATTAAAATCACTGCTCCCTAAAAAACAGCCGTTTTTAAACTTTTTTGATCCATGTCCCCTGGGGCAGGACCCAGGTCCCCAAACACTTTTTATGATAAAACCATGCATATAAGCCTTTAAAATTAGCACTTTTGATTTCTCCCATAGACTTTTAAAGGGTGTTCCGCGGCTTTCGAATTTGCCGCGAACACCCCAAATTGTTCGCTGTTCGACGAACTTGCGAACAGCCGATGTTCGAGTCGAACATGAGTTCGACTTGAACTCGAAGCTCATCCCTATTGGTGAGGTTGAAAATTTGTTCTACATTTTTTCATCAATAGCCTAATTGAACAAGCTAAAGTTACAAGCTGATTGGCTACCATGCACGACTGTGAGGTTTAGGAAATCAATCTTTATGTAATCTGCATACACCAAAAATTGAGCAGTAGTTGGTCGTTCCTTCAGCTTTGGCTTGGATGGATTTCGGACTGGACTGGATGAAAGGAGAAGCTTTGCCTTTTTAGTGGGCTGGGTGTCCACACAATAATTGGGTAAAGAAGGCAACAATCTGGGCAAAATTGGGGATAAAACATCAGTAGTACCCTACCAGTATCAGAAAAGGGTGGAATTCTTTTTTTTTTGGAACCAGTCAATCTTGTACCACCTGGATTTTAGACGGATAAGGGGCTACTAACCCGGCCTCTATGATATGACCCAGATACTGTATCCAGTTTCACATGAAATGACATTTGCTGGCCTTTAATTTATATCAATATTGAGTAAACCTTGTGAGGACCCGATCAAGATGTCTGATAAGGTCTTCAAAGATCCTATAATACTGCCCAGATAAATTAGGACAGTGTTCAAGTTGAGGTTTCCCAAACACCATTCAATGGGCCTCCAACATCAGTGCCTGACCTCACAAATGAGCTTCTGAAAGAAAGGGCAAACATTCCCATAGACACTCCTAAATCTTGTGAAGAGCCTTTCCAGAAGAGTTGAAGCTGGTATAGCAGCAAAGGGTGGGCCAACTCAATATTGATCCCTTGGGGCTAAGACTGGGATGCCATTAAAGTTAATGAGCATGTAAAGGCAGGTGTCGCAATACTTTTGACAATAAAGTGTATATGATTTTAACATTCATGATCCAAAATTAGTGAAAAAGAATACTTTAAATCCACCGAAAAGTGTCACAAATGTATATACTCTAATAATTTCTGATTCTAAGTTCTAAAAAGTTAATTAACGTGTCCGCAGAAATTAAAGCATTTATAGATATTCATCATGTGCAAAAAATGCACTCACCATCAGGATTTGACCCCTATATATAGAATCATTCAAACACCCGCACCTCTCCCAAAAAAAATAATACAAAAATAGTTTGACTTAATAATAAATCTGTAAGTGCTTAAATATGAAAATTCACTACTGCCACTTTAAATCAATAAACAGCATTTACTATTTACCACATTTACCAATAACTAAATATAAAGCAGCGCTGTGATACAACCAAACATTCAACACATGAAAATGAATATAAGTGTCCTTAACCACTTCCCGCCTCTAGGGCATCATATGACATCCTGGACTTGAAGTGGAGATATCTTGATGATGCCTGCAGCTACAAGCATCATCCAGATATCTTTCCTCCCAGCCAGAGATTCCCTCTAACGTAAAAGGCATTCTAGCAGCTGATTAGCCCCTAGATTGCTTTTACAGGCAGTGGGAGAGCAGATACAGCATCACTGGCAGAGGCAGTGGTGACTCAATGCTTAACTGTAGAAGACTAGGGAAGAGCAGAACACCCCCCAGTTCGGTTCGCAGTAGAACATGCGAACAGACAAAAACTTTGTGCGCACACCGTTAAAGTCTATGGGACGTGAACATGAAAAATCAAAAGTGCTAATTTTAAAGGCTTATATGCAAGTTATTGCCATAAAAAGTGTTTGGGGACCTGGGTCCTACCCCAGGGGACATATATAAATGCAAACATTTTTTTAAAAACTGTAGTTTTTTCCGGAGCAGTGATTTTAATAATGCTTAAAGTGAAACAATAAAAATGAAATATTACATATATAACAATCGTGCCTGGGGGTGTCCTTAGTATGCCTGTAAAGTAGCACATCTTTCCCATGTTTATAACAGTACCACAGCAAAATGACATTTCTAAAGGAAAAAATTTAATTCAAAACTGCTTGCGGCTGTAATGTATTGTCAGATCCCCAAAATATAGATAAAAATCATTGAAAAAAATGGCGTGGGTCCCCCCCCAGTCCATTACCAGGCCCTTTGGGTCTGGTATGAATATTAAGGGGAACACCGCGCCAAAAATACCAAAAAGAAATGGCGTGGATGTCCCCCCCAAAATCCATACCAGGACCTTCAGGTCTGGTATGGATATTAAGGGGAACCCCTCACCAAAATTAAAAAAAAAAGGCGTGGAGGTCCCCCAGGCCCCCAGTTACTCTTGTTGGGCGCAGGAACGGACCCTGCTGTGAAATATTATATCACAAATTGTAATTACATGCCCCTGTTAAACAAGGGCAGAAAAATTGGGCCTTTGGTTTTGGTGGCACCAGAACACGGTAAGCCCTCACAGTTATTCTTGTTGGGTGCAGGAATGAGCCCTGCTGTGAAATATTATATTGAAGTTGTAATTACACGCCCCTGTTAAACAGGGGCAGAAAAATTGGGCCTTGGGTGGTGGTGGTGCCACAACACTGTAACCCCTCACAGATACTCGTGTTGGGTGCAGGAACGGCCCTGCTGTGAAATATTATATCAAAAATTGTAATTACATGCCCCTGTTAAACAGGGGCAGAAAAATTGGGCCTTGGGTGGTGGTGGTAGTGCCACAACACTGTAACCCCTCACAGATACTTGTGTTTGGGTGCAGGAACGGCCCTGCTGTGAAATTTTATATCAAAAATTGTAATTACATGCCCCTGTTAAACAGGGGCAGAAAAATTGGGCCTTGGGTGGTGGTGGTAGTGCCACAACACTGTAACCCCTCACAGATACTCTTATTGGGTGTAGGAATGGGCCTTGCTGTGAAATATTATATCAGAAATTGTAATTACATGCCCCTGTTAAACAGGGGCAGAAAAATTGGGCCTTGGGTGGTGGTGCCACAACACTGTAACCCCTCACAGGTACTCTTATTGGGCACAGGAACGGGCCTTGCTGTGAAATATTAGAACAAAAATTGTAATTACATGCCCCTGTTAAACAGGGGCAGAAACATTGGGCCATGGGTGGTGGTGGTGGTGCCCTAAACCAAAAATATTGTTGGAAGCTAGCATCATCAAGATTGGGGAGGAATAGGATAGTCAGCATAGGCAGTCTTCAAGGGATCCCAAATCCATAGCAAATTCAATCAGTTACATCAGCATCAGCAGGGGCTTGATAGCTGCTGATCCAAGACTGATTCATTTTTATGAAAGTGAGCCTATCAACAGAGTCTGTGGACAGTCGCCCTCTTTTATCCGTTACAAATCCTACAGCAGCACTGAATGTGTGTTCAGAAAGCACGCTGGATGCAGGACAGGCCAGTAGCTCAATTGCATATTGAGCAAGTTCTGGCCAGTGGTCCATCCTCAAGACCCTGTAACCCAGTGGATGCTCTGTTGAAAAGGTCTCCAGGTCTGCTCTTACCCCTGGATATTCCTGCACCATATAATGCAGATGCTGGCAATGATTGCTTGAACCAATCAGACCTTGGCACTGAGGCATCGGTCAGATGGCCATTGGTCAGACGGCCAGACGACCACCTTCTCCACCACTCTTCCTCTAACTGAACTGAATGTTTCATCCTCTGTTCCCTCTGTGAAGGCATTATGAGTTCTGCAACTTTACTCTTGTAACGTGGATCAAGAAAGGTTGCCAGCCAGTAATGATCCCTCTCTATGATACCACGAATCCTAGGGTCCTTTTGTAGGCTTTGCAGAATCAGGGAGGCCATGCAGCGTAAGTTTGCAGAGGCATTCGATTCTGAGTCCTCTGGGTCACTAAGGATCACATTATCCGTAACTACCTCCTCCCAGCCACGTACAACTCCTAGGGTTTCTGGGGACTGAAAACCATCCCTTGAAGACTGCTGCTGAGTGTTATGCTCCGTACACACGGTCGGACTTTATTCGGACATTCCGACAACAAAATCCTAGGATTTTTTCCGACGGATGTTGGCTCAAACTTGTCTTGCATACACACGGTCACACAAAGTTGTCGGAAAATCCGATCGTTCTAAACGCGGTGACGTAAAACACGTACGTCGGGACTATAAACGGGGCAGTGGCCAATAGCTCTCATCTCTTTATTTTTTCTGAGCATGCGTGGCACTTTGTCCATCGGATTTGTGTACACACAATCAGAATTTCCGACAACGGATTTTGTTGTCGGAAAATTTTATATCCTGCTCTTAAACTTTGTGTGTCGGAAAATCCGATGGAAAATGTCCGATGGAGCCCACACACGGTCGGAATTTCCGACAACATGCTCCGATCGGACATTTTCCATCGGAAAATCCGACCATGTGTACGGGGCATTATGCTCTACATCCATGCTGACACAATCCTCCTCCTCTTCTTCCTGTGTGTTTGGCAGGCCCACAGTGCATGCATCCTTGATCAGTAGCCACTGGTGTGGTGAAAAGAAGCCAAGCTCCCCTGACCCTGTCCTGGTGTCATACTCGCACAGGTACTCATTGATGGCCCTCTGCTGCATGTGCAGCCGCTGCAGCATTGCCAATGTTGAGTTCCACCTGGTGTGCATGTCACAAATGAGGCAGTTGGTGGGCAGGCTGCATTCCCTTTGAATGTCAACCAGCTGAGCCCTGGCATTGTATGACCAGCAGAAATGACCACAGACTTTTCTGGCCTGCCTCAAGAGATCTTGTAAGCCTGGGTACCTGCTCAAGAACGCCTGCGCTACCAAATTCAGGACGTGTGCCAAACATGGAACATGGGTCAAGTATCCCTGTCGGAGGGCACAACCATTCCTGGCTGAAGCTGGTGTGGCGTAAACCACCTCTGAGCCTGCCCCTGCAGAGCTGACAGAATCTCTGCCCCACTGTGGTTCCTGTCCCCTAGGCAGACCAACTCAAGCACCGCATGGCATCTTTAAGCCTGACTGCTTGCATAGCCCCTTGAACGCTTACGGAGCACTGCTGGTTGAGAGGATGAATCTGCAGAAGAGGACATAGAGGAATAAGAAGAGAAGGGGGTGGAAGAGAGCGCTGTGGCAGAATCACCAATAGAATTTTGGAGGCGTGGTGGCAGAACAAGCTCCAACATCACTGACCCTGTCCTGCATCCTTCTCAGCTGCCAGCAGAGTTACCCGGTGCGCCATGAAGGAAAGGTAATGTCCCTGCCAATGTCTGCTGGACCATGAGTGAGAGGTCATATGAACCTTACTGCTGACTGCCCTGTCCAACGAGGCCAAATTATTGCCTTCCGGTAGAGAGCCAGAATGGCCTTTTGCAAAAAGAAATGGCGTTTTGGAACCTGCCACTGAGGTACAGCACATTCCACAAATCACGAAAGGGGGTAGAATCTACCAGCTGAAAAGGTAGCAGTTGCAGTGCTAGCAATTTGGCCAAGCTACCATTTAGATGCTGAGCATGTGGATGGCTGGGACCGAATTGCGGTTCAGCAAGGAAATTTGCCTGCTAAAATCAGTTGGTGGTGTACTGCTAGCAGATTGGCTGCAAGTACTTGGGATACCTATTGCTATACCTTCATTCATCTCAGCGCAGGTTTTTGAGAGGACTGGAGGTATAGTAGGGTTGTAGATCCCAGATGAGGAGCAAAGGAGGAGACTTTTTTTTTGATGTGGGTCTTTTAAGTGCTCTTGCCAATGGACTGCATGGCAGGTCATCATATGTCTGGTCAAGCATTTGGTGCTCAAGCGGCTGCTGTTCTTGCCATGCTTGATCCACTTCAGACATAGGTTGCAAACAGGAACGGTGTGATCTGCTGCACACCTGTAAAAAAAAGGCCCCCACCAAGGAACTTTTAAAAGTCAGTAGGGAGTCAGCAGTGCCCTGCACCTGCTGAGCAATGCGGTGTGATGCAATATGGTGGCTGCCCTTAAGCTGCCCCCTAGAGGACATCCTGCCTCATTGGAGTTGTTCTTTCTCCTCCTCCTCCCTTTTCTCCTCTCTTCTCTCAGGCACCCAAGTACAGTCAGTGACCTCATCATCCCCTCCCTCCTCGTCACTGGAGCAAACTTGGCAGTATGCTGCAGCTGGGGGAACATGACTGCCAGTTCCTTGTCCTTCTGTGGTACCCCCTCTCTCTAGGCTCACATTACTTCCTTCCTTAACCTGGGAACCAACATTGGAGCCTTCAAATCGCTGCACATCCTCCAGCAGCATGTACCCGATACTGTGGTCGAATAATTCTGAGGACTCCTCCGTGCATGATGGTGGGGCTATGGAAGGAGTGACTGTAGACAAGGAGCAGGTGGAATAGGCCGCTTTGGCAGCTGCATTGGAAGGCAAACTACTATGAGCCTGGGTGACAGAGGATGAGGAGGATGAGGACGGCTTTGTTATCCACTCCACCAACTCTTCGGCATGTTGTGGCTCAATAACAGCAGCAGAAAAAAAGGACAAGCGTGCCCCACGGCCATCTGCAGAGGATGCACCATGTCCATGACCACCATTGTTGACTGTAGACACAGGGGCTGCTTGCCCTCTTTTAGTGGCCTGTAAGTGTCTGCCTCTCCTTGGTGGCCTTCCAGACATGATGTATTTTTTGTTTTGCAACACCACACTACACTGTATTAAATACTGTGTACACCGCCTGAAGTATATTAGAAACTGTACACACTGTATTAGATACTGTGTACACCACCTGCACTGTATTAGAAACTGTACAACGGCTGCACTGTATTGTATACTGTGTACACCACCAAAAGTGTACAGTATGTCAGGAAAAGCCTTCTCGCAAGCATTTCAGCAATAGGAAGATTAAAAGAGTGCCTGTGCACAGAAGCGCCTTCCGGCGCACGCGCATGCGCAATAGCGGCACACGGGCGTGCGCAGGAGCGCGCACGTGCTCCCTATGACAGCACCAAAGATGTGCTATAAAAAGGGGACTGTTCCATTGCTGCCTTGCTGTCCAGTCTACAGCGTTCCTGAAGACCCCTGCCGCCTTGCTACCTGTGTTCTGTACTTGCAACCTGTTACCTGTTGGACTGTTCTTGACTACCCTGTTTGCTGCCTGCCCTGATCTTGGCTCTGGACTTTGACTACTCTTCTGGATTACCCTTCTGTACCTGATCTGCCCGCCTGTGTTTTGACCCGGCCTGCCTGTACCCTGCTGTCTGCATCCTGCTGCTGGACTACAAGACACTTCCCTGCTGTCTGCATCCTGCTGCTGGACTACAAGACACCTCCCTTCTGTCTGCATCCTGCTGCTGGACTACAAGAAACCTCCCTGCTGTCTGCATCCTGCTGCTGGACTACAAGACACCTCCCTGCTGTCTGCATCCTGCTGCTGGACTACAAGACACCTCCCTGCTGTCTGCATCCTGCTGCCGGACTACAGGACACCTCCCAGCTGACTACAGGATCCAGCCCTCTGCTCCAGCTTTCCAGTCAGGCACTTGTGCCTCTTCTCACTCTCAAGCCCTGTCATCACTACCAGGGGTTCCCGAGTCAGAGGTATAAGAGAGGCCGTTCCCTGCATTCCCGGCTCCACCTACCAGGTACGTGACAGTGTAGTAGAAACTGTACACACTGTATTAGATACTGTGTACACCACCTGCACTGTATTAGAAAGTGTACACCACCTGCACTGTATTAGAAAGTATACACCATCGAATGCACTGTATATATAGGCTACACTGAATGCAGAGTATATATATATATATATATATATATATATATATATATATATATATTAGACTGTATATATTAATACACCGTTTGACGTGTATTAGCAACTGTACACACTGTTTTAGATACTGTGTACACCGCCTGAAGTGTATTAGAAACAGTACACCACCGAATGCACTGTAGATATAAGCTACACTGAATGCAGAGTATATATATATATATATATATATATATATATATATATATATATATATATATATATATATATACAGTGGGGACGGAAAGTATTCAGACCCCCTTAAATTTTTCACTCTTTGTTATATTGCAGCCATTTGCTAAAATCATTTGAGTTAATTTTTTTTCCTCATTAATGTACACACAGCACCCCATATTGAAAGAAAAACACAGAATTGCTGACATTTTTGCAGATTTATTAAAAAAGAAAAACTGAAATATCACATGGTCCTCAGACCCTTTGCTGTGACACTCATACTGTATATTTAACTCAGGTGCTGTCCATTTCTTCTGATCATCCTTGAGATGGTTCTACACCTTCATTTGAGTCCAGCTGTGTTTGATTATACTGATTGGACTTGATTAGGAAAGCCACACACCTGTCTATATAAGACCTTACAGCTCCCAGTGCATGTCAAAGCAAATGAGAATCATGAGGTCAAAGGAACTGCCTGAAGAGCTCAGAGACAGAATTGTGGCAAGGCACAGATCTGGCCAAGGTTACAAAAAAAAATCTTCTGCACTTAAGGTTCCTAAGAGCACAGTGGCCTCCATAATCCTTAAATAGAAGATGTTTTGGGATGACCACAACCCTTCCTAGAGCTGGCCGTCTGGCCAAACTGAGCTATCGGGGGAGAAGAGCCATGGTGAGAGAGGTAAAGAAGAACCTAAAGATCACTGTGGCTGAGCTCCAGAGATGCAGTCGGGAGATGGGAGAAAGTTGTAGAAAGTCAACCATCACTGCAGCCTTCCACCAGTCGGGGCTTTATGGCAGAGTGGCCCGACAGAAAACCATGGAGTTTGCTAAAAAAACACCTGAAGGACTCCAAGATGGTGAGAAATAAGATTCTTTGGTCTGATGAGACCAAGATAGAACTTTTTGGCCTTAATTCTAAGCGGTATGTGTGGAGAAAACCAGGCACTGCTCATCACCTGTCCAATACAGTCCTAACAGTGAAGCATGGTGGTGACATGCTGTGGGGGTGTTTTTCAGCTGCAGGGACAGGACGACTGGTTGCAATCGAGAGAAAGATGAATGCTGCCAAGTACAGGGATATCCTGGACGAAAACCTTCTCCAGAGTGCTCAGGACCTCAGAGGGGGCCGAAGGTTTACCTTCCAACAAGACAATGACCCTAAGCACACAGCTAAAATAACGAAGGAGTGGCTTCACAACAACTCTGTGACTGTTCTTGAATGGTCCAACCAGAGCCCTGACTTAAACCCAATTGAGCATCTCTGGAGAGACCTAAAAATGGCTGTCCACCAACGTTTACCATCCAACCTGACAGAACTGGAGAGGATCTGCAGGGAGGAATGGCAGAGGATCCCCAAATCCAGGTGTGAAAAACTTGTTGCATCTTTTCCAAAAAGACTCATGGCTGTACTAGATCAAAAGGGTGCTTCTACTAAATACTGAGCAAAGGGTCTGAATACTTAGGACTATGTGATATTTGAGTTTTTCTTTTTTAATAAATCTGCAAAAATGTCAACAATTCTGTGTTTTTCTGTCAATATGGGGTGCTGTGTGTACATTAATGAGGAAAAAAAATGAACTTTAATGATTTTAGAAAATGGCTGCAATATAACAAAGAGTGAAAAATTTCAGGGGGTCTGAATAATTTTCGTCCCCACTGCGTGTATATATATATATATATATATATATATATATATATATATATATATATATATATATATATATATATATATATATATATATATATTTTAGACTGACTGTATAAATATATCAAATACACTGCCACTAACTGAATAACCTGCCTGCTTAATGCTACTCAAGCTATCTCTCTGTCCATACCAACAACACTAAACAAGGCCGCTATCTAAGCAGCCCTATATAGTGTGGGGCGTGGACTTAGTCCTCCTGAGCCATGATTGACCAAAGGCACCCTGCCTTTGGCCAATTATGGCTCTCTCAGCAGAGCACGCTGTGATTGGCCAAAGCATGCAGGTCAGGTGCATGCTTTGGCCAATCATCACACAGCAATGCACTGCAATCTCCCAGTGCATTATGGGACGTTCCGCGGCGCTCGAATTTCCCGTGAACGCCCCATATGTTGGGTTCGTTTTAGAGCAGACGAACACCCGATGTGCGTGTTGAACTTGCTTTTGACTCGAACCGCAGGCTCATCCCTATAGAAGAGACACAAACCAGAGCATCCTCAGCCAAAACAGTATAATTGCAATTATCAATACTGGAATCTGTTTGAGTCTGGCTAATCTGGATATCAGAGACGGTGCAGTGGTGGCTGGTGCTCCATTTTTTGGGAGGGCAGCAAACAAACCAGCCCTGCTCTCCCGCTCGCCAGCCCTGCTCGCCGGCTCGCCAGCCCCGCTCGTCGGCTCGCCAGCCCCGCTCGTCTGCCCGCCACCCCTGCACTTATCCCAACCAGGTCCCGGGCGGCTTCTGCGGCTTCCCCGGCTTCTCCTCCCAGCCAATCCGGTCACTTCTTCTCCTAGCCAATTCGGTCTCAGGACCCGCTTTCTGTCCTGATTGGCCCGGGAGGAGAAGCAATGTCACAGGTGGATGGGCTCAAAGTACAGTGCTCTGTGCCCTGATCCTACCGTTTTTGAAACCAATTCGAGCCTCCGGCTCTAATCATGTGCTTCGCACAAAAAAAGAAACACCCTGTAGAACTCTTTGCTTCTGGCGCCCTGCATGGAGATTAGGGGCCAGGCACATAGAGATTAGGGGGGTGGCGCCCCTGCACCCCTTGTGGATGGGCCGCCGCTGAGTTGGGGGATAGATATACTTCAACTAGAAGTTCCATTGACAGTGTAAGAAGTCTAACCCTTCCACTGTTGGGTATGGTGCGTTCGCTAGGAAACAACCACATTTCATAGTCTGGGTTGTCACTAGATACACCCGGGGATATCGCCCCTAACTGACTGAACACCCAAGCTGAGGAACCACTTGTTGTTTGATAAGAAGGATCGGCTCAATGAGTCTGTTAACTGATTTTGAGTTGCTGGCACACCGACTACCCTCAGGTCTTTTCGATTAATGTATTCAATTAACAGTCACACTTCCAACATCAGGGTTTGACTCCTTGTTCCCCCTGCCTCTGTATGTATGCAACTGCTATTTTTTTGTCTAGGCACAGTACAGCTCTTGTTCCTCTTACTAAAGGAGCGAATGCCAGAATAGCCTTTTAACACTGCTCTCAGTTCGAGAACATTCGATACTATGCCTCATGAGCTGAACATCCAATTACCTTGAGCAGCCTGCTCCTTGAAATGTGCTCCCCTACCTTTCTGGCTGGTGATAATGTTCTATTCGGAAACAACAATTGATAAATAGGAAAAGCAAACAAAAAGAATTGGTGGAATTTTAAAGGTGTTGATGCCTTTTATCAGAGTAATACATACAACAATATTTTTTTGAACAAACACATTTATTAGGAAATCATTAAAAAGAGTTTTGGGTAACTAGTCCCCTAAATAGGTTCAGTAGACCATACTGACAGACATCAGCACACATGATAATAAAGCACCCCCCTTCCCTTCCAATGATGTGGTATTGGGTAATGAGATAGAGCTGTACAAGATATATTTTCCAAACAATGTTGGACAGGGAGGGTTTCTGCAGTGCTTCATCCCAACGTATTTCACAATAATTGCTTCCTCAGGGGTACATGAGATGCTCTAAAGTATAGTCGACAGTATGTAACATAGAGCAGTGTCACCCCCCTCGAGGGGTACATATAAGTCAAGGGTTGCAATACTGGGTGCAGTTAGGAGCATGAATGGCATACAATGGTATATTGATACAGGGGTAGCAGCCACCCAGAAAGGAGAAGCAGCCAATGGGTTTACGATCCACACTCGCAGGGGCAAGGGAAAGACAGGTCCTATTTACTCCTCACCAATAACACAACTGATCTGTGTCTTTAAAAGTCATTCAAACAACCCAGCTTGCTTTCTCAAAAATTAGGCTAACCTTTAACACAGATGGAGAAGGGCATTATCAGTCCTCGATGCTGTGGTGCAAAACGTCTTGCAGATGAGTCCACCACCAGGGGGTTACGTTCATTACCCAAGGAATGTGTATTGGTTGGCACAGAGAGACTCCATCCCACTGCTTGATAAATGAAATCTGGAACCACCGTGCCCACTGCATCATCGGAATGGTCGATGAAAAAGACCCAAGCATACTCAGGCACTGTCCTTCTGGAAGAGACTTCACTCCCAAAGCATATTTGACTTACTCTATCAGAGGACAGATCTTCCCTCATAGAAGCTCTACTGAATTTTTATGCATATCTACAAATGCCCCCAAGAACATCATTCTTTGATGTGGACAGAGAAAGCTCTTCTTCCAATTGATTAGTGCCAAGTAGTGCCCCCTTGCTATGGCAGGCAATAGGACCTTTGTAAATGTCCTTTGGGAGGTGGACAGACCAAAGGGAAGGCACCAAAACTGGTAGTGAGACTAAAATGCAGGATGGGTTGAGACGTTTAAGTAGGTGCCTGATAATTGTACAGAGAACATCCAATCTCCCAGATTTATAGAATTTATAGAACTTTATATGCTTGTTGAGTTTTTCAATTCTAGCACTGGGTGCCTATTTTTCTTCTTTTTTCTTCACTGGGAACAGTGGTGAATAGAATCCTTTTCTCCGCTGAGCACTTGGAATCGTCACTATCGATTGTTTTTTAATTAATTTGACCACAAAAAGGACAGAATTTTTTTTGCTTTTCTTTTAAATCTGGTAGCCCAGTTGGCTGAAAGTGATCGGAGGGTGGACTTCCCTTAAACTTCCACCAACGTGCCACCTATACAGATATTATGGCCCACTGATCCTGAACATTTTCAACCCAGGTGTGTGCAAAAAAGTTTCAATCTTGTAGACAGAGAGCAATGATAATGAGAGGTGAGATGATGACTTTGATCAACACTGCCTGGAATGTCTGTGCATACATGGAAACTTGTTTTGGCCTTTAAAGGGCTCCCTCCATCTTAAGGTCCTTCCAGGGCTGTAGATAATACAACAGAATTGGGATCAGATGCTCTCTTTTTTTGGTGGTCCCCATACAGACAGAGTAAAGCAGCAGACTGAAACATCATGACACAGTGATCCCAGAGCAAGCATAGAGAAGAAACCTGAGATAGGAAATATCCAGGTGAATGCCATAAAGAGGGAAATAATACCCGCAGACAATAACCACATAAGCATCCAGCATGCGAGTAAAGAAAACCACCATGTGTTGTCCAAAAAATGCCTTAAATCCATTTAAAACTGGCACCCCTGGCCATCAGATAGATATATGGGGTAAATCCGCGCAGTGGTTGAGTGTAGTTAAGATATGGGGCTGCTGCCTCTACAGATACAATACCACCTAAGTGGAGTGTATTAGAATTTGGTAAAAAGCAGGAGTAGTTATGGCGCTGCCCTTGTGGGGTTAGAAATTTTTTTTTTTTCCTATTAGTGGACAATTCCACTATATATTACCTGGTGTACATAACTCCTATAGATCTAGAGTATTATTCTTAAAAATTATATTTATGAGCGAAAAAAAAAAACAAAACAAAAAAAAAACCTATATGTACCAAAATAACGTGAGTGTTTTAGATATGGAATCTGTGACTGGTACTCGGTTACTAATAATCACATTGTAATAAAAGTGAAATATCAACATAAAAATTATTTCCACGAAGTGCATTTGTGATAAACAGGTGCTATAAATGTCATAAAGTCACTGCTGATAAATATTACAAAATCATACAAAATGTCCAGTGCTATGAATTCCATAAAGTGACTTCTGCTAGATCATACAAAATCATACTAAATGTCCAATATAAAAGGTGACTGATGTGTTTTTAATTTGGTAAAAAGCAGGAGTAGTTGTGGCGCTGCCCTTGTGGGGTTAAAACATTTTTTTTCTATTAGTGAAAAAATCTATATATTACCTGGTGTACATAACTCCTATAGATCTAGAGTATTATTCTTAAAAATTATATTTATGAGCAAAGTAAAAGAACAAAAAAAACAAAAAACCTATATGTACCAAAATAACGTGAGTGTTTTAGATCTGGAATCTGTGACTGGTACTCGGTTACTAATAATCACATTGTAATAAAAGTGAAATATCAACATAAAATACTTCAATTATTTCCACAAAGTGCATTTGTGTTAAACCTTTATGACATTTATAGCACCGGTTTAGCACAAATGCACTTCGTGGAAATAATTTTTATGTTGATATTTCACTTTTATTACAATGTGATTATTAGTAACCGAGTACCAGTCACAGATTCTAGATCTAAAACACTCACATTATTTTGGTACATATAGGTTTTTTTTGTTTTTTTTTCCGCTCATAAATATAATTTTTAAGAATAATACTCTAGATCTATAGGAGTTATGTACACCAGGTAATATATAGTGGAATTGTCCACTAATAGGAAAAAAAATAAATTATAACCCCACAAGGGCAGCGCCATAACTACTCCTGCTTTTTACCAAACCCCTGGCCCTCAGTGATAATATCACTGCCTGAGCATGCTCAGATTGCGGTCTTGGTTCCCAGTGCTTGGAAAAGGACAAGGACAATACTGACAGAGAAGAAAAGGGAAAAACAAAGAGAAAACGCTGCCACTCTTTCCGAAGCTTTTTTAAAGCATTCTTTGACAGTCCAAGCCCCCAGACCACCAGGATGAAGCTCCAACCATGTACCTCAGTTAGAGGCTGTACAGAAAGGACTTCGACCCATGAGAGGCTGAATCTGGCTGGGGCAACAAGCGGTAAGGGCTACCTGTCGACTCCAGTCCTCCAGTCCTGTTTAGGTGAGGGCAAAAAAGAGAATGCTGCAAGATGGGTCTGTCTTTCATTTATAGTTTACTAGTCCTATCAGGCTGCAGGGGTGGAGCCACAACCCATTGTATGCAGCCATGATGCACCAGGAAAATTTGTTTCACCAGAGGCTATTTTGGTTGCACTGCATGACTCCTCATACATATGTGTGTGCCAGGTTGGAACTTGGAAGTGCTCTCTGGTTCCTTGGTTTACCATCAGCCTGTATACTGGCTTTCTGAGACATTGTATTAAATGGACTTTTTCACTCTATCATGTTTTATCTGTTGTTATGATCACTCCGAGGTGCTGGTTATATAAAATTCTTTGCTGTGACTAATGCCCCGTACACACGGTCGGACATTGATCGGACATTCCGACAACAAAATCCTAGGATTTTTTTCGACAGATGTTGGCTCAAACTTGTCTTGCATACACACGGTCACACAAAGTTGTCAGAAAATCCGATCATTCTGAACGCGGTGACGTAAAACACGTACGTCGGGACTATAAACGGGGCAGTAGCCAATAGCTTTCATCTCTTTATTTATTCTGAGCATGCGTGGCACTTTGTGCGTCGGATTTGTGTACACACGATCGGAAATTCCGACAACGGATTTTGTTGTCGGAAAATTTTATAGCCTGCTCTCAAACTTTGTGTGTCGGAAAATCCGATGGAAAATGTGTGATGGAGCCTACACACGGTTGGAATTTCCGACAACAAGGTCCTATCACACATTTTCCGTCGGAAAATCCGACCGTGTGTGCGGGGCATAAGAGTTGTTTGTGCTGCAATCTCTTCTACTCTGCAAGTGCAGTTGCACTCATTTTCCCCAGGCCTTAGTAAATTTGTAAAACTTTGTAAAAAATACCCAGGTGCAAGAGAATTTTTTTAAAAATACAGTATTTATACTTGCACATAATTGGATGATGGAAATCAGCACAGTTTTACCACATTTCCTATGCTCTGAGCAAAATGAGTGCAAGTTGTACAGTTTATTTCCCTTTAGTAAATCCACCCCAAAGATAGCAGTGCCTCCACCCAGGACAGGGCCTCTGTGAACAGAGAGGATTACTATCCTGGGAAATGAATCAGTAATCTAAACAAACTAATTGGAAGCAGAAGAACTACTGCAACCAGCGTATAACATTAACCATAAGCATACCAATGCAAACAACTGAACGGAACAACGGAATAATATAAGCTTTATATAAGAATATTATCAGCAAAGAGCTGGATAGGAGTCTCCATGGAATTGTGCACATATACGCAAGTATATATAGTTATTAACCACTTCCAATCTGGGCCAATTCTGACATTCTTCTCCTACATGTAAAAAAAAACATATCTTTTTGATAGAATACTACTTAGAACCCCAGGCAATGTATATTTTTTTACGCAGAAGCCCCAGAGAATGTGGGTATTGCATATTTGTATGTCACATGGTATTTGCGCAGCGATTTTTCAAATGCAAATTTTTAAAATACATACATTTTAATTACTTTAATGCACAAAAACACAATATAATACCCAATTGTTTGGTAAAAATATAAACGATGATCTAGCACTGAGTAAATAGATACCAAACATGTCACGTTTTATGATTGCGTCCGCCTTAGGAATGGCTCCAAACTACAGTAACTAAAAATCCCCATAGGCGACACTTTAAAAGCATTTACAGGTTACCCGTTTAGAGTTGCACAGGTGGCCTGGTGCTAGAATTATTGCTCTCACTCTGGCGTTCACAACAATATCTCACATGTGTGGTGCGATCAGTGTTTACATATGCGCGCGGGATCAGCGCGTGCGTTCACATTTGTGCAAGCACGCCAGGTAGACGAGGGTGCTTTAAAAATATATATATATTTTATAATCAAGCCTAATCTATCTAGCCCTGTAAATAAAGATTGCTATACTTATCTATTCTGAAGCCACTCCGGTCCATTCCCAGGCTGACCTGTCAGCAGCGGCTTCAGTGAGTAGGAGAGGCAGCCGACAATGGAAGGCCCTATAGTAAGTCTATGGGTGATGTCACTTGTTTGCTTTCTCTTGCACACAGAAATCTCTGACAGAGACTGGACCGGAGCGGCTTCAGAATAAGTAAGTATAGCAATGTTTTCTTTACAGTGTTAAACAGATTATGCTTAGAATGGGGATGGGAGTAAGTTTAGAGTTAGTTAGGTTTAGCCTTTACTTCCACTTCAACTTTATTGCTATCACAAGGGATGAACAACATCCCTGGTGACAGCATGGTCCACGATATGTCCTCTTTATAGAGAGATCTGGAGTCTTTTAGAATCCAGACCTCTCCTCTGGCCTTCATTGCAGCCGATCAGATACAGATTGGTTGGATCAACTGCTTCCCTGGCCACTAACGACCAGTAGAGCTGAAACCTGACGTCACAGTGGGAGGAACAACACCAGTTCCTCTCACTGTGTGTCCGGAGCCAGATACCGCCATTCGCATTCTTGCTGGGCTCCCCAATCATTCGAGAGAGCCAGGTAAAGGGGACAGCGGGAAAGGGGTGGAACTCCTTTCCGCTGTCTGTTAAAGTAATGCGACGACTCTTTAGACGCTCAATTACTTTTAACTACTTCAGAATTGCTGGGTGAAAAAACTGATGCCTCAGTGATCGCTGCAGCGATGACTGAGAGATAACCCTTCCTATCCAACAATGTACCAGTAATCCGCTGGATGGGAAGCCATTGATAGAGAAACCTCCAGAAGAATATTGCAGTAAAGTCCAGTTGCAGGGGCTTCTGAGGATGATGCAGCGTCTGTTTTTGTGTTTGTGACATGAAGACAAGATCAGGGGATGTAGCACCCTCTCAGGTAGGTGCTAGAGAGAGTATTGTTTTCGGGTTTCCCTGCCTAACAGGGGGGCTGTTAGATAAATTTAGATTCTCTCTGCCTACCAGGGAGTGGTGATCCATTGATAGGGTCTGCTCATTGTGCTCAGATGCTGCTCATGTTGTCTGCCTGTTTCACATTGGTCCAATGGGACGAGGAATATTGGACAATGATAGGAAACCTGACAAATGGGAGCATAGGAGTAGTTAAAGCCCTGGCCGTTGGCAGAAGAAGGTGCCTCAAGGCATGCTGGGTGACTTTATATATGCCTAGGGCACATGCTCAGGGTCTTTGGCTGGAGAGTGGAGTCCTGGAGGGAGGGGGCTGCTGCCCCTCTGTACAGGCTTCCATGTGGCCTCAGGTGGTCGACCTGAGGGGCGGTCCTGCAGAAACTGTAACGCCGATTTCCCGTAGAGTTGACTAGGAGGGAGATATTTTTAGAAGCATCTGTTCCTGGCTACTGTGAGTACAGACCTGTGTCTAGGAGCCTGTTCTGTGAGGGCCATCCTTTCAGACTAGTGAAGTCAGTGGACGGGTGTCAGCCAAAGGGGATACTGGTGAGTGTCCTGAAGAAAAGTGGTGCATTGAGTCTGCTGCCAGAGCAAACAAAGGACTTATCCTCCCACACAGCTAAGGTGTGGTCCAGCAGGAAATCTGCTATCCAATCCAATTTAATGGGGTCAAGTGAGAGATGTCCTCATCTGTGCATAGTTCAAGTTGGAGTATCCCACTAATCCCTTCTCCTATCCAAGTTCTACCAATAAATACCAAAAAAACAAATACCCTAGACTGATCATTGGAAGAGTGTGTGGGTGTGAAAATACCCAAGTGTCTGGCTGCAGGATAATCAGAGGGAAGTTCAGGGAAGACTATACTCAGTAACCCCTATGAGGGCAGTGCTACAGGGAGATCCTCCAACTGATGTCCAATCAGCTTGGAACAGAGCTTCTCACTGCAGGAACTGTGGTGTGGTACTGAAACTGTGGCAATGGAACTCAAAGTCAGCCTATCTACTCTGCACTTTTGTTTCTCCCTAAAAAATTTTAGTCTGACATGCAACAAGCTAAGCTAATGATCTGGAAGCCTAACCTGAGCCCTAAGCTACAACTAGCTAAAGAATCACAGACCAGAAGGGACATGGTTAACTAAAATAATAGGAACTGCAAAAAAATTATATTGCAATAAACAGGTTTACCTACCAAGATGCTGGAAAGTCACCATCACACATACATTAGCACAGACCTAATTATTTGGTGTTTGGGCATGGGAAATAATAACAAAGAGAGGGCAGAGCTACTCTCTCCATCACAAGGTTTTAGTCAACAGCTACAGAACTATTAGATCATAGGAATACTTGCATAATAGTCCCTTCTGGCTTGGGGTTTAGCAGCATGGACAGGACATTTGGCTGAGACTTTCTCCCCCTCTCTCTCTCTCTCTTTCTCTCTCTCTCTTAATCCACTACCTCCTTCTGGGGTTTCAAAGCCAGCAACCCAAGGAAAGGAAATGCATACATAACATATTTACAGGCAATTATAAATTCAGACAGTAGAGGACAGCAGATCCCTACACTCAATTCATAGAATTTTTTACTTTCAAAGTTTTTATTATTTTCGAAAAACAAGATACATGCGATACAACAAAATCAAGATACGATGCAACATAACATACCTCCTGGTGGCGTGGGATGGGCATACTCATTTACAAATATGAAAAGCACTTGAGTTATGTTCTGGGTTATAAGTCTGAGGCGGTTCAGAAGGTACCTCACAGTACACATGCCTTGAAATACCTGGTTCCGGAGGCCCTGGGGAGCTCCCCTGCACCCCTAAAGGGATCATGCTGTGCTGGGACAGCCACCCCAGAACACCCAGGGTATAGCCAACTCCACAAAGAGCACTGTGTGTGTTGAGTTGATATGTGCACCTAGCCTATGAATATAATACTTGAGAGCCTGGAGGCACTTATGCTTCACTGTTGAACAGAGTGTTGTATAGGGCCACATCGTACCTAAGCGAGATGGGTCAAAAGAAATAAATAAAAGAAGATGAGAGGGGGGGAAGAAGAGGGGAAAGAACGAGGAATCATTCAACAGGAAGTGGGTTGAAGGGATAGTGCTGAAGCTTACTTGTTATGCTTGCATCCCGGGGATGAAGGAAATACCCACGTGTTTGGCCCAAGGTTCCCAGGTGGATTCAAACTGTGCTTTTGAGTCTAGCAAAACACTGGACAATTTCTTTTGGCACATCATCCAAGATATTTTACGCTTGGCAGCTGAGAAAGAGACCCCGGGCTGTTTCCAGGCCTTGGCAATTGTCAACTTAGCACCCAAAAGAATGAAGTGGATTAATTTGCTAATCCCTTTAGGAGTCTTTGGGATATTAGCATTCAGGAGGGCTACTGCGGGGGTTCTAGGTACCCGTCACTGTTTGGATTAGTCTAAACATCCTTTTTCCAGAATGGCCCGATACTGGGGCATTCCCACCAGGTGTGAGCCATGGAGCCATTCATTCTGCATCCCTTAAAGCACTGGGGGTTCGCAGAGGGATACATGTGGGCTTATTTAGTAGGTGTGAGATACCATCTGGTCATCACTTTGAGATTAGATTCTATTAGGGAAATATTCTTTATCCCCTTATAGGCTCTGGAAAAGGATGTCTGCCATTTTTCAAGATCGCATTGAATTTGGAGATCGTTTTCCCATGCGGACATGTAAGGGGTTTTGCCTGCCTGCTGGGCTAGTGACTGGTAGATAACAGAGATTCCACCCCTCTTATCCGTGGCCTGTCCTGACCATAACTCATATGGAGGGAATATAGGTGGGATGGGTTTCCCTTTCCATATCTTGTGGAGATAGTGTTGTATTTGGTGAAACCTGAAGTGCTCCCCACTCAGGATTTCCAGTTGTTGCTCACAGAATTTTATAGTTGTTGGGCCTGTTACAGTAAAGAAGTGTGCAAAGTCTGGGCTGTTGAAAATGTGGGCCAGAGGTCGGCAGTCAAAGGTTAAAGAGGTCTGGGTTTTCAATTTATCCCATAAGGTTAGGGATTGCGAAAGGATAGGAGAGAATATGGGGATCTTTCCTTGGAGGGGATCCATAGTAAATAGTCGAGAGTGTAAGTGGGTGCCGCCTGTCTCTCTATTTGGATCCAGTCTGGTTTTTCGGTTCTGGAGTAAACTGTGGAAAGTTGGGCGAGTCTTGCCGCCTGAAAGTACCAAAGGAATCTTGGCAGCCTTTTTCCCCCCTGTGTACGCTGTCGGTATAGAGTGTTTCTTGGTAACCTGCTCCTCCCCAGATGAACATGATGACTTTACTTTGGAGAGATTGTAAATGATCTTTTCTTAGGTTAATCGGGATAGCTCTAAATAAGTATAGCAGTCTGGGGAGGAGTGTCATTTTTATTGAGTGGATCCTACCCAGCCAGGATAGTTCTTTACTGGCCCAGGTTTTCAACTCTGACTCAAGTCTGTGGTAGGTGGGTGGGAAGTTTGCTGAATACAGTTGGTCTATTTTGGTGGTAAGGTTAATCCCTAGGTATTCTATTGAAGAGACGTTCCATCTAAACCTAAAGGAGCTTTGCAGCGTCTCCACTGTGGCTGGTTTCAGAGATATGTTGAGGGCATGGGATTTGTCATAGTTTACCCGGAGACCTGATGCCATTGCAAAATCGTTCAGCAGTTTACAGAGGTTAGGGAGGGATGTGATGGGTGAAGTTATGAATAGCAGCATATCATCTGCGAAAAGGCCGCATTTGTGTATTTGGGAGCCACAGGAAACTCCTTGGAGATTGGGATTGGAACGAATCGCAGCAGCCAGTGTCTCGATTGCTATGGCCAATATTAAAGGGGATAGGGGGCATCCCTGTCTAGTGCCCCTTGCTATGTTGATAGGTTTAGAGTGGTGTCCGTTGAGGCAAATCAGTGCTGTAGGTGTAGAGGGAGTGTAGAATGCCCAGAAAGTGATTGCCGAATCCCCATTGCTCCAGTAGTGCAAATAGATAAGGCCATTCGACTGTGTCGAAGGCCTTGTGCAGGTCCAGGGATAGAAGCATCCCTTCTTGTTTGGGGCCCCCGTCCCATCCTGATTGTAGAAGGGATCAATGGCCCTTCTGATTTGGTCTGGCCCCTGTCTGCCTGGAATGAACCCTACTTGATCTTTATGTACGTACCGATTTATAAAGGAGTCTAAGCGGTTGGCTAGGATTTTCGTTAAAATCTTGAGGTCGTTATTTATTAGAAAAGATTGGTCTATAATTCTCAACCTCTTCCAGGTTCTTATTTGGTTTGGGGATTACCGTTACATAGGCGGTATTGAGTTGAAGATCCAAGGGAGATCCCTGTGCCTTCGCGTTAAAAAATTTTGCCATGTGAGGTGCTAACGTGTCTGCGAAGGCTTTGTAATATGGAACGGATAGACTGTCGGGCCCAGGAGCTGATCCTGTTTTGAGGTTTTTAATGACCTCCCTTATTTCCTCAACAGAGATGCTCGCCTCCATAACGTCCTTGTGTTCAGCAGTGAGAGTTGGTATCGGTAGGTCTCGGAGAAAGCCGGAAATCAAGGGGTCCTAATTCGTGGGGGTCATGCTATAGAGGTTGGTGTAGAAACCTTGGAAGGCTTCAAGCACCTTGTTGGGGTCGGCAGAGGGAGGATTGCCTGCTACTCTAATCCTAGGTAGGCAGTGGGTGCACGTCCATGGGGATAGCTTGGAGGCCAGCATAGGTCCTATTTTATCTTTTTGGTGGTAAAATCTAGCTCCACTCCAGCGGATGTGTTTCTCCGCTTTTACCGTGAGGGCTAAATTAAATTCCAGCCTGACAGCGTCCAATTGATCTATTAGGGTTTTAGAAGGGCACTTCTTGTGTTTGATTTTGAGGGCAGAAAAAGTCTTTTCAAGTTTTTTTTTGTCTATTAGTCTCTCTTTCTTTAGTTGATATAGAAAGAAAGGGCTGTAGGCATTAAGCCTAGGGACTTTAAAGGTGTTGATGTCAGAACATTTTTTTTTATATATACACTGGTTCAAAACAAGGTTAGGATAAAAGAGAAAATTTTTATTATTACAAATAATTTAAAAAAGGCCTATCCATGGGCCAATACATAGTATAACAATTTCCAGAAAATTCATAAAATGCTACTGCAGTTTATGATGCAGATACCAATTTCTTCCCGACATGTTTCGCTCTGTGGAGCTTCCTCAGGGGATTGTGTGGTATCAGTTATAGGACTGAAAATTACATAGAGAAGGAAAAACCATCAATACAAAAATATATTTGAATTTAGACAAATTACAAAGTCAAGATAATTTAACAAATATCAAAATATCAAATTAGTAATATAGAATGAAGTTAATATACATCATTATTAATTTTGACTCAAATTATTAAACTAGTATTTAATTGAAACAAAAAACAAAGAATGAGGAAAAAAAAAAAAAAGGGAGGGGTATTCATGAACCCTTACCTAGAAACAATATTTGTTAAAATGAGACTGAAGTTTTGCCAGACTTTTGAGAAAAGTTAACTCCTAGGCTAACCACCCACTCATTGAGGTACCTGGATCACCGGTTTGCTTGCAGAGGTGATATTTGTATAATCAGAAGTTTTTATATATATAGTGTCCTAACTGGAAGAGACAGTACACATGTAGTTAGAGAAAAATGTTAAATATTTAACAGAAAACTTGTTGGCTATATATAATCAAAAGTTGCTGCATTTGAAAATAACCCATAACATTTCAATAGATTTTACCTGGATGTGTTTTAGAGGGTAGAATCAATTTTGGTGATAAAAGACATCCTGGGTGTTTAGTGGGACAGAAGCACCAGCCATAGGATGTAATGAGAAAAGGAAGGAAGACTTCAATGTGGAAGAGAGATGGGGACCATCTGGAAAGGGGGAATTAAACCAGCCTTAACTTGTATCCAACACATCTATCATAGTAATAGCAAAATAAAAGAGGATTTGCTTTATATTTAATTCATCTTATGCCAAAATTAGGCAAAAAGAAAATAAGTACAAAAATCCCAAGGTTACAATAAAGCAGAGCTGCCTACCTTACATGAATGTTGAAGGAATTCAATAGGATGGAGGAGAGATCCTTCCCTCCTTCCTCCGTGATGTCCGACAGAGTAATGACAGGGAGTAAGAAATCTCCCTGTTTAAATATCACACTCCGGAGCGGACAGCGTCTGACGTCACTGCCGCTCCGCGGACGTACAAAGGGTCTCCCCTAGATGGGAGGGGGGAGGCTGGCTCAGCTCGGAGCGGGATGTTAGGAACAATAATGAGCTAAACATCAGTCATATATCAGTAATTTGTTTTGCCGTGCTTTAATTATTATAATTTTAATTTTTTTTTTTTTTGTATTTTTATTTTTTAACAAATTCTTTTTTTTCAACATTACCAGATTGAACTTTAAGCATTAAGCTATCTTTATAGAAAATTATTTCTATTTTGATGAATGTTCCTCCTATTTTTTAGCCCCCCCCTCTATCCTGGATTACCTTTATTAAAGCTTGCACGGACACACAGGCATTTGCTGCATGCGGGTCTCTAATCAATGGCCTCATCTCCAGATGCCTCCTATGGCCTCCTGCGCCATGCACTACAGCCCCATCTATTTATCACCTTTTCTGGCCCGCTCCTGTAATGACTGATGTTTAGCTCATTATTGTTCCTAACATCCCGCTCCGAGCTGAGCCAGCCTCCCCCCTCCCATCTACTGAGGGCAAAAACCATTTCCAAGATGGCGACTGAGGGCTGTTTGTTCCAACAGCTTCTGACGCCGCTGCTGATAGTCGAGGCGCATGCGCAGTGAGACCCTTTGTACGTCCGCGGAGCGGCAGTGACGTCAGACGCTGTCCGCTCCGGAGTGTGATATTTAAACAGGGAGATTTCTTACTCCCTGTCATTACTCTGTCGGACATCACGGAGGAAGGAGGGAAGGATCTCTCCACCATCCTATTGAATTCCTTCAACATTCATGTAAGGTAGGCAGCTCTGCTTTATTGTAACCTTGGGATTTTTGTACTTATTTTCTTTTTGCCTAATTTTGGCATAAGATGAATTAAATATAAAGCAAATCCTCTTTTATTTTGCTATTACTATGATAGATGTGTTGGATACAAGTTAAGGCTGGTTTAATTCCCCCTTTCCAGATGGTCCCCATCTCTCTTCCACATTGAAGTCTTCCTTCCTTTTCTCATTACATCCTATGGCTGGTGCTCCTGTCCCACTAAACACCCAGGATGTCTTTTATCACCAAAATTGATTCTACCCTCTAAAACACATCCAGGTAAAATCTATTGAAATGTTATGGGTTATTTCCAAATGCAGCAACTTTTGATTATATATAGCCAACAAGTTTTCTGTTAAATATTTAACATTTTTCTCTAACTACATGTGTACTGTCTCTTCCAGTTAGGACACTATATATATAAAAACTTCTGATTATACAAATATCACCTCTGCAAGCAAACCGGTGATCCAGGTACCTCAATGAGTGGGTGGTTAGCCTAGGAGTTAACTTTTCTCAAAAGTCTGGCAAAACTTCAGTCTCATTTTAACAAATATTGTTTCTAGGTAAGGGTTCATGAATACCCCTCCCTTTTTTTTTTTTTTTCTCATTCTTTGTTTTTTGTTTCAATTAAATACTAGTTTAATAATTTGAGTCGAAATGAATAATGATGTATATTAACTTCATTCTATATTACTAATTTGATATTTTGATATTTGTTAAATTATCTTGACTTTGTAATTTGTCTAAATTCAAATATATTTTTGTATTGATGGTTTTTCCTTCTCTATGTAATTTTCAGTCCTATAACTGATACCACACAATCCCCTGAGGAAGCTCCACAGAGCGAAACATGTCGGGAAGAAATTGGTATCTGCATCATAAACTGCAGTAGCATTTTATGAATTTTCTGGAAATTGTTATACCATGTATTGGCCCATGGATAGGCCTTTTTTAAATTATTTGTAATAATAAAAATTTTCTCTTTTATCCTAACATTGTTTTGAACCAGTGTATATATAAAAAAAAAATTTCTGATATCAACACCTTAATGCCTACAGCCCTTTCTTTCTATATTTCTATATATGGGATGTGGTGTTCTATATTTTGGTCTTTCCTGTTTCTATCTCTTATTATTTATCTTTCTTTAGTTGAGTTGCTATGCTGATGATTTTGCCAGTAATGGTGGCTTTGTGGGCTGCCCAGAGAATCTTGGGGGAGATGTCATCTACACTGTTGAGTAGGAAGTATTCCTTCAGGGATTTCTCTAGTTCAGGGGTTTTTATTGGGTCATTTAGGATGAATTTGTTAAGTCGCCAGTGCGAACCCGACAGCCTAGTGAGGGAGTTTTGCATAGAAAGGAGGACTAGTGAGTGGTCTGACCAGGCAGTGTCTATTATGGTCGTCTTCTGTGTCGATGGCATAAGGGTGGGGGATACCAGAATATGATCTATTCTGGCGTATGACTGGTGGGGGGCTGAGTAATGTGTATAGTCCCTTTTTGAGGGGTTTAGTTCCCTCCATATGTCGACCAGACCGTGAGAGTGAAGGGATTTCACTATGTTCAGGCTGGCCTTGGTGGGTCTTGATTTGTCGAGTCCCTGGTCGAAAGCTATGTTTGAGTCTCCTCCGACATTGCCTTCTACGAGAGGTAACAGGGTTTTGAGGAGTGTTTGGAAGAATGTGGTTTGACCTTTATTGGGGCATAGAGGTGGCGGCCATCTTGGTACACATGCCTTGGCCCGCTCTTTCAAATTTCGGTCCCAGGTCACGCCTGACGGTCCGGTCCGGACATCCAGGGGGGTCCCGGGGGTGTCCTGAAAGCGGATGAGTCTTTGGTGTCCCGTTTGGGGGCGTGCTGTACCCACTGTGTTGATCGTGAGGCAGGGGTGATGCGGAGCTCCCAGGTCAGTCAGCCATCTCGGAGCTCCGCACATGGGCTGACGCGTTTCATAGAATTTATGCAATATTTATCTTTGAAAATACAGAATAGATGTCATCTACTTATCATTGAATTAGAACACTTTCTAAAGTAAAAACTTTTTTTTAATGTATCTGATGAGGAGTGTATATCATAGGTGATGTATGCAGTAAAAGTTTCAAATACTAGATTTCCCCAGGTACAACATATGATAGAACCTTCGAAAATCACACAAAAATCGAGTTGAATCTTCATGCCAAGAGATGCCACATTTTATGGAATCTAAACATGTTCATCCTACTTGTAACTTTATCAGATGTTGGACACTGCAGCTGGCGGAGAACAAAACCACATTTGGATGTTCCCAGGAAGGAAGGAGAACCATGTGTTTCAGGCATTAGACAGTAAGGCCTCATGCACACTGGACATTTTTGGACGTTTTTACAGCAGCTGTTTTTGGCTTCAGACATTTTTTTCTACAGTCAATAAACTTCCCATCATGTTATCCTATGTGTCCATGCACACATACAGTGCCTTGCAAAAGTATTCACCTCCTTGGCATTTTACCTATTTTGTTACATTACAGCCTTTAGTTCAATGTTTTTTTAATCTGAATTATATGTGAAGTATCAGACCACAATAGTCTAAGTTGGTGAAGTAAAATTTGAAAACTATATACATAAAACTATTTTTTAGAAATAAAAAACTGATAATTGGCATGTGCGTATGTATTCACCCCCTTTGTTATGAAGCCCATAAAAAGCTCTGGTGCAACCAATTACAGAAGTCACATAATTAGTGAAATGATGTCCACCTGTTTGCAATCTAAGTGTTACATGATCTGTCATTACACATAAACACCTTTTTGAAAGGCCCCAGAGGCTGCAACACCTAAGCAAGAGGCACCACTAACCAAACACTGCCATGAAGACCAAGGAACTCTCCAAAAAAATAAGGGACAATGTTGTGGAGAAGTACAAGTCAGGGTTAGGTTATAAAAAAATATCCAAATCTTTGATGATCCCTAAAAGCACCATCAAATCTATCATAACCAAATGGAAAGAACAAGGCACAGCAGCAAACCTGCCAAGAGACGGCCGCACACCAAAACTCATAGACCGGGCAAGGAGGGCATTAATCAGAGAGGCAGCACAGAGACCTAAGGTAACCCTGGAGGAGCTGCAGAGTTCCACAGCAGAGACTGGAATATCTGTACAAAGGACGACAATAAGCCGTACGCTCCATAGATTTGGGCTTTAATGGCAGAGTGGCCAGAAGAAAGCCATTACTTTCAGAAAAAAAACAAAATTGCACATTTTGAGTTTGCGAAAAGGCATGTGGGAGGCTCCCAAAATGTATGGAGGAAGGTGCTCTGGTCTGATGAGACTAAAATTTTACTTTTTGGCCATCAAAGAAAACGCTATGTCTGGCGCAAACCCAACACATCACATCACCTAAAGAACACCACAGTGAAACATGGTGGTGGCAGCATCATGCTGTGGGGATGTTTTTCAGAAGTCGGGACTGGGACACTGGTCAGAGTTGAGGGAAAGATGGATGGTGCTAAATACAGGGATATTCTTGAGCAAAACCTGTACCACTCTGTGTCTGATTTGAGGCTACGGGACAATGACCCCAAACACACTGCTAAAGCAACATTTGAGTGGTTTAAGGGGAAACATGTAAATGTCTTGTAATGGCCTAGGCAAAGCCCAGACCTCAATCCAATAGAAAATCTGTAGTCAGACTTAAAGATTGCTGTTCACAAGAGCAAACCATCCAACTTGAAGGAGCTAGAGCAGTTTTGCAAGGAGGAATGGGCAGAAATCCCAATCCAGCCAACTGTTTGTTTTTGATTATCTACTTCCTGTTTAATATATTTCGGTTCAGCAGCATTAACAATGGAGATTTTTCAGTATATAGAAAAAAGAGAGATTAAATTAGGAGAGGTTTTTCTAGCAATTATAGCTCTGAGGAAGTGAATATTCTATCCCTGGGTTTTAGAAAACTTGGGTAATTATTTGAGGAAAAAAATTAAAACATGGTGTTCTCATTTGAACAATATCTCACAGCCAAGCTGATCCCTAGGAGACTCAGATGGGAGGTACCTCCCAATGATGGTCTCACGGATGATCATTCGATGAAAGAATGGGAAAATTTCTTTACTGATAAAGGTCTTGAACTGATCGAGTTTTTACTATCACGTAAACGACGAAAAATGACCCTTTTAGAAACCCAGATAGCTGAACTTAAGAGTTCTATTGAGTCTCACAAAGAGTCTGAGGAATTCCTCGTACTCTCAGCTGAGTTGAAAAATAAGCTCGTTAAATGGGACTACGAGACCCAAAATAAAAAGAATTAAAAATACATAAGAGATTCGGAGGGGAAAAGGAAACATATATAAATGGCAGAGCAAACTAGGGGATACAGGTACTGCTCAATCATTATTAGCACCCACCAATAGAGAACCTCCATATACTCCTTTATCTATCCAACAAGGTGATTTGGGTGCTAATTATGATCAGTTTGATTATAGCAACCCAGACACTCCTTCCAACAATAATTAATTTAAAGTTGTACATAATAAAAGAGGGAAGAATAAGAAAGGAAGGGGGACAAGGAGGGAGGTCTACTGTATGAGTCACCTTATAGGCAATACCCTTGGAACCCCCCTCATACCAATGATGAATCTTATCATCATGATGTCTATTTCCCTGATAATGAGTACAATTGGAGTTATAATAATGGCTCTACTAATGATAACCAGTATCTTTCTAAACCTCACAGTATCCCCTTTAATAGAGGGAGAGGGTTCCAACCATATAGAAACCCTGTACCCATCCAGAATAGGTTTGCACCATTACAAAATCACGGACATAGGAGGGGAGGGGATTTTCCCAGGTCCCCAAGAGGGATGGGGAGGGGTGTTCCATTCATTCCACCCAAACCAGGGGGGAGACTGAATATGACCCCACCCCCTGTGAACCCAGACACTGGACTAAGAAAAAGAAAAACCAGAGAGGAAGGAGAGGAGGTAAGCAAACTCAAAAGAGTCAAACCCCAGTAGGGGCTGGTATCTATAACCTTAGCGGCCCGTCTTTGAGTGAAGATGAGATTAAGGTTCTGGATAAGGGCCTTAAATATGCCCACACTCGTAATTTAAATAAATTTCAAACATACATTAGTTTGCAAAAGTTCATTAGGAGTTTAAATATCAAAAAATATCATCTTTCCAATACTACAATACGGAACCCACTTAGTATCCAGAAACCTACGACTATGCACTCAACTCTTCGCAATAAATCAGTCTTAAACCCCCCTAATAGAGATACCAAACATGTTGAAGTGTTCAGGAATATGGTCAGTAAAGATCTGGATACATTGAAAATCCGTAAGGTTAATGATCCAGCATTTATCAAAAAGGGTATTGAGTCTCTGACTGAGCGGAAAGATCTGGTAATACGCCCAGCCGACAAGGGCGGGGGGCTTGGTTGTCTTGAGCAAGACGTATTATAATAACGAGATGGAAAATATGTTGGGTGATTACAATACGTATGTCTTACTCACTAAGGACCCGATGCTTCAGTTCAAAGAAGAGTTACACTATCTTATCGAAAGAGGAAAACACATTGGAGTCCTTAGTTTAAAAGAAGCCTCTTATTTAGATCCATTCTTTTGTCGTACTCCAATTATATACTTTTTGCCCAAGATTCACAAGAATAGTACCCATCCTCCTAGCCGCCCCATAGTCAATGGGATAGACTCAGTCTCTTTGAGACTGGGTCAATACATTGATTTTTTTTCTTCAGCCTATGGTTACAAAAACTCGTTCTTTTCTAAAAGATACGAAACATATTATTCACATCTTAGAGTCTCTCCCCCTCTCATCCTCGTGTGTGCTAATAACGGAGGACGTTTGTTCCTTATATACGATCATTAGCCACGAAGATGCACTAGCTTCTGTGCAGTGGGCCTTTAGATCATCAGACCTGACCAGAAGACATAAGAATTATATTCTAGACTGCCTGAGATTTTGTTTAGCTAAAAACTAGTTTTGGTACAATAGACGGTTTTTTCTCCAAACAAAGGGTGTTGCGATGGGGGCCCACTTTGCTCCCAGTGTTGCCAACCTATTTATGGCACACTGGGAGGAAGAAGTAATCTATAAGAATACACCCCCTGTACTCATTTGTTACCAACGGTATATTGATGACATCATTATGATCTGGGAGGGTGACAGATCTAACTTAGATGTTTTCATGCAGAAATTGGATGAGAACAATAGAAACATTGTCCTCTCTTGGAATGTGGGAAATGATCATTTTACGTTCCTTGATCTAGATATTTCCATAAAAGACAATCAGCTAGAGTTGAAAAATCATTTTAAACCCACGGACCGCAATGCGTACATTCCCCTTGGAAGTTGCCACCACTTACAATGGTTGTGCTACATTCCCAAGGGACAATTTGTATGCATTAGGCGGAATTGTACATACGAGCATGAATACCTTGCGCAGTCTGAAGTTTTATCAGCCCGTTTTATACAAAAGAGATATAATAAATCTGACATTACTAAACACATTGAGACGGTTCGTACAATGGACAGAGCGACACTTGTTTCCAATGGGCCTAGGGCTAAACAGGACCAATCAGGGAATATAAGAATTATCTTGGACTACAATGTCCAATATAAAAAATTTGAAAAGATCATTCGCAAGCATTGGCCTATTTTGAAACAGGACAAGACACTTTGCCCGGTTCTCCCCGAACACCCTCAATTTGTGTACAAAAGGGCACCATCCCTAAGAGATAAGCTAGCCCCGGGGGTTATCGACCCACCTCTTACGTTTGAAAATAGGATCGGTAATCAAGAATTTTGTCATTAATTAATTTTTTATATATATATATATATATATATTTTATACTTTGGGTTATGTAGTCTGCGGGCGATAGTAACATAAACATTGTAATAATAGGTGAATCTTGCTATTGTGAAAGGTGGCTGCAGTGAAGGGTCTATTTATTTTATTTATTCTTTTGAATACTAGTTTCATTTTAAATTTTATGTTTGGCTGTTTTTAATCAATAGTTTTCTATTGTTAATTTCATGATCAATTAGGCACAGCACTGCCACTTTATAAATACGTTTGCTTTGTGAGGCTAGCTAAGGATTGTGTATACAGTTCCATTAGCGTCCCGTCTCTTAGCAACCTGAGTTGTATTGAGGGTTGGTACGGACTGCCCTCCACCTCTGGTGACGTTCTATAGAGCGGACGAGATGTTAGGAGGATCATGTGGCAGAGCGTCATCCCATCACAGGGGATCCCGCCCTACTTTTACCTGGGGTGGGAGGCACCCTCTGACATAGCTCATCACGTGACGTTGCGTCATTGCGACAACGCGATCACGTTGTATATATCCCATTCAGTCACTCCCCACACCCGTGTGTTAGCCTATCACAGTGGCACAAGCCCTGCTTGTAGCTCGGGTGGGAGGCACTGGATGACGCAGGTTGTCAGGTGATCCGACGTCGCGTCATCACGACGACGCGATCACTATAGCAACCAGGGGAAACATTATGTGTTTTTTACTTCCTAGTCCCGAGCGGAGCGTTCTGATTGGATGATTACTGCTCGGGACTCTATTGACAACAGATGTGATAATTAAGGGGCTTTTTATATAATACTGCTTAGACGCATGGGACCCTAAGACCGCTGAGGAAGTCCTACTGGACGATACGCATGCGGATCGGATTTATCCCTTAGACGTCACTGCAGCCGCCTTATCATTCACTGTCACTTTTAAAGTTTATGCACCTATTATCCTGGCACTGGGTATAGTGCTTCTTATGTAAGTACCTGTCTTTTAATAAAGTTAACTGATTCTTAGCCATACAGAGAGCACTATATTATTTTTTATATTACATGTGATTATGGATGAAAACGTTTAAGCCATTTTATTGAAGAGGTTTCCGGCTATCCAGTTAAGATTTAACCCCGACCACTATTAAGTGGTGAATGCCTGTGTGACCTTCCTGTTAGCTCAGGGGTCCTTGTTACAAGGTGAGCGGTTTGACTAGCAAGTGGTGTGAGCACGGATTAAGGAGCACTTCAGTTTTGCATGAAGCACCCTTCACCACCGTTGATACTTCTGGCTTTTTTCTACATTCATTTATCGCATATGATAATATATATGGACATTTATTATCATCATCTTTAGTTGTTTAAAGTTTCCTTCAGCGCTGCACTATTTTTTACAGAAATCCCAGTGGTAAGATGTGGCAAGCTCATAGAGACTTATCCAAAGTGACTTGGAGCTGTGATAGCCGCAAAAGGTGGCTCTACAAAGTATTAACTTTAGGGGGGTGAACAGTTATGCACATTGACTTTTTCTGTTATTTTGTCCAATTTGTTGTTTGCTTCACAATAAAAAAAAAAACAAAAAAAAAATCTTCAAAGTTGTGGGCATGTTCTGTAAATTAAATTATGCAAATCATCAAACAACCCATGTTAATTCCGGGTTGTGAGGCAACAAAACACGAAAAATGGGTGGGCGTGGCTAACTGGCGCTGAAAATGGATGCTTAGCTTCACAGCTCCAGAGTGAGGGAGGATACCGGAGTGACTCAGGCCTGCTAGAAGCAATGATTCCACCCCATCTTCACCCCACAGCTACAGCGCACACCTAATGTCCCGCAAGCGGATGGGAGAACACAGGCCCAAGAAACTGACCACATTCTTGTTTCCCCCGGAGGATAACGTCAGTACTCACCAAGATGGCGGCAAAGCATACACCGATCTCCCAGATAAATCCCTGGGAGAAATGGGCATAGCAGAGCTACCCCGGTCCCGCATATAGGACCCAGGTGCGGACCCCCTCACAAGCAGCCCCGCCAAGGCCCAGGTGCTGATGGATGCGCCACACCCGTGGCCGCCTCAGGCACTAATTGAGGCCCAGGCCTTCAATCCACTACAATCGAACCAGGCCTTGCACAATTCCAAGGCATCCTTCCCCACCACAGGGCAACCAGTCATAGACACAACCTCATGTCCTTACAAACATCACTGATAACTGATCTTTCATCCCTGTTTACCTAGATTACTACTGACATGCGGTCTATGGGACACAGAGTATCCAATATTGAGCTGGGCGTGACAGAATGTACGACCATGGTTAATGACCTTATAGATACTTATGAGGAGAGATGAGCCGGAGTGGGTTCAGGCCAAGCTGGCCGATTTAGAAGACCGCTCAAGACGTAACAACGTTAAATTGAGAGGGGTACCTGAATCTATACCTCCGGCGGAGCAACCAAAATACGCCAAAGACCTCATACACACCATAATACCGGACGCATCACCCAGGGATATCGTCATAGACAGGATCTACAGAATAGCAAAACCTTTACACCTGGTTGTGTCTGTGCCGAGAGACATACTCATGAGGGTACATTTTTTTCACATTAAATAAAAAATGATGTCTGAAGCCAGATCCAAAGCTCCACTGCCCCAACCGTATGAGGGAGTCCAACTCTTCCCGGACCTCTCCAAATACACGCTGCAACTCAGAAGGAATATGAACGCTATGTCAGGGCTGGTGCTCAGCCCTTCCTTCTCTGAGCTGGCTGCTCAGCTGTCGGCTAATTGCCAGCTCCTATCTCTCCACAGTTACTCAGCTGCTTGTCAGTCCTGCCTACTTAAGTCATCCAGTCCAGAGGAGCTCTGCCTTCGCCTTGGTCAACATCACAGAAACTGAGACGCTCTCCTGTGATCCTGTTTAAGACTTGCTTTGCTGACATGCTTTCCGGCTCCAGATCCTGCTTGCTGTTCTACTACATTGATCCCTGACTTCTGGCTTGGCTGACTATCCATTCCGGTTACTGAACTTTGGCTATGTTTTGACTACGTTTGTTCTTTTTTACTTTTATTATTAAACAAGTGTAATTTAATTGTACTTCTGTCTTGGCTTGATTTCATGGTTTCTGACACCCTATCACCCAAGGCCTCCATAATCACAAAATTATATATAAGCGGCGATATCCTGCGACCCTGCTCATCACCAGGAATGGTACCACCCATGTAATTAGTACCTACAGAAAGGCATGCATCTTCTGCATGAATGGGAGATCATCCTGGAACCCCCCAAAGTGGATGTCTTATCTTTGCCACTATGGAAAGTGCAGCAATCCCGCCGCAAACATGGGACCAGAAGCTACTTACCACAGATTAACACCTGATCTGAATGGGCCCTCAACCACAACACAAATCCTCCCTCGCTGCTTCATGTTCATCTCTCAGTTCTACTAGTTATTGACTGTTTCCCCCCATAGCGGCCTAGCTGAACTCAGCTTTTCTTTTGTTACATACACTGCCGCAAACCCTTTCCTCTTGTTCACTTCACCTATCTGACTTGTTGCTTTTTCTGTCAGCTCTTTCTTACACATCTAGCTCCAGGATACCAGCACCATGGTACTTATCCTCCTGCAGAATCACAGCTCCAGGTGAAGACCACCCACCCCACCACTCACCTAATACCAACTAATTGTAAGTGTTTATCGTTCCTACCAGCACCCCCTCTGGCCCTGGGTATCAACCATGCCGCTTAACATTCTGTCACTGAATGCAAAGGGCCTAAACCACCCGGCTAAAAGACACTCCCTATGCATACATCTGAAAAGCTCGGCAGTGACATCCTGTGTGTCCAGAAGACCCACCTGACACCTGAGATAGCCGTCCCCTGCTCCTGCAGCAAATACTCCCACATCTATTAGACCAACTTTGCCTCTAAGAAAAGAGGAGTCCTCATAGCAATAAAAAAAAGGGGTAAACTTCCACCCGCTTCAAGAAATATATGATCCCAATGGTCGCTACTTAGTTCTGATATGCACCCTCAATGGAATTAAATACACATTACTGAATGTATATGCCACCAACACCTGGCAGATAAGTTTCCTCAGGAAAGCTCTTAGCAAAGCCCAATCAGTTCACCAGGGGCATCTGCTCATTTGCGGAGACTTTAATCTAGTGGTAGATATCCATATGGACACTACATCAACAGGGAAAAGAAGAGAATCCCCCCTGAAATGACTCCTGGCATCACATGATGTCTATGATGTTTGGAGATGTCATCATGGGTCGGAAAACGCCTATACTCACTTTTCTCCCCACCACAAATCTTACTCGAGAATTGATATGTTCCTTACTGATAAATGGTTGGTACAAAATATTAGCGCATCTGTAATCCACACCATGACATGGTCGGACAACAATCCAGTCACAATCTCCATTAACGATATTACACCCCAGCAAAATACTTTCCTCTGGCGTGCAAATAACTACATACTACACCACCCCACCTACTCTCTGGAAATTAAAGAATATTTAATAGAATACTTTGACATAAATAGCGGATCAGTGGGGGACCCTGTTGTGGTGTGGAATGTGCACAAAGCCATTATTAGACGTATCATAATGAAAAATCTGTAAAAAGAAGAGGACGCAGCAAATTGATTCCCTTACCTCCCAAATTGACAGAAATGAGACCCAACACAAAGCCAACCCACACCCAACACTACTGGCCCAACTACTGATGCTAAGACAGGAACTTAGATCACTACTCCTCAACTCATATGAACACATGCAACGAAAAATTAAAGCCACCTCTAACTCTACCTCTAACAAGGCTGGTAAAACATTTGTGCAACGCCTCAAGGGGGAAAGAATAAAATCTAAGATGCCCCATCTATTCCACCCCCACTCCAAAGAAAAATTGACCAATCCCGAAAACATAGCGAATGCTTTTAGCGACTACTATAGTGACTTATACAATATTGGAAAAGATCCCGATATGCATCATTAATCCAATGATGATATTGATAAGTTTATGAAACAGATTAAACTCCCAGTACTGTCAGAGACTCAACTGTCTTCCTTAAATATGCCGTTTACTGACCCAGAAATCCAAGCAACAATAACCTCACTGCCCTCGGGAAAAGCTCCAGGACCTGATAGCCTAACTGGAAAGTACTTTAAACAATTCTCAAACCACTTATGCCGCGTACACACGGTCGGACTTTCCGGCATACTTGGTCCGGCGGACCAGAGTGTGCCGGACAATCCGCCCGTGTGTAGGCTCCGGCGGACTTTTCCGGCTGACTTTTTCCCAAAAGCCCGCCGGACCTAGATTTGAAACATGTTTTAAATCTTTCCGTCAGACTCAGTTTCGGGCGGAAAGTCCGCTCGTCTGTGTGCTGGTCCGACGGAAAGCCCGCTCGTGTGTATGCTGGTCCAACGGACCAGATACGACGCGAGGGCAGGGTATTGCATTTCGCGCTCACTGCAATAGGAAAAACTAATTTTTCTATTGCGGCGAGCGCGGTGCCCTTAGGTCTGGTATGGATTATAAAGGGAACCCCCCTACACCGAAAAAACGGCGTGGGGTCCCCCCTAAAATCCATACCAGACTCCGATCCGAGCACACAGCCTGGCCGGTCAGGAAAGGGGGTGGGGACGAGCGAGCGACCCCCCCCCTCCTGAACCATACCAGGCCGCATGCCCTCAACACGGGGGGTGGGTGCTTTGGGGGAGGGGGGCGCCCTGCGGGGCCCCCAACACCCCAAAGCACCTTGTCCCCATGTTGATGAGGACAAGGGCCTCTTCCCGACAACCCTGGCCGTTGGTTGTCGGGGTCTGCGGGCTTATCAGAATCCCCTATAATAAGAGGGCCCCCAGATCCCGGCCCCCCCACCCTATGTGAATGAGTATGGGGTACATGGTACCACTACCCATTCACCCAGGGAAAAAGTGTAAATAATAAAACACACTACACAGGTTTTTAAAATTTTTTATTAAACAGCTCCGGGGGGGGTCTTCCTCCGGCTTCGGGGGTCTTCTTCCGGCTTCGGGGGTTCCTCCGGTTCATCTTCTCCCGGCGTCCGGTTGGTTCTTCTCCGCTCTCTTCTCCCGGTGTTCCAGTTCTTTGGCTGGCTCCTCCGCTGTGTTCAGGTAGCTCTCTTGCCAGCAGAGGTCCGGACTTCTGGGCTTCTTGTCTTCTGGGCTTCTTGTCTTCTGGGCTTCTGGGCTTCTGGACTTCTGGGCTTCTGGGCTTCTTGTCTTCTCTTCTCTTCTCTTCTCCAGATGTTGACACGACGCTCTCTCCGGCTGGACTGCTCTCTGAGGGCTGCGTTGTGACTTATATAGGCGGAGACCCTTTTGATGTCACAGTCCCTGGGCATGCTGGGACTGTGACGTTTTAGGGGGCGTGGTCACTGGGTGATGTTGACCACGCCTCCTAAAATGACCCCCCACCGGAGCTGTTTAATAAAACTTTTTAAAAACCTGTGTAGTGTGTTTTATTATTTACATTCGGGAGAAGATGAACCAGAGGGACCCCCGAAGCCGGAAGAAGACCCCCGAAGCCGGAGGAAGATCCCCCCCGGAGCTCTTTAATAAAATATTTTAAAAACCTGTGTAGTGTGTTTTATTATTTACACTTTTTCCCTGGGTGAATGGGTAGGGGTACCATGTACCCCATACTCATTCACATAGGGTGGGGGGGCCGGGATCTGGGGGCCCTCTTATTATAGGGGGCTCCCGGATTCCGATAAGCCCGCAGACCCCGACAACCAACAGCCAGGGTTGTCGGGAAGAGGCCCTTGTCCTCATCAACATGGGGACAAGGTGCTTTGGGGTGGGGGGGGGCCCGCAGGGCGCCCCCCTCCCCCAAAGCACCCACCCCCCGTGTTGAGGGCATGCGGCCTGGTACGGTTCAGGAGGGGGGGTCGCTCGCTCGTCCCCACCCCCTTTCCTGACCGGCCAGGCTGCGTGCTCGGATCCGGGTCTGGTATGGATTTTAGGGGGGACCCCACGCCATTTTTTCGGCGTAGGGGGGTTCCCCTTATAATCCATACCAGACCTAAGGGCCTGGTATGACCCGCGACGGGGCTCGCAAGGTGTCAATCTTGCCAATAAAAGCGGCAAGATTGACATCCTTTTCTAGTCCCGTCGCACCTGAGTCACGTTCAAAATGAACGGACTTGTCCATGTGTGGGCAAGTCCGTTCATTCTGAAAGTCCGCCGTAACTCCGACGAAAGTCCGTCGGAAAGACGGGCGGACTTAGCCCGCCGCAAAGTCCGGTCGTGTGTGGGCAAGTCCGTCCATTTTAAAGTCCGGCGCACCTGGCGGACAAAGTCCGTCAGAAAGTGCCGGACCAAGTAGGATAGAAAGTCCGACCGTGTGTACGCGGCATTACTCCTAAACTTGACAAAACTTTTCAACAATGCTGCCTCCTCTTCAAAGTTCGCCAAGGAATCGTTGAATGCTCTTATAATCACACTCTCGAAACCAAGAAAGGAACTAACCTCCCCTCAAAACCTTCGTCCCATTTCCCTACTAAATCTTGATTTAAAAATCTATGCCAAAACCATTGCTAGACGCATGATCAAAATTATGCCAGACCTCATACACAAGGACCAGTCAGGGTTCATCAGAGGGAGACAAGCGCCAGACGCCACAAGACGTATGATTAACTTGATACACCATGTTGGATCCAGTGGAACGCCTTCTCTGCTTCTTTCATTAGACGTAGAGAAGGCGTTCAACAGGGTACACTGGTCTATCTACAGATAGTACTGCTTAAATTCGGCTTCAAAGACCATATATACAGGGCTATCATGGCACTATACACTACCCCATCAGCACAAGTCTACTCAGCAAATATGCTATCTCAACCTTTCAACATAACGGATGGTACTAGCCAAGGGTGCCCTCTGTTACCATTAATTTTCAACCTAGTGACGGAACCATTGGAAGAACATGTACGCTTGAACCCCAGAATCATAGGAATAATGATAGGAACCACCTCCCATAAGATTAGCCTCTTTGCGGATGGTGTGATACTGATCCTCCCCAATCCATCCTCATCCCTGGCAGAAGCTCAAAAAACGCTAGACTGGTTTGGACGCATATCTTACTATAAACTAAATACAACCAAGTCACACATTCTAGACCTAAAATTAGATGCCACAACAAAAAATTTGCTGCAGATCCAATACCATTTTGCCTGGCCAGAATACAGCATTTCATATCTATGAGTACAGCTCACAAGAACGGTCAAACATCTTTTCCCAGCCAATTTTAAATCTCTCCTTACAAAATTGCAACTAGACTCCCAATCCAAAACCAAACATGAACTATCATGGTTCGGCAGACTAGCAGCATTTAAAATGCTCCATCTGCCACAAATTTTCTACATGTTCAGCACTCTTCCCATCTCCATTCCCAAGTACTATTTCAAATCGCTACAAACTCACGCACACTCAAAACTTAGAAAACACAAACTAGTGGGAGGATCAGGGACCATTCACTTTGAGGATTACCACACAGCGGCAGTATTGGATCAACTCACTGAATGGTTCCATCAGCACCCTGGTAAAATATGGGGTGCAATCGAGAGTTTGTCACTTTTGCGCCTGAATCTGAAATGGTGGGTAATGAACACTCCTTTGGGACCAAAACTAGCGAAGGCTCTACCCCCCACCATGATAGTTTCGGAAAATGCATGGCAAAAATTAATCCACAATAGTCGAGACAACCCCAACATCTTTCACCTGACCTATCACTGACCCAGTGGTCCAAGAAAGGAATCAAATCTATCCAAGATTTGTTCCAGGACTCCAGCCCGAAACATTTCCCCCTCCTTCAAAGCGAATTTAACTTACCCCAAACAGACCTCTTTACTTACATCCGCGTCAAACACTGCATTGAAGCGATCCAACTTCCTCTTTATACGATACCTAACACAGCATGGGAATATCTGACGTCGTCTTCCTCTAAAATGAAAAGAATATCCCTATTCTACAATATTCTACACCAAAAACTCCAATTCGCAAAATGGTCGTCTCACATACATTGGGAAAACGATTTGGGACTATCAAGAACAGAGCACCAGTGGAAAAGAGCATTACGGTCAAAATATAGGGCAACAAAATGTTACGCGTTATAGCAACTCACCCGAAAACTCTGCCTCAGGTGGTACTTAACCCCTTCAAAGCTAGCTTGGTTTAATCCAGAGACACCAGGCAAATGCTGGAGATGCAAAGCAGCCAAAGGCATATTCCACATCTTTTGGAAGTGCAAACTCATGCAAACGTATTGGAATATCATTTTTCAAATCATATCTGACATAACACACCAGTACACACCTCCTACACCTGGTCTAGCGATCTTAAACCTAAATATAGATGATATACCACAACCCTTCAGGCATGTGACGACACACATTTTGTTAGCTGCTAGATTGTGCATAACGAGACTGTAGAAAACAGACAAGGTCCCAACCGTTGGCCATACCCTTGAACTAGTAAACTTTCACTACAGTTACAAAATGAAATGATGATTGCCTCCAGCGGAGGCTCTTTAGACAAAGAAAAGAAAGTGTGGATGCCATGGGAACAGTGGTCTGGAGCCGCTAACATCTTATAAAAATCGTAGAAATCAACCTTGGTTTATTATTGCTGTGTCAACAGGAGAGGCATAAATACTTTAGAATATATAGAAAATGTGTTATATAGAACACACAAGTTACAGCCCTCCCCCGGGTAACAAAAGAGTTCCCATTGGGGTTTCAGGGGGAGTGAATCACAAGTTTATGGTTAACATATTTCTGCAATTAACACAAACAATACAGCTCCAAGTTTTCTGTTTGATTAATATATAAGTCTATTTTTAAACGTCACCGTATATATGACACCTTGTAAATCATTGTACAATGTATACATTGTCTTCTCTTAACTGCATTGTAAAACAATAAAAAACTATTGATGAAAAAAAAAACATGAAAAATGCCAAGGGGCAAGGCACTGTAGGCTGTTATCAGCAGTTTTTGGCTAGGGCATTTTTTTGGCTTTAAAAAAAACAAAAATGAGTGGGTTCTTAGAGGAGTTTTTCAGCTGATAAATGCCGATAAACGCTCAAAAACACAGCTCACCAGCATTTATGTTTTTGATCTATTAAAAAAAAATTAAAATTTAAAAAAAAAAAAGCTAAAAAACGTTTACGTGGAAAAACGCTAATAAACGCTAAAAAGCGCTATTGCAGAAACATGGAAAAACTCACTGCAAAGCTACTGGCGTTTTTATAACGTTATTTTAACGTCCAGTGTGCATGAGACCTTAAAGTGTGAAACCCTGGTTCCCTCTGGAAGCTAAAAGTGCAGCTGCAACCCATTGATATTCTAATGTTTTTAATAAAGTACTGTATCTACACTGGCATGATATGTCCACAAAATTCTATGGGTTCTCATGTATTAGCTTTGTGGAAGCTATATAGCATATTGGTTTTATACAATTGTGCTTTATAGCTTAACACCAAATATCATTTATTTTCTTAGAGATTAGTTAACCGCTTGCCGACCACCTCACGCAGATATACTGCGGCAGAAGGGCGCGTACAGGCAGATTAACGTACCTGTACATTGCCCTTTAAGAGGAGGCTTGCGGGCACTCCGTGACCGTGATCGTAATGTCACACACAGCCCCCCCCACCACCACAGTTAGGATCACTCCCTAGGACACACTTACCCCCTACAGCGCCATCTAGTAGTTAACCCCTTCACTGCCAGTCACATTTACACAGTAATCAATGCATTTTTAGTCACACTGATCCCTGTATAAATGTGAATGGTCCCAAAATCGCGCCAAAATTGTCCGACGTGTCCACCATTATGTCGCAGTCAGGATAAAAAAATCGCTATAACTTTTGCGCAAACCAATTAATAAACGCTTATTGTGATTTTTTTAACCAAAAATATGTAGAAGAATACGTATCGGCCTAAACTGAGGGAAAAAAAAATTATTATATATTTTGGGGATATTTATTATAGCAAAAAGTAAAAAATAATGCGTTTTTTTCAAAATCATCGCTATTTTTTTGTTTATAGCGCAAAAAATAAAAACCACAGTGGTGATCAAATACCACCAATAGAAAGCTCTATTTGTGGGAAAAAAGGACGTCAATTTTGTTTAGGAGCCACCTCGCACGACTGCGCAATTGTCAGTTAAAGCGACGCAGTACCGAATCCCAAAAAGTGCTCTGGTCTTTGGCCAGCTTAAGTGGTTAACGTGTTATTAAACCGAAAAGTAGATATTTATTATATCACAGCTTAACAATTGTTAGATGTGATGGCTGTATTTGTTTCCATTTTTAGGCTTTTTTATACTGTTTATCAAGTGATCCAGCCAGTAGGTCTGTTGTTTTTCAAAAGCACAAGCTCTCCAGCAGAATGTATCAGTTTACATGGATAAGACAAATCATTAACACTGGCTGGGGTACTTAAAATGATCAGCATTTATTTATTTACGTAAAATCTTTATCCCAAAAAGAAAAAAAAACTGTTTGCTGGAGTTTAAAGCTGGAGTTTGGCTTCAATTTGTCAGTATTTTTAAATCTGCTAATATACTGAACACTCCCCTCCCACAAGGCTGACAATGCTGCTGTCTACTGTGCCTCATGTGCTGTGGTGTCACTAATACCTGAGGTATGTTACTGGCCAGATCACCACCAGGTGAAAACAGAGGGGAAAAAGCCTAAAACAATAAAATAAAACTGATGCAGCTACCACATCTAATAATTGGTAAGCTGCAATATAATACAATTTTGGTTTTGTGCGTAATACTGTTTTAACTGTGCTATGCATTAACACTCTGTGCCACCTATGGCAGCTTTATTTTAACTGTTATTTTCTCAGAATGTGCCAGATCAAGCTGGTAAGACAAACATATATATTTGACAGCACCACAATGGCAATGAATGTACCATAAGCAGTAACCATTAGCAGCCTAGGTTTCTGCATACCACATTCATTTGCCTGTAAGATAAAGAGGTTGATTTACTAAAACTGGAGAGTGCAAAATCTGGTGCAGCTCTGCATCGAAACAAGTCAGCTTCCAGGTTCTTTTTTTTTTTTCTGTTAAAGCTTAATTGAACTGATTGAAGCTGATTGGCTACCATGCACAGTTGCACCTGATTTTGCTCTCTCCAGTTTTAGTAAAGAGTCAAAGGTGACCATATAGCCCCCAATAGGGTTTTTTTCTTTTCCAGTTTTAGTAAATCAACACCAAAGTCTCCATGGTTGCTATAGATAATGGCATATTGCTCTTTGCCTTATAATCATACCCATTACTTGAACCCTTTTCTTTTACTATTAAGTAAACATAGCAGTTGTGAAACCTCTACATCGCAGGCTGTTCTTTTACATGCTTTTGCATCTCTCCTGCTCAACTCTTCCTTGCATGCCCTTCCCACAGTGTTACATTGCCAGATTATTTTTGTCCTCCCTCTTCGCCATTTGCTTTTGGGGTTTTGATAAAAAAAATCTTTTGTGAGACCTATCCAATGCCGCTTCCATTCTTGAATCATTTATGACTTTTGCAGTTAATTCCCATAGTCCTGGATTGGAGATCACTTTTGGTGACCTAATGCCAAATCAAGTCCCTAGAGTGTGAGTGAGTCTATTAATGTAAATAATTTCTGGGAGATCCATACTGGGAACGTTTTCAAATATACAATAATGTAGGTGCCCGGGTTATTTCAAGTAAGTGGTTCTACTGATGACTGTGAGGGGTAGGTTGCACCAGTGGAGTTGAGGGTCAGCAAGAGCAACTTGTCCCAATTAATAACAAATCCTGAGAAGCAGCTCAGGAAGAGAAGTGCTTTATATATTTTTTTTCATTTTTTTATTCTTATTTTATCCAAAACTTAAATAAAAATGTTTTCCCATAGATGCACCTTAATGGCAAAAAGATTTACTATTCCATGCCTCGCCTGTATTTTCCACAACCCAAATCAGTAAAATGTGTAGAAAATTTCTGGTTTCTGGTTGTTCAAGGAGAGCAGAAGATCATATGGGTTATATTTTATCTTAGAATGGGTACTAATTTTTAACTAAGATAAGGCCAGCATTGAGGGTCTCTCTCCAATGTATTCCAATGTCTCATCCACCAAGCCCACAATTTTTCTATTGCAGCTAATACCCCCAGTGTGTGTCTGCACCAAATCCAACAAAGCTAAATATGGCTGTTCCTCAAATCAGTTCATAGCTAGCAAGAGGAAGGAGCACATGGATTCAACAGTCTACTAAACATTACAACAATTCCCCTGCAAGCATACAAAGGAAGTGTAATACCGTAGGATTAAAAACTTTTTATTACCACAAAGCCATTATACTCACATTTAAATAGTACAACAAAACATCCAAAATATCACCAGCAGATCACAGCAGTGAGTAGTGAGCACTTCTGTTTGTGTCTCACACAGCTGGCCACGCTGTGAGAAGAGACACTGCCCAATGCACACACAAAATCTGTCTCTGCTCTCCTGAGCAGAGGGTGGAGCCAGGTTTGTGTGTGTTGATCCATGACATTCAGCTGTGCACTGGGCAGTGTCTTTTCTCACAGCATGGCCAGCTGTGTGAGACTCAAACAGAAGCGCTCACTACTCACTGCTGTGTTCCGCTAGTGATATTTTGGATGTTTTCAATGAAAAGATTCCCCTCCCCTATGACCCCGATAGTGGATCACCGTGGGTTCTGCCCTGGTCTTACTGACCCAACTTTTATATCGCAATCTCCACAAGGGCTCATACATGCCTCTCAATGATTATGATTGAATAACTGGATTCCGTCCACTAACTTACTTTCTGGCCAGGCACCTCTCTGGCTGGACCCCTGGAGGACTCTCCAGCTCTCCCATTTCCTTAGATCCCTGCCTAGGTTCAGCCTCTTCCCTAGGAAGCTTAGTCAAGGGGCCGATTCGTTGATCTCCTTTCAATTGCTAGAAAGCTTAATTGGATCGCCACGCCATATCGGACCCACCTAATCTTGCAAAATAGGAGAGAGATCTGCAAGTCACTTTTTCTAATCCCCAAAAAAAGGGATATACTTTTCTTTATGCATACGTCCTCTCTTTGCAGTAAATATCAGGAGACTACTTCCAAAATAATTATGCGTTGGTACAGGACTCTGTAGGTTCAGGCTAAATTGTTCCCTCAGCAATTGGATAGATACATGTGGCCTGCATGCAGGTACAATCCTGCAAATTTTCTGGGAATGCCAGAAGCTACGTCACTTTTGGCAACTGGTACTTTAACTTATCCATAGATTCATGGACGTCTCCCTGCAGGATGATCCAGCTGTGGTTCTACTTAATTTGTTGCCTTTATCCAAGAAAACATATCATAAATCCCTTCTCGAACATCTTCCTAAAACGGAGCAGGCTTGCATCTCCTGTATGAGGGAACAACAGTCTGCATCAAGGGTGGCCCAATGGCTTGCAAGAGTGGATGACATTGAGCAAATGGAAAATCGGACTTCCGCCCTGCAGGACGAATCAGAGGAGCAAAAGACCAGATGGTTCTATTGGGACCTTTTACGCCTCTCGGGTAAGTTACATAGTTAGTCTGGTTGAAAAAAAGACACAAGTCCATTTAGTTCAACCAATAAACAGGAAAAAAAAATACAATCCTATATACACAATCCTATTCCCACAGTTGATCCAAAGGAAGGCAAAAAAAACTCAGCAAAGCGGGTACCAATTTGCTGCAGCAGGGGAAAAAAAAATCCTTATTTATTTGACGTCACCATAATGGCAATTAATGTACCATAAGCATTAACCATTAGCAGCTAGGTTTCTACATACCATATTCATTTGCCTGTAAGATAAAGGGATTGATTTATTAAAACTTGAGAGTGCAAAACCTGGTGCAGTTCTGCATAGAAACCAGTCAGCTTCCAGGTTTTTTTTTTTGTCAAAGCTTAATTGAACAAGCTGAAGCTAGAAGCTGATTGGTAACCATGCACAGCTGCACCTGACTTGGCACTCTCCAGTTTTAGTAAATCAACACTAGGGATGAGCCGAACACCCTCCGGTTCGGTTTGCACCAGAACCTGCGAACGGACCGAAAATTCGCGCAAACTTTAGAACCCCATTGAAGTCTATGGGACTCGAACGTTCGAAATCAAAAGTGCTAATTTTAAAGGCTAATTTGCATGGTATTGTCCTAAAAAGGGTTTGGGGACCCAGGTCCTGCCCTAGGGGACATGTATCAATGCAAAAAAAAGTTTTAAAAACGTCCGTTTTTTCGGGAGCAGTGATTTTAATGATGCTTAAAGTGAAAAAAAAAGTGGAATATTCCTTTAAATATCATACCTGGGGGGTGTCTATAGTATGCCTGTAAAGTGGCGCGTGTTTCCCGTGCTTAGAAAGGTCCCTGCACAAAATTACATTTTTAAAGGAATAAAAGTCATTCAAAACTGCCTGCGGCTTTAATGTAATGTCGGGTCCTGGCAATATGGATGAAAATCAGTGATACAAACGGCATGGGTACCCCCCCAGTCCATTACCAGGCCCTTTGGGTCTTGTATGGATATTAAGGGGAACCCCGCACCCAAATTAAAAAAAGGAAAGGTGTGAAGGCCCCCAGGCCCTATATACTCTGAACAGCAGTATACAGGCGGTGCAAACAAGACAGGGACTGTAGGTTTGTTGTTAAGTAGAATCTGTTTGTAATTTTGAACTGGTACATTTTTAAAGTGTAGCTCCAGCCAGAAAAAATCTATTTTAAGCTTTTTGGAAAACATAGGGAAGGGTTATCACCCCTGTGACATTTGTTTTGCTGTCTGTGCACCTCTTCAGAAGATTTCACCTCACTTTCTGTCCCAATGACAAATGTTTTTTGACAATTTGGGGTTTTTAGTGAAACAAGGATTGTTGATAAAGCATCAGTGGAGTGGAGACACGTTTTTCAGATATTAACGCTTACAGGAGAGAATTTCCCTTCCTAGGGATAGATTTCATCTCACTTCCTGTTGTCTCCTTCCGTTTGCAAGTAGGAGAAATTTGTAAGTTGGATGTTTGAAAGTAGGGGCCTGCCCTATATGCTCTGCAGAAATTGGGGCCTTAGGTGTTGGTGTTGCAACAACACTGTAAGCCCTCACAGTTACTCTTGGTGGGCGCAGGAACGGGCCCTGCTGTGAAATATTAGATCAAGAATTGTAATTACAGTACATGCACCTGTTGAACAGGGGCAGAAAAATTGGGCCTTTGGTGGTGGTGTTGCCACAACACTGTAAGTCCTTACAGTTACTCTTGGTGGGCGCTAGAAATGGGCCCTGCTGTGAAATATTAGATCAAGAATTGTAATTACATGCACCTGTTGAACAGGGGCAGAAAAATTGGGCCTTTGGTAGTGGTGGTGCTGGTGCCACAACACTGTAAGTCCTCACAGTTACTCTTGGTGGGCACAGAAACGGGCCCTGCTGTGAAATATTAGATCAATAATTGTTGCACAGGGGCAGAAAAATTGGGCCTTAGGCACTGGTGCCACAACACTGCAACCCCTCACAGATACTCTAGTTGGAGTGCAGGAACGAGCCCTGCTGTAAAGTATTGCATCAAAAATTGTAATTACACGCCCCTGTTAAACAGGGGCTGAAAAATTGGGCCTTAGGCACTGGTGCTGGTGCCACAACACTGCAAGCCCTCACAAATACTCTAGATGAGCACAGCAACAAACCCTCCTTGCAAAATATTGCATCAAAAATTGTAGTTAAACAGGGGCTGAAAAGTTGGGCCTTAGCCACAAAAATATTCTTACAAGCTATCAGCATGATCATTGAGGAGGAAGAAGATAGTCACTCAGCATAACAGGATAGTCACTTAGCATCAGCATAGGCAGTCTTGAAGGGATCTGACATTTCCAAAAAAAAATATTTGGTTACATTAGCATCAGGTGCTTGGTAGCTGGTGGTGATCCAAGACTGATTCATTTTTATGAAGGTCAGTTGATCGACCGAGTCAGTGGACAGGCGAACCCTGTGATCGGTTACAAAGCCTCCAGCAGCACTGAATGTGCGTTCCGAAAGAATGCTGGATGCAGGACAGGCCAGTAGCTCAATTGCATACTGTGTAAGCTCTGGCCAGTGATCCATCCTCAAAACCCAGAGGATTTTCAGTGGGAAAGGTGTCCAAGTCAGATCTTGCCCCTAGGTATTCCTGCACCATGTAAAACAGACGCTGGTGATGGTTTCTGGAACCGATCATACCTTGGGGCTGCGGACTAAAAAATTGTCTGAACACATTGGTCAGACGGCCACCTTCTCCACCGCTCCTTCTTTGACTGATCGAAGCCTCAGCAACACGTTGTCCAGGAACAGGAGTTTGTAACCTCCCAGTCTCTGGGAAGGCGTTGCACAGACCTTTCTGCAAGGCCTCCCGAAGATGTTTCATCCTCTGCTCCCTCTGTGGCGGCATGATAAGGTCCGCAACCTTACCCTTGTAACGTGGATCAAGGAGGGTTGCCAGCCAGTAACGATCCCTCTCCTTGATACCACGAATACGAGGATCCTTCCGCAGGCTTTGCAGGATCAGGGAGGCAATGCAGCATAGATTTTCTGAGGCATTCAGTCCGGAGTCCTCTGGGTCACTAAGGATGACATGATCCGCAGCCACCTCCTCCCAGCCACGTACAAGTCCATTGGTTTCTTGGGATTGTAAATGATCCCTTGAAGACTGCTGCTGACGCTGAGTGCCAGGCTCCACCTCCATGCTGACACAATCCTCCTCCTCCTCTTCCTGTGTGATCGGTGGGCACGCAGGAACACTGTCTGGATAAAGGGGGCCTTGAGAGGTAAGGAAGTACTCCTCTTCCTGCCTCTGTTCTGCCTCAAGTGTCCTGTCCATTATTCCACGCAGTGTGTGCTCCAACAGGTGGACAAGGGGGACAGTGTCACTGATGCATGCACTGTCACTGCTCACCATCCTCGTGGCCTCCTAAAATGGTGACAGGACAGTGCATGCATCCCTGATCATGGCCCACTTGCATGGGGAAAAAAAACAAGCTCCCCTGACCCTGTCCTGGTACCATAGTCGCACAGGTACTCATTGATGGCCCTCTGCTGCGTGTGCAGCCGCTGCAGCATGGCCAACGTTGAGTTCCCCCTTTGGGCATGTCACAGATTAGGCGGTTCTTGGGTAGGTTAAATTCCTTTTGGAGGTCAGCCAGCTGAGCGCTGGCATTATATGACTGACGGAAATGTACACAGACTTTCCTGGCCTGCCTCAGGACATCCTGTAAGCCTGGGTACTTGCCCAAGGACCACTGCACCACCAAGTTAAGGACGTGAGCCAAACAGGGCACATGGGTCAGTTGTCCCTGTCGGAGGGCGGAGAGGAGGTTGGTGCCATTGTCCCAAACCACCATTCCTGGCTGAAGCTGGCGTGGCGTCAACCACCTCTGAGCCTGCCCCTGCAGAGCTGACAGAATCTCTGCCCCAGTGTGGCTCCTGTCCCCCAAGCACACCAGCTCAAGCACCGCATGGCATCTTTTGGCCTGCGTACTTGCGTAGCCCCTTGAACACCTACAGAGCACCGCTGGTTCCGAGGACAAAGCACAGGAAGAGGCCATGGAAGAAGAAGAGGAGGGGGTGGAGGAGAGAGGTGTGTCAGGATCACCAGTAGTAGCATTTTGGAGGCGTGGTGGCGGAACAACCTCCAACACTACTGCACCTTGTCCTGCATCCTTCCCAGCTGCCAGAAGAGTCACCCAATGCGCCGTGAAAGATAGTCAACGTCCCTGTCCATGCCTGCTGGACCATGAGTCAGCGGTAATATGCACCTTACCGCTGACCGCCCTGTCAAGCGAGGCCAAGACATTGCCTTCCACATGCCGGTAGAGAGCTGGAATCGCCTTCCATGAGAAAAAGTGGCGTTTGGAAACCTGCCACTGAGGAACCGCACATTCCACAAACTCACGGAATGAGCAATTTAGCCAAGCTAGCATTCAACCGCTGGGCATGTGTGTGGCTGGGAGCGAACTTGTTTTGGCGGTGAAGAAGCTGGGGCAGGGAAATTTGCCTGGTACAATCTAAAGTCGGTGTACCGGTAGCAGATTGCCAAGCAAGTACTTGGCTGCAGATCCCAGCTGATGAGAAGCAAGGAGAGGTCCTCTTTGTTCTTTGGTGTGGGTCTTTTAGGTTCGCTTGCCAACGAACTGCATGGCAGGTCAACATATGTCTGGTCAAGCATGTGATGCCCAAGTGGGTGATGTTTTGGCCACGCGAGATACGTTTGAGACATGTGTTGCAAATAGCAGCGGTGGGATCTAATGCACTCAACTCAAAAAAGGCCCACACCAAAGAACTTTTGGAATAACGCACAGAGACAGCAGCTCCCTGCACATGCGGAGCTCTGCGGTGTGATGCAATTGGTGTGCTGCCCTTAAGCTGGCCCCTGGAGGGCATCCTGCCTCCTTGGTGATGTGCCTCCTCCTCTCTCCTATCAGGCACCCACGTGGAGTCAGTGACCTCATCATCCCCTCCTTCCTCATCACTGGAGCAAATCTGGAAGTATGCTGCAGCTGGGGGAACATGACTGCCAGATTGCTGTCCTTCTTGGGCACCCCCTCTGTCTGGGTTCATGTTACTGCCTTCCTTTAGCTGAGTAACATCATCGGAGCTTTCAACACTGGGCATCCTCCTGGAGCATGTACCCAACACTGTGGTCAAACAGATCGGGGGACTCCTTGAAAGGACATGGTGGGGCTAGGGAAGGAGTGACTGATGCCATTGAGCCGAGGGAAGAGGCCGCGTTGGCAGCTGCTTTGCCAGACAACGTACCCTGACCCTGGGTGAGAGAGGATGAGGAGGATGAGGACGGCTTGGTCATCCACTCTACCAAGTCTTCCGCATGTTGCGGCTCAACGCGGCCAGCTGCCGAAAAAAAGGACAAGCGTGTCCCACGGCCACGTGCTGATGAGGATGCACCGTGTCCACGACCAGCACTGTTGCCTCTAGACACAGAGCCTGCTTGCCCTCTTTTATTGGCTTGTGACTGTCTGCCTCTCCTTGTTGGCCTTCCAGACATACTAATGGCCTGCACTGCAGTGAGATGTAGCTGCACAAAACTGGGATGTATATATATATACTGATTATACAGCAGCTAGCAGAATGCCTGCCTGTGGTATTAATAGGATCAGAAGAAGCACACCAGTACTTGTCTTCAGGTAGCTATAGGTCCAACTGTGCAGGGTAAACAGTACACTAACTGTAAATACTTCAAGAGCCTGCCTGTGCTATTAATAGGATCAGAAGAAGAACACAAGCACTTGTCTGCAGGTAGCTATACTGTAGGTGCAACTCTGCAGGGTACACAGTACACTAACTGTAAGTACTTCAAGAGCCTGCATGTACTATTAATAGGATCAGAAGAAGCACACAAACACTTGCCTTCAGGTAGCTATAGGTGATACTGTGCAGGGTACACAGTACACTAACTGTAAATACTTCACGAGCCTGCCTGTGCTATTGATAGGATCAGAAGAAGAACAGAAGCACTTGTCTTCAGGTAGCTATACTGTAGGTGCAACTGTGCAGGGTACACAGTACACGAACTGTAAATACTGTAAAAACACCTGCCTGACTGTAAGTATATTACAGTGCTGATGAGGATGCACCGTGACCACGACCAGCACTGTTGCCTCTAGACACAGAGCCTGCTTGCCCTCTTTTATTGGCTTGTGTCTGTCTGGAGATCAGCCAGCCGGCGGAAATGCACACAGACTTTCCTGGCCTGCCTCAGGACATCCTGTAAGCCCGGGTACCTGCCCAAGAACCACTGCACCACCAAGTTAAGGACGTGAGCCAAACAGGGCACATGGGTCAATTGTCCCTGTCGGAGGGCGGAGAGGAGGTTGGTGCCATTGTCGCAAACCACCATTCCTGGCTGAAGCTGGTGTGGTGTCAACCACCTCTGAGCCTGCCCCTGCAGAGCTGACAGAATCTCTGCCCCAGTGTGGCTCCTCTCCCCCAAGCACTTCAGCTCAAGCACCGCATGGCATCTTTTGGCCTGCATACTTGCGTAGCCCCTTGAATGCCTACGGAGCACCGCTGGTTCCGAGGACAAAGCACAGGAAGAGGCCATGGAAGAAGAAGAAGAGGAGGGGGTGGAGGAGAGAGGTGTGTCAGAATCACCAGTAGTAGCATTTTGGAGGCGTGGTGGCGGAACAACCTCCAACACTACTGCACTTTGTCCTGCACCCTTCCCAGCTGCCAGAAGAGTCACCCAATGCGCCGTGAAAGATAGGTAACGTCCCTGTCCATGCCTGCTGGACCATGAGTCAGCGGTAATTTGCACCTTACCACTGACCGCCCTGTCCAGCGAGGCCAAGACATTGCCTTCCACATGCCAGTAGAGAGTCGAAATCGCCTTCCATGAGAAAAAGTGGCGTTTGGGAACCTGCCACTGAGGAACCGCACATTCCACAAACTCACGGAAGGGGGCAGAGTCTACAAACTAAAAAGTCAGCAGTTGAAGTGCTAGCAATTTTGCCAAGCTAGCATTCAACCGCTGGGCATGTGGATGGCTGGGAGCGAACTTCTTTCGGAGGTGCAGCAGCTGGGGCAGGGAAATTTGCCTGGTACAATCTGACGTTGGTGTACCGAGAGCAGATTGCCTGCAAGTACTTGGCTGTGACACACCTAATTCTACGCCTTCATTCCTCTCAGTGCAGGTCTCAGAGAGGACTGAATGTATAGTGGGGTTGGAGATCCCAGCTGATGAGGAGCAAGGAGAGGTCCTCTTTGTTCTTTGGTGTGGCTCTTTTAGGTACGCTTGCCAACGAACTGCATGGCAGGTCAACATATGTCTGGTCAAGCATGTGATGCCCAAGTGGGTGATGTTTTGGCCACGCGAGATACGCTTGAGACATATGTTGCAAATAGCAGCAGTGGGATCTGATACACTAACTCAAAAAAGGCCCACACCAAAGAATTTTTGGAATAACGCGCAGAGACAGCAGCGCCCTGCACATGCGGAGCTCTGCGGTGTAATGCAGTCGGTGTGCTGCCCTTAAGCTGGCCCCTGGAGGTGATGTGCCTCCTCCTCCTCCTCTCTCCTATCAGGCACCCACGTGGAGTCAGTGACCTCATCATCCCCTCTCTCCTCATCACTGGAGCAAAGCTGGAAGTATGCTGCAGCTGGGGGAACATGACTGCCAGATTGTTGTTCTTCTTGGGCACCCCCTCTGTCTGGGCTCATGTTACTGCCTTCCTCTAGCTGAGTACCATCATCAGAGCCTTCAAAACGCTGGGCATCCTCCTGGAGCATGTACCCAACACTGTGCTCAAACAGATAGGGGGACTCCTCGATCAGAAGATCAAATCAGAAGAACACAAGCACTTGTCTTCAGGTAGCTATATTGTAGGTGCAACTGTGCAGGGTACACAGTACACGAACTGTAAATACTGTAAAAACACCTGCCTGACTGTAAGTATATTAGGAAGAGAATAACAGGAACGGATCTAGCTAAACTGAATGAAGTGTATATATATATATATATATATATATATGTATATATATATATATATACATACACACACAACACATGGAATGCATATATATACACAATACACTGTAAGTGCAGCTAACTGACTCGACCTGCCTACTCTATCTAACTTAAATTAAATGACACTGTCTCTCTGTCTATCTCTCTCCGCCGCCACAACACACTACACAAGGCCGCCATGCAGGCGGCCTTATATAGTATGGGGCATGTACTAAACCCCCTGAGCCATAATTGGACAAAGCCACCCTGGCTTTGGCCAATTACGGCTCTCTGTACACACGGCGCTGTGATTGGCCAAGCATGCGGGTCATAGTGCATGCTTGGCCAATCATCAGCCAGCAATGCACTGCGCTGCCGCAGTGAATTATGGGCTGTGACGCGCCACTCGTATTTGGCGCGAACGGCCCATATCGTTCGCAATTCGACGAACGGTCGAACAGGCGATGTTCGAGTCGAACATGGGTTCGACTCGAACTCGAAGCTCATCCCTAATCAACACCAAAGTCTCCATGGTTGCTATAGATAATGGCATATTGCTCTTTGCTTTATAATCATACCCATGACTTGAATCCTTTCCTTGTACTATTGAGCACATAGCAGTTGTGAAACCTCTACATCACAGGCTGTTCTTTTAAATGCTTTTGCTTCTCTCCTGCTCAACTACAAAGCTCAGGGCCGGTACAAGGCAGGGGCGGAAGGGGCACGTGCCCTGGGCGGTACCATTTACTATAGGAGGGGGGCGCAGCCTGCAGGTGAAGTTCTGCCACGGCCGCCCGCCAGTGTGTACAAGTCACGATTAGTCACCTATGTTAGCGCCCAGCGCCACTGTACATATTGTGTGTGCCGAGTGTGTGCGCTCCTGGATTCTCCCTTCCCTCAGCTTCACTGCTTACCCCCCCCCCACGGAGGAGTCTCGTAGTCCCTTCCAGCGGCGTGACGTCACTCACGGCCAGGGGTGAGGTGGGAGGACTTAGAGGAGCTCGGACTCGGCGCGCTGTGACCTAGAGAAGCCGAGGAGCTGCTGCCGCCTGCCTGGCTAGCTGGAAGAAAGCTAAGCAGCTAGAAGATTTAGATTGCAGCCAGCGTGACAGACAGTGTGCTACGGTCCGGCCCATAGGTACTCTTTTTTTTTTTTTTTTTAACATGACAGACTTGCTGTTCAGTTCACATATTACGCCTCTCCACTTTATGTGCATCTGTTAATGTCAGCAATTTAGGAACAAAACGTTTAATTTCTGTAAACCCAGATGAAGAATATCATATACAACCTGAGACTGCATTAAAATACCCAAAGTATGAAGTGTTTTGTGCTGATACAGCTATTAATCAGAACAAATCTAAAAGAAGACATTTAGAAAACAAAAGTGCAAAGTGTTCAGGGGCTGTGACGGAATGTACAGTACAGTAAAGGACTAACAAATTTTACACATTCACAGCAGCAGCCACATATACAGCCCTCCCATCAGAAGCCATGATGTTGTCTCCCTACCAGACACAGCAATTATATAGACTATAACAACTAAATAACAGATCAACCAGGATTATATCTGATTAACCACTTCGCGCCCGCACTATAGCCGAAAGACGGCTGCAGCGCGGACGCTATCTGCCGGGCGGCCGTCCCTGGACATCCTGTTGTTTACTTCCGCGATGCGCGCTCCCGCGGGTGCGCATTGGGGAAGTTCTGTGCTGGCCGTGTCCCTCGGACACAGCCAGTCACAGATCGTTGAAAATGGCCAATCATAGCGGCCGTTTTCAGCGCAATCGGCGGTGCCAATGAGAGATGATCTCATATGTAAACATATGAGATCATCTCTTATCGGCGCTGTTCTGCGGCTCTCCCTCCTCACACAGAGACAGCGTGTGAGGAGGGAAAGCGAACCGCTGCGGCGGTAAGTAAAAAAAAAAAAAAACGAAAAAAAGTGTCCCCATTGCCATCTGTCCCTGCCATCTGTCCCTGCCACCTGTCCCTGCCACCTGTCCCTGCCATCTGTCCCCACTGTCATGTCCCTGCCATCTGTCCCCAGTGCCATCTGTCCCCACTGTCATGTCCCTGCCATCTGTCCCCAGTGCCATCTGTCCCCACTGCCATCTGTCCCTGTCATCTGTCTCCACTGTCATGTCCCTGCCATCTGTCCCCAGTGCCATCTGTCCCCACTGCCATCTGTCATCAGTGCCACATAGTGCCATCTGTCATCAGTGCCATATGTCATCAGTGCCACATAGTGCCATCTGTCATCAGTGCCACATAGTGCCATCTGTCATCAGTGCCACCTGTCAGTGTCACATGCCATCTGTCATCAGTGCCATGTATCAGTGCCATCTGTCATCAGTGCCACGTATCAGTGCCATCTGTCATTAGTGGCATCAGTGCCACGTATTAGTGCCATCTGTCACCAGTGCCATGTATTAGTGCCATCTGTCATCAGTGCCATCTGTCATCAGTGCCACGTGTCATCAGTGCCACGTATTAGTGCCATCTGTCATCAGTGCCACATCAGTGTCAGTGCCACATCAGTGTCAGTGCCACATCAGTGCCATCTGTCATCAGTGCCACGTATTAGTGCTATCTGTCATCAGTGCCACGTCAGTGTCACATGTCATTGTCCTGGTGCTCCAGGGCCTTCAAAAGTGTAATAGGTAGTCAACAAGTTAGATGTGTAATTTATGCTCCTAGAACACGTGACGGTGCTCCCTGCATGTTGGGCCTCTCTATATGGTCAGGCTGTGAAAAAGTCCCCCACATGTGGTGACGTAATACTCAGGAGGAGTAGCAGAATGTATTTTGGGGTGTCATTTGTGGTATACACATGCCATGTGAGAGAAATAACCTATTACAATGACAATTTTGTGGGGAAAAAAAATCTTCATTTTGCAAAGAATTGTGGGGAAAAATGACAACATCAAAAACCTCACCGTGCCTCTTACTAAATACCTTGGAATGTCTACTTTCAAAAAAGGGGTCATTTGGGGGATATTTGTACTTTCCTGGCTTGTTCGGGTCGCAAGAAATGAGATAGGCCACCAGTGCATCAGGTGTGATCAATTTTTTATGATTTGCACCATAACTCTCTAACTTTCACAAAGACCAATAAATATCCACTAATTTGGGTTATTTTTACCAAAGATATGTAGCAGTATAAATTGTGGCCAAAATTTATGAAGAAAAATTACTAATTTGCAAAATTTTATCACAGAAACAAAGAAAAATTAGTTTTTTTTCAAAATTTTCGGTCTTTTTTCATTTATAGCGCAAAAAATAAAAAAACCCAGAGGTGATCAAATACCACCAAAAGAAAGCTCCATTTGTATGAAAAAAAGGACAAAAAATTCATTTGGGTACAGTATTGCATGACTGAGTAATTGTCATTCAAAGTGTGACAGTGCTGAAAGCTGAAAATTGGTCTGGGCAGGAGGGGGGTTTAGGTGCCCAGTAGGCAAGTGGTTAAACAAAGTAGTCCATAGTTCAAGAAGATTCTCACATCTTTGCTGTTCCACTTAGCACATGAAGGGAGAAGTGCTTTTTTTATACTAGAAGACATTTTTTTTGTCATGTAATTTTTTTAATAAATCTTTATTTTTTTATAGTTATATAGTATATATAGTAATATATTTTTTGAAACAACATTGATTCTTTCTTAAAATCGGGCGGGGGGGGGGGGGGGCGCAGTTTGCCATCTTCGCCCTGGGCACCAAATGGCCTTGTCCCAGCACTGACAAAGCTTTATTGGATCTCCACGCCACATCAGACCTGCCTAATCTTGCAAGATGGGAGAGAGGTCTGGGAGTCCATTTTTCTGAAAAAAATCCTTCCTGATCCCCCAAGAGGCAATTGAATATTCCCTAGATCAACTTTTTTTTTAAATTCTTTATTTATATCATCCAACATACACACAATGGTAGATTAATTTAAACTTATAATTAAATAGGGTGCTCATAAATCAAACCTGTACAGTCTGGATGTAAGACTGTAAAAGGGAAGAAGTGGGAAAAGAAAGGATATGTGAAAAAAATTTAAAAAGGTAAGAGCATTAAAGAGAATAAGAAAGAAAACGGAAAAAAAAGGAGAAAAAGAACAAAAGGATTCTATTAACCCTGATGTGGTAGCGGGAGGTTTACTAACCTCTCACACTTCCCTCTTACAGATATAGAGGGATAAAGAAAAGAGAATATAGGCACTCACATACAAACTACCACTTAAGTGAGTGCAGACCTAAATGGGGACGTGGTCAAGAATAGGCAGGGGGGAACCGCTCCCCTCCCCCCCAATATCTGTAAAATCATATTAAAAACACCGACCTGTATATGCAATATATACAATATTAGCTATAAACTATATAAACTCTAAATGTCATATACAAAATGAAAATAAAGAAAAAAAAAGGCAATAGATATACTAGCAATCTACGACTAATATTTGTTACAACTGCCCTATAAGACAACTTTGTCAAGTCTATTATTTCCCCCATTACAGAGATTCTCTCCCATGAATAGGTAGAATAGGTATCGGTGGGGACCGCCCCTCGTCTCCCAACTCTATAGCCGTCACCTCCTGGTCTGGACAACCCACAAGCAAAAAAAAAAAAAAGGGATGGGTTTCCCACTGTCCAGACTAGAGTGCATAGGCCTCTATAAGTATACTCCAGTTACAAGCTAACAGCTCAGCACTAGCCACACTCAGCACAAGCCCCACTCAGGGCGTAGGTGATCTAAATGTGTAGTGAAGAAAAAAAAAAAAAAAATCTAAGTATACGATCCAAAACAGGTAAAATAAAAAATACCTCCCAATATAAAAATATCGACCAATATCAAGATATAAAAGTACCATGCTATCGCAGTACCAATACAAGTGATTACAGTGCACTTATATATACGGTGACCTGCTTATTACAGATTAAATATAGGTAAAAATAAGATTCAAAATGAGTCTCTCCAGCTGTGAGCCAATAGCTGATGCCTGGGAAATGGAAACTGTAGGGTTTCCGGAGCATAGTTCTAGAGTATCCCGAGGGGCCGGAGTCCCAGTCAGCTCCGTCGGAAGTATAGGCTCTACATTGCCGCCATGCAATTCCGTCATTCTCGTCCGTGAGCTATGGGTCTGGACTCCAGGAAAGTAGTGCTTAAAGTGGTGTTTCACCAAAAAAAAAAAAATTAGATGTCAGCAGCTGCAAATACTGCAGCTGCTGACTTTTAAAATAAGGACACTTACCTGTCCCGAGGTCCAGCGATGTCGGCACCCGAGACCGAGCCGTCCCTCGATCCTCAGGTGCTGCCGCCGCCATTCACACTGAGGGAATCAGGAAGCGAAGCGTTGCCGCTTCACTGCCCGGTTCCCTACTGCGCATGCGCGAGTCGCGCTGCGCGTCTTCACTGGTCCCCGTTGTGTTGTGGGAACTGTGTATTTCCCACAACACAACGGGGGTGGGCGGGGAGTCTGCGGCTAGCTGCGGCTAGCTGTACCCGGAAGTGGGTGCAGATACCTGTATTATACAGGTATCTGCACCCCCCTCCCCCCTGAAAGGTGCCAATTGTGACACCGGAGGGGGGGAGGAATCCGATGAGCGGAAGTTCCACTTTAGGGTGGAACTCCGCTTTAATATCTGACCGTACTGAGGTTGTGGTAGGTATCTGGTCTTTCTTGCTCTTGGCCGGGCACATGCCGTTTAGAACAGTCCGGTAGATCACTATTTTCATCGGAGGAAGAGCGGAGCTCAAGGAGAGCAGGTCCTCGCTCCGCCATGTCTAAGCCACGCCCCCCAAGGCAAAACATTTGTGTGCCCTGGATCAACTTTATCTAGAAATGTTAGTATTCATTTATATCATGTACATTTAGAAAAGAATAGAGGCTTTTTTTAAAGCAATCTACTGAGCTGGCCAGAACCAGCTATTGAGAGAGTCTATTCCACATTTTCATAGCTCTTACTGTGAAGAAACCTTTACGTGTTAGAACTGCTGCATATTAAAGATGAGGTCTTACTAAGTTCTTTCAATGCTCATAACCTGTGCCATTTACAGGTGGCATGTTCTGCTTAACTGGTAAGGGCTGCTTTTACTCCCCAGAGGTGATCCTTTCCCTTCCCACTTCACCCTTCCATCCCACCCACCCCCTTTTTTTTCTTTCTCTTTTTCTAATTTTTCTCTCTTTTCCGTTTCTCCCCCCTCTTCCTCCCCCTCTCTCTTGTCTCTAGCCAAAGAAAATTTGGGGTGCACAGATTTCAGCTGGACCCCTGCATTCGACTTTCCCCTTTCCCCGTTCCTTTGGTTCTCTGACTATCCTTGATTAATTCTTGATTACTTTGTGTTCATTATTCTATTTTACAACAAATGTTTATTGTGGTTGCTTATGGAATGCCTTGAAGAATGTATCTGCCTACTCTATGTATTTCCTGTACCATGTCATTGGCTGCTATGTATGAGAAGTTTATGATTTATTTTACCTGTAGCACACCTTTAAATAAAAAAATTAAAAGAAATAGGATGGTATGGTTGATTACAGTACATTATTAATTTAGTTTTATTTGGCATTAATTGCTGTTATTGGTCTATTTTTGTTGTTGTTGATGTGTCTTGTTATTGTGATTTTTGTGTTGTATTTGTTGAATGTAACTGTATCTTAGTAACTTTCCTTTGGAGTATTCTGAATCTGAATTAACCACTTACCTCCTGCCCCATGTACTTTTACTGCGAGCAAGTGGTAGCTACAGGGCAATTTAAAAAAATATATATATATTTTGTTTTTCTTACATACTGTCACCAGTCAGTATCCCGTATCACTGCCACACCAGTCATATGATGACGCTGTACTGCACTGGTGACAGTATGTAAAAAAAGATTAAAAAAATTGTGAAAAAAAATTTTTTTCTCTAATTTCTTCATTTTCCAAAAAAAGTGACAAAAAATTACAACTTTAAAAAAACTTGCCATGCCTCTTATTAAATATCTTGGACTGTCTACTTTCTAAAAAGGGTCATTTGGGGGTATTTTTACTGGTTTGGCATTTTAGGGTCTCAAGAAATGAGTCCGTCAGTACATCAGGATCGATCAATTTTCAAATATACAATGGGGACGGAAAGTATTCAGACCCCCTTAAATTTTTCACTCTTTGTTATATTGCAGCCATTTGCCAAAATCATTTAAGTTCATTTTTTTCCTCATTAATGTACACATAGCACCCCATATTGACAGAAAAACACAGAATTGTTGACATTTTTGTAGATTTATTAAAAAAGAAAAACTGAAATATCACATGGTACTAAGTATTCAGACCCTTTGCTGTGACCCTCATATTTAACTCAGGTGCTGTCCATTTCTTCTGATCATACTTGAGATGGTTCTACACCTTCATTTGAGTCCAGCTGTGTTTGATTATACTGATTGGACTTGATTAGGAAAGCCACACACCTGTCTATATAAGACCTTACAGCTCACAGTGCATGTCAGAGCAAATGAGAATCATGAGGTCAAAGGAACTGTCTAAAGAGCTCAGAGACAGAATTGTGGCAAGGCACAGATCTGGCCAAGGTTACAAAAAAATTTCTGCTGCACTTAAGGTTCCTAAGAGCACAGTGGCCTCCATAATCCTTAAATGGAAGATGTTTGGAATAAGTAGAACCCTTTCTAGAGCTGGCCGTCCAGCCAAACTGAGCTATCGAGGGAAAAGAGCCTTGGTGAGAGAGGTAAAGAAGAACCCAAAGATCACTGTGGCTGAGCTCCAGAGATGCAGTCGGGAGATGGGAGAAAGTTGTAGAAAGTCAACCATCACTGCAGCCCTTCACCAGTCGGGGCTTTATGGCAGAGTGGCCCGACGGAAGCCTCTCCTCAGTGCAAGGCACATTAAAGCCCGCATGGAGTTTGCTAAAAAAAACCTGAAGGAATCCAAGATGGTGAGAAATAAGATTATCTGGTCTGATGAGACCAAGATAGAAATAAACAGGCACTGCTCATCACCTGTCCAATACAGTCCCAACAGTGAAGCATGGTGGTGGCAGCATCATGCTGTGGGGGTGTATTTCAGCTGCAGGGACAGGACGACTGGTTGCAATCGAGGGAAAGATGAATGCGGCCAAGTACAGGGATATCCTGGACAAAAACCTTCTTCAGAGTGCTCAGGACCTCAGACTGGGCCAAAGGTTTACCTTCCAACAAGACAATGACCCTAAGCACACAGCTAAAATAACGAAGGAGTGGCTTCACAACAACTCCGTGACTGCTCTTGAATGGCCCAGCCAGAGCCCTGACTTAAACCCAATTGAGCATCTCTGGAGAGACCTAAAAATGGCTGTCCACCAACGTTTACCATCCAACCTGACAGAACTGGAGAGGATCTGCAAGGAGGAATGGCAGAGGATCCCCAAATGCAGGTGTGAAAAACTTGTTGCATCTATCCCAAAAAGACTCATGGCTGTATAAGATCAAAAGGGTGCTTCTACTAAATACTGAGCAAAGGGTCTGAATACTAGACATGTGCATTCGTTTTCGTCCGAATGCATTTTCGTCCGAATTTCAGGTATTTTCGTTATCGTTTTAACAAACGATAACGAAAGTGCAGAATCCGAAAAACGAGAGATCCAAAATAAACAAATGCTTTATTTTCGTTTTCGTTGCTACAACAGTTTGATATAGATAGGAGATTCGACATGATGATGACAATAAAAATCTGTGTCCATCAAACCTGTGGTCGAATGTGCCTATTAGTCCAATATTATTCTACATAGGGAGAAAAGATTCGACGTAGGGGAGGAAAGATTCGACGTAGGGGAGGAAAGATTCGACGTAGGGGAGAAAAGATAAATAAAAATAATGATAATGATGAATGTTATTGGCTGATTGTAACCAAAGAGGAGGAGCAGTAAAATAGCTAGAACTAACTACACATGTACTTTGGCTTATGGTGTCTGTTGAAAGTTCTAAGAAGATTCGACGGAGCAGGTAAACTATACGGCGTTGTACAGTTTAGCTGCTCCGTCGAATCTTCTTTGAACATTCGACAGACACCATAAGCCTTCAATGACAGATTCTACCTTAATTTGGATTTTCGGACGAATGCAATTTTTAACGAAAAACGAAATAAATAAAAACGAATTTCGGGAGTAACTAAATAAATGTATTTTTCGGACGAAAACGAAATTCCGAAACAAAATATTTCAGTGTGCACATGTCTACTGAATACTTAGGACCATGTGATATTTCAGTTTTTCTTTTTTAATAAATCTGCAAAAATGTCAACAATTCTGTGTTTTTCTGTCAATATGGGGTGCTGTGTGTACATTAATGAGGAAAAAAATGAACTTAAATGATTTTAGCAAATGGCTGCAATATAACAAAGAGTGAAAAATTTAAGGGGGTCTGAATACTTTCCGTCCCCACTGTATATGCCATAGTTTGTAGATTCTATGACTTTAAAAAAGACTAAATAATATACACTGATTTGGGTTATTTTTACCAAACAAATGTTGAAGACTACATTTTGGCCTAAATTTATTAAAAAGACCATTTGTTTGTAAAATGTTCTAACAGAATTAAAGAAAAATGTGTTTTTTTCAAAATGTTCTGTATTTTTTAATTTATATAGCAAAAAAATAAAAAAAAGCCTAGTGGTGATAAAATACCATCAAAAGAAAACTCTATTTATGTGATTTTTTTTTTTATAAAAATGTAATTTGCGTACAGTGCTGCATGACCAAGCAATTTCCAGCTAACATAGCACAGTGCTGAATAGCAAAAAATGCCTTGGTCATGAAGGGGGTAAAACCTTGCAGTGGCCAAGTAGTTAAACACAAGAGAGAGTGAATAGAGGCTAGCATGGACTTTCATGGTACCAAAAGGCTTGACATACAATTAATGATTAAAAAATATAAATTTGTATTCCAATATACTAAAACATACAAAAATCGAAAAAAATAGACACAGAGCCCTGTGTCCTAGACATTGGGCTCTAAATTACAGATGAAGTGACCTTTGGAAAATGGACATCGTAAACTGTAACATATACCATCTGTATCTTAAGTGCTCGACATGTTTAGAGGAGAAGAACATCGCTTCTTCAGGAGCTTGTTGTATGGTAATCTAGAGCAATTACCACATTTAATACTTTACTAAAGAGTAAAGGGGGAAAGCATTGGTTACAACATAATTAGATATTCTGTAATACATATGTGGTGAGATCCAGTCTACGCTGTCTTACCCAAGACGAGGTCAAGAGGGCACTGTCCTGGAACTGGCCCCGGAAAAAAACATGCCTGTCCCGGCGAATGCGGGAACCCCATACCAGGGGGGCACAGATATAGTCCCCCGTCCAACAATATAATAGTAAAGGTACTATATTAGAATGTTGCAAAAAATATACATATAACGTAAACTGTGTTTACAGATATATATATATATATATATATATATATATTTTTTTTTTTTTATATATAAACATGTATAACACATCGTAGCCAAAACTGCAGAGCATCTGAGTCAAGTCCCCTCCAGGTTGGAACTAAGTCATGGCCAAAAAGTTCTATTACAGTATCAGCAAATCACTGCAGAAACAGAATGAAGAGCATGATAGTCACTGGTTCTCTACTCACTGAAGACTGAGAACTGAGCAATTAGCAGTCTTTGATTGCTCAGTTCTCAGTTTTAGAAGAAGCATGGAACAGATGCAGCATCAGACCAATGCTGCATCCACCTAGTAAAGTATAATTTATTTATTTTTAAAAACACCATATTTCTCTTTTAATCTGTGTATATATCTGTTTACCTGGATAGGTCAACTTTAAAGAGGATATAGGGCTATCACAGATGTATTATTTCTCTTGTAGGAAATATTAACACATTATACAGCATTACATACAACATTTTTTCACTCTCAGCCTCTGTCCAATGAAGCTTTTTATGTAATTATTACCACAGTCAGACCACATACAACCAGTGCCAACAAACCAGAATGTTTATGGACCATGAACAGAAACTGAAAAACTGAGATGAAACCCACAAAAACAAGAGGAGAATGTACAAACATACAGAACATGCCACACCAGCAGTACATGCATGAAAATAAAGCAATCCAGTGATGTTAAATAGTAAACATCAATATATGCATTATGCTTCCTAGCTTCTAACAATATACATTTTAAGCATATCCCCAATTTGGCAATCAATGCTCAATTCTGCCTTTTCTGGACAAAACTACTCACTTCTATATACTCCAAACTCCAAAGGTCATGTGGGTCACTGGCGAGTACAGCAAAGGGAGGGAAGGCATCAGAAAATAATATTCATATTTTTTCTTCAGTCTTTGTCCAAACACAACTAAATACTTGTGAGAAAGTCAGACAAAGGTAATCAACACACTGGGAGTGAGGTAGCTAGAGCTCTCATGAATTTGGATAACATGCAGCTTTCGCCTCTCAGCTAGATATCACCACAATTTTTCATACTGGGGTTGATTTACAAAAACTGGAGAGTGCAAAATCTGATGTAGCTGTGTTTAGAAACCAATTAGCTCTAGTTTTTTTTTTTTTTTTGTCAAAATTTAATTGAACAAGCTGAAATTAGAAACTGATTGGCTACCATACACAGCTGCACCATATTTTGCGCTCTCCAGTTTTTGTAAATCAATGTTACTATGTATTTTACACAACAGTATGACTGCAAAAATAGACATGGCAGACTTGGACTGGCAGTCTGACATTTTGAGATTTTACTAGAACTGGTCTATGTGATAATTTTTGAACTGATCTGAACACATGTGAGCCACTTACCCTATTACACAACATGGTAGTCTATACATATTTACAGACTTTTGACCTAGCCTCACACGCTAGTTCTTTATGAAGTGGAGCGGCAGCACCACCTCACACACACAAATTGCACCCATATGCAAGCGAAATGGCCTTCCTAAGACACAGGAGTCAAGAGAGTTTTTTTTTTTACCTTGAAAACTTAGTGCCATTCTTTGTCACAAAGGAAATCTGCACAAGCAGTAGCTAAGGTCCAGGTTTTCAGGGATTATTTATCATTATACTTATTTTTCTAAGACAACTTCCAACCTAGCCGGGATGATGAGGAGGAGAAGTATGATTAGCACCCGGAAGAAATTGAAGTTATACCCTCTAAGGCTCGATTCACATCTATGCATGTTGCTTTTGAGCGTTTCTGCAGTGTTTTTTGCGGTGCTTGCCGCGTTTTTGAACATACGTTTTTGCTGCGTTTTTCCCGCGTTTTGCGTTTTTTATTTTTTTTACAGTGTTTTTTTTTTTAAAGTGTTAAAAGTGTTAAAAAGTGTTAAAAAAATTAAAAAAAAACAAAATCCAAACGCGGTAAAAACGTGGCAAAAACGCGGTACTTGCGTTTTTGGATGCGGGTCCATTGAATTCTGTTACATGCAAAATGCTGCATTTTGCATGAAAAAAGTCCCCGACCCTTTCCAAAAACACAGAGCCACAAAAATGCATTGATGTGAACATGTTCCATAGGAACCCATGTTAAAAAATTCCCATGCATTTTTGCAAAATGCAAAATGCATCAAAAAACGCATTAGTGGGAATGAAGCCTAAGGGCTCTTTCACACGGGGCGGATCAGTGATGATCCGCCCAGTGAACATCCGCTCCGCCGATCCCCGCTGAGCAGGAAGATGACAGGTCCGTCGCTGCACACTGTGCAGCGACGGACCTGTCAGAGCGCCGCTCTCCCCTATGGGGGATCGGATGATGAAGGACCGTAATGTCCGTCGTCAGCCGATCCGAAAATGGATGGAAAAGTAGGGTTTTCCTCCGTTACACTTTTCGGATCGGAGCGGGTCGGATGTCAGCGGACATGTCACCGCTGACATCCGACGCGCCATAGGGATACATGTATGTCCGTTTTTCATCCGAAAACGGAAGGATGAAAAACGGACATACGGATCGTCAGTGTGAAAGAGCCCTTAGACCTCTTTCACGCTAGCAGACTGATTGGGTCCGCCAGATCAGACCCTCCAGTCTCCTCAATGGAGCTGAGTGTGTAAGTGAACATGTGTCTCTCTACTAACGCCGACATCCAATCTGATCCTATCTGCTAAAAACAGAATGATTGGGATCATATCCCCATCCATCCTGCAGATCAGATGGCAGTCGGGTGGAAATAGACAGGAGATCCATTTACATCTGACCACCCATAGAGGAGAGCGAGCTATGTCTGTGTCCGCTTTGCATAAGCATAGCTACCATGGACCATCCATCTGCCTGCTCAGCGGGGATCAGCAGACAGATTCCCCGCTGAGCATGCTGACTCCAATGGAGCCAACCCCATGTGGCAGGGGCCTAACTCAGCTGTACCATCCCAGCATTCCACAATAGATTCAGAAGAGCAGCTGCAGTAAAATGTGTACCTTCCAAATATATAGCTAATTATCTTTACATCTAACTACCCATAGTCACTGAAGAAAGTGCATATTGATAAAGTGTATATATGTGTGTGTATATACAGTGGGGACGGAAAGTATTCAGACCCCCTTAAATTTTTCACTCTTTGTTATATTGCAGCCATTTGCTAAAATCATTTAAGTTCATTTTTTTTCCTCATTAATGTACACACAGCACCCCATATTGACAGAAAACACAAAATTGTTGACATTTTTGCAGATTTATTAAAAAAGAAAAACTGAAATATCACATGGTCCTAAGTATTCAGACCCTTTGCTCAGTATTTAGTAGAAGCACCCTTTTGATCTAATACAGCCATGAGTCTTTTTGGGAAAGATGCAACAAGTTTTTCACACCTGGATTTGGGAATCCTCTGTCATTCCTCCTTGCAGATCCTCTCCAGTTCTGTCAGGTTGGATGGTAAATGTTAGTGGACAGCCATTTTTAGGTCTCTCCAGAGATGCTCAACTGGGTTTAAGTCAGGGCTCTGGCTGGGCCATTCAAGAACAGTCACGGAGTTGTTGTGAAGCCCCTCCTTCGTTATTTTAGCTGTGTGCTTAGGGTCATTGTCTTGTTGGAAGGTAAACCTTCAGCCCACTCTGAGGTCCTGAGCACTCTGGAGAAGGTTTTCATCCAGGATATCCCTGTACTTGGCCGCATTCATCTTTCCCTCGATTGCAACCAGTCATCCTGTCCCTGCAGCTGAAAAACACCCCCACAGCATGAGGCTGCCACCACCATGCTTCACGCTTCACTGTTGGGACTGTATTGGACAGGTGATGAGCAGTGCCTGGTTTTCTCCATACATACCGCTTAGAATTAAGGCCAAAAAGTTCTATCTCGGTCTTATCAGACCAAAGAATCTTATTTCTCACCATCTTGGAGTCATTCAGGTGTTTTTTTAGCAAACTCCATGCTGGCTTTCATGTGTCTTGCACTGAGGAGAGGCTTCCGTCGGGCCACTCTGCCATGAAGCCCCGACTAGTGGAGGGCTGCAGTGATGATTGACTTTCTATACCTTTCTCCCATCTCCCGACTGCATCTCTGGAGCTCAGCCACAGTGATCTTTGGGTTCTTCTTTACCTCTCTCACCAAGGCTCTTCTCCCCCGATAGCTCAATTTGGCCGGATGGCCAGCTCTAGGAAGGGTTCTGGTCGTCCCAAACATCTTCCATTTAAGGATTATGGAGGCCACTGTGCTCTTAGGAACCTTAAGTGCAGCAGAAAAATTTTTGTAACCTTGGCCAGATCTGTGCCTTGCCACAATTCTGTCTCTGAGCTCTTCAGGCAGTTCCTTTGACCTCATGATTCTCATTTGCTCTGACATGCACTGTGAGCTGTAAGGTCTTATATAGACAGGTATGCGGTTTCCTAATCAAGTCCAATCCGTATAATCAAACACAGCTGGACTCAAATGAAGGTGGAGAACCATCTCAGGGATGATTAGAAGAAATGGACAGCACCTGAGTTAAATATATGAGTGTCACAGCAAAGGATCTGAATATTTAAGACCATATGATATTTCAGTTTTTCTTTTTTTAATAAATCGGCAAAAATGTCAACAATTCTGTGTTTTTCTGTCAATATGGAGTGCAATATAACAAAGAGTGAAAAATACTTTCCGTCCCCACTGTATATATATATATATATACGCACACAGTATCTCACAAAAGTGAGTACACCCCTCCACATTTTTGTAAAATATTTTATTATATCTTTTCATGTGACAAAACTGAAGAAATTACACTTTGCTACAATATAAAGTAATGAGTCTACAGCTTGTATAACAGTGTAAATTTGCTGTCCCCTCAAAATAATTCAACACAGCCATTAATGTCTAAACCACTGGCAACAAAAGTGAGTACACCGATAAGTGAAAATGTCCAAAATAGGCACAAAGTGTCAATATTTTATGTGACCACCATTATGTTCCAGCACTGCCTTAACCCTCTTAGACACAGAGTTCACCATAGCTTCACAGATTGTCATTGGAGTCCTCTTCTACTCCTTCATGACGACATCACGGAGCTGGTGGATGTTAGAGACCTTGCGTTCCTCCACCTTCCGTTTGAGGATGCCCCTCAGACGCTCAATAGGGTTTAGGTCTGCAGACATGTTTGGCCAGTCCTTCACCTTTACCCTCAGCTTCTTTAGCAAGGCAGTGGTCGTCTTGGAGGTGTGTTTGGGGTCGTTATCATGTTGGAATACTGCCCAGTCCCTCAAGGTAGAGGATCATGTTCTGCTTGAGTATGTCACAGTACATGTTAACATTCGTGGTTCCCTCATGGTTCCCTCATGCAACCCCAGACCATGACACTCCCACCACCATGCTTAACTGTAGGCAAGACACACTTGTCTTTGTACTCCTCACCTTATAAACACCATCTGAGCCAAATAAGTTTATCTTGGTCTCATCAGACCACAGGACATGATTCCAGTAATCCATGTCCTTAGTCTGCTTGTCTTCAGCAAACTGTTTGCAGACTTTCTTGTGCATCAACTTTAGAAGAGGCTTCCTTCTGGGATGACAGCCGTGTAGACCAATTTGATGCAGTGTGCGGCGTATGGTCTGAGCATGGCAGGCTCACCCCCCTCCTTCAACCTCTGCAGCAATGCTGGCAGCACTCATACATCTATTTCCCAAAGACAGCCTCTGGATATGACACTGAGCACATGCACTCAACTTCTTTGGTCGACCATGGCGAGGCCTCTTCTGAGTGGAACCTGTCCTGTTAAACCACTGTATAGTCTTGGCCACTGTGCTGCAGCTCAGTTTCAGGGTCTTGGCAACCTTCTTATAGCCTAGGCCATCGTTATGTAGAGCAACAATTTTTTTTTTACATCCTAAGAGAGTTCTTTGCCATGAGGTGCCATGTTGATCTTCCAGTGACCAGTATGAGAGCGTGAGAGTGATAACACAAAATTTAAAATACCTGCTCCCAATTCACACCTGAGACCTTGTAACACTAATGAGTCACATGACATCGGGGAGGGAAAATGACTAATTGGGCCCAATTTGGTCATTTTAACTTAGGGGTGTACTCACTTTTGTTGCCAGTGGTTTAGACATTAATGGCTGTGTGAAGAGTTATGCCGTGTACACACGGTTGGACTTGCCAACGGGATAACTTCCATCGGCATTTCCGACGGAAAAATTTAGAACATGTTCTCTATCTAAGTCCGTCGGAAATGCCGACAGAAAAAGTCAGATGGGGCATACACATGGTCAGAATATCCGACCAAAAGCTCCCATCGGACTTTTTCTGTCAGAAATTCCGACCGTGTCTACGGGACATTATTTTGAGTGGACAGCAAATTTACACTGTTATACAAGCTGTACACCACTCACCACTTTACATTGTAGCAAAGTGTCATTTCTTCAGTGTTGTCACATGAAAAGATATAATAAAATATTTACAAAAATGTGAGGGGTCTACTCACTTTTGTGAGATACTGTATATAAGAATTATAAAAAAAATGTATTTAAAAATGTAAATAAAAATATTAATTTATATACATTTTAAATATATTTTTTATATTTCTTATATGCACTTTTATGCATATTTAGTTTATATCGGTTTCCTTCTAAGCCACTAGGCATACCTACTGCCGTCACTAATGGTTACATTTTTTATGGTTATATGTCAGCCCTGAAGAAGGGAGAGTCCATTCTCCCGAAACATGTTGGATTGATGTACATGGTTTACCCTTTCAATAAATATTTTGTGAACCCTACACCAAAAGTTGCATTTTTCTGGACACCAGGTGCTCCTTCCCTCTCACCCAAGTCTTCTTGCTGAAACAACCACATGGTTGTATCAGAAAGTTAGCATCCAAGCCCCCAAAGTAGGTCCACCATCCACCAATGGGCTCAACCCACTGGAAGTGATTTCATTCTCACTGCCCACATAACCATCTACCCACGACAAGACTCAGGGGGCTGTAGGTGGGAATCTTTGCCTTTGTACACATGGAAAGCATAAAAATATCCCGTGGCTCTTTCACAAAGCTTGTAGATTTTTTTTTAACAGTTAAAGCTTGTAGATCTTTACTCCATATCTGGCCCGTTTGCTGGGAATGTATTGCTTAATTCCCATCCAGCCAGGAAAGTGGACAAGAGACTCATCCACACATATGTTTTGGTCATTGACATACAGTGCCTTGCAAAAGCATTCACCCCCTTGGCTTTTTGCCTATTTTGTTACATTACAGCCTTTGGTTCAATGTTTTTTTAATCTGAATTATATGTGATGGATCAGAACACAATAGTCTAAGTTGGTGAAGTAAAATTTGAAAAATATATACATAAAACTCTATTTCAGAAATAAAAAACTGATAATTGGCATGTGTGTATGTATTCACCCCTTTGTTATGAAGCCCATAAAAAGCTCTAGTGCAACCAATTACCTTCAGAAGTCACATAATTAGTGAAATGATGTCCACCTGTGTGCAATCTAAGTGTTCCATGATCTGTCATTACATATACACACATTTTTGAAAGGCCCCAGAGGATGCAACACCTAAGCAAGAGGCATCAATAACCAAACTCTGCCACGAAGGCCAAGGAACTCTCCAAACAAGTAAGGGACAATGTTGTGGAGAAGTACAAGTCAGAGTTGGGTTAAAAAATATATCCAAATCTTTGATGATCCCTAGAAGCACCATCAAATCTATCATAACCAAATGGAAAGAACATGGTACAACAGCAAACCTGCCAACAGACGGCCGCACACCTAAACTCACAGACCGGGCAAGAAGGGCATTAATCAGAGAGGCAGTACAGAGACCTAAGGTAACCCTGGAGGAGCTGCAGTTCCACAGCAGAGACTGGAGTATCTGTACATAGGATGACAATAAGCCATACACTCCATAGAGTTGAGCTTTATGGCAGAGTGGCCAGAAGAAAGCCATTACTTTCAGCAAAAAACAAAAATGGCACGTTTTGAGTTTGCGAAAAGGCATGTGGGAGACTCCCAAAATGTATGGAGGAAGGTGCTCTGGTCTGATAAGTCTAAAATTGAACTTTTTGGCCATCAAAGAAAACGCTATGTTTTCCATTTTGTGAGTGTTTCCATTGTCCTGGTGCTCCAGGGCCTTCAAATGTGTGATAGTCAGGAAATCAGATGTGTAATTAATGTCCCTAGAATGCCGGGAGGTGCTACTTGGATGTTGGGCCTCTGTATATGGCCAGACTGTGGAAATGTCTCACACACGGGGTATCTCCATACTCAGAAGGAGTAGCAGAATGTATTTTGGGGTGTAATTCTTGGTATGTACATGCTATGTGTTAGAAATATCTTATGCATTTACAACGTTGTGTAAAAAAAAAAAAAGCATTTTCATTTTCTTTTCACATATTCCAATAACTTGTGTAAAAAATGACATGTTCAAAAGAGTCAGCATGCCTTATAGAATATATGTTGGGGTGTTTGCTTTTCAAAATGGGGTCATTTTGTGTGTAATTCCACTGTCCTGGTGCTCCAAGGCCTTAAAAAATGTGATAGGTAGTTTAGATGTCTAATTTATGTCCCTAGAATGCCTGGAGGTGCTATTTGGATGCTGGGCCTCTGTATGTGGCAAGGCTGTAAAAAAGTCTCACACATGTGGTATCGCCATACTCAGGACGAGTAGCAAAATGTGTTTTGGAGTGTAATTGCAAGTATGCCTATGCCTTGTGTGAGAAATAACCTGTTATTATGACAATTTTGTGTAAAAAAAAACGAAATCATTTCTTCATTTTTCCAAGAATTGTGGGGATAAATAACAACTTCAAAAGACAAACAATACCTCTTACTAAATACCGTGTACTGTATACTTTTTAAAAAGGGGTAATTTGGGGGGCATTTGTACTGTCCTGACAGAAATGAGATAGGCAGTCAGTACATAGGATTACATTTATGAAGAAAAAATACTTTTTTGCAAAATGTTATAATAGAAATTTAAAAAAATGTTTTTTTCAAGAGTAAAAAACCCAGTGGTGATTAAATATCACCAAAAGATAGCTCTATTTGTGTGAAAGTATAGCATGAGTAGTTGTCATTCAAAGTGTGAGAGCGCAGAAAGCTGAAAATTGGTCTGGGCAGGAAGGGGGTAAAAGTGGCCTGTATTGCAGTAATTAAATATATCTGCAAAGGTTATTTTTTTTTCTGCAAGACATGTTCTTTTTTTTCTGGGCTGTACAATGTTTTCAGCCCACTGGCTGAAGTAATAAAATATGCCATCTATGGCCTGCTTGGCATCGGGCACTGCCACGAAATTATCTCGCATACAGGAGTATTTTGAAATTAACTTCAATTTGTGTAGAATTTTTTTTTTTCAAGTTTTTCAGCCCACTATCTGAGTTTAACACTTATTGTGTTGTTCTGGGGGGACGTCATATGACATCCTCCCAGAATGCACCTCTCCCAAGGCTTCAGGACTGCGCAGCTGCGTAATCTGTCACTGGCTGTGCCAGTGTCATGTGATCGCTGTGACCAATCACAGCAGATCTGTCAGGAACCATGAATCAGACGGAGACAGAAGTGCAGTAAAAATCACACTTTTTAATAAAATCGTAAAATGGTACAAACAGAGCAAATGTAGTCAAAACATAGCCAGGGTTCGGTAACCAGAGCGAGTAGTCAGAACCAGCCAGTGAAACAGGATTCCAGAGATCAGCATAGAGGCAGTAAACAGGATCAGGAACCAGAAGGGAAGTCAGCCAGGAAAAAGTCTTTAACAGGAAAACACAGAAGAGAGTATCCAGATATTTTGACCAGGCGAAGGCACAGGAGATCTGATCCAGACTGTTTAAATAGCAAGCAGGGCTAGCTGACGAGCAGGAAATGAAGACCAGGTGAGTCACTGTGGAATGAGGAGTACTGGCAATTAACCGACAGCTGAGCACAGAGCTCTGAGAAGGAAGGACTGAGCCCAGCCCTGAAAATACCCCCTCCTCAATGACCCCTCCCCCTCGGAGGACCACCAGGTTTGAGGGGAAAATGTCTATGGAAAGCATGGACAGGAGCATGTACGTCTAAGGATGAGACCCGAGAGCGTTCCTCCGGACCATACCCTTTCCAATGAACTAGGTACTGTATGCGTCCACAGAAACCTACGGGAATCAATGATAGATTGTATTTTATACTCCTCATGGTTCTCAACCTGAACTGGGTGAGGACATGGTACTAAGGTGGTAAAGCAGTTGCATACCAACGGTTTTAATAAGGAGACATGAAATACATTAGAAATATGTATATTAGAAGGAAGGTCTAAAGCGTAAGTCACTGGGTTGATCCTACGGAGAACACGGAAAGGCCAAATAAACAGTGGTGCCAGTTTCAGTGAGGGAACACAGAGTTGGAGGTTACAAGATGACAGCCAGACCCTGTCCCTAACTTGATAGCAAGGCGCAGCTAGGCGTCCGCGGTGAGTATGGAGTCTGTACATATCATTGGCATGTTGCAAGGTCTCTTGGACCTGTACCCATGTGGAACGAAGACCACGGAGATGTTCCTCCACCGCAGGAATACTCTGAGGAACAAATGAGTTAGGCAACATGGATGGTTGGAAACTATAATTCACCATGTATGGAGACAATTGGGAAGCAGTATTGACGGCACTATTGTGAGCACACTCCGCCCAAGGTATGAGGTCTGACCAGTTGTTATGGTGGTCAGAAATTTAGCAACGTAAAAACTGCTCCAAGGACTGGTGGGCTCGTTCTGCGGCCCCATTGGATTGCGGGTGATATGCAGAGGAAAAGGAAAGATGAATTCCCAACTGTGCACAAAAGGCTCACCAAAACCTGGATACAAACTAGCTACCCCTGTCCGACATGATAACCTTGGGTAGCCCATGTAAGCAAAAAATCACCCGAGGGAAAATGGAAGCCAGTTCTTTGGATGTGGGCAACTTCTAAAGTGGAATACAATGAGAAATTTTCGAGAACCGGTCAACCATTATAAGGATAACTGTGTTGCCCTGAGATTTAGGTAACTCCACAATAAAATCCATAGACAGGTGGGTCTCTCACCATTGGGTATGGGTTGTAGGAGGCCCACTGGAAGGTGTCGTGGTGTCTTACTCTGAGCACACATGCAACAAGCAGCTACGAAGGTGGCTACATCAGCTCGTAGACTAGGCCACCAGAATTGTTGGGAAATAGCCCAAATGAGTTGATTCTTCCCTGGGTGGCCAGCAGCCTTGGGAGAATGGTAAGTCTGGAGCACGGCAGTGCGAAGACTCTAATGCCCTGTACACATGACCAGTTTTGCCGTCAGAATAAACTCCGAAGGTTTCTCCTATGGAACTCCGACGGAATGCCATTCAAGCGGTCTTGCTTACACACGGTCAAACCAAAGTCTGACCAAAGTCCGACCGCCCAGAACGCGGTGACGTACAGCACGTACGTCGAGACTAGAAAAAAGAAGTTCAATAGCTAGTAGCCAATAGCTTCCGTCTCGTACTTGCTTTAGAGCATGTGTTGTTTTTGGTCCGTCGGAACAGCATACAGAAGAGCGGTTTTCCCAATAGGAATTGGTTCTGTCGGAAATATTTAGAACATGTTCTATTTCTAGGTCCGTCAGAATTTTCGGGGAAAAAAAAGTCCGATGAGGCACACACAAAATCGGAATATACGATGAAAAGATTCCGTCTGACTTTTTATGTCGGACATTCCGCTTGTGTGTACACAGCTTTAGGGATAAAGCAGCAGTCACAAGGTTTCTCAGGAGGAGAATGGATCTGAACGGCAAGAATTCTGTCACCCAAAGGTGAAGTGAGACTGGGGTTTACAGGGACAGGAAGCGACTCCATTTTGGAAGCGGAGAAAAATTCTTACTACAATGCATCAGCCCTTACATTCTTAGTACCAAGTAAGAATGAGACTATGTAATTGAAGTTTGACAAGAAAAGAGCCCATCACGCCCTTCTGGGAGAGAGGCGTTTAGCCTCAGACAAGAATGTGAGATTCTTATGGTGAGTCAGAATAAGAGTTGTATATATTCAGAATAAGAACTGTCACAGTGGTACCTTTGAGGAGATAGGAAGAAAAGAACGGCTGCACACCACAGGAACGTTCCAACTATTTTATTCCAAAAAATAGCAATAAACAGCCAACAAAGACAGAGTGTCCGAACCCAGGAGGTGACGCGTGCGTTTCACACTGACTTCAGTGCTTCTTCAAACCTACAGCACAACTAAAGCACTGAGCATATAAAGGCTCCATCCCCCCACACACAGGCGCGGGATAATGCAATCAGCTGTGCCGAATGTCTGACAAGGCAATCCTAATACACCTGCATAACCATACCTCTGTGTTACCATATGACAACATGGCATAGCATGTAAACTTCATATAAAAAATATTATAAAAAATAATAACACCACCAAAGATTATTATAATAGTCATACAATATAAGTTTTAATATGTTAAAGTGTAAAGGAGAAAAAACTTAAATGACAAATAGCATAATATTGAGAATAATAGAAACTAACCAAAATATATGGATGAGAAGTATAAATAAATTACTAGAGAAATAGTGTCCTATATTGATAAAAAATGAAATATAACATTCCATATGCAAATAACCTAGCAATTCGTATATAAAAACAAAAATAAAAAGGAAAGACAAAAAAGAAGAAAAAACACATCCCAATATCATAAAATAAATAAATCAGTTTGATATTGTGGACACACAAGAACAAAAAAGATCTCTAAATGGGAAAATATTTAGTATGTGGTGCTAATCGAAACTACTACTGTTAAAACTGATAAGACTAAAAGGCAACATTTCCCCTGGCACACCACATGTCGACCTCAACCTATAGCCATAGAAAAATACTCCACAAAAGACATCCCCTAAGTACAATACAAACAATGTCCACAGTCCCATCAACCTGCTATAATAAATTGTCAGTTAATTGTATATAATAGCCGATTTTGAACATTTATGCGTGGAGGAAGAGTGGAGAACATCGTATGGATCAAAAAATGGTAAGAAACATAACAACATCTCTAGCCAAAGCTTTTTGGTGCACACACTTTTTCTATAACCTGCACTCTCATAGCCTTGATATTACCATCATGGCACTCTCTAAAGCGTTTGGCTATGTTGGTTCCCTTTTTTGAGCTACACTGTATACATGTTTGTAGAAACGATCTCACAGACCAACATATTGAATATAGCAAATGTCACAAGTAACTAGATATATAACATAACTTGTGTTACAATTATAAAAGGACCTGATTTCATATTCCCTCTGGTTGGATGATGCCCTAAACATATTTCCCCCCAGATCATGGCCATAGCAGGGACATCCTGACGACCCACATTTGAAATTTCTATTGAAATGGAGCCAAGTAAATGACTGGGTGCCAGTCTTATCATAAAAACTGGGTGACAGGGAGTGTCCTAGTGTTGGTGCCCTTCTGGGTACTATGTTGATGTCATTATGCAAGATGTTCGCACATACGTCATCAAAACAGAGAATAGGTAAGTATTTGTTGATGATAGCACGAACCTCACCAAACTCAAAGCTGAATGGTGTAGATAGGGTTAATTTGTTTTTATACAGATCTACTTTCTCACAAACCTGTGGAGTCACCAACTCATCTCTATTCTTATGTTTTGCAATGCTATAAGCTCTATTTAGGATCCACTTAGGGAAGCCCCTATCCAGAAATAGTTTGTAGAGCGCACTAGCCTCTATATTGAATTGTGAATCATTACTGCAAATGCATCTTATGCACAAAAACTGTCCTAAGGGGATACCCCTATAAGAGGGCTTGGGATGTCCAGACTGGGCTGAGAGTAAAGTATTCCCAGATGAAGGTTTCCTATATAGTGTGGTACTTACTCCCAGTCCTTCTTCCATGAGACACACATCTAAATAACAGATCCTGTCAGGATCTATCCTTCCTGTGAACGCCAAGTTTTTGTCCTTGTCATTGAGGTATCACAAAAATGGGTCAAACATGTCACCACCATCCGTGACAACCAGCAGCAGGTCAACAATATACCTTAAGTAGAGTACAATCTGTGATCTAAATGGGTTCTCCACTTCAAAGATGCAGGACCGCTCCCACCAACCCATATAGAGGTTGGCCAAGGAGGGAGAAAATTTGGCTCCCATCACGCCCCTCTGGAGATAGAAGACACCATCAAACACAAAGTAGTTGTGTGTCAGTAGAAATTCCAGTACCTCAATGACAATTGCCCGAATTCAATGGTAAAATCAGTGTATGTCTCCAAATAAAAGGAAACGGCTGTTATAGCCAAATCATGGGGAATGGAGGAATACAAATTTTTGACGTCCCAAGTGGCCCATGAGTAATGATCACTCCAAGAAAAGTTTTGCATTATGTGTAGAAGGTGGTTACTATCCTTCAAAAAAACAGGTAGCTGTTTGACCAAAGGCTGCAAATGTCCATCCAGCCATAGAGACCCTATGCCCGCTATTATAGGTCTACCTTGTAAGGGGGTGAGACCTTTATGGGTTTTGGGGAGGTGGTAAAAGGTGGGTAGTGTAGGGTATTCAGGTATTAGAGACTCAGCCTCCTTTTTATTTAAAAAAACCCTGTCTAAAACCCCTATCCACTAATTCTGTCAAAATGGACTTGTATTTTTTGGTGGGATTACTCTTTAACCGGCTATATGTCTGGGTATCAGAAAGCTGCCTGGCTGTTTCATTTAAATAAGAACCAACACCCATGACAACTATTAAGCCTCCTTTGTCTGAATTGTGGATAACAATGGACTTATCCTCTTCCAAATTAGTCAGGGCCAGCCTTTCTTGTTTTGAGAGGTTGTCCTGCCAAGGAGAGGTGCCCTCGGACACCTTATGAGCCAGGGATGTGAGGTCTCATTCCACCACTTTTTGGAATCTGCTCATACCTGGTGTCCGAGTATTGACAGGATAAAACTGGGACTTGGCTCTAATGGAAACCGAATCAACATTATAAGTGCAATTATCTCCCGCACTAACCACAGCGTTCTCCATAGACAAATCTTCCAAACCCTTCACTGCACATAGTTCTATAAACCCAAGGTTAACATCATCCTCCTGTGAGGCGACTAGTATCTCCCTCCCCTCCCCGCACCACAAATTTATAAACGTCAAAAAGGTTAAAGTGTCTGTTGGGACAAAAATTTAGACTTTTCGACAAGAGGGTGACCTAGTTTTCTGTCAGTATTTTATCTGACAGATTAAGAACATTACAGGGGTTAATTATTTATTTTGTGTCCTTATTCTTGAAGGATATTTCTTCCAATTGCCAAAGTTTACATGCTTACATGCTATGCCATGTTGTCATATGGTAATACAGAGGTATGGTTATGCAGGTATATTAGGATTGCCTTGTTAGACATTCGGCACAGCTAATTGCATTATCCTGCACCTGTGTTTGGGGGATGGAGCCTTTATATGCTCGGTGCTTCAGTTGTGCTGTAGGTTTGAGGAAGCACTGAGGTCAGTGTGAAGCGCACGCATCACCTCCTGGGTTCGGACAGAGTGCCCGAGTACCTATCTGCAGCCCACCAGAGTACCTGAGTACCTGTCTCTAGCTTATCAGAGTACCCGAGTACCTGTCACCAGCCCATCAGAGTACCCGAGTACCTGTCACAAGTCCATCAGAGTACCCCAGTACCTATCTGCAGACCATAAGAGTACCCGAGTACCTATCACAAGCCCATCAGAGTACCCGAGTACCTGTCACCAGCCCATCAGAGTACCTGAGCACCTGTTCCCAGCACAGAGTACCTGAGTAGTTAACTGCAGGCCATCAGAGTACCTGAGCACCTGTCTCCAGCCCAGAGTACTCGAGTACCTATCTGCAGTCCACCAGAGTACCCGAGTACCTATCACAAGCCCATCAGAGTACCCGAGTACCTGTCACCAGCCCATCAGAGTACCTGAGCACCTGTTCCCAGCACAGAGTACCTGAGTAGCTAACTGCAGGCCATCAGAGTACCTGAGCACCTGTCTCCAGCCCAGAGTACTCGAGTACCTATCTGCAGTCCACCAGAGTACCCGAGTACCCATCTCCAGCTCATCAGAGTACCCGAGTACCTGTCTCCAGCCCAGATTACCCAAGTACCTATCTCAAGCCCATCAGAGTACCTGAGTACCTATCTGCAGCCCATCAGAGTACCCGAGTACCTGTCTCCAGCCCAGAGTACCCAAGTGCCTATCTGCGTGCATCAGACTACCCGAGTACCTGACTCCAGCCCATTAGAGTACCTGAGTACCTGTCTCCAGCCCATCAGAGTACCTGAGTACCTGTCACCAGTCCTTTAGAGTACCTGAGGACCTGTTCCCAGCCCAGAGTACCTGAGTACCTAACTGCAGGCCATCAGAGTACCTGAGTACCTGTCTCCAGCCCAGAGAACCCGAGTACCTATCTGCAGACCATCAGAGTACCTGAGTACCTATCACAAGCCCATAAGAGTACCCGAGTACCTGTCACCAGCCCATCAGAGTACCCAAGCACCTGTTCCCAGCCCAGAGTACCTGAGTACCTAACTGCAAGCCATCAGAGTACCTGAGTACCTGTCTCCAGCCCAGAGTACCCGAGTACCGATCTTCAGCCCACCAGAGTACCCGAGTACCCATCTCCAGCCCATAAGAGTACCCGAGTACCTGTCTCCAGCCCAGATTACCCAAGTACCTATCTGCAGCCCATCAGAGTACCCGAGTACCCGAGCACATGACTCCAGCCCATTAGAGTACCCGAGTACCTGTCTCCAGCCCATCAGAGTACCCGAGTACCTGTCACCAGTCCATCAGAGTACCCGAGTACCTGTCTCCAGCCCAGATTACCCAAGTACCTATCTGCAGCCCATCAGAGTACCCGAGTACCCAAGTACCTGACTCCAGCCCATTAGAGTACCCGAGTACCGGTCTCCAGCCCATCAGAGTACCTGAGTACCTGTCACCAGCCCATCAGAGTACCCGAGTACCTGTCACCAGTCCATCAGAGTACCCGAGTACCTGTCTCCAGCCCAGATTACCCAAGTACCTATCTGCAGCCCATCAGAGTACCCGAGTACCGGAGTACCTGACTCCAGCCCATTAGAGTACCCGAGTACCGGTCTCCAGCCCATCAGAGTACCTGAGTACCTGTCACCAGCCCATCAGAGTACCCGAGTACCTGTCACCAGTCCATCAGAGTACCAGAGTACCTATCTGCAGCCCATCAGAGTACCCGAGCACCTGTTCCCAGCCCAGAGTACCTGAGTACCTAACTGCAGTCCATCAGAGTACCTGAGTACCTGTCTCCAGCCCAGAGTACCCGAGTAGCTATCTGCAGCCCATCAGAGTACCCTAGTACCCATCTCCAGCCCATCAGAGTACCCAAGTACCTGTCTCCAGCCCAGATTACCCAAGTACCTATCTCAAGCCCATCAGAGTACCTGAGTACCTATCTGCAGTCCATCAGAGTACCCGAGTACCTGTCTCCAGCTCATCAGAGTACCCAAATACTTGTCTCCAGCCCAGAGTACCCGAGTACCTATCTGCAGCCCATCAGAGTACCCGAGTACCTGTCTCCAGCCCAGAGTACCCGAGTGCCTATCTGCAGTGCATCAGACTACCCAAGTACCTGACTCCAGCCCATTAGAGTATCCGAGTACCTATCTGCAGCCCATCAGAGTACTCGAGCACCTGTTCCCAGCCCAGAGTACCTGAGTACCTAACTGCAGGCCATCAGAGTACCTGAGTAACTGTCTCCAGCCCAGAGTACCCGAGTAGCTATCTGCAGCCCACCAGATTACCGTAGTACCCATCTCCAGCCCATCAGAGTACCCGAGTACCTGTCTCCAGCCCAGATTACCCAAGTACCTATCTCAAGCCCATCAGAGTACCTGAGTACCTATCTGCAGTCCATCAGAGTACCCGAGTACCTGTCTCCAGCTCATCAGAGTACCCAAGCACTTGTCTCCAGCCCGGAGTACCCGAGTGCTTATCTGCAGATCATCAGAGTACCCGAGTACCTGTCTCCAGCCCAGAGTACCCGAGTGCCCATCTGCAGTGCATCAAACTACCTGAGTACCCGACTCCAGCCCATTAGAGTACCCAAGTACTTGTCTCCAGCCCATTAGAGTACCGAGTACCTATCTACAGCCCATCAGAGTACCCAAGTACCTGCCTCCATCCCATCAGAGTACCCGAGTACCTATCTCCAACCCATTAGAGTACCTGAGTACCTATCTGCAGCCCACCAGAGTACCCAAGTACCTGTCTCCATGCCATCAGAGTACCCGAGTACCTGTCTGCAGCACCTCAGAGTATCCAAGTACCTGTTACCAGTCCATCAGAGTACCCGAGTACCTATGTGCAGACCATCAGAGTACCCAAGTACCTATCTGAAGCCCATCAGAATACCCAAGTACCTATCTTCAGACCATCAGATTACCTGAGTACCTGTCACCAGCCCATCAGAGTACCCGAGTACCTGTCCCCAGTCCAGAGTACCTAAGTACCTATCTGCAGCCCATCAGAGTACCTGTCTCCAGCTAATCAGAGTACCCAAGTACCTGTCTCCAGCCCAGAGTACCCGAGTGCCTATCTGCAGCCCATTAGAGTACCCAAGTACCTGTCTCCAGCCCATTAGAGTACCCAAATACCTATCTGCAGCCCATCAGAGTACCCGAGTACCTATCTGCACCCAATCAGAGTACCTGAGTACCTGTCTCCAGCCCATCAGATTACCCGAGTACCTGTCTCCAGCCCATCAGAGTATCCAAGTACCTATCTGCAGCCCATCAGAGTACCTGAGTACTTATATGCAGCCCATGCCTCATTTAATATACATTGGGGTGTTTGCTCTCCAAAATGGGGTCATTTTGTGGGTAATTCCATTGTCCTGATGCTCCAGATTCTTTAAACATGTGATAGGTAGGAAGGAAATAAGATGTGTAATTTATGCTCCTAGAACGCCTGATGGTGCTACCTGCATGTTGGGCCTCTCTATGTGGCCAGGCTCTGAAAAAGTCTCACACATGTGGTATCGCCATACTCAGGAGGAGTAGCAGATTGGATTTTGGGGTGTAATTTTTGTGATGTACATGCTATGTGTTAGAAATATCTTATAAATGGACAACTTTGTGTAAAAAAAGAATATGTTTTCACTTTCTTTCCTCATTTTCCAAAAACTTGTGGAAAAAAAATAACATGTTCAAAAGACTCATAATGTCTCATAGAATATATGTTGGAATGTTTGCTTTCCAAAATGGGGTCTTTTTGTGGGTAATTCCATTGTCCTGGTGCTTCAGGGCCTTGATAGGTTGTTTATATGTGTAGTTTATGCTCCTAGAATGCCTGACGGTGCTCCCAGCATATTGAGCCTCCCTATGTGTCCAGGCTGTGAAAAACTCTCACACATGTGGTATTGCCAACTTCAAAAAAACTCACCATGCCCCTTACTAAATACCTTGGACTGTCTAGTGTCCATAAAGGGGTAATTTGGGGGGCATTTGCACTTTCCTGACATTTCAGGGCCTCAAGAAATAAGATGCCGTCAGCGCATCAGGTGTGATCGATTTTCAATGACTGGCACCATAGCTTGTACACTCTATAACTTTCACACGGACTAAATAATATTCACTAATTTGTGTTATTTTTACCAAAGATATGTAGCAGTATAAACTTTGGCCCAAATTTATGAACAAAAATTACATATTTGCAAAATGTTATAATAAAAACTAAAAAAGTGGGTTTTTTTTCAAAATTGTCACTCTTTTTTCACTTATATCGCAAAAAATAAAAACCCAGTGGGGATTAAATACCACCAAAGGAAAGCTTTATTTGTATGAAAAAAATGATAAAAAATGTTGTTTGGGTACAGTGTTGCATGACTGAGTAATATGCATTTGTGCAAGAGCTCTGAAAGCTGAAAATTTGTCTGGGCAGGAAGGGGGTATAAGTGTCCAGTATTGAAGTGGTTAAGTAAAAGGGCATTTAAACAGTTTATCTTTTAATCCTTAATGACAGCGACTGGTTAGAGTAGGGTGGGTGTTCAAGCAACACAAAGTTCAGTTTTAATTTATCAATTAATTTATCAATGTTACAGAAGATGGAAATGTAATACAGATAAAGATATAAAAACAGGTGGCAAGAATATAGGTCAAATGGCAGGTAAAAAGCTCCTACATTTGTACATTTCCTGTGTCATTTAGCCGTTTGCCTGTAGTTCCAATGTAAGTAAACGTAGTGCTTGATACCAACATTAAAAAATAGTATTCATTTAGATTCACTTGTTAATATCTTAATTTTCCATTTCTTATTTTCTTAAGAATGCTGGTTGCTAGAAAGGTTTTATAAAAACCTTTTATTCTAGGAGCAGCTTGCCATTCTGAACAACTGTGGAGGAGATGAAGTCACCTGAAAGCGCTTCCCGCAGCGTGTAGTCTGCAAGCAGCTTAACATAATAACTTTTTATAGCAGCAAAAGAAGTACCCAGCTTCGTCCCTCGCTGTTCTGCAGCTTCCAAGTCACTAGCACAGTCTGTTTCCCATCATCTCCTGCATTAGTTATATTAGTAAAACATTTTATGTTTATTTCCATCAATAATATGAACCATGCATTCTTTAACTGAGCATTTAAGATAAAAGGGAATTTATAATTCTGGCAAATTGTTTGGAATTGTGATTTAATAGCATCTGTTTTTGATATTTTTCAGTCTAAAAAAAGTTGGCTTTTACTTCAGTGCATTTTATTTATATTGAAATAAAATGTACTCTGGAACGTGTTCCCAATTCCATTTTGTGTGTTATCAGTTTTATACATAATCCACAATGGGTAAACCGCAGCTATCCCTTGGAACTCTAGTGTGACTTGATGGATGATCTAATCTAGGAGGATGTGAGCAGTAGGTCTGCTCATCTGGAAACTCATACTGACCACAACAGTCACAGACTACAAATACTGCAAAAAAGCCTTAGGGGTGATGTTCAGATTCAGGGCTCAGATGGGTTTGAGGCAAACCCAAGCCATTCGCAGTCCTGGTAAACTAATGTGGGCTTTGGTATGTGTCAGCCCCCTCACTATGAGGGTCCATGCACGCTGTGTTTAAAAAACACTGCTTCTACAGGAGTTTTTTTCTCCTGCCTGTAAAAGCAGCTCAATTATCCTATGTGTCCATGCACATTAGGACATTTAGAGGCATATTTTAAGCTCAACGTTAGGGGCAGAAAAAAATCCTTTCTTTATCGCATTTTTGAGAGGAGCTTTCAGACAGAAAAAATGTTTAACATTCATAAACATTCCTAAAAGCTCCTAAACGCAGTGTTGAGGAGCATTTGTCTTTTCAAGTTTACATTGAAAACTGAGAGGGGAATGTTTTTGAAAAAATACTTGTAAAAGAAAATGCCCTTAAACTATCCTAAAGTCTTGTGCAATATGAGCTACTATGAGCATTTTTCATGCCGCTTTTTCAGCCAGAGGTTCTGTCATTCTTTTCTGCTCCTAGTGTTCATGGACCCTACAAATCTGTGTTCCCAGCCGTTATTTGTCAGTGCATGTTTGAGTAGATCAGGGAGAGATGGTAGTGTGGGTGTAGGGACAGCTAGTTGCTGCTTTTCAGTGTTATACTGTGCTACTTTGCGCTACATTATTTTGGACTGCAGTGTGGTGGGCTATATGTTTTTATATTAAGTTTACCCCCCTGTTTTCACAGTTCAGAGACCTTCTTTTTTAGAACTTCCTGTTTGTGTGTGTGTGTCAGCAACACTGCAGTTGCTGCTTTTATGTATATTTTTTTTCACTAGGATTGGTAAAAAAGGAAGAAATAGTAGTGTTGGTTAGGGGTTTAGTATTTTTAGATTTCGTTTTTTGGGAGGCATATTTTATATTTTAATAATTTTTATTGAAATAACAAGATATTGTTGTACAAGGCACATTATTATAACAATAATGCAAATAAGTATTCAAGTTATCGCAAATACAAAAATACCTTTCCCTCAAAAGGCCAACAATTATAAGACATCTTAACATCAAATATAGAGATCTATAACCGCTTCCAGACCAGCTGCCGCACTTATACTGCGGCAGGTTGGCTCCCCTGTGTGAGCCGTCATAGCTGCACGTAGGCTCTGTAAGAAGCTTTATCAGGTGCGCGAGCCTGCAGCGTGTCCCCTGAGCCGATGCGCGTGACTGACGGGCGCGATGACCGCCGGGCACCCGCGATCGCTTGTGAAAGAGCAAAAAGCAATCAATATACGCTTATTGTGTTTTTTTACCAAAAATAAGTAGAAGAATACATATCGGCCTAAACTGAGGAAAACATTTTTTTTTTTTTGTTTGAACATTTATTATAGCAAAAAGTACAAAATATTGTGTTTTTTTCAAAATTGTCGCTCTTTTTTTGTTTATAGCGCAAAAAATAAAAACTGCAGAGGTGATCAAATACCACCAAAAGAAAACTATTTTTGGGGAAAAAAGGACATCAATTTTGTTTGGGTACAACGTCGCACGACCGCGCAATTGTCAGTTAAAGCAATGCAGTGCCGTATTGCAAAAAATGGTCTGGTCGGGAAGGGGGTAAATACTTCTGAAGTGGGCTGAAGTGGTTAAATTTTTTAGGGTGAGAGTAGTAGCAGAAATAACAATACAAAATAGAATGATGAAAATCATTAACAAATGGGCCGAGGAGTATACCTCCGACCCACTAAGGACCAACTGTGTTGTGTCCCAATGAGCAATATTTGACAGGCAATGCAAGAAATGACTATTTCACAGTGAGAAGAGACAGGGGGCGAGGAAAAGGGGAAGGGGGGGAGGGAAAGGGAAAGGGAAAGGGGAGAGACCTGTAAGAAAGGGAAATCACTGTGCATGCCTAGGAATATCATCAATATAAAACTATATGTTCTATCAAAAGTATCTTGAAATTATAAAAAAAAATCAAGCAGAAAAAAATATAAAAGGCAAAAAAGTAAAAAAAAAGGTATCAAGCAAAAGAGAAAGAAGAAAGAAAGAGAGAAAGAGGGCCAGCCAGATAATTATCGTATCCATAGATCCCATGTTGCATGAAATTTCTTAGTAGAATTGCAAAAAACACAGGTAAGTTTATCATTAGGGATGAGCTTGATGTTCGGGTCGAACATAAGTTTGCAGAACAGCAAACATTATTGGGCGCTTGTGGGAAATTCGAGCACCACGGAATGCCCCATAATGCACTGCGATCTCGCAGTGCATTGCTGTATGATGATTCGCCAAAGCATGCACCTGACTTGCATGCTTTGGCCAATCACAGTGTGCTCTGCTGAGAGAGCCATAATTGGCCAAAGGCCCGGTGCCTTTGGCCAATCATGGCACAGGGGGACTAAGTCCACGCCCCACTATATAAGGCTATATAAGGCTGCTTACACTGCGGCCATGTGTAGTGTTGTTGGTGTGGACAGAGAGATAGCTTGAGTTAAATTAACCTCTTCCCGCCCGCCGGCCATCAAATGACGGCTGCGCGGGGTGGCTCTCGTTCTGGGTGGACGTCATATGATGGCAGCCCAGAACAGCCACTCTCGCGCGCCCCCGGGGGTGCGCAGCATGGCAATTGTGGCTGCACGGTGTTGCTAGGACTCGGCGCAACCCCAATCTGTGTAAAGAGCCACAGCCGTGGCTCTTTAACCATGTGATCGGCTGTGTCCAATCACAGCCGGTCACATGTAAACACAGAGTTGCCAGTAATCGCCACTCCTCGCCTCACACTGACAGAATGTGAGGAGAGGAGAGCCGATCAGCGGCATCTCCTCACAGAGGACATCTAGGGATGTAATCAGGGCACTGATCATCAGTGCCCTGATTACAATTAAGCGCCACCAGAACTGTGTGCCCACCACTGCCAGCAATCAGTGCCAACCAGTGCCCACAATTGCCACCAATCTGTGCCCACAAGTGTCAGCAATCAGTGGCCATTAGTGATGCCAGTCAGTGCTGGCTATTAGTGCTGCCCATCAATGCCCATCACTGCTGCCCATCAATGCTCATCACTGCTGCTCATCAATGCCACCCATCAATGCCTATCAGTGCCGCCCATCAGTGCCACCTATCCGTGCCCACTAGTGCCTCCTATCTGTGCCCACCAGTGCTGGCTATCTATGCCCACCAGTGCCGCCTATCTGTGCCCAGTGCCCACCAGTGCCACGCATCAGTGCCGCCTATCAGTGCTGATCAGTGCCACATATTAGTGCCACCTATCAGTGCCCATAAGTGCGGCATATTCATGCCTCCTCATCAGTGCCACCTAATCAGTGCCCATAAGTGCCACCTAATCAGTGCCCATAAGTGCCACCTCATCAGTGCCCATAAGTGCCAGCCTATCAGTGCCTATCAGTGCTGCCTCATCAGCGCCCATCAGTGAAGGAAAAAAATTACTAAAGTACAAAATTTACTGACAGAAACTAAGAAAAAAAATTTTTTTTTTTAGAAAAAAGTACAAAATCCAGGAGTGATTAAATACCACCAAAAGAAAGCTCTATTTGTGTGAAGAAAATGATAAAAAAATTTCACATGGTTACAGTGTAGCACAACGGCGCAATTGTCATTCAAAGTGTGACAGCGCTGAAAGCTGAAAAATAGCCTGGGCAGGAAATATAAGTGCCCTGTATTGAGGTGGTTAAGCAGGCAGTTTATTAGGTTAGTGGCAGTGTATTTGATATATCTATACAGTCTGTTTCCGTTTCATTTCCGTTTTGGGCTCACATGCTTATGCATTTCCTCAGATCAAAACACGGCTAAGATTTTAATCAGTCATAACAATTTAAACAATTTTCCAAAAAAAGTCACATATGGAATCAATCTATGGTTAATTGCTCATTAGTACAATTGTATTCCTTCATTTGTTAATCATTTCACACCACTGATACACAAATGGTTAATCATGCAGATGCTCATCTCATTATTCACTCAAGAACGATCACAGTTATTCTGTTGAAAAGATAATATATGTGTGTGAATAAAAACATCATAATCCAAATATCCAAGAGGATACACCTAAATGTATACAAAAAAAAATATATAATGTACTATAGATCATATAAACAAATAAAGATCCAGATCTGTATTTAAACCTTTTGGAGTAATAGTATTAAGAAAATGTATCCAATGAGCCTCACGTTTTCTTAAGATGAATTCACGATCGCCTCCTCTCCTATTTTTGTTAATGTTGTCAATCTTTCTTCACGATGCTGCGGATCGCTAACTATATTTAACAATAAAATCTTCCTGGAATGTTGTTAGGGATGGTACAGGTTTGTGGATGATGTGTTTGCAGTGTGGGGTGGCGACATTGGAACCCTATTATTGTTTGATCAATATCTTAATTATCTTATTCCTGGTTTGAAATTCAATATGTTATACAGTGGGACCAAAATTCCCTTTCTGGACACCATGCTGAGAATCAACCAGATGAAAATTGAGAGCGATCTCTATGTTAAAAGCACAGATAGCAATCAGTTGTTACATTTTGACAGTTTTCATCCTCAATCTGTATTTAATTCTATTCCAAAGAGCCAACTAATGAGAGTTCAGAGAATAGTGATCCGCAGCGTCATTAAGAAAGATTGAAAGAAATGGAAACTAAATTAATTAATAGGAATTATCCAGAAGCATCAATAAGAAAGAAACATTTAAATTTAAATAACATTAGAGCAAATAAAAAACATTCCAAGAGGATCCCTTTTGTTACACAATTTCATCCATTTTCAAATATTGTTTTCAATATAATTAAAAAACATTGAAATTCATTGAGGGGAAGTTATCCCACTATAAAAGAATTTTGGAATTTACGACTGCCTTCATATAAAAAGGGTAGGACTTTGAGAGATTGATCAGTAAGATCTGTTCAATTTTCCCCATCTATTCCCAAGATAACTTTCTTTGGACCAGAAAATATGGGATCATTTCCATGTCTCTCATGTATCCAATGTAGTTCTATGATAAAAGGAAAAAGCATATCGCACCCACATAAAGGCTTCAATATTCCTATTAGGGCCACTACACCTGCCAATCATCATACGTGATTTATGCCATAAAATGTCCATGTGGATTATTATACATTGGAGAAACAACTCAAAAGGTTAAAGATTGCATAGCCAGACATAAATACTCAATTAGAGATAAATTAATACAATTGCCACTGGCTAGACATTTTATAGAGAAGGGACATACAACTTCCCAGTTAAAATACATGGTGTTGGAAGGCATTAACAAAAAGAGGAGAGGAGGCGATCGTGAATTCATCTTAAGAAAATGTGAGGCTCATTGGATACATTTTCTTAATACTATTACTCCAAAAGGTTTAAATACAGATCTGGATCTTTATTTGTTTATATGATCTATAGTACATTTTTTTTCGTATACAATTAGGTGTATTCTCTTGGATATTTGGATTATGATGTTTTTATACACATATATATATCTTTTCAACAGAATGTGATTGTTCCTGAGTGAATAATGAGATGAGCATCTGCATGGTTAACTATTTGTGTATCAGTGGTGTGAAATGATTAACGAATGAAGGAATACAATTGTACTAATGAGCAATTAACCATAGATTGATTCCATATGTGACTTTTTTGGAAAAAATGTTTAAATTGCTATGACTTTGTTTAAAATGTTAGATGTGTTTTGATCTGAGGAAGAGCATAAGCATGTGAGCCTGAAATTGAAATCTTTTTGAACACTATTTGAGATGTAACTTCACAAATCTTTGAACAAATAAACAAGGCTTTTAAGTGCAGCAATCCTCTGGTTTATTTTCTTATATGTATGGTCGGTGGGAAGACCAGATTGCTTTGCACTAACTACAGACCGGGTGCAGCTTTCCTCAACTACACTGAAGATATATACGGTATACAGTATCTCACAAAAGTGAGTACACCCCTCACAGTTTAGTAAATATGTTATTATATCTTTTCATGTGGCAACTCTGAAGAAATGACACTTTGCTACAATGTAAAGTAGTGAGTGTACAGCTTGTATAACAGTGTAAATTTGATGTTCCCTCAAAATAACTCAACACACAGCCATTAATGTCTAAACCACTGGCAACAAAAGTGAGTACACCCCTAAGTGAAAATTTCCGAATTGGTCCCAATTAGCCATTTTCCCTCTCTGGTTTCATGTGACTCGTTAGTGTTACAAGTTCTCAGGTGTGAATGGGGAGCAAGTGTGTTAAATTTGGTGTTATCGCTCTCACTCTCTCATACTGGCCACTGGAAGTTCAACATGGCACATCATGGCAAAGAACACTCTGAGGATCTGAAAAAAAGAATTGTTGCTCTATAAGAAGATTGCCAAGACCTTGAAACTGAGCTGCAGCACGGTTGCCAAGACCATACAGCGGTTTAACAGGACAGGTTCCACACAGGCCTCGCCATGGTCGACCAAAGAAGTTGAGTACATGTGCTTAGCGTCATATCCAGAGGTTGTCTTTGGGAAATAGACATATGAGTGCTGTCAGCATTGCTGCTGAGGTTGAAGGGGTGGGGGGGTCAGCCTGTCAGTGCTCAGACCATACGCCACACACTGCATCAAATTGGTCTGCGTGGCTGTCTTCCCAGGAGGAAGCCTCTTCTAAAGATGATGCACAAGAAAGCCCACAAACAGTTTGCTGAAGACAAGCAGACTAAGGACATGGATTACTGGAACCATGAAGGGTCATAGCATTATGCTGGGGCCCACATGGGATGGCTCAGAAGGGACTGCAGTTTCTCTCTCTCTTTTATCTATCTATTAGGTTGCCATTGGTTGCCACTGTTGCTCAGGGTAGCAACAACCAGAGGATTGGTAGCAAGGGCCAGCGTCGGATTGGAGGAATTTGGCGGGCGCTGAGCAGCGCTGAAGAAGCCTATATAAGGGGCTGAGTGCAGCGACTCACTGACCGTTTGAAGCAGAACAAGCGACATCACAGAGCTCCTGCAGCATGAAGCGCCGTTCGTCAAATAGCCGGGAAGAACTCCTGTGTCGCCTTATTGAGAGAGCGGAGGGAGAGGGCGGTGAAGAATGGCTCCTTCAATGCCTAGGGGAGGAGCGCGACTCGGCTCCGCCTGCAGAAACATCCCTCACAAACCAGAAGATGGAAGAAGCTTCGGCCCCAGACGGAGGCGGGACTCGGCAACAGCCAGGGAGAAAGAAGAAACGACTCAGAACAGTGGCTTCGCCTCAGGTGGCAAGGGAGGAGAGAGCTGGCACTTCCAGAACACAGAGAGAGCCGGCTATGAGGGAGAGCAGCGCTACTCAGCTTCCCCAGGCTGCTGCACTCAGAGAGCATCCGTCAATATCATATGATGGTGAGCAGTGTCAGTTTACTAATATTGCAGATGTTTCATTCCTAGTTAACTCATTGTCAAATATTTTACAGCAATTTAAAGGGGCACAGACTGCTGGTGCTAATAATAGTTTTAAAGGAGCACAGGTCACTGGTGCATTGAATGTTAAGCAACCTAATGTTAATTCACAAATTTTAGGGGCACAAAAAGAAAAAATTGGTGCTAGGCATATTATGCATACCAGTAGAGTTGATCAGAGGGCACAGATATCTGGTGCTTCTGAACCTGTTGGTGGTGATACTGAAATATTTACAGGGGCACATGACTATGGTGCTGTTAAAAAATTACCATTGAACGATTATATGACTGAAGTTAGTTCAGTATGGCAGAATTTAAATGAGTCACAAATGTTTGATCATGGCATGTTAAACCATGATAATGTGGTTAACTCTCCATTGTCTTTTAATCCCATCCTGCCTATCAGGCCTTCAGCAGTGGCAGTTGGGGAGCCTTACCATGTGTTTTGTCACCTTTAGGGTTCCATTTAGCCAAGACTGTTAAAGAAAAGATTTGGAGAGGAGAATTCATTGACATATTGTCACTTTTGCCGGCTTCTAAAGAGTTTTTGTTGAAATCTGACAGGCTGGCAGCAGATAGATCTGAGGAGGACAGGAGGAGGGCTATACCAAGGACCTTCCAAAATTGGCTGCAGGCTTTCTGCATTTATGCAGCAGTTATGGGTGAAAGTTTCCCTGCAAAGTGTTCAGGTTTATTCCAACACTTAGATATTGTTGCAGAGGCTTTTCGTCATTTTGGTGGCTCTGCATGGTTCACATATGACGAAAATTTTCGACAAAAGTTGGCAGTCCACCCCTCCTTACATTGGGGATCCAAAGATGTTGGACTATGGTTGAATCTCATGTTGCCTCCTAAGCCTCAGTTCACTCCAAAAGTGGTATCTAACGCACAGTCTGCGTTTCGTAAAGGATTTTGCTTTTCTTTCAATGAAGGGCAATGCAAGTTTCTCTCAAATTGCAGATATAAACATGAATGCTCCCATTGTAGCGGGAACCATCCGGCTAGCAGGTGCTTTCGCAAATCTGCAGCGACAGCCTTTCAGCCATTCCCCGGGCACGCTCATGGGAAGGGCAGTGACTCCAGTGAACCTCCCAAGAATGCTCCCGTGGTTAGAGCGCTATCCAGATCGCAGGATGGTGGCTCTGCTAACTGCTTCCCCGCCATTCACAAATTTTAGGCTTTCCCCGTTGGGGTTAGTTCCTAAAAAAGAACAAGGTTCTTACCGTTTGATACATCACCTTTCATATCCAGAGAACTCCTCTTTGAATGATGATGTAGCTGGTGTTGAAGCTCCAGTTTGTTATGCATCATTCGATGAGGCTTTGGTTATACTAAGGAGTCATGGGCAAGGGGCCTTGCTAGCCAAGGCAGATATTAAGTCAGCATTTCGTTTGCTCCCGGTCCATCCGCAAGGCTTCAGTTCGCTAGGTTTTCAATTCGCGGGTGAATATTTCTTTGACAAATGTATGCCCATGGGGTTTTCTTTATTTTGTTTTTATTTTGAAGCTTTTTCAACCTTTCTTCAGTGGATTTTGTCAGATCTCTATCCCTGTGGAGATTTTCTGCATTATCTAGATGATTTTTTATTTGTTGGTCCATCTGATTCCCCCTCGTGCCTCAAATCTCTTCAGATATTTTTTAATATTTGTGAGCACTTTGGGATTCCGTTAGCAGCAGAAAAGACAGTGTTTCCATCTACTTCGATTGAATTTTTAAGGATTACCATCGATTCAGCTGCAATGGAATTTAAATTGCCTCTTCAGAAAATACAAAAAATGAGATACCTGATCTCAGTTTTTCTTTTAAGAAAGAAAGTACTATTGAAGGAGGCTCAATCTCTTCTGGGTCTGTTCGCTTTTGCAGCCAGAGTCATTCCAATGGCTAGGGTGTTTTCTCGCAAGTTTTCATTGGCAATCAGAGGTTTTACAAACCCATATTCCCATATTCGGATCTCCAAGAGCGTTCGGGAAGACCTTAGAATTTGGGATGCTTTTCTGTGTAATTTTAATGGTTCTACTATATGGCAACAGGATTTTGTTACTAACGATCAGCTTAATTTTTTCACGGATGCAGCTGGGTCTTCAGGCTTTGGAGCATTTATGAATGGGCATTGGTGCGCAGGTGAGTGGCATCAGGACTGGTTACAAAAGGACATCATTCAAAATTTGGTCCTTTTGGAGCTTTTCCCTGTGATAGTCTCTTTAGTAGTTTGGAAAGACGTTTTTGTGAATCGCAGAGTTCTGGTGCATACTGATAATAAAGGTGTTTTGTATGCAGTGAATACTTTATCCTCTAAGTCTGAGCCGGTGATTAGGCTACTACGTTTTCTTGTTTTACAATGCATGCGATTCAATATTTGTTTGAAAGCAAAGCACATTCCAGGCGTACAAAATAATATTGCTGATGCTTTATCTCGTTCACAGTTCACGAGGTTTCGGGAGTTGGCTCCAACATCGGATCGGTGCGGAACTCCTTGCCCGGATTTCCTCTGGGGCTTAATATGGAGTTAATTCTTGGTAACTTCAAGAATTCAGTGTCGAAGAAAACGTGGTCAGATTATCGCCTATCCTGGTCCAGATGGTGCTCCTTTTGTCAGGACTTTGGTCTGGATTCTCTGGTTGTAACTTCTTATGTCTCCCTATCTTTTGTGTCTTCATTGCTTCAGGCTAATCTTAGCCCAGCTTCTATCAGCAAAATTTTAGCGGGTGTCTCCTTCTTTCTAAAATTTGCTGGTTAGCCATCTCTAACCTCTTTCTTTCAAGTTAATCAAGTTTTAAAAGGTTTTAGGAGGTCAAGACCTTTGTTAGATAATAGGCGCCCTATTTCGGCTGCTCTGTTGGTTGATCTCCTTAAGATTCTAGAAGTGGTGTTTTTCTCGGAATTTGAGTTAATTTTGTTCAGGGCCGTTTTTTCAGTTGCCTTTTTTGGCGCCCTCAGAATTGGGGAATTTACATCTGAAAATAAAAGGTCCTCATCTTTTCTCCTCAAATCACATGTCATTGTGTATGATGGGTCCCTTACCCTTTTCCTTTGTAGGTCTAAATCCCTTCCAACAGGTCAAGGTCATTGGATTTCTCTGGCTAGCTCTATCAATCCTACAATATGCCCGGTGCTATTGGTTTCTAGATATATGTCAATTAGACCATGTTCTGATGATTCCTTCTTTATCCATCAGGATCTGTCCTCCTTAACTAGGTCTCAGTTTTCAGCTGTGTTGGCTGCTTCTCTGAAATGCTTGAACCTGTCTGGTTTTTGCTTTTCTTCACATTCATTTCGCATTGGGGCAGCCACCACAGCTGACTCTTTAGGTTTTCCGGCAGAAACTTTAAAAAAAATTGGCCGTTGGGGTAGTGATAGATATAAGATTTATGTTCGCCCTGATCTACTAATTTTGTAATCTCTTTTCAGGATCGTCCAAAGCTACGGTCTGGATTGTAGGCCATTCCTACGTTTTTTGGGCAGCCAAGCATGCTGAAACTAGAACCTACTCTGCTAATTTAGGTCTGGACTCTAAGTCTTTCACAGTTTTGTGGTCAGGTATTAGGGGTTTGAGGTGGAAAAATGTGAGAAATCATTTACTTCACCTATCTAATATTTGGCCTTTACCCCAGATCTTAGTTCTTCATGCCGGGGCCAATGATTTAGGTAAAGTTAAGACGTGGGATCTTCTATGTGAAATTAAGAGGGATCTTTGTTATATTCAACTTTTATTCCCAAATGCTATAGTGGCATTTTCAGAGATGATTCCTCGTCTTCTATGGTCTCCTTCAGGCAACTTATTTTATGTGGATAAGATTAGAAGGCGTCTCAATAGAACAATCCACAGTTTTCTAAGTTCTTCCGGTGGCATATCTTTTCGCCATTTAGAATTAGAAGGTTTTGTGCATGGTTTATTTCGTGAAGATATGGTCCATTTATCTGTGATAGGCTTAGATATATTTAATATGGGTTTACAAAATCGAATTGAATCAGCCACGGTGTTGGGGGGGGGGCCTCGGCCGGCAGCACTGCTGCTGTCCTCAGCCGGTGGGGAGTAGTCGTCCAGCATTGTTGGATGGACACCGTTTAATTTGTTCAATTTTAGCCAGGATGGCTTTATATTCTTTAAAATAAATTTGAGTACTTTTAGGTAACCCCTATGGATAACACCGTGGCCTCATAAATACCAAATAATAATTTGTTTAAATTTAAATAACAGTGTTTGTCTTTATTATAATCCCGTCTGTGCTAGCCCATGAAGGGTCATAGCATTATGCTGGGGCCCACATGGGATGGCTCAGAAGGGGCTGCAGTTTCTCTCTCTCTTTTATCTATCTATTAGGTTGCCATTGGTTGCCACTGTTGCTCAGGGTAGCAACAGCCAGAGGATTGGTAGCAAGGGCCAGCGTCGGATTGGAGGAATTTGGCGGGCGCTGAGCAGCGCTGAAGAAGCCTATATAAGGGGCTGAGTGCAGCGGCCCACTGACAGTTTGAAGCAGAACAAGCGACACCCACCCACCCGCCCCCTTTTTTGTCATGATGTTGTCCATGAGGGGGAGTAGTCGTCCAGCATTGTTGGATGGACACCGTTTAATTTGTTCAATTTTAGCCAGGATGGCTTTATATTCTTTAAAATAAATTTGAGTACTTTTAGGTAACCCCTATGGATAACACCGTGGCCTTATAAATACCAATTAATAAATAATTTGTTTAAATTTAAATAACAGTGTTTGTCTTTATTATAATCCCGTCTGTGCTAGCCCATGTCCTGTGGTCTGATGAGACAAAGATAAACTTATTTGGTTCAGATGGTGTCAAGCATGTGTGGTGGCAACCAGGTGAGGAGTACAAAGAAAAGTGTGTCTTGCATACAGTTAAGCATGGTGGTGGGAATGTCATGGTCTGGGGCTGCATGAGTGCTGCCGGCACTGGGGAGCTAGAGTTTATTGAGGGAACCATGAATGCCAACACGTACTGTGACATACTGAAGCAGAGCATGATCCCCTCCCTTCTGAGACTGGGCAACAGGGCAGTATTCCAACATGATAACGACCCCAAACACAACTCCAAGATGACCACTGCCTTGCTAAAGAAGCTGAGGGTAAAGGTGATGGACTGGCCAAGAATGTCTCTAGACCTAAACCCAATTGAGCATCTGTGGGGCATCCTCAAACGGAAGCATGATGATATCATGGAGGAGTGGAAGAGGACTCCAGTGGCAACCTGTGAAGCTCTGGTGAACTCTATGCCCAAGATGGTTAAGGCAGCGCTGAAAAATAATGGTGGCCACACAAAATATTGACACTTAGGGCCCAATTTGGACATTTTCACTTAGGGGTGTATTCACATTTGTTGCCAGCGGTTTAGACATTAATGGCTGTGTGTTGACTTATTTTGAGAGGACAGCAAATTTACACTGTTATACAAGCTGTACACTCACTACTTTACATTGTAGCAAAGTGTCATTTCTTCAGTGTTATAACATGAAAAGATAGAATAAACTATTTACAAAAATGTGAGGGGTGTACTCACTTTTGTGAGATACTGCATCCAGTGTAGCCTATAGATACAGTGCATTCTGTGGTTTACTGTTTCTAATACACTTCAGGCGGTGTATTAATATATATACAGTCTCGCCTGAAGTGTATTAGAAACAGTACACCTAATGCACTGTAGATATAGGCTACACTGGATGCAGAGTATATATATATATATAGATATATATATATATATAGGTATATATGTATATATATATATATATATATATATATATATATAGATATATATATATATATCTATATATATATATATAGATATATATATATAGATATATATATATATATTAATACATATATATAAACTTCGAATAAACAACGTTTTTAAGTGCTTGGACTTTTTTGCTATGTATGGTCAGTGGAAAGACCTGATTGCTTTGTGCTAATGGTGAACCGGGTGCAGCTTTCGTTAACTACATTTGAAGATATAGAAGATATATATATATATATATATATATATATATATATATATATATATATATATATATATATATACACGAGACTGTATAAATAAATATATATGAATACATATATATAAACTTTGAATAAACAAAGTTTTTAAGTGCATCAATCCTTTGGACTTTTTTGCTTATATGTATGGGCAGTGGGAAGACCTGATTGCTTTGCACTAATTGTGGACCGGGTGCAGCTTTCCTTAACTACATTTGAAGATATATATATATATATATATATATATATATATATTTATATATATATATATATGTATGTATATACTCTGCATCCAGTGTAGCCTATATCTACAGTGCATTCTGTGGTGTACTGTTTCTAATACACTTAAGGCGGTGTCCTAATATATATTTATATATGTATATATATATATACAGTCTCTCATATATATATATATATATATATATATATATATATATATATATATAATCAGAAGGGTGAGGTACACTACAGTCTCAGATGGCCGCACTTAGCAATCAAGCCCTCCCACAGGCTTCGACATAGAAAAAACCCAAAAGTCCATATTCCATGAAGTGTGAAATCTTCTTTCTACCTGTGACTTTGATTCCTAAATTATAAAAAATTGTAGTCACATCTGATGATAATTGTATGTGTATGTGATAACAAATTCGGTTAAACATAAATGATTATTTGATTGATTACAGATGATTAGCTCGGTAATTGATTGTTCATTGAGTATATATATTGCTATATGTATATTCTTTAGATAGGCATGATGTTCTGATGAAGGGCGCTATCTACAATAGCCCGAAAACTTTTATTATGTATGCCTGATTTTTATGGATGTCGTGGTGATGTCCTTTTGAAGATTTCAAAATAAATACGGTTTGTGCAGCAATCCCTTGTTTTTGGATTATTTTTATATATATATATATATATATATATATATATATATATATATATATATATATATATATATATGTATATATATCTCCTATATCTTCAAATGTAGTTAAGGAAAGCCGCACCCGGTTCACCATTAGCGCAAAGCAATCAGGTCTTTCCACTGACCATACATATTAGCAAAAAAGTCCAAGCACTTAAAAACTTTGTTTATTCGAAGTATATATATATATACATACTCTGCATCCAGTGTAGCCTATATCTACAGTGCATTCCATGGTATACTGTTTCTGACTGCAGGCAATGCACACAGTATCTAATAGTGTGTACAGTTTCTACTACTTTTCTGGTGGTGTACATAGTATCTAATACAGTGTGTACAGTTTCTTCTACACTTCTGGTGGTGTACACAGTATACAATACAGTGCAGCCATTGTACAGTTTCTAATACAGTGCAGGTGGTGTACACAGTATCTAATACAGTGTGTACAGTTTCTACTACACTTCTGGTGGTGTACACAGTACACAATACAGTGCAGCCATATTACAGTTTCTAATACAGTACAGGCGGTGTACACAGTATCTATTACAGTGTGTACAGTTTCTACTACACTTCTGGTGGTGTAAACAGTACACGATATGGTGCAGCCGTAGTAAAGCTTATAATACAGTGCAGGCGGTGTACACAGTATCTAATACAGTGTGTACAGTTTCTACTACTTTTCTGGTGGTGTACCCAGTATCTAATACAGTGTGTACAGTTTCTAATACACTTCAAGTGATGTACACAGTATCTAATACAGTGTGTATATTTTCTACTACACTTCTGGTGGTGTACACAGTACACAATACAGTGCAGCCATAGTACAGTTTCTAATACAGTGCAGGCGATGTATACAGTACCTAATACAGTGTGTACAGTTTCTACTACACTTCTGGTGCTGTACACAGTATACAATACAGTGCAGCAGTTGTACAGTTTCCAATACAGTGCAGGTGGTGTACACAGTATCTAATACATTGTGTACAGTTTCTACTACACTTCTGGTGGTGTACACAGTATACAATACAGTGCAGCCGTTGTACAGTTTCTAATACACTTCAGGTAGCGTACACATTATCTAATACAGTGTGTACAGTTTCTCTTACACTTCTGTTGGTGTACACAATACCCAATACAGCGCAGCCGTAGTACAGTTTCTAATGCTGTGCAGGCGGTGTACACAGTATCTAATACAGTGTGTACTGTTTCTACTACACTTCTGGTGGTGTACACAGTACATAATACAGTGCAGTCATAGTACAGTTTCTAATACAGTTCAGGTAATGTACACAGTATCTAATACAGTGTGTACAGTTTCTACTACACTTCTGGTGGTGTACACAGTATACAGTACAGTGCAGCCGCAGTGCAGTTTCTAATACAGTGCAGGCAGTGTACACAGTATCTAATACAGTGTGTACAGTTTCTACTACTTTTCTGGTGGTGTACACAGTATATAATACAGTGTGTACAGTTTCTAATACACTTCAAGTGGTGTACACAGTATCTAATACAGTGTGTACAGTTTCTACTACACTTCTGGTGGTGTACACAGTACACAATACAGTGCAGCCGTAGTACAGTTTCCAATACAGTGCAGGCGATGTACACAGTATCTAATACAGTGTGTACAGTTTCTACTACTTTTCTGGTGGTGTACACAGTATATAATACAGTGTGTACAGTTTCTAATACACTTCAAGTGGTGTACACAGTATCTAATACAGTGTGTACAGTTTCTACTACACTTCTGGTGGTGTACACAGTACACAATACAGTGCTGCTGTAGTACAGTTTCTAATACAGTGCAGGCAATGTATACAGTTTCTAATACAGTGCAGGCAGTGTACACAGTATCTAATACAGTGTGTACAGTTTCTACTACTTTTCCGGTGGTGTACACAGTATATAATACAGTATGTACAGTTTCTACTACACTTCTGGTGGTGTACACAATGTACAATACAGTGCAGCTGTAGTACAGTTTCTAATATAGTGCAGGCAGGGTACACAGTATCTAATACAGTGTGTACAGTTTCTACTACATTTCTGGTGGTGTACACAGTATCTAATACAGTGTGTACAGATTCTTATACACTTCAGGCGGTGTACACAGTATATAATACAGTGTAGTGTGGTGTTGCAAAACCAAAAATACATCATGTCTGGAAGGCCACCAAGGCCACTAAAAGAGGGCAAGCAGCCTCTGTGTCTACAGTCAACAGTGGAGGTCTTGGACATGGTGCATCCTCTGCAGGTGGCCGCAGGGCACGCTTGTCCTTTTTTTCTGCTGTTGGCGGTGTTATTGAGCCACAACGTGCAGAAGAGTTGGTGGAGTGGATAACAAAGCCATCCTCATCATCCTGTCACCCAGGCTCAGAGTAGTTTCTTTCCAACGCAGCTGCCAAAGTGACCGAATCCACCGGCTCCTTGTCCACAGTCATTCCTTCCGTAGCCCCACCATCATGCACGGAGGAGTCCCCAGAATTATTTGACTACAGCGTCAGGTACATGCTACTGGAGGATGCGCATCGATTTGAAGGCTCAGATGTTGGTTCCCAGGTTGAGGAAGGGAGTAACATGAGCCTAGAGAGATGGGGTGCCACAGAAGGACCAGAAACTGGCAGTCATGTTCCTCCAGCTGCATCATACTGCCAAGATTGCTCCAGTGACGAGGAGGGAGGGGATTATGAGGTCACTGACTCACTTGGGTGCCTGAGAGAAGAGAGGAGGAGGCACAACTCCAACAAGGCAGGATGTCCTCTAGGGGCAGGTTAAGGGCAGCCACCTTATTGCAAAAATTTGAGAAAAATTGGGCCTTTGGTGGTGGTACCAGAACACTGTAAGCCCTCACAGTTAATCTTGTTGGGAGCAGGAACGGGCCCTGCTGTGAAATATTATATCAAGATTTGGAATTACATGCCCCTGTTAAACAGGGGCAGAAAAATTGGGCCTTTGGTGCTGGTGGTGGAACCAGAGCACTGTAAGCCTTCACAGTTAATCTTGTTGGGCGCAGGAATAGGAACTTTTTGTAACTTTTTTTTTTTTGTCATTATTCTATCACTTGGGACAAAAAAATAAAATATTCAATGGGCTCAACATGCCTCTTAGCAATTTCCTTAGGGAGTCTACTTTCCAAAATTGGGTCATTTTGGGGGGGGGGGGGGTGTACTGCCCTGCCATTTTAGCACCTCAAGAAATGAGATAGGCAGTCATAAACCATGAGTTGCCACTCATATATTTAACTCAGGTGCTGTCTATTTCTTCTGATCATCCTTGAGATGGTTCTACACCTTCATTTGAGTCCAGCTGTGTTTGATTATACTGATTGGACTTGATTAGGAAAGCCACACACCTGTCTATATAAGACCTTACAGCTTACAGTGCATGTCAGAGCAAATGAGAATCATGAGGTCAAAGGAACTGCCTGAAGAGCTCAGAGACAGAATTGTGGCAAGGCACAGATCTGGCCAAGGTTACAACAAAAATTTCTGCTGCACTTAAGGTTACTAAAAGCACAGTGGCCTCCATAATACTTCTATGGAAGACATTTGGGATGACCAGAAACCTTCCTAGAGCTGGCCGTCCGGCCAAACTGAGCTATCGGAAGAGAAGAGCCTTGGTGAGAGAGGTAAAGAAGAACCCAAAGATCACTGTGGCTGAGCTCCAGAGATGCAGTCAGGAGATGGGAGAAAGTTGTAGAAAGTCAACCATTACTGCAGCCCTCCACCAGTCGGGGCTGTATGGCAGAGTGGCCCGACGGAAGCCTCTCCTCAGTGCAAGACACATGAAAGCCTGCATGGAGTTTGCTAAAAAACACCTGAAGGACTCCAAGATGGTGAGAAATAAGATTCTTTAGTCTGATGAGACCAAGATAGAACTTTTTGGCCTTAATTCTAAGCGGTATATGTGGAGAAAACCAGGCACTGCTCATCACCTGTCCAACACAGTCCCAACAGTGAAGCATGGTGGTGGCAGCATCATGCTGTGGGAGTGTTTTTCAGCTGCAGGGACAGGATGACTGGTTGCAATCGAGGGAAAGATTAATGTGGCCAAATACAGGGATATCCTGGATGAAAGCCTTCTCCAGAGTGCTCAGGACCTCAGACTGGGCCGAAGGTTTACCTTCCAACAAGACAATGAACATAAGCACACAGCTAAAATAATGAAGGAGTGGCTTCACAACAACTCCGTGACTGTTCTTGAATGGCCCAGCCAGAGTCCTCACTTAAACCCAATTGAGCATCTCTGGAGAGACCTAAAAATGGCTGTCCACCAACATTTACCATCCAACCTGACAGAACTGGAGAGGATCTGCAAGGAGGAATGGCAGAGGATCCCCAAATCCAGGTGTGAAAAACTTGTTGCATCTTTCCCAAAAAGACTCATGGCTGTATTAGATCAAAAGGGTGCTTCTACTAAATACTGAGCAAAGGGTCTAAATACTTAGGACCGTGTGATATTTCAGTTTTTCTTTTTTAATAAATCTGCAAAAATGTCAACAATTCTGTGTTTTTCTGTCAATATGGGGTGCTGGGTGTACATTAATGAGGGAAAAAAATGAACTTAAATGATTTTAGCAAATGGCTGCAATATAAGAAAGAGTGAAAAATTTAAGGGGGTCTGAATACTTTCCGTCCCCACTGTGTATATATATATATATATATATATATATATACAGGGATTTTTTTCTCAAACAATAGGTGCTGGAACTGAACCACAACCCCCCAAAACCCCTCCACACCCTCCAAATCACATCAAATAGTGGGTGTGGTCAATCAAATTTCACAAACAGTAGGAGGGTCTTAAAGGGGCATTAAATACCAAGATTGCATTACATACAGAGTGCAGAGTTCAGAGGGGCTACACACAGAGTGCAGAGCTGTCACTTGTAAACACAGAAACCGGCCTTCTGTGTTTACAAGTGTTTTGTGGTGAGCAGGCACCAAAGGGTCTGAGCCAGAGGTGGTGGAACCTAGTTCCCCCTGAAAAAAAGCTCTGTATGTATATATATATATATATATATATATATATATATATATATATATATATATATATATATATATATATATATATATACATACATATTAGACTGGCTGTATATATATATATATATATATATATATATATATATATATACACCGTATTTATCGGCGTATAACACGCACTTTTTTCCCCTGAAAATCAGGGGAAAATCGTGGGTGCGTGTTATACGCCGATCCCCCGCCGATTGTAAGCTTTTCGGTCGCTGTCGGCGGCTTTTAGCTTTTCTCGGCGGCTTTGAAAATGGCGCCACCGTTCTCGGCCACTTTTGGCCATTCTCGGCGGCTCTCGGCCGCTTTCGGCAATTCTCGGCGGCTCTCGGCCATTCTCGACGGCTTTCGGCTGCTTTCAGCCATTCTCGGCGCCTCTCGCAGTCCCGCGGGAGCCGCCAAAAGCGGAATGCGTCCGAGAGCGTCCAAGAGCCGCCGAGAGCCACCGAGAGCCACCGAGAATGGCCGAAAGCGGCCAAGAGCCGCTGAGAATGGCCAAAAGCGGCCGAGAATGGCGGCGCCATTTTCAAAGATGCACAGGCTACAGATGGACACTAACAAGGCTGCAATGGGGGACAAGGCTGCAATGGGGGACAAGGCTGCAATGGTGGACAAGGCTGCAATGGGGGACAAGGCTGCAATGGGGATAAGGCTGCAATGGGGGACAAGGCTGCAATGGGGGACAAGGCTGTAATGGGGACAAGGCTGCAATGGGGACAAGGCTGCAATGGGGGACAATGCTGCAATGGGGACAAGGCTGCAATGGGGGACAAGGCTGCAATCAGGGACAACACTACAGATGGACACTGACAAGGCTGCAGATAGACACTGATGAGGCTGCATTGATGGGCATTTAAATGTAAGTTTTTTTCCTTAAACTTTCCTCCTAAAAGTTTTTTTCCTTAAAATTCCCTCCTAAACTTGGGGTGCGTGTTATACGCCGGCGCGTGTTATACGCCGATAAATACGGTATATACAATATCTCACAAAAGTGAATACACCACTCACACTGAAGAAATGACACTTTGCTACAATGTAAAGTAGTGAGTGTACAGCTTGTATAACAGTTTAAATTTGCTGTCCCCTTAAAATAACTCAACACACAGCCATTAATGTCTAAACCGCTGGCAACAAAAGTGAGTACACCCCCAAGTGAAAATGTCCAAATTGGGCCCAAAGTGTCAATATTTTGTGTGGCCACCAATATTTTACAGCACTGCCTTAACCCTCTTGGGCATGGAGTTCATCAGAGCTTCACAGGTTGCCGCTGGAGTCCTCTTCCACTCCTCCATGACAACATCACGGATCTGGTGGATGCTGGAGACCTTGCGCTCCTCCACCTTCCGTTTGAGGATGCCCCACAGATGCTAAAGAAGGTTTAGATTTGACATGCTTGGCCAGTCCATCACCTTTACCCTCAGCTTCTTTAGCAAGGCAGTGGTCATCTTGGAGGTGTGTTTGGGGTCGTTATCATATTGGAATACTGCCCTGCAGCCTAGTCTCCGAAGGGAGGGGATCATGTTCTGCTTCAGTATGTCACAGTACATGTTGGCATTCATGGTTCCCTCAATGAACTGTAGCTCCCCAGTGCCGGCAGCACTCATGCAGCCCCAGACCATGACACTCCCACCACCATGCTTGACTGTAGGCAGACACACTTGTCTTTGTACTCCTCACCTGGTTGCTGCCACACACGCTTGACACCATCTGAACCAAATAAGTTTATCTTTGTCTCATCAGACCACAGGACATGGTTCCAGTAATCCATGTCCTTAGTCTGCTTGTCTTCAGCAAACTGTTTGTGGGCTTTCTTGTGCATCATCTTTAGAAGAGGCTTCCTTCTGGGAAGACAGCCATGCAGACCAATTTGATGCAGTGTGCGGCGTATGGTCTGAGCACTGACAGGCTGACCCCCCACCCCTTCAACCTCAGCAGCAATGCTGGCAGCACTCATATGTCTATTTACCAAAGACAACCTCTGGATATGACGCTAAGCACATGCACTCAACTTCTTTGGTCGACCATGGCGAGGCCTGTTCTGAGTGGAACCTGTTCTGTTAAACCGCTGTATGGTCTTGGCAACCGTGCTGCAGCTCAGTTTCAAGGTCTTGGCAATCTTCTTATAGCCTAGGCCATCTTTATGTAGAGCAACAATTCTTTTTTTCAGATCCTTAGGGAGTTCTTTGCCATGAGGTGCCATGTTGATCTCCCAGTGACCAGTATGAGAGAGTGAGAGCGATAACACCAAATTTAACACACCTGCTCCCAATTCACATCTGAGACCTTTTAACACTAACAAGTCACATGACACCATGGAGGGAAAATGGCTAATTGGGCCCAATTTGGACATTTTCACTTAGGGGTGTACTCACTTTTTTTTGCCAGCGGTTTAGACATTAATGGCTGTGTGTTGAGATTTTTTGAGGGGACAGCATGTATTCAGCCACATGTCTTTGGTAAATGTCAATAAGCGTATATTTATTGGTTTGCGCAAAAGTTATAGCGTCTACAAACTAGGGTACATTTTCTGGAATTTACGCAGCTTTTAGTTTATGACTGCCTATCTCATTTCTTGAGGTGCTAAAATGGCAGGGCAGTACAACCCCCCCCCCCCCAAATGACCCAATTTTGAAAAGTAGACACCCTAAGGAAATTGCTAAGAGGCATGTTGAGCCCATTGAATATTTTATTTTTTTGTCCCAAGTCATAGAATAATGACAAAAAAAATATATATTTTTTACTAAAAGTTGTCACTAAATGATATATTGCTTACACATGCCATGATGCCCCGAAAACCAATCACCACCTTCAGGATTTCTAATGCCGCGTACACACGGTCGGACTTTCTATCCTACTTGGTCCGGCACACTTTCCGACGGACTTTGTCCGCCAGGTGCGCCGGACATTAAAACGGACGGACTTGCCCACACACGCCAGGACTTTCCGGCGGGCTAAGTCCGCCCGTCTTTCCGACGGACTTTCGCCGGAGTTCCGGCGGACTTTCAGAATGAACGGACTTGCCCACACACGGCCAAGTCCGTTCATTTTGAACGTGACTCAGGTGCGACGGGACTAGCAAAGGATGTCAATCTTGCCGCTTTTATCGGCGAGATTGACACCTTGCGAGCCCCGTTGCGGGGCATACCAGGCCCTTAGGTCTGGTATGGATTATAAAGGGAAGCCCCTACGCCGAAAAAACGGCGTGGGGTCCCCCCTAAAATCCATACCAGACCCCGATCCGAGCACGCAGCCTGGCCGGTCAGGAAAGGGGGTGGGGACGAGCGAGCGCCCCCCCCTCCTGAACCGTACCAGGCCGCATGCCCTCAACATGGGGGGGTGGGTGCTTTGGGGGAGGGGGGCGCCCTGCGGGGCCCCCCCACCTCAAAGCACCTTGTCCCCATGTTGATGAGGACAAGGGCCTCTTCCCGACAACCCTGGCCGTTGGTTCGTTCGTCGTGTCAACATCTGGGGGGAAGAGAAGAGAAGAGAAGAAGCCCAGCAGCTCAGAAGTCCGGACCTCTGCTGGCAAGAGAGCTACCTGAACACAGCAGAGGAGCCGGCCGAAGAACTGGAACACCGGGAGAAGAGAGCGGAGAAGAACCAACCGGACGTCGGGAGAAGATGAAGCGGAGGGACCCCCGAAGCCGGAAGAAGACCCCCGAAGCCGGAGGAAGATCCCCACCCCCGGAGCTGTTTAATAAAATATTTTAAAAACCTGTGTAGTGTGTTTTATTACTTACAATTTTTCCCTAGGTGAAGGGGTAGGGGGACCATGTACCCCATACTCATTCACATAGGGTGGGGGGCCGGGATCTGGGGGCCCCCTTATTAAAGGGGGCTCCCAGGTTCCGATAAGCCCCCCGCCCGCAGACCCCGACAACCAACGGCCAGGGTTGTCGGGAAGAGGCCCTTGTCCTCATCAACATGGGGACAAGGTGCTTTGAGGTGGGGGGGCCCCGCAGGGCGCCCCCCTCCCCCAAAGCACCCACCCCCCCATGTTGAGGGCATGCGGCCTGGTACGGTTCAGGAGGGGGGGGGGGGCGCTCGCTCGTCCCCACCCCCTTTCCTGACCGGCCAGGCTGCGTGCTCGGATCGGGGTCTGGTATGGATTTTAGGGGGGACCCCACGCCGTTTTTTTGGCGTAGGGGCTTCCCTTTATAATCCATACCAGACCTAAGGGCCTGGTATGCCCCGCGCTCGCCGCAATAGGAAAATTTGTTTTTCCTATTGCAGCGAGCGCAAGATGCAATACCCTGCCCTCGCGTCGTATCTGGTCCGTCGGACCAGCATACACACGAGCGGGCTTTCCGTCGGACCAGCACACACACGAGCGGACTTTCCGCCCGAAACTGAGTCCGATGGAAAGATTTGAAACTTGGTTCAAATCTAGGTCCGGCGGGCTTTTGGGAAGAAGTCCGCCGTAAAAGTCCGCCGGCGCCCACACACGGGCGGATTGTCCGGCACACTCTGGTCCGCCGGACCAAGTATGCCGGAAAGTCCGACCGTGTGTACGCGGCATAAGGGTGTAAATTTTTTATTTCACTCCTCACTACCTATCACAGTTTTGAAGGCTATAAAATGCCAAGATGGCACAAACCCCCCAAATGACCCCATTTTGGAAAGAAGACACTCCACGCTATTTGCCGAGAGGCATGTTGAGTCCATGGAATATTTTATATTACAAACCTTTTTTTTTTTTTGCATGTTGAGTATTTTGCAGTTCTCATTTGTTTTTGAAAATGAAGAAAGAAAAGAAAAATGTATTTTTCTTTTTTCAATTTTCAAAACTTTGTGACAAAAAGCGAGGTCTGCAAAATACTCATTATACCTCTCAGCAAATAGCTTGGGGTGTCTACTTTCCAAAATGGGGTAATTTGGGGGGGTTTGTGCCATCTGAACATTCCATGGCCTCCGAAACTGTGATAGGCAGTGAGGAGTGAAATCAAAAATTTACACACTTAGAAAGCCTGAAGGCGGTGCTTGGTTTTCGGGGTCCCGTACGCGGCTAGGCTCCCAAAAAGTCTCACACATTTGGTATCCCGCAACTTGTGTCAAAATATAAAATATTTCATGGACTCGACATGCCTCTCAGCAAATAGCTTGGGGTGTCTGTTTTCGAAAATGGGGTCATTTGAGGGGGGTTTTGAACTGTCCTGGCATTTTATGCACAACATTTAGAAGCTTATGTCACACATCACCCACTCTTCTAACTACTTGAAGACAAAGCCCTTTCTGACACTTTTTGTTTACATGAAAAAAATATTTTTTTTTTGCAAGAAAATTACTTTGAACCCCAAAACATTATATATATATTTTTTAAAGCAAAGGCCCTACAGATTAAAATGGTGGGTGTTTCATTTTTTTTTTTTCACACAGAATTTGCACAGCGATTTTTCAAACGCATTTTTTGGGGAAAAAACACACTTTTTAATTTTATTGCACTAAAACACACTATATTGCCCAAATGTTTGATGAAATAAAAAATAAGATCTTAGGCCGAGTACATGGATACCAAACACGACATGCTTTAAAATTGCATACAAGCGTGCAGCGGCGACAAACTGCATACATTTTTAAAAGCCTTTAAAAGCCTTTACAGGTTACCACTTTAGATTTACAGAGGAGGTCTACTGCTAAAATTACTGCCCTCGATCTGACCTTCGTGGTGATGCCTCACATGCATGGTGCAATTTCTGTTTACATTTGACGCCAGACCAACGCTTGGGTTCACCTTTGCATGAGAGCAGGGGGGACAGGGGTGCTTTTTTTTTTCATTATTTATTTTGCTTTTTTATTTTATTTTTAAACTGTTCCTTTCATTTTTTTTTTTATCATTTTTATTGTTATCTCAGGGAATGTAAATATCCCCTATGATAGCAATAGGTAGTGACAGGTACTCTTGTTTGAAAAAATTGTGGTCTATTAGACCCTAGATCTCTCCTCTGCCCTCAAAGCATCTGACCACACCAAGATTGGTGTGATAAAATGCTTTTCCTATTTCCCAATGGCGCTGTTTACATCCGGCGAAGTCATAAAATGCTCGTAGCTTCCGGTTTCTTAGGCCATAGAAATGATTGGAGCCATTCTGGTCTCTGATCAGCTATATGGTCAGCTGGCGGAACCACCCGCTGCATTCTCAGGTTCCCTGTTTGGACAGGAGAGCCAGAGAAAACCATGGAAGACGGTGGGAGGGGGAGACATTCCCTCCCACTGCTTGTAAAAGCAGTCTAGAGGCTAATTAGCCACTAGGATTGCTTTTACATGAAAGCCGACCGCTGGCTGAAAAGAATGATACCAAGATGATACCTAAACCCACAGGCATCATTCTGGTATAACCACTCAAAGTCCAGCAACATACCAGTACGTTGCTGGTCCTTGTTGGGCATATATTGTAATCTTTTTTTTCATGCAGCCTGTGGGCTGAATGAAAAAAAGAGATTGATCGGTGGGTATGCCCACCATTAGAATACCTCCCTTCATCCACCCACTTCTAATGATGGGCATACATGCACCATTTTGTTTTTAACTGTGGTGCTGAAATCACCTCCTACAGCGCTGGAGTCACAGCTTTATGTATCTTGGGAGCAAACGCTGTTGCTGTCAAGATAAATAAATCCGCGCTGCAACTGATTGGCGTATCTGTTAAGCAAATGATAGTTAACAATAAAACAAAGTAACATTACAGTATAACAGTAAGACATACCATACCTGAAAAGCAAATACAAAAAAAAATAGCAAAAAATAAAACATTTTTTAACGCAATCTGTGCCTAAAATATATATATATATATATGCCAAAGCATGGGGGCATCCGCCCCAAAAGTTAGGAGTAAATCGCTCCTCCACCCCTGCTGCCCCCATGCTTCGGCATATATGCTCTTTTTTTTAACTGTGGTGGTGAAATCACCTCCTACAGCGCTGGAGTCACGGCTTTATGTATCGTGGGAGCAAACGCTGTTGCTGTCAAGATAAATAAATCTGCGCTGCAGCTGAATGGCGTACCTGCTAAGCAAATGATGGTTAACAATAAAACAAACATTACAGTATAACATACCATACCTGCAAAGCAAATACAATAAAATATAGTAAAAATAAAACAGAGAGAACGATAGATATAGAACAATAGTGAGCGAACAGTAGAGCGGACAGTAGAGAGCGAACATAAGAAGAAAAATACAACCACAACTATTTCTGGCTTTTTTATTTATTTATTTTTTTATGTTTTTTTGTGTGTTTTTTTTTTTCACTTTTATAAAAACTGTAAAAAAAACTATAAACTGAACGTTGCAGATTAAGGTCTCTCAAAATGTGATGGCCATCACATCTTTCGAGACCCTGAGACCCTGTGTACGTGTGCCTATGACTGTGTGGTGCTGTACCCTACGCTAATACTCAACTAGTGTGTGATAAAAAACAGTCACCAATGCAAAGACCAGTTTGGTCAGGACAGGAGGGACAATAAAAGCGGGTGTCATGCCTAAATCCACCCTTTCTACAGACACGACATCTTCTTTGGGGGTTTCTTTTGGTAGGGGTACCAGAGAGGACATGCGGAAAATGCCTCTCATGCAGCCAGCTTACTGCATTTGCATTTGGAAGCTGGGCCAGAGCACCGTCTGGAAACAGAAGGGCTCTAAAGATCTCTTCCTGGAATTTAAGGAAGGATCCAGTTCGTCCTGAAGCTCTGTATAGCACATGAGCGTTCAGCAAAGCCAATTGAAATAAGTATACAGAAATTTTTTTATACCAGCGTCTGGCCTTACGGGCAATTAGGTACGGCGCCAACAACTGGTCGTTGAGGTCCAGCCCTCCCATATTGAGGTTATATTCGTCATGTCTGCGTGAAGGGAGGAAAGAATGAAAACATTCTTATTATCCCTCCACTTCACAGCGAGCAAATTATTACATCTCAAGCAGGCTCTCTCCCCCAGCCTAAGATGGGAATCTACAAGCCGCTGGGGAAAGCCCCGGTGATTAGATCGCACGGTGCCACATGCGCCAATTTGATGATCAAACAAGTGACTAAGAAGTGGCATGCTTCTGTAATAATTGTCCACATACAAGTGGTACCCCTTTCTGAATAAGGATGACACCAAGTCCCACACAATCTTACCAGCGCTCCCTATGTAGTCAGGGCAGTTCTCCGGCTCTACGGAACTATCTCTTCCATAAAACTACATGTACAGCCTGTGGCCCTGTCACAGAGCTTATACAACTTAAACCCATATCTGGTATGCTTGCTGGGAAGATACTGTTTGAATGACAAGCGGCCAGGGACTCATCAATGCAGACAACTTGATGGGGAGTAAGCAAGGCTGCAAAACGTTGGTTGAAGTGGTTTACGAGGGGCCGAATTTTGTAAAGCCAATCAAATTCAGGGTCACCCCGAGGACGACAGAGTTCATTATTGTTGAAATGCATGAACCGTAAGATCTGCTCGTATCATCTCCTGGTCATGGAGGCAGAGAACATGGGCGTATGGTGACTTTGGTCAGTGGACCAATATGACCGCAACTCACTCTTTTTAGTTACGCCCATGAGGAGGGATAGGCCCAGAAAGGTCTTAAATTCGGAGACCGTAATTGGTCTCCAATATCTGGCAAGGGTCAGCTGGGGATTAGCGGCGATGAATTGACCAGCATACAAATTGCTTTGGTCCACAATAGATCTATAGAGATCTTCGGTGAAAAACAGCGAATAAAAATCAAGTGACGTAAAATCAACTGTTTTCACCTGAATTCCAGGTTGGTCAGTGAATGGGGGAAGTACGGGTGCTGCAGAAGTGGTGGGTTCCCAATTAGGATTGGCGAATGCAGCAGGAAGGGCACTATGGGCTCAACGGGCCTGTCTTTGTCTTCTTCTTAGTGGCAGTGGGACACTACTCGTGCTCGCCACCTTACCAGCTTGAACTGCACTTATGGGACTCGCCACATCACCAAGTGTTACTGCAGTGCTGGATGTATGACCAGGATGTACGAGGCCGCTGGTGCTTGCCAGTTCACCAGAAGGAACAGCGGCGCTAGTACTGGCTCTCTGCTTCATACGAGGGACCTGCAGTAATTACACCTCAATGACAGCAGAAGAAGATCGGGGTCTGGTACGCCTGACCTTGGCAGGGACCACAACTCCGTTATCAGAGCTATCTGTCAGGGTGCTGCTGCTGTCTACGGGTTCGTATTCTGAGCCTGAATCTGACAGATGAGTGACTTCCTCTTCACTATCTGTCTTGCTCAGAAACATGTAGGCCTCTCCACTACTGTACCTTCGATTTGCCATTTTGGGCTCTAAATTTATTGGTACAGTAGTGAGACTCACAGGTAAAAAAGCTCCTGACTGTTAGCAACTGATTCAAATGCTACCAAAAAACTGTTAGCGTTCACAGGGATCAGGCCTGACTCTGCGAGCGCTGCAGCTTTGTGTGTTGTGTTTTGTAAGTGACAGTGATCGATTGATACTGCACTTGGGTGGACTGGGCTGGGCAGAGGGGCTAAACGCAGGTCCTAGCAGGTATCTGGGCTGATCCCGCTAACACTGTGTTTTTGGGAACCCTAAACTGTTGGGCATGCTAGTATAAATCTGATCAGATCAGATATCGATCCGTTCAGACACTATACTACTAAGGGAGACGTATGGTGGGTGCGTGGGTGTTAGCGGTACTGGCACTAATCTGACGCTGCCTGGGGTGATGCAGACCTTATCTGACGCTAAAACCTAACTTTGATTACCCGCTGGTGATTAGGGGGTTAAATCTTTATTGGGTAAAATATGGCGGGTGCCCTGATACTATAAAAAAAAAAATCTAGCTAAACTGCGTCACCCGTGACACTTATACTGTGATCACAGGTGACACGGGGTCGGGCAGTGAAGGTGAACCCATGCACTCTCTGCGGATGAGAGAACCTTTAGGAGGATGGAGAGATTGTGCCTTTATTGTGGCCAGGCAGGTCACTTTTTGAAGTCTTGTCCTACCCATCCGGGGAACGCCCAAACCGTGAGGTCCTGTCACGGACAGACCTTAGGTGGCGTTGTTTCATCCCCAGTTATCCAGAAGGATAAGCCCCTGGTTTCGGTCACCCTTTCTTGGGCTGAGTCGTCCGTCCAAATACAGGCTCTAATCAACTCTGGGGCTGCAGGCCTGTTCATTGATGCTGCCTTTGTATCGAAGCTCTCGATTCCCCTGCAACTGTGTGACACTCCACTTGCCATTGAGGCTCTTGATGGGAGACCTCTACAGCCTGCCTATGTGACTCATGAGACGGTTCCGTTGTCCATGACAGTAGGGGCTCTTCACCATGAGATAATCCAGTTTCAAGTTATTTTCTCACCTAAGTTTCCGCTGGTTATTGATTATCCTTGGTTACAGAGTCACAACCTCTCTTTTGCTTGGCTCCGTGCTGAGGTTCTCTCCTGGTCACCACAATGCAGTGAGACATGTTTCCAGAATGTAGCCAAGGTCCTGTGGACCTCTTCACTCTCCTCCCTGCCAGAGGAGTACCGCGATTTTTGCGATGTCTTTGACAAAGGTCAAGCCATTTGTTTGCCTCCACACCATTCATATGATTGCGCAATTGACCTTCAACCTTGTGCCATACCCCTTCGTGGCCGGGTTTACCCTTTGTCGTTCTTGGAGGATAAGGCCATGGAGGAGTATGTTGCAGGCGCACTTTCTCAAGGTTTTATTCGCAAATCCTCGTCTCCTGCTGGTGCTGGTTTCTTCTTTGTGATAAAGAAGAGTGGTGAACTGAGACCTTGTATTGTTTATAGGGGTCTCAATCGTTTCACGATTAAGAATGCCTATCCGATTCCGTTGATTACAGAGTTATTTGACAGCCTCAACGGAGCAACAGTTTTCACAAAGCTTGATTTGAGAGGGGCATACAATCTTGTGAGGAATAAGGAGGACGACGAGGGGAAAACTGCGTTTAATACCAGAACAGGCCATTATGTGTACCTCGTAATGCCTTTTGGCCTTTGTAACGCTCCGGCAGTTTTCCAGGAATTTATTAACATAATGTCCTCCGAGATTTGTTGCAGTTATGTGTGGTGGTTTATCTCGATGATATCTTCATATTTTCCAAGTCCCTGGAGAGCCACCACATAGATGTCTGTCATGTGTTTCAGAAACTAAAAGAGAACAATCTCTATTGTAAACTGGAGAAGTGCAAGTTCCATCATGAAATTCCTGGGTTATGTCATTTTCACTGCTGGTTTTTCGATGGACCCAGAGAAACTTTCAGCAGTCCTACAGTGGCCCCAACCCGTGGGTTTATGTCCTCTGCAGCATTTCCTTGGCTTTGCCAAATATTATCGGAAGTTTATTCGTAACTTCTCGTCTCTGGTCAAGCCCCTGACTGGTATGACCAGAAAGGATGGTAAGCCACAGAGTTGGTCTCTGGAGTCCATTAAGGCATTTGAGAGTCTCAATGTTGCCTTTGTTTCTGCTCCTGTGTTGGCACATCCTGATCCTATGTTACCTTTTATCCTTGAGGTTGATGCTTCTGAGACTGGTGTTGGCGCCCTTCTGTCTCAACATCCTATCTCTGAGAGCGCTATGCATCCTTGTGGCTACTTTTCCATGAAATTGTCACCTGCGGAGTGCAATTACGAGATTGGTGACAGAGAGCTGTTGGCGATCATTTTAGCCCTGAAAGAATGAAAACATCTCCTCGAAGGTACCACTGTACCGGTTCTCATTCTTACTGACCATAAGAATCTCACATTCTTGTCTGAGGCTAAACGCCTCTCTCCCAGAAGGGCGCAATGGGCTCTTTTCTTATCAAGTTTCAATTACATTGTCTCATTCTTACCTGGTACTTATGCCCCGTACACACAGTCAGATTTTCTGATGGAAAATGTTCAATGGGAGCTTTTTGTCAGAAATTCCGACTGTGTGTAGGCTTCATCGAGCATTTTCCATCGGAATTTCCGTCACACAAAATTTGAGATCTGGATCTCAAATTTTCCGACACCAAAATCCATTGTCGGAAATTACGATCGTACAAAGTTCCACGCATGCTCGGAATCAAGCAGAAGAGCCGCACTGGCTATTGAACTTCATTTTTCTCTGCTCGTCGTACGTGTTGTACATCACCGCGTTGTTGACGTTCGCAATTTCCGACCAACTTTGTGTGACCATGTGTATGCAAGACAAGTTTGAGCCATCCGTCGGAAAAAAATCCATGGATTTTGTTGTTGGAATGTCCAATCAATGTCCGATCACGTGTATGGGGCATAAGAATGTAAGGGTTGAAACCTTGTCACGACAATTTTTCTCCACTTCCAAGTAGGAGTTGGTTCCAGTTCCTGTGATTCCTCTTGATCATATTCTGGCAACGGTTCGCACCAGTCTTGCTTCTCCTTTGGGTGACAAAATTCTTGCTGCTCAGGTCCATGCTCCTCCTGAGAAACCTTGTGACCGCTGCTTTGTCCCAGAAAGTCTCCATACTGCCGTGCTCCAGACTTACCATTCTCCCAAGGCAGCTGGCCACCCTAGGAAGAATCAACTCGTTTGGGCCATTTCCCTTCAATTCTGGTGGCCTAGTCTACGTGCTGATGTAACTGCCATTGTGGCTGCCTGTTCCGTGTGTGCTTTGAGTAAGACTCCACGATACCTTCCAGTGGGCTTCTACAACCCATACCCAATGGAGAGAGGTCCTGGACCCACCTGTCTATGGATTTCATTGTGGAGTTACACAACTCCCAGGGCAACACAGTTATCCTTATGGTGGTTGACTGGTTCTCAAAGATGTGTCATTGTATTCCACTTAAGAATTTCCCAGTTCTAAGGAACTGGCTTCCATTTTTGCTCGGGGGATCTTTCGCTTACATGTCTACCCAAGGTGATTGTTTCGGACAGGGGTAGTCAGTTTGTGTCCCAGTTCTGGCAAGCCTTTTGTGCACAGTTGGGAATTCAGCTTGCTTTTTCCTCTGCGTATCACCCGCAGTCTAATGGGGCCGCAGAACGAGCCAATCAGTCCTTGGAGCAATTCCTACGTTGCTATATTTCTGACCATCATAACAACTGGTCAGACCCATTACCGTGGGCAGAGCTTGCTCGTAACAGTGCCTTGAATTCTACTTCCTGATGGTCCCCATTCATGGCGAATTATGGTTTCCAACCTTCCATGTTGCATGAGTCGTTTGTTCCGCAGAGTATTCCTGCGTTAGAGGAGCATCTCCGTGGTCTTTGTTCCACTTGGGCACAAGTCCAGGAAGCTTTGTGTTATGCTAATGATAGGTACAGACTCCATGCTGACCGCAGACGCCTGCCGGCGCCTTCCTACCAGGTTGGGGACAGGGTCTGGCTGTCATCTCGCAACTTCCGACTTCGTGTTCCCTCACTGAAGTTCGCACCTCGGTTTATTGGGCCTTTCCGTATTCTTCGCAGGATTAGCCCAGTGGCTTACGCATTAGACCTTACTTCTAATATGCGTATTTCAAATGTATTTCATGCCTCCTTAATAAAACTTTTGGTCTGCAACTGCTTTACCACCTCGGTGCCACGTCCTCACCCTGTACAGGTTGAGGACCATGAGGGGTATGATGTACAGTCCATTGTTGACTCCTGTAGGTTCCATGGGCGCATAGGAAATGGTACGGTCCGAAGGAACGCTCTTGGGTCTCATCCTGCCCCTGCCCCTGTCCTCCTCCGTGATTTCCATAGATGTTTTCCCCTCAAGCCTGGTGGTCCTCTGAGGGGGAGGGGTCGTTGAGGAGGGGGTACTGTCAGGGCTGGGCTCAGCCCTTCCTTCTCTGAGCTGGCCGCGCAGCTGTCGGCTAATTGCCAGCTCCCATCTCTCTCCACAGTTACTCAGCTGTTGTTGATATCCTGCTTGTCAGTCCTGCCTACTTAAGCCGTCAGTCCAGAGGAGCTCTGCCTTCACCTTAGTCAACATCACAAAGACACTCTCCTACATTCCTGTTGAAAGACTTGCTTGGCTGACATCCCTTCTGGCTCCAGATCCTGCTTTCTGTTTTACTACGCTCATCTCCGGCTCCCTGACATTTGGCTTGTCTGACTAGGCATTCCGGTTCCTGATCTCTGGCTGTGTTTTGACTACGTTTGTTCTATTTACTTTTATCATTAAACAAGTGTGATTTAACTGTACTTCTGTCTCTGTCTGATTTCATGGTTTCTGACACTATCTCTCCGCCCACACCAACAACACTACACAGGGCTGCCGTGTAGGCAGCCTTATATAGTGTGGAGCGTGGACTTAGTCCCCCAGAGCCATAAATGCCCAAAGGCACCCTGCCTTTGGCCATTCATGGCTCTCTTAGCAGAGGGTGCTGGGATTGGCCAAAGCATGCAGGTCAGGTGCATGCTTTGGCCAATCATTATACAGCAATGCACTTTGATCTCGCAGTGCATGATGGGGCGTTCCGCGGCCACGAATGTAAGGTTCGCTCTTCAACGAACGGGTGCACACCCGATGTTCGAGTCGAACATATGTTCGACCCGAACATCAAGCTCATCCCTAGGTAAGACTAGAGGAACTCACCACCATATCTTTTGGCAGTGTGAATTTTTTGTTCCTTTCTGGTCCATGGTGATGTCTCTGCTCCAGCATATTTCTGAGTCCCCCATTTCGCTGGATCCGTTACATCTCCTCCTGGGTCTCCCATTTCCGGGTTTTTCCACAACATATACCATGAATATTAGGGTGGGATTGGATTGCCATAGCTAAGGGTTCAATTGCTAACGCAAATAGCAATGGGTAGAGCAGACAACATTGTCTTGTCCCAGGTCGGATGGGAAACAACGACAATCTATAACCCCATATAGAAACCTGAGCCGATGGATTGCTATAAAGAATTTTAAGTAACAAAATAAAAGTAGAACCCAATTCAGAGGCCTCCAAAGTGGTAAATAAGTAGTTCAATGAAAGAAGTAACAGTTTCCTAGATAAAGGGGCATCCCACTTGGAACGTGCCGCAGAAATCAATGCTATAGACCACCGGATCTAACATTTGCCATTCATTTATAAATCTTGACTGCTCCTTCATGAATATATTGTGCAAGAAACATAACCAGACTTAAAACTAGAAGTTTTGTCAGGATTTTGAGATCACAATAATTCAGTGAAATAGGGCAGTAGTTAAGAATGTCAGTGGAATCCTTTTTTGGTTTGGGTATAACACTAATGTAGGCCCTCTTTTCATCTAAAGGAACTTTTCCACCATTCCGTAAGGAGCTAAAATAGAGAGCCATATGAGGAGCCAACAGTTCAGAAAAAAATTTGTAATAATTATTGGGGGACCAGGTGATTTATGTAAAGATAACGTCTTAATGGTGTTCTGTATTTCCTCACATATAATGGGTTGTTCCATATGTTCTCTATGAGTTGCAGGTTTCCTCATTGATGGGGAAGACCAATGAGGTGAAAGCAGAGGAGGAAGACCGCTGGATCTTGACTGGCTCTGAGACAAGGGACTATGAGTGATAAATCCCAATTTCAGCAGAATTTTTTAACCTTCAGCAAATGTAGAAAAGGAATATGATCTGCCATTATAAGTAAATTGGAAGGGGTAGTTCCATCTGTAGCGCATATCACGTTGAACAAGAGGGGAAAGCAAAAGTTTGAACACTCTCTGTTTTTGAATGGTAGTTTGGGAAATGTCCGCAAAAATCTGAATTTGAAAGCCTTCAACTTCCAGATCCAAATGTTCCTTGTCATAATACATGACCTTGACCCTGAAGAAATAAGGTTTCACGATCACATCTCTGGGAGACCCATCTGGTTTCAGGGGAACTAGGGCCCTGTGAATACAATCAATCTCTATATGGATTTCATCAATATCTGCCACAGCAGATTGCATCAGAGAATAGGTGATAGAGGTGATATCTTTCACTGTTTCAGGCAGACCCCGAATACAAAAATTATAACGCCTGGTGCAGTTTTCAAGATCATCAATTTTAGCGTAGGCTTCCTCTAGGCGATCATGTAGCTCAGTAATCATGGTGGAGTTTTGAGCCACTCTATGAACTGTGGTATCAACTTTAGATTCAATGCTGTCCAAACGGTGTCCCAATTCCTGAAAATCCTGCTTCAGGTCAGAGACTAGTTTAGTGGTAGCCTTCCCTAACTCCCTTTGCAACATATCAGCAAAGCAGGCAAGGAGTATAGTGTCCACAGAATATGGTAGCGGTGCAGGTAGAGGATCTGGGGACCCCTTCGGACTATCAGGGTTTGGGTCCTGGCCACTAGTCTGGTTGAGAAATATGTCTGCTATTTTCCTGTGCAGGGCAGATGAAGTGTGGGATGTATGGCCTGGGAAAGGTATGGAGGCCTGTGAATGAGATCTGGCAGGGCTATATAGGGAGCAGGAAGGATATCACTTGAGGAATGGATGTCTTTGGGGAAATACATGCTGTGTGCCCCTGAGCCAGGGGGCTTCCCTCTGCTCAACTGTGCCTGTGGCTGCAGTTTCTCCTTTACTGTCTGTGTGGAGTCGGCGACAGTCACCATCTTGGCTCCCTTCCCCGATACACAAGGCCGGTTGCGGGTGCTGCCGTAGGTCTTCTCTACTGGCCGGGTGGACATTGATTGGGTCTCTGTGATGCTTGCCTGCAACCCTGATATTGTGCTGAGGTGAGCGAGGCAGGGAGGCTGCTGAAACTGGGCTTTTAAGGCCAGTGGCTGTAGCAGTAGAGATGTTCATGAGTAGTCAGCTGGACATATACAAGCAGATCCCCTCTCCCACAAGCACTAGCCATCTTCACCAGACCTCCTGATGGTGGAGATGTAGCTGCCTTCTGGATATCCCTAGCTGAGCAAGTGGGGGTTGGATAGCAGGCAGACAAGGGACAAACAGAAGCAGTGGTGTCGCTAGGGGGTGGCTTCTGGTTCTATAGCCATGAATCTGGGGCCCATAGCCCCGAGTCTCAGGAGGGGTCCACAACCCCCGGGCCATGGCCTCTCTTCAGCCAGGCCGCGAGAGCGGCGGGCCTCATGACAGAGCCGGAGAGTGGGTGGGCCGCATGACAAAGCCGGCGGGCAGAACGGTAGAGCCGGAGAGCCAGCCGGCAGGCAGCATGGGAGAGCCAGAGAGCGGACGGGCAGCATGGGAGAGCCGGCCAGTGGGCGGGCAAAAGAGCAGAGAGATGAGATCATCTCTCACTGCCGACCCTCTCTCTAGGTACTCTGATGTAAGAGGAGGCTCTCTGGGATCCTGATGTAAGGGGGGCTTCCTGGGGACCCTGATGTAAGTAGGAGGCTCTCTGGGGACCCTGATGTAAGGGGGGCTCTCTGGGGACCCTGATGTAAGGGGGGGGCTCTCTGGGGACCCTGATGTAAGAGGAGGCTCTCTGGGGACCCTGATGTAAGGGGGGCTCTCTGGGGACCCTGATGTAAGGGGGAGGCTCTCTGGGGACCCTGACGTATAGGGGGCACTCTGGGGACTCTGATGTAAGTAGTGAGGCTCTCTGGGGACCCTGATGTAAGAGGAGGCTCTCTGGGGACCCTGATGTAAGGGGGGCTCTTTGGGGACCCAGATGTAAGCGGGGCCCTATGGGGACCCTGATGTAAGGGGGAGGCTCTCTGGGGACCCTCATGTAGGAGGAGTCTCTCTGGGGACCCTCATGTAAGAGGGGGGCTCTCCGGGGACCCTGATGAAAGGGAGAGGATATCTGGGGACCCTGATCTAAGAGGGAGGCTCTCTGGGGACCCTGATGTAAGGGGGGCTCTCGTGGGACCCTGATGTATGTAGGGAGGCTCTCTGGGAACCCTGATGTAAGAGGAGGCTCTCTGGGGACTCTGATGTAAGGGGGGCTCTCTGGAGACCCTTATGTAAGTAGGGAGGCTCTCTGGGGACCCTGATGTAAGGAAGGGCTCTCTGGGAACCCTGATGTAAGTAGGGAGGCTCTCTGGGAACCCTGATGTAAGAGGAGGCTTATTATATCTTTTCATGTGACAACACTGAAGGAATGACACTTTACTACAATGTAAAGTAGTGAGTGTAAAGCTTGTATAACACTGTAAATTTGCTGTCCCCTTAAAATAACTCAAGACACAGCCATTAATGTCGAAACCGCTGGCAACAAAAGTGAGTACACCCCTAAGTGAAAATGTCCAAATTTGGCCCAAAGCATCAATATTTTGTGTGGCCACCATTATTTTCCAGCACTGCCTTAACCCTCTTGGGCATGGAGTTCACCAGAGCTTCACAGGTTGCCACTGGAGTCCTCTTGTACTCCTCCATGAAGACACCATGGAGCTGGTGGATGTTAGAGACCTTGCGCTCCTCCACCTTCCATTGGAGGATGCCCCACAGATGCTCAATAGGGTTTAGTTCTGGAGACATGTTTGGCCAGTCCTTCACCTTTACCCTCAGCTTCTTTAGCAAGGCAGTGGTTGTCTTGGAGGTGTGTTTGGGGCTGTTATCATGTTGGAATACTGCCCTATGGCCCAGTCTCCGAAGGGAGGGAATCATGCTCTGCTTCAGTATGTCACAGTCAGGGCCGTCTTTAACATGGTTTGGGCCCTGGGCAAACATTTTTGCCCAGGGCCCAATGCAATTTTGCTGTTTATCCCAACATCTCAAAAAACAGACACACACATAGAATTATAGAAAAAAACTTTGCAGACCCCCTTCACAGCAGTGCCACGGTGTCCTCAGTTCCCTTTCCCGTCACAGCACTCCATTACATTGCAGCCTTTTCACATGACAGCGCCCCATTACATTGCAGACATTTTCACATTATAGTGCCCCTTTATACATCACAACACCCCAATTACATTGCAGCCATTGTCCATTCACATTCACATGTAGGTGTTTTGGCGGCCCACATTTGCGCAGGCACAGCAGGCCACCCATTTGAATGGGCTGCCATGCCTTCATTTCCTGCAGAAAAAAAAGGTGCATGCAGCATTTTAAAAATGCAGTGGCCCTGAAATCCATTCTGCTTTTGCACCATGCAACTTACCTGCAGTTCCTGCACACACAAACGCACTGTGCAAAAGCAGAATGGACAGACAGTGCTGTATTTCACTGCTTGATGGGCATAGGTGTGCGCAGCCTATTACATGATGCAAGCACATTTTTTTTTGCAGAAAACGCAGGCATGGCAGCCCATTCAAATGAATAGGCTGCTGTGCCTGCTCAAAAGTGGGACGCCAAAACACATACATGTGAACCAGCCAGGCCCAAAATAAGCCCATCAAGCAGATAAATACACTAATGCTATCTATGTGCTGTAATGCTGTGTGCTCTGTAATAACAAATACAGCCACAGCTTCACTCAGCCTCAGTGGCGGTTGGTGCTTAAAATTTTTGGGGGGGACGCAAAAATTTTTTTGAAAAAAATCATCAATTGCAGCCACTGTGCCATCAAACACGGCCACTGTGCTCATCAAACGCTGCCACTGTGCTCATCAAATGCTGCCACTGTGCTATCAAATGCTGCCACTGTGCCCATCAAACGCTGCCCCTGTGCCATCAAACGCTGTCACTGTGCCCTCAAACGCTGCCGATGTGCCATCAAACACTGCCACTGTGCCATCAAATGCTGCCACTGTGCCAAACGCTGCCACTGTGCCCATTAAACACTGCCACTGTGCCTAAACGCTGCCACTGTGCCTAAACGCTGCCACTGTGCCCATCAAATGCTGCCACTGTGCCAACAAATGCTGCCACTGTGCCCTCAAACGTTGCCACTGTGCCATCAAATTCTGCCACTGTGCCCATTAAATGCTGCCACTGTGCCATCAAGCGCTGCCACTGTGGCCATCAAACGCTGCCCCTGTGCCAAACGCTGCCAATGTGCCCATCAAATGCTGCCAGTGGTCGCATAATATGCTGCCAGTGTGCCCATCAAATGCTGGCAATGTGCCCATCATATGCTGCCAGTGTGCCCATTAAATTTTAAAACTTTCTACTGTTCCAGTTCTACACATGGGGTGCGGGAGCCAGCCGAGGAGAAAGATAACCTACCTTGTCTTACTGGCCAGCTCAGCTCTGATCAATTCCTCCACACTGCTGCTACTGCTAGTTTCACTTGACTGCATTCCACTTCCACACGGTCTGACTCCTCCTATCGAGGCCTCCACTCCTCCGAGTCCGATCACATACACATACTTGCTTGCAGGCAGCATAGCAAGGGGCAGGGCCAGAGCGTCAGTGGAGCTCATGGCCCCGCCCACCCGCGGCCTGCTCCTTGAGCGAAAAAAATGCAGCACTGGCACTGCTGCACTGTGTGTGCATGCCGCTGATGCTGGCTGATGACTGTCTGTGACAGACAGAAAGTGTGGGATTTTCAGTGCCGATTTGTGGGCAGTGCATGGGCTTAAGGGGCAGCTCTGCTTTGGGCCCCAAACAGTGAAAGGGCCCTGGGCAGCTGCCCCATTTGCCCTGCAGTAAAGACGGCCCTGCTTCAGCTCAGTTTCAGGGTCTGTGTGAATATAATCAGCAAAACTACTTCATTCTTCTCACATTATAAAGAAGAAGAGAGTGCGCTGTATTAAACCATTTTTACATTGCAGCGTGACGAAAGTGCTGTATCCATTGCGAACACTAATTTTACCAGACTGAGCTCTTCCATCTCGGAATTTCCTCTGAGCATGCGTGGCACTTTGTGCGTCGGAACTGGCCACACACGGTCGGAATTTACGCGATCGGATTTTGTTGTCGGAAAATTTTATAGCCTGCTCTCAAACTTTGTGTGTCAGAAAATCCGATGGAAAATGTCCGATGGAGCCCACACACGGTCGGAATGTCCGACAACACGCTCCGATCGGACATTTTCCATCGGAAAATCCGATCGTGTGTATGGGGCATAACACTTAACGATATGATAGAATCATAGTCAGGAATATTCCATGTTTGTGTGTTTTGCGTGCATTGTCAGGAATATTTCATGTTTGTGCGTTTCGTGTGCGTTGTCAGGAATATTTCATGTTTAGACATTTGATGCCCATTGTCAGGAATATTTCATGTTTGTGCGTTTTGTGTGCATTGTCAGGAATATTTCATGTTTATGTGTTTGATGCCCATTGTCAGGAATATTTCATGTTTATGCGTTTTGTGGGCATTGTCAGGAATATTTCATGTTTATGCGTTTGATGCCCATTGTCAGGAATATTTCATGTTTATGGGTTTGATGCCCATTGTCAGGAATATTTCATGTTTATGCGTTTGATGACCATTGTCAGGAATATTTCATGTTTATGCGTTTGATGCCCATTGTCAGGAATATTTCATGTTTGTGTGTTTCGTGTGCATTGTCAGGAATATTTCATGTTTATGCGTTTGATGACCATTGTCAGGAATATTTCATGTTTATGCGTTTGATGCCCATTGTCAAGAATATTTCATGTTTGTGTGTTTCGTGTGCATTGTCAGGAATATTTCATGTTTATGCGTGTCTATGGCTATGGGTCATGTTAAATGGACTCTCCAGCTTCCTTCTATGAAGTACAGTACACCTAGGGACTTTTTTGCATCTTGATAAAAGTCCGCAGTGGCACTGAAACGTTGACACTCAAGTGTATTGTATATTGCACAAATAAAACAAAGGTGAATTTGTAACTAGACCTCTGGAATGCATTCTATCCTTGAATTTATTTTTTAATAAAAATGTGTGTGAGTGCATATGTGTGTGTGTATATATATATATATATATATATATATATATATATATATACACACACAATTTGCGTTTTATGGTTGTCCCCCCTACTTTTGTCCTTCTCCCCCCAGGTGCCCCCCCTAAATATGAAAGCTAGAGACGCCACTGTATGAGAGAGAGCGATAAAACCAGATTTAACACACCTGCTCCCCATTCACACCTGAGACCTTGTAACACCAATGAGTTAAATAACACCAGGGAGAGAAAGTGGCTAATTGGGCCCAATTTGGAGTTATTTTGAGGGGACAGCAAATTTACACTGTTATACAAGCTGTGCACTCACTACTTCTACTTTACATTGTAGCGAAGTGTCATTTCTTCATTGTTGATGAAAAGATATAATAAAATATTTACAAAAATGTGAGGAGTGTACTCACTTTTGTGAGATACTATATATATATATATATATATATATATATATATATATATATATATGATATATGAATATATATGTATATATATATGTATATATATATGTATATATATATATATATATATATATATACACACACACACACACACACACACATGTATATTATATACATGTGTATGCCTGCCAAGTGTGACTTTCTTTACTTTGCTGTTATGGGCTCTAGCCCTGTAGACCTAGCAATGCCCCTCAACAGAAGCATAGTCGATTAGCAAGCCAAAAGGTCAATATCAAATATTAGTGACGATAAGGACAGCAGGCATGCAATGAGCAATCTATCGGCTGGAGATAATACAATAATCTGGCAAACAGCAAGTGCAGAGACATGGCTTAAATCAGGAAGTTCATGGGAAGTTCAAGGGAGGAGCAAAGGGTTCAAGGTTCACCAGAAACAAGACACAAAGCAAGGTTGTCCAAGAAATCAGGCAGGGAGCTGTCCAGCATCATTGGTGGCACAGAGAAAAGAGCCACCACCAACAGCTATTAAAATTAGATTATTCCATTTATTCAAGCTGTTAGGCAGACCTAAAGTGAGAAGCAGAGGTTCTGCATGTGGAGTTAGTAAGTAGGGATGGGCGAACCATTAGGCCCGAGCATAAGGTTGTTCGGACGCTCGGCGAACAACGAACATTATGTAGTGTTTGCGGCAAATTCGAAAAACCAAAATTGCTAATTTTAAAGGCTTATATGCAATTTATTGTCATAAAAAATGTTTGGGGACCCGGGTCCTGCCCCAGGGGACATGTATCAATGCAAAAAAAAGTTTTAAAAACAGACGTTTTTTCGGCAGCAGTGATTTTAATAATGCTTAAAGTGAAACAATAAAAATGAAATATTGCTTTAAATATCGTGCCTGGGGGGGTGTCTATAGTATGCCTGTAAAGTGGCGCAGTTTTCCTGTGTTCAGAACAGTACCACAGCACAATGACATTTCTAAAGGAAAAAAGTTATTTAAAACTGACCGCGGCTGTAATGAATTATCGGGTCTCGGCAATATAGATAAAACTAAAAATAAAACGGCATGGGTTCCCCCCCAGTCCATTACCAGGACCTTATTTTTATTAAAAACTAAAAAACTATAAAATGTTCCGCAATGTAGATCCATCTCTCACTGCTCGACGAGCCGAAAAAAGAAAAAAAAAAAAAAAGATGCAACAGCTCCGCCTCCATGGGAGGCTTCCGCCAATTGACGCTTCTTCTCAATGAGAGCTGTTATATAGCTGAGGCTTTTTTCTTTTCTTTTTTTAGTCCGTAGGGCAGCGTGAGATGGATCTACATCGTGGGACATTTTTAGTTTTTTAGTTTTTAATAAAGGACTTGTCCCAAAGTGTCTCCTGTCTTTTTTACTATTTTTGAAACTTTTTTGTGAAATGGTAGGGGTACAATGTACCCGTTACCAATTCACATGGGGGGGGCCGGGATCTGGGGTTTCCTTTGTTAAAAAGGGCTTGCAGATTGCAATAAGCACCCCGTCTGCAGACCCCCACAACCACCGGGCAAGGGTTGTGGGGATGAGTCTGTTGTCCTCATCAACATGGGGACAAGATGCTTTGGGGGGCTACACCAAAGCACCCTCCCCATGTTGAGGGCATGTGGCCTGGTACGGTTCAGGAGGGGAGCGCTCTTTCGTCCCCCCTCTTTTCCTGCAGCCTGCCAGGTTGCGTGCTCAGATAAGGGTCTGGTATGAATTTTGGGGGGGTCCTATGCCATTTTTTTTAAATTCGGAGCAGGGTTCTCCTTAAAGTGGAGGGCCACCCTGAAAAAAAAAATCACCAAAAATCCTAAAAAAAAAATAAATAAAAATTAATAAATAAATAAATAAACTTACCTAAACCCTTGTTGCTAGGCAGTCTTCCTAATCTGCCTCTTCCTATTCCGCGGTGAGTTCTTCTCCTCGGTGAGGGGCCCCGTCGTCTTCTGGGAACTGTGTGTGTTCCCAAAACACCACGGGGCCATTCACAGAACAGGGTGCCGCTCGCGCATGCACAGTAGGAAAACTGGCAGTGAAGCTGCAGGCTCCACTGCCTGTTTCCCTTTCCTAGGATGGCGGTGCCGGGACCCGAGAGCCGAGGGATGGGTCAGCCTCGGGTGGCCGACATCGCGGGCACCCAGGACAGGTAAGTACTTATTTAAAGTCAGCAGCTACAGTGTTAGTAGCTGCTGACTTTAATCTTTTTTTTTTTTTTAGGACGGAATCCCGCTTTAATACCCATACCAGACCTAAAGGGCCTTGTATGGATTTTGGGGGAACCCCCGCGCAATTTTTAAATTATTTTTGGTTCGGGGTTTCCCTTAATATTCATACCAGACCCAATGGGCCGGGTAATGGACTGGGGGGGACGCATGCCGTTTTTTTCAATGAGCTTTATCTATATTGCTGAGACTTGACAAATCATGACAGATGCGATCAGTTTTAAATTACTTTTTTTCCTTTAGAAATGTCACTTTGCTGTGGTACTGTTCTAAACACGGGAAAACTGCGCCACTTTACAGGCATACTATATCTACAGCACCTACAGCACCATTGTGGTCTGCAGCCTCTGCCTGTAGCATATCAGCTGTGGTAAAAGTACCAGCAATTTGGGTACCACACACATGAGATAAACACGTAGCTGTGCACCAGAAAGCTGAATAAGATTGGCAAGTCTTTGATATCAGTTTGCAACAAAAGACCCACACTCCTCCCCATTTCTCTGTGCTTACAACATATTCCACCTCTTCACAAAATTGTGGCTCCTAGTGGTAGGAATGAAAGTCTCATAAGGGATTTCAGAGGCTTAGGTAATGGGGGTCAAGTGGAGAAGAGGGTCATCATACAGCCTTTCCAAGTCTCCAAAACCTAGCCTGCAATCTCCAGTAGCAGCCTTTACCAGACAAGTGTCTCTACCGCAGCTGCTGGAGCAGAAGAAAAGATATATCCCCAAATCACCACCATTCCCAGCATCTGAGTGCCAGCTTGGCAAAACTTTTAACCTGTGCTACATCACAATGGCAGGTATCCAGCCACCATTATTTTGCCCTGAAGGTCATCTCTGCCCTCCATCAGCATGTAGATTCCAATGAAGAAAAAAGCAATCACAAGGCCCTGGGACTTTGATGTGAGTTTAAACAAAGTAGTGAGAGGGCAAATACATTTGAAGAGCTCTCTGGCTTAGGTTAGGCTGCTCACAACTGACAAGGCTATCCTCCAGTGGGTACCCCAGGGGCTGTAGGAAAAATGATTCGCACTCCGGTTGTTGCTCTTTAAAAAATCTTAATTTTTATTGATAAGTCACAGTTAACAAACGCAGATGAAAACAGTTGACGCGTTTCAGCCTATAAGGCCTTAGCCTTTAGGCCTTCAGCCTATAAGGCCTTAGTCATAAAAAAAAATGCATCAACTGCTTGCGTTTGTTCACTGTGGTTTGTCAATAAAAGCAAGCATGGGTAGGGATGCTACATATCCTTCAGAGCACACTGGGCCAACTTTCTAGTGGCTGGAAAGGATGCAGGACAAGGAGCTCTGCCAGTGCTTGTGGTGCTGCCCCATGTCTTGTACATGTATAACAGTGTGGTTACCTGTACCCCCAGCTCCTTACTAGCCCCATCCTCTGACTCCTTGAAATGCAGCCTTCAAAGCAAAATGCAGCTAAAAAAATTGTAGTGTTTTCTGAAAGGTAAACTCTGCATTGCACCTTAAAGTTTGTGGCCTATTCCAGTGCTCCAGGACTGTAAAGGAATCACACATAATGCTACTGCAGCAGGACCTCAGCATCAAAACTTGGAATGTTAACTGCAGGGTAGACATGTGCAGAACGGAAAAATGTGTTTCGTTTCAGATAGATTTGTTATGTTACTAATTTTGTTTTGTAACAAAAATTTTCAGATCGATTCGAATTCCGATCAGTCAAATAATGATCAACCGATTTGAATTCTGTGTGAAGAATAGTTAGTTGTTAAGGAGCAGGCCAGGAAGCCAGCCGCCATGTCCCTAACAACTGATGACTCATTACCTGTCAGTGGGCTTCCCCGCTAACAGCTGAAATGTAAACAAAAGTATGCCAGCAATGAAAAATGCAGAAAAACAAACAGCATGGGGTCCACCCCAATCCATACCAGGTCCTTTAAAAAACAGTGTGAGGTCCCCTTCAAAATCCATACCAGACCCTTATCCAAGCATGCAGCACAGCAGACCAGGAAGTGCCCCTCCCGAACCATACCAGGCCATATGCCCTCAACATGGGTGGGTGCTTTGGAGCAGGGGGGTAGCTGCTTTTACACTTTAATGTTTATTTCAGCATAAAACCTGTCTCAAGCTGCTTACATACTGTTCAGCCACTGTACTTTATTTGTGGCTATTATCTCTTAAACATACACCCTGATTTTTATCTGTGGAAAACACCTGTCTTCTACGTGCCTCTTACGTTGCAGCCTAAATAAGCTTCTTACATACTGTCTAGCCACTGTACAATGTTTGTGGCCATTGTCTCTGAAATAATATACCCTAAGTTTAATTGCAGGGTAAAACATACTTCGGGGTTTATTTACTAAATCTTGAGAGTGCAAAATCTGATGCAGCTCTGCATAGAAACCAGTCAGCTTCCAGTTTTTTTGTCAAAGCATATTTGAACAAGCTGAAGTTAGAAGCTGATTGGCTACCATGCACAGCTGCACCAGATTTTGCACTCTCCAGTTTTAGTAAATCAACCCCCTTGTCTCTCCCTCTTACTTTGGGACCTAAACAAGCTGTAGCTGTTCACATACTATCTAGCCACTAGGGATGAGCCGAACATCCCCCGATTCGGTTCGCACCAGAACCTGCGAACGGACCGAAAATTTGCACGGACGTTAGAACTCCATTGAAGTCTTTGGGGCTCGAACGTTCGAAATCAAAAGTACTAATTTTAAAGGCTAATTTGCATGGTATTGTCCTAAAAAGGGTTTGGGGACCCGGGTGCTGCCCCAGGGGACATGTATCAATGCAAAAAAAAGTTTTAAAAACGGACGTTTTTTCGGGAGCAGTGATTTTAATGATGCTTAAAGTGAAAAAAAAGTGAAATATTCCTTTAAACATCGTACCTGGGGGGTGTCTAGAGTATGCCTGTAAAGTGGCACGTGTTTCCCGTGCTTAGAACAGTCCCTGCACAAAATTACATTTTTAAAGTAATAAAAGTCATTTAAAACTGCTTACGGCTTTAATGTAATGTCCGGTCCCGGTAGTATGGATGAAAATCAGTGAGACAAATGGCATGGGTACCCCCCCCCCCAGTCCATTACCAGGCCCTTTGGGTCTTGTATGGATATTAAGGGGAACCCTGCACCCAAATTAAAAAAAGGAAAGGCGTGGGGCGCCCAGGCCCTCTGAACAGCAGTATACAGGCGGTGCAAACAAGACAGGGACTGTAGGTTTCGTATTAGGTAGAATCTGTTTGTAATTTTGAACTGGTACATTTTTAAAGTGTAGCTCCAGCCAAAAAATCAATTTTTAAGCTTTTTGGAAAACATAGGGAAAGGGTTATCACCCCTGTAACATTTGTTTTGCTGTCTCTGCTCCTCTTCAGAAGATTTTACCTCACTTTCTGTCCCGATGACAAATGTTTTTTGACAATTTGGGGTTTTTAGTGAAACAAGGATTGCTGATAAAGAAAATCAGTGGAAAGGAGACACGTTTTTCCCATATTAACTCTTACAGGAGAGAATTTCCCTTCCTAGGGGTAGATTTCATCTCACTTCCTGTTGTCTCCTTCCGTTTGCAAGTAGGAGTCGTTTGTAAGTTGGATGTTTGAAAGTAGGGACCTGCCCTATATACTCTCCAGAAATAGGGGCCTTAGGTGTTGGTGTTGCCACAACACTGTAAGCCCTCGCAGTTACTCTTGGTGGGCGCAGGAACGGGCTCTGCTGTGAAATATTAGATCAATAATTGTAATTACATGTGAAAAAAAGATGCAGCGCTAGAATTATCACAAGAAAATATTGAAAGACTCTCATCAAGCCAAACTAGAACAATTACACTTACAAGAGAGAAAAAAATTGCACTTACAAGAGATTCCATTCAAATCAGGCAAATTAGTCACCACAGATCATCGGTTACAAATCGCAGCATCTCCACGGGCTTCCTGTAAACAGCTTGCTTCCCATTAGTCTCAATACGAAAAACAGATTGACTTGGCCAATCCCCAGAAGACGTCCTGTCGTGATGAAACGCGTAGGGTGGGCCTGTGATGCTGACGTCATTACGTTTTATGTCATTTTCGTTTTTTTATTCAATAAATCCCTCTTTTAAACGATTACACTATGGGAGCCCTTTTCGCTTTTGTTTTTTGAGTACAATGAATCCAGCTGCCTTACTGATGCCGCTATAGGTTTATGGGAGACCTCATGATTTCCTGCGCTTGGTGAGACCACCTAAGGTGGTCACCTGCATCTGGTAAGGAGCCTCTATTCTCACACCGGTGTGCTACTTTCCTGGAACTAGGATTTGGTCTTACACACCTACCTCTGGATTATTATCCTCACACTTTTTTGGACTTTTTCATTTATTTTCTCACTGATTTTTTCCTAGATGGGACTTTACACCTATATCCAACTTTTTATATGTTTTTTGGTTTTCAATTTTTAACTTTATATGTGCTATTGTCTTATTTAGTTTGACTCATCACATTAACCCTTTTTATTTGGTCTTTTTCAATTGCACATTGCAAATTTTGTCTGTGTGATATCTACCTTAGTTTTTCTGGATAAGGGTTTTTTCACCATTACCTTTTTGTCAATTTTTGTTTTTATCATATTGTTTATTATTTTTTATATTTACTATTATTTGTAATTGTTCTAGTTTGGCTTGATGAGAGTCTTTCAATATTTTCTTGTGATCATTTTAGCGCTGCATCTTTTTTCACATATGCTTTGGAGTTTTTGTATTAGACTTCTGGTGCTGGCTGATTTATTTACATTTAATACTTTTCCACATATTATTTTCAATCATATATATATATTTTTTTTTTCTTTATTTATCCTTTGTGTTTTTTTGACAATTGTAATTACATGCCCCTGTTGAACAGGGTCAGAAAAATTGGGCCTTTGGTGGTGGTGGTGCTGGTGCCACAACACTGTAAGTCCTCACAGTTACTCTTGGTGGGCGCAGAAACGGGCCCTGCTGTGAAATATTAGATCAAGAATTTAAATTACATGCACTTGTTGAACAGGGGCAGAAAAATTGGGCCTTTGGTGGTGGTGGTGGTGGTGGTGTTGCCACAACACTGTAAGTCCTCACAGTTACTCTTGGTGGGAGCTGGAACGGGCCCTGCTGTAAAATATTAGATGAAGAATTGTAATTACATGCACCTGTTGAACAGGGGCAGAAAAATTGGGCCTTTGGTGGTGGTGGTGGTGGTGCCACAACACTGTAAGTCCTCACAGTTACTCTTGGTGGGTGCAGAAACGGACCCTGCTGTGAAATATTAGATCAAGAATTGTAATTACATGTCCCTGTTGAACAGGGTAAGAAAAATTGGGCCTTAGGCACTGGTGCTGGTGCCACAACACTGCAACCCCTCACAGATACTCTAGTTGGAGCGCAGGAACGAGCCCTCCTGCAAAGTATTGCATCAAAAATTGTAATTACACGCCCCTGTTAAATAGGGACTGAAAAATTGGGCTTTAGGCACTGGTGCTGGTGCCACAACACTGCAACCCCTCACAAATACTCTAGTTGGAGCGCAGGAACAAGCCCTGCTGCAAATTATTGCATCAAAAATTGTAATTACATGCCTCTGTTAAACAGGGGCTGAAAAATTGGGCCTTAGCCACTGGTGGCGGCGCCCAGAACCAAAAATATTCTTACAAGCTATCAGCATGATCATTGAGGAGGAAGAGGATAGTCACTCAGCAAAACAGGATAGTCACTCATCATCAGCATAGGCAGTCTTGAAGGGATCTGACATTTCAAAAAAAAATATTCGGTTATATCAGCATCAGGTGCTTGGTAGCTGGTGGTAATCCAAGACTGATTCATTTTTATGAAGGTCAGTCGATCGACCGAGTCGGTGGACAGGCGCACCCTGTGATCGTTTACAAAACCTCCAGTAGCACTGAATGTGCGTTCCGAAAGAACGCTGGATGCAGGACAGGCCAGTAGCTCAATTGCATACTGTGCAAGCTCTGGCCAGTGATCCATCCTCAAGACCCAGTAACCCAGAGGATTTTCGGTGGGAAAGGTGTCCAAGTCAGATCTTGCCCCTAGTTATTCCTGCACCATGTAAAACAGACGCTGGCGATGGTTGCTGAAACCGATCATACCTTGGGGCTGCGGACTAAAAAATTGTCTGAACACATCGGTCAGACGCCCACCTTCTCCACCGCTCCTTCTTTGACTGACCGAAGCCTCAGCAACACGTTGTCCAGGAACAGGAGTTTGTAACCTCCCAGTCTCTGGGACTGCGTTGCACAGACCTTTCTGCAAGGCCTCCCGAAGATGTTTCTTCCTCAGCTCCCTCTGCAATGGCAAGATAAGGTCTGCAACCTTACCCTTGTAACGTGGATCAAGGAGGGTTGCCAGCCAGTATTGATCCCTCTCCTTGATACCACGAATACGAGGATCCTTCCGCAGGCTTTGCAGGATCAGGGAGGCCATGCAGCGTAGGTTTGCTGAGGCATTCGGTCCGGAGTCCTCTGGGTCACTAAGGACGACATGATCTGCAGCCACCTCCTCCCAGCCACGTACAAGTCCATGGGTTTCTTGGGACTGTAAATGATCCCTTAAAGACTGCTGCTGATACTGAGTGCCAGGCTCCACCTCCATGCTGACACAATCCTCCTCTTCCTCCCCCTCCCCCTCCTCCTCCTCCTCGTCCTCTTCCTGTGTGATCGGTGGGCACGCAGGAACACTGTCTGGATAAAGGGGGCCTTGAGAGCTAAGGAAGTCCTCCTCTTCCTGCCTCTGTTCTGCCTCAAGTGCCCTGTCCATTATTCCACGCAGCGTGTCCTCCAACAGTGCACTGTCACTGCTCACCATCCTTGTGGCCTTCTCAAATGGTGACAGGACAGTGAATGCATCCCTGATCATGGCCCACTGGCGTGGGGAAAAAAAAACAAGCTCCCCTGACCCTGTCCTGGTGCCATAGTCGCTGTGTGTGCAGCCACTGCAGCATGGCCAACGTTGAGTTCCACCTGGTGGGCATGTCACAGATTAGGCGGTTCTTGGGCAGGTTAAATTCCTTTTGGAGGTCAGCCAGCCGAGCACCGGCATTATATGACCTGCAGAAATTCACACAGACTTTCCTTGCCTGCCTCAGGACATCCTGTAAGCCCGAGTACCTGCCCAAGAACCACTGCACCACCAAGTTAAGGATGTGAGCCAAACAGGGCACATGGGTCAGTTGTCCCTGTCGGAGGGCAGAGAGGAGGTTGGTGCCATTGTCGCAAACCACCATGCCTGCCTTAAGCTGCCGTGGCATCAACCACCTCTGAACCTGCCCCTGCAGAGCTGACAGAATCTCTGCCCCAGTGTGGCTTCTGTCCCCCAAGCACACCAGCTCAAGCACCGCATGGCATCTTTTGGCCTGCGTGCTTGCGTAGCCCCTTGAACACCTACGGAGCACCGCTGGTTCCGAAGTCAAATCAGCACAGGAAGAGGCCACAGATGAAGAAGAAGAGGAGGGGGTGGAGGAGAGAGGTGTGGCAGAATCACCACTAATAGTATTTTGGAGGCGTGGTGGCAGAACAACCTCCAACACTACTGCACCTTGTCCTGCATCCTTCCCAGCTGCCAGAAGAGTCACCCAGTGCGCGGTGAAAGATAGGTAACGTCCCTGTCCATGCCTGCTGGACCATGAGTCAGCGATAATATGCACCTTACCACTGACCGCCCTGTCCAGCGAGCCCAAGACATTGCCTTCCACATGCCGGTAGAGAGCCGGAATCGCCTTCCGTGACAAAAAGTGGCGTTTGGGAACCTGCCACTGAGGAATTGCACATTCCACAAACTCACGGAAGGGGCAGAGTCTACCAACTGAAAAGGCAGCAGTTGAAGTGCTAGCAATTTAGCCAAGCTAGCATTCAACCGCTAGGCATCTGAATGGCTGGGAGCGAACTTCTTTCGGCGGTGCAGCAGCTGGGGCAGGGAAATTTGCCTGGTACAATCTGACGTTGGTGTACCGATAGCAGATTGCCCCCAAGTACTTGGCTGTGACACACCTAATTCTACACCTTCATTCCTCTCAGTGCAGGTCTCAGAGAGGACTGAAGGTATAGTGGGGTTGGAGATCCCAGCTGATGAGGAGCAAGGAGAGGTCCTCTTTGTTCTTTGGTGTGGGTCTTTTAGGTGCGCTTGCCAACGAACTGCATGGCAGGTCAACATATGTCTGGTCAAGCATGTGGTGCCCAAGCGGGAGATGTTTTGGCCACGAGAGATACGCTTGAGACATATGTTGCAAATAGCAGCGGTGGGATCTGATGCACTCGTCTCAAAAAAGGCCCACACCAAAGAACTTTTGGAATAATACGCAGAGACAGCAGCGCCCTGCACATGCGGAGCTCTGTGGTGTGATGCAGTCAGTGTGCTGCCCTTAAGCTGGCCCCTGGAGGGCATCCTGCCTCGTTGGTGATGTGCCTCCTCCTCCTCCTCTCTCCTATCAGGCACCCACGTGGAGTCAGTGACCTCATCATCCCCTCCCTCCTCATCACTGGAGCAAAGCTGGCAGCATGCTGCAGCTGGGGGTACATGACTGCCAGATTGCTGTCCTTCTTGGGCACCCCCTCTCTCTGGGCTCACATTACTGCCTTCCTCTAGCTGGGTGCCATCATCGGAGCCTTGAAAATGCTGGGAATCCTCCTGGAGCATGTACCCAACACTGTGGTCAAACAGTTCGGGGGACTTCTCAGGAGGACATGGTGGGGCTAGGGAAGGAGTGACTGATGCCATTGAGCCGAGGGAAGAGGCCGCGTTGGCAGCTGCTTTGCCAGACAAAGTACCCTGAGCCTGGGTGAGAGAGGATGAGGAGAATTAGGACGGCTTGGTCATCCACTCTACCAAGTCTTCTGCATGTCGCGGCTCAACACGGCCAGCTGCCGAAAAAAAGGACAAGTGTGTCCCACGGCCACGTGCTGATGAGGATGCACTCCACGACCAGCACTGTTGCCTCTAGACACAGAGCCTGCTTGCCCTCTTTTATTGGCTTGTGACTGTCTGCCTCTCCTTGTTAGCCTTCCAGACATACTAATGGCCTGCAGTGAGATGTAGCTTCACAAAGCTGGGATGTATATATATATACTGATAATGCAGCTAGCAGAATCGACTGCCTGCCTGTAGTATTATTAGTATGAGAACACCAGCAATGGTCTTCAGGTAGCTTTAGGTGCACACTGTGCAGAGGATGCAGTACACTAACTGTAAATACTATAGCTGCCTGCCTGTGGTATTAATAGGATCAAAAGAACACCACCAATTTTATTCAGGTAGCTTTAGGTGCACACTGTGCAGAGGACGCAGTGCATTAACTGTAAATACTGTAGCAGGTTGAGCTCGAAGGCAACAACATCAATCCTCTTCTTTACTGGGAATGGGCCAATATACCTTGGTCCAAGTTTTTTAGAGGGACAGGCCAACTTTAGATTCGTGGTGGAAAGCCATACCTTATCTCCTGGTTTAAGGTCCAGGTTACCCCTTCTCCTCCTGTCATAGAACCTCTTATTATTTTCCTGGGACTTGGTGATGGTTTCTTGTAGGATTTGGTTGTTGGACCTCCAGAACTCCAAACGATCCTGTACTGCCGGAACTGAAGATTCCTGGGGAACATCAGGCAAAAAAGATGGGTGAAACCCATAGTTTGCAAAAAAGGGCATTTGTTTGATTGCAGAGTGTATAGAGTTATTATATGCAAACTCCGCTGATGGCAACAGAGAGACCCAGTCGTCTTGTGCAAATGAAGAAAAGCAACGCAAATACTGCTCCAGGGTCTGGTTTGTCCTCTCTGTTTGACCGTTAGTCTGTGGATGGTATGCAGATGACAAACAGTGTTTAATGCCCAAAGCTTCACATAAGGATTTCCAAAATCGGGCAGTGAATTGTACCCCACGGTCAGAGGTAATATTAGCAGGAATACCGTGAAGGCGTACAACTTCCTTGATAAAAGAAGAGGCAGTCTCTGCAGCAGAAGGGGTGCCTTTCAGGGGCACAAAGTGGGCCATTTTGGACAATTGATCCACAATCACAAAAATGGTGGAGAAGCCTTCTGATGGGGGTAGTTCAACAATAAAGTCCATGGCAATCATGGTCCATAATTTATCATTGACAGGAAGGGGTTCCAATAGACCCCAATTCTTGGCTCTATCAGTCTTGTTCCGAAGACACGTTGGGCAGTTCTTAATATAGTCCCTGCAATCTTGCACCAGGTTTGGCCACCAGAAGGAGCGAAGGACCAGATTTGATGTCTTATGTGCTCCGAAATGACCTGCCAAGGGATGGTCGTGACACATGTAAAGCACTGCTGACCATAACTGCTCAGGAACGAAGATCTGTTCGCCATTAGGGATGAGCCGAACACCCCCCGGTTCGGTTCGCACCAGAACCCGCGAACGGACCGAAAGTTCGCACGAACGTTAGAACCCCATTGACGTCTATGGGACTCGAACGTTCGAAATCAAAAGTGCTCATTTTAAAGGCTAATTTGCATGGTATTGTCCTAAAAAGGGTTTGGGGACCCGGGTCCTACCCCAGGGGACATGTATCAATGCGAAAAAAATTTTTTTAAAAACGGCCGTTTTTTCGGGAGCAGTGATTTTAATGATGCTTAAAGTAAAAAAAAAAAAAGTGAAATATTCCTTTAAATATCGTACCTGGGGGGTGTCTATAGTATGCCTGTAAAGTGACGCGTGTTTCCCATGTTTAGAACAGTCCCTGCACCAAATGTCATTTTTAAAGGAAAAAATCTCATTTAAAACTGCTTGCGGGTTTAATGTCATGTCGGGTCATGGCAATATGGATGAAAATCAGTGAGACAAACGGCATGGGTACCCCCCCAGTCCATTACCAGGCCCTTTGGGTCCTGTATGGATATTAAGGGGAACCCCGCACCCAAATTAAAATAAGGAAAGGCCCTATATACTCTGAACAGCAGTATACAGGCGGTGCAAACAAGACAGGGACTGTAGGTTTGTTGTTAAGTAGAATCTCTTTGTAATTTTGAAGGGGTACATTTTTAACGTGTTTAGCTCCAGCCAAAAAATCTTTTTTAAGCTTTTTGGAAAACATAGGGAAGGGTTATCACCCCTGTGACATTTGTTTTGCTGTCTTTCCTCCTCTTCAGAAGATTTCACCTCACTTTTTGTCCCAATGAAAAATGTTTTTTGAAAATTTGGGTTTTTTTGTGGAACAAGGATTGGAAAGCATCAGTGGAAAGGAGAAATTGTTTTCCCATATTAACTCTTACAGGAGAGAATTTCCCTTCCTAGGGGTAGATTTCATCTCACTTCCTGTTGTCTCCTTCCGTTTGCAAGTAGGAGTCGTTTGTAAGTTAGATGTTTGAAAGTAGGGTCCTGCCCTATATACTCAGCAGAAATTTGGGCCTTAGGTGTTGCTGTGGCCACAACACTGTAAGCCCTCACAGGGCCCTGCTGTGAAATATTAGATCAAGAATTGTAATTACATGCCCCTGTTGAACAGGAGCTGAAAAATTAGACCTTAGGCACTGGTGCTGGTGCCACAACACTGCAACCCCTCACAGACACTCTAGTTGGAACGCAGGAACGAGCCCTGCTGCAAAGTATTGCTTCAAAAATTGTAATTACACGCCCCTGTTAGACAGGGGCAGAAAAATTGGGCCTTAGGCACTGGTGCTGGTGCCACAACACTGCAACCCCTCACAGACACTCTAGTTGGAACGCAGGAACGAGCCCTGCTGCAAAGTATTGCATCAAAAATTGTAATTACACGCCCCTGTTAGACAGGGGCAGAAAAATTGGGCCTTAGGCACTGGTGCTGGTGCCACAACACTGCAACCCCTCACAGACACTCTAGTTGGAATGCAGGAACGAGCCCTGCTGCAAAGTATTACATCAAAAATTGTAATTACACGCCCCTGTTAAACAGGGGCTGAAAAATTGTGCCTTAGGCACTGGTGGTGGCACCCAGAACCAAAAATGTTCTTAAAAGCTATCAGCGTGATGATTGAGGAGGAAGAGGATAATTACTCAGGGATAGTCACTCAGCATCAGCATAGGCAGTCTTTGAAGGGATCTGAGATTTCAAAAAAAATTATTCGGTTACATCAGCATCAAGTGCTTGGTAGCTGGTGGTGATCCAAGACTGATTCATTTTTATGAAGGTCAGCCGATCGACCGAGTCGGTGGACAGACGCACCCTGTGATCGGTTACCACGCCTCCAGCAGCACTGAATGTGCGTTCCGAAAGAACGCTGGATGCAGGACAGGCCAGTAGCTCAATTGCATACTGTGCAAGCTCTGGCCAGTGATCCATCCTCAAGACCCAGTAACCCAGAGGATTTTCGGTGGGAAAGGTGTCCAAGTCTGATCTTGCCCCTAGGTATTCCTGCACCATGTAAAACAGACGCTGGCGATGGTTGCTGGAACCGATCATACCTTGGGGCTGCGGACCAAAAAATTGTCTGAACGCATCGGTCAGACGGCCACCTTCTCCACCGCTCCTTCTTTGACTGACCGAAGCCTCAGCAACACGTTGTCCAGAAACAGGAGTTTGTAACCTCCCAGTCTCTGGGAACGCGTTGCACAGACCTTTCTGCAAGGCCTCCCGAAGATGTTTCATCCTCTGCTCCCTCTGCGATGGCAAGATAAGGTCCGCAACCTTACCCTTGTAACGTGGATCAAGGAGGGTTGCCAGCCAGTATTGGTCCTTCTCCTTGATACCACGAATACGAGGATCCTTACGCAGGCTTTGCAGGATCAGGGAGCCCATGCAGCGTAGGTTTGCTGAGGCATTCGGTCCAGAGTCCTCTGGGTCACTAAGGACAACAACGTCCGCAGCCACCTCCTCCCAGCCACGTACAAGTCCATGTGTTCCTTGGGACTGATCCCTTAAAGACTGCTGCTGATGCTGAGTGCCAGGCTCCACCTCCATACTGACACAATCTTCCTCCTCCTCCTCCTCCTCCTCGTCCTCTTCCTGTGTGATCGGCGGGCACGCAGGAACACTGTCTGGATAAAGGGGGCCTTGAGAGCTAAGGAAGTCCTCCTCTTCCTGCCTCTGTTCTGCCTCAAGTGCCCTGTCCATTATTCCACGCAGCGTGTGCTCCAACAGGTGGACAAGGGGGACAGTGTCACTGATGCATGCACTGTCAGTGCTCACCATCCTCGTGGCCTCCTCGAATGGTGACAGGACAGTGCATGCATCCCTGATCATGGCCCACTGGCGTGGGGAAAAAAAACCAAGCTCCCCTGACCCTGTCCTGGTGCCATAGTCGCACAGGTACTCATTGATGGCCCTCTGCTGCGTGTGCAGCCGCTGCAGCATGGCCAAACTTTGAGTTCCACCTGGTGGGCATGTCACAGATTAGGCGGTTCTTGGGCAGGTTAAACTCCTTTTGGAGGTCCGTCAGCCGAGCACTGGCATTATATGACCGGCGGAAATGCACACAGACTTTCCTGGCCTGCCTCAGGACATCCTGTAAGCCCGGGTACCTGCCCAAGAACCGCTGCACCACCAAGTTAAGGACGTGAGCCAAACAGGGCACATGGGTCAGTTGTCCCTGTCGGAGGGCAGAGAGGAGGTTGGTGTTATTGTCGCAAACAACCATTCCTGCCTTAAGTTGGCGTGGCGTCAACCACCTCTGAACCTGCCCCTGCAGAGCTGACAGAACCTCTGCCCCAGTGTGGCTCCTGTCCCCCAAGCACACCAGCTCAAGCACCGCATGGCATCTTTTGGCCTGCGTACTTGCGTAGCCCCTTGAACGCCTACGGAGCACCGCTGGTTCCGAGGAAGAGGCCATGGAGGAAGAAGAAGAAGAGGGGGTGGAGGAGAGAGGTGTGTCACAATCAGCATTTTGGAGGCGTGGTGGCGGAACAACCTCCAACACTACTGCACCTTGTCCTGCATCCTTCCCAGCTGCCAGCAGAGTCACCCAATGCGCCGTGAAACTTAGGTAACGTCCCTGTCCATGCCTGCTGGACCATGAGTCAGCGGTAATATGCACCTTACCGCTGACCGCCCTGTCCAGCGAGGCATGGACATTGCCTTCCACATGCCGGTAGAGAGCCGGAATCGCCTTCCGTGAGAAAAAGTGGCGTTTGGGTACCTGCCACTGAGGAACCGCACATTCCACAAACTCACAGAAGGGGGCAGAGTCTACCAACTGAAAAGGCAGCAGTTGAAGTGCTAGCAATTTTGCCAAGCTAGCATTCAACCGCTGGGCATGTGGATGGCTGGGAGCAAACTTCTTTCGGCGGTGCAGCAGCTGGGGCAGGGAAATTTGCCTGGTACAATCTGACGTTGGTGTACCAAAAGCAGATTGCCCACAAGTACTTGGCTGTGACACACCTAATTCTACACCTTCATTCCTCTCACTGCAGGTCTCAGAGAGGACTGAAGGTCTAGTGGGGTTGGAAATCTCAGCTGATGAGGAGCAAGGAGAGATCCTCTTTGTTCTTTGGTGTGGGTCTTTTAGATACGCTTGCCAACGAACTGCATGGCAGGTCAACATATGTCTGGTCAAGCATGTGGTGCCCAAGCGGGAGATGTTTTGGCCACGCGAGATACGCTTGAGACATATGTTGCAAATAGCAGCGGTGCGATCTGATGCACTCGTCTCAAAAAAGGCCCACACCAAAGAACTTTTTGAATACCGCGCAGAGACTGCAGCGCCCTGCACATGTGGAGCTTTGGGGTGTGATGCAGTCAATGTGCTGCCCTTAGGCTGGCCCCTGGAGGGCATCCTGCCTCGTTGGTGATGTGCCGCCTCCTCCTCCTCCTCCTCCTCCTCTCTCCTATCAGGCACCCACGTTGAGTCAGTGACCTCATCATCCCCTCCCTCCTCATCACTGGAGCAAACCTGGCAGTATGCTGCAGCAGGGGGAGCATGACTGCCAGATTGCTGTCCTTCTTGGGCACCCCCTCTGTCCATGCTCATGTTACTGCCTTCATCGAGCTCAGTATCATCATCAGAGCCTTCCAAACGCTGGGCATCCTCCTGGAGCATGTACCCAACACTGTGGTCAAACAGTTCGAGGGAATCCTCAGGAGGACATGGTGGAGCTAGGGAAGGAGTCACTGATGACATTGAGCTGAGGGAAGAGGCCGCTGCTTTGCCAGACAAAGCACCCTGGGCATGGGTGAGAGAGGATGAGGAGGATGAGGACGGCTTGGTCATCCACTCGACCAAGTCTTCCGCATGTTGCGGCTCAACACGGCCAGCTGCCGAAAAAAAGGTCAAGCGTGTCCCATGGCCACGTGCTGATGAGGATGCACCGTCTCCACGACCAGCACTAGACACAGAGCCTGCTTGCCCTCTCTTATTGGCTTGTGACTGTCTGCCTCTCCTTCTTGGCCTTCCAGACATACTAATGGCCTGTAGCTGCACTAAGCTGGGATAGAACACCTGTAATTTTCTTCAGGTAGCTTTATATACTGTAACCAGACAAGCCTGCCTGTCAGTAGGAAGATAACAGGAACGGATCTAGCTGAACACTGTGAGCAGAACGCACTGCACTAAATGTAAATAGCAGGAACGGATCTAGCTGAACACTGTGAGCAGGACGCACTGACTGCACTAAATGTAAATAGCAGGAACAGATCTAGCTGAACACTGTGAGCAGGACGCACTGCACTAAATGTAAATAGCAGGAACGGATCTAGCTGAACACTGTGAGCAGGACGCACTGACTGCACTAAATGTAAATAGCAGGAACGGATCTAGCTGAACACTGTGAGCAGGACGCACTGCACTAAATGTAAATAGCAGGAACGGATCTAGCTGAACACTGTGAGCAGGACGCACTGACTGCACTAAATGTAAATAGCAGGAACGGATCTAGCTGAACACTGTGAGCAGGACGCACTGCACTAAATGTAAATAGCAGGAACAGATCTAGCTGAACACTGTAAGCAGGACGCACTGCACTAAATGTAAATAGCAGGAACGGATCTAGCTGAACACTGTGAGCAGGACGCACTGCACTAAATGTAAATAGCAGGAACGGATCTAGCTGAACACTGTGAGCAGGGCGCACTGACTGCACTAAATGTAAATAGCAGGAGCGGATCTAGCTGAACACTGTGAGCAGGACGCACTGCACTAAATGTAAATAGCAGGAACAGATATAGCTGAACACTGTGAGCAGGACGCACTGCACTAAATGTAAATAGCAGGAACGGATCTAGCTGAACACTGTGAGCAGGACGCACTGCACTAAATGTAAATAGCAGGAACAGATCTAGCTGAACACTGTGAGCAGGACGCACTGACTGCACTAAATGTAAATAGCAGGAACAGATCTAGCTGAACACTGTGAGCAGGACGCACTGCACTAAATGTAAATAGCAGGAACGGATCTAGCTGAACACTGTGAGCAGGACGCACTGACTGCACTAAATGTAAATAGCAGGAACGGATCTAGCTGAACACTGTGAGCAGGACGCACTGCACTAAATGTAAATAGCAGGAACAGATCTAGCTGAACACTGTGAGCAGGACGCACTGACTGCACTAAATGTAAATAGCAGGAATGGATCTAGCTGAACACTGTGAGCAGGACGCACTGCACTAAATGTAAATAGCAGGAACAGATCTAGCTGAACACTGTGAGCAGGACGCACTGCACTAAATGTAAATAGCAGGAACGGATCTAGCTGAACACTGTGAGCAGGACGCACTGCACTAAATGTAAATAGCAGGAACGGATCTAGCTGAACACTGTGAGCAGGACGCACTGACTGCACTAAATGTAAATAGCAGGAACAGATCTAGCTGAACACTGTGAGTAGGACGCACTGCACTAAATGTAAATAGCAGGAACGGATCTAGCTGAACACTGTGAGCAGGACGCACTGACTGCACTAAATGTAAATAGCAGGAACGGATCTAGCTGAACACTGTGAGCAGGACGCACTGCACTAAATGTAAATAGCAGGAACAGATCTAGCTGAACACTGTGAGCAGGACGCACTGCACTAAATTTAAATAGCAGGAACGGATCTAGCTGAACACTGTGAGCAGGACGCACTGCACTAAATGTAAATAGCAGGAACGGATCTAGCTGAACACTGTGAGCAGGACGCACTGCACTAAATGTAAATAGCAGGAACAGATCTAGCTGAACACTGTGAGCAGGACGCACTGCACTAAATGTAAATAGCAGGAACGGATCTAGCTGAACACTGTGAGCAGGACGCACTGCACTAAATGTAAATAGCAGGAACGGATCTAGCTGAACACTGTGAGCAGGACGCACTGACTGCACTAAATGTAAATAGCAGGAACAGATCTAGCTGAACACTGTGAGCAGGACGCACTGCACTAAATGTAAATAGCAGGAACGGATCTAGCTGAACACTGTGAGCAGGACGCACTGACTGCACTAAATGTAAATAGCAGGAACGGATCTAGCTGAACACTGTGAGCAGGACGCACTGCACTAAATGTAAATAGCAGGAACAGATCTAGCTGAACACTGTGAGCAGGACGCACTGCACTAAATGTAAATAGCAGGAACGGATCTAGCTGAACACTGTGAGCAGGACGCACTGCACTAAATGTAAATAGCAGGAACGGATCTAGCTGAACACTGTGAGCAGGACGCACTGCACTAAATGTAAATAGCAGGAAGGGATCTAGCTGAACACTGTGAGCAGGACGCACTGACTGCACTAAATGTAAATAGCAGGAACGGATCTAGCTGAACACTGTGAGCAGGACGCACTGCACTAAATGTAAATAGCAGGAACGGATCTAGCTATACACTGTGAGCAGGACGCACTGACTGCACTAAATGTAAATAGCAGGAACAGATCTAGCTGAACACTGTGAGCAGGACGCACTGCACTAAATGTAAATAGCAGGAACGGATCTAGCTGAACACTGTGAGCAGGACGCACTGCACCAAATGTAAATAGTCTAGATAGAAGATAACAGGAACGGATCTAGCTAAACTGAATACAGTGTATATATATATATGCAACACCAGGGATGCATATATATACACAATACACTGTAAGTGCAGCTAACTGACTGACTGTTCTGCCTAATCTATCTAACTCAAATCAAATGACACTGTCTGTCTCTCTCTCTATCTCTCAGCACACCGGAACATACACTACACAGGGCCGCCGTGCAGGCGGCCTTATATAGTGTGGGGCGTGTACTAAATCCCCTGAGCCATAATTGGCCAAAGCCACCCTGGCTTTGGCCAATTACAGCTCTCTCTACTGACGGCGCTGTGATTGGCCAAGCATGCGGGTCATAGTGCATGCTTGGCCAATCATCAGCCAGCAATGCACTGCGATGCCGCAGTGAATTATGGGCCGTGACGCGCCACACGAATTTGGCGCGAACGGCCCATATCGTTCGCAATTCGACGGACGGTCGAACAGCCGATGTTCGAGTCGAACATGGGTTCGACTCGAACACGAAGCTCATCCCTATTCGCCATGAAAGTAGAGACTAGGGATGAGCCGAACACCCCCCTGTTCGGTTCGCATCAGAACATGCGAACAGGAAAAAAGTTTGTTCGAACACGCGAACACCGTTAAAGTCTATGGGACACGAACATGAATAATCAAAAGTGCTAATTTTAAAGGCTAATATGCAAGTTATTGTCATAAAAAGTGTTTGGGGACCTGGGTCCTGCCCCAGGGGACAAGGATCAATGCAAAAAAAGTTTTAAAAACGGCCGTTTTTTCAGGAGCAGTGATTTTAATAATGCTTAAAGTCAAACAATAAAAGTGTAATATCCCTTTAAATTTCGTACCTTGGGGGTGTCTATAGTATGCCTGTAAAGGGGCGCATGTTTCCTGTGTTTAGAACAGTCTGACAGCAAAATGACATTTTGAAGGAAAAAACTCATTTAAAACTACCTGCAGCTATTGCATTGCCGACAATACACATAGAAGTTCATTGATAAAAACGGCATGGGAATTCCCCAAAGGGGAACCCCGAACCAAAATTAAAAAAAAAAAAAAATGACGTGGGAGTCCTCCTAAATTTCATACCAGGCCCTTCAGGTCTGGTATGGATATTAAGGGGAACCCCGGCCAAAATTTTAAAAAAAAATGACGTGGGGTTCCCCCTAAATTCCATACCAGACCCTTCAGGTATGGTATGGATTTTAAGGGGAACCCCGCGCCAAAAAAAAAAAAAACGGCGTGGGGTCCCCCCAAAAATCCATACCAGACCCTTATCCGAGCACGCAACCTGGCAGGCCGCAGGAAAAGAGGGGGGGGACGAGAGTGCGCCCCCCCTCCTGAACCGTACCAGGCCACATGCCCTCAACATTGGGAGGGTGCTTTGGGGTAGCCCCCCAAAACACCATGTCCCCATGTTGATGAGCCGGTGGTTGTGGGGGTCTGCGGGCGGGGGGCTTATCGGAATCTGGAAGCCCCCTTTAACAAGGGGACCCCCAGATCCCGCCCCCCCCCTGTGTGAAATGGTAAGGGGATACTTACCCCTACCATTTCACTAAAAAACTGTCAAAAATGTTAAAAATGACAAGAGACAGTTTTTGACAATTCCTTTATTTAAATGCTTATTCTTTCTTCTATCTTCCTTCATCTTCTGGTTCTTCTGGCTCTTCTGGTTCTTCCTCCGGCGTTCTCGTCCAGCATCTCCTCCGCGGCGTCTTCTATCTTCTTCTCCTCGGGCCGCTCCGCACCCATGGCATGGGGGGGAGGCTCCCGCTCTTCTCTTCTTCTTTTCTTCTTTTCTTCTCTTCTTCTCTTCTTCATTTTCTTCTCCAGGCCGCTCCGCAATCCATGCTGGCATGGAGGGAGGCTCCCGCTGTGTGACGGCGCTCCTCGTCTGACAGTTCTTAAATAACGGGGGGCGGGGCCACCCGGTGACCCCGCCCCCCTCTGACGCACGGTGACTTGGCGGGACTTCCCTGTGACGTCACAGGGAATGCCACAGGGAAGTCCCGTCATGTCCCATGCGTCAGAGGGGGGCGGGGTCACCGGGTGGCCCCGCCCCCCGTTATTTAAGAACTGTCAGACGAGGAGCGCCGTCACACAGCGGGAGCCTCCCTCCATGCCAGCATGGGTTGCGGAGCGGCCCGGAGAAGAAAATGAAGAAGAGAAGAAGAGAAGAAGAGAAGAAAAGAAGAAGAGAAGAGCGGGAGCCTCCCCCCCATGCCATGGGTGCGGAGCGGCCCGAGGAGAAGAAGATAGAAGACGCCACGGAGATGCTGGACGAGAACGCCGGAGGAAGAACCAGAAGAGCCAGAAGAACCAGAAGAACCAGAAGATGAAGGAAGATAGAAGAAAGAAGAAGCATTTAAATAAAGGAATTGTCAAAAACTGTCTCTTGTCATTTTTAACATTTTTGACAGTTTTTTAGTGAAATGGTAGGGGTAAGTACCCCCTTACCATTTCACACAGGGGGGGGCGGGATCTGGGGGTCCCCTTGTTAAAGGGGGCTTCCAGATTCCGATAAGCCCCCCGCCCGCAGACCCCCACAACCACCGGCCAGGGTTGTGGGGATGAGGCCCTTGTCCTCATCAACATGGGGACAAGGTGTTTTGGGGGGCTACCCCAAAGCACCCTCCCAATGTTGAGGGCATGAGGCCTGGTACGGTTCAGGAGGGGGGGGGCCGCACTCTCGTCCCCCCCTCTTTTTCTGCGGCCTGCCAGGTTGCGTGCTCGGATAAGGGTCTGGTATGGATTTTTGGGGGGACCCCACGCCGTTTTTTTTTTTTTTTTAGCGCGTGGTTCCCCTTAAAATCCATACCAGACAGGTCTGGTATGGAATTTAGGGGGAACCCCACGTCATTTTTTTTTTAAATTTTGGCAGGGGTTCCCCTTAATATCCATACCAGACCTGTAGAGCCTGGTATGGAATTTAGGAGGACTCCCACGTCATTTTTTTTTTTTTAATTTTGGTTCGGGGGTTCCCCTTTGGGGAATTCCCATGCCGTTTTTATCAATGAACTTCTATGTGTATTGTCGGCAATTCAATAGCCGCGGGTAGTTTTAAATGAGTTTTTTCCTTCAAAATGTCATTTTGCTGTCAGACTGTTCTAAACACAGGAAACATGCGCCCCTTTACAGGCATACTATAGACACCCCCCAGGTACAAAATTTAAAGGGATATTACACTTTTATTGTTTGACTTTAAGCATTATTAAAATCACTGCTCCTGAAAAAACGGCCGTTTTTAAAACTTTTTTTGCATTGATCCATGTCCCCTGGGGCAGGACCCAGGTCCCCAAACACTTTTTATGACAATAACTTGCATATTAACCTTTAAAATTAGCACTTTTGATTTCTCCCATAGACTTTTAAAGGGTGTTCCGCGGCATTCGAATTTGCCGCGAACACCCCAAATTGTTCGCTGTTCGGCGAACTTGCGAACAGCCAATGTTCGAGTCGAACATGAGTTCGACTCGAACTCGAAGCTCATCCCTAGTAGAGACCTTCTTTCAGCTGAAGGTGGAGTTCTTGAGGTGGAGAAGGGTCCTGAACTGCTGACTTACTTTGAGGAATGAGGTCCATCTGTAACAGAAGAAAATTTTTAGCTGGTAAAATGGTATCGGGCTCAGAGGGATCCTCAGTGTCTTGGAACATATGAGAAAGGGCGTCAGGCTTTCCATTCTTGGCTCCAGGCCGATAGGTAATATGGAAGCAGAACCTTGCAAAAAAGAGGGCCCATCTGGCCTGGCGGGGTCTTAATCTCTTGGCTGCTTTTAAATATTCAAGGTTCTTGTGGTCGGTGAACACAAGAATGGGATGTGCTGCTCCTTCAAGAAGGTAGCGCCATTCTTCCAAGGCAGATTTGATAGCCAGTAACTCCCGATCACCCACGCCATAGTTCCTTGCTGAGGCACTTAGTTTTCTGGAAAAGAAGGCGACAGGGTGGAGTAAAGATTTTATCCTCTGTCGCTGTGACAGTATGTCTCCCACATCAATCTCACAGGTATCAACCACGAGAAGATAAGGCAAGGTAGGGTCAGGGTCTCAAAATGGGTCCAGATGTGAAAAGGCCCTTTAATCTCTCAAAAGCAGCTTGAGCTTCTACAGTCCATGTGAAAGTTGTGCATGATCTGGGTAATTGTGTAATAGGGGATATGATACCTGAGAAGTTCTTGATAAACTTCCTGTAGAAATTAGAAAATCCCACGAATCGCTGCACAGACTTTTTATCAATGGGAGCCGGCCAGTCGAGTACTGCAGATATTTTCTGTGGGTCCATGACAATCCCATCTGCGGAAATAATGAGGCCCAGAAACTGGATAGTATGTCTCTCGAACTCACACTTTTCAGATTTGGCATAAAGGTGATGTTTCCTTAGTCTGTCTAATACCTTTTTAACATGGACTCAATGTGATTCAAGGGAGGAGGAGAAGATTAGTATGTCATCCAAGTAGACAATAGTAAATAAGTCCCGAAAAACATCATTCACAAAATGCTAGAAGGTAGCTGGTGCGTTACAGAGTCCGAAGGGCATCACTAAATATTCAAAGTGCCCAAAACGAGACCTAAAGGCTGTTTTCCACTCATTTCCTTCCTTAATTCTGATCAGGTTATATGCTCCTCTTAGATCCAATTTAGAGAAAACACGTGCTTCTCGCAGTCTTTGAAACAGTTCAGGGATGAGTGGCAGGGGGTATCGGTTTTTAATCGTTACTTTATTTAAGTCCCGGTAATCAACAAAAGGCCGGAGTGTGTGATCCATTTTTTCAACAAAGAAAATTCCTGCTCCAGCGAGGGAAGAGGAAGGCCGGATAAAGCCCTTATCAAGGTTTTCCTTAATGTACTTTCGAAGTTCCTCCAGTTCAAGCTCAGAGAGAGGAAAGATTCTGCCAAAGGGAATTTCAGCGCCCGGCAAAAGTTCAATAGGGCAGTCATACGGTCTGTGAGGGGGGAGAGTGTCAGCATTCTTCTTGTTGAAAACATCCAGATATTCATGATAAACGGATGGCACAAGTTTAACAGTCTCAGAATCTGCACTGATGCAGAGGAGTGGCTCTCCGGAACTGGATATAGGAGGGAAGCAGTACTCCTTGCAATAGTCAGAGGGAAAAGACACTTCTCCAGATGACCAATTGATGAGAGGATTATGTGCCCTCAGCCAGGGTTGCCCAAGAATAACAGGAAAAAGTGGGGATGTGATGACATCAAGACGAAGGAGCTCCCTATGTCCAGAAGTGGTAGAGCAGGGAATAGGTACAGTCTCTAGCATAACAGGTCAAGATTTAATGCCTGTACCATCAGCTAGGTGAACCGAGAAGCTTTTTTTCTTGGTACATAAAGGTAGTTCATGCATAGTTGCGAAAGAAGAGTCCACAAAACAGCTACAGGCCCCTGAGTCCACGATGGCAGACACCGTGAGAGTCTTTCCTACATACTGGAGAGAGATTGGCAGCAAGGTGTGGTTCTGCCCAGGGTTTAGGGAAGCAACCGTATGAGGTGGAGAAGATGATCTCCTAAGGTGTCTTCGGGGACAACATTGCAGAAAATGCCCTTCATCGCCACAGTAAAGGCAGAGTTTGAGCTGGTGATGACGAGATCACTCCTGTTTAGACAGAGGAGTTCTCGGGAAGCTGGTGTGTGCGACCCTCTTAACATTGGCTGTGTCTTTAGGCATAGTTGCAGAGGAAGAAGGTAACTGGGCCTTGGGCTGTGCAGGTAACAAAATAAGGTTTCCGGTTCTCTCGGACTGTCTTTCACGCAGGCGGCGATTAATCAGAATGCAGAGATGAATCAAGTCATCCAAAGAGGTGGGTGCATCCACCCTGGCCAGTTCATCCTTGATAGCCTCTGACAGGCCGAGATGAAACTGAAAACGTAGTGCAGAACTATTTCATTTGGTATCAGCGCTCCATAATCGGAAGTCCGAAACATAATGCTCCACAGGCCTGGGGCCCTGTTGCAGATGACTTAAGGTGGTTTCGGCAGTCTGTTGACGGAACGGATCAGCATACATTTGGGCCATGGCAGCAAAAAAGGAACTTGCAGAAGCCAAGACAGGATCACGTTGCTCCCGGAGTTGGTGAGCCCAGGTCTGGGATTCTCCCAGCAGCAAGGAGATGAGGAAGCCTACCTTCACTTCTTCGGTAGAAAAGGTGCGGGGTAGTAGAGAAAAATAAAGCTCACAGGCATTCTGAAAAGTTCTGAATCCTTTACGGTCGCCAGAGAAGTGTTCGGGTAAAGGTATTCTAGGCTCAGGAGGGTAAGAAAGTCCCACATGGTTACAAGTTGTGATTCGGGCAGCAGAATCCATGACTCTTGTAGACTCAGAGATGGAGACCGAACTGGATATTGACTGTAGTTCATCGTGGAGTTGAACAAAGTCCTTATGCAACCCTTGTACCGCATGAGAAAGTACGGTAACAGTCCGGCAGAGGGTTGACAGTAGAGAGACCTCCCTTTCAGACTCCATTATGGTGCTGACTGGTACTGTCACATACCTGGTTGGAGACTGAAATGACGAGGTCCGCCTCTCTTGTATCTCCAGTCCGGAAGCCGAGGACCAGGAGGGACACGAGTGCCTGCAGCTGCGGACCCAGAGACTTGTGGCGGAGGATGCGATCTTGGATGAGCAGAGAAACCGCCAGATCAGGATAAGCGGTGCTGCGCCAAGGATCAGCTGGGCTTAAGGAGGCACTCCGCAGGAACTGTGGTGCTGGAACGTTAGGTGATGTAAAGTCCCTGGAATACTTGCAGCAGGAAGTCGCAGCAGGTTGCAGGACTGTGATTGCAGGCACTTGCAGGATAACGAGGAGAAACGCCAGAGGCAGGAGCAGAGTTTCAAGGGTAGCCAGGTTCGGTAACAGGCGGGCAGCGGGGTACAAGGCAGCAGGCAGAAGCAAAGTCACATGGATAGCCGGGTCTGGTAACAGGCGAGCAGTGCAGTGCAAGGCAGTAGGCATAAACAGAGTCCAATGGGAAGCCAGGATCAGAAACTGGTAGTCAGAGCAGAAACAGGATCCAGAAGCAGAGTCAAGGCAAGCCAGGTTCTTCAACAGGTAACAAGCAGGTAGTAGAAGGGTTCAGGTATCAGGGTACAGCTGAAGACCAGTCAGCACTGGTCTGAGGGCAAAGCACTTCTTTAAATAGGCTGGCTGGCGCCAACTGGCGTTATGGGCGCGCTCCTGCGCATGCGCATTGATGCGCACAGGCATCTGCAGCCGTCCGTGTGCGCGTGCATGCGCGCGAGTGCGCACCGAACGGGAACTAATAGTTCTCTTACAGACACTGTCTCTCTGTCTATCTATCTCTCCCTCAATGCCGGAACACATTACACAGGGCCACCGTGCAGGCGGCCTTATATAGTGTGGGGTGTGTACTAAACCCCCTGAGCCATAATTGGCCAAAAACACACTGGCTTTCGCCAATTACTGCTCTCTGTACAGACGGCGCTGTGATTGGCCAAGCATGCGGGTCATAGTGCATGCTTGGCCAATCATCAGCCAGCAATGCCGCAGTGAATTATGGGCCGTGACGCGCCACTCGAATTTGGCGCGAACGGCCCATATCGTTCGGAATTCTGCGAACGACCGAACAGGCAATGTTCGAGTCGAACATACGTTTGACTCGAACACGAAGCTCATCCCTACTAGCCACTATAAAATATTTGTTGCTTTTGCCTCTGAATTTTTTTTCATGATACATCCTGCCATGTCTCCCCCCTTGCATTGCTACAAAAACAACCTGCTTATATATAGTTCAGTCACTACAATATGTGCAGCTAGCTATTGCCTCTGAAATAATGAATTCTAACTATTTTTAGGATAAATCATGACTCATTTTTTTCTTTTTACATTGTGGCCTAAACATGCTTATATGTTGTCCAGCCACTGAAAGGTGTGTTTTATTTCAAGATAGACCTGCCCTGTCTTACATAGCAGCCTTACCAAGCTGCTTACGTAATGTTAAGCCACTGGAAAATATTTGTGACTATTATTTCTGAAATATTACAGTCTCATTTTTATTTTCTTTATAAAAGAATCTTTGCCATTACCTCTTTTGCAGCCTAAACAAGCTGTTAACCTACTGTCTAGGCACTGTACAATATTGGTCACTTTTTTCTTGAAATAATAAACTCCAAACGTTCTTTTTAGAATAGAATCCGCTTTGTCTCTACCTCCTACATTTCAGCCTTACCAAGCTGCTTACATACTATCTAACCACTGTCCAATTTACATGGCTATTTTCTCTGAACAAGTAAATGTTGTTTTAGGATATAACCTGCCACAAGTCTCTTTACATTGGAGCATAAAGAAACGACTTACATACTGTCCAACCACTGTACAGTATATGTGGCTGCTGTAATCTAAATAATACACTCTAATGTTAATTTCAGGATAATAACTGCCTCAGCTCTCCTTATACTGCGGCCTAATGGAGCTGCTTACATACTGTCCAGCCACTTCATAGTATGTGTGGCCACTACCCTTGAAATAATACACTCCAAAGTTTATTTCAGGATAAAACCTGCCTCGTCTTTCCCTCTGACATTTTGGCCTAATGAAGCTCCCTACATACTGTATACTATCCAGCCACTGTACAATATTTGTGGCTTTCATCTCTGAACTAATAACTCTAATGTTTATTTCAGGATAAAACCTGCCTCCCCTGTCCCTCTTACATTATTGCCAAAATAAAAAATACTTACATAATATTAAGCCACTTTACAGCATTTATGGCTAATGTCTCTGAAATAAAAAAAAGCGTTTTATTTCAGGATAAAATCTGCCCTCCCACTTCCTCTTACATCTATTATTACATACATCTAGTAATTACATAATATGTGTGGCCACTGTCCTTGAAGTAATATAATATGTTTTTTTCAGAAAAAAACTGCTTTGTCTTTCTCTCATATTGCAGCCTAAACAAGCTGCTTACATGTGTCAGGTCACTGTACAAGATGTGTGGCTATTATCTCTGAAAAAAAAATTTAATGTTTATTTCGGGAAAGAGCCTGCTTCAACTCTGACTCTTACATTGGGGCCTAAAAACTTTTTTAGACACAGACATTGTAAAATATTTTTGACTATTGCCCCATAATAGGTAATAGTGGTGATAAAACAATATTTATTATTTTAGAATAAAACCTGCCTTATTTCTTCCTTTTACACATCGGCCTAAACAGGTTTGTTACATATTGTCCAGCCACTTTACAATGTTTGTGGTTGTCTCTGAAATATTACACTCTAATTTTTATTTAAGGAAAAAACCCAACTTGTCTCTCCCTCTTAAATGTGGGCCTAATCAAGCTGCTTACATACTACTTAGCCACTGTACAATATTTGTAGCTATTGTCTTTGAAAGAATACACTGTAGTTTCTACTGCCGGATAAAACCTGCCTGATCTCTCCATCTTACACTGTGACCTAAAAAAGTTGCCTACATACTGTCCAGCACTACCCAATGTATGGATATTGGGCTCCATTCACAAAGTAGTAGTTGAGCAAGCAGTAAGATATCGCATAACGTTTTTCAAAAAGTTTTTTAGCATTCACTAAAAAAAGCTACTAAAATACTGCATGAGGTATTTTATGAAGTCATGTGATATTTTAATAGTGAAAGTATGTGGCAATTTACCGCCGGCTATAGCAAGCATCCTTACCACAGGCTGTCACTAGCTGGTTGTTAAGGAGCATGCGGCCGCCAGCATCCTTAACAACCAGTAACTGTCATGATTGTTAAGGAGCAGACTGCCGCTGCATCCTTAAAAAATCATCAGCTGTCAGCTGGGATCACCGCTAACAGCTGAATCTAAAAAAATCACCGCTGGGCTCCCGCGATCACTTGAAACGGGATCTGTGTGTGTAAACACACATTTTCTGGTTCTCTGAGGGGAGAAGTGACGGATTGTCTGTTCATACAGAGTATAAACAGCGATCTATCTCTTCCCCTACACAGTCCCCTCCCCCTTCAGTTAGAACACACTCTAGGGAACACATTAACCCCTTGATCGCCACCTAGTGTTAACCCCTTCCCTGCCATTTTTACAGTAATCAATGCATTTTTATAGCACTGATCGCTGTAAAAATGCCAATGGTCCCAAAAATGTGTCAAAATTGTCCGACGTGTCTGCCATAATGTCGCAGTCCCGATTAAAAATTGCAGATCGCCACCATTATTAGTTAAAAAAATAAAAATAAAAATGCCATAAAACTATCCTATATTTTGTAGACGCTATGACTTTTGCACAAACCAATTAATAAACGCTTATTGCGATTTTTTTACCAAAAATATGTAAAAGTATACATATCGGCCTAAACTGAGGAAAAAAATTGTATTTTTGGGGGATATTTATTATAGCAAAAAGTAAAAAATATTGCGTTTTTTTCAAAATTGTCAGAGGTGATCAAACACCACCAAAAGAAACCTCTATTTGTGAGAAAGAAAGGACATCAATTTTGTTTGGGTGCAATGTCGCATGACCGCGTAATTGTCAGTTAAAGCGACGCAGTGCCGAATCGCAAAAAGTGCTCTGGTCAGGAAGGGGGTAAAATCTTCCGGGGCTGAAGAACTGTCAGACGGCCGGAGCCTTTGGCGGGAGCAGACTTTTTTTTTTCAGGTCGGTGGTGGCGGTGGGCATCATGATTGACGATGGATCTACACCAGGGGACTTTTTTTTTACTTCTAGTTTTTAAATAAAGGACTTGTCAAAAACTGTCTAATGTCTTTTTTTACACTACATACTTTTTTTGGTGTATGTACCCCATGTTCATTCACATAGGGTGCCTGGGATCTGGGGACCTCCTTGTCAAAGGGGGCTTCCAGATCCCGATAAGCCCCCTGCCCACAGACCCTCACAACCTCGGCCCGAAGGGCCTGGTATCGATTGGGGGGACCCCATGTCATTTTTTTCTGAATTCTTATTGCCAGCATTTTTTTTACATTCAGCTGTCAGCAGGGAACCCCGCTGACAGCTGATGACTCATCGGTTGTTAAGGACGCAGTGGCCACCCGCTCCTTAACAACCATGTACCTTCAATATTGCATGCTGGACTCACTACTTATTTACTGCATGCACTTTTTTTGTGAATTGACTTTCACTCCTGTTTTATGCGGTATTTACCAATCGTTTTTGTGGTAAATACCACATAAAGCAGTAGTGAATTGAAATTTTCAGGACTGCATGCGGTATTTGGGAAAACACCTAAATACCCCATGCTATCTGGTTCTGTGACTGGAGCCCATCGTCTCTGAAACACAACACTGATTTTATTTCAGGATAAAACCCAATTGTCTCTCACTCTTATACCGTGTACACACGGTCGGATTTTCTGACGGAAAATGTTCGATGGGAGCTTTTTGTTGGAAATTCTGACCGTGTGTAGGCTCCATCAGACATTTTCCATCGGAATTTCCGACACACAAAATTTGAGGACTGGATCTCAAATTTTCCAACAACAAAATCCGTTCTTGTAAATTCCGACCGTGTGTACACAATTCCGACGCACAAACTTACATGCATGCTCTCAATCAATTACGAGACGAAAGCGCTCGATCTGGTAAAACTAGCGTTCGTAATGGAGATAGCACATTTGTCACACTGCAAATTTTAAAATCTTTTAATGCAGCGTATTCTCTTCTTCTTTAGAATGCTAGAATAATGAAGTTGTTTTGCTGCTCATATTTGCACAGAGTTCTGACAAACTGATTTATTTATTATTTTTCGTTATCTCATTAATAATTGTTTTTTTTTTTTTTCGTCAGATCTCCATAATAATGTTTAGAATTTTTGGTTATAGTGTTTTTTTTTTTTATAGTGATCTCCATAATTTTTTCTTTCATTTTGTGTGTCAAGTTACCATAACACCATTATTATCTTGTATTTTTTAAGCTCAGGGAGGTTGGTTTGTATTGGTGTCCCTTGTTAATTTGACATTGTATTTTGGAAATGTGCCTGCCTACTCACAAACAAACTGTCCTTTTTGAAGTAAAGCACATAGGCAAGTATTTGTGAAAAATAAATAGCCATTTATTCTGGGTCATAAAAAAATTAAGAGGAAGGCAACGCTGGAGAAGCTGGTGAAATTTGCGAAGCCTTTGTACCCCAGGGCACACATCAATTATTTTACAGTCAAAATTGGTGGCCTGAGGAGTCCTTATAATAGTGAGCACAATCTGGTCCAGGACTACAAGAGATCAGGAACAGCAGCAGATGACATATCTGTCCCCAGGCTGTGGTCTTACCACAGCCTGCGTCTTTTGTCAGACCAGACTGAACCTAGGCCATCACTCTCTTGTCTTCCCACCAGGCTTGCTTCCAGGCTGTGGCTCTGGTGTTGTAGTTGTGGCAGGGGGTGGAGGAGGAGGACCAAGGTTGAACTCACAAACGTGGCTTTGGCTTGTGAGTTCGCCCCTCAACCCCTTATTTAGGGCTTGTAACATAACTTCCTCACATAAGAGGCGTTGGCCCTCCTCCATTTCCAGCATTTTGCAGGCTGCCATGCAGGCATAGTCCTCTAGAATATTGGGGGGGTTCTGAGGGCCGCAGTAGCCTTCGCAAATAGGCCAAGTGCTGCCTCCTCCAGGTTACTCCTATTCCTGGGACTTTTTTGTGGAAGGTGGAGGAGAGGGACCTGGGTTTCAGGCAGGCTACTGGGCCCGGGCACCTCCTTGATGCCACTTACCCCCACCACCTCCTGGCTGCCACTTTCCACGGCCTCCTCCTGGCTGAGACTTTCCTGTGTATGAAAAAGGGACATAGTTTTAGTTTTTGGTTCATCAATCACACACAATTTTCAGTTCATGACTGTTGCAAATTGAATTTTAATAAATAAAAAAGACTATCATTCTGACACCAGTATTTTTCATTCTTGTCCCAATCATTTGTGGCCACTACTGTCTATTGATATGTAAAACACTTTGTAAAATCAGAAATTACTGATCAATAATAACATCTAGTTAACATCATTAATGATTTGACTAGAAATATGTTGAACAATGCTATACATGGCTCAAGCTGGGCTCCTCCACATCTTCATTGCTGGAAGTCCCAGGTTGAACGTTGGAAGCCTCAGCTGAGGTGGAAGGAAGCCTTGAAGGAAGACTGGAGAGTGCTGGCCTGGGTTCAGTCTGGCCTGCCAGAAAATGCAGTCTGTCATAGTACCACAGCCTGGGTACATAAATGTCATCTGCTGCAGCTCCTGATCTCTGGGAATCCTGGACCTTCTTGCGCTCCCTATTATAAGTGCTCCTCATGCCACCAATTAGGGCCTTCAAATAGGGGATGTCTGCCGTGGGGATCTGCGGCTTCACGATTTCCAACAATTGATCCAGCGCTACCTTCCTCTTTGGTTTATTGTTATAAAAGGGGTGGTTTACCTGCCACAGACAGGGCAGCTCCCTGTACATATCAATGAATATGAGGATAAAGTCCTGATCATTCAATAGATCCATTTTTATCTGCAAGACACAACACAAGACAAACCCTAATGTCAGGCTAAACTTTCCTAACCTTGTCCCAATATAGGCCTCAATCTATAAGCAGTATAGGCCACTGATGCACCAAGTTAAAATTGTACCTTCATTCAAATGATCGGCGCTCCCGATACACCTTTCTCCTCTCACAGATCGTTCATACGACATACGCGTGTTATGCTTTATGTACACTGTGCATGCGTGAAACTCCGCCCGCCCCAGACGTTCTTTCTAGTCTATTCCTCACCCCTTGTCTTTCGTGAGCACATGGCAGAGACAGAGCAGGTGCCTGAGAGTAGCAGCAATGACAAGGAAAGCCCGGAGCCACAAACGTCCCAATCCCGTAGGATATTGAAGGCCTCAAATATGGCCTTTATAGAGATGGTGGAGATGGTGGATATTTTCAAGAGGGCCGACTATGATGGGAAACATGGACCGTACCCAAACCCAAATGTGAGAAAGGCCAAGATCATGCCTAAAGTTGTGAAAAGTCTCCAGAAGAATTGTGGGGTGATCCAAGGATCAACTGAGGAAACAATGATCAGACCTCAAATTGAGGGAGCAGGATCAGTACTGAAGAATCAAGAGAGTGCTGCAAAAAAGTAAGTATTTTGTCATGTGTTCCTATTCTTCTTATTAAGGTCGTGCTGCTTCATGTGCTTTGCTTTACTGTTGTACAGTATAAAATGGCAAGTTTCAGGGTCGTGGGCACAGTAATCGTTCGTAGTAAACATCGTTCGTTTGCCCACTAAGACGATGTTTTTTGAAGATGCTCGTTAACTACATTTGGTCTTGCCTATTTGTCTTAAAAGAAATTTAGTACATTGTTGTCTAGATGGGTTTGCAACTAGAATGAAATGTAAACTTGATTCAGTGTAAGGAGAGGACACATCTGGACGCAGGGGCACTAGTGTGGGTCACCAGAACAAACTTTTTAGGGTGTCCCACACAGGTGCTCCAGTGGGTAATAGGGTGTCTCCATGTGTGAAACCTTACCCAAAAAAGGTAAGTATTCCAGCTTGAAGAAAGTGAAAAAATCATGTGTTCAGGTTTGAATTCTGCCAAAACAGACAATTGTACGACACTTCCAAGCAATGTTTCATATTCCTATTTCTTGCATCAAATATCTGTGTGCTAAGTATACCTTTATTTTATTCACATAGGGGAGAAAAGATTTGGGACGTCTGAGGTCACCAAAGACCCCCAACCTCTTAAAGAAGGGAAAATCCAAAAACAACAACCAGAGGATGTGGAGGAAGAAGAGGTTTATGAAGTGGGCCAAATAGTGACCGGTTAATGTCTGAGACCACAGCTTCAGGTCATAGATGGATGCCTGCATATTTCTAAAACATGGTGTGTTTTTTTCTTTTAGGTGATGTGGATGTTGTGGAAAAAGAATCTCATTTCACAAGTGCAAGTGCACGCATCCTCATTGGGGAGATCATGGTGTGCAATCGGGATTTACAGAAGATCAAGGAAGACATCAATGATGTTGAAAAAAAGAGTCAAAAACATCATTGATGTTTTCGGCAGAATCGAAAACACAACAACATTTCTTAAATTGTTTCTGTTTTTCTAACTTTTCTCCAAAATTTTGAAAGCCAAATTTTGAAGATGCACACAGTGTGTCAACATGTGCTATCTGCGATCACGGGATATCAAGGTAGGCGTTTGGGGGGTGCAACGCCTTCCTTGAAACTATGGTAGCAGAGAGGAAGGGGTTGCACCCCCGAAACATGTCCATGGATCACCTATGATGGGAGCTAGCACATGTTGACATTAGGCATGGGACCAGGAGGGGAATCCCCATTTTGACTGTCAATTTGTGTGCATCTTCAAAATTTGGCTTTCACAGGGTTGACATCACCCCATCTGATGAAGGCAATATCAACACAGTTTGGACATACTAATGTCTGATATTGCCTTCACTTTGTCAAAGTTGAACTTTGGAAGTTCCTGAGTTGTGTATTGTTTTATGGTTTTAAGCATGCCTGTTTTAACACAAAAAAGGCTATTTGTACTGTCCAAAAAAAAAATGTTCTTACTAAAATATGTTGGTTGTTTCAAAAACCCTTTTCTAACGTACATGTGAATGTGCACAGAGTAAAGTTTTCTACTCAACAATGTGTGGCTTCTTCTTTCAATGCTCAATATCATTTTTTGGACTAAGTTGGGTTTGCACTGAAATGGGGGTCATTTACTAAAGGCTAATCCACTTTTCACTACAAGTACACTTTCAGTGCAGTTTCAAGTGCAGTTTCATGTGCACTTTTGCAGTGCACTTGGAGTGCAAAGTGGATTTTCCTTTAGTAAATAACTCCCACAGTGCTTTATAATTTGCCACAATCACACCATTTTCGTGACTCCCCAAAATTCATTCATGGTGCTGAAAATGATGAATATTTTTCTCAGTAATGCATTACATACATTAACAACAAAAACAAGGTGTGTGTAGCAGACCAACAACATAATAATATTTTGCTGAAGAAGACACCTCATGTATCAAATAAATTACATTTGCACTATTGACGAAAATGGCCAAAAAGAAAAGCCCATTGGAGAACCTAGGAGACAGCTAAAAGCAACCCATGCAGTAAATCAAAGGAAATCTTCTTTTAGTTTAAGTAAAAAAATGTTTGATAAAATGTTTCTTAAACAGTTTCTGGCATATCAATGGCCCCCCTACCCTCAAAATACTCGACATACTTTTGTCTTACTTCGCGGGCACTTTGGGGAGGCAAGCTAGGATGGCCAGCTTCAAGCGCCGTCAAGGTTTCTTCTTGAAGTCCGGCCTCAGGCCCAACTGAGGCAACATAGTTCATTGAATTTCTCCTTAAAAAGTTGTGTAGAATGCAGCATGCAAGGATTAGATGGTTAAGTTTATATTCCGCCATGTTGATTGGTGTAAGGAATAGGCGGAACCGGCTGGTCATTATCCCAAAAGCGTTCTCCACCACTCTTCTGCCTCTGGCCAGACGGTAGTTATAAACCCTCTGGTTCAGGGTGAGGGTCCGCATGGCTTCAAAGCGGTCGGCTGGTCAGAACGAACTAACAGAAAGCACTGAAAAACAGAAAGGCCAGAGCTGAAAATCAGAAACGAGCGGACAAGAACGCACTGATAATCAAATACATAATATAAATACGAACCCACAAGCACAAACTGAAGAGCAGTAACGATTGGAAAAGCACGAGGCTGAAAAGCGCGAATCGTCTCTCACCAAACTTCTACTAACACGAGATTAACAGAAGGAGCTCAAAGGGTGGCGCACTGGCTATGGAACTTCCTCTTTCTAGTGCCGTCGTATGTGTTATACGTCACCGCGTTCTTGACGTTCGGAATTTCTGACAACATTGTGTGACCGTGTGTATGCAAGACAAGTTTGAGGCAACATCCGTCGGAAAAAATCCCATGGATTTTGTTGTCGGAATGTGCCATCGTGTGTACGAGGCATTACTTTGCAGCCTTACCAAGCTGCTTAAATAGTGACCAGCCACTATACAATATATGTAATTATTGTCTTAAATATGGTATATACACTCTAATTTTTATTTAACCACTTGCAGACCGGCCACCATAGTTACACTGTGGTAGGGCGGATCTATTGCGCGAATCGCAGTACCAGCACAGCGCTCTGTGTAATAGATACAGCAGATGCATATGCACCCGCACCGATGCTGGCGGCCGCGATATCCACCGGCCACCCGCGATTGCTCCTCAGAGAGGCAGAACAAGGATCACCATTCTGTCAGGGGAGTACAGCGTGATCGTCTGTTCCTAGTGATCAGGAACAGCGATCTCTCTGTACTCCCAGTCAGTCCACTACCCCCACAATTAGAAACACCTCCCTAGGACACAATTAACCCCTTGATCGCCCCCTAGTGTTAACCCCTTCCCTACAAGTGTCATTTATTACAGTGATCAGTGGATATTTTTATCTCACTGTAATAATGTCCCTGTGTTAAAAGTGTCCGATCTGTCTGCCGCAATGTCCCAGTCCTGCTAAAAATCACTGATCACTAGGGATGAGTTTCATGTTCGAGTTGAATGCATGTTCGACTCGAACATCGTGTGTTTGGTCGCTCGCCGAATTACGAACGCTATGGGCCGTTCGCACCAAATTCGAGTGGCCCATAATTCACTGCGGCATCGCAGTGCATTGCTGGCTGATGATTGGCCAAGCATGCACTATGACCCGCATGTTTGGCCAATCACATCGCCATGTGTACAGAGAGCCGTAATTGGCCAAAGCCAAGGAGGCTTTGGCCAATTATGGCTCGGGGGTTTAGTACACGCCCCACACTATATAAGGCCGCCTGCACGTCGGCCCTGTGTAGTGTGTTGCGGTGGAGAGAAATAGATAGACAGAGAGACAGTGTAATTGGATTTAAGTTAGATAGAGTAGGTAGGTCGAGTCAGTTAGCTGAACTTGCAGTGTATTGTGAATATATATGAATCCCAGATGTTGTATATGTATATATATATATACCCTGTTTCCCCGAAAATAAGACCTAGCGTGATTGTCAGTGATGGCTGCAATATAAGCCCTATCCCCCAAATAAGCCCTACCCTGTTTCCCCGAAAATAAGCCCTACCCTGAAAATAAGACCTACAAGGACTTTAACTAGGGCTTATTTGGGGGGTAGGGCTTAAATTGCAGCCATCACCGACAATCACGCTAGGTCTTATTTTCGGGGAAACAGGGTATATATATATATATATATATATATATATATATATATATATATATATATAAATATATATATATATATACACACTGTATTCAGTTTAGCTAGATCCATTCCTGTTATTCTCTTCCTAATATACTGACAGGCAGGCAGGTGTTTTTACAGTATTTCCAGCTATGCCCTGTACACACGGTCGGGCATTGATCGGACATTTCGACAACAAAATCCGTGGATTTTTTCAGACGGATGTTGGCTCAAACTTGTCTTGCATACACACAGTCACACAAAGTTGTCGGAATTTCTGAACGTCAAGAACGCGGTGACGTACACCACGTACAACGAGACTATAAAAGGGCAGTTCAATACCAAGCGCTGCACCCTTTGGGCTCCTTTTGCTAATCTCGTGTTAGTAAAAGTTTGGTGAGATACGATTCACGCTTTTTCAGGCTCGTGGTTTTCAGATCGTATTTCTGCTGTTCAGTTTGTGCTTGTGGGTTTGTATCTGGTCTTCAGTGCATGCAGCGAGTTCCCATTGATTTGTCATTGTGTTCTTGTCCGTTCGTTACTGATTTTCAGGTCGCTCTTCACAGGCCTTGCTGTTCTTCTGTGCGTTCTGTTACTGCTTTCTGACCAGCCAACCGTTTTCTAGCCATGTTGCGTGTACGTACTCATCGTAGAGTTCGTGCTGTGCGGGCGCTTGGTGTTGGGGTTCTTACTTTGACACAAGCCCAGTCCATGAACAAGGCGAGGAGGCATTCATGGACCAAGAATTGGTTGCTCCAGCGTGACCAATTCTGTCACATGCCATTGCTCCGTGAGATTCATGAGAATAATCATGACGATTTTAGGAACTTTCTCTGGATGACAGATCCTGTATTTCACCGTTTGTTGGCTTTGCTGACCCCTTATATCAGCAGGCAGGATGCCTGCATAAGGCAAGCCATCACTCCGAAGCAGAGGCTCGTTGCCACGTTGCGGTACTTGGTGACGGGGAGAAGCCTGCAGGACCTCCATTTCTCAACAGGCATCTCCCCCCAGGCTCTGGGGATGGTTATCCGAGAGACCTATTCTGCCATCATCCAGGTCCTGCAGAAGGACTATATTAAGGTAAGATTTTTATCCTTTAACATCACATTGTATTGTATTTAATGTTTGCTAATGTAATGTATCTCTTTCCTTATTCCCTAATTACCATGATTGATAACATGCTGTGAATGTCCCCTTTTTCCTCATGCATGCTGGTTTTATTTGACATTTTTTTTTGTCTATCACTTACCTCCCCAGCATGCTCTCCTGGGCCTATATCCACCTCGCCTAGTCACTTAACAATGTATTTTGTCAGCTCCATAGTAGTGCTTTAAACTAAACACACCCTAAAATGTGTAAAAATGTTATTTGTGCTTTAAATTCAGGCAGAGTGCTTTTTTTAGGTCCCAAAATCATTTGGAACCCTCCCTCCCCCCAACCGCTAAGTCAGCTGATACCAATCCTCTATCTGCTGACTTTTCCCAAACCCATACACACTATACCTACCTCTTTTGTGGTCAGATTTATGGATGAATTCCCCAAAGCATGTAGTGCAAGGGCCTGCCTGAATACTTTCAAATGGTACTGTTTAAAGTTTTTGTATCCTATTATTATCTTGATAGGTAATTGCAGAATTTAAAAATGTGCTAAAATGTGTACAGTGTGTATTTATATCTTTGTATTATGACACTTCTTACCTGTCCAGTGGGCTGCCAATAGCGTAAAGTAAGGAGGGGCTGGCCAAAGTAACACACATTATTTATGCATTCATCTCTCAATGAAGTGGAGAGCGTTACCTGTCCAAAACATCTCCCCCCTCCCCTAAAATGTTTAAAATGGCCCATGAGAGGGGGGGGGGATCTGATAGGTGGACCTAATACCTTTGTCTTTAAATACTCCCTAAAATAAATGTTATACTGATGTTGGCCAAGAATGTTTGTGTCTAATCTGCTTTCAATGTTTATGTGCAAAATGATTAATTTTTGGTTCTTGTTTGACTCCACAGTTTCCTTCCAACCCACAGGAATGGCGGACTATGGCCTCCCACTTTGCCCAGCAGTGGGACTTTCCTAACTGCGTAGGGGCAATTGATGGGAAACACGTCCACATAGTCCCACCACCCAACTCGGGGTCATACTATTACAACTACAAGGGGTTCAATAGTATTGTGATGCTGGCGGTGGTGCCGGCTACTTACGAGTTCCTGTATGTGGACGTGGGGAAGAATGGCCGGATGTCAGATGGTGGAGTCATCTCCCAGATGGAGTTCTACAGTCGTCTCCAGAATGGCAGCTTGGGCTTGCCACCTCCAGAAGACAATGCGGAAGGACTCCCATTCGTCTTCGTTGCGGATAAAGCGTTTGCGCTGGGGGACCATCTTATGCGGCCATTCCCTATGAGGACCCTCACCCCGGACCAGAGGGTTTTTAATTACCGGCTGGCCAGAGCCAGAAGAGTGGTGGAGAACACGTTTGGAATCATGGCCAGCCGGTTCCGCCTATTTCTTACCCCCATACATATGGCGGAGTATAAACTCAATCACATCATCCTGTCTTGCTGTGTTCTCCACAACTTTTTAAGGAGAAATTCTTGGAACTATGCTGCCTCAGTTGGGCCTGAGGCCGGAATTAATATTAATGAACCAAACCTGACGGCGCTTGAAGCTGGCCATCCTGGCTTGCCCCCCCAGAGTGCCCGCAAGGTCCTTATAAGATACATGGAATACTTTGCGGGTAGGGGGGCCATCGATATGCCAGACAATGTCTGAGACATTTTTTAAATAAAAATATATTTTAAACTGAACAAATATTTGCTTTGATTTCCTGCTTGGCTTTCTTTTAGCTGTCTCCTTTGTTATCTTTTATTAATGGTCTAATTTTTTGGCCTTTTTCTTCAACAGTGCAAACGAAATTTCGTTGACACATGAGATGACAATCTCTTCTTCGGCTAACTATTAATTATTATGTTGTGGGTCTGCTACACACACACCTTGTTTTTTTGTGAATGTACAGTATGTAATGCATTACTGATAAAAATAATAATAATTTTCAACACCATGCCCTAAATTTTGTGGAGTCCTGAAAATGGAGTGATTGTGTAAAATTAGAAAGCACTGTTGGGTGTTATTTACTAAAGGAAAATACACTTTGCACTACAAGTGCACTTGAGACTGCACTGAAATGGCACTTGTAGTGCAAGGTGGATTTGCCTTTAGTAAATAACCCCCATTGTTACTGAAAACACCAACTTTACTATAAAAAATGCTTTTGAGTGTTGAAAGAAGAAGCCACACATTGTTGATTATCAATCTTTTTAATCAAAGCACAATCACATGTGCATTTCTAAAAGTTTTTTTGAACAAAACAACATGTTTGTTGTATAACAATTTTTAGGGTCACATTAAAATAATTAGAAATTGTCTTTTAAGGTAAAACAGGCATGTTTAAAACCATAAAAAAATACACAACTCTGTAACTTACAAAGTTCAACTTTTATAGAAAGTGAAGGCAATATCAGACATGAGTATTTATAAATTGTGTTTGATATTGCGTACAGCAGATGGGGTGAAGTCACCCCTGGAAAAGCTAAATTTTGAAAATGCACACAAATTGCCTAATGTCAACATGTGCTAGCTGCCATCATGGGGTAATCAATGGAAGTGTTTTGTGGGTGCAACCTCTTCCCCTCAGCTACTTTATTATTGAGGAAGGGGTTGCCCCCGCAAAACGCGTACATTGATCTCCCATGATGGCAGATAGCACATGTTGACACACTGTGTGCATCTTCAAAATTTGATTTTCTATAATATGTCAAAAAATTGTCATAAATATAACAATAATAAAGCTGCAATAAGTTAAATTCTCCTTAAAACATCAATGATCTTCATTTTGTTTTGAACATCATTGTTTTCCAAATCCCTATTACACACCATTATCTCCCCGATGAGGATCTGGGCACTTTCACTGGTGAAGTGACATTCCTCTTCCACAACATCACAATCACCTAAAATATAAAAAAACACACCATGTATTATAAATATGCAGGCATCCATCTCTTACCTGAAGCTGTGGTCGCAGACACTCACCTGTTGTGGTGGCAATTTCGATAACATCTCCCTCCTCCTCCTCTGGTTGGGTTTGGGGGATTTGCCCTTCTTCCTGAGGTGGGGGTCCGTGGTCTCCTCTGATGAGTGGTGTCCTCCGAGTCTTTTCTCCCCTATGTTAAAAAAATAGGTATATTTAGCACACAGATATTTGATGGCAGAAATAGGAATATGAAACATTGCTTGGAAGTGGGGTACAATTGTCTCTTTTGGCAGAGTTGCAAGATGAAGAAATATTTTTGTCCTTTGTCAAGCTTGAATACTTACCTGTTTTGTACAAGCTTCACAGATGGAGTCACCCCTATAGTATACACTGGAGCACCTGTGTGGGCCGCCTAATAAAAAGGGTGTTCTGGTGTCCCACACTAGTGCTCCAGCGTCCAGATGTGTAAACAGCTGCTGAGTGTCCTCTCCTTACACAGAATCTAGTTTGCATTTAATTCTAGTAACTAACCCATCTAGACAACAAACTTATTTTAAGAGAACTAGGCCAGAAAAAATGTATTGAGCTGCATCTGGACAAAACATGGTGTTTTATTGGCCAAACGAACAATGTTTCCTACGAACGAATAATGTGTCCATGAACATGAAAGTTGCCATTTTAAACTGTACAGCAGTAAAGAAAAGCACATGAAGCAGCACGAACGTAAGAAAAGTAAAAAATAGGAACACAGGACAACTACTTACTCTTTTGCAGCTCTCTCTTGATCCTTCTATACTGATCGTGCTCCCTTAATTTGAGGTCCGACCACCGCTTCCTCAGTTGATCCTTGGATCGCCGTACTCCAAAATTCCTGTGCAGACTCTTCACAACTTTCGCCATGATCTTGGCCTTTCTGACATTGGGGTTGGGGTAAGGTCCATACTTCCCGTTATAGTCGGCACTCTTCAATATGTCAACCATCTCCACCATCTCAACAAAGGCCATATTTGATGCCTTAAATCTCCTCCAGGATTGTGATGTTTCTGGCTCCGGCCTTTCCTCCTCCTCCTCGTTGCTGCTATTAGCACGCACCTGTTGTGTCTCCGCCATGTGCTCTTCCCCACTGCGCTGAACGAGAAGGGGCGGGGAATAGACTAGAAAGACTGTCAGGGGCGGGCGGAGTTTCACGCATGCGCAGTGTATATAAAGCATAACATGCGTGCGTCATACGTACGATCTGTGAGCGGAGGAAGGAGTATCGGAAGCGCCGATCATGATAACGAAGGTAACATTTAAACTTGGGCCTACACTGCTTATAGATTGAGGCCTATATTGGGACAAGATTAGGAGATTTTAGCCTGACATTAGGGTTTGTCTTGTGTATTGCAGATAAAATGGATGGCTTCAATGACCACAACTTCCTCCCCCTGTTTATAGATAAATACAGGGAGCTGCCCTGACTGTGGCAGGTCAAACAACCGCAATATAATCATAAACAAAAGAGGCAGGCAGCGCTGGAGAAACTGCTGGAGTTGGTGAAGCCGGTGGTCCCCACAGCAACCATCCCCTATTTAAAAGCCAAAATTGGTAGCCTGAGGAGCACTTATCTTAGGGAGCGCAAGAAGGTCCAGGATTCCCAGAGATCAGGAGCTGCAGCAGATGACATTTATGTCCCCAAGCTGTGGTACTATGAGAGACTTCGTTTTCTGTCAGACCAGACTGAAGTCAGGGAATCCCTCTCAACCCTTCCTTCCACTCTTCCTTCCACCCTATCTTCCACCCCAGCTGAGGCTTCTGATGTCCAACCTGGGACTTCCAGCCAGGAAGAAGTGGAGGAGCCCAGCTTGAGTCAGGTATAGCATTGTTATACAGATTTCTGGTCAATAAATAAATGATCTTTACTAGATGTTCTTATTGATCACTAATTGCTGATTTAATTAAGTGTTTTACATATCAATAGACAGTAGTGGGCAAAAATAATTGGGACAAGAATGAAAAATGCTAGGCTCAGAATGATAGTCTTTTATATTTGTTAACTTTCAATTTGCAACAGTCATGAGGTGAAAATTGTGTGTGATTGATGAAGAAAAAACTAAAATGATGTCCCTTTTTCATACACAGGAAGACCTCAGCCAGGAGGAGGCTTTGGAAGGTGGCAGCCAGGAGGAGGCGGGGGTTAGTGGCATCCAGGAGGTGTCCGGGGTAAGTGGCAGCCAGGAGGAGGCGGGGGTTAGTGTCAGCCAGGAGGGGGCTGGGCCCAGTAGGAGCCTCACAGAATTGCAGGTCCCTCCCCTCCGCTTTCCAAACAAAAGACCCAGGAAGGAGAGTAACGTGGAGGATTCAGCACTCAGGCTGATTCAGGAGGTTTCTGCGTCCCTCAGAGCCACCCCCACTCGTGAAGAGGCCTTTGCCTGCATGTCTGCCACAAAACTGCAGGACATGCAGAAGGGCCAACGCCTCATGTGTGAGGACATCCTTTATAAAACATTAACTAAGGGGGTGAGGGGCGAATTCACATCCAATACCCACCTGTATGAGTTGCATCATCCTCCTCCTCCTCCTGCCACACCTCCAACACCACAGACACAGCCTGGAAGGAAGCATGTAAGGAAGATAAGAAAGTGATGGCCTGGGTTCAGTCTGGTCTGACAAAAGATGCAGGCTCTTGTATGACCACAGCCTGGGGACAATACATGTCATCTGCTGCTGTTCATGATCTCTTGGACTTCTGGACCAGATTGTACTCCCTTATATATGGACTCCTCAGGCCACCAATTTTGCAGTAAAATAGTTGATGTGTGCCCTGGGGACCAAAGGCTTCGCCAATTTCTGCTGTTTCTCCAGCGTTGCCTCCCTCTTTATTTGGTTAGGACCCCTTAATAAATTTTTGGTTTGTTTTATTATACTCGCCTATGTGTGTTTTCCTTCAAAAAGGACAGTTTGTTTGTGAGGAGGCAGGTACATTTCAAAAATACAATGTGAAATTAACAAGAGACACCAACACCAAGCAACCTCCTTGAGATTAAATAATACAAGATAATAATCTTGTTGTGGTAACTTGACACACAAAACACACCCAAAACTATTCTGGAGTTAAAAAAAATATATACAAAAAATAACAGATCAGGATATCAAAAAATAAAAACAAAAAAACAAAATCTAAAAACATCAAAAAATGTAATTATTTTCGGGAGATGTGACAAATTAAAATATTATATTCATGAAATCACGATAAATAAGAAAGAAAGAAGTTTGTGAGAACTCTGTGTGAATATGAGCAGCAAAACAACTTAATTCTTCTAGCATTATAAAGAAGAAGAGAGTGCGCTGCATTAAACAATTTAAAACATTGCAGCGTGACGAAAGTGCTATATCCATTACGAATGCTAATTTTACCAGACCGAGCAGTTCCGTCTCGGAATTTATTCTGAGCATGTGTGGCACTTTGTGCGTCGGAATTGTCCACACACGGTCGGAATTGACGCAAACATATTTTGTTGTCGGAAAATTTTATAGCCTGCTCTCAAACTTTGTGTGTCGGAAATTCCGATGGAAAAAGTCCGATGGACCTCACACACGGTCGGAATTTCCGACAACAAGCTCCAATCGCACATTTTCCGTCGGAAAATCCGACCGTGTATACAGGGCAGTAGTGTACTGTGTACCCGGCACAGTTGCGCCTACAGTATAGCTACCTGAAGCCAGGTGCTTGTGTGCTTCTTCTGATACTATTAATAGCACAGGCAGGCTCTTGAAGTATTTCCAGTTAGTGTACTGTGTACCCTGCACAGTTGCACCTACAGTATAGCTACCTGAAGACAAGTGCAGGTGTTCTCATACTAATAATACTACAGGCAGGCAGTTGATTCTGCTAGCTGCAGTATAATCGGTATATATATACATCCCAGTTTTGTGCAGCTACATCTCACTGCAGGCCAATAGTATGTCTGGAAGGCCACCAAGGAGAGGCAGACAGTCACAAGCCAATAAAAGAGGGGAAGCAGGCTCTGTGTCTAGAGGCAACAGTACTGGTCGTGGATACGGTGCATCCTCATCAGCACGTGGCCGTGGGACACGCTTGGCCTTTTTTTCAGCAGCTGGCCATGTTGAGCCACAACATGTGGAAGACTTGGTCGAGTGGATGACCAAGCCGTCCTCATCCTCCTCATCCTCTCTCACCCAGGCTCAGGGTACTTTATTTGGCAAAGCAGCTGCCAACGCGGCCTCTTCCCTCGGCTCCATGGCATCAGTGACTCTATCCCTAGCCCCACCATGTCCTCCTGTGGAGTCCCCCGATTTGTTTGACCACAGTGTTGGGTACATGCTCCAGGTGGATGTCCAGCGTTTTGAAGGCTCCAATGATGGTACTCAGCTAGAGGAACGCAGTAACGTGAGCCCAGAAAGAGGGCTCCAAAGAATTTCCCTGCCCCAGCTGCTGCACCGCAGAAAGAAGATCGCTCCCAGCCATCCACATGCCCAGCGGTTGAATGCTAGCTTGGCAAAATTGCTAGCACTTCAACTGCTACCTTTTCAGTTGGTAGACTCTGCCCCTTCCGTGAGTTTGTGGAATGTGCACTTCCACAGTGGCAGGTTCCCAAACGCCACTTTTTGTCACGGAAGGCGATTCCGGCTCTCTACCGGCATGTGGAAGGCAATGTCTTGGCCTCGCTGGACAGGGCGGTCAGTGGTAGGGTGCATATTACCGCTGACTCATGGTCCAGCAGGCATTGACAGGGACGTTACCTAAGTTTCACGGCGCATTGGGTGACTCTGCTGGCAGCTGGGAAGGATGCAGGACAAGGTGCAGTAGTGTTGGGGGTTGCTCCGCCACCACACCTCTAAAATGCTACTGGCGATTCTGACACACCTCTCTCCTCCACCCCCTCCTCTTCTTCTTCCTGCCCACCAATCACACAGGAAGAGGACGAGGAGGACCAGGAGGAGGAGGAGGAGGATCGTGTCAGCAAGGAGGTGGAGCCTGGCACTCAGCATCAGCAGCAGTCTTTAAGGGATCATTTACAGTCCCAAGAAACCCATGGATTTGTACATGGCTGGGAGGAGATGGCTGCAGATCATGTCATCCTTAGTGACCCAGAGGACTCCAGACTGAATGCCTCAGCAAACCTACGCTGCATGGCCTTTTTTTTTTGAAATGTCAGATTCCTTCAAGACTCCCTATGCTGATGCTGAGTGACTATCCTGTTATGCTGAGTGACTATCCTCTTCCTCCTCAATGATCATGCTGATAGCTTGTAAGAATATTTTTGGTTCTGAGCGCCGCCACCAGCGGCTAAGGCCCAATTTTTCAGCCCCTGTTTAACAGGGGCGTGTATTTACAATTTTTAATGCAATACTTTGCAGCAGGGCTTGTTCCTGCACTCCAACTAGAGTATCTGTGAGGGGTTGCAGTGTTGTGGCACCAGCACCAGTGCCTAAGGCCCAATTTTTCAGCCCCTGTTTAACAGGGGCGTGTAATTACAATTTTTGATGCAATTATTTGCAGCAGGGCTCGTTCCTGCGCTCCAACTAGAGTATCTGTGAGGAGTTGCAGTTTTGTGGCACAAGCACCAGTGCCTAAGGCCCAAATTTTCAGCCCCTGTTTAACAGGGGCGTGTAATTTCAATTTTTGATGCAATACTTTGCAGCAGGGCTCGTTCCTACGCTCCAACTAGAGTATCTGTGAGGGGTTGCAGTGTTGTGGCACCAGCACCAGTGCCTAAGGACCAATTTTTCAGCCCCTGTTTAACAGGGGCGTGTAATTACAATTTTTTGATCTAATATTTCACAGCAGTGCCCATTCCTGCGCCCACCAAGAGTAACTGTGAGGGCTTACAGTGTAGTGGCAACACCACCACACCACCACCAAAGGCCCAATTTTTCTGACCCTAGTCAACAGGGGCATGTAATTACAATTTTTGATATAATATTTCACATCAGGCCCCGTTCCAGTTCCGTTCAAAAGTAACTGTGAGGGCTTACAGTGTTCTGGTACCACCAACACCCAAGGCCCAAATTTCTGCAGAGTATATAGGGCAGGCCGTATAGTATATACAGGTGGTCCCCTACTTTCAAACATCCGACTTACAAATGACTCCTACTTACAGTGCAGTGTTGTGGCACCAGTGCCTAAGGCCCAATTTTTCTGCCCCTGTTCAATAGGGACATGTAATTACAATTCTTGATCTAATATTTCACAGCAGGGCCCATTTCTGTGCCCACCAAGAGTAACTGTGAGGACTTACAGTGTTGTGTTACCAGCACCACCAACACCACCACCAAAGGCCCAATTTTTCTGCCCCTGTTCAACAGGTGCATGTAATTACAATTTTTGATCTAATATTTCACAGCAGGGCCCGTTCCAGCGCCCACCAAGAGTAACTGTGAGGACTTACAGTGTTGTGGAAGCAGCACCACCACCACCATCACCAAATGCCCCATTTTTCTGACCCTGTTCAACAGGGGCATGTAATTACAATTCTTGATCTAATATTTCACAGCAGGGCCCTGTGATGGCTTACAGTGTTGTGGCAACACCAACACCTACGGCCCTAATTTCTGCAGAGTATATAGGGCAGGCCCCTACTTTCAAACATCCAACTTACAAACGACTCCTACTTGCAAATGGAAGGAGACAACAGGAAGTGAGATGAAATCTACCCCTCAGAAGGGAAATTCTCTCCTGTAAGAGTTAATAATTTCTCCCGCTCTACAAGACTCTGGTCCGCCCGCACCTGGAGTATGCTGTCCAGTTCTGGGCACCAGTCCTCAGGAGGGACGTACTGGAAATGGAGCGAGTACAAAGAAGGGCAACAAAGCTAATAAAGGGTCTGGAGGATCTTAGTTATGAGGAAAGGTTGCGAGCACTGAACTTATTCTCTCTGGAGAAGAGACGCTTGAGAGGGGATATGATTTCAATTTACAAATACTGTACTGGTGACCCCACAATAGGGATAAAACTTTTTCGCAGAAGAGAGTTTAATAAGACTCGTGGCCACTCATTACAATTAGAAGAAAAGAGGTTTAACCTTAAACTACGTAGAGGGTTCTTTACTGTAAGAGCGGCAAGGATGTGGAATTCCCTTCCACAGGCGGTGGTCTCAGCGGGGAGCATTGATAGCTTCAAGAAACTATTAGATAATCACCTGAATGACCGCAATATACAGGGATATGTAATGTAATACTGACACATAATCACACACATAGGTTGGACTTGATGGACTTGTGTCTTTTTTCAACCTCACCTACTATGTAACTATGTAATATGGGAAAAGTGTTTTTCCTTTCCACTGATGCTTTATCACCAATCCTTGTTTCCCTAAAAACCCCAAATTGTCAAAAAACATTTGTCATTGGGAGAGAAAGTGAGGTGAAATCTTCTGAAGAGGTGCACAGACAGCAAAACAAATGTCACAGGGGTAATAACCCTTCCCTATGTTTTCCAAAAAGCTTTAAATTGATTTTTTGGCTGGAGCTACACTTTAAAAATGTACCAGTTCAAAATTACAAACAGATTCTACTTAACAACAAACCTACAGTCCCTGTCTTGTTTTCACCGCCTATATACTGCTGTTCAGAGTATATAGGGCCTGGGGGGCCCCATGCCTTTCCTTTTTTTAATTTGGGTGCGGGGTCCCCCTTAATATCCATACAAGACCCAAAGGGCCTGGTAATGTACTGGGGGGTGGGGGGTACCCATGCCATTTGTCTCACTGATTTTCATCCATATTGCCGGGACCCAACATTACATTAAAGCCGCAAGCAGTTTTAAATGACTTTTATTCCTTTAAAAATGTCATTTTGTGCAGGGATTGTTCTAAGCACGGGACACACGCGCCACTTTACAGGCATACTATAGACACCCCCCCAGGTACGATATTTAAAGGAATATTTCACTTTTTTTTCACTTTAAGCATCATTAAAATCACTGCTCCCGAAACTTTTTCTTGCATTGATACATGTCCCCAGGGGCAGGACACGGGTCCCCAAACCCTTTTTAGGACAATACCATGCAAATTAGCCTTTAAAATTAGCACTTTTGATTTTGAACGTTTGAGTCCCATAGACTTCAATGGGGTTTTATTGTTCATGCAAAGTTTTGGGCCGTTTGCAGGTTCTGGTGCGAACCGAACCAGGGGGGGTGTTCGGCTCATCCCTACTGATCACCACCATTACTAGTAAAAAAATAATAGTACCCTGTTTCCCCGAAAATAAGACCTAGCGTGATTGTCGGTGATGGCTGCAATATAAGCCCTACCCCCCAAATAAGCCCTAGTTAAAGTCCTTGTGGGTCTTATTTTCAGGGTAGGGCATATTTTCGGGGAAACAGGGTAGGGCTTATTTGGGGGGTAGGGCTTATATTGCAGCCATCACTGACAATCACGCTAGGTCTTATTTTCGGGGAAACAGGGTAATAAAAATGTCATAAATCTATCCCCTATTTTGTAGATGCAAAAACTTTTGCGCAAACCAATCAATATACAATTATTGCGATTTTTTTAACAAAAATATGTAGAAGAATACATATTGGCCTAAACTGATGAAGAAATTATTTTTTTTACATTTTTGGGGGATATTTATTATAGCAAAAAGCAAAAAATATTTTATTTTTTTTCAAAATTGTTTTGCTCTCTTTTTGTTTATAGTGCAAAAAATAAAAACCGCAGAGGTGATCAAATAATACCAAAATAAAGCTCTATTCGTGGAAAAAAAGGACATCAATTTTGTTTGGGTACAACATTGCACGACCACGCAATAGTCAATTAAAGCAACGCAGTGCCGTATCGCAAAAAATGGCCTGGTCATTAAGGGGGTAAATCCTTCTGGGGCTGAAGTGGTTAAGGATAAAACCTGCCTCACCTTATCCTCTTACATTGTCTCCTAAACAAGCTTCTTACATACAGTCCAGCTACTGTACAATATGTGCTTAAATCCTGCCTCATGTCTTATGCCCCGTACACATGGTCGGATTTTCCGACGGAAAATGTGCGATCGGAGCGTGTTGTCGGAAATTCCGACCGTGTGTGGGCTCCATCTGACTTTTTCCATCGGATTTTCCGACACACAAAGTTTGAGAGCAGGCTATAAAATTTTCCGACAACAAAATCCGTTGTCGGAATTTCCGATCGTGTGTACACAAATCCGACGCACAAAGTGCCACGCATGGTCAGAATAAATAAAGAGATGAAAGCTATTGGCTACTGCCCCATTTATAGTCCCGATGTACGTGTTTTATGTCACCGCGTTTAGAATGATCGGATTTTCCCACAACTTTGTGTGACCGTGTGTATGCAAGACAAGTATGAGCCAAAATCCGTCAGAAAAAATCATAGGATTTTGTTGTCGGAATGTCCGAGCAATGTCCGACCGTGTGTACGAGGCATTACTCTTACATTGTGGCCTAAACACACTTACATGTTGTCCAGGCACTGAACAATATGTGTGGCTATTGTAGCTGCAATAATACACATTAATGTTTATTGCAGAATAAACCTGTCATGTCTCTCCCTCTTACATAGATGAAAAAGGGTTTCTGATAAGGAATGCTCGGCAGGGGTGTGCCACATCCCAAATATTACATAGAAAGAGAAGGAACCCCTGGGGGGGTGGGACTTTATAGGCACTACCACATATACAAAAGATTGTAGAAAAATAGAAAATATTTATTGACATACCATAATAAAAAATATATATAGCACATAACCATGGATACAATTAAATATACACAAAAACTGCAAAGGAAAACGATACAACTTCCTTAACCCAACAACGTTTCAGAGATTAAATGCTGTCTCCTTCATCAGGGGTTTTCACAGGGAGTACAGTATCTATGAAATTTTAATGAAATTTGTAAGTTTTGTATATAATTGTATTATATTTTTTATGTATTGCTCACTGCCCTCACTGTGCACACGGCACTAATAATGTTTTCAGTACATGTTTGCATTCTTTCGAGTCCTGATTAGAATTAGCCTGCCTATGTAACGCCCCTTGTTACCATAAACGTACAATTGTAATATTAATGTGATACCTACGTAATCGTGTGTATAAAAACCTTCCATTGCGTCATAATAAAGCAGAACGGTTATTTGAAAAGATGCTGAGCATATCTTTTGTGCCTGTTCCCTACTGCAGTACTTATTATTAATTTGGAATCACTAATCAATATGAGGATAGGTGTTGCCTATCTATAAAATGTCCAGCTCACAGGTATTACTAAATGATCATACACAAAATACTGAGGGCATTGCACTACTTACATCATAATCGCTTTACATGTACATTTGAGCATCCACAGTAATTTAAATAGGAAAGACATTGTGACATAGAGTCTCCCGCAAATCCCATCCACTGAGTTGTTTCTTTGACTTTTGCAAGAAAGAGGGAGGGAGAGTGGGGTCAGGGAATGTGAGGGGATGAGGATCCCCTGGTCACACCCAACAAATCCACTGAAGTCTGGATACCCAGACAAACGGCAATCTAACATGTGTACTGAGGCCCAGCAGGTAAGGAGTCTGGAAGGGAAAACAAACACAGAGAGCATAATGAATATAAATGTACAGAGAGGGGACAGGGGGAGGGGTAAAAAAAAACGAACAATTTCCCCTCCATTGTTAAACCCAAACCTAGTGATTAAACATACCTAAGTACAGCGGTGACATCACTCACAGGCAGATAGACAGATAAGGACGTGGGTGACTTGGAAGCTTATGGACCCATGCAGTAGGGAAATGCTGTCTGATGTAGACATTGCCAAGATAGAGTGCATCCCAAAAAAGTAAAAAATATAGTAGAGAAAAATTATATACAGTATCTCACAAAAGTGAGTACACCCCTCACATTTTTGCAAATATTTTATTGTATCTTTTCATGTGACAACACTGAAGAAATTACACTTTGCTACAATGTAAACTAGCAAGTGTACAGCTTGTATAACAGTGTAAATTTGCTGTCCCCTCAAAATAACTCAACACACAGCCATTAATGTCTAAACTGCTGGCAACAAAAGTGAGTACACCCCTAAGCGAAAATGTCCAAATTGGGCCCAATTAGCCATTTTCCCTCCCCGGTGTAATGTGACTTGTTAGTGTTACAAGGTCTCAGGTGTGAATGGGGAGTAGGTGTGTTAAATTTGGTGTTATTGCTCTCACTCTCTCATACTGGTCACTGGAAGTTCAACATGGCACCTCATGGCAAAGAAATCTCTGAGGATCTGAAAAAAAAATTGTTGCTCTACATAAAGATGGCCTAAGCTTTATGAAGATTGCCAAGACCATGAAACTGAGCTGCAGCACGGTGGCCAAGACCATACAGCTGTTTAACAGGACAGGTTCCACTCAGGGCAGGCTTTGCCATGGTCGACCAAAGAAGTTGAGTGCACGTGCTCAGTGTCATATCCAGAGGTTGTCTTTGGGAAATATATGTATGAGTGCTGTCAGCATTGCTGCAGCGGTTGAAGGGGTGGGGGGTCAGCCTGTCAGGGCTCAGACCATATGCTGCACACTGCAACATGTTGGTTTGCATGGTTGTCGTCCCAGAAGGAAGACTCTTCTAAAGATGATGCCCAAGAAAGCCCCGAAAACAGTTTGCTGAAGACAAGCAGACTAAGAATATGGATTAAATTGAACCATGTCCTGTGGTCTGATGAGACCAAGATAAACTTGGTTCAGATGTTGTCAAGAGTGTGTGGCGGCAACCAGGTGAGGAGTAAAAAGACAAGTGTGTCTTGTCTACAGTCAAGCATGGTGGTTGGAGTGTCATGGTCTGGGGCTCCATGAGTGCTGCCGGCATGGGGGAGCTACAGTTCTTTGAGGGAACCATGAATGCCTACATGTACTGTGACATACTGAAGCAGAACGTGATCCCCTCCCTTTGGAGACTGGGCCGCAGGGCAGTATTTCAACATGATAACGACCTCAAACACACCTCCAAGATGACCAGTGCCTTCCTAAAGAAGCTGATGGTAAAGGTGATGGACTGGCCAAGCATGTCTCCAGACCTAAACCCTATTGAGCATCTGTGGGGCATGCTCAAATGGAAGGTGGTGGAGCGCAAGGTCTCTAACATCCACCAGCTCCGTGATGTCATCATGGAGGAGTGGAAGAGGACTCCAGTGGCAACCTGTGAGGCTCTAGAGATCTTCATGCCCAAGAGGGTTAAGGCAGTGCTGGAAAATAATGGTGGCCACACAAAATATTGACACTTTGGGCCCAATTTGGACATTTTCACTTAGGGGTGTACTCACTTTTGTTGCCAGCGGTTTAAACATTAATGGCTGTGTGTTGAATTATTTTGAGGGGACAGCAAATTTACACTGTTATACAAGATGTACACTCACTACTTTACATTGTAGCAAAGTGTAAATTTTTCAGTGTTGTCACATGAAAAGATATATTAAAATATTTACAAAAATGTGAGGGGTGTACTCACTTTTGTGAGATACTGTAAGTAAGGGTACAGTATATCAGGAATTGAAAACAGACCAGATATTAACAAGTTTCCAAACCATATGTATGTAGTGGTGAGGTTACCCAAACAGCTTGTTCCCAATAGGCATGGTCCACCAGCAGCTCCTACAAAGACGTCCTGTCTGTTGCCCTGTCCATCCCAGTGTGAGCGCACCATAAATAAGGTCCCATACAAACAGCTTGATCTAAAATCATGCAGATCAGCTGAGTGTGGACCATCTCCTCCCAGCTTCCCATGGACAGGCCCCCTGGAACGTGGATGCGCCGCGCCCCCGCATGACGCCATGCGTGCGCACCACAAAGACACACGACACATCGATGTCCCACCAGCACGGCAAAGCATCCTGTGATGACGAGGTCATCATGGATACGATGGGAATGAGAAAGTCCACAGATGCTGTAGCAGACTCCACATCCCAGAGCAGCTTCTAAGCAAGAGACCCTCTGCCGTGCCGGGTACACACGAAGCGGGCATTGACCAGATGCCAAACAATATCATGCCCAACTAATAATGCTGAAAAATAAACAAATAATTTGTTGTATGAGGAAATGGATAGTAAATCCATCATGCAGAATCAATCTGCATTATGGTAATAATGGAATAATCCTCAAATTGCAGTACCAATTGCAGGTGCATAAACAACGCAAGATACATAATAAAAGGCATGTGCAGAGATCTCTATATCACAGTCTTTACATAATGAGAATGCAATACAGAATAATAGGCAAAAAACAGGGACAATTAATGAACTTTGGCCATGTACATAAAACACACTGTAAGTGTATATCAACAGAAAGGGAGGAAAAGGGAGGAGGGGAACACATGAAGGAAAAAGGTGAAAAGGACCAAAAAGGGAGAGCATATGACCTAGTGAATCAAATTGATCAAATAGAGAGAATATATATATATATATATATATATATATATATATATATATATATATATATATATATATATATATATATATATATATATATATATTCTCCATCCCACCCAAATTGAAGCCCTCCAAAAAGGGCTTGAAACAAACCACATCATTCAGTTTGGGAGGATGTGTGGCGCAATTCAAGCTGGAGGAGACTTTTGTTCCAGTCTCGTCCCCTTGGACTGGGATGGATGCGATCTAAAATTAAAAATTTGACCCAGGGAAAAATCCCCCGGTGAATCAAGGTGGTATGCCTACCCAGGGGCAGATCAGGATTACAGACCTGCATGCTTCTGATATGTCGGTAAGCTCTTTTCCAAAAGTGGAGCTTCGTCTTCCCAATATAGAAGCAGCCGCAGTCACACTTGAGCAAATAAACTACCCCAAATGTCTTGCAGTTTGCAAAATGTTGTGGTTTAAAAGTTTGGCCATTGGGTAGGGTAGAACTTTTATTAGTATCCATGTATTTACAATAGCCACATGAGCCGCACATAAAAGTGCCTTTGTATTTGCAATGATCAACGACCTTGTCTCCCTTATATTCACTTTTCACCAATCTGGAGACAATTGATATAGCTCTCCTAAAGGTGAAGAGAGGTGCGTCTGGAACCAGCCGACCCAAGTTCGGGTCCATAGTGAGAATATGCCAGAACTTGGAAATGATTTTCCGAATTTCCGCATGTTGGTTACAATATTTGGTTATGATTCTCATAGGATTCTCCTGGTTCGGATATCTCTGAGAATACAGAAGGTCCTGTCTAGTATGTGTCGTAGCCCATCTGAATGCCTTTTTCAGTGATGTGTTGGAATACCCCTCAGCAGCAACCTGTCACGCAATTTGCCAGCCTCAATTTTGAAGTCATCATTGTTGGTACAATTGCATCTCACTCTTAAATATTGGCTGTAGGGTATAGATCTAAATAAAGTCTCAGGATGAAAACTGGAAGCATGTAAAATGGTGTTGCCTGAGGTGGCTTTGTGGTACAGGCTGCTGCTGAGTGTACCATCCACATCTCTCAAAACTTGAACATTGAGAAATGAGATGCTGTGGGCACTGGAAGACATGGTGAAAGTAAGATTGAATTAGTTACAATTTATTCTGGGCAGACATAGATTAAGCAGCTCCAGGGGGCCGTCCCAAATGGTGAAAACGTCGTTGATGTACCTGAACCACACTAGGAGGTGGTCCATGTATATCGACAAGGCCTCGTCATTAAGGAACATGTTCTCCCACTCCCCCAGGTACAGGTTGGCGTACGATGGGGCACAGCATGTCCCCATCGCTACCCCCTGCACCTGGAGGTAGTGGGAGCCATTAAAGGTGAAGACATTGTGGTGTAGGATATATTCCAAGAGGGACAGGATGAACTCGTTATATGCCCAATCTACGCCACCTCTTTGGTAGAGGGTTTGCTTCACAGCTGCCATTCCCTTATCATGGGGAATGGAACTGTAAAGAGCCTCCACATCAATCGTGACTAGGTAGGCACCCTCAGGAACTGCAAGGTTATCTATGATTTTTAAAAAGTGAATGGTGTCTTTCACATAGGACTGTAAACTAACAACATGCAGTTTGAGGTGCTCGTCAATGAGCCGACTGGCATTTTCACTAATGGACCCTCTACCTGATATGATTCGTCTACCTGTAGGATTTTGTGCATCTTTATGAATCTTGGGCAATGAATAGAAGGTGGGTACTTTGGGGAAATTGGTTCTAATATATTTCCATGTAATCTTGTTGATCACATTATTAGAGTAGGCCTGGTCGACTAGATGATAGTACTCTAAATTGAATTTTTCAACTATATCTTTAGTTATCCTTCTATACCAATTTTTTTTCTCAAAATTTTGGAACATACTGGGTATTGTCCATAAGGACAATATTGCCCCCTTTATCTGCTGGCTTAATTGTGATGGATGTATTGTCACTTAGGGATTTTAAAGCCTGTTTTTCTGGTATGCTGATATTTGTTGATCTAGGGGAGTGGACATGGAGTTTGTCAATCTCCCCCATTGAACAATTTCAAAAAAGCCGCAATGTTGGGATTCGAACTGGAGGGTGGAAATAACGTAAATTTTTTTCTTAAAGCGGGGTTCCACTCAAATTTTTAACTTAATCTTACCCCCTTCAGTTAATTGCATAGATGTTCAAATGCCGGAAATTTTTTTTATCGCTGTAATTACCTTAATATTGTACTTTATTGTGGCACTTCATGTCTCTCCTCCCATGGGAGTAGGCGTGTTTATTGCCTTTCCCCGGCGCCGCACTGTCTCCTGGGAGCTTAGTGTCAGGCTTCCCAAGATTCAGTGCGGAAACAATGATCATGCGTGTGAACAAGCTGTGAATGAACAGCATTCACCGCATCCAGGAAATCAATGCTTGTGGACTTCCCATGCCCACAAGCAAGATGGAAACAGCCAGCATCAAATTTTTTAAGTTATTCTTCAGTACGAAAACAGACAGAGGCGGAAATATTACACCCAAACTGTGAGTATTATTTTGGGGTTAGCAAAGTGTCTCAATGACCTAAAAAAAAAAAAAAAAAGATTGGTCGCTGGACTCCCGCTTTAAGTTTGGATCCAGAAGGTGGATCTTGGGTTGTGCCTGCTGTGGCTTCCTGTGATAGAGAAAGAACCCTTGGTAGATCGATACAATCGATCAAATCCATAGTGTCACTTTCCTCTAAAAGAGAAACCAACTGATCAAGAGCTCTATTTTCACTATGTGTAAGATCAGCCTGCCCCCCTGGTTTTTGATGCATATTTTTGAGGATCAGTTTCCATGCAAATAATTGAAGGTCTTTAACAAATTCAAATTTATCGACATTCTAATTCGGACAGAAACCCAGACCTTTATGAAGTATCTGGGCTTCCTCTGAAGAAAGCGTGTACAATGAAAGATTAATTATATTCAAAGTCACTTGGAGATCGACTGCAGTAGATTTTACAAATGGTTGCCCAAGTTTATCATCTAGGTGAGGTGAGTGGATTTGGTGCTGATTAAAAGTGCTTCCACAAAAGGGGGAGGGTCAGATTTGTCTGTGCCCTGTATGGTTTTGGATCACGTGACCGGACAAAATATAGGACTACCCCCATGTGGTCGAGAAGATAAAGGTACAGATAGACCGTCACCACAGCAGGTACTCTACCTGACACCATAGGTACTGCAGAAGAACACCCAAGTGAAGTTTCATTGTTGGCCTTTTGTCCTTGCGAGTGATCGCCAATCCGATTGGTGTGAGACATTTTCTTGTTTTTGTAAGAGACCTGTGATAAGACAGAAGACAGACTGGAGGAAGAGAGATTGCCGAATAATGTTCTTTTTTATTTTTAAATCTGTTATTACTCTGCTGTTGGCCAGTGGTCCATTTATAGGCCGTGTTATCCTGAAAAGCTGTTTTGTCCCTACCATATTTTCCATCTTTTTTTGATCAAAATGTTTTTGTTTAAACCTTCAAGATGTTTTTGAAGTTTCATTTCAAGCTCTGAGAATGTTTTATGAGTCTTAAAAGTTTGTAGCTGTGAACAAATACTCTCAATATCACTGTCCAGGACCCTGGATCATCTATCGTATTCATTAATAAGTAAATGCATCATTTCCCTTGGACATGTACGTAGGATTCTTTCCCACACAAGTTTGAAGTCAGAGTCCAGACCATCCAAGTTGGGAAATATCTGGACTCTGAGTCCTAGAGGATTCATGTCCTCCTTTAAATAATCTTCAAAGGATTTGATGTGCCAAAACATAGAAGACTTTTTTTCCAGAACTCTGGTCAGTTTTGAGAATAAATTGTTCAACTTCGAATCAACATGTTTGTTTTTATCAAAATCCTTTAAATAACCAGACATCATTGTGTCCCAGTCATTGTCCACATAATTCGTCATGACATGTCTCAAAAAATTATTCTTTTTGTTCAAAAAGAAAAACATATCGAAAAAAGTGAGAAAAATGATACATAGGTAGTGAAATATGGTTCATTAATACATAGAAGACTACATGTATCCCATGTCAATATGAACCTCTGATCTTAGAGTAAATAAGAGTAAACCTATCAGAAAAAAACAGGGGAATGTATTTGCTACAAAACCTCAATGAAAAGGGGTTTCTGATAAGGAATGCTCAGAGGGGTGTGCCACATCCGAAATATTACATAGAATATTTTTGTATCCATGGTTATGTGCTATATATATTTTTTATCTATGGTATGTCAATAAATATTTTCTATTTTTCTACAATCTTTTGTATATGTGGTAGTGCCTATAAAGTCCCACCCTAGGGGGTCTTTCTCCTTCCTCTTACATAGTGGCCTAACCAAGCTGCTTGCAAATAGGGATGAGCCGAACACCCCCCGGTTCGGTTCACACCAGAACCCGCGAACGGACCGCAAGTTCGCACGAACGTTAGAACCCCATTGACGTCTATGGGACTCGAACGTTCGAAATCAAAAGTGCTCATTTTAAAGGCTAATTTGCATGGTATTGTCCTAAAAAGGGTTTGGGGACCCGGGTCCTACCCCAGGGGACATGTATCAATGCAAAAAAAACTTTTAAAAACGGCCGTTTTTTCGGGAGCAGTGATTTTAATGATGCTTAAAGTAAAAAAAAAAAAGTGAAATATTCCTTTAAATATCGTACCTGGGGGGTGTCTATAGTATGCCTGTAAAGTGACGCGTGTTTCCCATGTTTAGAACAGTCCCTGCACCAAATGTCATTTTTAAAGGAAAAAATCTCATTTAAAACTGCTTGCGGGTTTAATGTCATGTCGGGTCATGGCAATATGGATGAAAATCAGTGAGACAAACGGCATGGGTACCCCCCAGTCCATTACCAGGCCCTTTGGGTCTTGTATGGATATTAAGGGGAACCCCGCACCCAAATTAAAATAAGGAAAGGCCCTATATACTCTGAACAGCAGTATACAGGCGGTGCAAACAAGACAGGGACTGTAGGTTTGTTGTTAAGTAGAATCTGTTTGTAATTTTGAACATTTTTAATGTGTTTAGCTCCAGCCAAAAAATCTTTTCTAAGCTTTTTGGAAAACATAGGGAAGGGTTATCACCCCTGTGACATTTGTTTTGCGTCTTTCCTCCTCTTCAGAAGATTTCACCTCACTTTTTTGTCCCAATGAAAAATGTTTTTTGAAAATTTGGGTTTTTTTGTGGAACAAGGATTGGAAAGCATCAGTGGAAAGGAGAAATTGTTTTCCCGTATTAACTCTTACAGGAGAGAATTTCCCTTCCTTAGGGGTAGATTTCATCTCACTTCCTGTTGTCTCCTACCGTTTGCAAGTAGGAGTCGTTTGTAAGTTAGATGTTTGAAGGTAGGGTCCTGCCCTATATACTCAGCAGAAATTTGGGCCTTAGGTGTTGCTGTGGCCAAAACACTGTAAGCCCTCACAGGGCCCTGCTGTGAAATATTAGATCAAGAATTGTAATTACATGCCCCTGTTGAACAGGAGCTGAAAAATTAGGCCTTAGGCACTGGTGCTGGTGCCACAACACTGCAACCCCTCACAGACACTCTAGTTGGAACGCAGGAACGAGCCCTGCTGCAAAGTATTGCATCAAAAATTGTAATTACACGCCCCTGTTAGACAGGGGCAGAAAAATTGGGCCTTAGGCGCTGGTGCTGGTGCCACAACACTGCAACCCCTCACAGACACTCTAGTTGAAACGCAGGAACAAGCCCTGCTGCAAAGTATTGCATCAAAAATTGTAATTACACGCCCCTGTTAGACAGGGGCAGAAAAATTGGGTCTTAGGCACTGGTGCTGGTGCCACAACACTGCAACCCCTCACAGACACTCTAGTTGAAACGCAGGAACAAGCCCTGCTGCAAAGTATTGCATCAAAAATTGTAATTACACGCCCCTGTTAGACAGGGGCAGAAAAATTGGGTCTTAGGCACTGGTGCTGGTGCCACAACACTGCAACCCCTCACAGACACTCTAGTTGAAACGCAGGAACAAGCCCTGCTGCAAAGTATTGCATCAAAAATTGTAATTACACGCCCCTGTTAGACAGGGGCAGAAAAATTGGGTCTTAGGCACTGGTGCTGGTGCCACAACACTGCAACCCCTCACAGACACTCTAGTTGAAACGCAGGAACAAGCCCTGCTGCAAAGTATTGCATCAAAAATTGTAATTACACGCCCCTGTTAAACAGGGGCTGAAAAATTGTGCCTTAGGCACTGGTGGTGGCGCCCAGAACCAAAAATGTTCTTACAAGCTATCAGCGTGATGATTGAGGAGGAAGAGGATAATTACTCAGGGATAGTCACTCAGCATCAGCATAGGCAGTCTTTGAAGGGATCTGAGATTTAAAAAAAAATTATTCGGTTACATCTGCATCAGGTGCTTGGTAGCTGGTGGTGATCCAAGACTGATTCATTTTTATGAAGGTCAGCCGATCGACCGAGTCGGTGGACAGACGCACCCTGTGATCGGTTACCACGCCTCCAGCAGCACTGAATGTGCGTTCCGAAAGAACGCTGGATGCAGGACAGGCCAGTAGCTCAATTGCATACTGTGCAAGCTCTGGCCAGTGATCCATCCTCAAGACCCAGTAACCCAGAGGATTTTCGGTGGGAAAGGTGTCCAAGTCTGATCTTGCCCCTAGGTATTCCTGCACCATGTAAAACAGACGCTGGCGATGGTTGCTGGAACCGATCATACCTTGGGGCTGCGGACCAAAAAATTGTCTGAACGCATCGGTCAGACGGCCACCTTCTCCACCGCTCCTTCTTTGACTGACCGAAGCCTCAGCAACACGTTGTCCAGAAACAGGAGTTTGTAACCTCCCAGTCTCTGGGAACGCGTTGCACAGACCTTTCTGCAAGGCCTCCCGAAGATGTTTCATCCTCTGCTCCCTCTGCGATGGCAAGATAAGGTCCGCAACCTTACCCTTGTAACGTGGATCAAGGAGGGTTGCCAGCCAGTATTGGTCCTTCTCCTTGATACCACGAATACGAGGATCCTTACGCAGGCTTTGCAGGATCAGGGAGGCCATGCAGCGTAGGTTTGCTGAGGCATTCGGTCCGGAGTCCTCTGGGTCACTAAGGACAACAACGTCCGCAGCCACCTCCTCCCAGCCACGTACAAGTCCATGTGTTCCTTGGGACTGATCCCTTAAAGACTGCTGATGCTGAGTGCCAGGCTCCACCTCCATACTGACACAATCTTCCTCCTCCTCCTCCTCCTCCTCCTCGTCCTCTTCCTGTGTGATCGGCGGGCACGCAGGAACACTGTCTGGATAAAGGGGGCCTTGAGAGCTAAGGAAGTCCTCCTCTTCCTGCCTCTGTTCTGCCTCAAGTGCCCTGTCCATTATTCCACGCAGCGTGTGCTCCAACAGGTGGACAAGGGGGACAGTGTCACTGATGCATGCACTGTCAGTGCTCACCATCCTCGTGGCCTCCTCGAATGGTGACAGGACAGTGCATGCATCCCTGATCATGGCCCACTGGCGTGGGGAAAAAAAACCAAGGTCCCCTGACCCTGTCCTGGTGCCATAGTCGCACAGGTACTCATTTATGGCCCTCTGCTGCGTGTGCAGCCGCTGCAGCATGGCCAATGTCGAGTTCCACCTGGTGGGCATGTCACAGATTAGGCGGTTCTTGGGCAGGTTAAACTCCTTTTGGAGGTCCGTCAGCCGAGCACTGGCATTATATGACCGGCGGAAATGCACACAGACTTTCCTGGCCTGCCTCAGGACATCCTGTAAGCCCGGGTACCTGCCCAAGAACCGCTGCACCACCAAGTTAAGGACGTGAGCCAAACAGGGCACATGGGTCAGTTGTCCCTGTCGGAGGGCAGAGAGGAGGTTGGTGCCATTGTCGCAAACCACCATTCCTGCCTTAAGTTGGCGTGGCGTCAACCACCTCTGAACCTGCCCCTGCAGAGCTGACAGAACCTCTGCCCCAGTGTGGCTCCTGTCCCCCAAGCACACCAGCTCAAGCACCGCATGGCATCTTTTGGCCTGCGTACTTGCGTAGCCCCTTGAACGCCTACGGAGCACCGCTGGTTCCGAGGAAGAGGCCATGGAGGAAGAAGAAGAGGAGGGGGTGGAGGAGAGAGGTGTGTCACAATCAGCATTTTGGAGGCGTGGTGGCGGAACAACCTCCAACACTACTGCACCTTGTCCTGCATCCTTCCCAGCTGCCAGCAGAGTCACCCAATGCGCCGTGAAACTTAAGTAACGTCCCTGTCCATGCCTGCTGGACCATGAGTCAGCGGTAATATGCACCTTACCGCTGACCGCCCTGTCCAGCGAGGCATGGACATTGCCTTCCACATGCCGGTAGAGAGCTGGAATCGCCTTCCGTGAGAAAAAGTGGCGTTTGGGTACCTGCCACTGAGGAACCGCACATTCCACAAACTCACGGAAGGGGGCAGAGTCTACCAACTGAAAAGGCAGCAGTTGAAGTGCTAGCAATTTTGCCAAGCTAGCATTCAACCGCTGGGCATGTGGATGGCTGGGAGCAAACTTCTTTCGGCGGTGCAGCAGCTGGGGCAGGGAAATTTGCCTGGTACAATCTGGCGTCGGTGTACCAAAAGCAGATTGCCCACAAGTACTTGGCTGTGACACACCTAATTCTACACCTTCATTCCTCTCACTGCAGGTCTCAGAGAGGACTGAAGGTCTAGTGGGGTTGGAAATCTCAGCTGATGATGAGGAGCAAGGAGAGATCCTCTTTGTTCTTTGGTGTGGGTCTTTTAGATACGCTTGCCAACGAACTGCATGGCAGGTCAACATATGTCTGGACAAGCATGTGGTACCCAAGCGGGAGATGTTTTGGCCACGCGAGATACGCTTGAGACATATGTTGCAAATAGCAGCGGTGCGATCTGATGCACTCGTCTCAAAAAAGGCCCACACCAAAGAACTTTTTGAATAACGCGCAGAGACTGCAGCGCCCTGCACATGTGGAGCTTTGGGGTGTGATGCAGTCAATGTGCTGCCCTTAGGCTGGCCCCTGGAGGGCATCCTGCCTCGTTGGTGATGTGCCGCCTCCTCCTCCTCCTCCTCCTCTCTCCTATCAGGCACCCACGTTGAGTCAGTGACCTCATCATCCCCTCCCTCCTCATCACTGGAGCAAACCTGGCAGTATGCTGCAGCAGGGGGAGCATGACTGCCAGATTGCTGTCCTTCTTGGGCACCCCCTCTGTCCGTGCTCATGTTACTGCCTTCATCGAGCTCAGTATCATCATCAGAGCCTTCCAAACGCTGGGCATCCTCCTGGAGCATGTACCCAACACTGTGGTCAAACAGTTCGAGGGAATCCTCATGAGGACATGGTGGAGCTAGGGAAGGAGTCACTGATGACATTGAGCTGAGGGAAGAGGCCGCTGCTTTGCCAGACAAAGCACCCTGGGCATGGGTGAGAGAGGATGAGGAGGATGAGGACGGCTTGGTCATCCACTCGACCAAGTTTTCCGCATGTTGCGGCTCAACACGGCCAGCTGCCGAAAAAAAGGCCAAGCGTGTCCCATGGCCACGTGCTGATGAGGATGCACCGTCTCCACGACCAGCACTAGACACAGAGCCTGCTTGCCCTCTCTTATTGGCTTGTGACTGTCTGCCTCTCCTTCTTGGCCTTCCAGACATACTAATGGCCTGTAGCTGCACTAAGTTGGGATAGAACACCTGTAATTTTCTTCAGGTAGCTTTATATACTGTAACCAGACAAGCCTGCCTGTCAGTAGGAAGATAACAGGAACGGATCTAGCTGAATACTGTGAGCAGGACGCACTGTACTAAATGTAAATAGTCTAGCTGCCTGACCGTGGTACTAATAGGATCAAAAAGAACACCTGTAATTTTCTTAAGGTAGCTTTATATACTGTAACCAGACAAGCCTGCCTGTCAGTAGGAAGATAACAGGAACGGATCTAGCTGAACACTGTGAGCAGGACACACTGTACTAAATGTAAATAGTCTAGCTGCCTGACCGTGGTACTAATAGGATCAAAAAGAACACCTGTAATTTTCTTAAGGTAGCTATATATACTGTAACCAGACAAGCCTGCCTGTCAGTAGGAAGATAACAGGAACGGATCTAGCTGAACACTGTGAGCAGGACACACTGTACTAAATCTAAATAGTCTAGCTGCCTGACCGTGGTACTAATAGGATCAAATAGAACACCTGTAATTTTCTTCAGGTAGCTTTATATACTGTAACCAGACAAGCCTGCCTGTCAGTAGGAAGATAACAGGAACGGATCTAGCTGAACACTGTGAGCAGGACACACTGTACTAAATGTAAATAGTCTAGCTGCCTGACCGTGGTACTAATAGGATCAAATAGAACACCTGTAATTTTCTTCAGGTAGCTTTATATACTGTAACCAGACAAGCCTGCCTGTCAGTAGGAAGATAACAGGAACGGATCTAGCTGAACACTGTGAGCAGGACGTACTGCACTAAATGTATATAGCAGGAACGGATCTAGCTGAACACTGTGAGCAGGACGCACTGCACTGAATGTAAATAGCAGGAACGGATCTAGCTGAACACTGTGAGCAGGACGCACTGCACTGAATGTAAATAGCAGGAACGGATCTAGCTGAACACTGTGAGCAGGACGCACTGCACTAAATGTAAATACCAGGAACGGATCTAGCTGAACACTGTGAGCAGGACGCACTGCACTGAATGTAAATAGCAGGAACGGATCTAGCTGAACACTGTGAGCAGGACGCACTGCACTAAATGTAAATACCAGGAACGGATCTAGCTGAACACTGTGAGCAGGACGCACTGCACTGAATGTAAATAGCAGGAACGGATCTAGCTGAACACTGTGAGCAGGACGCACTGCACTAAATGTAAATAGCAGGAACGGATCTAGCTGAACACTGTGAGCAGGACGCACTGCACTGAATGTAAATAGCAGGAACGGATCTAGTTGAACACTGTGAGCAGGACGCACTGCACTAAATGTAAATAGCAGGAACGGATCTAGCTGAACACTGTGAGCAGGACGCACTGCATTAAATGTAAATAGTCTAGATAGAAGATAACAGGAACGGATCTAGCTAAACTGAATACAGTGTATATATATATATGCAACACCTGGGATGCATATATATACACAATACACTGTAAGTGCAGCTAACTGACTGACTGTTCTGCCTAATCTATCTAACTCAAATCAAATGACACTGTCTCTCTCTCTCTCTAAGCACACCGGAACACACACTACACAGGGCCGCCGTGCAGGCGGCCTTATATAGTGTGGGGTGTGTACTACATTCCCTGAGCCATAATTGGCCAAAGCCACCCTGGCTTTGGCCAATTACAGCTCTCTCTACTGACGGCGCTGTGATTGGCCAAGCATGCGGGTCATAGTGCATGCTTGGCCAATCATCAGCCAGCAATGCACTGCGATGCCGCAGTGAATTATGGGCCGTGACGCGCCACACGAATTTGGCGCGAACGGCCCATATCGTTCGCAATTCGGCGAACGACCGAACAGCCGATGTTCGAGTCGAACATGGGTTCGACTCGAACACGAAGCTCATCCCTACTTGCAAACTGTCCAGCAACTGTACTGTATTTGTAGCTATTGTCTCTGAAAAAAAAATAGTGACCTAAAAAAGCTTCTTAATTCTGTCCAACCACTCTATAATATAGTGTCTCTTATGTATCAAAGTAGCTCTACACCACACCTCCCAACTTATTTAATTAATTGGACTCAAGGTGTGCAAACCAATGACTCCAATTTGCTTTTGTTAAAATAATTAGTTTATGTGTTCACTTACTTTTTCCTCCAGCACTGTGAATGCTTATTGGGTGTGTTAAAAAAAAATAGGCACATTGTGTTTGTCTATTGTTGTGACTTAGACAAGGATCGGATCACATACCTTTTCTTGCCACTGTACAGTATGTGTGGCTTTTGTCGCTTAAATAATACACTGTAAAGTTTATTGCAGCATAAAACCTGCCTCATCTCTCTATTTTACATTGTCTTTAAAACAACAAACTCAATTTTTTTCTCCAAATAAAATCTGCCTTGTATCCCCATGTTGACTTCCAGCTTTACCGAGCTCCTTATATGCTGTCCAGCCACTGTACAGTATTGGTGGCTATTGTCTCTAAAATAATACAATCTAATGTTATTTTCAGGTTAAAACCTCATCTCTCCCTCTTACATTATGGTCTAAGGAAGCTGCTTACATACTGTCCAGCAACTTCATAATATATGTGTGAGGGAACTCACATAGCGTAAAACCATAAGGATTTATTTAATTTAGTATACATAAAATGGACACTTACAAAGATCCAGAGAATAGATAGCCTTAAGTCCGGTTCTTGGCCAAATGAACACGGACAAATCCGTCCTACTGGAGTACAGCACAGCTTGGAGGTGACGTCAGCGCGTCGTCTAGCTCCTCCCTACGCGTTTCATGTCATCATCACGTCTTCCAGGGGCATGAAACCTGCCTTATCTCTAACTCTTACACTACAGCCTTAAAAAGCTTCTTACAAACTCTCAAGCCACTTTACAATAATTGTGGCTACTGTGTCCGAAATAATACATTCTGATTATTAGTTCAGCATAAGCCTCACTCCCATTTTTATTATGCAGCCTAAACAAGCTGCTTACATACTGCCCAGCCACTGTACAATATTAGTGGCTAACAAATAATTTCAGACTTAACAAGCCCCTTAATTACTGTTCAGTCACTTTATAATATAAACTGACTGAACACTGCAACTGACATCTACATATCAGCCACAGCAAGTGTCAGACTCAGGTAGAGTAGATTGCATCCTTGCCATGCCAACCCTCCACCTTAAGTGTTCCTTGCCCATATCCTCTCTGTGCTCTGCTTCACAGGCTACTGACTGAAGTATAGATACAGAATCTGAATCCCACTGACCCTTGTACATTTCTTTATATACTTCCTTATATACTATTGACCCCTTTATATTCCCAACATACTGCTGACCCCTGTACAATGCCATACATACTAGTGACCCATATTCTCTTCCCTATATACTACTGATCCCTTCTCTCTGCCGGACATTCGACTGCCCCCTGTACTCTGCTGTACATACTGATGACCCATGCATTCTGTCCTACATAATACTTGCCCCTGTAATCTGCCTATAAACTACTGACTGCTGCATTTTGCCCTTCATAACACTGACCTCTGTACACTAACCGCTATATTCTGCCCTGCAAACCCCTGACCCCTGTACTCTGCTCTAAAAACTACCGAAGCCTGTACCCTTCATTACATACTACCAGTTATTAGCCGAACATACCTGAGTTCAGATCAGGGATATATTTCTTCATTTCCTTTCCTGGTTACAATTTGTCACAAGAAAACAATGGATGTAAAAATATTTTTTGGCTTTAGAGTAAAACACTTATTAGCTTTTTTATTGTTGTCTGTGTGCCCACTGGAGATTTCTCCCCACTTTCTGCCACAAGGACAGCATTGTCAGAGGACAAAAGTGGAGGGAAGCTACCCAAAGGCCTACAAAAAAAAAAAAAAAACTGACAGGGGTTCTAATTAAGGATAAGCATATATGAATTGCTGCGATTTGTTAAAAGTCCAGCGAATCCTGTTTGAAATTCAACAAACCTAAACTTAATGGAAAATCTGATTAACCCTTTGCCGACCGCCTTCCGCATATATACTGTGGTATAGCGGCTTGGCTGCGCAAACTGACGTACCTGTACGTCGGTCTGTTCATGTGGTACTGCTTGCCCGTGGGTCCGGCGGACTCGATGTCCACCGGCCACCCACTATCGCAGTGAAGAGAGGCAGAATAGGGATCTTTCTATGTAAACAAGGTGGATCCCTGTACTGACTGGGGAGGAGAGAGAGATCAGCTGTTCCTAGTGATCAGGAACAGCGATCTCTCTCTACTCCCAGTCAGTCCACCCCCCTGACAGTTAGAAACACCTCCCTGGGGAATACTTAACCCCTTGATCGCCCCCCTAGTGTTAACCCCTTTCCTGCCAGTGTCATTTATACAGTGATCAGTGCATTTTTATAGCACTGATCAGTGTATTGGTGTCACCAAAAAGTGTCACTTAGGGTCAGATTTGTCCACCGCAATGTCGCAGTCCTGCTAAAAATCACTGATCCCCACCATTACTAGTAAAAACAATAAAAAAAATTAAATTCCCTAAATCTTTCCTCTATTTTGTAGATGCTATAACTTTTGCGCAAACCAATCAATATACGCTTATTGCGATTTTTTACCAAAAATATGTAGCAGAATACATTTTGGCCTAAACTGATGAATAAATTTGTTTTTTTTTTGTTTTTTTTGGATATGTATTACAGCAGAAATTAAAAAATATCATGTTTTATTTTCAAATTTGTTAGTCTTTTTTTGTTTATAGAGCAAAAAATAAAAACTGCAGAGGTGACCAAATACCACCAAAAGAAAGCTCCATTTGTGGGGAAAAAAGGACATCAGTTGTCAGTTAAAGTAACGCAGTGCCGCATCACAAAAAATGGCCTGGTCATTAAGGGGGTAAATCCTTCCAGGGCTGAAGTGGTTAAAGACTATGGTGGCAAGTCCTCTTATCAAATTCTGGCCATTTTTAGGTCAAACTCATAGGTGTGCGCAACCTATTGCAATAGGGTGTTCACCTCAAAGCTCAAGCATATATATATACTGTATATATAAAGTATCTTACAAAAGTGAGTACACCCCTCACATTTTTTAAAATATTTTATTATATCTTTTCATGTGACAACACTGAATATATGACAATTTGCTACAATGTAAAGTAGTGAGTGTACAGCTTGTTTAACAGTGTAAATTTACTGTCCCCTCAAAATAACTCAACACACAGCCATTATTGTCTAAACCGCTATCAACAAAAGTAAATACACCCCTAAGTGAAAATGTCCAAATTGGGCCCAAAGTGTCAATATTTTGTGTGGCCACCATTATTTTACAGCACTGCCTTAACCCTCTTGGGCATGGAGTTCACCAGAGCTTCACAAGTTGCCACTGGAGTCCTCTTCCACTCCTCCATGATGACATCACAGAGCTGGTGGATGTTAAAGACCTTGCGCTCCTCCACCTTCCATTTGAGGATGCCCCACAGATGCTCAATAGAGTTTAGGTCTGGAGACATGCTTGGCCAGTCCATCACCTTTAACCTCAACTTCTTAAGCAAGGCAGTGGTCATCTTGGAGGTGTGTTTGGGCTCGTTATCATGTTGGAATACTGCCCTGCAGCTCAGTCTCTGAAGAGAGGGGATCATGCTCTGCTTCAGTATGTCACAGTACATGTTTGCATTCATGGTTCCCTCAATGAACTGTAGTTTCCCAGCACTCTTGCAGCCCCAGACCATGACACTCCCATCATCGTGCTTAACTGTAGGCAAGACACACTTATCTTTATACACCTCACCTGGTTGCCGCCACACACGCTTGACACCATCTGAACCAAATAAGTTTTTCTTGGTCTCATCAGACCACAGGACATGGTTCCATTAATCCATGTCCTTAGTCTGCTTGTCTTCAGCAAACTGTTTGTGGGGCTTTCTTGGGTATCATCTTTAGAAGAAGCTTCCTTCTGGGATGACAGCCATGCAGACCAATTTGAAGCAGTGTATGGTCTGAGCACTGACAGGCTGACACCCCTTCAACCTCTGCAGAAATACTGGCAGCACTCATATGTCTATTTCCCAAAGATAACCTCTGGATATGACGCTGATCATGTGCTCTCAACTTCTTTGGTCGACCATGGCGAGGCCTGTTCTGAGTGGAACCTGCCCTTTTAAACCACTGTATGGTCTTGGCCACTGTGCCACAACTCAGTTTCAGGGTCTTGGCAATCTTCTAATAGCCTAGGCCATCTTTATGTAGAGCAACAATTCTTTTTTTTAGATTCTCAGAGAGTTCTTTGCCATGAGGTGCCATGTTGAACTTCTAGTGACCAGTATGAGAAAGTGAGAGCGATAACACCAAATTTAACACACCTGCTCCCCATTCACACCTGAGACCTTGTAACACTAACAACATAGTTGCCAACATTGAAAAAAAAATTTAGGGACACTTTTTTGGCTGTAGGCGGAGTCTTGTATTAATTAGGGGACAGGGCATGCATTTGTGGGCGTGACAAAGGGTAAAAGCATAAATGTGGCATGCAAAGCACGCCGCGGCGAAAAATGGGCGTGGTTTACGTGAAATAGTGGGCGTGACTTAAATGGGCATGGCTCAAAGGGGGTGTGGTTAGAGTCTGAGATGAATGAGGGATGGAGAGGGAAAGGGGGGGAGAGGGATGGAGGGACAGCAGCCCCAGATCCTACACAACAATGGAAATATGTGTATTCTAGAAAGTTTAACAATCAGCAGATAAAGATACTCCAAACACCTGGTGTTAGCACTTCAATCATCTCGGCACCATGGTTGTTATGGTGTCAGGATGATTGAAGTGCATTATTTCTATTATTACATTGTAATATAAAATGAAATCATTCAACTCACCATAATGCTGAATCAGTGGGATCCCTCAGCGTGTCACCAGCCATCCGTCCTTGCGTCAGATGTCCCAGCAGATTCCGTCCTTGCATCAGGTGCCCCAGCAGAGTCCGTTCCTGCATCAGGTGCCCCAGCGGAGGCCCCCTTACATCAGATGTCCCCAGCGGAGCCCCCCTTACATCAGATATCCCCAGCGGAGCCCCCCTCACACCAGGAGTCCCCAGGGGAGCCCCCCTCACACCAGGAGTCCCCAGCGGAGTCCCCCCGCACATCAGGAGTCCCCAGTGGAGCCCCCCTCACATCAGGAGTCCCCAGCGGAGCCCCCCTCACACCAGGAGTCCCCAGCGGAGCCCCCCTCACACCAGGAGTCCCCAGCGGAGCCCCCCTCACACCAGGAGTCCCCAGCGGAGCCCCCCCTCACACCAGGAGTCCCCATTGGAGCCCCCCTCACACCAGGAGTCCCCATTGAAGCCTCCCTCACATTAGGAGTCCCCAGCGGAGCCCCCTTCACATCAGGAGTCCCCAGTGGAGCCCCCCCACATCAGGAGTCCCCAGTGGAGCCCCCTCACATCAGGTGCCCCCAGTGGAGCCCCCCCTCACATCAGCCCTCACATCAGGTGTCCCCAGTGGAGCCCCCCTCACATCAGGTGTCCCCAGTGGAGCCCCTCCTCACATCAGGTGTCCCCAGTGGAGCCCCTCTTACATCAGATTCCCCCCAGCGGTGCCCCCCCCTACCTCAGGTGTCCTAGTAGGAGGATACTGTCTACCTCTGCTGGCCGCATGGCTAGAACCCCCGCCCCTCTCCATAACAGACTGGCAGTGGGGCGGGGGGTAGGCAGGGAGAGGCGGAGCGGGGCGGAGGGTGGGTGGCGACGCAGGAGCTCCATCTAGCCCCCCAGCCATCTTCCTGGTCTTCTTAAAAATGGCGGACCTCTAGCGCCGGCGAAAATCTGTGAAGAACCAGATTTCTCTGGACATTTACTGGGAAACAACAGAATCGGGAATGGAGTCTAAATCCCGGGAATGTCCCGGGAAATCCGGGACAGTTGGCAACAATGTAACAAGTCACATGACACCAGGGAGGAAAAATGGCTAATTGGGCCCAATTTGAACATTTTAACTTAGGGGTGTACTCACTTTTGTTGCCAGTGGTTTAGACATTAATGGCTGTGTGTTGAGATATTATGAGGGGGCAGAAAATTTACACTGTTATACAAGCTGTACACTCACTACTTTACATTGTAGCAAAGTGTAATTTCTTCAGTGTTGTCACATGAAAAGATATAATAAATTATATACCAAAATGTGAGGGGTGTGCTCACTTTTGTGAGATACTGTATACACTGAAACACAAAATTACTGAAATGCCATTTGGAAGAGGATCCTGGAGGCAGAGGGCACACAGGGGGATCCAGACAGCAGGGGGATTGAATCCTAGACAGGGAGGGTGATCAGTTAGAACTGATCTTGCTGTGCTTCTCTCCCTGCAGCAGCTGAAAGATGGTGGAAAGGACAGGAGGAAAAGCTGGATTTAAGCTGCTGCATGGAGAGACACATAACAGGATCGGATCTTACAAGTTCCTCCCCTTGCCTCACCGATCACTTCCTCTCCTGCCCACATCCAATTTCATTTCTGCTTTGCCCACCTGGAGCATGGGCATGTCACAATGGGGGGGACACCCCCTGAACTTGCCTATAGGCAAACTAGCGTCAACAAATGTATTGGGGAGTCGGGCACTAAAAAAAAAAAATTAAAAAATATTCAGTACACTGGGGACAGGGTCTTTTTATGTGACATTAATTATAAACAAATCCTTTAAATTACAGGCTTAAGAGATGCCAAAAAAGGCAGCAAGGGGGTTGATTGCCTGAAGAACTATTAATCAGAATTAGTTCCATATCATGTAAACAGCAAATGCAGGGCTGGGTCAATGCTGTACTTAAACCTGAAATCAATTAAAGACCTTTGTTTTAGACTTACACTGGCCCAGCTTTGTTTCAACCAATCCTTCATAGCTCACATCCATAGGGCTGCTGGGTCTGGATATGGAGACATTCACTGTAGTAGCCAACTATTCTTTTTGCAGTTTTGTGGCGTATGCTATCATACATTGACACATTTATGAATTAATTCAGAGTCATATATTTCATTGTGAATTATTTTCCAATACTGCAGAACATTTGGCACCATATTGATGATGTATTTGCCATGTGGCAGAGTGACATTGGAAAACTATGACAATTCCACTAGGTGCTTAATTCTTCAAGTTTACCTAAAGTGGTAGTAAACCGCCGAAAAAAAAAAAAAAACCTGCAAGAAAATTGCATAAGTATGCATCGCATACTAGCACATTATGAAATACCTACCTTAGAACGAAGCCCCCACAGAGGCGCCCGGTCCCCCTGAGGGGTCTGACGTGTTCCCCCAGCGTTCTTTCTGGGTTTGCAATCTCTGGCACTGTGAGTGGCCAGAGCCAACATCACTCCTGCACATGCGTGCGGGAGCCCTCCATTCCGGCAAGAAACTCTGAAGCTCTGGCACGATATGCTGGACCTTCAGAGCGCATGCGTTGCTGACGTCAGCGGCTGCATGCAGGGTGAATATCTCCTAAACAGTGCACGTTTAGAAGATAATGATTTTACCTACAGTTAAGCCTTATTATACAACCGCTTTAATAAATTCAAAATGGCATTTGATGAAAAACAATCTCTTTTTTTAGCCAACTTAGTGTATGTGGAAAGGGGGTGACCTACCACCTTCACATGCACAAGGTGAAGATTGTGATGCCATCACCCCTCCTCTCCACCTCGTCCTTTTAGAGAATACCTTGTATTCATTGAGAAAGCTTCTATGAATTGCAACAGTGCTGAGGGATTAACCCCTGTGGTCAGTGTGCAGAGGGCAAGCCACTCATACAGAACATAGTAGGACATGCAAAATCAAGGTTATAACGCTAGTAACACTGACTACAACAGGGATTTTCAGCCTCCTCAGTGGCCCATCAGGTATTAGATATGCATACAGTGCCTTGCGAAAGTATTCGGCCCCCTTGAACTTTTCAACCTTTTGCCACATTTCAGGCTTCAAACATAAAGATATAATTTTTTTATTTTTTGTGAAGAATCACCAACAAGTGGGACACAATTGTGAAGTGGAACGAAATCTATTGAATTGTTGAAACTTTTTTAACTAATAAAAAAATGAAAAGTGGGGCGTGCAAAATTATTCGGCCCCCTTGCGTTAATACTTTGTAGAGCCACCTTTTGCTGCGATTACAGTTGCAAGTCGCTTGGGGTATGTCTCTATCAGTTTTGCACATCGAGAGACTGAAATTCTTGCCCATTCTTCCTTGCAAAACAGCTCGAGCTCAGTGAGGTTGGATGGAGAGCGTTTGTGAACAGCAGTTTTCAGCTCTTTCCACAGATTCTCGATTGGATTCAGGTCTGGACTTTGACTTGGCCATTCTAACACCTGGATACGTTTATTTGTGAACCATTCCTTTGTAGATTTTGCTGTATGTTTGGGATCATTGCCTTGTTGGAAGATAAATCTCCGTCCCAGTTTCAGGTCTTTTGCAGACTTCAACAGGTTTTCATCCAGAATGGTCCTGTATTTGGCTGCATCCATCTTCCCCTCAATTTTAACCATCTTCCCTGTCCCTGCTGAAGAAAAGCAGGCCCAAACCATGATGCTGCCACCACCATGTTTGACAGTGGGGATGGTGTGTTGAGTGTGATGAGCTGTGTTGCTTTTACGCCAAACATATCGTTTTGCATTGTGGCCAAAAAGTTCGATTTTGGTTTCATCGGACCAGAGCACCTTCTTCCACATGTTTGGTGTGTCTCCCAGGTGGCTTGTGGCAAACTTTAGACGAGACTTTTTATGGATATCTTTGAGAAATGGCTTTCTTCTTGCCACTCTTCCAGAAAGGCCAGATTTGTGCAGTGTACGACTGATTGTTGTCCTATGGACAGACTCTCCCACCTCAGCTGTAGTTCTCTGCAGTTCATCCAGAGTGATCATGGGCCTCTTGGCTGCATCTCTGATCAGTCTTCTCCTTGTCTGAGCTGAAAGTTTAGAGGGACAGCCAGGTCTTGGTAGATTTGCAGTGGTCTGATACTCCTTCCATTTCAAAATGATCGCTTGCACAGTGCTCCTTGGGATGTTTAAAGCTTGGGAAATCTTTTTGTATCCAAATCTGGCTTTAAACTTCTCCACAACAGTATTACGGATCTGCCTGGTGTGTTCCTTGGTCTTCATGATGCTCTCTGCGCTTTCAACAGAACCCTGAGACTATCACAGAGCAGGTGCATTTATACAGAGACTTGATTACACACAGGTGGATTCTATTTATCACCATCAGTCATTTAGGACAACATTGGATCATTCAGAGATCCTCGCTGAACTTCTGGAGTGAGTTTGCTGCACTGAAAGTAAAGGGGCCGAATAATTTTGCACGCACCACTTTTCAGTTTTTTATTTGCTAAAAAAGTTTAAAATATCCAATAGATTTCGTTCCACTTCACAATTGTGTCCCACTTGTTGGTGATTCTTCACAAAAAATTAAAATTTTATATCTTTATGTTTGAAGCCTGAAATGTGGCAAAACGCTGAAAAGTTCAAGGGGGCCGAATACTTTTGCAAGGCACTGTACATTGTGCTAACTTGGACCAATGTAAATGGGCAATAAAAATAATTATTTGAGTTCAGCTTTCAGTCAATCTGAATCATAAACAATAAGCATTTTTTTCAATAAAATGCTTGTTTTCATCTTTTTTTTTCAATCACATTGTATTATTTCAGTATGCTGATCATCTGCCCCTTTGCAGATGCTTCCTGTCTGTATGCTTGCACTGCAGTGATGGCTGTATGGCATTTCTCATGGCGGGTTTCCTGATAGTGACAACAGTGGACCATGTCTGTATATACTGTAGGTGTAGACTACAGTTACTTGTAGTCTTCATAAAAAGCCCAGGTGACATGGTTACAGTGTAGCACAGGTGGGAGCTTTGAACTGAATAATGTCACCCCATAACAGGAAGCACTGAAGAAAGACTTTCATGGCAGGGACAACAGCGACTACTTTAAATAAAGTTGCAATTTTAAAATGATAGAAATGAGTTTTAAATTGGCAAAAACATGATAAAGCTGAGGTTTTAGTGATTGGGTTTACATACTGTGTACTTTAAGAAAAAGCAGCTAATTTAGTCTAATTTTGTGGATACCAAAGAATACTCAGAATTATACACTTCAATAGCAAAAACTGACATTTTCTTATTTTGAACTGAATACAGAAATCTTAACAAGATGTTGTTATTTCCACTTGCTAGCCAGATGGTTACACGATGCAATTAATGTTGTATATTACACAAGTGTTTTTAAAAGAGCCCTTAGGATATCTGTAATAGGTTAAGACTTAAGCACATCCTGAAATGATCAGAATGTCAGTCTTTTTGACATGACTTTGTTGCAGCTTGAGCATTCTTAAAGTACACCTGTCTCTTATAATAAACATTTTCTGATGCAATGTTACATCAAAATTGTTTCATAAAATTGACAAGTCATTCTACTCGAGAATGACTTGTTTTATCTTGTTATTCACACTTGTGTGTGTAATCTCCACTAGGATCTACAACAGTTATCAAGTATAGTATAAAATGTTATCTTGAGGCTTAAATAATGCATGGATTTCTGCTTCTTCAGTGTGGGAATTAGTGTAAAAAAGCTCATTCTCTTTAAAGGGTAAGTATATTGTTTTCATTGAGCACATTGTTTGAGTTGCTAATGTAATGTTTACCCTGAAGTCATTTTGAATAATGCTTTCCATTTTTACTAATTTACCTTCCAAAGCAGAAAGCGAGCAGAGTAAATGTAATAAAAAAATGTGGCTGTATGTATATACTTCTCAACTGTTTCTGATTCAACGGGACCATTCCGAGATTTCAGCAAATTCCCGGTGTTTGGAAATCCGGGAAGCTAGATTCAAGTTTCAGCACTTGGCTCCACTAATCTGCCTAGCAAGTATGTGCTAACGCGGATACCCAGGGCACCAGCCTGCATTTTTGTGGCATGCCCAGAGTTCCAGACACTACGATCACCTGCCAGCCAATACTTTACTTTGGAGCCAATGGAAGTATGCTCTAGACTCCTCTTCTGCTCTTATGTTATCATGTACACAGGACAGAAGGTGGGGCTGGGCATGAGAGATGTCCCTCTGCTTCAGCAGCACAGATCTGAGATTTGTAATTAGTTTATTAGGAATGGAGAATTGCAAAGGGTAACAGTGACTTGAGGGGATACAGCCAACACATATTTACACTGGGAGGAGTGATTTTGGGGAGGAGGGATATGAAGATAGTATGTGCTGGGGGCACTTTGGGAGGGAAAAGGGCTTGTGGTAGAAGGGTGGTAGGGGGATAGGGCATATTTGTACTTCAAGGAGGGAGAGGATTTGTGTTTGGGGGGGAGAGTTTGGGTTGGGAGGGGGATTTGGGTGGAAGTAGGAGTTGTGCTGGAGAGGATTGGAGTGGGAGGAGTATTTGTGCCAGGATGAAGAAATTGTGCTGAAGAGGATTGGAGGGGGGGGATTTGTCTTAATATGAAGGACTGTGCTGGGGAGAATTTGGGGGACAGGATGTGTGCTAGAAGTGCAGGGAGGATTTGTGGGAAGGGGGATTGGGGGAAAGAAAGATTTGAAGGGGGAAAATTGAGGGGAAGAAGGGTTTGTGCTAGAATGGGGGGTTGTGCTTGGAGGGGAGATATGGGACTGGATGTTGATTTGTGCTGGGAGAAGGGTTTTAGGGACTTGTGCTTGAAGTGGAGAGAGGATTTGTGCTGGGAGAGGGGATTTGAGAGCAGGGAGATTTGTGCTGGAGGGATTTGAAAGGGTGAATTGGGGAAGGAGAGTTTTTGTCAGAATGGGGGATTGTGCTGGGAGCGGGGATATCAGGAAGATGATTTGTGCTAGAAGTGGTAAAATGATTTATGCTGGGAGGAGTATGATTTGCTTTAGAAAGTGGATTTTGGGGTTGTGCTTAAAGGGAGAGAAGAAATGGGGGTGGGGGTTCTGGTGCTGGGAGGAGGAATTGGGGTAAATTGACACTTACATTTTGCGTTACACAGCCCTAACCCTAAACTCTGCCTTACAGACTCTTGCACTAAATATACTATATTATTATTATTATTATTATTATTATTATTATTATTATTATTATTATTATAATTATATATACTATATTGTACATTACATACGTCTGATCAAAGTGTTCAATGTCTCAGCATTTGCTGGTTCCTAAGCATCAAAGATTTTGTGCTGGGAGGGGGGAATTTGTGCTGGAGAGAGCTGGGGGGGATTGTTTTTGGAGGGGGTTGTGCTGGAGAAGATTTGTCCCAGGATGGGGGGTTGTGCTAGGAGGGGGATTTTAAGAGAGGAATTAGGAGGAAGAAGGGTTTGTGCCAGTTATGCTGGGAAGGGGGAATTGAGGGTGGATGAGAATTTGTGCTGGGAAGGGGGGATTTGGGGTGAGGATTTCTGCCAGAAGTGGAGAGGGGATTTGTGCTGGGAGAGAGGATTTGGGGGTATTTCTGCTGGGTGAAGGTAGGGGAAGGAGGATTTGAAGGGGGGAATTAGGAGGAAGAAAGGTTGGTGCCGGATTAGGGGGTTGTGCTGGCAGGGAGGAATGGGGGGATGGAAGAGGATTTGTGCTAGAAGTGCAGAGAGAATTTGTGCTGGGAGGGAGGATTTAGGAGGAATTGTGCTGGGAGGATTGGAGGGGGAAATTGTGGGAATAGAGGATTTGTGCTGGGAAAGGAGGAAGACGATGTGTGCTGGGAGGGAGATTTTCAGAGGGAAGATTTGTTCTAGGAGGGGCAGAGAGAGGATTTGTGCTGGAGGGCAAAAGATTTCTTCTGGGAGGCGTGAGTGTGCAGATTAGTGCTGGGAAAGGAGCAAGACAATTTGTGCTGGGAGGGAGATTTTCAGAGGGAAGATTTGTTCTAGGAGGGGCAGAGAGAGGACTTGTGCTGGGGGGCAAAGATTTCTTCTGGGAGGCGTGAGTGTGCAGATTAGTGCTGGATTTTTTTTAGAGGGGAAAGAGTGGGGATTTTTGCTGAAAAGGTAAAGTGTGGGGGAGTATTGTGTGCAGGTGGAATTCTTATCTCTCCTGATCCTTACATTGTGCGTGACACACCCCTGACCCCTGCACTGGGCCTTACAGAGTAATACAGACTCCTGCACAATATACACTATATTGTACATTACATACTTCTCACCAAAGCGTATATTGTTCCAGCAGTTGCTGTTTGCTAAGCAGCCCCTATTTTAATGAAGTTCTTTAAAGTAGGCTCATGCAAAGTGCTAGCTCTCTCTTTTTTTTAGCATCTGCAAAACCATATATAAAATATATTTATTTTTACAGGGACACCATGACACTGAAGCCTCTCACTCCCATTTGGTCACATCCACTTTTTGTGCACTGCATGTCATCATCTGTCTCAAGTGTTCCTCAATGTCAAGTTCTAAAGTTGGGAGGTATATATGTATGCAGGACCGGACTTACCATTGGGCTTGACTGGGCTCAAGCCCATGGGCCCCGCCCGATAGGGGGCCCCATGGGCCCCAGCCGAGTGTACTCGGCTATACTCAGCTATAGAGATGAGCTTCGCATTCGAGTCAAACCCATGTTCGACTCGAACATCGTCTGTTCGATCGTTCGCTGAATTGCGAACGATATGGGCCGTTCGCGCCAAATTCGTGTGGCGCGTCACAGCCCATAATTCACTGCGGCATCACAGTGCATTGCTGGCTGATGATTGGCCAAGCATGCACTTTGACCCGCATGCTTGGCCAATCACAGCGCCATCAGTAGAGAGAGCTGTAATTGGCCAAAGCCAGGGTGGCTTTGGCCAATTATGGCTCAGGGGGTTTAGAACACGCCCCACACTATATAAGGCCGCCTGCACGGCGGCCCTGTGTAGTGTGTTCCGGCGTGCTTAGAGAGAGAGAGAGACAGTGTCATTTCATTTGAGTTAGCTAGATTAGGCAGGACAGTCAGTGAGTTAGCTACACTTATGCCCCGTACACACGGTCGGATTTTCCGATGGAAAATGTCCGATCGGAGCATGTTGTCGGAAATTCCGACCGTGTGTGGTCGGATTTTCCGACACATAAAGTTGGAGAGCAGGAGATAAAATTTTCCGACAACAAAATCCGTTGTCGGAAATTCCGATTGTGTGTACACAAATCCGACGGACAAAGTGCCACGCATGCTCAGAATAAATAAAGAGATGAAAGCTATTGGCCACTGCCCCGTTTATAGTCCCGACGTACGTGTTTTACGTCACCGCGTTTAGAACGATCGGATTTTCCGACAACTTTGTGCGACCATATGTAGACAAGACAAGTTTGAGCCAACATCCGTCGGAAAAAATCCTAGGATTTTGTTGTCGGAATGTCTGAACAAAGTCCGACCGTGTGTACACCCTATTACAGTGTATTGTGTATATATATATATATATATGCATCCCAGGTGTTGTATATATATATATATATATATATATATATATATATATATATACACTGTATTCAGTTTAGCTAGATCCGTTCCTGTTATCTTCCTACTGACAGGCAGGCTTGTCTTGTTACAGTATTTACAGCTACCTGAAGAAAATTGCTGGTGTTCTTTTGATCCTATTAGTACCACAGTCAGGCAGCTAGACTATTTACAGCTCGTGTAGTGCATCCTCCTCACAGTGTTCAATTAAAGCTACAAGTTAGTTTAGTGTGACCTCTGCACAGTGTTCAGCTAAAACTACAAGTTAGTGTAGTGCGTCCTTATAGTGTTCAGCTAAAGCTACAAGTTAGTTTAGTGTGACCTCTGCACAGTGTTCAGCTAAAGCTACAAGTTAGGGTAGTGCGTCCTCCTCACAGTGTTCAGCTAAAACTACAAGTTAGTGTAGTGCAACCTCTGCACAGTGTTCAGCTAAAGCTACAAGTTAGTGTAGTGCGTCCTCTGAACAGTGTTCAGCTAAAACTACAAGTTGGTGTAGTGCAACCTCTGCACAGTGTTCAGCTAAAGCTACAAGTTAGTGTAGTGCGTCCTCTGAACAGTGTTCAGCTAAAACTACAAGTTAGTGTAGTGCGACCTCTGCACAGTGTTCAGCTAAGGCTACAAGTTAGTGTAGTGCGTCCTCTGAACAGTGTTCAGCTAAAACTACAAGTTAGTGTAGTGCGACCTCTGCACAGTGTTCAGCTAAAGCTACAAGTTAGTGTAGTGCGTCCTTCTCATAGTGTTCAGCTAAAGCTACAAGTTAGTTTAGTGTGAACTCTGCACAGTGTTCAGCTAAAGCTACAAGTTAGGGTAGTGCGTCCTCCTGACAGTGTTCAGCTAAAGCTACAAGTTAGTGTAGTGCGTCCTCTGAACAGTGTTCAGCTAAAACTACAAGTTAGTGTAGTGGACCTCTGCACAGTGTTCAGCTAAAGCTACAAGTTAGTGTAGTGCGTCCTCCTCACAGTGTTCAGCTAAAGCTACAAGTTAGTGTAGTGCGTCCTCTGAACAGTGTTCAGCTAAAACTACAAGTTCGTTTTTTGCGAGCTCTGCACAGTGTTCAGCTAAAGCTACCTGTAGAAGGTTGGTGGTGTTTTCCTGATCCTATCACTACCACAGGCAGCTAAATAAGCTACAAGTTATTTTTTTGCGAGCTCTGCACAGTGTTCCCCTAAAGCTACCTGTAGAAGGTTGGTGGTGTTTTCCTGATCCTATCACTACCGCAAGCAGCTAAATAAGCTACAAGTTCGTTGTTTGCGAGCTCTGCACAGTGTTCAGCTAAAACTACAAGTTAGTGTAGTGCGAGCTCTGCACAGTGTTCAGCTAAAGCTACCTGTAGAAGGTTGGTGGTGTTTTCCTGATCCTATCACTACCGCAGGCAGCTAAATAAGTTACAAGTTCGTTTTTTGCGAGCTCTGCACAGTGTTCAGCTAAAGCTACCTGTAGAAGGTTGGTGGTGTTTTCCTGATCCTATCACTACCGCAGGCAGCTAAATAAGCTACAAGTTAGTTTTTTGCGAGCTCTGCACAGTGTTCAGCTAAAGCTACCTGTAGAAGGTTGGTGGTGTTTTCCTGATCCTATAACTACCGCAGGCAGCTAAATAAGATACAAGTTATTTTTTTGCAAGCTCTGCACAGTGTTCAGCTAAAGCTACCTGTAGAAGGTTGGTGGCGTTTTCCTGATCTTATCACTACCGCAGGCAGCTAAATAAGCTACAAGTTATTTTTTTGCGAGCTCTGCACAGTGTTCACCTAAAGCTACCTGTAGAAGGTTGGTGGTGTTTTCCTGATCCTATCACTACCGCAGGCAGCTAAATAAGCTACAAGTTAGTTTTTTGTGAGCTCTGCACAGTGTTCACCTAAAGCTACCTGTAGAAGGTTGGTGGTGTTTTCATGATCCTATAACTACCGCAGGCAGCTAAATAAGCTACAAGTTATTTTTTTGCAAGCTCTGCACAGTGTTCAGCTAAAGCTACCTGTAGATGGTTGGTTGTGTTTTCCTGATCCTATCACTACCGCAGGCAGCTAAATAAGTTACAAGTTAGTTTTTTGCGAGCTCTGCACAATGTTCACCTAAAGCTACCTGTAGAAGGTTGGTGGTGTTTTCCTGATCCTATCACTACCGCAGGCAGCTAAATAAGCTACAAGTTAGTTTTTTGCGAGCTCTGCACAGTGTTCAGCTAAAGCTACCTGTAGAAGGTTGGTGGTGTTTTCCTGATCCTATAACTACCGCAGGCAGCTAAATAAGATACAAGTTATTTTTTTGCAAGCTCTGCACAGTGTTCAGCTAAAGCTACCTGTAGAAGGTTGGTGGTGTTTTCCTGATCCTATCACTACCGCAGGCAGCTAAATAATCTACAAGTTATTTTTTTGCGAGCTCTGCACAGTGTTCACCTAAAGCTACCTGTAGAAGGTTGGTGGTGTTTTCCTGATCCTATCACTACCGCAGGCAGCTAAATAAGCTACAAGTTAGTTTTTTGCGAGCTCTGCACAGTGTTCACCTAAAGCTACCTGTAGAAGGTTGGTGGTGTTTTCCTGATCCTATAACTACCGCAGGCATCTAAATAAGCTACAAGTTATTTTTTTGCAAGCTCTGCACAGTGTTCAGCTAAAGCTACCTGTAGAAGGTTGGTGGTGTTTTCCTGATCCTATCACTACCGCAGGCAGCTAAATAAGCTACAAGTTAGTTATTGGCGAGCTCTGCACAGTGTTCAGCTAAAGCTACCTGTAGAAGGTTGGTGGTGTTCTCATACTACAGGCAGGCAGTTGATTTTGCTAGCTGCAGTATCAGTATATATATGTGTATATGTGTATATATATATATATATATATATATATATATATATATATATATACCATTAGTATGTCTGGAAGGCAAACAAGGAGAGGCAGACAGTCACAAGCCAATAAAAGAGGGCAAGCAGGCTCTGTGTCTAGAGGCAACAGTGCTGGTCGTGGAGACGGTGCATCCTCATCAGCACGTGGCCGTGGGACACGCTTGGCCTTTTTTTCGGCAGCTGGCCGTGTTGAGCCGCAACTTGCAGAAGACTTGGTCGAGTGGATGACCAAGCCCTCCTCATCCTCCTCATCCTCTCTCACCCATGCTCAGGGTACTTTGTCTGGCAAAGCAGCTGCCAACGCGGCCTCTTCCCTCGGCTCAATGGCATCAGTGACTCCTTCCCTAGCCCCACCATGTCCTCCTGAGGAGTCCCTCAAACTGTTTGACCACAGTGTTGGGTATATGCTCCAGGAGGTTGCCTAGCGTTTAGAAGTCTCTGATGATGATACTGAGCTAGATGAAGGCAGTAACGTAAGCACGGACAGAGGGGGTGCCCAAGAAGGACAGCAATCTGGCAGTCTTGCTCCCCCTGCTGCAGCATACTGCCAGGTTTGCTCCAGTGATGAGGAGGGAGGGGGTGATGAGGTCACTGACTCAACGTGGGTGCCTGATAGGAGAGAGAGAGGAGGAGGAGGAGGCACATCACCAACAAGGCAGGATGCCCTCCAGGGGCCAGCCTAAGGGCAGCACACTGACTGCATCACACCCTAAAGCTCCGCATGTGCAGGGTGCTGCTGTCTCTGCGCGTTATTCCAGAAGTTCTTTGGTGTGGGCCTTTTTTGAGAAGAGTGCATCAGATTGCACCACTGCTATCTGCAACATATGTCTCAAGTGTATCTCGCGTGGCCAAAACATCTCCCGCTTGGGCACCACATGCTTGACCAGACATATGTTGACCTGCCATGCAGTTCGTTGGCAAGCGTATCTAAAAGACCCACACCAAAGAACAAAGAGGACCTCTCCTTGCTCCATATCAGCTGAGATCTCCAACCCCACTATACCTTCATTCCTCTCTGAGACCTGCACTGAGAGGAATGAAGTTGTAGAATTAGGTGTGTCACAGCCAAGTACTTGTGGGCAATCTGCTTTCGGTACACTGATGTCAGATTGTACCAGGCAAATTTCCCTGCCCCAGCTGCTGAACCGCCGAAAGAAGTTCGCTCCCAGCCATCCACATGCCCAGCGGTTGAATGCTAGCTTGGCAAAATTGCTAGCACTTCAACTGCTGCCTTTTCAGTTGGTAGACTCTGCCCCCTTCCGTGAGTTTGTGGAATGTGCGGTTCCTCAGTGGCAGGTACCCAAACGCCACTTTTTCTCACGGAAGGCGATTCCGGCTCTCTACCGGCATGTGGAAGGCAATATTCATGCCTCACTGGACAGGGTGGTCAGCTGTAAGGTGCATATTACCGCTGAGTCATGGTCCAGCAGGCATGGACAGGGACGTTACCTAAGTTTCACCGCGCATTGGGTGACTCTGCTGGCAGCTGGGAAGGATGCAAGACAAGGTGCAGTAGTGTTGGAGGTTGTTCCGCCACCACGCCTCCAAAATGCCACTACTAATGATTGTGACACACCTCTCTCCTCCACCCCCTCCTCTTCTTCTTCCTCCATGGCCTCTTCCTTTGTTTTGTCCTCGGAACCAGCGGTGCTCTGTAGCCGTTCAAGGGGCTACGCAAGTATGCAGGCCAAAAGATGCCATGCGGTGCTTGAGCTGGTGTGCTTAGGGGACAGGAGCCACACTGGGGCAGAGGTTCTGTCAGCTCTGCAGGAGTAGGTTCAGAGGTGGTTGACGCCACGCCAACTTAAGGCAGGAATGGTGGTTTGCGACAATGGCACCAACCTCCTCTCTGCCCTCCGACAGGGACAAATGACCCATGTGCACTGTTTGGCTCACGTCCTTAACTTGGTGGTGCAGCGGTTCTTGGGCAGGTACCCGGGCTTACAGGATGTCCTGAGGCAGGCCAGGAAAGTCTGTGTGCATTTCCGCCGGTCATATAATGCCAGTGCTCGGCTGGCAGACCTCCAAAAGGAGTTTAACCTGCCCAAGAACCGCCTAATCTGTGACATGCCTACCAGGTGGAACTCAACATTGGCCATGCTGCAGCGGCTGCACACGCAGCAGAGGGCCATCAATGAGTACCTGTGCGACTATGGCACCAGGACAGGGTCAGGGGAGCTTGTTTTTTTTCCCCACGCCAGTGGGCCATGATCAGGGATGCATGCACTGTCCTGTCACCATTTGAGGAGGCCACGAGGATCGTGAGCAGTGACAGTGCATGCATCAGTGACACTGTCCCCCTTGTCCACCTGTTGGAGCACACGCTGCGTGGAATAATGGACAGGGTACTTGAGGCAGAACAGAGGCAGGAAGAGGAGGACTTCCTTAGCTCTCAAGGCACCCTTTATCCAGACAGTGTTCCTGCGTGCCCGCCGATCACACAGGAAGAGGAGGAGGAGGATTGTGTCAGTATGGAGGTGGAGCCTGGCACTCAGCATCAGCAGCAGTCTTTAAGGGATCAGTCCCAAGAAACACATGGACTTGTACGTGGCTGGGAGGAGGTGGCTGCAGACCATGTCGTCCTTAGTGACCCAGAGGACTCCGGACCGAATGCCTCAGCAAACCTACGCTGCATGGCCTCCCTGATCCTGCAAAGCCTGCGTAAGGATCCTCGTATTCATGGTATCAAGGAGAAGGACCAATACTGGCTGGCAACCCTCCTTGATCCACGTTACAAGGGTAAGGTTGCGGACCTTATCTTGCCATCGCAGAGGGAGCAGAGGATGAAACATCTTCGGGAGGCCTTGCAGAAAGGTCTGTGCAATGCGTTCCCAGAGACTGGGAGGTTACAAACTCCTGTTTCTAAACAACGTGTTGCTGAAGCTTCGGTCAGTCAAAGAAGGAGCGGTGGAGAAGGTGGCCGTCTGACCGATGCGTTCAGACAATTTTTTAGTCCACAGCCCCAAGGTATGATCGGTTCCAGCAACCATCACCAGCGTCTGTTTTACATGGTGCAGGAATACCTAGGGGCAAGATCTGACTTGGACACCTTTCCCACCGAAATTCCTCTGGGTTACTGGGTCTTGAGGATGGATCACTGGCCAGAGCTTGCACAGTATGCAATTGAGTTACTGGCCTGTCCTGCGTCCAGCGTTTTTTCGGAACGCACATTCAGGCTTTGTAACCGATCACAGGGTGCATCTGTCCACCGACTCGGTCGATCGACTGACCTTCATAAAAATGAATCAGTCTTGGATCACCACCAGCTACCAAGCACCTGATGCTGATGTAACCAAATAATTTTTTTTGAAATCTCAGATCCCTTCAAAGACTGCCTATGCTAATGCAGAGTGACTATCCTGAGTAATTATCCTCTTCCTCCTCAATGATCACGCTGATAGCTTGTAAGAACATTTTTGGTTCTGGCCGCCGCCCCCAGTGGCTAAGGCCCAATTTTTCAGCCCCTGTTTAACAGGGGCGTGTAATTACAATTTTTGAAGCAATACTTTGCAGCAGGGCTCGTTCCTGCGTTCCAACTAGAGTATCTGTGAGGGGTTGCAGTGTTGTGGCACCAGCACCAGTGCCTAAGGCCCAATTTTTCAGCCCCTGTCTAACAGGGGCGTGTAATTACAATTTTTGATGCAATACTTTGCAGCAGGGCTCGTTCCTGCGTTCCAACTAGAGTATCTGTGAGGGGTTGCAGTGTTATGGCACCAGCACCAGTGACTAAGGCCCAATTTTTCAGCCCCTGTTTAACAGGGGCATGTAATTACAATTCTTGATCTAACATTTCACAGCAGGGCCCGTTTCTGCGCCCACCAAGAGCGAGTGAGGACTTACACTTGTCATTGGGATAAAAAGTGAGGTGAAATCTTCTGAAGAGGAGCACAGGCAGCAAAACAAATGTCACAGGGGTGATAACCCTTCCCTATGTTTTCCAAAAAGCTTAAAATAGATTTTTTGGCTGGAGCTAAACACGTTAAAAATGTACCAGTTCAAAATTACAAACAGATTCTACTTAACAACAAACCTGCTGTTCAGAGTACAGAGCCTGTATACTGCTGTTTCCTTTTTTAATTTGGGTGCGGGGTTCCCCTTAATATCCATACAAGACCCAAATGGCCTGGTAATGGACTGGGGGGTACCCATGCCGTTTGTCTCACTGATTTTTATCCATATTGCCAGGACCCGACATTACATTAAAGCCGCAAGCAGTTTTAAATGACTTTTTTTCCTTTAAAAATTTTGTGCAGGGACTGTTCTAAGCACGGGAAACACGCGCCACTTTACAGGCATACTATAGACACCCCCCCAGGTATGATATTTAAAGGAATATTTCACCTTTTTTTTTTTTTTACTTTAAGCATCATTAAAATCACTGCTCCCGAAAAAACGGCCGTTTTTAAAAGTTTTTTTTGCATTGATACATGTCCCCTGGGGCAGAACCCGGGTCCCCAAACCCTTTTTAGGACAATACCATGCAAATTAGCCTTTAAAATGAGCCCCTTTGATTTTGAACGTTCGAGTCCTATAGACGTCAATGGGGTTCTAATGTTCGTGCAAATTTTCAGTCCGTTCGCAGGTTCTGGTGCGAACCGAACCGGGGGGTGTTCGGCTCATCCCTACTCAGATTTTTCCGCTCACAGTCACACGCCTAGTCCTATGATGGACATAACACAGGGACTGGGCGTGACTGTGAGCGGAGGTAGCCGAGTACACTCGGCTATGTCTGTATATTGGCGGCGCTCGGCTCCGCTCACAGTCATGCTCAGTCCCGCCATTGGACCTGTGTTATGTCCATCATAGGGCGGGACTGGGCGGGACTGCGAGAGGAGCCGAGAAAAGCCGGCAGGAGCCGAGATACATAGGACCGGCTCTGTGTATCTCGGCGGCGCCATATTTAAACTGCATTGACACTGACAAGTCCCTGCAGTTTAACTGCAGCCTGGGCAAGGCTGCAAATGATACGGACAAGGCTGCAGATGGACACTGATAAGGCTGCAGATGGAGGCTGCAAGGCTGCAAATGACACTGACAAGGCTGCAAGGCTGCAAATGACACTGACAAGGCTGCAAGGCTGCAAATGACACTGATAAGGCTGCAAGGCTGCAAATGACACTGATAAGGCTGCAAGGCTGTAAATTACACTTACAAGGCTGCAAGGCTGCAAATGACACTCATAAGGCTGCAAGGCTGCAAATTACACTGACAAGGCTGCAAATGACACTGATAAGGCTGCAAGGCTGCAAATGACACTGACAAGGCTGCAATGTCACTGGGCAAGGCTGCAAATGACACTGACAAGGCTGCAAATGACACTGAACAAGCATGCAGATGGACGCTGTGCAAGGCTGCATTGATGAGTATTTAAATGTAAGTTTTTTAAATAGTTTTTTTCCTTAAAATTCCTTAAACTCTTATCTTTAGGTTTGCTGATTGGTTATTGGCAGTTACGTAGTGCCTCATTTACTGCCGTTGAGAAAACCTGTCTGCATTAGACAGTGATGTAATGACGGACAAACGGTATCATAGTGCTTAAAAGAAAACTAAAGGTTTAAAGTAATGTATAGAAGGTAGGGCCCGAAAGTAACTCAAGCCCAGGGGCCCCCACCCCCCTAAGTCCTGCCCTGTATGCATGTAATAAAAACTTTATGTAGAAACCTTTTTACTTTTATACATCAAAAAGATTGTACTGTATAGTAGGCTTGTTATTATTTTTTATCCTTAAAACAAAATTTTAAAAATGTTTTCTTTTTCAGTAAGTATGAACTACTTTTGTTATATTAATAGTGTGAATTCTCCTTTTCAGCCAGCAGGTAACGCTTCAGGCTCTTTTTAACATGTTCTGTAGTGTCTCCTTTCCTCTATCCTCTTTTTGTAAAGTTTACATTTACACATAATGGTGATTCAAATTAGCTTCTCTTGTCCTCTCCCTAAACACCCATTTAAGTCTTATGCCGCGTACACACGAGCGGAATTTCCGACAGAAAGAGTCCGATGGGAGCTTTTCATCGTATATTCCGACCGTGTGTATGCCCCATCGGACTTTTTTCGTTGAAAATTCAGACGGACTTAGATAGAGAACACGTTCTATATTTTTCCGACGGAACAAATTACTATTGGAAAAAACGCTCGTTTGTATGCTGTTCCAACACACCACAAGCGACACATGCTCTGAAGCAAGTACGAGATGAAAGCTATTGGCTACTGGCTATTGAACTTCCGTTTTCTAGTCCCGTCATACGTGTTGTACGCCACCGCGTTCTGGACTGTCGGAATTTGGTGTGACCGTGTGTATGCAAGACAGCTTGAGCAGAATTCCGTCGGAACTCCGTCGGAAAAACCTTCAGAGTTTATTCTGATGGCAAAACCGGTCGTATGTACAGGGCATGAGATTAGAAGCAGACTGAATTAACGGAGGTAACTTCTGCTCTGTTGAGTCTTATTCCATAGTACTTTGGGGAGCCTTTATGGATTTGTAACTAATTAGCATTTCCATAGCACTTATCTCCTTTTTCACCCAAGAGTTACAAGGTAAAAGTGCTAACCACTAAGCCATTGTACTGCTCAAAACAAAGATTGTATGCTTATATGTTTAAAAAAAAAAAATTGACTTTACATTTTCTGTGACTACTGTGATAAGATTTTCCCATTGAAAGCCTTGATATTTCTGGATTCCACCAAAACTACTATTATATTAAATTTAGGCAAAAAATGTTTGAAATGTTTGTGTGGGGAAGGGTATATCAGAAAGTCAAACAGAGGTCTCACAGACTTGAGAAAGAAGTTTCTTTAGTTCTTCACAATCCAATTTGAAAGTCCTCTCAGTGGGCCCTCTCTTGTAGCAGACCTGGTGTTGCAAATGATTTTGTGTCTTCATAAAAATAACTGGGATTGTTGAAGTTGGGTTATTAGTTTAGGGTGAATTTAAATTTTAATCCTAGATGAAAATTTTTGTGACATTTGAGATGTTTAACATAGTAGCCTCATTCATTGAATGGAAATTCTAGCGTACCGTTCTGGTTGAACCTTTAAAATTTTATTTTAAGCCATGAGTATTTCTTATGATCGGGTTATCAGTTCTTGGATTCTGGAAACAATAACATTTATTTGGTTGCATTTCACTGGTAAGCACATTTTCGAGGGTTTCCAAACATCAAATGTACTCACTTTAATATTCTAGTGAATATGTTTGCAATTATTCTTATCAACTTTACAATTGCATGAGATTATGATGTCCTTTGGGGCACAGGGACTGGTCCTCATTGGTACATCTTTCTGATGTCTTCCCTCGCTATCCTCTGCTGTGGCTTTGATGTCCTTTCTATTACTGCTGCAGGTACTTTTCAGGTTTAGCTGTTTCCTTCTATGCTGTCTGCTCTGGGTCTTCTCAAACTGCACATTCCTTTCCTGAGTTTGGAAGCATGCACCATCTTTTTATTCATGCTATTAGGCTTGCCATGCACTTGAAGAGGCTTGGTTGCACATGTTGTTATGTCATCTGGCATTGGGACGCATCCTAAATTTTTCTGGCCTATTTTGTATGCGAACGTCATGCAAAACTTATTCTCAGTTTGTAGCAGCATTGTCATCCTCTTCCATTTCATATCTTCTGCAGGTCTCAAGTGAGCCTAGTGAGGTGCACACTATAAGTACCCACCCGGTAGCCCTGGAAAAAGACAAGAAAGCTTAGACAAGGCAGAGGGTGAGGTATTTTTCTTCAAATTTTTTAATAAAGTATATATATTCCCCAAGTGCATTGATAGCCCAAGACTAATAAGCATGCATTTCACGAACATATGTTTAAAGACATTGGGGGTTATTTACTAAAACTGGAGAGTGCAAAATCTGCATAGAAACCAATCAACTTTCAGGTTTTATTGACAAAGCTTAATTGAACAAGCTGAAGTTAGAAGTTGATTGGCTACCATGCACAGCACCAGTTTTAGTAAATCTCCCCCACCGCATATATATATACATATATATATGTATATATATATATATATATATATATATATATATATATATATATATATATATATACGTTGATTAGATATTTAATATAATATAATATAATTATATCTTTGAGGGTCAGCCACACCTTTTAGCGGTCGCCTCCCAGGTTCTCCCAGTTTCTATTACATCTGATTACACAGATTGAAAAAAGCGTCTCTTCCCAAGGGAGTTTCCAAATAGGTTGCAGTCATACTTAGAGTGGCCTTGGGGAGTCAAATGAGGTATAGCTGAGATTGGGCAGAGGGCTGAGCAAACCAATCCTAGACATAACTAAAGAGCAGAGCAGAAGTATAGTCAGTGTCCCGGAAATGGTTAATGTCAGGCCACTAGATAAGAATCACTGTAGGACTGAAAAACAGTTACTGGGGCAAGGGTTGCCTGCAAGGATCGAGGCAGGATCTCAGTCACCAATGGGTGAGTCAAGGTCAGCAGTAAAGTATCATGAAACAGGCTTGCGGAAGCCCAGAGCCAATCTGCTTTGTACAATTTAAAGGGAAGACTGACCACTAAATCTGGAGTACGCTGATGTGGACAGCAAAACTGATGACTTAAATAATACATATTCAAGCCTGCCTGGAGACATGAGAAGCAGCAGGTTGAAGGAAAGAGGTGGCAAAGAAAGACACAGAAGCAGGATTAGAGCTGGGTCAAACATCCCCCGGTTCAGTTTGTGCCAGAACTCTTGAACAACACAAAAGTTCGGACGTGAATTCCAAACCCTAGTAAAGTCTATGGGACCCAAACTTGAAAAATCAAAAAGTGCCCATTTTGGTTTATATGCAAGTTATTGGCCATAAAAACAGTATGAGGGCCCTGGTACTGCCCTGGGGGACACGTATCAATGCAAAAAAAGTTTTAAAAAAAGATTGTTTTTAAAGGAGCAGTGATTTTAATTATGCTTAAAGTGAAACAATAAAAATGACAAATTCCTTTAAATATAGTGCCTGGGGGGTTCCCTTAGTCTGCCAGTAAAGTGGGGCAACTGTACCATGTACAGAACCTGCTGCAGCAAAACTGACATATATAAAGAAAAAAAATACATAGCTGTGGACAAGGAGGCAGAATAGGCAGCTCTGGCAGCTGTGGTGGACTGCGAACTAGTGTCAGCTTGGATGATAGAGGATGAGGAGGATGAGGATGGTTTAGTAATCTGGTCCACCACCTCCCTGCATGCTGTGGCTGGATAGCACAGGCAACATCACTAAACAGAGAAAAACATGCCCTGCCTGAGGACGGACCACGTCCATCTTTGCCTGTGGACACAGATGCTGCTGCCCCCCTCATAGTGGTATGAGGGATGTCTGCCTCTCCTTGTTGGCCCCCAGACATAATGGGGGGCTTATTACCCAAATGTAATAGATACTAGGAAATGTGTAATTGGATGCACATCATTCAATGAAAAGTGTAACACTACACTATACTGACACACTATACTCACACTACACTAACACTCTACACTCAGAGTCACAATAACACACTAACTCGCTAGTAGCAAACTGAGCCCTGCTCTATCTCCACTCCAACAACACACTGCAAAAGGTTCCTGTAGGAAGGAACCTTTTATAGTATGGGCTGGGACTATGAGCACTGAACCATGATTGGGCAAATTAATCATGACTTTGTCCAATCATGGCTCTGACTGTGCTCTTTGCCCTGATTGGGAAAAGCCTTGCACCTGACAAGCAGTCAGGTGCATTGCTTCATCCAATTAGGGCCCTAGAATGTACTGTACAGCATGCAATGCATTGTGGGGCCCTCGGTGGGCTAGCAACCCACTGAGCGCCTCGAAAATTTGGGTGTTCGCCGAACGGCTGAATAGGCGATGTTAAGGCTGAACTTTTGCTCTGCTCGGACTGTTCGCTGAACTCTAAGCAGGATTAGGATGACAGCCAGAATCCCTATGACAAGTACCCAAACAACGGCCAACTGAGGCAGATGAGTACCAGATGATGAGCCAGACGAGCAAACCACTGACATTTTATTGCCTCTCTCCCAAAATATGGACCGATTTGTCTGAGAAAATGCTGCTCATTTGAGATCTTCACACTAATTGTTTTTCTTTTTTAGTGTTGTGTAATCACACTTTACCTCTGTTCTTCCGTTCCACTTGTTCATTCTAGCTGTATGTTGGCATACAACATCAGTTACTAAACCAATGCATTATAAAATAAAATGCCTGATTTCAACATTTCTCAAAGGCACAGATGGCATCTGCCTGAGGCACAACATGATGCTAGGAAGATCTCTGCTAGGCTTTTACATTAAAGTAATTTTGGACCATACAGAAAGGGGATTAGGAAAAAAAAAAAAAACAGCTAAGGGAGACGTTTTCCATTAACTACATTTCTGATGACTTTCAGTCAGTCAGTTAAATAAGCAAAGATGAAGTCTGGCTAAAGTAATTGTCTCTGTGTTTGCCAATTCTATGTTGAAGATGTGTCTCACCTCAGCCTGATAGAACAGAGAATTCAGTCTCATGGTTGTGTCAGTATCTCCTACTCAGTTTTCACTAACCCACATCTTGCTATATTTCAGTCAGTTCTACATTCTGGAATAATGTCCCCAGGCAGCCCGCCATAATCGTCTGATTTCTGTGTGTGATTTCTCAGTTTGTAAAGGAGTTCTGCTTATAATGTATTGAAATGAATATAGTTGCTGGTTCTGTTTTGCTTCTCTAGACACTTAAGCATTTCCTCTTACAGTAAGAATTTTGTTTCTCGGATTTATGGACTGTTGTATGATTTTCACATAAGCCCACCCGCATTTTCAAAGTAAGCTTTGGTTGGAATAACAGTGCTTCAAATATTAAAATTCAAGGTGATACACAGAAAGCTAAAATCCTGGTAACAAATGTGATTTTTAAAACAAATTACATTTATTGTATCCAATAAAAATACTGCAATACTGAAATTTTCACTCACGCTCACCAACCTAAATAGGGGTCTGTAGGAGGAGCTCAACATTTTTTCAGGTAGGAACCTGTTTTTAAATTACATATTTTGGTATAGCTATTACATGAAGTTGAAGTTGGGAAGTTGGGAAGTTGAGATCTGTGGTGGAAACAGTATGTAGTACCACTTACCAATTACCATAAGCCTTCAGTGGGTAATTCCTCCCTACGGCATCTAGTTGTCACCCAACACATACAATCAGTGCTATTCCAATGGGAGAAATGTTTTATGGCCAGACAGAACTGTTCTATTGATGGATTATTTGAAGCAAAGGCCACTAATGTGTTCTCTCATTTGAGCAAAAGAGGGTATTCCGAGAGGCTGATTACTAAAGTGACACAACAAGCATCTAAAAGTAATACAGAGGAACTCCAGACCAATCGGAAATTGTCCAATAGATCTAATAATCTGCCAACTGTGCCACCATTTTCTCTAGAGAATATGGAAAAAAATTTAGAGATTGTTAGGAGGAATCTTTCAGTTCTATATTCAGATAAAAAGATCTATATGATTTTGAAGCATCTCTGTAATTTTAGTTTTAATAGACGAGGGCACCAACTCTGGGATCCATGTTGTCCCCTTCCTTTTTTTAGGAATCCCTTGAGGAAGAATAGGTTGATTTGGCTTTACACCCAGGGTTCTTTCAAATTTGGTGTGCTGACCTTGCATACTAAAACTAAAGTAGTATTTTCGGTTGTGTCTGGCAATACCTTCCCACTTTGTCATTTTATTCATTGTGGCACTAAGACTGTAGTTTATTGGAACTTGCGCCTGGAATGTAACATTCAATATATGTAACCCTTTCAAACAATGATTGGTGAACATTATTGTTGTGTCCAAAACTCTTCTACTTCTCACCCCTCCAATGTTGCATTTTTAGTTCACATGGAGACAATGGGGCTGATTTACGAAGCATTTGCGCCATGACTTGCGGTGCACGCCGATGCGCAAATTACATTTTCGTATTTACAAAGCATTTGCGCCGGTAACACAGCGTGATCCCCCATTTATTATTCTCTTCCCGGCGCACGGGAAGAGGTGAACTGTACGCCACTATAGACCTGGTGCACGGCATGTTTAACTTCAAATTTAAACAAGCTGGAAGTGCCAATAATATGGGGGTGATGTGGGGTGATGTGGAGAAGTGTTGTACTAACTGGCCAAGTCACAAATATGGCCAATATAGAACAAGAAAGTGACTTTCTCGGAACAAGCCGGCAGCGCCGGCAAATACATTTAAACTGCGGGAGGTGAATTTATACACTGCGCATGCTCAAACGGCATTTGCGCTTGTTCAAATACTTTAGTTCAGTGTTCCGGCAAAATATTAGTAAATGTTCAACGGCCCGAGGAGAAGAAGGGAAGAAGACGCTGCGGAGGAGATGCCGGACGAAAACACCGGAGGAAGAACCAGAAAAAGAAAATGGAGGAAGAAACCGAAGGAAGATAGAAGAAAGAAGATAGAAAATAGAAGAAATAAAGGAATTGTCAAAAACTGTCTCTTGTCATTTTTAACATTTTTGACAGTTTTTTTGTGAAATGGTAGGGGTACTTTTGTACCCCCTTACCATTTCACACAGGGGGGAGGGCCGGGATCTGGGGGTCCCCTTGTTAAAGGGGGCTTCCAGATTCCGATAAGCCCCCCGCCCGCAGACCCCCACAACCACCAGCCAGGGTTGTGGGGATGAGGCCCTTGTCCTCATCAACATAGGGACAAGGTGTTTTGGGGGGCTATCCCAAAGCACCCTCCGAATGTTGAGGGCATGTGGCCTGGTACGGTTCAGGAGGGGGGGCGCTCACTTGTCCCCCCTCTTTTCCTGCAGCCTGCCAGGTTGCGTGCTCAGATAAGGGTCTGGTATGGATTTTTGGGGGGACCCCGCGGCATTTTTTTTTTTAATTTTGGCGCGGGGTTCTCTTAAAATCCATACCAGACCTGAAGGGCCTGGTATGGAATTTAGGGGGACCCCCACGGCATTTTTTTTTTCATTTTGGTTTGGGGTTCCCCTGTGGGGAGATCCCATGCCGTTTTTATCAATGAACTTTTATGTGTATTGTCGGACCGGCAATTCATTATAGCCGCGATTAGTTTTAAATTACATTTTTTCCTTTGAAATGTCATTTTGCTGTCAGACTGTTCTAAACACGGGAAACATGTGCCACTTTACAGGCATACTATAGACACCCCCCAGATATAATTAAATAATAATAATAATTTATATTGGACGATTTTGATTGCATCACATATGCTAATTTATTTATATCCTATTTAATACTCTTTTTTTGATTTTTTCACTTTCAAAACACATTTTGATTCACTTTTTTTACTATTCACATCAGGAAGGACACAGAAGTTAATTTGGCCCATTTATATGTATTTTTTTTTTTGTATTGCCTATGATATTGGGCACTTGAGTGGTTTTTTAAACAACAATATTACTTTTTTATTTATTTTGCACTATGTATGATTTTGCAATTTTTCACTTATGGTTGTGACTTGCACATTCACTCCCTATGCCATAGACGTATTGGATTAATTTTACAGGATTTTAGTTAGATTTTCTCACACATGTTGCTGTGACTTTGGTGCACTCTGCACATTTATTGTTTATTATTTTTTCATATATACATATACTTTTCCCACATTTTCTTTTTCCCATTACAAAAAAAAAAAAAAAATTTTCTCTGGTGGGTTGTGTATTACGTTTTTTGATTTTTTTATTATCTGTGAACAGCGCCATTCCCCTTTTAGAATATTATGGATTGTGCGTATGCTGCCATGGATAGTGACCAGGAAAGTAACATTTCAGAGTGGTAAGTATTCAATTTTCTTTTTGAGCAGTGGTTTTCAGCCTCGGTACTTAAGTACCCCCCTGACAGGACATGTTTAGGAAATTTTATCTTCTCTATAATAGCTGTCCAAAATACAATGCCATTGACTTTGATTTAAATCACCTGTGCAAAATGAAGGAAAACCTGCAAACATGGCCTGTTGGGGGGTACTTGAGGACAGGATTGAGAAGCACTGATTTAGAGCACTGAACTAAAATCAAGCTGAAGCCAATCCTTTTCCAATTGTGGACATTTGAGGGAAATCAAGATTTTTATTTATTTTATTTTTTTTTAAAGGTTGGGCTTTGTCCCTTTTCTTAAAATTGGCTTCACTTCCTGTCATAGCCAAACAGGAAGTGAGTAAAACCCTAATTTTTCCTTGGGGACACACAGGTCAATCTAACTAGTGCCCCCATTATTAAATTGCACTCTAGCACTTTGTTGTGTACACCCCAAATTATTAGGTATTTGGGGGTTTATTAAAGGCAAATCCTTTCTGCAATACAAGTGTAGTTGATGAAAATCAGAAGGGTAGCACTGGTGATTTTATCATCCAATCATGTAGAGGCAAAGATGCTGTTTTTTTCTTTTCCTTGCATGTTCCCCTCGGATCTCCAGCAACTGAACTTCTAAGTGCACTTGTGGTGCAAAGTGGATTTACCTTTTAGTAAATAAACCCCAAGATACATAATAATTTGGGATGTACATGGCAAAATGCTAGAGTGCAATTTCCCGAATGGGGAAACTATTTAAATTGACCTGTGTGTCCCCAAGGACATACATTGGTAGGGTTTTACCTTCACTTCCTGTTTGGCTATGTGACAGGAAGTGAATAATTTTGAATGCGAAATTGGCAAAATTTGGTAGGTGTCTTCACCCTATCAGTGGTGTAGACATCCCCCAAAACTTATAATCCCTCTGCAGTCTATCCCCAAGCAAAAATAAGAAAGGATTTTAATGAGTTTAACTTTGCAAAGACACATTCCTAAGTTCAATTGTGATGCATGTTAATGGCCCATTTAGACCATTAATAGAAAGTCATCAGTTGCCTTTGACTATAAACCAGGGATCCTCAAACTACAGCCCTCCAACTGTTGCAGAACTACACATCCCATGAGGTATTGTAAAACATTGACATTCACAGACATGACTAGGCATGATGGGAATTGTAGTTCCTGAACACCTGGAGGGCCACAGTTTGAAGACCCCTGCTCTAAACATTATTTTTGGCCAGTCCTAGAAATCTGCATCTGTTTTTGTATTAACCACTTGGTTTCTGTGCTATAGCCAAACGACGGCCACAGCGTGGACCTGAATTTCTGGGAGGCTGTCATAGGACGTAGTCACTGAGACTCTGGTGATCACAGATCGAAGTAAGGGCCGATCTGTTTATTTTTTCTACTCACGCTGACAGCATGAGGATAAGGATAAAAGCTGATCACCGGCTTAGGTGCAAGGGACATTGATCCCGAAGAGGCAATTCTTGCCTCATCTGTGCCCACCAGTACCCCCTTCCAGTGCCACCTATCAATGCCCACCAGTGATCCCAAGCAGTGCTGACTATCAGTGTAACCAATCAGTGCCGCCTCATCAGCGTACATCAATGAAGGAGAAAAATTACCTGTTTGCAAAATTTTATATCAAAATATCCAAAAATATACAAAATTATTTATAAAAATCTGTCTTTTCGTTTGTTTGAACGAAAGAAAAAAAACACACAGGTGATCAAATACCATCAAAAGAATGCTCTATTTGTGGGAACTTAAAAAAAAAAAAAAAAAATTTGGCTAAGTATGACCGCGCAATTGTCATTCAAAATGGATCAGCGCTGAAAATTGGTCAGGACAGCAGGGGGGTTTAAGTGCCCAGTAAGCAAGTGGTTAATTTCCATGCCAACTATGGATTTCTGTAATAAAGATGTGTGCCCACTGTGTATACGGCATGTGCGTAAGCAAGTTGCACACATATGAACGGTACCCATTGTAAATCATGGGGTACAACTTGTGATGCAACTTTTCAGTCCCAAGTGGCCTTAGGCTCTCTTTCCACTACTGCGAGTTGTTGTGCGACTTGACACATGTGAAGTCGCAGGACAAGTCAAAACACATGTATTTCAATGTTCCCCCGTTCTAATTGGTGCAACTCCAAAAAAAGTTCTTGCACTACTTTGTTCCATCTTCAGTGCGACTTTTTCTCAGAGGTTTTGAATTTGTCGCATGACACGGCATTAAGGCTCAGTTTCCACTATTGCAAGCCCAAAGTTGCGTGCTTTTTGCAGCGAGTTTCCCCCAACTTTTTGCCAAAACTTGAAGCAATGCCTGTGTATTTTTGAGGTCAATGGACCTCAAGTCGCATCAAAGTGGGACCAAAGTAGTGCAGGGACTACTTTGCAGTTGTAAATCATGGGGTAGAACTTGTGATGCAACTTTTCAGTCCCTAGTGGCATGACAAGTTGCAATAGTGGAAAACAAGCCGAAAAAGCACATTGTAAATCACACAACTTTGGTGTTGAAATAGTGGAAAGAGAGCATTAGGCTAAAGCGGTAATAGGAAGATGCACTGTAAGAATTACTTCTAATTGTAGAAAATCAAACAGGCTCTTGCACTGAATCGAATTTATGGAAGATCTAACTGATTGGCCAGTGTATGGTGACCTTTAAAGATATGAAAACTTGAATTTCTGGTGTTTAAGCCCCGATGGAACTTTGTATCCCATGTACGGAGCCCGCTCTGCTCAGCGGGGGATCACTCAGTCGATCCCCGCTGGGCAGGCAGATGACAGGTCTGTCAGAATGCCGCTCTCCTCTATGGGGGATCGGATGATGACGGACCGTAGAGTCCGTCGTCATCAGATCCGATCCGTAGATGGATGTAAAAATAGGTTTTTCCTCCGTTACAGTTGGGGACTTTTTTTCCCGCAAAATGCAGCGTTTTGCTTGTAATAGATTTTAATGGACCTGCATCCAAAACGCAAGTACTGCGTTTTGCATATTTTTTTTTTACACTGTATATAGCTGGTTGCTAAGAAGGGGGCCGGGAAACCGGCCGCCACGTCCTTAACAACCTATGAGTCATCAGCTGACTTCCCGCTCAATGTAAAAAAAAAATGCTGGTTAAAAAAAAAAAAATCTTGAAAAAAACAGCGTGGGGGTCCCCCCCCCAGGTCCATACCAGGCCCTTGGGTCTAGTATGGATTTGGAGGGGACCCCCATGCCAAAATAAAAAAAAAATAGCGTGGGGGTCCCCCAAAATCCATACCAGACCCTTATCGGAGCACGCAGCCCGGCAGGTCAGGAAAGGGAGGGGACGAGCGAGCGCCCCCCCCCCCCCTCCTGAACCATACCAGGCCGCATGCCCTCAACATGGGGGGATGGGTTCTTTGGGGAAGGGGGTGGTACCCCTACCCATTCACCTATGGAAAAAGTGTCAGTGAGTACTGTGTTCCGCTCCTACCACCTCACCCATTGTCTCCTGTTGGGGCATTTTTTGGATGGATCTCCTGTGCTGGTCTCCTGTTGTTCTAAGGCTGACTGTCCCCCATTTTAAGTGCTCTTTACATGTTGAAACCTAGTGCTATACTTATTAACTTTTCATTATTGTGAGATTGTGGTTTTAATACTGTGTTACTATGTTTTTTCTGTAACAGTGTTTTCTAACTTGGTTTTATTAATCAGTAGTCATTACTGTCACTTTACATTCATTTATTACTGGTTTATTAAATTACTTAATTTTTTATGACTGTTGCAGTTTGCTTTTAAAACATCCTGAGCGCTGGGCTTTTAATGTTTTCCTTTGTTATGATCTGTATTTACCAGCTACGGTTGGTCCGGCTGCACGGGTGGTCCCCGATTTTTTTCCACCCTCTACTCTTTTGTAGAAGTTATGCTATATGTATTCACAATGTCCTAGTACATGGCATGGTAAAATACAAGTCATATATCACATGTCCAGTTTGGAGCTCTCCGGGTAGTCTACCATTGGCGCTGGGTTATTGCTGTGTTTAAAACGTTAAAATCTGAAGGGACTTTTGATTTACAAGTATGGCAAACTTTTCTGCACGATTATGGCCCACTACTATGCAGTGAAGGAATGTGGAGAATAGCTTGCGCATGGGAGACAGAAGCTAAAGTAGCAAATCAAACTGGCTTGAAGGAGATTTTTAATAAAAGTACTGCCCACGTTTACTACATTTGGCTATAAGACTCTGTAGAGGAGGACCCCCCACCTTATGTGGCTGCCAGTTTGGCTTTAAGGGGTCCTCCCACAATAGCACAAGAACTAGATTACATGGAACACACAAAAGATGAGCTGGGCAATATAGTGGAGAGCAGAGGCTTAACAGCCCCATATCAACCTACAAAGAGGGATTTGGCTCATATCCTAGAAACAGATGATTGGCATAAGTCAAAAGGCACATATGCAAAACTAGATCTCTCTGAACTTAATGCTTTGGCCAGAGAAACAGAGATAGAGTCTGAACTTCCAGAGCAAACCATAATTTCCAAATTGTGGCAACAAGATGAAGAGCACCCCTTCTGCACCCCTTCTGCCCCTGTCACAGAGCAATCTGTTGCAGTTTATTCTTTCAGAACCCAATTCGTTTTTGAAGGTAAAGCTGTTGACAGTAAGTCTCAAATTAAATGGCATGTACCTTTTAGTCCCCAAGAAATGAGAGCCATATTAGAGGGATTGGGTGATCCTAGAAAGAATCCAATTGGGTTTGCAAACAAACTTAGTGCTGCACAGGAAGCATATGAGGCTTCTGCTACTGACATTCATCAGCTTCTTATTAAAGCAGTGGGAAGCAACATGTCTGGCTATATACTTAAAGAATGTGGTGTAGATGTCAAAAATCTAGATAAGATGGTTAGTGGAGGGGAGGTTTGTGAGAAATTGAAGGAAAAATTGCCCCAAATATATGGACAAACCAGACATGCTGAATTTATGAATGCTAAGCAAGGGAAAGAGGAAGCAGCAGGGGCTTATTGGAGGCGGTTAAGCGATATGGCTGAGGAAACAGGCCTTAAAATAGAGGAAGAGAAGGCAGGAGAAACTGAGAGTCCATCTATACAACTGAGTGAAACAAAGGTTTCTTGATGGTTTAATACCCCAGTTGAAAGAAAAGTTGTTCACAGCAAGGCCTGAGGCAGGTAATATGTCTATTTGACACCTCCTGCCTATCCGGTTAGCCATAGAAAACAGGATTAACCAAAAAGACAGAAAACCCAAGGTTATGCACATGGTGAAGCAGAGAGGAAGAGGCAAAGGCATTTTCAGAAATCATGGCAATCAGGGACCAATTATATGCTACAATTATAATGGGGAAGGACACATAGCCACATTCTGCCATCTTCCTGACAGTAGACTGGAAAGGAGCTTAGAGGCACCTTATGCTGATCCCAGTTCTCTGCCAAAAGCAGTGGTTAAGGCATAGGAAAATGGCATACCAGTATCAATCATGTTAAATAGGGGAGACAATGGCCCCGAGGCCAGAGTAAAAGTAGTTTTACAAGAACTCCCCTATCCTGGAGAAGAATCAGGATTAACCTGTTTAATAGATACTGGTGCAAGCCGAAGTGTTTTTAATACAGAGTACTTACCTCCAGGATTATTATCTACAAATGTTATCTCTGGTGTTGGCCTAACTGGGACCTCTACTTGACTACTGTATAACAGAGGTCCCTTTGCTTACCACCTTTCTCCAACCACCCCTTTGCTGCATACCCCAACCTTCTACCCCAAGAATTGAGACCACAACCATCTGGAGTAAAATATTGGCCGTAGCAGCCAATAATCTTTATTAAAACATAAACCAATAATAATAATAATAATAATTTAACTCAACATAACATAATCTTATAAACACCTGAAATATCCTTTTTCTACAACTCCCGTTGGTCTTTGCAGGGAAAAACCCACCAAACTTAAAACTCAAAACACACTCAGGCACTGCGGTACTATACTAAAATTAGGCCTCCAGCTGACAAGCTAGCTCGGAGACAAACAACCAATAGCCCGCAGTGCACCAATAACATATTCAAGCTAAAACCCTTGTTAGCTGAAATCTCACCAACGGGCCTCATACTAGCGATGGGTCCCGATCTCTTCCATATCTGGGGTTTAATCCTTCACCCGCAAAGACCAACATCACGCCACAGCACACACCAGGGTAACACCTTACCCCTGTGTGCCCTGCCACACCCTCAAGGCTCGCTGGATCCCATCCTGCAGACCCAAAGCCCATAAATCTATCCCCACATCGTTCAGGTGTACCCCATCTCTCCTTAAATATCTCCAGGTATCAACCTCCAATTCCAGATGCCGAATAGCTAGACCTCCATTTCACACTACAAAACCGCTAATCTCTTTATTAACCTTCTTCCTGGCCCGGTTGATCTTATCGACCGACCTGGCCAGTCTCCACGTGGTACGCGCCACGATATCCGACCACACAATAATCATGTGTGGAAAAGACATCCTGAGCTGCCAAAAATCGAACTTGATGTCTCTCACCAAATCCAACATTGACCTTAACCCCAGATCATTACCCCCTACGTGCAACAATAACACATCCGGCGCTCTGTCCAGGCGTGCAAGTTTGTTCACTTCTGACACTGTCCTTCCCCACAGCATGCCCGGCACACCAAACCACCTGAGACACACTTCCTGCCTGGAAAACCCCAGCTGTCTCCCATCCCTTCTTGCATCTCCTCTCCTGGCCCCCCAACAAACATACGAGTGGCCCACTATCCCCACAAGACATTGCTGTCGACCTGCAAGAAAAAACACAAACAAAAAACCCCCAGATACATCAATAGCTCCCAACTAATAATCAACAAGCAACACACATCTCAACATGCCCGCATTACATCTTACCAGATTAACATTAATTGCATTACATTTATTCTTTTTTTTTTTTTTTTTTTTTTTTAAACAGTCAGTAAATGCGGGCGAACATAGGACCTAAATCGCCAAGATTCCCATCTTCCAATCCTCTTTACCGCTGCCTCATCCAAACCCCACCGAACTGCTTCCGTAGCGGCCCCTATCCTAAATGAATGGGATGAAAACCTTTCACCCTCTAAACCTAATGCCCCCAAACATTTTTTGAAAACCGCAATAAATTGAAATCGTGATAAAAACGACCCATCCTGGTGTATCAACAATGGCGCCTCACCCCCCGGGCGAATTGCTAAAAACTCACTTACCACTTTTACTGGGCACAGGGGAGAACCGGGCAACGAAAAAACTTGCAGTCTTTCCCCTGCCCCGCTGATCGGTTTTTGACTTTCTAACTAATATGGACAACCTGTCAACCCCACATCAAACGTCAGCCTCCCCCAACCCCCATTTTCCTTTTTTGGAGGGACTAACCAACTCACTGATCCTAAATGCCCCAAAGAACGCTAATGTGAATGCCACCTTGAACAACAACACCTCGTACCCTGTTGAGCAAAGCGCGTCCAAACATCCGACAATCTGCCCCAACAACTGGAACGAAACAGGCCGCCTGGAGTCCCTCCCCGGCTTAGCCCGCCTGTAACCCTTCAGAGCCTGCCTCACCCAAAAATCTTTTGTCAGGTCCGGTAAACCTTGAAACTTTAACCAAAACGCCAGACCTGCCAACTTCTTCTCTATCCCAGACACCGACACCCCATCCTCTAAATTCCTGGAAACGAAGTATAAAACTAAGAACCAGAGATCCCGGTCTTCATGTCCCTCCTGCACCTGTCTCAGCAGAGACACCCATTCCTGCCATACTCTGTTGTATGCAGCCCACGTCGCATCGCTCACCGACCGTTTTATCCATTCTGCTAGTCCTCCAAGGCAATCCTCCACAGCCAGTCCGGACACGGGACCCCTTCTCGCTCTGCCCCCGGCGCCAACTCCCGGAAACTGTCCCACTGAAAGCGAGACAATGCGTCAGCCACTACATTTTCCACTCCCGGGAGGTGCACAGCATATATAAACACATTTAGCTGTAGGCATCTCAGGACCAGGTGTCTAAGTAACCTAATCACCGGCGGTGACACTGCCGATACCTTATTAATCACCTGCACCACTCCCAAGTTGTCACCATGAAACCTAACTTTTAAATTCCTAAACAACTCACCCCATAACTCTACTGCTAACACCACCGGGAACAGTTCCAACAGGAGCATGTTCTTCAGCAGACCTGCCTCCTTCCACGACTGTGGCTATGGCCCCGCACTCCTCTTACCCCGAAAAAAGGCTCTGAAACCTGCTGCACCCTCCGCATCTGTAAACAACTCCAGATCAAAGTTGCTCACTGGCCCTGACATCCACAGCGCCCTGCCGTTGAACTTAGCCAGGAACGTGTGCCAAACCTTCAGATCATCCCTGTGAGCTTTCAACAAACGAATATATTGCCTTGGCGAATCCACCCCCGATGTACTTGCAGACAGCCGCCTGCAAAATACTCTCCCCATAGGCAAAATTCAACACGCAAAGTTCAACTTACCTAACAATGATTGTAACTCCCGTAATTGAACTTTCCACCGCCCGATGATCCCCCGAATTTCCGCCTGCAACGCTGTCAACTTATCCTCAGATAGCCTACACTCCATTGCCGTGGTGTCCAGAATGATACCCAAGAAGCTCAACTCCGTTATTGGACCCTCCGTCTTCTCGGGAGCTAGCGGGATGCCAAACTTCTCTGCCATATGCTCCAACGTCGCCAACAAGACCATACAGATTTCCGATCCCGGGGGGCCCACGCAGAGAAAATCATCCAAGTAGTGGATGATGGAGTTCCATCCCGCGACGTCCCGCACCACCCATTCAATGAACGAACTAAACTTTTCAAACAGCGCGCAGGATATCGAACACCCCATAGGCAAACAACGATCAACGTAGTATTCGTCCTGCCAATAACAACCCAAGAAACGAAAACTCTCTGGATGTACTGGCAATAAACGGAAAGCCGACTCTATGTCCGCTTTTGCCAACAGCGCCCCTTGCCCATACTTCCGAACCCAAAATACCGCCGCGTCAAAAGACGCGTACGATACCGCACACTCCTCCGGGTTAATGGCATCGTTCACCGACCCCCCCTTTTGGGTATGACAAGTGATGTATCAGCCTAAACTTATTAGGCTCCTTCTTTGGCACCACACCTAACGGGGACACCACCAAATCCGGAATTGGTAATTCTGCAAAGGGACCACTCATGCGGCCCAACCTAACTTCCTTCTGCAACTTCTCACTAACCACACTCCCATGTAGCAACGCTGACTTCAAATTGCGAGCCATCGGGGGTGTGTCAACCAAACGAGACGGGATTCTAAAACCCTCTAAAAAAAACCAGAGCCAACAACCCCGCCGCCGCCCTGTCTGGGTACCTATCGAGGAAGGGCTCCATCCTTCCCACTTTCACCGGAGTTGTCCCCTTTACTAACAGACTCGCTGGCACGGCCTTTCCCTTGTTTAAAACACCGCGACACCGGGTGTCCCCCCCCACAACCGGAGCTTTCATGCTTGTATTTGCACGACCCTCCAAATCTACAGGACCCCTCATTAAATTGCCAACAAACCCCCTTTTTTCTTGTGGCCGATTGACCGGAGTTGGCTGATCCACCGGCCCCTCCCTGAAAAAACTGACCCGTCGGCCTAGCCGAAGTCATGAGGCGCATCCAAAGGCTAATGTCCTTATGGTCCCACCTCAATGATGGGCGGATGGCCCTCCGCTGTCGGAATTGCTCATCATACCACAGCCATGCCGTGCCCCCGTAGACTCTATACGCTTCTCCCACGGCGTCCAGGTAGCAAAACAATGCCGAGCAGTGCTCCGGATTCTTCTCCCCTATCACACTTGCCATTATCGCAAAAGCCTGCAGCCGATTCGTAAATGTCCTGGGTATGAGCCTATACCGTCTTTTCTCCTCATCCTCTTTCTTATTATCCTCCGGCTTAACTCTATCCAAATTAAACTTTTCCAGGGGTAAAAGCGCAAAAATTTCCACGTACTCCCCTTTCCAAATTTTTTCCCTCACTTCTGGCTTCAAGTGTGCTCCGAGCGGCCCCTCAAAGCACACATACACCTCACATTTTGCAGCATCTGCTAACCGTACTAAATCTTGTTTCTTTGACCCCTCCCCTGTAGCCCCCTCCAGTGTCTTAGGAACCTCCGCCTGCGTTGCCATCCCCGCGACTTCTGTCGCCGGCGCCGCTCGCTCAGCACTAAGCCCAGTAGAATTCCCCGTGTCTGTGACCAAGCCCTCCCTCATCCCCTGTCCCTCCCCTGGGTCAACCCATGCCGCCGCTGGAGACTGACTCCCGCTTGGCCCTGGCTCGAACCTTTTTAATAAGTCCTTCAAACCCCTTACAAAACCTTGTAGCCCTGCATCCGCCGATGCGCGGTCTGAAACCTGCGCGGCCGGATTGACAGGCACGGTCGTTCGTGACCGCCCCGCTGAAACCTGCCCCCCCACTACCCCCCGCCCCCACATCATACCCCACATTACATACAGCATTACATGTCTTCTTACCCTGATGCCTGGGAGGGATTCCACCAGCCGAAGGTCCCGTCTCCACCGCCACCGACTCTCCTTGCTGCCCATCGCTGTCCGACTGCGACAGCTCTCCTTCGGATCTGTCCGCACCCCTCTCCTCACCGATCATCGATGGCCCTCCAGCAGCTTCATCACTGGATGCCGAGGATCTGCAGTGCACTCCACTCCTCCTCCGCGCTCTGGATCCGCCCCCCGATTTTTTGCCAGCCTTTTTTTTGGCCTACCGACCTCCTCCATGCAGTGCCGCCCGCAGCCACTGCCAGTGTCCTTCTCCCGCCTGTCTCTCCTCATGGGGCCACCGACCACTGCATCCGAGTGCCCGGCTGCCGCAGCATAATTCCTCCTCCGCTGAAGCCCCGCCCCCTGCCGTGGTTCGGCCCAGGGCCTGGCTTTCTTGTCCTGATATCTCTTCCCCAGCATCCGAACTAGGACTGCTGGCTCTCCTATCTGCCGTGTCCTTGTCACTTCCCTGGCCGGCCCCCTGCTTATGCCCCCCCCTCCCCAACTCCTGAACCGCTGTGCGCTTCACGGGCGGCCTTGCAACCGGCCGACCCGCCCTGCCCTGCTGTCCATAAGTATTCGATCGTGGGGAATGGGAGACGCTGGCTTGTACCCTGTGAGGCAGCGCCGCTGCACTCTTCACGGACGGCCCTGCGACTGCCTGACCCGCCTTGTCCCGCTGATCCTCTGTCCTGGGAGACCTAGTGGAAGGGGGATCCTCTGTGCTGCCACCCCCCCCCCCCGTTCTGCGTCGCCAAACGGTTTGTGGGCGGCCCAGAAACCGGCTGTCCCGCACAACCCCTCTGCCTCTGAGACCTCACAGGTAAGGGGCCAGAGGCGTCTGGTGAATAGCGAGTAGGCGGCCTGGATCGCCTACCGCTCGCTGGTGCACTCATTACCAAAGGGGCCGCTGAGGCTGACTCACCCAGCGCCGCAGTTAACCGACCCTCCAGCCATCCAGGGCCCCTGGACGCCGCCTCGGCCTTCAAACGGGCAAATAGGTCCTCCACTGCTGCCATGCTGCACACGCTTGTTCCTCTCCACAAACTGAGCTGGGGCGGGATCTTCCCTCAGCTAAGTTAACTTTTGCTCCACCCCAACACCACCTAAAACCAATCACACCCTCTCTTACATATCTAACTCTTCCACCAAGTTCCCCTATTAACCCTGTCATGCCCACCCTCTGCCTATTTCTCTGCTTTTTGCTCCGGGCTTACTGATTTGGTTGAGTCCAAGCCACTTAAACTCAGGCTAGGACAGCAAGCAGAAATTGTCACGAAAGTGTTAGTTTTAGACACAGTTTATACCAATCTTTTGGGAGCTGACATTTTGAAACAAATTTTAGCAAACATAGACTACACTCCTACAGGAGTCCAAGTGGTCAGTAGTCTGTCAGGAGAAGTTTGAAATTCTGCCTGTGGAGTATTTTTAATCCAAGACTCTACTCCCCCATTTTGACCAGAATTCAAAGTGATTCCCGCTGATTTATGGGCCACCAGCAAATATGATGTAGGTCTGCTGGATTCACCCAGTAATGATAAACCAGGAGCCCATCTCAAACAGATTAAACAGTACCCACTGAGTATTGCTCAGACTGAGGGGATAAAGGATCAAATCACTCAACTGAAAGCAGCACGGGTTGTTGTACCAATTAAGTCCCAAGTCAATACACCCCTGTTCCCAATTGCAAAGAAGCCAGACAAGAAGGGTGGGCAGGTGACATACTGCATGGTGCATGATTTGAGAGCCATTAACAATATAAATGAGGCAGATACCCCAATCGTGCCCAACCCCTGCACTTTACTAAGTGGAATACCTGCCTCCAGCACCTGCTTTACAGTGATTGATCTTGCAAATGCTTTCTTTTCTGTGCCCCTGCACCCAGATTGCTGGCACCTTTTTTCATTTACCCATGATGCCCAAAAGTTAGCATGGACAAGATTGCCACAAGGCTGTGTGAGTAGCCCCTCTGAATATAATGCTGCGTTAAAGCATATATTGGACCAATGGTCCCCCTCACACCCAAACACAGTTTTGCTTCAGTACATAGACGATTTGCTTATTTTTCTGATACAAAGGACATTTGTAGCAGAGAAACAATAAGCCTTCTCGTGTTTCTCTATAACAGTAACAACAAAGTTAGCAAAGATAAGCTACAATACTGCCAAGAGAAAGTGATCTTCCTGGGTCACTGCATTTCACATGAAATCCGTCACCTAACCCCAGATCGAGTTAAAACTCTACAAAAATTTGAAAAGCCAAGAAATGTACGACAACTACGTGCCTTCCTGGGGTTAGTGGGATATTGTAGGGACTGGCTTCCAAATGCATCAGAACTTGTGGCTCCTCTGTATTAGGTTACCACTAGAAACCCTTTCAAACTCACATGGGACAATGAATTGCAGATGAAGGAGCCTTTTAAAATTTTGTCTGAAGCTCCCGCCATTGGACTTCCTGACTATACTAGACTTTCTCATTGTTCTGTCATGAAGTCAATGGATTTGCTTTAGGTGTACTCACCCAGCTACATGGAGACAAACAGAGGCCTGTGATGTATGTATCAGCCTCATTAGGCCCTGTCATCAAAGGCTCCCCCCAGTTGTATGCGAGCCATAGCAGCCTGCATTTTGCTGCTGGACAAAGTAACTGAGCTTGTACTAGATTCTGCTCTGATCCTGTATGTGCCACATGCAGTACAGGAAATCATGAATAAGTAAATACCAGACATGTGTCTGCCACTAGATTTGACAAGTACCAGTCTGCTCTTTTTGCTCCATCGAATTTAACAATCAAACAATGTATTACTTTAAATCCGGCTACTCTTCTTCCTATAATTGATGAGGAAGATGCAACAAATGGTACTGATGTAGAACCTGAGAGTTTTTGTCATGATTGTATGTAGAAAGGGCCTCTGTCACACCAGCAAAAGATGAGTCTTTATCAGATTGTGACACACACTTATTCCTAGATGGTTCCAGATTTTACACTCATGATGGTCAGCCACACACAGGGTTTGCTGTAAACACTACAGACACCATTTTACATCAGGAAGCATTGATACCCCAGATGTCAGCACAGGAAGTGGAGTTGTGTGCTGTAGTCAAAGCATGTCATCTCCTAGAAAATCAAAGGGGAAACATTTACACTGACAGCAGAGATGCATTTGGAATAGCTCACAATTTTGGGCCTATTTGGAAAGCACTGAACTTCCTGACTAGTGCAGGGAAGCCAGTGAGATATGCAAAACTCATAAAGAGGTTATTTGAAGCCTTTCAGAAACCAGCAGAAGTTGCCATCTTGAAGGAAAAGGACATGCAAGGGAAAATGACATGACAGCCAGAGGAAATGCTTTAGCGGACCAAGCGGCAAAGGATGTTGCCCTTATGGTATTTGGAGTCACGTCCACTGTAGGGGTCGCCCAGGTAGCGGGGACAGATTCACCTCATCAAGAGCAGTGGGATGTAGAAACTTTAATTCAGTTGCAGAACTGGGCCCCTGATGAAGAGAAAGATAAGTGGATCAAATGTAATGCTACACAAAATCAGTACTGCCTGTGCTTGCTGACAACAGGTGGCGTCTACCCAGTTTTAGCACAACTGGCACATGGCGTTAGTCATCTTGCTAAGGGTGCGACGGTGGCACTTACTGACTGCTATTGGATAGCACCTGGATTTAGTGCATTTGCAGCCAGGTTTTGTGCTTCATGTCTCACTTGTGCTCTATACAATGCAGGGAGGCCTGTCCATGTTCCCCAAAAGCATTCTCCTAAGCCAGATTTCCCTTTCCAAAGAATTCAAATAGACTACATTCAGATGCCCAGAATAGGCACCTATGAGTACGCTCTAGTGTGTGCTGACATGTTTTCAGGTTGGCCTGAGTGCTGGCCGGTAGCTAAAGCAAATGCAAAAACAACGGCAAAGAAAATTTTGAATGAAATAGTTTGTAGATATGGAGTTCCTGAAACTATAGAGTGACAGAGGAACCCATTTTACTGGGGAAGTAATGAAAGAGGTAATGTAACCCCTTCACATACAGCAAGCTTTGCGTACACCTTATCATTCACAAAGTAGTGGTAAAGTTGAGAGACTTAATGGAATTTTGAAAAACAGATATGCAAAAATGAAAGCAGATACAGGAAAAGGATGGGTGGAAGCTTTGCCATTAGCCCTATATTCTGTACAAACTACCCCTAAACAATCACATGGGCTGTCCCCCTATGAGATTTTATTTGGAGGGCCACCCAAAACAGGGCTATATTTTAATAACAGTTGCAGGCTTCTCACTCTAGTCTGTTAGAATGTGTTCATATTTTGCAAAGAACATTGATTAAAATACATGAAGGTGTTTATAAATCTATCCCCGACCCAGATTCTGTTTCGGGTATTCACAGAATTCAACCAGGTGACTGGGTAGTGGTCAGGCGACACTTCAGAAAGCCACTAAAACCAAATTTGACAGACCACATTTGGTGCTTTTGACAACCGGTTCCGCTGTCAAGTTGGAAGAAAAGCCCACCTGGATTCATGCCAGTCACTGCAGGAAAATCCTGAAGTGATGATATCCTTTGAAAAAATTATGATGATGTTTCTTTTCTTTTTGTTGTTTGTGAGAACTGAGACATGGAAAAATAACCCTTTCATCCAAATGTTAAAATTGTATGCAACCCATGGCAATGCTAACTGATGGGTGAGTTCTCACTTACATCCCCAAACAGGAACAATACCAATGATAGCAATGCCTCTCAAATTCACTGATCTAAACAGGACCAGAATAAATGGCTCATACATAGTCTGTCACGTACCTGGTAGGTTGAGAAGGACCTCCCTTACAGCTCCCACTCCTGTTCCTCTGGAATGGAGACAGAAGGCCAGGAGTGAGGAGTGGTATGGGTGCCTGGCAGGATCGACAGTCACCGGGAGTTCAGGAGTGGTGACACCCTCTGGGTCCAGAAGCTGAAGAGGAAGCGGATTACAGAAAGGACCCGGAGCCACGGCAGATAAGGAAGCAGGAAAGTAAGCAGGTCTGGAGCCAGGAACAAAGCAGCAGGTAGTAGCCTGGAACGCTGGACTGGAACCAGGAACAAAGCAGCAGGTAGTAGCCTGGAACGCTGGACTGGAACCAGGAACAAGCAGCAGGTAGTAGTCTGGAACGCTGGTCTGGAACCTGGAACAAGCAGCAAGTAGTAGCCTGGAACGCTGGACTGGAACCTGGAACAAGGCAGCAGGTAGTAGCCTGGAACGCTGGACTGGAACCAGGAACAAGGCAGCAGGTAGTAGACTGGAACGCTGGACTGGAACCAGGAACAAGGCAACAGGTAGTAGACTGGAACGCTGGACTGGAACCAGGAACAAGGCAGCAGGTAGTAGACTGGAACGCTGGACTGGAACCAGGAACAAGGCAGCAGGTAGTAGACTGGAACGCTGGACTGGAACCAGAACAAGGCAGCAGGTAGTAGACTGGAACGCTGGATACAGGTATCAGACTGAGGGGTGGTCAAACAAGCCAGAGGTCGGTATTGGTCGATCAGCAGAGGTACCAGGGATAACACAGAGGAATGGTCAGGCAAGCCAAGAGGGTCTGGTGCACGCGGATATCAGGATGGTCTAACAGGAAGCCGGGTCAGATAGCAGAGTACACAGGTCAGATCAGGTTAAGGCACAAGGAACGCTGTAGAGCAGACAGCGGGGATGGAGTGTGACAGGCCGGTTTAAATAGCCCGCCTGGCACTAGCGGGAGTGCGCGCGCGCGTGCCCGTGCGTGACAGCACCCGTGAACGCGTGCGCATGCGCAGTGGAACCCGCGGCCGTGTTCCCCTGCGTCTGGATCGCTGATTATTGGCAGGATCTTCATGACATTGCCCCCCCCAAGGGGCAGCCTCCAGATGCCCCTTTGAAGGAATTTCTCCGGATGGGCTCTTTTAAAAGATTGCAAAAGATTTTCAGCATGAATATTATCCTCAGGTTCCCAAGAATTTTCATCTGGGCCGAATCCCCTCCATTTTATCAGAAATTGATTTTGGTTGCCTCTTCTCCTATGGTCCATGATAGCCTCCACCTCGAATTCTTCCTCCCCATCTACCAAAATTGGATCCGGAGGATCCGTACTTCGGCCTGGAAATGGGTTAGAAACAGAGGGTTTGAGTAGAGACACATGAAATACTGGATGCACTTTTAATGAATCCGGAAGTTCAAGTTCGTATGCCACCTCATTGATTCTTCGCTTAACAGGAAATGGTCCAAGAAACTTGGGACCCAATTTCTTTGAGGGGCAAGCCATCCTGAGATTTACTGTAGATAACCATACCTGGCCCCCAGGTGTAAGTAACAGCTCACCTCGTCTCTTCTTATCAAAAGTTGCTTTATTATACTCCTGGGTCCTGCTCATGGTCTCCTGCAAAACTTGATTGTTGGAAGTGAAGAAGTCCAACCTCTCCTGAACTGCGGGTACTGTGCACTCTGGAAGAGAATTAGGCAGAAAAGAAGGGTGGAAACCATAATTTGCAAAAAATGGGGTCTGTTTGATAGCGGAATGAATACAGTTGTTGTAGGCAAACTCAGCCAATGGAAGAACAGAGATCCAATCATCCTGGGCAAATGAAGAAAAACAGCGTAAATATTGTTCAAGAGTATAGTTTGTTCTCTCTGTTTGCCCATTAGTCTGGGGATGATAAGCAGATGAAAATGAGAGTTCAATCTTCAATGTTTTGCATAGAGACCTCCAGAATCGGGAGGTAAACTGTACCCCCCGATCTGAAACGATATTAACTGGTACCCCATGGAGCCTGATGACTTCTTTAATGAATGCCTGTGCCGTTTCTGTAGCTGAGGGAGTGCCCTTCATTGGGACAAAGTGGGCCATCTTCGACAACCGGTCTACTATGACAAAAATTGAGGTGAAACCCCCAGCCGGAGGTAATTCCACAATAAAATCTATAGAAAGCATCTTCCAAGGCCTATCTGGAACGGGTAATGGCTTTAGCAAACCCCATGCCTTGGTCCTGTGCCCCTTGTTTCTGATACAGGTGGTACAGGATTCAACAAATCTCCTACAATCATCACGTAACTGAGGCCACCAAAAGGTACGCTGTACCAAATCAATAGTCTTAGCCACTCCAAAATGCCCCGCCAAAGCATGGTCATGACAGAGTTCTAGTACTGAAACTCGTAGTTCTTCAGGTATAAAAATCCTATTCTCGTGCCATAATAACCCATCCTTAACTTGGAGTTCTGGCCTAATGGAAGACCCCAATTCTGCGGAAGCCTGCCTAATCCGGGAAAGCAGATCTCCCTGAAGCAAAAGAAAATTCGCCGGGGACAGAATGGTGTCCGGAGGGGAAACCTCTTGGGGCTTATGAAACATCCTGGATAGGGCATCAGGCTTGGTATTCTTGGAGCCAGGGCGATAAGTGACATGGAAAGAGAACCTGGAGAAAAAGAGGGCCCACCTGGCTTGGCGTGGCTTCAACCTTTTTGCAGACCTCAAATACTCCAGGTTCTTATGATTTGTAAAAATTAAGACTGGATGAGCGGCACCCTCTAGCAGATAGCGCCACTCCTCCAACGCAGATTTGATAGCCAATAATTCTCTGTCACCTACATCATAATTTCTCTCTGCCGTGGACAATTTACGAGAGAAGAAGGCCACAGGATATAACAGGGCCTTAGTTCCCTGTCTTTGGGACAACACTGCCCCTACTGCAATTTCGGATGCGTCCACCTCTAGTACAAATGGCAGAGAGGAATCTGGATGTTTTAGCACGGAAGCAGAGGTAAAAAGGCCCTTGAGGGTCTCGAAAGCTTTTTGAGCCTCAGCAGACCAGTGAAAGCGTGTACCCTGTTTCGTTAGCTGTGTAATGGGTGTGATGATAGCTGAAAACCCCTTAATAAATTTACGGTAGAAATTAGCGAATCCAACGAATCGCTGGATCCCCTTCTTATCTGTTGGGACTGGCCAGTCTAGTACTGCAGTGACCTTTTGAGGGTCCATCTTAATGCCCTTGCTGGAAATGATTAACCCCAAAAATGGAATACTTTCCTGTTCAAATGCACATTTCTCAGCTTTTGCATATAGACCGTGTTGTCGAAGCCGGGCCAACACACTTCTGACATGCCTGCGATGGGATTCAAGGGAACAAGAAAAAATTAGTATGTCGTCTAAATAGACGATAACAAACAGATCTAGAAAGTCTCGTAAAACATCATTGATGAAGTACTGGAATGTAGCAGGAGCATTGCACAGCCCAAACGGCATCACAAGGTATTCAAAATGTCCATAACGGGTACGAAAGGCAGTCTTCCATTCGTCTCCGTCCCTAATACGAACCAAATTGTAGGCTCCGCGGAGGTCAAGCTTAGTGAATATGGTAGCTGTCCCAAGTCTTTGGAACAGCTCTGGTACCAGAGGAAGAGGGTAACGGTTCTTTACAGTGATTTTGTTCAGCTCACGGTAATCTACACATGATCTGAGGGTCTTGTCTTTCTTTTGTACGAAGAAGATACCTGCACCTGCTGGAGACGTGGATGGACGAATGAAGCCTTTCTTTAGATTCTCATCGATATATTCTTTTAAAGCCCCTTGTTCCACTTCCGTTAAGGGAAATGTTCTTCCAAAAGGTATCTCGGCACCGGGAAGTAATTCGATAGGACAGTCATAGGCCCGGTGAGGGGGTAAGACTTCTGCCCCCTGCTTGCTGAATACATCTAAGAAATCATGATATACAGAAGGGATGGAAAGGTGTAGACTAGGATCTGTGTTTAAACAGAGCAGGGTAGGATTCTTCTGAGTGTTCTGAAGTCTACAAGACTGTTGGCAATATGGGGAGGAAAAGGTAAGTCTTTGACAATGTCTGATGACGAAACGCGTAAGGCGGAGTCACGCTCACACGTCATACCCGGAAGAGCCGGCTGGAACGCAAGGTGGGACGCACACTCGGATTCGATTCCCGATCCCATCTCTTGCATCCAGGGGCGGTTGTTATGTTTTTAAACTTTTAAACTTGTGAATAAATTGGACGTACTTCACTATACAATCCCCCTGTCTATTTCTTTGCGGGAGGAGGATCTAACAGCACGGAGGTGGAAAGTAGTGGAGGCACCTGGACCCGGACCAGCAGAAGGGGGTCCTTACCATCAGTGTATAAGAAGGAACCCATGGAGCAGTAGAGCGGTAGAGGGACATCCATCAGAGGCAGTCATCCTGAGACACCCACTCTCTTGCCTAATACCCCCTAGAGGGTGACGGATTCTGGTGAGTGGGGGAGCATGGGGGGGAGCACTTGGAGTCACCAGCTTCTACATGCACGGAAGTCACTTATTACCACCCCTTGGACATTTGTAAATGCATGTCAACCGATCCTGACGTTTTAAACATCCTTATCTTTATTATTAAGACTTTTTAACCCTGTTTGGGTTCATTACAGGGACTTTTTTCCACAGATGTATATTTACTTCTTACATGAGTATCAATGGTTTGGACTTATATCTTTATGAATTTTTATATATGAATTTATTCTATATGTATTCTAGTATTTTATAGTCTAATGCACTTTTGTTTCACTTTATGCACAGTGCACTTTTGTCACCGTATTTAAAAGGGATACAAGGGGACCTCACACGGTTACTGATAGCCTAATTGGTGTGGTTTATTACAAACCCCATTAATACTATAGGAGGCTACTTAATGACAATTTTTAACAAGTTTGATATGTTGTAAAAGTGGGGTCCTAAAATGGAGGTGGAGCAAATCTAAATCAAACCCATACATTGTGATATTCATTTATGCAACACAGAGGATTAGCACGTTCACTTTAAAGAAACACTTTTTTATGTATTTATATATTTTGGCACAAATGGAGGGGCAAATTTACCTATAAAATTACCTTTTTTGTTTTATACACAACTTTATAAGGTTTGGTGATCTATAATTAAACATCTATTGATAATTAGGGCAGCGCCAATTCCCCAGATTTCTCTTCTAATACAAATTGCTTACAGTTCCCAATATGTGATAATATCAGTTACCTGAGATTCTATGTTATTGCTTCCAGTTTTTTAGGAGCAAGTATACCATCCATACGTAGAGGGTTATATTATATATGTGGAAATAAAGTTTAGGCCTGGCTGTTCGATCGTTCAACGAAGATCGAACATTATGGGGCATTCGCGCCAAATTTGAGCGGCGCATCACGCCCCATAATGCACTGCGTCATGGCAGTGCATTGCCGGCTGATAATTGGCCAAGCATGCACTATGACCCGCATGCTTTGGCCAATCACAGCGCAGTCAGCAAAGAGAGCCATAATTGGCCAAAGGCAGCCTTTGGCCAATTATTGCTTAGGGGGTTAAGTCTACGTCCCACACTATATAAGGCCGCCTGCACGTCGGCCCTGTGTATTGGGTTGCTGGCGTTAGATTGAGCAGGCAGTCCGTTCCTGGTGTACTGTTTCTAATCTACTTCAGGCAGGCAGGTGATTCAGTTAACTGCAGTGTATTTAATATATATACAGTGGGGACTGAAAGTATTCAGACCCTCTTAAATTTTTCACTCTTTGTTATATTGCAGCCATTTGCTAAAATCATTTAAAGAGGAGTTCCCATTTAAAAAAAAAAAAATTAAAAGTCAGCAGCTACAAATACTGCAGCTGCTGACTTTTAATTGGACACTTACCTGTCCCAGGGTCCAGAGATGCGGGTGATCGAAGCCCCACTCGTCTCCCCCTCCGTTCTGCGGTGCCAGCATTGCAACTGTGGGCGCCGGGCTGTGGCTTCACAGCTGGGCACCCACTACGCATGCGCGAGTGGCGCCGCATGCCGTGATTGGCCGCTCAGTCATATGGGACCTGTAATGGGTCCCAGATGATTGACAAGAGGGAGGGAGCAGAGCTGAGCCCTCCTGTGCCGAGGGGAAGTGATGTCACCAGCACAGACACTGAAAGAGGCAGACTACGAGGGACCCCCTAGCAACAGGCATTTAGAGGTGAGTAAAAAAAAAATTCCAAATGTTTTTTTTGTTTTTTTTTAGGCACATTCATGTATTTTTTTTTTTTTTGGGTGGATCACCACTTTAAGTTCATTTTTTTTCCTCATTAATGTACACACAGCACCCCATATTGACAGAAAAACACAGAATTGTTGACATTTTTGCAGATTTATTAAAAAAGAAAAAATGAAATATCACATGGTCCTAAGTATTCAGACCCTTTGCTGTGACACTCATATATTTAACTCAGGTGCTGTCCATTTCTTCTGATCATCCTTGAGATGGTTCTAAACCTTCATTTGAATCCAGCTGTGTTTGATTATACTGATTAGACTTGATTAGGAAAGTCACACACCTGTCTATATAAGACCTTACAGCTCACAGTGCATGTCAGAGCAAATGAGAATCATGAGGTCAAAGCAACTGCATGAAGAGCTCAGAGACAGAATTGTGGCAAGGCACAGATCTGGCTAAGGTTACAAAAAAATGTCTGCTGCACTTAAGGTTCCTAAGAGCACAGTGGCCTCCATAATCCTTAAATGGAAGACGTTTGGGATGACCAGAACCCTTCCTAGAACTGGCCGTCCAGCCAAACTGAGCTATCGGGGGAGAAGAGCCTTGGTGAGAGAGGTAAAGAAGAACCCAAAGATCACTGTGGCTGAGCTCCAGAGATGCAGTCGGGAGATGGGAGAAAGTTGTAGAAAGTCAACCATCACTGCAGCCCTCCACCAGTCGGGGCTTTATGGCAGAGTGGCCCGACGGAAGCCTCTCCTCAGTGCAAGACACGTGAAAGCCCGCATGGAGTTTGCTAAAAAAAACACTCTCCGGTCTGGTCTCTCTGATTCTCTGGTCTGATGAGACCAAGATAGAACTTTTTGGCCTTAATTCTAAGCAGTATGTGTGGAGAAAACCAGGCACTGCTCATCACCTGTCCAACACAGTCCCAACAGTGAAGCATGGTGGTGGCAGCATCATGCTGTGGGGGTGTTTTTCAGCTACAGGGACAGGATAACTGGTTGCAATCGAGGGAAAGATGAATGCGGCCAAGTACAGGGATATCCTGGACGAAAACCTTCTCCAGAGTGCTCAGGACCTCAGACTGGGCCGAAGGTTTACCTTCCAACAAGACAATGACCCTAAGCACACAGCTAAAGTTATGAAGGAGTGGCTTCACAACAACTCCGTGACTGTTCCTGAATGGCCCATCCAGAGACCTGACTTAAACCCAATTGAGCAGACCTAAAAATGGCTGTCCACCAACGTTTACCATCCAACCTGACAGAACTGGAGAGGATCTGCAAGGAGGAATGGCAGATGATCCCCAAATCCAGATGTGAAATACTTGTTGCATCTTTCCCAAAAAGACTCATGGCTGTATTAGATCAAAAGGGTGCTTCTACTAAATACTGAGCAAAGAGTGTGAATACTTAGGACCATGTGATATTTCAGTTTTTCTTTTTTAATAAATCTGCAAAAGTGTCAACAATTCTGTGTTTTTCTGTCAATATGGGGTGCTGTGTGTACATTAATGTGGAAAAAAATGAACTTAAATTATTTTAGCAAGTGGCTGCAATATAACAAAGAGTGAAAAATTTAAGGGGGTCTGAATACTTCTATTCTACTACTATACCGTCAGACTGGTATATATATATATATCCAGTTTAGCTAAATCTCACTGCAGACCGTTCCTGGTGTACTGTTTCTAATATACTTCAGGCAGGCAGTTGATTCAGTTAGCTGCAGTGTATTTAGTATATATATACATCCCGGCTTTGTATATTATATATATATATATATATATATATATATATATATATATCTATTGCAGGCCATTCCTGGTGTACATATTCAAATACACTTTCAGGCAGGCAGGCCAGGCAGGTTATTCAGTGATCTGCAGTGCATAAAATATATATACAGTCTCCAACATATATATATATATATATATCCACTGCATTCTAGTCTAGCCAAGCCTATATCTGACTTCAGGCCATTGCTGGTGTACGTTTTCAAATACACTTTTAGGCAGGCAGGCAAGTGATTCAGTGATCTGCAGTGCATTAAATATATATACAGTCTCCAACATATATATCCACTGCATTCCAGTCTAGCCAAGCCTATATCTGACTGCAGGCCATTGCTGGTGTACGTTTTCAAATACACTTTCAGGCAGGCAGGCAAGTGATTCAGTGATCTGCAGTGCATTATATATATATACTGTCTCCTACATATATATCCACTGCATTCTAGTCTAGCCAAGCCTATACCTGACTACAGGCCATTCCTGGTGTACGTTTTCAACGACACTTTCAGGCAGGTGATTCAGTGATCTGCAGTGCATAAAGATATATATACAGTCTCCTACAAATATATCCACTGCATTCTAGTCTAGCCAAGCCTATACCTGACTGCAGGCCATTCCTGGTGTAAGTTTACTATAAAAATTAAGTGTTTTGCTAATCCAATTTTACAGCATGTCTGGAAAGCCACCAAGGAAAGGCAGATGCTCTCAGGCCACTAAAAGAGGGCAAGCAGGCTCTGTGTCTACAGCCAACAGTGCTGATCGTGGATACAGTGCATCCTCAGCACATTGTCCTTTTTTTCTACAGCTGGCCGTGTTGAGCCACAACTTGCAGAAGAGTTGGTAGAGTGGATCACAAAGCCGTCCTCATCCTCCTCATCCTCTGTCACCCAGGCTAAGACAAATTTGGCTGCCAATGCAGCTGCCAAAGTGGCCTATTCCATCGGCTCTATGGCATCAGTCACTCCTTCCCTAGCCCCACCATCATGTCCTGAGGAGTCCCCCGAACTGTTCGACCACAGTGTCGGGTACATGCTACAGGAGGATGTGCAGCATTTTGAAGGCTCTGATGATGGTACCCAGGTTGAGGATGAAGGCAGTAACGTGAGCCCAGAGAGAGGGGGTGCCCAAGAAGGACAACAAACTGGCAGTCATCTTCCCCCAGCTGCAGCATACTGCCAGGTTTGCTCCAGTGGGGAGGAGAGAGGGGATGATGAGGTCACTGACTCTACGTGGATGCCTGATATAAGAGAGGAGGAGAAGGAGGCACATCTCCAATGAGGCAGGATGCCCTCCAGGGGCCAGCTTAAGGACAGCCAACCAACTGCATCACACCGCAGAGCTCCGCATGTGCAGGGCGCTGCTGACTCTGCATGTTTTTTCAAAAGTTCTTTGGTGTGGGCCTTTTTTGAGACGTGTGCAGCAGATCGCACCATTGCTGTTTGCAACATATGTCTGAAGCGTATCAAGCATGGCCAAAACAGCAGCCGCTTGGGCACCACATGCTTGACCAGACATATGTCGAGCTCCCATGCAGTCAGTTGGCAACAATACTTAAAAGACCCACACCAAAGAACAAGGCGGACCTCTCCTTGCTCCTCATCAGCTGGGATCTCCAACCCCACTATACCTTCAGTCCCCTCCGAGACCTGCACTGAGAGGAATGAAGGTGTAGAATTAGGTGTCCCAAGCTCTTGCAGGAAATCTGCTAGCGGTACACCTAAATCCAATTGTAGCAAATTTCCCTACCCCAGTTGCTAAACCGTCAAAAAGAAATTCGGTCCCAGCCTTCCACATGCTCAGCGGCTGAATGCTAGTTTGGCTAAATTGCTAGCACTCCAACTGCTGCCTTTTCAGCTGGTAGACTCTGCCCCCCTTTGAGAATTTGTGGAATGTGCGGTACCTCAGTGGTAGATTCCCAAATGCCATTTTTTTTCGGAAGACCATTCCAGCTCTCTACCGGTATGTGGAAGGCAATGTCTTGGCCTTGTTGGACAGGGCGGTCAGTGGTAAGATGCATATTACCACTGACTCATGGTCAAGCAGGCATGGACAGGGACGTTACCTTTGTTTCACGGCGCACTGGGTAACCCTGCTGGCAGCTGGGAAGGATGCAGGACAGGGTGCAGTAATGTTGGAGGTTGTTCCGCCACCACGCCTCCAAAATGTTGGTAGTGGTGATTCTGCCACACTTCTCTCCTCCACCCCCTCCTCTTCTTCTTCCTCTATGGCCTCGTCCTGTGCAGATTTGTCCTTGGAACCAGCGGTGCTCCGTAGGGGTTCTAGGGGCTACGCAAGCACTCAGGCAAAAAGATGCCATGTGGTGCTTGAGTTGGTCTGCTTAGGGGACAGGAGCCACACTGGGGCAGAGATTCTGGCAGCTCTATAGGGGCAGGTTCAGAGGTGGTTGACACCACGCCAGCTTCAGCCAGGAATCGTGGTTTGCGACAATATCACCAACCTCCTCTCCGCCCTCAGACAGGGACACTTGACCCATGTTCCTTGTTTGGCTCACATCCTTAATTTGGTGGTGCAGCGGTTCTTGTGCAGGTACCCGGGCTTACAGGATCTCCTGAGGCAGTCCAGGAAAGTCTGTGGGCATTTCCGTCGGTCATATAATGCCAGTGCTCGGCTGGCTGACCTTCAAAAGGAATGCAACCTGCCCAAGAACCGCCTCATCTGTGACATGCCCACCAGGTGGAACTCAACCTTGGCAATGCTGCAGCGGCTGCACGCGCAGCAGAGGGCCATCAATGATTACCTGTGCGAGTATGGCACCAGGACAGGGTCAGGGGAGCTTGGCTTTTTTTCGCCATGCCAGTGGCTAATGATCAAGGATATATGCACTGTCCTGTCACCATTTGAGGAGGCCACGAGGATGGTGAGCATTGACAGTGCATGCATCAGTGATACTGTTCCTCTCATCTTCCTGTTGGAGCACATGCTGCGTGGAATAATGGACAGGGCACTTGAGGCAGAACAGAGGGAGGAAGAGGAGGACTTCCTTACCTCTCAAGGCCCCCTTTATCCAGACAGTACTCCTGCAGACCCGCCTATCACACAGGAAGAGGAGGATTGTGTCAGCATGGAGGTGGAGCCTGGCACTCAGCATCAGCAGCAGTCTTCAAGGGATCGTTTTCAGTCCCCAGAAACCAATGGACTTGTGGCTGGGAGGAGGTGGCTGCGGATCATGTTGCCATTAGTGACCCAGAGGACTCCGGACTGAATGCCTCAGCAAACCTATGCTGCATGGCCTCCCTGATCCTGCAAAGCCTGCGAAAGGACCCTTGAATTTGTTGTATCAAGGAGAGGGATCAGTACTGGCTGGCAACCCTTCTTGATACACGTTACAAGGGTAAGGTTGCGGAACTTATTCAGCCTTCGCAGAGGGAGCAGAGGATGAAACATCTTCGGGAGACCTTGCAGAAAGGTTTGTGCAATGCGTTTCCAGAGCCTGGGAGGTTACAATTTCCTGGTCCTCCTGGACAACGCGTTGCTGAGGCTTCGGTTGGTCACAGAAGGAGCGGTGGAGAAGGTGGTCGTCTGACCGATGCGTTCAGACAATTTTTTAGTCCGCAGCCCCAAGGTCTGATCGGTTCCAGCAACCATCGCCAGCGTCTGATTTACATGGTGCAGGAATACCTTGGGGCAAAATCAGACTTGGAGACCTTTCCAACCAAAAATCCACTGGGTTACTGTGTCTTGAGGATGAATCACTGGCCAGAGCTTGCACAGTATGCAATTGAGCTACTGGCCTGTCCTGCATTCAGCGTTCTATCTGAACGCACATTCAGTGCTGCTGGAGGCTTTGTAACCGATCACAGGGTGCGCCTGTCCACAGACTCGGTAGATCGGCTCACCTTCATAAAAATGAATCAGTCTTGGATCATCAGCTACCAAGCACCTGATGCTGATGTAACCGATTAATTTTTTTATGAATGTGAGATACCTTGAAGACTGCCTATGCTGATGCTGAGTGACTATCCTGTTATGCTGAGTGACTATCCTATTCCTCCTCAATGTTCATGTTGATAGCTTCTAAGAACATTTTTGGTTCTGGGCACCACCACCACTGCCTAAAGCTCAATTTTTCTGCCCCTGTTTAACAGGGGCATGTAATTACAATTTTACTGTAATATTTTGCAGCAGGGTTCATTCCTGCACTCAACTAGAGTATCTGTGAGGGGTTGCAGTGTTGTGGCCCCAGGACGAGTGCCTAAGGCTCAATTTTTCTGCCCCTGTTTAACAGGGGCACGTAATTACAATTTTTGCTGTAATATTTTGTAGCAGGGCTCGTTCCTGCGGTCAACTAGAGTATCTGTGAGGGGTTGCAGTGTTGTGGCACCACCACCACCGCCTCCTAAGGCCCAATTTTTCTGCCCCTGTTTAACAGGAGGCGCGTAATTACAATTTTTGCTGTAATATTTTGCAGCAGGGCACGTTCCTGTGCTCAACTAGAGTATCTGTGAGGGGTTGCAGTGTTGTGGCACCAGCACCAGTGCCTAAGGCCCAATTTGTCTGCCCCTATTTAACAGGGGCGTGTAATTACAATTTTTTGATCTAATATTTCACACCAGGGCCCGTTCCTGCGCCCACCAAGAGTACCTGTGAGGGCTTACAGTGTTGTGGCAACACGACCACACGACCATCAAAGGCCCAATTTTTCTGACCCTGTTCAACAGGGGCATGTAATTACAATTCTTGATATAATATTTCACATCAGGGCTCGTTACAGTGACGTTCAAGAGTAACTGTGAGGGCTTACAGTGTTCTGGTACCACCAACACCCAAGGCCCAAATTTCTGCAGAGTATATAGGGCAGGCCGTATAGTATATACAGGTGGTCCCCTACTTTCAAACATCCGACTTACAAATGACTCCTACTTACAAATGGAGGGAGACAACAGGAAGTGAGAGGAAATCTACCCCTAGCAAGGGAAATTCTTTCCTGTAAGAGTTAATATGGGAAAAAGGTGTCTCCACTGATGCTTTATTATCCAAAATCCAATTGTCATTGGGACAGAAAGTGAGGTGAAATCTTCTGAACAGGGGCACAGACAGCAAAAAAAATGTTACAGGGGTGATGATAACCCTTCCCTATGTTATCCAAAAAGCTTAAAAATAGATTTTTTGGCTGGAGCTACACTTAAAAAATGTACCTGTTCCAAATTACAAACAGATTCAACTTAAGAACAAACCTACAGTCCCTGTCTTATTTGGACCGCCTGTATACTGCTGTTCAGAGTATATAGGGCCTGGGGGCCCCACACCTTTTCTTTTTTTAATTTGGGTGCAGGGTTTCCCTTAATATCCATACAAGACCCAAAGGGCCTGGTAATGGGCTGGGGGGTTACCCATGCTGTTTTTCTCAATAATTTTCATCCATATTGCCGGGACCCGACATTACATTACAGCCGCAAGCAGTTTTAAATGACTTTTATTCCTTTAGAAAGGTAATTTTGTGCAGGGACTGTTCTAAACACGGGAAACACGCGCCACTTTACAGGCATATTATATACACTCCCCAGGTACAATATTTAAAGGAATATTTAACTTTTTTTTTTTCACTTTAACCACTTGACGACCGCCTCACGCCGATGTACGTCGGCAAGGCGGCACGGACAGGCAAAAATCACGTACATGGTACGTGATTTGCCTTCCGCGGGTGGGGGGTCCGATCGGACCCCCCCCGCCGCCCGAGGCGGTCCCGTTTTGTCCCCCGGCGATCGGAGACGAGGGGGAGGCCATCCGTTCGTGGCCCCCCCCTCGCGATCGCCGCCGGCCAATGGGAACACTCCTTTGTTGCTGTATGCTAAACAGCAGCAAAGGAAATGATGTCATCTCCCCTCGGGTCGGTAGTTTCCGTTCCGGCCCGAGGAGAGACGACAAGTGAGTGACTGCACCAACACACACACACACAGTAGAACATGCCAGGCACACATTACACCCCGATCCCCCCCCCCCCCCCGATCGCCCCCCGATCCCCCCCCAATCACCCCCCCCTGTCACAAACTGACACCAGCAGTTTTTTTTTTTTTCTGATTACTGCATGGTGTCAGTTTGTGACAGTTACTGTGTTAGCACAGTTACTGTTACCCCCCTGTAGGTCTAGGGTACCCCCCTAACCCCCCCTAATAAAGTTTTAACCCCTTGATCACCCCCCGTCACCAGTGTCGCTAAGCGATCATTTTTCTGATCGCTGTATTAGTGTCGCTGGTGACGCTAGTTAGTGAGGTAAATATTTGGGTACGCCGTCAGCGTATTATAGCGTCAGGGACCCCCATATACTACCTAATAAATGTTTTAACCCCTTGATTGCCCCCTAGTTAACCCTTTCACCACTGATCACCGTATAACTGTTACGGTTGACGCTGGTTAGTTTGTTTATTTTTTATAGTGTCAGGGCACCCGCCGTTTATTACCGAATAAAGGTTTAGCCCCCTAATCGCCCGGCGGTGATATGCGTCGCCCCAGGCAGCGTCAGATTAGCGCCAGTACCGCTAACACCCACGCACGCAGCATACGCCTCCCTTAGTGGTATAGTATCTGAACGCATCAATATCTGATCCGATCAGATCTATACTAGCGTCCCCAGCAGTTTAGGGTTCCCAAAAATGCAGTGTTAGCGGGATCAGCCCAGATACCTGCTAGCACCTGCGTTTTGCCCCTCCGCCCGGCCCAGCCCACCCAAGTGCAGTATCGATCGATCACTGTCACTTACAGAACACTAAACGCATAACTGCAGCGTTCACAGAGTCAGGCCTGATCCCTGCGATCGCTAACAGTTTTTTTGGTAGCGTTTTGGTGAACTGGCAAGCACCAGCCCCAGGCAGCGTCAGGTTAGCGCCAGTACCGCTAACACCCACGCACGCAGCGTACACCTCCCTTAGTGGTATAGTATCTGAACGGATCAATATCTGATCCGATCAGATCTATACTAGCGTCCCCAGCAGTTTAGGGTTCCCAAAAACGCAGTGTTAGCGGGATCAGCCCAGATACCTGCTAGCACCTGCGTTTTGCCCCTCCGCCCGGCCCGGCCCAGCCCACCCAAGTGCAGTATCGATCGATCACTGTCACTTACAAAACTCTAAACGCATAACTGCAGCGTTCGCAGAGTCAGGCCTGATCCCTGCGATCGCTAACAGTTTTTTTGGTAGCGTTTTGGGGAACTGGCAAGCGCCAGCGGCGTAGTACACCCCGGTCGTAATCAAACCAGCATTGCAGTAACACTTGGTGACGTGGCGAGTCCCATAAGTGCAGTTCAAGCTGGTGAGGTGGCAAGCACAAGTAGTGTCCCGCTGACACCAAAAAGACAAACACAGGCCCGTCGTGCCCATAATGCCCTTCCTGCTGCATTCGCCAATCCTAATTGGGAACCCACCGCTTCTGCAGCGCCCGTACTTCCCCCATTCACATCCCCAACCAAATGCAGTCGGCTGCATGAGAGGCATTTTTATGTCCTCCCGAGTACCCCTACCCAGCGAACCTCCCAAAAAAGATGTTGTGTCTGCAGCAAGCGTGGATATAGGCGTGACACCCGCTATTATTGTCCCTCCTGTCCTGACAATCCTGGTCTTTGCATTGGTGAATGTTTTGAACGCTACCATGCACTAGTTGAGTATTAGCGTAGGGTACAGCATTCCACAGACTAGGCACACTTTCACAGTGTCTCCCAAGATGCCATCGCATTTTGAGAGACCCGAACCTGGAACCGGTTACAGTTATAAAAGTTAGTTACAAAAAAAGTGTAAAAAAAAAAATATATATAAAATAAAAAAAAATAGTTGTCGTTTTATTGTTCTCTCTCTCTCTATTCTCTCTCTATTGTTCTGCTCTTTTTTTTACTGTATTCTATTCTGCAATGTTTTATTGTTATTATGTTTTATCACGTTTACTTTTCAGGTATGCAATTTTTTATACTTTACCGTTTACTGTGCTTTATTGTTAACCATTTTTTTGTCTTCAGGTACGCCATTCACGACTTTGAGTGGTTATACCAGAATGATGCCTGCAGGTTTAGGTATCATCTTGGTATCATTCTTTTCAGCCAGCGGTCGGCTTTCATGTAAAAGCAATCCTAGCGGCTAATTAGCCTCTAGACTGCTTTTACAAGCCGTGGGAGGGAATGCCCCCCCCCACCGTCTTCCGTGTTTTTCTCTGGCTCTCCTGTCTCAACAGGGAACCTGAGAATGCAGCCGGTGATTCAGCCTGCTGACCATAGAGCTGATCAGAGACCAGAGTGGCGCCAAACATCTCTATGGCCTAAGAAACCGGAAGCTACGAGCATTTCATGGCTTAGATTTCGCCGGATGTAAATAGCGCCATTGGGAAATTGGGGAAGCATTTTATCACACCGATCTTGGTGTGGTCAGATGCTTTGAGGGCAGAGGAGAGATCTAGGGTCTAATAGACCCCAATTTTTTCAAAAAAGAGTACCTGTCACTACCTATTGCTATCATAGGGGATATTTACATTCCCCGAGATAACAATAAAAATGATTAAAAAAAAAAAATATGAAAGGAACAGTTTAAAAGTAAGATTAAAATACAAAAAAATAATTAAGAAAAAAAAAAAAAAAAAAAAAAAAGCACCCCTGTCGCCCCCTGCTCTCGCGCTAAGGCGAACGCAAGCGGCGGTCTGTCGTCAAACGTAAACAGCAATTGCACCATGCATGTGAGGTATCACCGCGAAGGCCAGATCGAGTGCAGTAATTTTTCCAGTAGACCTCCTCTGTAAATCTAAAGTGGTAACCTGTAAAGGCTTTTAAACATGTATTTATTTTGTTGCCACTGCACGTTTGTGCGCAATTTTAAAGCATGTCATGTTTGGTATCCATGTACTCCGCCTAAGATCATCTTTTTTATTTCATCAAACATTTGGGCAATATAGTGTGTTTTAGTGCATTAAAATTTAAAAAAGTGTGTTTTTTCCCCAAAAAATGCGTTTGAAAAATCGCTGCGCAATTACTGTGTGAAAAAAAAAAAATGAAACACCCACCATTTTAATCTGTAGGGCATTTGCTTTAAAAAAATATATAATGTTTGGGGGTTCAAAGTAATTTTTTTGCAAAAAAAAATAACTTTTTCATGTAAACAATAAGTGTCAGAAAGGGCTTTGTCTTCAAGTGGTTAGAAGAGTGGGTGATGTGTGACATAAGCTTCTAAATGTTGTGCATAAAATGCCAGGACAGTTCAAAACCCCCCTAAATGACCCCATTTTGGAAAGTAGACACCCCAAGCTATTTGCTGAGAGTCATGTCGAGTCCATGGAATATTTTATATTGCGACACAAGTTGCGGGAAAGAGACAAATTTTTTTTTTTTTTTTGCACAAAGTTGTCACTAAATGATATATTGCTCAAACATGCCATGGAAATATGTGAAATTACACCCCAAAATACATTCTGCTGCTTCTCCTGAGTACGGGGATACCACATGTGTGAGACTTTTTGGGAGCCTAGCCGCGTACGGGACCCCGAAAACCAAGCACTGCCTTCAGGCTTTCTAAGGGCGTGAATTTTTGATTTCACTCTTCACTGCCTATCACAGTTTCGGAGGCCATGGAATGCCCAGGTGGCACAAAACCCCCCCAAATGACCCCATTTTGGAAAGTAGACACCCCAAGCTATTTGCTGAGAGGTATAGTGAGTATTTTGCAGACCTCACTTTTTGTCACAAAGTTTTGAAAATTGAAAAAAGAAAAAAAAAAATGTTTTTTCTTGTCTTTCTTCATTTTCAAAAACAAATGAGAGCTGCAAAATACTCACCATGCCTCTCAGCAAATAGCTTGGGGTGTCTACTTTCCAAAATGGGGTCATTTGGGGGGGTTTGTGCCACCTGGGCATTCCATGGCCTCCGAACCTGTGATAGGCAGTAAAGAGTGAAATCAAAAATTTTCACCCTTAGAAATCCTGAAGGCAGTGATTGGTTTTCGGGGTCCCGTACGCGGCTAGGCTCCCAAAAAGTCCCACACATGTGGTATCCCCATACTCAGGAGAAGCAGATAAATGTATTTTGGGGTGCAATTCCACATATGCCCATGGCCTGTGTGAGCAATATATCATTTAGTGACAACTTTATGAAAAAAAAAAAAAAAAAAGTGTCACTTTCCCGCAACTTGTGTCAAAATATAAAATATTCCATGGACTCAATATGCCTCTCAGCAAATAGCTTGGGGTGTCTACTTTCCAAAATGGGGTCATTTTGGGGGGTTTTGTGCCACCTGGGCATTCCATGGCCTCCGAAACTGTGATAGGCAGAGAAGAGTGAAATCATAAATTTACACTCTTAGAAATCCTGAAGGCAGTGATTGGTTTTCGGGGCCCCGTACGCGGCTAGGCTCCCAAAAAGTCCTTCACATGTGGTATCCCCATACTCAGGAGAAGCAGCTGAATGTATTTTGGGGTGCAATTCCACATAGGCCCATGGCCTGTGTGAGCAATATATCATTTAGTGACAACTTTTTGTAAATTTTTTTTTTTTTTTTTTTTTTGTCATTTTTCAATCACTTGGGACAAAAAAAATAAATATTCAATGGGTTCAACATGCCTCTCAGCAATTTCCTTGGGGTGTCTACTTTCCAAAATGGGGTCATTTGGGGGGGTTTTGTACTGCCCTGCCATTTTAGCACCTCAAGAAATGACATAGGCAGTCATAAACTAAAAGCTGTGTAAATTACAGAAAATGTACCCTAGTTTGTAGACGCTATAACTTTTGCGCAAACCAATAAATATACGCTTATTGACATTTTTTTTACCAAAGACATGTGGCCGAATACATTTTGGCCTAAATGTATGACTAAAATTTAGTTTATTGGATTTTTTTTATAACCAAAAGTAGAAAATATCATTTTTTTTCAAAATGTTCGGTCTTTTTCCGTTTATAGCGCAAAAAATAAAAACCGCAGAGGTGATCAAATACCATCAAAAGAAAGCTCTATTTGTGGGAAGAAAAGGACGCAAATTTCGTTTGGGTACAGCATTGCATGACCGCGCAATTAGCAGTTAAAGCGACGCAGTGCCAAATTGGAAAAAGACCTCTGGTCCTTAGGCAGCATAATGGTCCGGGGCTCAAGTGGTTAAGCATCATTAAAATCACTGCTCACGAAAAAACGTCCGTTTTTAAAACTTTCTTTTTGCATTGATATATGTCCCCTGGGGCAGGACCCGGGTCCCCAAACCCTTTTTAGGACAATAACTTGCATATTAGCCTTTAAAATACGCACTTTTGATTTCTCATGTTCGAGTCCCATAGACTTTAACGGTGTTCGAATGTTCGCGCAAACCTTCGGTCCGTTCGCATGTTCTGGATGCAAACCAATCCGGGAGGTGTTCGGCTCATCCCTACTAATGTTACAGGTAAATGTTATATTGGGAAGTTAGCACTTGCTTTAGCTATTCGCAAAGATACAGTCTGACCAGAACAATGTCCAAAATACCCTTTAGTGTTCAAAAGAGAGCTGTTCACTGAAGGTGACATGACATGGCCATGGTTCCCTTCCTGGACAGGATCGGGAATTGAAGCAATGAAAAAAAAAAATAATTACACTAGAATTGTAGATGAGATTATTAACCTTACTAAGAACTGATATAGGTTTATTAAGTGAAGAAATGGCTCAGTATTTCACACGATAAGAGAACTACAGAATATGGCCAGAGATATTGCTAAAGATGGATGGAACCCCTTTAAGGGTTTAGGAGGTTTTGGTGACTTTTTATATGGCATAGCAACACAGTTACAGAAACTAGGCGCTTACATTGTGATGTTCCTATTTCTCATATTTGTTATTTACTTCCTCATCAGGCTATGTCTCTGTGTGACTACCCGCTGTACCAACAAATGGTCCACCAGCCCTGATGAACTCATTATTGTGAGAAAGCTAGGAGTAAAGCTGAATAGGACGCCATCTCTCTGCGCCAATGTAACAGGAGTTACCAACAATCGGCTGAATGTAACACAGAGAAGGATGGTGTCAAATAAACAAAGGGAGGGAAATGTTAGTTTCCCTCCTTTTGTTAGTTTTTAATAACAACTCACACCACCCATTTCTTATCTATGTATAAAATAACATGTAATAATACATTTTTGCACTGAACGGACATTTTAAACACAGTTATTGTGTCCTGTGATTCTGTTCCTGCAGCTGCAGTTTCAACTTTTGTTTTTAGATTCCCAATCAGAAATAATTCCATAACAAATATTTGGTGGGATGTAAAAAGATCAGCACAAGTGACATAACTTAAAATCAGTTGGATGTGTTTCTTGTGCTGATTCCTCTTCTGTTAGTAGAAATCCTCCTCTGTCCATTCCTCCGTACCCCCACCACTGTAATCTTCTGGTGCAAAAAAAAGTTAATGCAAGTAAGGTGCTGTCACGGGCTCTCATCCTAGTGTCTGTTCTACAGCTTCTATGAATGGCCGGAGCTAGGTGGAAAGGGTGGGCATAGTCAGGCTCTCTTAATGAGAGCCCGTGACAGCCCCTTACTTGTAACCCCCACCAAACTCTATAGTAGTAGGAAATTTTAACTTGTTTGTAGCAATTGGTAACTAGCTATGACTAAGGACAGGTAAAATATAAATAAAAGTGCATCGCTTATGGTGTAAACAGTGAAAAAATAATACTGTGCAATGAACAAGTATTAAATCAGTATGTGTGACAATGAAGTCATAGAACTAATAATATGCACACAAATAACAAAAATATAAAGTCCAACAGCAAAGTAGAATGGTGAATTCCGTGTTGTGATCAATGAAGCAAAAAAATAAATACCGTACATGAAATTCAAAGGCTTCAAAATTAAAATTCAATAAAAAATAGTCCACCAAGAAATTGAAATCCTTGAGATGAAGATAGAGATACCCGTGTGAAGGGACAATAGAGAAAACACTTGTCAATGGTTTGTGCAATCCACCACCAAGGAGTAAAATAGGCACACTTACCAGAGAATGTAGACTCATGTACTGGTTTGTAATGAGTCAAACAAGCATATGTTAGTGATACCTCAACCTTGTCTAGCTGTATCAGATGAATGGTCTATAGACACCCCGTCACCGGTTGGATGGAGAGGTTCCACTTTAAACGAACAAACTCCCTATAGGCCTCAACCATCAAAAAGGCAGGCCGCTCCCGAATATATATGCAGAAAATAAACGGCCACACATAGTGTAATACTGTATAAAATGCGTTTTACTGTAAAAACACTTACACTTACACAAGTCCACTTAAATAGCGCTTAAAAAATCCAAATATGCATCAGAAAGGAACTGCAGTGGCTCCACGAGCATCAACCGACATGTTTCCTCCTATTGGACATAATCTGGTGTGTGAGGGTGGTGTGCAGTTATTGCAGTATATATAGATAAGAAATCCAATGAGAAATGGCCCCAAATTAGCATATGGGGACACCTGAAAGCGGAACTCTGTGACTTTACAAGATGGCGCCGGCGTGCATTCCACGTCTCGCCATCATTCTCCGTTGCAATATAATGAAAGGAAAAGCAATGCCTTAAACATTGCATTCCAAGCTAGTCCCCCTAGCCCCTCGGATCCCCACCATATATAATATCCCCAAAATTCATAAAAGTGTCGCACATCCTCCCAGTCGTCCCATTATCGGTGGGATTGACTCGGTCACATCAAGAATAGGTAGATACATAGATTTCTATCTACAACCTCAAAAAAATGCCATCCTATTTGAAAGACACCAAAGACGCCATTTAACTTCTAGACAACATTGAGATCAGTGAAGGTTGTCTGTTAGCAACTGCAGATGTTACATCTTTATATACTTGCATCTCCCATCAGTTGGGATTCAATGCAGTATACTATTATCTTTCCAAAGAAAAAGCATTGCCATATACACAAAAACAATTTATTATGGAATTATTATCTTTTGCTACTAGCCATAATTATTTTTGGTTTAATGGTCAATATTACCTTCAGAAGAAAAGTGTAGCCATGGGGGAAAAATTTGCCCCCAGTTTGGTCAATTTATTTATGGCCAAATGGGAGGAGGATGTCATCTATGCCCAGAGGAGACCAGAATTGATCCTCTGGGATCCTTACATAGACGACATCCTCCCCATGTGGAATGGTAGTTTAGACTCCCTCTATTCCTAAAAGGCTTCCCTAATACCAACACTAGAGGCATTGTACCAACATTCAAGGCCAGTCTAGAGAAAATTCACTTCTTAGACTTGGAGATCAAAGTAGACATTAATAGACTTACCAGCAGCACATATTTTAAATCAACCGAGAGGAATTTGTACATTCCGGCTGATAGTTATCATCATCAGAATTGGTTGCGTTCTGTTCTGCCGAGACAATTTTTAAGATTGCAATGTAATTGCACCAGTGTTCATGACTTTGAGATACAAGCAATCACAATCAAAAATACATTTTTAGAAGAGGGGTACCCTCATCTTGATCAGGAGATCCAGAAAGTATGTAACCTAGATATAAATGGAGAGAACCGCGCTTGACCAAAAAGTAAAAATACAAAACAGCAGAAGCATATAGTGCGATTACACCAAAATAAATAGTTCTGTAAAAAGCTGCGCTAAGAAAAATTAGCAGTCTATGCAAATGACATCAAGGAGATTTTCAAATCCTTTCAAAGTAAAAACACCACCACCGTGTTCATCTAAGCAGTAGTGACAATCCACCGTAGTAGTTAAGCCTGCTTACCAGATGGCAAGCATAAAAGGGCAAGTGGCTTTAGCCCAGCCAAGGCCTTTTAGCTTGCTGGCGCTCCCGGTGTTCATGTGGGGGGTAAATCTCCAGGCTCACTTGCGTTGTCACGTATCACCATTCGACACAAGAAACACGGATAACCCAGAAGGAAGAAGAACTCACCATAGTATAAAATCCTTCAGATATTTATTAAAAAACATGTAGTCACTTACAATTAAGTTAGCAAAATTGCATGTACGAAAAGCCGGCCCGCATGCAAACAAACGGAGCCCGTTCTCTCACTCCGAAAGCGTGGTGACGTCAGTGCGTACCTTCCCAGACGCGTTTCGTCATCATCTGACGTTGTCAATGGGGAACATTGACAACGTCAGATGATGACGAAACGCGTCTGGGAAGGTACGCACTGACGTCACCACACTTTCGGAGTGAGAGAACGGGCTCCGTTTGTTTGCATGCCGGCCGGCTTTTCGTACATGCAATTTTGCTAACTTAATTGTAAGTGACTACATGTTTTTTAATAAATATCTGAAGGATTTTATACTATGGTGAGTTCTTCTTCCTTCTGGGTTATCCGTGTTTCTTGTGTCAAATGGTGATACGTGACAACGCAAGTGAGCCTGGAGATTTACCCCCCACATGAACACCGGGAGCGCCAGCAAGCTAAAAGGCCTTGGCTGGGCTAAAGCCACTTGCCCTTTTATGCTTGCCATCTGGTAAGCAGGCTTAACTACTACGGTGGATTGTCACTACTGCTTAGATGAACACGGTGGTGGTGTTTTTACTTTGAAAGGATTTGAAAATCTCCTTGATGTCATTTGCATAGACTGCTAATTTTTCTTAGCGCAGCTTTTTACAGGACTATGTAACCTAGATAGGCATGAACTTTTCCAACTTAATCCCAGGAATCATAATTCCATTGACCCTAAATGGTTATTTTTTACATATTTTTCTATTCAACATCGTCAAATAAAAAACATCTTTACAAACACTGGGAAGTTTTGAGGAATGACCGCAATATAGGGCCATTGTTACCTGAATGAGCTAGTGTCAGTCATAGAGGTGCCCCCTCATTACAGATGAGAGTTGCTCCCAATGTCATCAACCCTCCCTCCAAAGCTTCTGTACTTTTTTTCATAACCTTACAGGCTATTATTCATGCGAAAAAAGTAGTGTGTGTCTTCATAATACACATGGAAGAAGAAAAACTGAATCATTTACATCCAATATTTTTCACCGTCTTTATCCGATCAGTTTGTTACTTGTGCCACTAAGAACATGATTTACCTAATCACTTGTCCTTGTGGCAAACATTATGTAGGAAGGACCATCCGTAATTTTTCTATCAGAGTCGTTGAACACATTTCCAACATCAAAAATGGTAAAATCAATCACAGTGTTCCTAAACACTATGCCTAATTCCATAATAAGGACCCTAGAGGAACTCAATTTCTGGTGATAGACAAATACACCCGACCGTGGCGGGATGGTTCAGCTAAAAGAGGGGTTTCACAACTGGAAACCTACTGGATCTATGAGCTCAAGTCCTATTATCCTCATGGTATGAACGTGGAGTGGGACATCAATGTGTTTGTCAATATACCTTGATGTGCCCACTCCACATTCATCATCATACTTCTAAACAGAGGAGTCATTAGAACATTATCTGGAGTCTTTAGTCTTAACAGAGGAGATTAATGTGTTTAATTTTAATTTTCTATTGGTTTTTATATATTTTATTGGTATACATTAAGGTATTAATATAGACATACCCTATGGCAGTGATGGCGAACCTATGGCACGGGTGCCACAGCCGGCACGCCGAGCCCTCTCAGTGGGCACTTGAGAAAATCCTGTATCTCTAAGAAAATCTTGTGCACAGCTCCTCTCCCCATAGAACTACATCTCCCACAAGTCTCTAGGGCCAGGGGTGATGTGTTTAGGATGGGCATGGACCAGATAAAGGGTTGCTCCGGGTTGGATGGCAGGCAGAACATGTGGTGGTGGGGATTGAGCCAATGGGGAGCTGTGTCTAGGATGGGCGTGGGCAAGAAGAAGAGTTGCTCCGGGTTGGATGGCAGGCGGAACATGTGGTGGGGAGATGCCCAATCACAGCCCGTTCTTGTGCCCGCGAACTGAGTCGGCTGATGGATTATTGGAGCATGCGTTGTTAAAGTAAGTGTACATGCTGTGTGGGGAATAAATGTATTTAGCTGTGTACACTGTTTCTGTGCCTCTTCAAATAGAATCTATTCATTGGGGACCTTTTTTTTTCTTCTTCTTATTCCCAACATTGCCACAAAATATGGAAGGGTATGGTCAGAATAATGTTGTGTATATGCTGTCTGTGTTACTCTCTATTAAAGCTGTCAGAGAAGCATTTTCTGTAGGATATGAGCTTTGATGCCATGATGCTTTGTGTTGGCTATTCAGGTTTATCTGGCTGGGAATGCCTGCTAGATTTAGCAGAGACCACTTCAGTACAGTGAGATGTAAATACATATAGTTTTTGTCCCTTCCTTACCCCTGTATTTCATGACACCAGGTTCACATGACAGACAGTCCAGAAAAATCACTGGCATTATACAGGGAGGAGGTGTAGAGCTGCTGCTGGGAGTTTGCATTCGACATGCAATGATCTGCACAGGCATTGTGAGTGAACCGCATTGGTAAAGCATTGTTACAGTTGTCCTTGAGTGTTCATGTTCAGAAGGATGTTTCCTGGACATATAGGACTGTGAACATAGTCAGGAATGAGAGATTTTTCAAGGAATCTTCTGCTACAGCAATGCAGGGCAACCAGTATGTCTTCAGCTGGAGTAGAACTACAGATCTCAACATACCTTGTCAAACAGAGAGAAAAGCCCGGAGCAAAGCAAATGAAATGACATAGGTGGAGGGCTTACATGACTGGGGAAACAGGGTAATAGTATCAGGAGAGGGAGTGTATCAGGTTGGTGCTGGGGGGAGGGGTTGGAGAGGAGATAAAAGGGAGGTCCCTCCCTATGAGTCATCACAGTTTTGGGAAAAGTTCCGCAGAAGCATGTCAGATGTGGAGCAGCTCTTGGCCCAGCTCAGGGAGGAAGCAGCGTTGCAGGGTCTCCGGTTGGCTGCAGGACACTTTGGGGCTTATTCTAACACGAACAGCAGCAGGTGACATTACAGGGGGGAGGTAGGGCAATCGGGCGGGTAGGCGCGATTTTCTCACCAGACCGTCACTCTAGGCCACAGCATCAGTCGGGGGGTACCCTGCCAGGGACTCCCGACGGGACCCTCGGCCCAGTGGGCAGCAGCGCGGGATGGGGGGAGTCCTGTGCGGTCTCCCCTCCAGCACAGGAGGTCACCAGGAGGACAGTCTGGGGGCTCCGGGGCGGCATTGCGGCCTACTAGGCGGTGGAAACAGGAGGGCACGGGCCCCGCCCCTAGCGCTACGTCAGTCAGCCTGAGGCCTACCATTGAGGAACAAAGCAAACGGGGTTCCCGGATTTTCTTATGCACCACCAAGGGACCTTAGGAGGAGCAGTGGGGGACGGCCGGGGAGGACTTCCAGGCAAGCGGAGGCCAGCAGGACTGAGGCCCCACACACTGGTCCTGGTAAGGCCGTCCAGAAGCCGGTGAGCGGGTACGCAATGCGGGGGGGGTTCGGAGGTCGGCGGAACCATTGGCAGCTGGTGCTGTTATGCCTGGCGGGCTCTCATCAGAAGAGGAAGAAGGGTCTGGACAGAGGTCGGCAGGAGAACTGGGAATCGGAAGAAGAGGCTGCTCCCCCCCCCAGCAGTGCAATGTCGTTGGAAAGCAGATGGTCGGCTGATGGGGCAACTCCTGTGCAGCCCGGTAAGTCACCTTTACACTTATATCATGAGGGATTGTCTGTTAGCATAGGGCAAGAGGGCAGGACTAATGGGTCCGGCGGGAAGGACGGCGGTGGCTGAGGCAGCTGGGGGGGCTGCGGGGTTACTGGGTTTTCTTGCTGGGACATAGGAATTGATGCAGAAGTTGCGGCATGCGGATAGAGCCCCTGCTGGGCCGGTGTCAGCCTGGGTCCCGCCAGCAAGAGTAGTCGGCAAAGCCATTTTGCTGGGGGGTGCGGTAGCTCCGGTAGTTCCGGCCTTGACAACATGCCCGTCACAGGTAACACAGGTGGGGTTACGCAGGGGACGACCAAGGTGGTGGTGGCGGGGGAAGCTGCGGGCAGACAGGAAGTCATCAGACTAGCTGGTTCTGCAAAATGCGAGGTCTATGTTTGATATGAGGGGCCATTGGATGCACACTTGAAGCCTGAAGTATGAGAAAAGATGTGGTAGGGTGAGTATGCGGAGATTTTTTCCCTGCTGCAGTTAGCAAAAATTTAACCTGGATAGGGTTAAACCGGATCATTCAAAGGAGGACGGAGAGAAGAGGGGATACCGGTTGATCCCGACGACATTTGCCAACTGGCTACAGGAGTTTTACCATCAGTGCAAGGGTGAGTGGGGAAAAAGAACCCCGAATACTGTTTGGCACTCTTTTGTTACTAAGATTTGATAGGGGAGGCGGATAGAGCTTACGGGGGCACGGAGTGGCTGAGGTATGTTGAGCATTTTCGTCAGTGGAGAGTTATCCGGCCGGCGTTGAGATGGGACCATAAGGACATCAGCCTGTGACTGTGCTTGAGGACGGCTGCGTGGGCTCTGCACCAGTTAATTTTCAGGGGAGGTCGGTGGACTTTTGGCTCAGGGACAGGCGGCCGGCAACAAAAAAGGGGTATGCTGGCAGTACAATGCTAGGACCTGCACGTTCAGAGGGATGTGCCGGTACAAGCACTAGTGTTCAGGGGTGGATGGTCTCATCAGTCGTCCAGAGGTTGCAAGCAAGGAATAGGTCGTGCTGGAGAGGCTGGACACAAGAGGGAGGACCACAGTGATGGTGAAAAGGATGTGGCCGTTTTCTCGGTAGGTATCCGGATTGGAAAGTGGCTCAGTTGCGGGATTCAGGTTTCACAGCTGGCGTTAGGATTCCATGTATTTTAGAGGTGATTCCCCGGTGTCTTGCACTTTGTGATCGGCCATGCGACAGCCAGATGTAGTTTCTGAGGAACTTAGTAGGCAAGTTGCATGGGGTCGCATGGAGGGCCCCTTTCCGTCTGCACTGTTTCACTGATTTGGTAGTTTCCTCTTTGGAGTAGTGCCAAAGTAGGAGCCCAACAAATTTAAGTTGATTCACCACTTTCTTTTCCAAAAGGGGGTCAGTTAATGATGCCATTGACCAGGAGACATGTTCGGTGAGTAGTACATCGTTCGCTGCTGCGGTGGGTTGGGTGCGTCATTACGGCAAGGGGGCATTGATGGCGAAGGTGGAAGTGGAATCTGTTTTTCGGCTACTCCCAGTTCACCCGGATAGCTTCCGGTTGCTGGGGGTGTCATTGGAATGAGTAATTTTGCGTCGTCCAATGCCCACCGATGTGTTGCTATGTATTCCTGTACACTGTTTGAGCAATTTAGCTCAGTTGTGGCAGGGGTGGTAAGGGATGTGTCGGGCGGGAATTCGATCATCCATTACCTGGATGATTTCATTTGCATGGTACCAGCTTCTTCCAGAATCTGCGCGGGGCTCCTGGCTACGTGGGAACACAGAGCGGACCGGTTTGGCATTCCGGTGGCACCTGAGAAGACGGGGGGCCTAGCACGGTCATCACGTTCCTGGGCGTTGTCTTGGACTCGGGTGCAATGGAACGCAGGTTGTCGGTAGATAAGCTGGCAAATTTAAAAGGGGAAATTGCAGGTGTGATTGGTTTAAGCGTGGTCATCACGTTCCTGGGCGTTGTCTTGGACTCGGGTGCAATGGAACGCAGGTTGTCGGTAGATAAGCTGGCGAATTTAAAAGGGGAAATTGCAGGTGTGATTAGTTTACGCAAAGTCAGCTGCGAGTACATTGGTTTTTGGCAAGTACAGCCGGGATCAGGTCTCCCACGAGCGTTGTGCGCTTGATTAAAGCGCACAGGGAGGACTTGAGGGTATGGCATACCTTTTTTGTTTGGGAATCCTTTCATGGACGGGCTCTATGGATTTTAAGGCCCGTTAGCAATTTTGACATGGAAATTATTACAGATACTGCTGGCTCTACGGGTTTTGGGGTTTTTTATTCCAGGGTCAGTGGAGTGCTGGTCCAGGGCCGCAGTCATGGCTTGAAGCGGGAGTTAGGAAGAATTTAGTGTTGCTGGAATTGTTTCCGGTGGGGCTGGCGGTGAAATTGTGGGGTGCTTCGTTCAGGGATCTGAAGGGGATGGAAGGAAGGGCTGGCGTTCGTTCAAAAGGCTGGTGAAGGGTCAGCTGGCCTGGCAGTTCGTTTACTGGTGTTGTATTTCAAGTGAGGCATATGGAAGAGGGGGTGTCCACTCCTGCTATGAATATGAAGTTAGCTGGTTTAGCTTTCCTATTCAAATGGCAAGGTCAACCTGATTTCACACAAGATTTTGGGTTACCAAGAGTTACCAGCGATCGGTGGCCCGCAGGGATGCCAGGAGACCTTTAACCTTTGTCATGATGCGGGGTATGGTAGCATATTTGGGGGAGTGTGTTGATCTGAATATCAGGCCATCTTGTTCAAGGTGGCCTTTTTATTAGCGTTCTTTGGGGTGTTTCGGATAGAGGAGTTGGTCAGTCCTTAAAAAGGTTCATGGGGGAATTGGGAGTCACGAGGTTATATGTGGAGATGATGGGTTGGCTTTATTTTTGCGTAGATCGAAGACCGATCAAATGGGTAAAAGTGCCAGGATCACTGCTGTGCCTCATGTAGATGGATCTACTGTATCGCGTTTCATATTGTTGATGATTTTTTGTAAGAAAATGTTTACGGGCATTGGGGTGGGTAGAGAAGGAGTTTTCCTCTCATTCATTTTGGATAGGGGCTGCTACGGAGGCAGCCAGAAGTGGACTGGATGTGGATTCGGTAAAAGCGTATTGGGTGGTGGGAATCAAGGAGGTCCCAGACAGCAGTTCGGCCTCACCTTGTGGTTGGGTTGTGAAGTATTAGGGTGGGGAGGAGTTTGATGTTAGGCCCTGCGTGATATGGAATACTATTTGGTCATGGTGTTGGGTTTGCTCTCTTATAATTTCAGAATCGGTGGCAGGAATGGTCTGGATAATGGGTCATTCCTAGGTGTTCTGGGGGGCCAGGAGGTGTGATGTTGGGTAAGAAGGCAGGCATATGGGTTTTTATAGACGGAAGGCTGTATTTGTGGTTGGGAGTCCCTGGGATGTTATGGGGTAGAATTGTTACTTAAGTGCATCGGTATGCCAAAAGGGACAGGCTGCCCGACGTTTTTGCACGTGGGCGGCAACGGTTTGGGGGTTAGGTCCATGTTGGACATTACGCGGGACATCAAATTCGATGTGTGGCGGTTATTGAGGGATTTTCCTGGCATGGTCATTGTTTTGGTCGGACATGGTGGCTCGTACAACATGGCGGATGGCCAGGTCGGTGGAAAGGGTTAGTAGGGCCAGGAGAAAGATTAATAGGGAGGTGAGCAAGTTCATGGTTAGGCATGGGGCATTGGCTATTAGGCACGTGGAATTGGAGTTTGAGAAATGGAGATACCTGAGGGCAGATGGGGTGTATTTGCATGAGGTGGGTATTGACATGTGGGTGTTCGGATTACAAGAGGGTATTCAGAGAGCACTTCGGGTGTGGAGGGGCACCCATAGGTAAGGTGTTTCCTTTGGGTGCTGTGGCGGGTGTTGGTCTTTGCAGGGGAAGGAAGATATTTCAGAAGGAAGAGTTCAGGAACTATCGTTGCTATGGGTCCTGATGGTGGTTTCCAGCTAATGGAGATTAGCTGGAAAGTGTTAATGGGGGCACTGCGGTTAGTGGTTGTCTCTGAGCCAGCATGTCGGCTTGAGGCCTATTAATACACTTGGAGAGGTACCGCAGTGCAGTATTGTTTTTCCACAGATGGTTATGAAGTTCCTGCAAAGACCAACGCTAGGAGATTGATGGGTTGATTAACAGATGTTTCAATGTTTTATGTTAATTTGAATATATATATTTGTTTAAATAAATTAGGCTGCTACAGCCTTGCTAACTCCAACCTTGGTGTGGTCTCAATTAATAAGGTAAGGTTAAGAGGTTGGGGTATATAAGTGGTGGTAGAGTTACCTCTGTTATACAACAGTCAAGAAAAGCCCGGAGCAAAGCAAATGAAATGACATAGGCAGAGGGCTTACATGACTGGGGAAGCAGGGTAATAGTATCAGGAGAGGGAGTGTATCAGGTTGGTGCTGGGGGGAGGGGTTGGAGAGGAGATAAAAGGGAGGCCCCTCCCTATAAGTCATCACAGTTTTGGGAAAAGTTCCCGCCCACCCTCCCTTTGGCTTCATTGTTTTGGCTGTTTTGTATTTCTTGCTTTTCATTTTGGACAGGTTCGTTGAATCCTGCAATGTCGTGGCAGTGGCGGGTGTTGGTCTTTGCAGGGGAAGGAAGATATTTCAGAAGGAAGAGTTCAGGAACTATCGTTGCTATGGGTCCTGATGGTGGTTTCCAGCTAATGGAGATTAGCTGAAAAGTGTTAATGGGGGCACTGCGGTTAGTGGTTGTCTCTGAGCCAGCATGTCGGCTTGAGGCCTATTAATACACTTGGAGAGGTACCGCAGTGCAGTATTGTTTTTCCACAGATGGTTATGAAGTTCCTGCAAAGACCAACGCTAGGAGATTGATGGGTTGATTAACAGATGTTTCAATGTTTTATGTTAATTTGAATATATATATTTGTTTAAATAAATTAGGCTGCTACGGCCTTGTTAACTCCAACCTTGGTGTGGTCTCAATTAATAAGGTAAGGTTAAGAGGTTGGGGTATATAAGTGGTGGTAGAGTTACCTCTGTTATACAACAGTCATGCATAATGTGCCCCAGCAGGGCATGGGGGGACTGGAAGTTCTGCTGCAGCTGGAGAGTTGCTGGTTGCATGTCACCCCCTGTAACAGGATTTCTTAATCATCCAGCCAGTGCTTCTACTGAACAACTAGTAATTTAAAGTGCACCTGTCATGCAACTCGAGTGTATTGAATATTAATGTATCGTTAGTAGAATAGTGATACTGGAATTTGGTTGCACAATGCTAGGAAAGCTTCCAAAAAATGTAACTTTTGTCAAAATGTGTTCTAGTTTTAGATCTTCTTGTACAGAACACTATGGCTACATAGTGAATACACAGTGATTTCTGATGTGTCCCATGTTCACCCCCAGACATCACAGCACACGCTCATCAAGTTCTGTATATGTTGGCACTTTGAAATGAATACGTTGGTTTTGTGTTGCAGTTTGGGCACTCGGGCTCAAAAAGGTTCGCCATCACTGCCCTATGGAAACAGCATTATGTAAGTCCACACTCTCTGTAATCAGTGCATTTTTATAGCACTGATCTCTGTATAATTGTCAATGGTTTCAAAAATGTGTCAAAAGTGTCCGATGTGTCCACCATAATGTCGCAGTCCCAATAAAAATCGCAGATCGCCGCCATTACTAGTAAAAAAAAATAATAATAATAAAAATGCCATAAATCTATCCCCTATTTTGTAGATGCTATAACTTTTGTGCAAACCAATCAATGTACACTTATTGCGATTTTTTTTTTACCAAAAATATGTAGAAGAATATATATCAGCCTAAACTGAGGAAAAAATTAGATTTTTTTTTTAGAAAAAATTGGGGATATTTATTATAGCAAAAAGAACAAAATATTGCTTTTTTTTCAAAATTGTCACTCTTTTTTTGTTTATAGCGCAAAAAATAAAAACCGCAATTTTGTTTGGGTACAGCATCGCACGAACGCGCAATTGTCAGTTAAAGCGACACAGTGCCGAATCGCAAAAAATGGCCTGGTCATTGAGCAACCAAATCCTCTGGGGCTGAAGTGGTTAATACTTGTTTATTGCACGGTATTATTTCTTCACTGTTTACACCATAAGCGCTGCACTATTATTTATATTTTACCTGTTTACACGATTTGTCTAGTGAGTGCCAGGTGCTTTCTATTACCTCAGAGCGCAGTTTTCTATTTTCTTTATGACTAAGGACACCCAGGTTGAAATGCATAAGCCCTCATTACCTTGTAAGCAACATAGACCTTTAAAAAATGAGTATATGGGGGAATGTCAAATCGCATGACAAATCGGCAGCTATTGCCGGCACAGGCACTGTCCGAATCGGTGTGACACGCATTTGCATCGCCACACCGATTCATAAAAGTAGTTTTTGTACTACTTTTGGCGACTTTGGGGTGCAATTTCAAAAGACATCTGTCCAGAAACCCACACAGATGTCTCTGAAATCACCCCCAAAGTTAGGACTGACATGCGGGAATGAAATTGTGCGAGTTCAGCTGAACTCGCACGATTTCATTCCTGCTGTCAGTGTGAACCAAGGCTTTGGCTGTGTTCACACTGGTACGACAGGATCGTGTGGATCCAACTTTGTCCTGCGACTTGAAGTCCGACATCCGTCCGACTTAAATGAACTGGGATACGACTTTATTCCTGACAATGCAGGCACTTTGTGTCTGGTATGAATCTTTAGGGGGAACTCCACGCCAAATTTAAAAATATAAACAGCATGGGTTCCCCCTCCAAGAGCATACCAGGCCATTAGGTCTGGTATGGTTTTTAAGGAGCACCCCCACGCTGAAAAACAGCATGGGGGTCCCCCCAAAATCCATACCAGACAGGTCAGGAAAGGGGGTGGGGACAAGTGAGTGCCCCCCTCCTGAACTGTACCAGGCCACATGCCCTCAACATGGGGGGTGGTTGCTTTGGGGCAGGGGGGCCCTGTGCCCCCCACTCCAAAGCACCTTGCCCCCATGTTGATGAGGACAAGGGCCTCTTCCCAACAACCCTGGTCGTTGGTTGTCGGGTCTGCGGGCGGGGGGCTTATTAGAATCTGGAAGCCCCCTTCAACAAGGGGGCCCCCAGATCCCGCCCCCCCCCCCATGTGAATGAGTATAGGGCACAGTGTACCCCTACTCATTCACCTAAAAACAAAGTGTCAAAAATAAAATGCAGTACACAGGTTTTTAAAGTAATGGCATGATGGGGCGGTGACATCATAAGGGGTGGGGCCTACGGATGGCGTCACCCGGTGACCCCGCCCCATGCCAATATAAGTAGTGGCACACCACGCACCCAGCATTAGAGCGTGGGAGAGCATCGAGTCAACATCGGATGAAGAACAGAGGGAGAAGACAGCAGAGAAGACCCGGCAAAAGAGCGAGAAGGCTGCGGAGAAGACCTGGCAGAGGCAGAAGACAGCGGACAGAGGCAGAAGAACCGGAGAGGGCTAGAAGACATCAGCAGAGCACGGAGAAGACCCAGAGAGGGGAGAAGAATCGGCAGAGGCAGAAGACATCAGCAGAGGAGGCAGAAGAGCCGGAGAGGGGAGAAGAAATTGGAAGAGATGCCGGAGCTTCCTTAATAAATTACTTTAAAAACCTGTATACTGCGTTTTATTTTTGACACTTTTTTTTTTAGGTGAATAGGTAGGGGTACAATGTACTCGATACTCATTCACATAGCGTAGGGAGGCTGGGATCTGGGAGACCTCTTGTTAAATAGCCAGGGTTGTCGGGAAGAGGCCCTTGTCCTCATCAACATGGGGACAGGCTGCTTTGGGGTGGGGGGGCGTAAAGCCCCCCTGCCCCAAAGCACACCCCCCCCCATGTTGAGGGCTTGAGGCCTGGTACGGTTCAGGAGGGGGGGGCACTCGCTTGTCCAACCCCCTTTCCTGACCTGCCGGGCTGAATGCTTGGATAAGGGTCTGGTATGAATTTTGGGGGCCACACGCCATATTTTCTGCATGGGGGGTCCCCTTAAAATCCATACCAGACCGAAGGCTCTTGGAAGAGTAACACATGCCATTTTTTTTTTAAATTTGGCATGGGGTTCATCTTCAAGATCATCAGAGCACATGTCGCATGCCAAAGTCAGATCCGACTTTGATCCGACTTCAGTGATATTCAATGGGCTGAAGTAGAAGCAAAGTCAGACCAAAGTAGTGCAGGGAACATTTTCAAAGTCGGACTGACATGTGTCGGACCAGTTAAGATGACTCTCATAGGGAAACATTGATTTTCACACATCATGCCACATGAGCTCCCAATGTCGGAGTGTTTGTCGTACAAGTGTGAACCCAGCATCATTGTCAAAGCTTAACAAGCTCAAGTTAGATGCTGATTGGTTACTATGCACAGCTGTGTGTACTATGAGTACTATGCCCCACTGTGTGCAACTGAATTGTTTAAAAATACTGCATGTTATATTGTAAATTCTTCCGAAATCAGAACTTTCATCTCTGTCACTAGATTAAGATGAAATGAGTTATTAGATCCTCACATACTCAATTATTTAACTGATAGATGAAGTTTCATAGATTTCAAGAATAAAAAAAAAATTACAAAGGTACCATAAAGGGGTTTTCTAGTCAAATGTGAAAATGTAGCATGGAAAAACATACAACAGAGGTCATGTTGATTGAGTATACTAGGACATCTTGTTGTGCAATTTACGTTCTTTGTCAGTACCTGAGTATTCTGAGTACACCTAATAATGAGCCTGCGATTCGGGAAGATAGTGAATCTCTATCATGCATTGCAGGTTTTTTGCTGTTCAGTTACCGTATGTGCATTAGTGATGCCATCTAATTTTGCTCTCGCCTTGCTCATTTAGGAAGAAATGATCCATGCCCCTGCTCCACCCAGACCGAAGCTTACAGGAAGTGCTGCATGCAGAGAGAAGGGAGAGAGGTTGAAAAGCGCAGAATGACTGGCAAGATGCAGCAGACCCTCCCAAAGCCCTTCTGAAAACAGTGCTAAATATAGCAATAGGAAAATTATATAAAACTTAAATAAAGGGAAACAGAGAGGACATGCTGATGTTAGCATTGTGGTGATTTTTCCTGGACTGTACAATGGTTTTACCTACTGCTTGAAAATAGTTTTTAACATGTTGCATTCATAAAAGAAAATGTTGACACAAAACTGATAAATCACCCACCAGCTTCTCAGATCTAATAATTAAATATACCGTATACAGAATAAAAAATGCTACTGTGGGTTTCGCCCATACTACCTAAAATAAGTTAATTTTAACCACTTCAGCCCCGGAAGAATTTACTGCTCAATGACCAGGCCATTTTTTGCGATACGGCACTGCGTCGCTTTAACTGACAATTGAGCGGTCGTGCGACACTGTACCCAAACAAGATTGACATACTTTTTTTCCCCACAAATAGAGCTTTCTTTTGGTGGTATTTGATCATCTCTACGTTTTTTATTTTTTGCGCTATAAACAAAAAGAGCGACAATTTTGAAAAAAAAAACACAATATTCTGTACTTTTTGCTGTAATAAATAGCCCCAATTTTTTTTAAAAAAAGCTAATTTTTTCCTCAGTTTAGGCTGATATGTATTCTTCTACATATTTTTGGTAATAAAAATTGCAAAAAGCCTATGTTGATTGGTTTGTGCAAAAGTTATAGCGTCTACAAAATAGGGGATAGATTTATGACATTTTCATTATTATTATTATTTTTTATTAGTAATGGCAGCGATTTATGATTTTTGTTGAGACTGCGACATTATGGCGGACACATCTGACACTTTTGACACATTTTTGGGTCGAATGACAATTATACAGCGATCAGTGCTTTAAAAATGCACTGATTACTGTATAAATGTCACACTGGCACGGAAGGGGTTAACACTAGGGGACGATCAAGGGGTTAACTGGTTTCCCTAGGTGTGTGTTCTAACTGTGGGGGGTGGGACTGACTATAGGAGATGAGAGATCGTGGTTCCCAGCTTGTAGGATTACACACACGCTTCCCTGTTCTGCAGCTTGCAACCGGGATCGCTTGTGGCAGGCGGTCAGGAGCACCGGCACCCCTGCTGTGCAGCGGGCTCGTGCGCCTGCTATCCCGCTTAAAGGGACCGACGTATCGCTACGATGGTACATGGGATCGTGTCGATCTGTCGCAGTATAATGACGGCGGCTTGTCGGCAAGTGGTTAAAGGAGGGACAATCCTTCCCTGCGCCCCCACCCGACCCCCATCCACAGTCATCACCAGACTGCCAAAGATTTAGAAACACTCAAAGGGCCATCAGGGCCATCTTTAACACAAACGGGGCACCTGCCCAGGGCCCAATCTTTGTTGGGGAGCCCAAAGCATTGAGCCCGCGCTACCCACAAATTGGGGCTTTGTAGAGCGCACAGAGGACACAGGAGGCTGTACTCCCGAGCTAGCCAGAAGAGAGGGGCAGGGCCGGGAGCTCCACTGACACTCTGACCCCGCCCCATGCAGCCTGTATGCTCAGAACAGAGCGGCTGTAGTGAGAGCAGTGGTCGGCGTGGGAGCGTCAGTGGAGCTCCTGGCTCCATCCCTCTATACTGGCTGGGGAATACAGAGGTGGGCCAGGAGCTCCACTGATGCTCTAACCCCGCCCCATGCCTGTATGCTCAGGGGGAGCAGTTGTAGTAAGAGCAGAAAGTGGAAGCCTCGCCCCCTGGACCTCTGGCTGTATGCAGTTTGCTCGGATGGCCAGGTATCTCCTTACACCCATAAAATGCCTGACTGCTGAAACTCTGAGCTGTGTCATTCAACTGTAAAGCTGTGCATTGCTGACCATTCTCTGACCATCTCCTGTTTAATGCCTGCAGTCTCTGATTGTCTCCTGTAGTGTATCCGAAGTCTCTGATTGTCTCCTGTAGCGTGTCTCCTGTAGCATATCCGCAGTCTCTGATTTTCTCCTGTAGTATGTCCGCAGTCTCTGATTGTCATCTGTAGTATGTCCGCAGTCTCTGATTGTCTCCTGTATAATGTCCGCAGTCTCTGATTGTCACCTGTAGTATGTCTTCAGTTTCTGAATTTGTCACCTGTAGCATGTCCGCAGTCTCTGATTGTCACCTGTAGCATGTCCGCAGTCTCTGATTGTCACCTGTAGCATATCCGCAGTCTCTGATTGTCACCTGTAGCATGTCTGCAGTCTCTGTCACCTGTAACATGTCCGCAGTCTCTGATTGTCACCTGTAGTATGTCCACAGTCTCTGATTGTCACCTGTAGCATGTCCCCAGTCTTTAAATGTCTCCTGTAGCATGTCCACAGTCTCTGATTGTCACCTGTAGCATGTGCGCAGTCTCTGATTGTCACCTATAGCATGTCCGCAGTCTCTGGTTGTCACCTGTAGCATGTCTGCAGTCTCTGATTGTCACCTGTAGTATGTCCGCAGTCTTTGATTGTCTCTGTAGCATATCTGCAGTCTCTGATGCTCTCCTACAGTATATTTGCAGTCTCTGACCCTTTCCTGCAGTATGTGTATTAATGTGCCGCTTTACTTGCTCAATTATTTGGAATTGCTCCAGTGCTTAGTGAGTGGTAATGATGTGAATTAACCTGTAGCAACCAATCAGTGAACAGTAATAATCTGCTGTAATTTCTAGCAACCAATCAGTGAGTGGTAATGATGTGCTGTAACCCCTAGCAACCAATAAGTGAGCGCTAATAATGTGCAGTAACCTCTAGCAACCAATCGACAAGCAGAAATGATGTGTTGTAACCTTTAGCAACCAGCCAGTGAGTGGTAAAAAAAGGCTGTAACCTCTGGCGACCAATTGCAATCGCTGTGTGATCTGCTGCAGTAAACTCATTTTGAATCCACCTGCTATTTTTTGTATGTGTCAGAATGGAGGGGGGGGCCCAAGAAAATGTTTGCCCAGGGCCCAATCAATATCAAAGACAGCCCTGCTATGCATGATCACACTGCCCCATGTGGCAGTGCTAATTCTGACATACAGTCGTTTAAATACTGCATTGTGGGAAGGAAGAGTAGAGTGTCACATGTTCCCCTATACATGGAAGTAATAATTATGTCTCAGGCTGCCTGACAGGGAATTAAGGGAGGTATGATTCTATAAAATAAAGAAAGTAATTTCAGCAGGCAAGATAAAGCCTTTAGTGAAAAAAAATGGCAGACAGTGCATGGTAATAAAAGCTCTGAGTGTTAAGATTTTGTAAACTGATGCTTAAACCTACAGGCTCAGTTCTTACAATAAATGTTCAAATCAGTTGCATTGCTTCGGATATTGTATAGTGCTGTCCTAAGATCAGTTTAGCTAAAGTTCAATGTGAAGCAACTTATATGACCCTCTACTAAAAGAAGTCATGCTCCAACATAGAGGACTGTGAGTGACTGTTGTAACAATGTGTGACAAGTACAGTAGGCGAGGAAGTTTAAATCCAGGATACCACATAGTTCAAAAATATCAAATCCAAGAGATCAAAAAATTTATATAACCATGTTTTGAGAAAAATCTGTAGTTATGAAGGCCTAACATCATAGTGCTCAGTCCAGGCTTTTAACAAGTTCACTAGTTTCACTATTAGGGTATTAAAGATGATTTGTCTCCCATACTATCTGATCATCACTCCACCACTCATCAATATCTAAGAAACCCACAGAGAACACAAATTGGAGTTCAACTCTTTTACCTTCACCGCCATACGTGTGTGTGAATCTGACAAGACGACTGATGGCTTTCAGGTGGAAGCAATCTGGTGCTTTGTGGCCACCACATCCCTTCCATACATCCTCGTAAGTGCTGGCCCCCTGTGCACGTGCCCCCTTCATGTCTCCCTGGCTCTGTGTGTCTGTCAGGTACCACCAGGTAGAGGGGAGGGAGATCAGCAAATGTCCATTCACTGATCTTCCCTTCCTGCTAACCTGGAAGCAATGTGTAAAATGTAACTTCCAGGTCCTGGTGTCACTTTTTCCAGGCAATATGGCCACGGATGAAGTGAATGGAGCACAACCTACACTTCATTAGCTTCATTGGAAGGCAGGTGAGACCCCGGATGTCTAAATTAAAGAGAACCTATCACCAAAAAAATCATCAAATAGGGGACTTTTTGTCCTCTATGTGATAAAAAGTAAAGTTTAGTAGAAAAAAAGTAAAAAAAAAAAAAAGTTTAAAAAAAAGTTACACCCAAAAAAATTTTTGAGCACCTGCATCCCCACATACATGCACATATGAACAGAAATAGATGCACCAGGGAAGCTTATGCATGAAAACATTGATTGAGACACATGCTACATATTACCAAACATGACAAAGTGAGCAAAATACTTTAAGAGCAGTTATTCATGGTTGACTCTAAACTGTGACTGGTAGGCTCCAGGCTCCTTCAGAAAAAATTAAAAGTCAGCAGTGAACTGAGCCAGAAGTGGGAGAGGGTACCTGTCAAAACCAGGTACCGGCTTCCCTCCAAAGGGTGCCAAATGTGGAAGTGTAGGGGGGCAGGAGGCAGAAAAGCATAGCTTCCCCTTTTGGGTGGAGCTCCGCTTTAAGGTTCGCCTATAAATTATAGGAAAATATACGGTACTATAGTTTGTCACCGTTTCACAGGTGCACACAATTTTAATCCTTGTTGGGTATGTATTTACCTGCCACAACCATTTCACAACTTATCTTTATATTTTACCAAAAACAGGGCAATATTTGCATTTTTGTGTGTCCTAAAATTAACTTTAGTGTATTTTTTTTGTGAAATTCTTTGCTTCATAAACTGTTAAACTAATCGTTTGACATAAAAATTTAAACAAGTACCATTTTTCTTTCTTACGGTGTCTGCATTCAGAAAATATATAATGTACGGGGATTTTAACAAATCTTCAGACCTAAAATATTTTTTCAAACGTGTGCAATATAACACAAAAACAGTTCTGGCAGCGATAGGGTTAATGACCACTGCATCCTTTTCTTAATACAATGTAAAAAATGACAGAATACCATTCAATACAATGGGAATGGGGCCCCAAGGTCCTTGTAGGCATCTCTACCTAACTGAGTGTCAGGAACCATGAATCAGACAGAGACAGAAAATGCAGTAAAAATCACACCTTTTAATATAATGGTAAAAATGGTACAAATCAGTAAACATAGTGAAAACATAGCCAGGGTACAGTAGCCAAAGCAGGTAGTCAGAACAAGCCAGTAAATCAGGAAGCCAGAGATCAGCATAGTCGGAGGCAGCAGACAGGATCAGGAACCAGAAAGGATGTCAGCCAGGCAAGTCGTCAACAGGAACACAGCAGAGAGTCTCCAGATATGTTTGAACAAGGCTAAGACATGGAAGGAATGAACCAGGCAGTTTAAATAGCCAGAAGGGGGTGGCTAACGAGCAGGAAAGGATCACCAGATGAACCACTGTGGAACGATGAGTGCTGGCAATTAACCGACAGCCGAGCACTGAGAAGGGAGGGCTGAGCCCAGCCCTGACAATACCCCGAGACCCAAGAACGTTCCTCTGGACCCTACCCTTTCCAATGAACCAGGTACTGTATGCGCCCACAGATCCTACGGGAGTCAATGATCGATTGTATCTCAAAATGAACCGGGCGAGGACGTGGTACCGAGGTGGTGAAGCGGTTGCACACCAAAGGTTTTAATAAGGAGATACAATACATTCGAAATATTCATGTTAGAAGGAAGGTCTAATGCCTAAGCCGCTGGGTTAATCTTATGAAGAATACGGAAAGGCCCAATAAACCACGGTGCCAGTTTCAGTGAAGGAACACGGAGTCGGAGGTTGCGTAATGACAGCCAGACCCTCTCCCCAATCTGGTAGGAAGGCGCAGGTAGGCGTCTGCTGTCAGCATGGAGTCTGTACCTATCACTGGCACGTCGCAAGGACTCTTGGACCTGCACCCAAGTGGAAGGAAGATCACGGAGATACTTCTCTAATGCAGGAATTCTTTGAGGAACAAATGAGTCAGGCAACATGGATGGTTGGAAACGTGGTTGGAATTCGCCATAAACAAAGACAATCGGGAAGCAGTAGTAACAGCACTATTGTGAGCAAATTCTGCCCAAGGTAAGAGGCCTGACCAGTTGTTATGGTGGTTCAGAACTATAGCAACATAGAAACTGCTCCAAGGCTTGGTTGGCTTGTTCTGCAGCTCCATTGGACTGCGGTGATACGCAGATGAGAAGGAAAGCTGAATTCCCAACTGTGCACCAAAGGCTTGCCAAAACCTGGAGACAAACTGGCTACCCCTCTCTGAGATGATATCCTTGGGTAGCCCAGGTAATCAAAAGATCTCCCGAGCAAAAATGGATGCCAGTTCTTTGGATGTGAGAAACTTCTTAAGTGGAATACAATGTGACATTTTTGAGAACGGGTCAACCACCATAAGAATAACTGTGTTGCCCTAAGAGTTGGGTAACTCCACAATAAAATCCATAGACAGGTGGGTCCAAGGGCCCTCTCCATTATGTATGGGTTGTAAGAGGCCCACTGGAAGGTGTCATGGTGTCTTACCCTGAGCACAGACAGAACAAGCGGCTATGAAGGCGGGTACAACAGCGCGGAGACTAGGCCACCAGAATTGTTGAGAACAAAGCAGTGCGGAGATTCTCAGGGACAAATCAGCAGTCACAAGCTTTCTCAGGAGGAGAATGGATCTGAGCGGCAAGAATTCTGTCACCCAATGGTGAAGTGAGACTAGTACAAACAGTGGCCAGAATACGATCAAGAGGTATCACAATAGCAGTAACTGACTCCACCTTGGAAGCGGAGCAAAACTGTTGCGACAATGCGTCAGCCCTTACATTCTTAGTACCGGGTAAGAATGAGACTATGTAATTGAAGCTTAACAGAAAAAGAGCCCATCGCACCCTTATGGGAGATAAGCGTTTTGCCTCAGACAAGAATGTGAGATTTTTATGATCAGTCAAAACGAGGACCGACACAGTGGTACCTTTGAGAAGATGCATCCATTCTTTAAGCGCTAAAATGATCGCTAACAATTATCTGTCCCCAATCTTTTGCATTCTGCAGGAGACAATTTCTTAGAAAAGTAGCCACAAGGATGTATAACGCTCTCAGAGGTAGGATGTTGAGACAGAAGGGCGCTTACTCCAGTCTCAGATGCATTACCTCAAGAATAAAGGGTAAAGTACAGTAGGATCAGGATGTGCCAGCACAGGAGCTGAAACAAAGGCAGTCTTGTGAGCTTGAGAGACTCAAAGGCTTTATTGGAATCCAGAGGCCAATTCTGTGAGTTACCATTCTTTCTGGTCATATCAGTCAGGGGTTTGACCAGAGAAGAGAAGTTACAAATTAATTTCCAATAATAATCGGCAGTAGAAATGACATAACCCAGAAATGTAACCTGTTTACGATGGAACTCTCACTTTTCCAAATTACAATACAGGTTATTATCTCTCAGCCTCTGTATGGGAGACATCTGTGTGATGGCTCTCTAGGGATTTAGAATATATGTGAATATCGTTAAGATAAACCACCACACATTGCTGCAACATATCTCGTGGGACATCGTTGATGAATTCCTGAAAAACTGCAGGAGCGTTGCAAAGACCAAACGGCATCACAAGGTATACATAATGTCCTGTCCTGGTGTTAAACACAGTTTTCCATTTGTCGCCCTCCTTGATCCTCACGAGATTGTATGCTCCTCTCAGATCGAGCTTCGTGAAAACCGTTGCTCCCTTGAGGTGGTCAAATAATTCCATATTCAACAGAATTGGATGCGTGTTCTTATTCTTAATTGTGATGCGATTGAGACCCCTATAATTGATACAAGGTCTCAGTTCACCACTCTTCTTTTCCACAAAGAAGTCAGCACCAGCAGGAGATGAGGATTTGTGGATGAACGCTCGAGAAACTGTGTCGGCAACATAGTCTTCCATGGCTTTATCCTCCAAGACAGACAAAGGGTAAACCCGACCACAAGGGGGAATGACACCAGGTTGAAGGTCAATTGCGCAATTGTGGGGTGGGGAGGCAAACTAAACTAAAACTACTTTTTTTCTTCTGTCCAACCAATTCTAAGACTTATAGCTCTGCCACATAGCACACTTTAGTCTGGTAAAGTCAGAGATCTGATAATTCCTCTGAAGCAGTTCAGTAAAACTTACAGACCTCCTCCTCACCCTTACCCTGTGACTGGACAGTGAAAGGAGTAGCAGCACACCGATGAGCTCACCTCTTGGCCATTTTGCTTTTTCCTCCTATTAACATGTTCCTTGCACTGCAGCACAACAGATTGGCTACTTGTGCTAATTTTCTTTTCCATAGGTGAGCTCTGTAGTACAGGGATTGCAGGAGGCCGATACCAAAATAAATCAATGTACTTAATGCCCCGTACACACGGTCGGATTTTCCAATGGAAAATGTCCGATCGGAGCGTGTTGTCGGAAATTCCGACTGTGTGTGGGCTCCATCGGACATTTTCCATCGGATTTTCCGACACACAAAGTTTGAGAGCAGGAGATAAAATTTTCCGACAACAAAATCCGTTGTCGGAAATTCCGATCGTGTGTACAAAAATCCGACGGACAAAGTGCCACGCATGCTCAGAATAAATAAAGAGATGAAAGCTATTGGCCACTGCCCCGTTTATAGTCCCGACGTACGTGTTTTACGTCACCGCGTTTAGAACGATCGGATTTTCTGACAACTTTGTGCGACCGTGTGTAGACAAAACAAGTTTGAGCCAACATCCGTCAGAAAAAATCCTAGGATTTTGTTGTCGGAATGTCCGAACAAAGTCCGACCATGTGTACGCCCTATAAGAGTGCTTGCATTAGAAAATACATTTAATGATGTTATATAGGCTTGTGCAATTCGTTTCGTAATGAATCGAAATTCAGCCAAATTTTGCATCTTTCGGACATCCAGATGCATCCGAATAAAAAAATAACGAATTTCAACGAAAACGGAAGAAATTATAGCGTAGCATTATAGAATGAATTCGACATGATTCGGTAATTCGTTAAAGGTCTAATGGAACAAAAGGTCAACTCAAACTAAATCTTACAGTCCAATCAGCTGATTAATTTTGTGCTGGAGGTTGGATTACTGGCAAAGTACATTCCTGAGAACTGAGTGAGAAGGGTGTTGTATTGTATTTGAGCAGAGGAGAAGAGATATTGTCATTGTGTGTGTTAAAAGATTTAATAAACAAACGACTTTCCAAACTACGAATCATTATCACAAATATATATACATACATAAATATCAAATTTCAACGAATACAAACGAAATTACAGCACATATAACAAATTAATTCGACATGATTCGAGATTAAGTATAACGAATATCGACACTCTACGAATAATAACGAATTATCCGAAAACGTATTAACATTACATAATGGATATAACAGAACGAAATTATGTATTTTACGAATGACAACGAACCGAAACTAAACAAATTTTTCCGTTGTGCACAATTTTAATGTTATATTGAATACACAAATACAGAGCTGCATTCATTTTTGTCTTTTATATTACCTTTAAGGCTTAAAAGCCTGTTGAAGCATACTCATACCTTGTTTAGACAGCAAACAGCACTCCCATGAATATTTAAGTTTATTAATCCAAAGCAGAGGTGAATGGCACATAGAAGGCCTCAAAAAAGCTGCCTGAAAGCTTTGGCAAAAAAATTTACAGCACACATTTGAGGACATATGTAACTGTATTTTTGTTTGTGATTGTTAGTCCACTACTTATTTCAAATGTAATTTTGGGACAGATCCATTTTTTTCTACATATCTATGCATCTAGAAAGTGCTCCTTAGGTTCAGTGATTGTTCTGAAACATAATTACATCACTAAATATATGCCCGCAGTTGAGGCACAAGGGAGAAAAGAGGCAGACAGTCACTATTTGACCACACAATAACACAAAAACTATAACTGTCACCTTGGTTGCAAAACAGACCCAAATATTATTGCTAACATACAGTACATACAGTAGGTGTGCGCAGCCTATTGCATTAGGGTGTGCACCCCAAATCTCAGACACAAATGCCTTTCTCTGCAGCCTCTGCTGCACTGGACAGTGAATGAATTGGATAGTGCCCTGTGCTGAGTGGCTTTCTGTTCATTAACAAACTGAAGCATAGTAAAAACGGTTTACATGCTTCAGTTATGAATGAACACAGTGAGGGAGTGTGTTCACTATGTTCATTTAGAAAAGGAAGGGGCCAATAAACAACATATCTACCAGCACCTTCCCCCACTCTCCATTCTGAAACACCCCCGCAGGAGACGGGGGAGGAGAGAGGAGAGGAGGAAAGCCAGCAGCACTGCGGGGGGGGCACAACACAGGGGGAAGCCCAGCTAATAAGAGGAATTAGCACCGCATGCAGTGATTAGGGTGTGCCCAGATACACTTGGCACACCCCCTACGCATGCCTATGCTAACATATTTGCATGCTTAATGCATATGTAGTCTGTGATTTGGGTTGCAATTGCATTAGTTAGTGTTCACCATTTCTCTTCAGACTAGTCTTTGCAGACTGAAGCCTGTGTGAGCTGGGCCTTCACAGTTAAAGTTCTCTAAGATTATTACAAAAATAAAAATTAAACTGATAATAGAAAACAACTGATTTATTTAATTGCTCTCCTGGTTGTGGAAGGTTTTAGAACAAAACAGTCAAATTAAACTACTAAAGCAATGTTATATTAAAAATGTTAATACACTTATAACGATTACTATTTTGAAGTGTAGCGATAACCCCCGAAGGAGCTGCTGATTTAAATTGGGTTGTTGCCGTCACCCCTTACCTCACCACATCAGGAACTTAGAGTCTATATTGAGCCTTGCGTCCACCAATGTATGCACCAGTCACTTAGTTCTTTTTCCAATGCTTTATTACAAGACAACTTGAAAGAAGTAGCAGTAAAGAGGTTGAAGGGGAGTTGCAGATACCTTTTTGCAGCAGATCACTTACAGACTCTTCAGAATAAAGGACAAACACAGTTTTCTCTCTGTAAATCTTGTATGGCTGGGTAGATCTCTGCCACAGACCTAGCAAGCTGCAAGATGTCTGGGCAAGCCTCTCTCACAGGCTTAGCAGCCAGCATACGCCTGGATAAGTCTCTCTCACAAACTTAGCAGCCAGACAGTTAGTTACCTTGATTGAATTGTAGAGCAGCTTCCTCACAGTACCAGAAACTTTAAGCCGACCCTGCGGTACTGTGAGGGTAGGTTAGAAATAGGCGTGTCCTCCAAGTGAGTTACCAGGCCCTTCTGAGAGACCAGCCTTCATCCTGGCTCTCTCCAGCAAGGGTCCTCCCCTTGATCTCCTCAGCTTGGCTCAGCTTCTTCCTAGCAGGCAAAACAGCCTAAGGACCACCTCTGCGGTAGTAGGCCCCAGACAGGCTTCTGGGCCTACTTGCACAGCTGCAGTGACGTAGCCTCCAGCCCAGAGGGCCACGAGGTGAGAACTCTCCCGAGCACATGGCATCTGTCCCATAAATACTCTCTCCCAGAATTCACAGCGGCAGGAACCTCCTACTGGGCTGTTTCTGAAAGAAGAATATTCATTAAAGTTTCACTAAGTTGTTATTCGCACACTGTCCCATGGTACCAGTGACACCTACTGGCAACAGTGGGAACTGCACAACCAAGTTAATTCCAGAACAGATCCAGTAAACTATATACATTCAATCTGAGCTGTTTACAGCCTGAGAGTAGGTTTCTGAACCAAAACTTGGATCGGAGAAAAGAAAGACAGTAAAGAAGAATGTTACAGTTTCAAACATTAATCATCAGCATATTCACATCAGTCATGTTACAGGAACCTCACTATCTATCTAACTGCCCCCTATGCTAGCAGCTTGATAGAAGATTTTTTGTTACAAGAAAAACAAAGTTACACATACAGAAATCACAATGTTACTCATCAATTGGGAGCAAAGCCTCACTTCCAAGAGAATGAAACTTTCTTCCACACATTTTTTAAATGCAAAGTAAAATAAATGTAACTTAAAAGTCCATCCCTATCTATAAGTAGCTTCCACCATCTAGCGCCCAGTAACCAGTATGGCAAAAGTCCTTAATAGCAGGGTCTTGAAATTACTGTACCCAGTAGAGAATCTTGGCCACAAAGTTCTCTAAACCTATGACTAGGGATGAGCCGAACACCCCCCGGTTCGGTTCTCACCAGAACTTGCGAACGGACCGAAAATTCGCACGAACGTTAGAACCCCATTGACGTCTATGGGACTCGAACGTTCAAAATCAAAAGTGCTCATTTTAAAGGCTAATTTGCATGGTATTGTCCTAAAAAGGGTTTGGGGACCCGGGTCCTGCCCCAGGGGACATGTATAAATGTAAAAAAAGTTTTAAAAACGGCTGTTTTTTCGGTAGCAGTGATTTTAATGATGCCTAAAGTAAAAAAAAAAGTGAAATATTTGTTTAAATATCGTACCTGGGGGGGTGTCTATAGTATGCCTGTAAAGTGGCGCGTGTTTCCCGTGCTTAGAACAGTCCCTGCACAAAATGACATTTTTAAAGGAAAAAAAGTCATTTAAAAACTGCTTGCGGCTTTAATGTAATGTCGAGTCCCGGCTATATGGATGAAAATCAGTGAGACAAACGGCATGGGTACCCTCCAGTCCATTACCAGGCCCTTTGGGTCCTGTATGTATATTAAGGGGAACCCCGCACCCAAATTAAAAAAAAGGAAGGCGTGGGGCCCCCAGGCCTTATATACTCTGAACAGCAGTATACAGGCGGTGCAAACAAGACAGGGACTGTAGGTTTGTTGTTAAGTAGAATCTGTTTGTAATTTTGAACTGGTATATTTTTAAAGTGTAGCTCCAGCCAAAAAATCTGTTTTTAAGCTTTTTGGAAAACATAGGGAAGGGTTTTCACCCCTGTGACATTTGTTTTGCTGTCTGTGCTCCTCTTCAGCAGTTTTCACCTCACTTTTTGTCCCAATGACAAATGTTTTTTGAAAATTTGGGGTTTTTAGTGAAACAAGGATTGGTGATAAAGCATCAGTGGAAAGGAGAAAAGTTTTTCCCATATTAACTCATATGCCCCGTACACACGGTCGGACTTTGTTCGGACATTCCGACAACAAAATCCTAGGATTTTTTCCGACGGATGTTGGCTCAAACTTGTCTTGCATACACACGGTCACACAAAGTTGTCGGAAAATCCGATCATTCTGAACACGGTGACGTAAAACATGTACTTCGGGACTATAAACGGGGCAGTGGCCAATAGCTTTCATCTCTTTATTTATTCTGAGCATGCGTGGCACTTTGTGCGTCGGATTTGTGTACACACGATCGGAATTTCCGACAACGGATTTTGTTGTCGGAAAATTTTATATCCTGCTCTCAAACTTTGTGTGTCGAAAAATCCGATGGAAAATGTGTGATGGAGCCTACACATGGTCGGAATTTCCGACAACAAGGTCCTATCACACATTTTCCGTCGGAAAATCCAACCGTGTGTACGGGGCATTACAGGAGAGAACTTCCTTTCCTATGGGGTAGATTTCATCTCACTTCCTGTTGTCTCCTTCCGTTTGCAAGTAGGAGTCGTTTGTAAGTTGGATGTTCGAAAGTAGGAGCCTGCCCTATATACTCAGCAGAAATTTGGGCCTTAGGTGTTGTTGTGGCCTCAACACTGTAAGCCCTCACAGGGCCCTGCTGTGAAATATTCGATAAAGAATTGTAATTACATGCCCCTGTTGAACAGGGCCAGAAAAATTGGGCCTTTGGTGATGGTTGTGCTGGTGCCACAACACTGTAAGTCCTCACAGTTACTCTTGGTGGGTGCTGGAACGGGCCCTGCTGTGAAATATTAGATCAAGAATTCTAATTACATGCCCCTGTTGAACAGGGGCTGAAACATTTGGCCTTTGGTGGTGGTGGTGGTGCTGGTGGCACAACACTGTAAGTCCTCACAGTTAATCTTGGTGGGCGCAGAAACGGGCCCTGCTGTGAAATATTAGATCAAGAATTGTAATTACATGCCCCTGTTGAACAGGGGCTGAAAAATTGGGCCTTAGGCACTTGTGCTGGTGCCACAAAACTGCAACCCCTCACAGATACTCTAGTTGGAACGCAGGAACGAGCCCTGCTGCAAAGTATTGCATCAAAAAATGTAATTACACACCCCTGTTAAAGAGGGGCTGAAAAATTGGGCCTTAGGCACTGGTGCTAGTGCCACAACACTGCAATCCCTCACAGATTCTCTAGTTTGAACGCAGGAACGAGCCCTGCTGCAAAGTATTGCATCAAAAATTGTAATTACACGCCCCTGTTAAACAGGGGCTGAAAAATTGGGCCTTAGGCACTGGTGCCACAACACTGCAACCCCTCACAGATACTCTAGTTGGAACGCAGGAACGAACCCTGCTGCAAAGTATTGCATCAAAAATTGTAATTACACACCCCTGTTAAACAGGGGCTGAAAAATTGGGCCTTAGGCACTGGTGCTCGTACCACAACACTGCAACCCCTCACAGATACTCTAGTTGGAACGCAGGAACGAGCCCTGCTGCAAAGTATTGCATCAAAAATTGTAATTACACGCCCCTGTTAAACAGGGGCTGAAAAACTGGGCCTTAGGCACTGGTGCTGGTGCCACAACACTGCAACCCCTCACAGATACTCTAGTTGGAATGCAGGAATGAGCCCTGCTGCAAAGTATTGCATCAAAAATTGTAATTACACACCCCTGTTAAACAGGGGCTGAAAAATTGGGCCTTAGGCACTGGTGGCGGTGCCCAGAACCAAAAATGTTCTTACAACCTATCAGCATGATCATTGAGGAGGAAGAGGATAATTACTCAGGATAGTCACTCAGCATCAGCATAGGCAGTCTTTGAAGGGATCTGAGATTTCAAAAAAAATTATTCGGTTACATCAGCATCAGGTGCTTGGTAGCTGGTGGTGATCCAAGACTGATTCATTTTTATGAAGGTCAGTCGATCGACCGAGTCGGTGGACAGAGGCACCCTGTGATCGGTTACAAAGCCTCCAGCAGCACTGAATGTGCGTTCCGAAAGAACGCTGGATGCAGGACAGGCCAGTAGCTCAATTGCATACTGTGCAAGCTCTGGCCAGTGATCCATCCTCAAGACCCAGTAACCCAGAGGATTTTCGGTGGGAAAGGTGTCCAAGTCAGATCTTGCCCCTAGGTATTCCTGCACCATGTAAAACAGACACTGGCGATGGTTGCTGGAACTGATCATACCTTGGGGCTGCAGTCAGACGGACACCTTCTCCACCGCTCCTTCTTTGACTGACCGAAGCCTCAGCAACACGTTGTCCAGAACCAGGAGTTTGTAACCTCCCAGTCTCTGGGAACGTGTTGCACAGACCTTTCTGCAAGGCCTCCCAAAGATGTTTCATCCTCTGCTCCCTCTGCGACGGCAAGATTAGGTCCGCAACCTTACCCTTGTAACGTGGATCAAGGAGGGTTGCCAGCCAGTATTGGTCCTTCTCCTTGATACCACGAATATGAGGATCCTTACGCAGGCTTTGCAGGATCAGGGAGGTCATGCAGCGTAGGTTTGCTGAGGCATTCGGTCCGGAGTCCTCTGGGTCACTAAGGAAGTCATAGTCCGCAGCCACCTTCTCCCAGCCACATACAAGTCCATGTGTTTCTTAGGACTGATCCCTTAAAGACTGCTGCTGATGATGAGTGCCAGGCTCCACCTCCATATTGACACAATCCTCCTCCTCCTCCTCTTCCTGTGTGATCGGCGGGAACGCAGGAACACTGTCTGGATAAAGGGGGCCTTGAGAGCTAAGGAAGTCCTCCTCTTCCTGCCTCTGTTCTCCCTCAAGTGCCCTGTCCATTATTCCACGCAGCATGTGCTCCAACAGGTGGACAAGGGGGACACTGTCACTGATGCATGCACTGTCACTGCTCACCATCCTCGTGGCCTCCTCAAATGGAGACAGGACAGTGCATGCATCCCTGATCATGTCCCACTGGCGTGGGGAAAAAAACCAAGCTCCCCTGACCCTGTCCTGGTGCCATAGTCGCACGGGTACTCATTGATTGCCCTCTGCTGCGTGTGCAGCCGCTGCAGCATGGCCAACGTTGAGTTCCACCTGGTGGGCATGTCACAGATTAGGCAGTTCTTGGGCAGGTTAAATTCCTTTTGGAGGTCTGCCAGCCGAGCACTGGCATTATATGACCGGCGGAAATGCACACAAACTTTCCTGGCCTGACTCAGGACATCCTGTAAGCCCGGGTACCTGCCCAAGAACCGCTGCACCACCAAGTTAAGGACGTGAACCAAACAGGGCACATGGGTCAGTTGTCCCTGTTGGAGGGCGGACAGGAGGTTGGTGCCATTGTCACACCTGCCTTAAGTTGGCGTGGCGTCAACCACCTCTGAACCTGCCCCTGCAGAGCTGACAGAACCTCTGCCCCAGTGTGGCTCCTGTCCCCCAAGCACACCAGCTCAAGCACCACATGGCATCTTTTGGCCTGCGTACTTGCATAGCCCCTTGAACGCCTACGGTGCACTGCTGGTTCCAGAGGACAAAGCACAGGAAGAGGGGTGGAGGAGAGAGGTGTGTCACAATCATTAGTAGTGACATTTTGGAGGCGTGGTGGCGGAACAACCTCCAACACTACTGCACCTTGTCCTGTATCCTTCTCAGCTGCCAGCAGAGTCACCCAATGCGTGGAGAAACTTAAGTAACCTCCCTGTCCATGCCTGCTGGACCATGAGTCAGCGGTAATATGCACCTTACCACTGACCGCCCTGTCCAGCGAGGCATGGACATTGCCTTCCGCATGCTGGTAGAGAGCCGGAATCGCCTTCCATGAAAAAAAGTGGCGTTTGGGTACCTGCCACTGAGGAACCGCACATTCCACAAACTCACGGAAGGGGGCAGAGTCTACCAACTGAAAAGGCAGCAGTTGAAGTGCTAGCAATTTTGCCAAGCTAGCATTCAATCGCTGGGCATGTGGATGGCTGGTAGCGAACTTCTTTCGGCGGTGCAGCAGCTGGGGCAGGGAAATTTGCCTGGTACAATCTGACGTCGGTGTACCAAAAGCAGATTGCCCGTAAGTACTTGGCTGTGACACACCTAATTCTACACCTTCATTCCTCTCAGTGCAGGTCTCAGAGAGGAATGAAGGTATAGTGGGGTTGGAGATCTCAGCTGATGAGGGGCAAGGAGAGGTCCTCCTTGTTCTTTGGTGTGGGTCTTTCAGATACGCTTGCCAACTAACTGCATGGCAAGTCAACATATGTCTGGTCAAGCATGTGGTGCCCAAGCGGGAGATGTTTTGGCCACACGAGATACGCTTGAGACATATGTTGCAAATAGCAGCGGTGCAATCTGATGCACTCGTCTCAAAAAAGGCCCACACCAAAGAACTTTTGGAATAACGCACAGAGACAGCAGCGCCCTGCACATGCGGAGCTTTGGGGTGTGATGCAGTCAGTGTGCTGCCCTTATGCTGGCCCCTGGGGGGCATCGTTGGTGATGTGCCTCCTCTTCCTCCTCCTCTCTCCTATCGTCCCACGTCCACGTGCTGATGGGGATGCACCGTCTCCACGACCAGCACTGTTGCCTCTCGACACAGAGCCTGCTTACCCTCTTTTATTGGCTTGTGACTGTCTGCCTCTCCTTGTTGGCCTTCCAGACACATTAATGGCCTGTAGCTGCACTAAGCTGGGATATATATATATATATATATATATATATATATATATATATATATATATATATATCATATATATATATATATATATATATATATATATATATATATATATATATATATATATATATATATTCTCTCTATTTGATCAATTTGATTCACTAGGTAATATGCTCTCCCTTTTTGGCCCTTTTCATCTTTTTCCTTCATTGTGTATATATATAAAAAAGTCCAAAAGGTTGCTGCACTTAAAAACTTCTTTGCTTTATTTCACAATATCTTCAGGAGAGATTTACAAAGCAAGTATAATCCTTTCAAGCAATATCACAGGCAAGAAATGCCTACACAGTTTCAGACATGAGTAGATTCAGATATGGATCTTAGGAAGGGCGTAAGCTGACTAGCCCGAGACGTAATCCATTCATCCATCCATATCTGAATCTACTCATGTCTGAAACTGTGTAGGCATTTCTTGCCTGTGATATTGCTTGAAAGGATTATACTTGCTTTGTAAATCTCTCCTGAAGATATTGTGAAATAAAGCAAAGAAGTTTTTAAGTGCAGCAACCTCTTGGACTTTTTTCTATATACAAGGTCGGTGGGAAGACCTGATTGCTGGCACTAAACTGTAAGCAGAGTGCGGTTCTCCTCTACAAGTGAATATATATATATATATATATATATATATATATATATATATATATACTGATACTGCAGCTAGCAAAATCAACTGCCTGCCTGTAGTATGAGAACACCACCAACCTTCTACAGGTAGCTTTAGCTGAACACTGTGAGGAGGACGCACTACACTAACTTGTAGCTTATTTAGCTGCCTGCAGTAGTGATAGGATCAGGAAAACACCACCAACCTTCTACAGGTAGCTTTAGCTGAACACTGTGCAGAGCTCACACTACACTAACTTGTAGTTTTAGCTGAACACTGTGAGGAGGACGCACTACACTAACTTTTAGCTTTAGCTGAACACTGTTCAGAGGACGCACTACACTAACTTGTAGCTTTAGCTGAACACTGTGCAGCGGTCGCACTACACTAACTTGTAGTTTTAGCTGAACACTGTGAGGAGGACGCACTACACTAACTTGTAGCTTTAGCTGAACACTGTGCAGAGGTCGCACTACACTAACTTGTAGTTTTAGCTGAACACTGTGAGGAGGACGCACTACACTAACTTGTAGCTTTAGCTGAACACTGTGAGGAGGACGCACTACCCTAACTTGTAGCTTTAGCTGAACACTGTGCACTACACTAACTTGTAGTTTTAGCTGAACACTGTGCAGAGGTCACACCAAACTAACTTGTAGCTAAAAATTGAACATTGTGAGGAGGACGCACTACACTAACTGTAAATAGTCTAGCTGCCTGACTGTGGTACTAATAGGATCAAAAGAACACCAGCAATTTTCTTTAGGTAGCTGTAAATACTGTAACAAGACAAGCTTGCCTGTCAGTAGAAAGATAGCAGGAACGGATTTAGCTAAACTGAATACAGTGTATATATATATATATATATATATATATATATATATATATATATACAACACCTGGGATGCATATATATACACAATACACTGTATGTGCAGCTAACTCACTGACTGTCCTGCCTAATCTATCTAACTTAAATCAAATTACACTGTCTCTCTGTCTATCCCTCTCAACACCGGAACACACACTACACAGGGCGGCCATGCAGGCGGCCTTATATAGTGTGGGGCATGTGCTAAATCCCCTGAGCCATAATTGGCCGAAGCCTCCTTGGCTTTGGCCCATTACGGCTCTCTGTTCAGACGGCGCTGTGATTGGCCAAGCATGCGGGTCATAGTGCATGCTTGGCCAATCATCAGCCAGCAATGCACTGCGATGCCGCAGTGAATTATGGGCCGTGACGCGCCACGCGAATTTGGCGCGAACGGCCCATATCGTTCGCAATTCGGCAAACGGTCGAACAGACAATGTTCGAGTCGAACATGGGTTCGACTCGAACACGAAGCTCATCCCTACCTATGACTATTGGCTATGTACCCCATAGTCCATTCAGAGCAACAAACTTCTCTCATTCTCTTTCAAAAACTAAAGACTCTTCTTCTGTAGTTTAAACAGGAACACACTGTTGCTTTATAGCAGAGAATGACATTTTCCAGCTGAACTATGACAGTCCCTTTAAACAGTTGCCAATAGAAACGAGGATCTGGCAAAGTAACTGATTTCCCTTGGTTATCCACAGTAGTGACAAAGTAAACAACATTTTCCTTTCCAGGTCTGCAGATGACCACTTTGTCAGAGTAGATATGCCGGCCATAATTCCATTGAAGCATGCATCCATCATAACACTCATCCATGACAGATGAATAGCCAGCTTTTCTGAAAGGCTTTGGTACAGACAGGTAGTCCCAGACAGCATCACTATACCATTCCTCTCGCTTTAGTTCAATTTCCTGCATTGTCTCTGCAGAAACATATGGAAATTCCAAACCATATTCTGTGGCAACTCTTTTGTTAAGCACTCTTTGCAAACGAGCAAGCTTTGGTAAGGCTCTGGTATGTCCCAATCCAGGAAGTACACATGCATTCAAAGATTTCTGCACCATAGCTTTAGCAGGCAACTTTTTAGGTTTTTCTGGATTGATGACTTTAGGCAGAGGCTCACTAGTAACACTTGCCGTTTCCACACTAGTTGATGTCTCCCCAAAGTCCAAAGCTACCCAATCAGAGAAAGTGAAGGCAGAAGCAACATCCTCACTATTATCCCATAACAGTTCTTGTGACATAGGTTCAAGCAGTTCGTCATCACCAGATAAATCAGATAAGGAATCCAGCTCAGAATCCTTAATTCTTCAGCAGTCACATATCTACACATTGACCCCACTGAAATATTTGTTCCAGATTTCTCACCAGTTCCTGACGTGGATTTTTCAGGAATGATGCCTTCCTTGGGCTCCGGTCCTGGTGGTCTCTGGGTTAGGCCTCGACCGCGGCCGCGGGACTCCTTTACATACCCCACCTTCTTCTGTACAGGTATAGCGGGCACAGTATCAATGGCGATGTCTGCTGATGGCACTTCAGAAAGAGTAGCAGCGACATCATCAAATGGAACACTCACGGTAGCAGGTGCGGTGAATGTAGATTTTCCTGCAGGAGTAAAAGCAACAACCTCCGCAGTAGCAGCACCTGTGGCCCAATCAACTCTGTAGGCCCGGGGCGGCATGGTAGGGTGTTCCACAGCAAACAGGTACTCCCCGCAGTGCAAACAACGAACAAACGGACGGGGGTGTATGGCCAGTCCTTCACACTTGTGACATAACATACCCAGCGCTTCATGGTCCCCAACGGTATACAGCACAAACCGAAGATGGGGCTTCAGGCAGATGCCAGTTTCTGTTATCAGGGTTCCTGACAGCATAGTACTTGCAACGGTGCTGGCAGGAAACATCTTGGACCCCACTGCAGTTTGCACAAGAGAAAATTCAGCCATAGCTAGGCTCTGATCTTCCCTGTAGTAACAGCAAACTTTCTCTCTCTTCAGCGCCAGACACATGCACAGCGTCTCACGCAGCAGCAAGCAGACATAGCTCCTCCCACTTGCTCCTCTGATCATGTAGCTCCTAGGCTTTTACTTCTCCACCCACAGCCTACGCAGTCAGAAATGTGATCTTGCAATTTAACCCCTCTTTTTCCTGGAGAAAGTGACAAAGTCCAGGAACTCCTCTTTTAGCATAGGCTCTCGGTGAAATACTTCTCAGAGTTGCTCAAGGCAACGGCAAACAATCCCGGACGACGCCCCCACATGTAGCGATAACCCCCGAAGGAGCTGCTGATTTAAATTGGGTTGTTGCTGTCACCCCTTACCTGTAGTTTTACCACATCAGGAACTTAGAGTCTATATTGGGCCTTGTGCCCACCAATGTATGCACCAGTCACTTAGTTCTTTTTCCAATGCTTTATTACAAGAAAACTTAAATGAAGTAGCAGTAAAGAGGTTGAAGGGGAGTTGCAGATACCTTTTTGCAGCAGATCACTTACAGACTTTTCAGAATAAAGGACAAACACAGTTTTCTCTCTGTAAATCTTGTATGACTGGGTAGATCTCTGCCACAGACCTAGCAACCTGCAAGATGTCTGGACAAGCCTCTCTCACAGGCTTAGCAGCCAGCATACGCCTGGATAAGTCTCTCTCACAAACTTAGCAGCCAGTTAGTTACCTTGATTGAATTGTAGAGCAGCTTCTTCACAGTACCAGAACCTTTAAGCCGACCCAGCGGTACTGTGAGGGTAGGCTAGAGATAGGTGCGTTCTCCAAGTAAGTTTCCAGGCCCTTCTGAGAGACCATCCTTCATCCTGGCTCTCTCCAGCAAGGGTTCTCCCCTGAATCTCCTCAGCTTGACTCTTCCTAGCAGGCAAGACAGCCTAAGGACCACCCTTGCGGTAGTAGGCCCCAGACAGGCTTCTGGGCCTACTTGCACAGCTGCAGCGACGTAGCCTGCAGCCCGGAAGGCCACGAGGTGAGAACTCTCCCAAGCACATGGCATCTGTCCAATAAATACTCTCTCCCAGAATTCACAGCGGCAGGAACCTCCTACTGGGCTGTTTCTGAAAGAAGAATATTCATTAAAGTTTCACTAAGTTGTTATTCGCACACTGTCCCATGGTACTAGTGACACCTACTGGCAACAGTGGGAACTGCACAACCAAGTTAATTCCAGAACAGATCCAGTAAACTATATACATTCAATCTGAGCTCTTTACAGCTCAGCCAAAAACTAAATTTACATGCGACAGGAGCAGGGAGCTACAAAGTATAAACAGGTAATATTCTTAGTTTTCTTGCTGGCTAAATTGTAGCCATGGTGTAAAGAGTAGCATGAGTTCCAAACAGGGTGAGGGGAAAAGTACAGTCTTTTAAAGCTACAGTTCACTACTTTGGGTTTCTTCAAAAATATGTAAAGCCCAAAAATGAGAGGCCTGTAGAACATCATTATGGCTTTGTTTAACAGTATATGAGTGTGTTTTCCATCAGTAAACTAAAAGGGCCTGCTATGCAAAGAAAGATTTGTTGTTATAAGGGAGGCAAGCTCACTTCCACTCTAATGCCCCGTACACACGGTCGGATTTTCCGACGGAAAATGTGCGATCGGAGCGTGTTGTCGGAAATTCCGACCGTGTGTGGGCTCCATTGGACTTTTTCCATCGGATTTTCCGACACACAAAGTTTGAGAGCAGGCTATAAAATTTTCCGACAACAAAATCTGATTGCATTAATTCCGACTGTGTGTGGACAATTCAGATGCACAAAGTGCCACGCATGCTCAGAAGAAATTCCGAGACGGAACAGCTCGGTCTGGTAAAATTAGCGTTCGGAATGGATAGAGCACTTTCATCACGCTGCAATGTTTAAAATTGTTTAATACAGCGCACTCTCTTCTTCTTTATAATGCAGGAAGAACAAAGTAGTTTTGCTGCTGATAATCACACAGAGTTCTCACAAACTTCTTTCTTTCTTATTTATCGTGATCCCCTCAATATATTATGATTTGTCACATCTGACCAAAAATCTATATCATTTTATTTTTGTGTTTTTTTTTTTTTTTTAAAGCCTGATGTGATTTTTTTTTTTTTTTTGGTTTGTATTTTTTTCAAGGCTCTTCTTGTTTTTTTTTTTTATTTATTTAACATCCAGAATATTTTTGTGTGTGTTTTGTGTGTCAAGTTACCACAACACCATTATTATCTTGTATTATTTAATCTCAAAGAGGTGTTGGCTTGGTGTTTCTTGTTAATTTCACATGGCCTGGGGAATCCTTATCTAAGGGAGTGCAGTCTGGTCCAGAACTCCCAGAGATCATGAAAGCAACAGATGACATGTATGTCCCCAGGCTGTGGTCATACAAGAGACTGCATGCCCAGGGTCATTACTCTCTGGTCTTCCTTCCACGCTTCCTTCCACGCTGTGGCTGTGGTGGTGTAGTTGTGGCAGGAGGAGGAGGAGGATGTTCCAACTCAATCACGTGGGTAGTGGGTGTGATTTCGCCCCTCAGCCCCTTAGTTAAGACTTTATAAAGAAGGTCCTCACACAGCTGGCGTTGGCCCTCCTGCATGCCCTGCAGTTTGGTGGTAGCCATGCAGGCAAAGGCCTCTTCAGGAGTGGGGGTGGCTCTGAGGGACACAGAAGCCTCCTGAATGAGCCTGAGTGCTGAATCCTGCACGTGACTCCCCTTCCTGGGTCTTTTGTTTGGAAGGCGGAGGGGAGGAACCTGCAATTCGGTCAGGCTCCTACTGGTCCCAGGCTTCTCCTGGCTGCCACTTAGCCCCGCCTCCTCCTGGCTGCCACTAACCCCCGCCTCCTCCTGGCTGCCACATTCCACAGCCTCCTCCTGGCTGCCACATTCCAGAACCTCATTCTGGCTGAGGTCTTCCTGTGTATGAAAAAGGGACATAGTTTTAGTTTTTACTTCATCAATCACACACAATTTTCATCTCATGACTGTTGCAAATTGACTGTTACCAAATATAAAAAACTATCATTCTGATCCCAGCTTTTTTAATTCTTGTCCCAATTATTTTTGCCCACTACTGTCTATTGATATGTAAAACACTTTATTAAATCAGCAATTAGTGATCAATAATAACCTCTAGTAAAGATCATTTCTTTATTGACCAGAAATCTGTAGAAGAATGCTATACCTGGCTCAAGCTGGGCTCCTTCACTTCTTCCTGGCTGGAAGTCCAAGGTTGCACATCGGAAGCCTAAGTCTGGGTGGAAGGAAGAGTGGAAGAAAGGGTTGAGAGGGATTCCCTGACTCCAGTCTGGTCTGACAGAAAACAAAGTCTCTCATAGTACCACAGCCTGGGGACATAAACGTCATCTGCTGCAGCTCCTGATCTCTGGGAATCTGTGACCTTCTTGCGCTCCCTAAGATATGTGCTCCTCAGGCCACCAATTTTGGCTTTTAAATAAGGGGTGGTTGCTGTGGGGACCACTGGCTTCACCAACTCCAGCAGTTTCTCCAGCACTGTCTGCCTCTTTTGTTTATGATTATAATGCGGATGTTTCACCTGCCACAGACAAGGCAGCTCCCTGTACTTGTCTATGAACAGGTGGAGGAAGTTGTGGTCATTGAAGCCATCCATTTTCTCTGCAAGACACAACACAAGACAAACCCTAATGTCAGGCAAAACTCTCCTAATCTTGTTACAATATAGGCCTCAATCTAGAAGCAGTATAGGCCCAAGTTTAGATCTTACCTTCATTATCACGATCGGTGCCTCCGATACTCCTTCCTCCGCTCACAGATCGTACGTACTACGCACGCGTGTTACGCTTTATACATACTGCGCATGCGTGAAACTCCGCCCGCCCCTGACGTTTTCTCTAGTCTATTCCCCACCCCTTCTCGTTCGGCGCAGTGGGGGAAGAGCACATGGCGGAGACACAGCAGGTGCGTGCTAATTACAGCAACGAGGAGGAGGGGGAGGAGAGCCCGGAGCCAGAAACGTCATGATCCAGAAGGAGACGATTTAAGGCCTCAAATATGTACTTTGGGGAGATGTTAGAGATGGTGGACATCCTGAAGAAGGCCGACTATGACGGGAAGTATGGACCTTACCCCAACCCCAATGTCAGAAAGGCCAAGATCATGGCGAAAGTGGTCAAGAGTCTGCACCGGAATTTCGGGGTATGACAATCGAAAGATCAGCTCAGGAAACGGTGGTTGGACCTCAAATTAAGAGAGCACGAGCAGTACAGAAAGATCCGGAGAGTGCTGCAAAAAAGTAAGTAGTTGTCCTGTGTTCCTATTCTTTATGTTTATTACGTTCCATGTGCTTTTCTTAACTGTTATCCAGTTTAAAATGGCAACTTTCATGTTCATTGGCGCATTATTCGTTCGTATAAAACATTGTTCGTTCGGCCTAGAAAACACCATTGTTTTGGCCATATGCATTTGCCCACATTTTTTAGGGCCTACTTGTCTGCAAATAATTTGGTTGGGTAGATGGGTTTGTAACTAGAATGAAATGCAAACTAGATTCTGTGTAAGGAGAGGACACTCAGCAGCAGTTTTCACATCTGGACGCTGGAGCTCTAGTGTGGGACACATGAACACCCTTTTTATTAGGGGGCCCACACAGGTGCTCCAGTTTATACTATAGGGGTGTCTACATCTGTGAAGCTTGTACAAAACAGGTAAAGTATTGAAGCTTGACAAAGGGCACTAAAAATTCTACATCTTGGAACTCTGCCAAAATAGACAATTGTGCCACACTTCCAAGCAATGTTTCATATTCCTATTTCTGCCATCAAATATCTGTGTGCTAAGTATACCTATTTTTTTTTTACATAGGGGATAAAAGACTCGGAGGACACCCCTCATCCGAGGAGACCACAGACCCCCCACCTCTGGAAGAAGGGGAAATACACCCAAGCCAAGCAGAGCAGGAGGAGGAAGATGTGGTGGAAATTGGCACCACAACAGGTGAGTGTCTGCGACCACAGGCTCAGGTAAGAGATGGATGCAGGCATATTTATAATACATGGTGTGTTTTTGTTTCTATCTTTTTAGGTGATCGTGATGTTGTGGATCCAGGGCATTTCACCTCGGAAAGTGCACAGATCCTGATCGGGGAGATCATGGGGAGTAATAGGGACTTGGAAAACATCCTGAAAAACATTAATGATGTTCAACAAAAAATGAAGAACATCATTGATGTTTTAGGGAGAGTTTAAAAGCCCTCCAAATCCCTTTGGTTTTTTGTGTGTTAAATTTTTTTTACATTTTTTGACATATTTGCGTAAAGCCAAATTTTGTAGATGCACACAGTGTGTTAACATGTGCTATCTGACATCACGGGAGATCAATGGATGTGTTTTGGGGGTGCAACCCCTTCCTCAATAATAAAGTAGCTGTGAGGAAGGGGTTGCACCCCAAAAACACATCCCTTGATCCCCCGTGATGGCAGCTAGCACGTGTTGACATTCAGCAATTTGTGTGCATCTTCAAAATTTGGCTTTTCCTGGGGTGACTTCACCCCATCTGAACGCAATATCAAACACAGTTTGTAAATACTCATGTCTGATATTGCCTTCAAGTTCTACCAAATGTGAACTTTGTAAGTTCAAGATTTGTGTTTTTCTTGTTAGTTTTAAACATGCCTGTTTTATCTTAAATGGACATTTCGACCTTTTCTAATGTGACCCCAAAAAGTGTTATACAACAAACATGTTGGTTTGTTTTAAAAACCTTTTCTAAATGCACATGTGATTGTGCTGGTATTAAAAAGATTGATAATCAAGAATGTATGGATTATTGTCTCAACGCTCCAACACTTTTGTGGTGCTCTAATTGGTGTTTTCTGTGACAATGGGTGTTATTTCCTAAGGGCAAATCCACTTTGCACTACAAGTGCAGTTTCAAGTGCACTTGTAGTGCAAAGTGTCTTTGCCTTTAGTAAATAACACCCAACAATGCTTTGTAATGTTACGCAATCACGCCATTTTCAGGACTCACCACATTTCTGTCAGGGTCAGCTAAAAGAAACACAAGCAGTAAATGTCACCAAAGATTGGAGTAGTTTTTTTTTTTTTATTATTTGAAAAAAGGTTTCAGACATTGTCTGGCATATTGATAGCCCCCCTACCCACAAAGTATTCAAGGTATCTTAGCCAGACATCATGGGCACTCGGGGGGGGCAAGGCCACTTTCAAGCCCCGTCAGGGTTGGTTCATTTAGAATTCCGGCCTCAGGCCCAACTGAGCCAGCATAGTTGGCAGAATGTTGCCGTAAAATGTTGTGTAGAACACAGCACGCTAGGATAATATGATTCAGTTTATACTCCGTCATGTGTATGGGTGTAAGAAATAGGCGGAACCGGCTGGCCATGATTCCAAACGTGTTCTCCACCACTCTTCTGGCTCTGGCCAGCTGATAATTAAAAACCCTCTGGTCGGGGTGAGGATCCTCATTGGGAATGGCCGCATAAGATGGTCCCCCAGCACAAACGCTTCATCTGCAATGAAGATGAATGGGAGTCCTTCCACATTGTCTTCTGGAGGTGGCAAGTCCAAGCTGCCATTCTGGAGACGCCTGTAGAACTCCGTCTGGGCGATGACTCCACCATCGGACATCCGGCCATTCTTCCCCATGTCCACATACAGGAACTCGTAAGTAGCCGACACCACCGCCAACATCACAATACTATTAAAGCCCTTGTAATTATAATAGTATGACCCCAAGTTGGGTGGTGGGACGATGTGGACGTGTTTCCCATCAATTGCCCCTCCGCAGTTAGGAAAGTCCCACCACTGGGCAAAATGGGAGGCCACAGTCTGCCATTCCTGTGACATGGATGGAAACTGTGGAGCCAAACAAGAAAAAAAAATTAGTCATTTTGAACATAAACAGGGAAAGCAGATTAGACACAAACATTCTTGGCCAACATCAAGATAACATTTATTTGAGGGAGTTTTTAAAGACCAAAGTATAAGGTACACCTATCAGATTCCCCCTCCCCCCCCCCCTCTCATGGGCCATTTCTAACATTATAGGGGGGGAGCTCTTGGACAGGTAACCCTCTCCACTTCATTGAGAGATGAATGCCTAAATAATGGGTATTACTTTGGCCAGCCCCTCCTTAGTTACACTATTGGCAGCCCACTGGACAGGTAAGAAGTGCCATAATACAAAGATATAAATACACATTGTACACATTTGAGCACATTTGGAAATTGTACTATTACCTATCAAGATAATAATAGTATACAAAAATTTTAAACAGTACCATTTGAAAGTATACAGGCAGGCCCTTGCACTACATGCTTTGCGGGATTCATCCATACATCTGACCACAAAAGAGATGGCTATAGTGTGTATGGGTTTGGCAAAGTCAGCAGATAGATGATTGAGGATAGATAGAGAATTGGTATCAGCTGGCTTAGCAGTTGGGGGGAGGGAGGGTTTCAAATGATTTGGGGACCCCCCAAAAAAAGCCTCTGGCACTCTGCCTGAATTTAAAGCACTAATCACATTTAAAAACATTTTAGGGGTTGTTTGGGGTAAAGCACTACTATGGAGCTGATAAATTACATTGTTAAGTGAATACATGAGGTGAATATAGGGCCAGGAGACCATGCTGGGGAGGTAAGTGAAGGCAAATATGTATGACGGAGAAAAAAATAATTACATAAAAATCCAGCATGCATGAGAACAAAGGAGACATTCACAGCATATTACAATCATGGTAATTAGGGAATGAGGAAAGAAATACAATATATTAGCAAACATTAAATACAATAAAATGTGATATTAAAGGATAAAAATCTTACCTTAATATACTCCTTCTGCAGGACCTGGATGATGGCAGAACAGGTCTCCGGGATAATGATCCCCAGAGCCTCGGGGGAGATGCCTGTCGAGAACTTCAAGTCCTGCAGGCTTCTCCCCGTCGCCAAGTACCGCAGGGTGGCGACGAGCCTTTGCTCCGGAGTGATGGCTTGCCTCTTGCAGGTATCCTGCCTGCTGATATAGGGGGTCAGCAAAGCCGACAAACGGTGAAATATGGGGTCCGTCACCCGGAGAAAGTTCCTGAAATCATCAGGATTATTCTCACGGAGCAAAGGCATATGACAGAACTGGTCACGCTGAAGCAACCAATTCTTGGTCCATGAACTCCTCCCCACCCTGTTCATGGACTGGACTTGTGTCAAGGTCAGGACCCCAACACCAAGCCCCCGCACAGCACGAACTCTACGAGGAGTACGTATTCGCAACATGGCTAGAAAGCGGTTGGCTGCTCAGAACGAAGTAACAACGCACTGAAGAACAGCAAGGCCTGTGAAGAGCGACCTGAAAAACAGTAACGAACGAACAAGAACACAATGACAAGAGTCACGCGTAACTCGCTGCATGCACTGAAGAGCAGATACAAACCCACAAGCACAAACTGAACAGCAGAAAACGATCTGAAAATTACTAGTCTGAAAAAGCGCGAATCGTCTCTCACCAAACTTTTACTAACACGAGATTAGCAAAAGGAGCCCAAAGGGTGCCACGCTTGGTTCTGAACTGGCCTTTTCTAGTCTCGTCGTACGTGGTGTACGTCACCGCGCTCTTGGCGATCGGAAATTCCGACAACTTTGTGTGACATCCGTCGGAAAAAATCCATGGATTTTGTTGTCGGAATGTCTGATCAATGTCCGATCGTGTGTATGGGGCATAACACTGGTGCTAGATCCTAATTTGCCTTCCCAAACTAAACAAAGTAGAAAAACGGACCACGAATGCAACGTGGAGATTCTTTGTTCTATCAGCAGATTATAAACAGCAGTATAATATTAAGTTCATTGATAAGTTTCACTAATATGGCACAATTTTTGATCACACTGTGAAACATATCAAGGTAATTTATATTATAACGCTTTTTATGATCTGCTGATCTAATAAAGATTCTCTGAGCCAGGGAGTTTTGCATTCTGTCCATTGCCCTGGATCATTAGCAGAAATTGGAAAGTGCTTTAGCTTTATTAAAACAATATCTTGGCACTGTCTTTTCTATGCATTTCATGTGTTTTTGCTAAGAGAGCTTGTAATATGCAGCAATACCTTTATTCAAAAATCTAGGCTTAAAAATTCCAGCATACAAGTAAGCACTGACGTTTCTCAGCCACTGAGGGACTTAGTCATACCTGTGAGCTTTGACTAATGCCCTTAGTGGCTGAAACGCATCAGTGCTTATTTGTATTCTAGAACTTTTAAGCTTGGATTTTTGAATAAAGGAATTATCTTGCTGCATATTGACTGTGTTGTCAACTGTATTCATATAGGGATTGTGTCCACAAGCAGCTTGTGGAAAGCTTGAGTCAGGCATCGATTCTGTGTTAACCTCTTAAGGTCTGGATTACAGGGTAATAGCCCTGGCATTTTTTTCTGTGTTGTACCATTTTTGGATCATCCCTTTCCACTTACTCTTTAAACAAAAGTATTACAAGTATCTACAGTCTATTTAAAAGTATTAGCTCTAAATATTTATTTTACTATTTCCAAGTAAATGGCAGCAATACAGATTGTTATTTGAAAAAGGCACCTCGAAGCTGACAAATGTAAGGATCTGCTGCCCTCTACTGTATGAATTTGTAAATGCCTGCAAATATATTATGTATGCACTTCCAGCACTTGGTTGTTGGCTTGGAAACCCCAGAATGAGGAAGTTCAAGCTCCTCCAATGGCAGTTACAGAGTTCTGGCCCATGGTCTTTTCCTACCAAAGATCAAAGGGCAGTTACAGTTGCGAGGGTGCTTTGGGAGAAGTATTTCATCCATTACAGCATACCCCACAGGTTACACTCAGTTCAAGGCAGAGATTATAAGAGTAAGCTAATTAAAGAGTTACTTCAGCTGATGAACATTACCAAACGTCAAACCACCCCCTTCACAGGGATTAAGTTGTGGTCCATGTATATAAAAGCACCAGAAATGAGAATACAGGATTCTTCCCCTATTTCTGGATGTTTGGGAGGGAGTCTCAATTGCCCATTGATCTGCTAGGAGTCTCACTAATGTTATATGTCATCAGAGTCATTACCAATAAGTAGCTCACCTGAAAGATACCCTGAAGTATGCTAAAGAAAGTGCAGCCCAAATAAAGGGAACAAAAAAGATTTGATCTTTGTGAGATACAGAGATTTGAAAACAAGTGACCGAGTCTTGCTACGGAACTTTGGAGCATCTTAAAAACATAAGCTGGCCGACAGATGGCAGAAGGAGATTTTTACAGTGGTGAACAAATTGCCTGGATTGCAGTATTCAAGATAAAGGGACCAAAAGGCAGTATCAAAGCCGAGCATAGAAATAATTTGCTATGTATTCCTCAAGTCAGTGTCAAAGATGGCTCAGATGACACTTTAGGTTGTTACTCACCCCAACTTCAGGCAAACCTTTCATACGATCTTTCTGATATCTATGCGAGTGATTGGATTGTACCTCCAGCCCAACAGTGCTCTCTCCTCCAAGAGAGCCACTAGACCTTGAATTTCCAGAGTTTGTGCTTCAATTAGTCAGGTACCCAGTCCTTCTGCACAGCCAGTGCCATCCCTTCCCATGATTCACAGTCCTAGTTCAGTACCTGAAAATACAGGATTATTTCAGAGGGAAGTGTGGTGAGGGCAGAGATTTAAACATCCTTCACCCGTTGGGACCTATGATAATTTGGGGGACCACAATTGCATCATGCTTGGGTTAGAGCAGTCTCCAATTTAGTCACCAAGATGCTCGTTTTTGCTTCCCATGACATGTATTGCTATTAAAGTAATACTAAAGGTATTGCTATGGGGCACTCATGTCTGCTCGCTCCCAAACCTCTGTGTCCATAGGATACACAGAGTGGGGCTTGGCCCGTTCCCCTGCTCCATCCTCACTGGCTCTGATTGACAGCAGTGGGAGCTGATGAGGAGACAGAGAGCTGGGAGAGCAGTTGCTGGATTGAGATTGGGTTCAGGTAAATATATGGGGGGCCATGGGGGGAGCTACATACATTGATGTTTACTATGCACGCTGCGTTGCCTTTGACGGGCCATAAAAATTTGCCCTCTACTGTCTGAATTTGTGAATGCCTGTAAATATATTATGTATGCATTTCCTAGTTTTTGGCTTGGAAATCCCAGAATGAGGAAGTGGAGATAGGGAGAAAGTCTCAGCCACATGTCCTATCCATGTTACTAACTCCTGGACCAGAAAAGACTATTATACACCACTAGAGAGGTACTAAAGTACAGGGACGATAGGCTGACTCTGAGTTCCAGTGCCACACTACAGTTCCTTCCGATGAGAAGTTCCATTCCAGGCTGGTCAGAGAAAAGTTGGAGGATACCCCCTTGACCTCTAATCTTGTCTTTAGGATTCCGAGACGAAGACAGATGCTGCATCATCCCCAGGGGCCCCTGTAACTGGACTTTTCTGCAATATTTATCTGGAGGTATCTCTAGCAATATCTATATACTGTGTACCCGGGTATATGTTCACAATTCCAACACTACTCCTATCGGGCCCTTTTGCTAATAATACCTGTTTGTACATTGAATGTGTGCATTGTTATTAATCTCCTTATATCAGTGGTTCTCAACTCCAGTCCTCAGGACCCACCAACAGGCCAGGTTTGCAAGATAACTGAAATACATCACAGGTGATATCACTTGCTGCTCAGTGATTGCAGTATTCTAGTCTGCAACTCCCCAAGGTAATACTTAAAATCTGGCCTGTTGGTGGGTCCCGAGGACTGGAGTTGAGAACCACTGCCTTATATAAAGCTTGTTTTATTTTTATACTGATGTGCATCTATGCACTTTACTTATGGTGAATGTTGTATGCTGGCGGCAGTAGTTCTTCTGCTCTCAATTACTTTGTTTAGATTACTAATCAATTTACCAGGATGGAAATCTCCTCTATTAACCGGCCCTGTCCTGGGTGGAGGCACTACCAACTTTATTATCAAACCCACTCTTGCACTTAGCAAAGGTTCTGGTTCTCTTCTTTACCAACAAGTTTAGTGCATTATTCTGTTTGGGGAGGGCCAGTTCTCATAACCCACCCAAAAGAGAGCTACACAAGCAGATGAAGCAACATTTACCATATTGATTATCAACATTTCCTCCCTTAAAATCGATTTAAACCCCCAATGAATCACATACTAAAGCACAGCATTTCACCAAAATTTTTTTTTTCATAAAACACAGTTTTTGCCTATTTTCCAAACTTTCTAGCAGGTCAGTGCTGCTGATCTCCTACGGGGCCATTGCAGATATATATATATATCTATCTATATATATATATATCTATATATATATATACTATATATATATATACATATACTGTATAATATATATATATATATATATATAGATATATATATATATATATATATATATATATATATATATATATATATATATACAGTGCCTTGCAAAAGTATTCACCCCCTTGGCATTTTTCGTGTTTTGTAAGCGCACAACCTGGAATTAACATGGATTGTTTGAGGATTTGCATCATTTAATTTACAGAACATGCCCACAACTTTGAAGATTTTTTTTTTTAAATTGTGAAGAAAACAACAAATAGGACAAAATAACAGAAAAAGTCAATGTGCATAACTATTCACCCCTAAATTCAATACTTTGTAGAGCCACCTTTTGCGTCTATCACAGCTCAAAGTCGCTTTGGATAAGTCTCTATGAGCTTGCCACATATTACCACTGGGATTTTTGCCCATTCCTCCTTGCAAAACTGCTCCAGCTCCTTCAAGTTGGATGGTTTGCGCTTGTGAACAGCAATCTTTAAATCTGACCACAGATTTTCTATTGGATTGAGGTCTGGGCTTTGACTAGGCCATTCCAACACATTTACGTGTTTCCCCTTAAACCACTCAAGTATTGCTTTAGCAGTGTGTTTGGGTCATTGTCCTGTTGGAAGGTGAACTTCCGTCCTAGCCTTAAATCACACACAGAGTGGTACAGGTTTTGCTCAAGAATATTCCTGTATTTAGCATCATCCATCTTTCCCTCAACTCTGACCAGTTTCCCAGTCCCAACTGCTGAAAAACATCCCCACAGCATGATGCTACCACCACCATGTTTCACTGTGGGGATCGTGTTCTTTGGGTGATGTGATGTGTTGGGTTTGCGCCTTTGATGGCCAAAAAGTTTAATTTTAGTCTCATCAGACCAGTGCACCTTCCTCCATAAATTTTGGAAGTCTCGACATGCCTTTTCGCAAACTCAAAACGTGGCATTTTGTTTTTTGCTGAAAGTAATGGCTTTCTTCTGACCACTCTGCCAGAAAGCCCAACTCTATGGAGTGTACAGCTTATTGTCGTCCTATGTACAGATACTCCAATCTCTGCTGCGGAACTCTGCAGCTCCTCCAAGGTTACCTTAGGTCTCTGTGCTGCCTCTCTGATTAATGCTCTTCTTGCCCGGTCCGTGAGTTTTGGTGTGCTGCCGTCTCTTGGCAGTTTTGCTCTTGTGCCATGTTCTTTCCATTTGGTTATGATAGATTTGATGGTGCTCCTAGGGATCATCAAAGATCTGGATATTTTTTTATAACCTAACCCTGACTTGTACTTCTCAACAACATTGTCCCTTACTTGTTTGGAGAGTTCCTTGGTCTTCATGGTAGTGTTTGGTTAGTGGTACCTCTTGCTTAGGTGTTGCAGCCTCTGGGGCCTTTCAAAAAGGTGTGTATATGTAATGACAGATCATGTGACACTTAGATTGCACACAGGTGGACATCATTTCACTAATTATGTGACTTCTGAAGGTAATTGGTTGCACCAGAGCTTTTTATGGGCTTCATAACAAATGGGGTTAATATACTCACATGCCAATTATCAGTTTTTTATTTCTGAAAAATTGTTTTATGTATATATTTTTCTAATTTTGCTTCACCAACTTAGACTATTGTGTTCTGATCCATCACATATAATTCAGATTAATCACTTCCCGACCGCTTCACGACGATATACGTCGGCAGAATGGCACGGGCAGGCAAAGTAACGTACGGGTACGTTACTTGCCCCCCGCGGGCGGGGGGTCCGATTGGACCCCCCCGGTGCCCTAGGCGGTCGGCATCTGTCCCCGAGCGATCAGGGGTGAGGGGGAGGCCATCCATTCGTGGCCACCCCCTCGCGATCGCACCCAGCCAATGAAATCCAGCAGCAGAGGAAGTGATGTTGTCTCTCCTCGGCTCGGTATTTTCCGTTCCAGCGCCGAGGAGAGAAGACATCGATGTGAGTGTACAACACACACAGTAAAACACACCAGGCACACTTTACACCCCCCATCACCCTCTGATCACCCCCTGATCACCCCCTAATCAAACCCCCCCCCCCCCCACCCCTGTCACACTGACACCAAGCAGTTTTTTTTTCTGATTACTGCATTGGTGTCAGTTTGTGAAAGTTAGAAGTGGTAGGGCAGTTAGTGTTAGCCCCCTTTAGGTCTAGGGTACCCCCCTAACCCTCCCTAATAAAGTTTTAACCCCTTGATCACCTCCCGTCGCCAGTGTTCGGCGTCAGCATTTTATAGCGGCTGGGACCCCCATATACTATCTAATAAAGGTTTTAACCCCCTGGTTGCCCCCTATTTAACCCTTTCACCAGTGATCACCGTATTACTGTTACGGGTGACGCTGGTTAGTTAGTTTATTTTTTATAGTGTCAGGGCACCCGCCGTTTATTACCTAAAAAAGGTTTAGCCCCCTGATCACCCGGCGGTGATATGCGTCGCCCCAGGCAGCATCAGGTTAGCGCCAGTACCGCTAACACCCACGCATGCACCATACACCTCCCTTAGTGGTATAGTATCTGAACTGATCAATATCTGATCCGAACTGGCAAGCACCAGCCCCAAGCAGCGTCAGGTTAGTGCCAGTAGCGCTAACACCCACGCACGCACCGTACACCTCCCTTAGTGGTATAGTATCTGAACGGATCAATATCTGATCCGATCAGATCTATACTAGCGTCCCCAGCAGCTTAGGGTTCCCAAAAATGCAGTATTAGCAGGATCAGCCCAGATACCTGCAAGCACCTGCGTTTTGCCCCTCCGCCCGGCCCAGCCCACCAAAGTGCAGTATCGATCGATCACTGTCACTTACAAAACACTAAACACATAACTGCAGCATTCGCAGAGTCGGGCCTGATCCTTGCGATCGCTCACAGTTTTTTTGGTAGCGTTTTGGTGAACTGGCTAGCACCAGCGGCCTAGTACACCCCGGTCGTAGTCAAACCAGCACTGCAGTAACACTTGGTGACGTGGCGAGTCCCATAAATGCAGTTCAAGCTGGTGAGGTGGCAAGCATAAGTAGTGTCCCGCTGCCACCAAGAAGAAGATAAAAACAGGCCCGTCGTGCCCATAATGCCCTTCCTGCTGCATTCGCCAATCCTAATTGGGAACCCACCACTTCTGCAGCAACCGTACCTCCCCCATTCACGCCCCCAACCAAATGCAGTCAGCTGCATGAGAGGCATTTTCTTTATGTCCTCCCGAGTACCCCTACCGAACGAACCCCACCAAAAAAAGATGTCGTGTCTGCAGCAAGCGCGGATATAGGCGTGACACCCGCTATTATTGTCCCTCCTGTCCTGACAATCCTGGTCTTTGCATTGGTGAATGTTTTGAACGCTACCATGCATTAGTTGAGTATTAGCGTAGGGTACAGCATTGCACAGACTAGGCACACTTTCACAGGGTCTCCCAAGATGCCATCGCATTTTGAGAGACCCGAACCTAGAACCGGTTACAGTTATAAAAGTTACATTTACAAAAAAAAGTGTAAAAAAAACCACAAAAAACACAAAAAATATTTAGAATAAAAAAAACAAAAATAGTTGTCGTTTTATTATTCTCTCTCGCTCTATTCTCTCTCTATTGTTCTGCTCTTTTTTACTGTATTCTATTCTGCAATGTTTTATTTTTATTATGTTTTATCATGTTTGCTTTTCAGGTATGCAATTTTTTATACTTTACTGTTTACTGTGTTTTATTGTTAACCATTTTTTTGTTTTCAGGTACGCCATTCACGACTTTGAGTGGTTATACCAGAATGATGCCTGCAGGTTTAGGTATCATCTTGGTATCATTCTTTTCAGCCAGCGGTCGGCTTTCATGTAAAAGCAATCCTAGAGGCTAATTAGCCTCTAGACTGCTTTTACAAGCAGTGGGAGGGATTGTCCTCCCCTCCCACCTTCTTCCATGTTTTTCTCTGGCTCTCCTGTCCCAACAGGGAACCTCAGAATGCAGCCGGTGATTCGGCCAGCTGACCATAGAGCTGATCAGAGACCAGAATGGCTCCAATCATCTCTATGGCCTAAGAAACCGGAAGCTACGAGCATTTCATGACTTAGATTTCGCCGAGTGTAAACAGCGCCATTGGGAAATTGGGAAAGAATTTTATTACACTGATCTTGGTGTGGTCAGATGCTTTGAGGGCAGAGGAGAGATCTAGGGTCTAATAGACCCCATTTTTTTCAAAAAAGAGTACCTGTCACAACCTATTGCTATCATAGGGGATATTTACATTCCCTTGCATAACAATAAAAATGATTTAAAAAAAATAAAAATGAAAGGAACAGTTTAAAAATAAGATAAAAAAGAAAAAAAATAATAAAGAAAAAAAAAAGAAAAGCACCCCTGCCCCCCCCCTGCTCTTGCGCAAAGGCAAACGCAAGCGTTGGTCTGGCGTCAAATGTAAACAGCAATTGCACCATGCATGTGAGGTATCACCGCGAAGGTCAGATCGAGGGCAGTAATTTTAGCAGTAGATCTCCTCTGTAAATCTAAAGTGGTAACCTGTAAAGGCTTTTAAATGCTTTTAAAAATGTATGTAGTTTGTCGCCACTGCACGTTTGTGCCCAATTTTAAAGCATGTCATGTTTGGTATCCATGTACTCGGCCTAAGATCATCTTTTTTATTTCATCAAACATTTGGGCAATATAGTGTATTTTAGTGCATTAAAATTTTAAAAAAGTGTGTTTTTTCCCCAAAAAATGCATTTGAAAAATCGCTGCGCAAATACTGTGTGAAAAAAAAAAATGAAACACCCACCATTTTAATCTGTATGGCCTTTGCTTTAAAAAATATATATAATGTTTGGGGGTTCAAGGTAATTTTCTTGCAAAAAAAAAAAAAAAATTTTCATGTAAACAAATAGTGTCAGAAAGGGCTTTGTCTTCAAGTGGTTAGAAGAGTGGGTGATGTGTGACCTAAGCTTCTAAATGTTGAACAAAAAATGCCAGGACAGTTCAAACCCCCCCCCCCCAAATGACCCCATTTTGGAAAGTAGACACCCCAAGCTGTTTGCTGAGAGGCATGTCGAGTCCATGGACTATTTACTATGTGACTGTGACACAAGTTGCGGGAAAAAGACAAATTTTTTTTATTTTTTTGCACAAAGTTGTCACTAAATGATATATTGCTCAAGCATGCCATGGGAATATGTGAAATTACACCCCAAAATACATTCTGTTTCTTCTACTGAGTACGGGGATACCACATGTGTGAGACTTTTTGGGAGCCTAGCCGCATACGGGACCTCAAAAACCAAGCACCGCCTTCAGGGTTTCTAAGGGTGTAAATTTTTGATTTCACTCCTCACTGCCTAACACAGTTTCGGAGGCCATTATATGCCCAGATGGCACAACCCCCCCCCCCCAAATGAACCCATTTTGGAAAGTAGACACCCCAAGCTATTTGCTGAGAGGTATAGTGAGTATTTTGCAGACCTCGCTTTTTGTCACAAAGTTTTGAAAATTGAAAAAAGAAAAAAAAAATACATTTTTCTTTTCTTTCTTCATTTTCAAAAACAAATGAGAGCTGAAAAATACTCACCCTGCCTCTCAGCAAATAGCTTGGGGTGTCTACTTTCCAAAATGGGGTCATTTGGGGGAATTTTGTGCCATCTTGGTATTTTATGGCCTTCGAAACTGTGATAGGTAGTGAGGAGTGAAATCAAAAATGTACGCCCTTAGAAATTCAGTCATAAACTAAAAGCTGTGTAAATTCCAGAAAATGTACCCTAGTTTGTAGACGCTATAACTTTTGCGCAAACCAATAAATATACGCGTATTGACATTTTTTTTACCAAAGACATGTGACTGAATACATTTTGGACTAAATGTGTGACTAAAATTGAGTTTATTGGATTTTTTTTATAACAAAAAGTAGAAAATATCGGGGGTTTTTTTCAAAATTTTCGGTCTTTTTCTGTTTATAGCGCAAGAAATAAAAACCGCAGGGGTGATCAAATACCATCAAAAGAAAACTCTATTTGTGGGAACAAAAGGACGCAAATTTCGTTTGGGTACAGCATTGCATAACCGTGCAATTAGCAGTTAAAGCGACGCAGTGCCAAATTGTAAAAAGTGCTCTGGTCAGGAAGGGGGTAAATCCTTCCAGGGCTGAAGTGGTTAAAAAAAACATTGAACCAAAGGCTGTAATGTAACAAAATAGGTAAAACGCCAAGGGGGTGACCACTTTTGCAAGGCACTGTATATATATATATCTTTTACAGTAACATATACGGAAACAGTTTGAAAGTCATTGATGACCTGTATTTTGCTGATATGTCATATAATTCATGGGTTGCTGGGAGTAAAACAGTAAATAAACATAAAAAAGAGAATCGCTTTGGTATATTTTTGATGTTCCTCATATCTATTTATAATAATAATTTGTTAGTCTTGATGCATGCAGATGGTTGCATAGTTCATTTGCTTTCCAAGATTCAGAATTGGATGATATTTGCGTAATCTGTAAAAGTGGAATAGAAGTGGGTTCTCAAGGGAAATTGCAAGAACAGAAACATGGTTTAGGGCATGTGAAATACAAGAAAGAACATAGCATGCCCAGGAATAGGTAGATTTATTATACATGATTTTTTTTTACAGTCTAAACCAGGACAAGGAGCCATGTCAGATTGATCAATCCTAACAAGATCACTAAGAGACCACATACATTTTCTTATGAAGTTTCTCCATAGCTGGCCAGACAAGTGAATGAATGCCACTTTATTGCTGCTCTCTTGATCTATGCAGTGATCCCTGTGAGCAGAACCCCTGCTGAATTAGAGCTGAAGGGGATGGATGTCAGTGTTTTGCATTTACACAGCGGACGCAAGTGGACCCATGATGGCTCTTTGGGAGGCCGGATATAAAGAGACATGTGTCCATCAGGCTACCTCCAATCCATCACGTTTAGCTCCATTCGCAGTCCTATTCTGTTTTGTTTCTGGACCTAGAAGCTCCAAAGTGTTTCTGTTCAATTCCATCCAAAAAAAAAGATAGGTGAACCTGCCTGGAATGCCATTGTGAAAGAGCCCTTAGGGTCCTGTGATCTACATTTGGCCTTAACTAAATTACTAAGGACTGTTCAATCTTACTGACAGAAACAATATGGCTGTGAAAGGATAGATTGTGAAGTTTAAAGTGATTGTAAACCCTTATATATACCCAGTGAAGTGACTAGCCTCGGGTGTTACACAGAGATTAAACAAATATTTCTACATAATGTGTACCTGTTTATCTGCAGCACTTTTTCTCTACAGCCTTCCAAACACATACATTTTACACAGCATCTATCAGCAGCAGAAAGCAGGGAACATGGATCTGATGTCACATACACCTCAGAGCTAGAGCACAGAGCTCCATGACATCTGATAGCTGATTGGAGGGAAGGGATACAGTTTCCTCTAATGCAGAAAAATAGAGCTGGGTCTATAAGTCACCTGTTGTGTGCTGAAGGGGGGCAGGATGTCTCCCGAGAGGCTGAGGTATCAGCTTAGAGTTTTATCAGCGATAGTAGAGGGATCAGAGATCAGAGCCGAACCACACTCAATGTTCAATGCACACTATAGATGGTTGTGCTTTGTTCACTTTTCATGTCTGAGGTTTACAACCACTTTAATGAAAAAGTAATGTGCAAAAAAACAAAAAAGGCATAAGCAACCTTAAAAAGCAACAAAACCTTGATGCAAAAGTGCTAAGTGCAAGTGCAAATTGCATATGTAACTAAACCAGAAGACAAAGTGCTAATGTGCAATAATACAATATGATCAAAGTATCTGTGTAAACATAATAACAATAAAGTCCATACATTCAAATAAAAGTCCATAAGTTTTTATAAGAAAAAATTCAGTAAGAAAAAATTCCGTATAAGAAAAAATTCAGTGGTAAATTAGAGTAAAGTAAGCGGAGCTATTGCGTCATTACATCACATACAGTTTTGGTCTGTGGAGTGCACCGCAACCCGGACTTCCTGGTTTTTGTATACAACTCCTGTATTAGTTTGGATTCCTGCAAGTTTACATAATATCTTGTGCAATAAACAAGAGTTATACAGAGTCACTCTATGGGCATTATTATTGTCTTTTTAAGAGCTCACTGGGGCGGAGGAGACCAAGGAGGTAGCGGTGAAGACCCCATTTACAATTATTTGATACTGTGGAGGCTAGTTATCCTTTGAAGGGTAGTGTCATCCGGTGAGTGCAGTACAAGACGGGGGCACAAGTGTGACACAATTGTGACATGAATATCCTGCCTGATTGCATGCACTTTTTGGCAGTACTTACAGGGTCTTGAAAAAGTATTCATACTCCTTGAAATTTTCCACATTTTGTCATGTTACAACCAAAAATGTAAATGTATTTTATTGGGATTTTATGTGATACACCAACACAAAGTTGCACATAATTATGAAGTAGAAGGAAAACGATAAATGGTTTTCAAAGTTTTTTTACAAATAAATATCTGAAAAGTGTGGCATGCATTTGTATTCAGCCCCCTTTACTCTGATACCTCTAACTAAAATCTAGGGAAAACCAATTTCCTTCAGAAGTCACCAAATTCATAAATAGAGTCAACCCATGTTAATCACAGTATAAATACAGCTGTTCTGTGAAGCCCTCAAAGGTTTGTTAGAGAACATTAGTGAACAAATCTACCAAGACATGGCCGTCCACCTAAACTGACAGGCAAGGACAGCATTAATCAGAGAAGCAGCAAAGAGGCCCATGGTAACTTTGGAGGAGCTGCAGAGATCCACAGCTCAGGTGGAAGAATCTGTCCACAGGACAACTATTAGTCATGCACTCATGGAAGAGTGGAAAGCAGAAAGCCATTGTTGAAAGAAAGCCACAAGAAGTCCTGTTTGCAGTTTACGAGAAGCCATGTGGGGGACATAGCAAACATGTGGAAGAAGGTGCTCTGGTCAGATGAGACCAAAATTGAACTTTTTGGCCTAAAAGCAAAACGCTATGTGTGGTGGAAATCTAATACTGCACATCCCCCTGAACACACCATCCCCACCATGAAACATGGTGGTGGCAGCATCATGTTGTGGGGATGCTTTTCTTTAGCAGGACAGAGAAGCTGGTCAGAGTTGATAGGAAGATGGATGGAGCCAAATACAGGGCAATCTTAGAAGAAAACCTGTTAGAGTCTGCAAAAGACTTGAGACTGGTGCGGAGGTTCACCTTCATCCAGAGCTACAATGGAATGGTTTAGATCAAAGCATATTCATGTGTTAGAATGACCCAGTCAAAGTCTAGACCTAGATCCAATTGAGTATCTGTGGCAAGACTTGAAAATTGCTGTTCACAGACGCTCTCCATCCAATCTGACAGAACTTGAGCTATTTTGCAAAGAAGAATGGGCAAAAATTTCACTCTCTAGATGTGCAAAGCTGGTAGAGACATACCCAAAAAGACTTTCAGCTGTAATTCAGCAAAAAGGTGGTTATACAAAGTACTGACTCGAGGCTGAATACAAATGCACACCACACTTTTCACATATTTATTTGTAAAAAATGTTGAAAACCATTTATCATTTTCCTTCCACTTCACAATTATGTGCCACTTTGTGTTGGTCTATCATATAAAATCCCAATAAAGTACATTTATGTTTTTGGTTGTAAAATGACAAAATGTGGAAAATTTCTAGGGGTGTGAATACTTTTTCAAGTCACTGTACTTCGCTCTAATTTACCACTTTTTTCTTATTCGAAAATGCGAACATATTGTATTATTGCACATTAGCACTTTCTCCTCTGGTATAGTTACATATGCAATTCGCACTTGTACTTAGCACTTTTGCATCAATGTTTTGTTGCTTTTTAATGTTGCTTATGCCTTTTTTTTTTTTTTTTTTTTTTGCACGTATGACTTTATTTGACACATGAGAGCACATTTCACACTAGCGCCAATTCCAACTACCCATTACTGAAAGGGGCATGTAAAAAGCCCCCTTATGTTCATACAGTGTTTTGCAATCTAAGACCCGGCTGCACCTTTAAGTTTATCATTTTGCTGATCAAAGTAAATTTATTGTTGTTTAAGACGTGAACTTGTGTTGAAATCAAAACCCAAAATGAGGAACTTACGTGGTTGTCATGAGATGGTCTGTCTGTAATTATATCTTTCTAGGTGACTTAACATAATGTGACATAGCGAGTTTGCTTAGAGACAAAGATGTAAAGAGTTAATTATATGACATTATGATTGGTTAAATGCATGTTAAAGGAAATATGTCATCTGAACATGTACCCCTTATTGGTGGAAAATGGTTGGTAATGCCCATCTTTGATGAAAAAGAAATTAATACTCAGCGCTGCCTCTCTATATCATAATCTGCATCTACTTACATCAAATATATGTCATATAACAACATATACAGCAAAGTGCTAAAGTGCCAAAAAATTCATACAATATGATACAATAAGGTGCAAAGAATAAAGTGCAATCAATAAAGTTCATCTATTGTGGAGTACGGAAATGGTGACACATAGGTGTAATCTTGGTAACTTCCTGTGTTCCCCTCCTGGGTCCCCACTTACCAGATAGTGAAAATCAATGCGCCTTTGTGTTTAAAAATGGTATCTTCTGTCCAGCAAAATGGATAAGTTGGTTGTACCTAGACATGTGCATTTCGTTTCGTTCCGAATCGAAATTCGTACGAATTTTTCATTATTCGGAAATTCGGATGCATCCGAATTTCCGAATTAGAAAAGTAAAGAATTTAAACGAATCCGAAAAAAAAAAGAACGAATTCGAAAACATATTCGAATCGAATTCGAACACATATTCGAATCGAATTCGAAAACATATTTGAATCGAATACAAATTCGAATCGAATTCGAAAACATATTCAAATCGAATTCGGAAACAAATTCGAATCAAATTCGAAAAAAATAGAAAACGTTTTTCTAAAAAAACCAATAAGATAGAATATAAAATAATAAAGCAATAGAATGAATATATATATATATATATATATATATATATATATATATATATATATATATATATATATATATATATATATTATATATATTTTTTTTTTTATTATTCTCTTCTATTTTTTATGCTTTTCTTTTCTATTATTTTATATTCTTTAATAGTCTTTTCAATTCAAATTCAAATTCATTCTGTACGAAATTTGAATTTCGGAACATGGCTTCTGAAGTTTGAATTTGAATAATAGAAAAGAAGATTTTATTCTATTCTGTTCTATTGTTTTTCTAGTCTTTTCTCTTCTACTCTATTGTAATCTTTTCTATTCAAATTCATTTTATAAGAAATTCTAATTTCGGAAGATGGTTTTATATATATATATATATATATGGTTATACAGAAACAGAATGAAATAGAATGAAATCGAATTCTAATAGAAAAGACTAGAACAGAAAAACAATAGAACAGAATAGAAAAAAAAATATATAAAAAAATATATAAACCATCTTCCGAAATTGGAATTTGGTACAGAATGAATTCAAATACAAAAGATTAGAATAGAACAGAAAATAATATAAAAGAATAGCATAGAAAAACAATAGAACAGAATAGAAAAAAGAAATATTCTATTCTAATATTTTCTATTCAAATTCATTCTGTACCAAATTCCAATTTCAGAAGATGGTTTTATATATATATATATATATATATATATCTATATAAATATATATATAATATTTCTTTCTATTCTGTTCTGTGGTTCTATTGTTTTTCTATTCTATTCTTTTCTATTAGAGCCCTTTCACACTGGGGCGGGGGGCGGCGTCGGCGGTAAAACGCCGCTATTATTAGCGGCGTTTTACCGTCGGTATGCGGCCGCTAGCGGGGCGGTTTTACCCCCGCTAGCGGCCGAGAAAGGGTTAAATACCACCGCAGAGGCGCTTTGCCGGTGGTATAGCCGTGCCGTCCCATTGATTTCAATGGGCAGGAGCTGTAAAGGAGCGGTGTACACACCGCTCCTTCACCGCTCCGAAGATGCGGCTAGCAGGACTTTTTTTACCGTCCTGCCAGCGCATCGCTCCAGTGTGAAAGCCCTCGGGTCAGTTTGCAGGCGCTATTATTAGCGCAATAGCGCCTGCAAACTGCCCCAGTGTGAAAGGGCTCTAAGAATTGGATTTCATTCTATTTCTATTTCTATATAACCATTTTCCGAAATTCGAATTTCGTATAGAATGAATTTGAATTCAAATAGAAAAGATTAGAATATAATAGAAAATAATAGAAAAACAATAGAACAGAATAGAAAAAAAAATAATATATATATATATATATATATATATATATATATATATATATATATATATATATATATAACCATCTTCCGAAATTCGAATTTCGTATAAAATGAATTTGAATAGAAGAGATTAGAATAGAGTAGAAAGAATAGACTAGAAAAACAATAGAACAGAATAGAATAAGACATAATATATATATTATATTTTATTCTGTTCTGTTCTATTGTTTTTCTAGTCTATTCTTTTCTATTATTTTCTATTCAAATTCGAATTCATTCTATACGAAATTCGAATTTCAGAAGCCATCTTCCGAAATTTGAATTTCGTATAGAATGAATTCAAATTCGAATAGAAAAGTTTAGAATAGAATAAAAAAGAATAGCCTAGAAAAACAATGAAACAGAATAGAAAAAAATATAATATATATATATATATATATATATATATATATATATATATATATATATATATATATATATATATATATGATATTTTATTCTCTTCTGTTCTATTGTTTTTCTAGTCTATTCTATTTCTATTATTTTCTATTCTAATCTTTTCTATTCAAATTCGAATTCATTCTATACGAAAATCTCATTTTAGAAGCCATCTTCCGAAATTCGAATTTGGCATAGAATTCATTCAAATTCGAATAGAAAAGTTTAGAATAGAATAGAAAAGAATAGCATAGAAAAATAATGGAACAGGATAGAAAAAAAATAGAATATATATATAACCATCTTCCGAAATTGGAATTTGGTACAGAATTAATTTGAATTTGAATAGAAAAGATTAGAATAGAATATATTATATTTTTTTCTGTTCTATTGTTTTTCTATGCTATTCTTTTATATTTTCTATTCTATCCTAATCTTTTCTATTGGAATTCGATTTCATTCTATACGAATTTCGAATTTCGCAAAATGGTTATATATAGTTTACTTTTTCAAATTCAGTTATTTTTTTTTTTTCGAATGTGGTAGAATATTTTGAATTTGACAGTTTTTTTCGAATGTGGTAGAATTTTTTCGAATTTGACAGTTTTTTTCGAATGTGGTAGAATTTTTTCGAATTTGACAGTTTTTTTTGAATGTGGTAGAGATTTTTGAATTTGACAGGTTTTTTTCGAATGTGGTAGAATTTTTTCGAATTTGATAGTTTTTTTCGAATGTGGTAGAATTTTTTCGAATTTGATCGTTTTTTTCGAATGTGGTAGATTTTTTTCGAATTTGATAGTTTTTTTCGAATGTGGTATAATTTTTTCGAATTTGATAGTTTTTTTCGAATGTGGTATAATTTTTTCGAATTTGATAGTTTTTTTTCGAATGTGGTAGAATATTTTCGAATTTGATAGTTTTTTTTCGAATACGGTCAAATTTTTTCGAATTCGAATACAAAACGAAACGAATTCCGAAAACGGATGTAACGAATGCAACTAATTTAACTAAACGAATTTAGTTAAATAACGAATCGAAACTAAACTAAACTAAACAAATTTTTTCATCCTGCACATGTCTAGTTGTACCTCAGAGAATTGAATGGAATGGAACCTTCTCTCCTCCACCGCTTGTTATGGGTCCTACATACTTTACTCAATCATAGGTGATTGCAATGGTAAAGTTCGGACAAGTGAAGAGAGAGAGTATATAGTGTAATACTGCAAGATTTATTTAAAAGGTTTAAAATCATTACACATCAAAAATCTTTAAAATGTGCAAAATTGCCGCCTTGGCATCCAAACAGCCTTCACAGATAGTCCATCGCTTGACATGTTTCGCCCCTCCCACTGGGCGTCATCAGAAGCCCATCTTTCATTCATATTTTACACCCTGTCTGAGCCTGAATAAACTGAACAGTGTATGGTAAATCAACGTGTGTTGTGTCAATTATTTATATACGCTGTTCCCTATCCATATAGGATTTTAAGTGAGAGCAACGGAATCGGCCGACGCTGAAATAATTATAAATCGATAATAAATGTATATAGTCAGGAATAGTGATTAAAGGTGAAGGCGCACCTTACAGTTTTGGTGTCAGAGTTTTAAATACTCAGGTAATTAGATAATATTTTTAATATAGATTAGATTTGATAGGGACTTAGATTAAAAGAGAATTGTTTTTCTTGAGTATTTTTGTTGGGGAGGGTGCAGGCCGCTTTGGTTACAGAATTGGTTAATTCCTAAGTTTCACCTGGGTTGCTCACCCTTATAGCAAAAATGCCTCAGGTCAAGTGCTTTGGAAGTACTTGAAGTGTGCGCATATTAGTATTACTTCACTGGTAGCATTGCAGATGCAGATGTTGTAGCAGCCTGGGGCTTCTATGATGTGGTGCCCAAGTTGGCTTTAAGCATTCCGGAAACGCTGTGGAAAAGTGTACACGTCCATTGGTAGCTTTTGGAGCTTTTGGTCGTTTTTTTAGTCAGAAATAGGGACAAAGTAGATTAGGAATCTCCCTTGCTCACACTCAAATATCGTGAGAGTGATAAGTACTTTTGTATGTATGTTCATATAATCTGCTAAGATTTCTTTATAGAATGAAAGAAAGTATGGGGAAAATATAAAATGTGGGTAGGTCATCACGTAAGGTGTTAAAAAGACTGAGAAAATGAAGGAAACTGATGTTGCTGTGGTGCATATGGGAAAAGGGGTTTTAGCTATGCAATGTAAACTTAAAGCTTTAACTACTATACAAATAAAATTATAACAAGAGTTACACAGAGAATTCAAAGGGATATGTTAATGGTTAAACAAGAGAAGCTTCTTTGATTAAGTTACCACAGCCACCGATGCATTCTAACAGAGGGGTGGAAATGGATATTTATATTCTCACTGAGTGTCAACCAGAGGCGTAACTAGAACCTTCAGGGCCCCGGTGCAAGAAACCATGATGGGCCCCCCTTCCACCCGAGCCCCGGCTTCCAATTTTGGGAGGGTGTCCATGGACATCCTCCCAAAACCGTTCTTCCCACATGACCCCTTGGACATGCATCCAGCGCAATCACATCGGCCCTTTACCATGTGATCAGCTGATCAAATGTAAACAGACTGGTTATCCACAGCCCTTTCCTCACACGCTGTGTTTGTGTTAGGAAAGGACTGCCATTAACTGTCAAGAATGTCAGTAAATTGTTTACACTGATAATCAGTGCCCCAATCATCAGTGCCCATCAGTGCCGCCTATCAGTGCCCATCACTTCCAACTGCAAGTGTTACCTATCAGTGCTCATTAATGCTGCCTATTAGTGCCCATCAATTCTGCCTATCAGCACCACCTATCAGTGCTCATTCATGCCACCTAACTGCGTCCATCAGTGCCACCTATCAGTACTCTTCAATTCTGTCCATCAAAGCCCATCAATACTGCCTGAGTTCTGCCTATCAGTGTTCCTCAGTGCCCATCAGTACCACCTATCAGTGCCCATCAATGCCACCTATCAGTGCAGCCTTTCAGTGCACATTAGTGCCTCCTATCAGTGCTGCCTATCAGTGCTCATCAATGTGGCCTATAAGTGCTCATCAGTGCCTCCTATAAGTGCTCATCAGTGCCTCCTATCAGTGCTCATCAGTGCCTTCTATCAGTGCTCATCAGTGCCCATCAGTGCCTTCTATTAGTGCTCATAAGTGCCTTCTATTAGTGCTCATCAGTCCCTGCTATTAATTTCTATCAGTGCTGTCTGCCTTCTCAGGACAGCACAGCTCTGAGCGGAGATCGTGTGTCATAGATTAATAGCACAGAGAGACTCCGGCGGCATTATTGTTCTATTTGTCGGTCCTCTCTGGCACGGATGAGAGAGGAGGACACACAGCTGATCTCACTGCTCCCCCTTCTCCCCCCTCCCCTCTCCTCTGTGCTCTGCGGGCAGTCAAGTGTGAAACTAAAGAGCTCACATTTCCCGCAGAACACACAGGAGAGGGGAGGGGGGAGAAGGGGGAGCAGTGAGATCAGCTGTGTGTCCTCTCTCATCTCTGCCAGAGAGGACCGACAAATAGAACATCAATGCCGCCGGAGTCTCTCTGTGCTATTAATCTATGACACACGATCTCCGCTCAGAGTCGTGTGTGAAGATCAACCCCGCTGGGCCCCCCCACAGTGGCTGAATGCCGGGCCCAGTCGCAACTGCGACTGTTGCGACTCTGGTAATTCCGTCACTGGTGTCAACAAATATTTCAAGAGAATAAAACGTGCTTAAATTGCTTGCAAAAAGTGTAATTGTTTAAATACATGTTTAACCACTTGCCGACCGCCTCACGCCGATATACGTTGGCAGAATGGCACGGGCAGGCAGAATCACGTACCCATACGTGATCTGCCTCCCGCGGGCGGGGGGTCCTATCGGACCCCCCCCCGGTGCCAGCGGCGGTCGGCTTGTGACTGGGAGCGTTTAGAGATGAGGGGGAGGCCATCCGATCGTGGCCCCCCCTCGCGATCGCTCCCAGCCAATGACAATCATCCCCTGCCTCTGTGTAGTACACAGAGGCAGAGGATGTGATGTCATCTCTCCTCGGCTCGGCAGTTTCCGTTCCGGCGCCGAGGAGAGAAGACATGTGAGTGCACAACACACACACACACAGTAGAACATGCCAGGCACACATTACACCCCCGATCCCCCCCCCTGATCGCCCCCCGATCACCCCCCAATCACCCCTCCCCTCCTATGTCACACTGACACCAAGCAGTATTTTTTTTTTTTCCTGATTACTGCATGGTGTCAGTTTGTGACAGTTAGAAGTGGTAGGGCAGTCAGTGTTAGCCCCCTGTAGGTCTAGGGTACCCCCCTAACCCCCCCTAATAAAGTTTTAACCCCTTGATCACCCCCCGTCACCAGTGTCACTAAGCGATCATTTTTCTGATCGCTGTATTAGTGTCGCTGGTGATGCTAGTTAGGGAGGTAAATATTTAGGTTCGCCGTCAGCGTTTTATAGCGTCAGGGACCCCCATATACTACCTAATAAAGGTTTTAACATCTTGATTGCCCCCTAGTTAACCCTTTCACCACTGATCACCGTATAACCGTTACAGTTGACGCTGGTTGATTCGTTTATTTTTTATAGTGTCAGGGCACCCGCCGTTTATTACCGAATAAAGGTTTAGCCCCCTGATCGCCCGGCGGTGATATGCGCCGCCCCAGGCAGCGTCAGATTAGCGCCAGTACCGCTAACACCCATGCACGCAGCATACGCCTCCCTTAGTGGTATAGTATCTGAACGCATCAATATCTGATCCGATCAGATCTATACTAGCGTCCCCAGCAGTTTAGGGTTCCCAAAAACGCAGTGTTAGCGGGATCAGCCCAGATACCTGCTAGCACCTGCGTTTTTCCCCTCCCCCCGGCCCAGCCCAGCCCACCCAAGTGCAGTATCGATCGATCACTGTCACTTACAAAACACTAAACGCATAACTGCAGCGTTCGCAGAGTCAGGCCTGATCCCTGCGATCGCTAACAGTTTTCTTGGTAGCGTTTTGGTGAACTGGCAAGCACCAGCCCCAGGCAGCGTCAGATTAGCGCCAGTACCGCTAACACCCACGCACGCACCGTACACCTCCCTTAGTGGTATAGTATCTGAACGGATCAATATCTGATCCGATCAGATCTATACTGGTGTCCCCAGCAGTTTAGGGTTCCCAAAAACGCAGTGTTAGCGGGATCAGCCCAGATACCTGCTAGCACCTGCGTTTTGCCCCTCCGCCCGGCCCAGCCCACCCAAGTGCAGTATCGATTGATCACTGTCACTTACAGAACACTAAACGCATAACTGCAGCATTCGCAGAGTCAGGCCTGATCCCTGTGATCGCTAACAGTTTTTTTTTGTAGCGTTTTGGTAAACTGGCAAGCACCTGCCCCAGGCAGCGTCAGGTTAGCGCCAGTACCGCTAACACCCACGCACGCACTGTACACCTCCCTTAGTGGTATAGTATCTGAACGGATCAATATCTGATCCGATCAGATCTATACTGGCGTCCCCAGCAGTTTAGGGTTCCCAAAAACGCAGTGTTAGCGGGATCAGCCCAGATACCTGCTAGCACCTGCGTTTTGCCCCTCCGCCTGACCCGGCCCAGCCCACCCAAGTGCAGTATCGATCGATCACTGTCACTTCCAAAACACTAAACGCATAACTGCAGCATTCGCAGAGTCAGGCCTGATCCCTGCGATCGCTAACAGTTTTTTTGGTAGCGTTTTGGTGAACTGGCAAGCACCAGCGGCCTAGTACACCACGGTCGTAGTCAAACCAGCACTGCAGTAACACTTGGTGACGTGGCGAGTCCCATAAGTGCAGTTCAAGCTGGTGAGGTGGCAAGCACAAGTAGTGTCCTGCTGCCACCAAGAAGAAGACAAACACAGGCCCGTCGTGCCCATAGTGCCCTTCCTGCTGCATTCGCCAATCCTAATTGGGAACCCACCGCTTCTGCAGCGCCCGTACTTTCCCCATTCACATCCCCAACCAAATGCAGTCGGCTGCATGAGAGGCATTTTCTTTATGTCCTCCCGAGTACCCCTACCCAACAAACCCCCCAAAAATGATGTTGTGTCTGCAGCAAGTGCGGATATAGGTGTGACACCCGCTATTATTGTCCCTCCTGTCCTGATAATCCTGGTCTTTGCATTGGTGAATGTTTTGAAGGCTACCATACACTAGTTGAGTATTAGCGTAGGGTACAGCATTCCACAGACTAGGCGCACTTTCACAGAGTCTCCCAAGATGCCATCGCATTTTGAGAGACCCGAACCTGGAACCGGTTACAGTTATAAAAGTTACAGTTACAAAAAAAAGTGTAAAAAAATAAAAATAAAAACACAAACAAAAATATAAAATAAAAAAAAATAGTTGTCGTTTTATTGTTCTCTCTCTCTCTCTATTCTCTCTCTATTGTTCTGCTCTTTTTTACTGTATTCTATTCTGCAATGTTTTATTGTTATTATGTTTTATCACGTTTACTTTTCAGGTATGCAATTTTTTATACTTTACCGTTTACTGTGCTTTATTGTTAACCATTTTTTTGTCTTCAGGTACGCCATTCACGACTTTGAGTGGTTATACCAGAATGATGCCTGCAGGTTTAGGTATCATCTTGGTATCATTCTTTTCAGCCAGCGGTCGGCTTTCATGTAAAAGCAATCCTAGCGGCTAATTAGCCTCTAGACTGCTTTTACAAGCAGTGGGAGGGAATGCCCCCCCCCCCACCGTCTTCTGTGTTTTTCTCTGGCTCTCCTGTCCCAACAGGGAACCTGAGAATGCAGCCGGTGATTCAGCCAGCTGACCATAGAGCTGATCAGAGACCAGAGCGGCTCCAAACATCTCTATGGCCTAAGAAACCGGAAGCTACGAGCATTTTATGACTTAGATTTCGCCGGATGTAAACAGCGCCATTGGGAAATTGGGAAAGCATTTTATCACACCGATCTTGGTGTGGTCAGATGCTTTGAGGGCAGAGGAGAAATCTAGGGTCTAATAGACCCCAATTTTTTCAAAAAAGAGTACCTGTCACTACCTATTGCTATCATAGGGGATATTTACATTCCCTGAGATAACAATAAAAATGATTTAATAAAAAAATGAAATGAACAGTTTAAAAATAAGATAAAAAAGCAAAAAAATAATAAAGAAATAAAAAAAAAAAGCACCCCTGACCTCACGCTAAGGCGAACGCAAGCGTTGGTCTGGCGTCAAATGTAAACAGCAATTGCACCATGCATGTGAGGTATCACCGCGAAGGTCAGATCGAGGGCAGTAATTTTAGCAGTAGACCTCCTCTGTAAATCTAAAGTGGTAACCTGTAAAGGCTTTTAAAGGCTTTTAAAAATGTATTTAGTTTGTCGCCACTGCACGTTTGTGCGCAATTTTAAAGCATGTCATGTTTGGTATCGATGTACTCGGCCTAAGATCATCTTTTTTATTTCATCAAACATTTGGGCAATATAGTGTGTTTTAGTGCATTAAAATTTAAAAAAGTGTGTTTTTTCCCCAAAAAATGCGTTTGAAAAATCGCTGCGCAAATACTGTGTGAAAAAAAAAATGAAACACCCACCATTTTAATCTGTAGGGCATTTGCTTTAAAAAATATATATAATGTGTGGGGGTTCAAAGTAATTTTCTTGCAAAAAAAAATAATTTTTTCATGTAATCAAAAAGTGTCAGAAAGGGCTTTGTATTCAAGTGGTTAGAAGAGTGGGTGATGTGTGACATAAGCTTCTAAATGTTGTGCATAAAATGCCAGGACAGTTCAAAACCCCCCCAAATGACCCCATTTTGGAAAGTAGACACCCCAAGCTATTTGCTGAGAGGCATGTCGAGTCCATGGAATATTTTATATTGTGACACAAGTTGTGGGAAAGAGACAATTTCTTTTTTTTTTTTTTTTTTTGCACAAAGTTGTCACTAAATGATATATTGCTCAAACATGCCATGGGAATATGTGAAATTACACCCCAAAATACATTCTGTTGCTTCTCCTTAGTACGGGGATACCACATGTGTGGGACTTTTTGGGAGCCTAGCCGCGCACGGGACTCCGAAAATCAAGCACCGCGTTCAGGCTTTCTAGGGGCGTAAATTTTTTATTTCACTCTTCACTGCCTATCACAGTTTCGGAGGCCATGGAATGACCAGGTGGCAAAAAAAAAACCCAAATGACCCCATTTTGGAAAGTAGACACCCCAAGCTATTTGCTGATAGGTATAGTGAGTATTTTGCAGACCTCACTTTTTGTCACAAAGTTTTGAAAATTGAAAAAAGAAAAAAAAAAACATTTTTTTCTTGTCTTTCTTTATTTTCAAAAACAAATGAGAGCTGCAAAATACTCACCATGCCTCTCAGCAAATAGCTTGGGGTGTCTACTTTCCAAAATGGGGTCATTTGGGGGGGTTGTGCCACCTGGGCATTCCATGGCCTCCGAAACTGTGATAGGCAGTGAAGAGTGAAATCAAAAATGTACACCCTTAGAAATCCTGAAGGCGGTGATTGGTTTTTGGGGCCCCGTACGCGGCTAGGCTCCTAAAAAGTCCCACACATGTGGTATCCCCATACTCAGGAGAAGCAGCTAAATGTATTTTGGGGTGCAATTCCACATATGCCCATGGCCTGTGTGAGCAATATATCATTTAGTGACAACTTTGTGCAAAAAAAAAAAAAAATTTGTCACTTTCCCCTAACTTGTGTCAAAATATAAAACATTCCATGGACTCAGCATGCCTCAAAGCAAATAGCTTGGGGTGTATACTTTCCAAAATGGGGTCATTTGGGGGAGTTTTATACCATCTGGGCATTTTATGGCCTTCAAAACTGTGATAGGTAGTGAGGAGTAAAATCAAAAATGTACGCCCTTAGAAATCCTGAAGGCAGTGATTGGTTTTCGGGGCCCCGTACGCGGCTAGGCTCCCAAAAAGTCCCACACATGGTATCCCCATACTCAGGAGAAGCAGCTAAATGTATTTTGGGGTGCAATTCCACATATGCCCATGGCCTGTGTGAGCAATATATCATTTAGTGACAACTTTTTATATTTTTTTTTTTTTTTTGTCATTATTCAATCACTTGGGACAAAAAAAATGAATATTCAATGGGCTCAACATGCCTCTCAGCAATTTCCTTGGGGTGTCTACTTTCCAAAATGGGGTCATTTGTGGGGGTTTTGTACTGCCCTGCCATTTTAGCACCTCAAGAAATGACATAGGCAGTCATAAATTAAAGGCTGTGTAAATTCCAGAAAATGTACCCTAGATTGTAGGCGCTATAACTTTTGCGCAAACCAATAAATATACACTTATTGACATTTTTTTTACCAAAGACATGTGGCCGAATACATTCTGGCCTAAATGTATGACTAAAATTGAGTTTATTGGATTTTTTTTTGAATAAAAAGAAAATATCATTTTTTTTCAAAATTTTCGGTCTTTTTCGGTGTATAGCGCAAAAAATAAAAACGGCAGAGGTGATCAAATACCACCAAAAGAAAGCTCTATTTGTGGGAAGAAAAGGACGCAAATTTTGTTTGGGTACAGCATTGCATGACCGCGCAATTAGCAGTTAAAGCGACGCAGTGCCAAATTGTAAAAAGTGCTCTGGTCAGGAAGGGGGTAAATCCTTCCGGGGCTGAAGTGGTTAATGCGTTTTGATGACTCTTTGAAGGTAAAAGCATAGAATGGTCAAGGTTGCAAATGAAGGTGTTAGGTGTGCAGGGTTTTGAGTAGAGAGGGAGTGTTTTAATGAAAACACCCTACATTGTGGTAAGGATAAAGTAAGTGAGTTTAAAAGTGTTTTTAATTAAAACACCCTACATTGTAGAGGGTAATGTAAGTTAAGATTTGACGAAAAAGTTAGAGTTAGTAATTAAAGTTAAATGAAATAAGAAATGAGCAGCCAGAAAACTCAGGGAGCATTAAGGTCTTAGGATTGCAGTGAAAAAGTTCATGAAACTTACCATTCCTAGGCCAGGTAGAGCTTGCACCTAGCTTAGAAACACTGTGTCTGCAGCTAAATCCAGTATCAAAGGTAATAGAGTATGCTACCGGTATGTCTGATGAAAATTTTCAATCTACAAGTCGAGGCCATACATCACAGAGACAAGACACTGAGAAAGGAAATAGATTAAAAAAAACAGGAACTGACATTACATTCAAGGTTTAAAGGGGACATAGCAAATATTGATGGCGGAGCATACCATTCCTGGCAAGTGTCCATGTTTTCTGTAGCTCCGCGGGGAATTCATTTCTATACTTTGATGGATTATGAAATTATACTTGAACCACGGGATAGTCGGGAACTAAATGAGATCATCAAGGGCTGTCCAGATCCTAGGATGTTAGCCGGAATTAGGAGAATGTTACAGTAATGTTTTGGATGTGCAACTTATAATTTCAAGACGTAGTTGCATGATATGGGTGCTTTAACAAAGATATACAGTATCTCACAAAAGTGAGTACACCCCTCACATATTTGTAAATATTTTATTATATCTTTTCATGTGACAACATTGAAGAAATTACACTTTGCTACAAAGTAAAGTAGTGAGTGTATATCCTGTATAAAAGTGTAAATTTGCTGTCCCCTCAAAATAACTCAACACACAGCCATTAATGTCTAAACTGCTAGCAACAAAAGTGAATACACCCCTAAATGAAAATGTCCAAATTGGGCCCAATTAGCAATTTTCCCTCCCCAGTGTCATGTGACTTGTTAGTATTACAAGGTCTCAGGTGTGTTCTCATACTGGTCACTGGAAGTTCAACATGGAACCTCATGGCAAAGAATTCTCTGAGGATCTGAAAAAAAGAATTGTTGCTCTACCTAAAGATAGCCTAGACTTTAAGAAGATTGCCAAGACCCTGAAACTGAGCTGCAGTACGGTGGCCAAGACCATACAGCGGTTTACCAGGACAGGTTCTACTCAGAACAGGCCCTCGCCATGGTCAACCAAAAAAGTTGAGTGCATGTGCTCAGCGCCATATCCAGAGGTTGTCTTTGGGAAATAGACATATGAGTGCTGCCAGCATTGCTGCAGAGGTTGAAGGGGTGGGAGGTCAGCCTGTCAGTGCTCAGACCATACGCCGCACACTGCATCAAATTGGTCTGCATGGCTGTCATCCCAGAAGGAAGCCTCTTCTAAAGGTGATGCACAAGAAAGTCCGCAAACAGTTTGCTGAACACAAGCAGACTAAGGACATGGATTACTGGAACCATGTCCTGTGGTCTGATGAGACCAAGATAAACTTACTTGGTTCAGATGGTGTCAAGCATGTATGAGGAGTACAAAGACAAGTGTGTCTTGCCTACACTCAAGCATGGGGGTGGGAGTGTTCTGCCGGCACTGGGGAGCTACAGTTCATTGGGAGAACCATGGATGCCAACATGTACTGTGACATACTGAAGCAGAGCATGATCTCCTCCCTTCTGAGACTGGGCCGCAGGGCAGTATTCCAACATAATAACGACCCCAAACACACCTCCAAGACGACCACTTCCTTGCTAAAGAAGCTGAGTGTAAACGTGATGGACTGGTCAAGTATGTCCCCAGACCTAAACCCTTTTGAGCATCTGCGGGGCATCCTCAAACAGAAGGTGGAGGAGCGCAACGTCTCTACCAACCACCAGCTCTGTGATGTCGTCATAAATGAGTGAAAGAGGACTCCAGTGACAACCTGCGAACTCCATGCCCAAGAGGGTTAAGGAAGTGCTGGAAAATAATGGTGGCCACACAAAATATTGACACTTTGGGCCAACTTAGGGGTGTACTCACATTTTTTGCCAGCGGTTTCAACATTAATGGCTGTGTGTTGAGTTATTTTGAGGAGACAGTAAATTTACACTCTTCTTTTCAAATAATTTATTGAGAATACAACAATACAATTTTACAGTACTGGTTTTAAATTTATGTAAGGTTACAAAATATGAGGAAAAGAAACTTCTCAATAATAACTTAGAATTATAATACTTAAGTTATCTTGTAGAAATCAGTAAGAAAATCTATTTTCCAGTGTACATATCTGAATTATATGGTTATAACAATTAATAGAGCTTTTGTAATTGGAAAAATAAATAAATAAGTAAGTAGATAAATATATATATAAAAAAAAATACAATATGTCACAATAGTGAGACATAAAATGCAACCAAATTAGATAAATCGGGTATTAATGAGATGACCTAGAGAGACACCCAAACAACCAGGGCCAAGGTCCGGCTATTTGGCCCGGCATATCCCGGGTGCATGGGTGCCCCTCCAAAGCATCCCCATCAAAGGTATAGTTAGTTTGCATCCGAAAAAGACATAGTTTGCCTAACCAAAGAATAATTTAATAGAAATAGATAATGACATATTTTATTATTATACATCACTAAAAATACAATTTATTAAGTGGGAATATGTGGTGGGATCTGAAAGGGTTATGAAGGGAATTTGGGGTCTCCAGAGAGAAGCGAGTGTTAAATATTTATGGGAACATGTAATAATATAGACCGTGAAGGTGGTAGATCTCATTAGGGTAAAAGAAGTGAATAGTTCAAATCCGGTGGTAGTATGTGTGTTATCCATGGAAGCCAAAGAGATTCAAATGTGTCCAGTTTATCAAGTATGATTGCCTCCATTTTAGCATGGATCATAGCTTGAGTTACACGTTGTTTTACAGATATGTCACAAAGCTTATTGGTTTTCCAGGCTTTTGCTATTGATTGTTTTTCAGCTGTTGTGACATATAGTAAAAGTTTAAATTGACGTTGAGTTATGTTTCGTGGCTTATTATTTAGGAGGGCTACCAATGGATCCGGTTGTAATGTGGTTTCAAACATTGTAGAGAGAATTTGAAATATTTTTGACCAATATGTTTGGACAATTGTACAAGTCCACCAAATATGCAGATGTGTACCAATGTCGCTGCATCCACGAAAATAGTGAGGGGGGTATTGGGGAAGGTATTTTGATATATGTGCTGGCACTAAATACCACCTGGTAAGAACTTTATAATTTGTTTCTAGGGCAACTATGTAGGGTGTGGCTGATTTTGTAGATTGCCAGATTTGTGACCAATCCAGTGAGTCTGGAGGAAGGTTTAAATCAGCTTCCCATTTGGTAGTATAAGACAGGGGAGAGGAATTTGTTTGTGAAAGTAGTTGAGCATATATGTCAGAGATAAGTCCTCGTCTGTGTGGATCTGACATACATGATCGTTCAAATGAAGTATATTCTGCAGTTGTCAAGTTTGTGGGGATGTTTTGGGATAAAAAGTTTTTAATTTGTAAGAATCTAAATGTTTCATTACTGGGTATGTTGTGTGTCTTGCTTATTGTAGGAAATGAAATAAGTTTATCAGAGTCATAGAAGTTATGAACTTGTGTAAGACCCACATTTATCCAAGCTTTAAAGGAGGAAGGTAAAGTCCAAGCTGGATAGAAGGAGGGGTTGTTTAGAAAGGAGAGGAGAGGGTTTAGTGGAGATTGGAGACCAAAACGGAATTTAAGTCTATCCCATATTGAGAGACTATGTTTTGTGACTAGATTTGTTATTGAATGTCGTTGGGGTGGAGAAAGCCATAACAGATTTGATATAGAAAGTGGATCACATTCTACCGATTCTATAGTTACCCAAAGAGGGATTTCTTTAGTGGCATGGTATTTAATAATTTGTGCTAATTGAGAAGCATAATAGTATTTTGAGAAATTTGGAACACCCAAACCTCCACAGGTTCGGGGCATATGTAGGGTATTTTGTGGTAATCGTGGTTTAAGTTTACCCCAAATAAATTGGGCTGATTTGCGTTGTAGTATTCGGCAAAAATAAGCCGGAACGTTTATAAGAAGTACACGGAACAGGTATAGGATTTTAGGCAATATGGACATTTTTACTACTGTGATTCTACCCATCCATGCTAACAGTAAAGAAGACCATTTTCTCAGTAAGGTTGATAATTGAGTTAGCATGGGAGGATAATTTGCAGAGTATAGGTCAGCTGGATTAGCCGTTAGTGAGATCCCTAAATATGGTATATGTGTTGTTGACCATGTAAATGGAAGGGAGTCTTGTAACTGTTTCTGTAAATCAGGTGATAACGATATATTTAGGGCTTTTGATTTTTGCTGATTTATCTTAAGACCAGATATTTTACCGAATTTTGTAAGAATTTCAATGAGGTTTGGAGCTGATAGTAGGGGCGAAGTAAGAAATACTAAGACATCATCGGCAAATAAACATAACTTATGTTGGTGACCACCTAGTTCAAGTCCTTTTATATTTATATTGGATCTAATACGTTGAGCTAGGGGCTCAATGGCCAAGGAGAATAGAAGAGGGGATAATGGACATCCCTGCCTGGTTCCTCTTTCAATATTAAAGGGGTCTGAGCGGTAACCTGAATAGGTTATATACGCTTTTGGATTATGATAAAGAGAGGAAATCCATCCCTGGAACCAAATCCCCATTTATGAAGAATGGCTTTAAGATAAGACCATGACAGAGTGTCAAACGCCTTTTGTATATCGATAGAGAGGAAACAGGCAGGGATTTTGCGAGACCTGGCTATATGAGCCAGTAGAGTAGCACGCCGTATGTTATCACCTGCTTGTCTGAAAGGTATGAAACCCGTTTGGTCTTTATGAATTAATGTGCCAATAATTGGATTAAGTCTATTAGATAGAATCTTTGCTAATATTTTTATGTCTATATTAAGGATTGAGATTGGTCTGTAATTGGACCATGACGTGTCATCTGCATGCGGTTTTGGAATCATGCATATTGAAGCTAGTAGGGATTCCGTGTTAAAGGAACATTCTTCTAATAGAGAATTAAATGCGTTTGTCATAAGTGGGGCTAGTAGTGTAGTAAAGTGTTTATAAAATGTGGCTGAGTATCCATCAGGGCCTGGGCGTTTATGCAATTTTAGGGATTTTATTGCTGATATGACTTCCATATTAGTGATCTGCTTATCTAAAGTTTCTTGTTGGGTAACAGAAAGGGTTGGGAGAAGAATAGAAGATAACAGTGCGTCTAATTTTGTTGAGTCGAATGTTTGTGTATTTTGGTATAAATCTTTGAGTTTCCTACGGAACTCATTGATAATTTTCTGTGGATTACTAGAAAAATAGTTTTTGGTGATTTGTAGCCGAATTGGTTTCGGAATGTGGTCTGCTCTGTGTAGAGTTAATTCTAAGAATGTGGTTGGCTTATTAGCTTTCATATATATTGTATGTTTAGTTTTGCGAAGAATCTGTATAGCTGAGTCTGTTAAAAAAAGATCAAGCTCCAACTTTGCTTTATCATAGTCTAGCTTTGTAGTTTGAGAGGGCAAATTTTGGAACATTTCAGAGGCTTTATAATAAGCTTCCTCTAATTTTTTTTGCATTTGCTGTTTCAATTTACGTCCGTAAGACGACTGGCTGATACAGACTCCTCTAATGGAGGGTTTAAGAGCTTCCCATAGATTCAGTGGATTAGTATCTGTTGATAAATTATTAGCGATGTAATCTTGTGTGGCTGTTTCTATTTTTAGACGGTATGTTGGGTCAACTAATAAATAATCATTTATAGTCCAGGATCTATGGCTAGACCTCGGGATTAGGGATGAGAAGGTCGTCATGACCGCATTGTGGTCTGACCATGCGCATGGGATGATTAAGGAATTATGTATTTGTGGTAACGTGCCAATGTGGACGAATTGGTGATCTATACGAGAAAACGTTTTGTGGGGATGGGAATAGTAAGTGTATTGTTTTCTTCTAGGGTTTTGTTCACGCCAAGAGTCAATAAGAGAATGTTGTTCAAGGAGTTGTCTGAAATTAAGGCGTTGAGGTTGTAGTGGTGTAGGGGATTTGTCTAAAATTGGGTATAAAACTTGATTTTAGTCTCCACACATCATGAGGGTACCTTTTTTATGAGATTCAACTACTGAGAACAAGTGTGAGAGGAACGAAAGAGGATTTCTGTTGGGAGCATAGTAAGAAACTATAGTTATTTCATTATCTAACAGGAGACCTGTAAGGATTATATAGCGACCCTTAGGATCTTTTATTTCTAAAGTAAAGTGAAGGGGGTTGTGTTATGAAATGCAATCAGCACTCCTCTTTGTTTTGTAGTGGCTGAGGCCATATAGACTTGTGGGTATTGTTGACTTATAAATTTAGGGGAAGACTGTGTAGAGAAGTGTGCTTCCTGCAGACATATTACATGTGCAGAAAGTGAAGAAAAGAAATGAAAGGCTTTTGTTCGTTTTGGTGGGGAGTTGAGACCCTGGACATTAAGTGTTAGTACACTTAAAGACATTTTTGAATAAAGGTATTAGGGATTATAATAATTTCTTATTGTGATAATATCCAACAAGGTTATACTCTGGAGGGGAGAGAAAAAAAAAAAAACAATAAAAAAAAGGGGGGGGGGGGCAGGAAAGGATGGGTAAAAAGAATAAAAGGGGATTAAATAGGAGAAGTAGAATAAGTAAAATTCCTGTTTTAGAGCTCTAGATGAGAAGTTGTTTTTAAATAAAGAGGAAAATAGCTCCTATATGGAGCTAGTATCCAAGGGGTGGTGAAATATCACCAACCGGTGGGTACAAATGGTCCAAAGAGAGTCCGGTCAGTAAGTCCGGCTACTCGAGGATCTATTGAGAGACGCAGTGGATTGTCCCCGGGACAAAGGCAGCCTCCTCAAAGGCTATACAATCAATAATAAAATAATACAAGTCACTAATAATTTAATAGCTATTATTAGGATAATGTAATACAGATATGTTTCTATAACTTTGCATTACATCATGCACTTATAAAAAAGGGCATTGCATTTACTAAACTAAACCTAAAGAATGATATTGGGGTAATAAAGTTTGGTAACAATTATTATTTTACAAAAGATTGATTAACTTCTGCTTAAAAGAAATTATAAGGATAAAGGTAATGACAGAGGAAGGATTATTCGATCCCTACTCTGAATCTACCTGAAATTGGTTACCGTTATAACAGTAACACTAGGTAAAAGGTTTCAATGAAATAAAAGAATCGTAGTGGCTTTCAGTCCATTTGATCTTCGGAATTAGGAGGTGGTGATGCAAAACGACTCCTTTTACTGGTACTGGAGTGAGCTAGTTGAGTTGGGTTGTCTTGCTGAGCCTTGGGTGAGTTTGATGATGCTCTGCATTTGGAGCCTTCAGTCGAAATTATCTGGAATTGACAAACGAAGCTCCTGGATCGCAGTCAGTAGGTCGTCCAATTTCTTGCAGGTATATGTTGTACCTTTATAGGTGAATCGCAGGGAAAATGGAAAACTCCAACGATAGGGGATGTGGTGGTATTGGAGTGTTTGTAGGTGAGGTTTCATCTCTTTTCTTCTGTAGAGAGTTTGCTGCGAAAGATCTTGAAATACTTGGTAGCGATGGCCTTGAAAGGTTAATGTATCTTTATTACGTTCCATCGGTTGCTCCTTTGTTCTAAAATAGTTTAATTTTATTACAATGTCCCTGGGGGGACCATCTTCTTTTTTAGGGGAAAGAGTTCTATGAATTCTGTCCATCTCCAATCGTTCAATGGGGATTGATGGGGCTAACTCCTAAAAAAGAGCTGTAATGGTTGATTGAAGATCTATTATAGTTTCAGGTATACCACGGAGTCGCAGGTTGGATCTCCTGGCTCTGTTTTCAAAATCTTCCAGACGTGTGTGTAGAGTAAAATTTTCTTCTTTCAAGGCTTCTAGCTCGTCAGTATGAGTATTAGTGATGTAATTTATATCCTCCATTTTGTGTTCTAAGATAGATGTGCGGCACCCTACCTCACGAATTTCCCTTGTCATTTTTTCTGTTATTGTGTCTGAGGTATTTTGGAGGGCTTTTTGTAAAACACGTTCAAACTGACTAAGAATATCCGAGTTATTAGGAATATTCTGTAGAGATGTTGGTGTTAATCCATAATCAAGGTCAGAGTCAGCAAGTTGTGAGGAAGAATAGGTAGAGTTCCCCCTTTGTGACTGTCTCTGAGGTAATGCAGAGCGGAAAGATTGCGCTGCTGTCATATTAGGAGCATTTCTTGTCAGCTTTTATTTGCCTACTGGCTGTTTAAGTTTTGTCTTTTTCCCGCTAAACATTATATGTAGTTGTGCCCCGTAGTCTCAGTAATAAGTGGGTTACCATATTAATGCGGTATTCGACCGTGACTTGTCGATAGAAGGCTGTTTTCGTCCCAGTGACAGCAGAGCTCTAAGCATTCATGACTGCCCAGCAGCTTCGCGCATGAGCTCCTCCGTAAATTTACACTCTTATACAAGCTGTACACTCACTACTTTATGTTGTAGCAAAGTGTCATTTCTTCAGTGTTGTCTAGGGATGAGCTTCGTGTTCAAGTCGAACGCATGTTCGACTCGAATATCGCGTGTTCGGTCGTTCGCCGAATTACAAACGTTATGGGCCGTTCGTGCCAAATTCGAGTGGTGCGTCACTGAATTCACTGAAGCATCACAGTGCATTTCTGGCTGATGATTGGCCAAGCATGCACTATTACCCGCATGCTTGGCCAATCACAGCGCTGTGTGTACAGAGAGCCATAATTGGCCAAAGCCAAGGAGGCTTTGGCCAATTATGGCTCGAGGGGTTTAGTACACGCCCCACACTATATAAGCCCGCCTCCGTGGCGGCCTTGTGTAGTGTGTTGCGGTGGAGACTGGAGAGAGATAGACAGAGAGACAGAGTAGGCAGGTCGAGTCAGTTAGCTGCACTTACAGTGTATTGTGTATATATACGCATCCCAGGTGTTATATATATATATATATATATATATATATATATACACTGTATTTAGTTTAGCTAGATCCGTTCCTGTTATTCTCTTCCTAATATACTGACAGGCAGGCAGGTGTTTTTACAGTATTTCCAGTTGCAACTACAGTATAGCTACCTGAAGCCAGGTGCTTGTGTAGGCTCTTGACGTATTTCCAGTTACTGTACTGTGTACCCTGCACAGTTGCACCTACAGTATAGCTACCTGAAGCCAGGTGCTTGTGCAGGCTCTTGACGTATTTCCAGCTACTGTACTGTGTACCCTGCGCAGTTGCACCTACAGTATAGCTACCTGAAGCCAGGTGCTTGTGTAGGCTCTTGACATATTTCCAGCTACTGTACTGTGTACCCTGCATAGTTGCACCTACAGTATAGCTACCTGAAGCCAGGTGCTTGTGTAGGCTCTTGACATATTTCCAGTTACTGTACTGTGTACCCTGCACAGTTGCGCCTGCAGTATAGCTACCTGAAGCCTGGTGCTTGTGTAGGCTCTTGATGTATTTCCAGTTACTGTACTGTGTACCCTGCACAGTTGCACCTACAGTATAACTACCTGAAGACAAGTGCAGATATTCTCATACTAATAATGCTACAGGCAGGCAGTTGATTCTGCTAGCTGCAGTATAATCGGTATATATATATATATACATCCCAGTTTTGTGCAGCTACATCTCACTGTAGGCCAATATTATGTCTGGAAGGCCAACAAGGAGAGGCAGACAGTCACAAGCCAATAAAAGAGGGCAAGCAGGCTCTGTGTCTAGAGGCAACAGTGCTGGTCGTGGAGACGGTGCATCCTCATCAGCACGTGGCCGTGGGACACGCTTGGCCTTTTTTTCGGCAGCTGGACGTGTTGAGCCGCAACATGCCGAAGACTTGGTCGAGTGGATGACCAAGCCGTCCTCATCCTCCTCATTCCCTCTCACCCAGGCTCAGGGTACTTTGTCTGGCAAAGCAGCTGCCAACGCGGCCTCTTCCCTCGGCTCAGTGCCATCAGTGACTCCTTCCCTAGCCCCACCATGTCCTCCTGAGGAGTCCCCCAAACTGTTTGACCACAGTGTTGGGTACATGCTCCAAGAAGAACAGCAATCTGGCAGTCATGTTCCCCCTGCTGCAGCATACTGCCAGGTTTGCTCCAGTGATGAGGAGAGAGGGGATGATGAGGTCACTGACAAGTTATCAGAAGCTGAGAAGAATTACGATGTTGGGGACAGGGAGTTACTTGCAATCAAGGCCGCACTTCAAGAATGGCGCTACCTCCTGGAGGGAGCGGCCCACCCTATTCTGGTGAACACTGACCACAAGAATTTAGAGTACTTGAAAGTTGCCAAGAGATTGAAACAACGTCAGGCCGGATGGGCACTCTTCTTTACTAGGTTCTCTTTCCACATTACTTACAGGCCTGGATCAAAAAATACTAAACCGGATGCGCTGTCTCGGATGTTCAGCGAACCTGAAGTCTCTTCTCCCCCAGATACCATTCTTGCTCCTGGGAACTTTCTCATGCTGCAGGGAGACTTACTGTCTCAAATCAAACAGGCATCTTCAATGGCTCCCCATCCGACAGACATCACTCTACAGTCCAGAGATGACCTATTATGGTATAAAGACAGAATTTTTGTGCCTCAACAGTCGCGGGTTGCCATCCTCAAATCTTGTCATGACCATGAACTAGCTGGCCACTTTGGTATACACAAGATCTCCGAACTCCTTCAACGCACGCTCTGGTGACCTCAGCTACTGAAAGATTGCAGACGCTATGTGGAATCGTGCATTACCTGCATTCAGAACAAGGGCAGCAAAACCAAGGCTTGGGGGCTGCTAAAGCTTCTCCCTGTTCCGGTAAAACCATGGAGGATGATCTCCATGGATTTGATTGTTGAATTACCACCATCAGAAGACTACACCACCATCTTCATAGTGGTCGACAGACTTTTCAAAATGGCTCACTTCCTGCCTATGAAGGGTACTCCCTTCGCCTCTGAAACCGCAAGAATCTTTATTAAAGAGATAGTAAGGTTCCACAGTATACCTGCAAACATCGTATCTGATCGGGGGATACAATTTACATCCAAATTCTGGAGAGCTCTATGTGAATCCCTGAAGATTGACCTTTCTTTCTCCTCGGCTTACCACCACCAGACTAATCATCAGACTGAACAAACAAATCAAACTCTCGAGCAATACTTGCAATGCTATTCTTGTTTTTCACAGGATGACTGGATACCTCTATTACCTCTTGCCGAGTTCGCCTATAATAATTCTGTTCATTCTGCAACTAATCAGTCTCCATTTTTTGCGAACTATGGTTTCCATCCCTTGTTTTTGTTTAACAACGTTCCAGAGTGTGCAGTACCGGCTGCCCAGGAAGCCTTGAGTTTTTTTAGCATAAATAACAAACTACTCCAAGAGACAATGGCAAAGACTCAGGAACATAACAAGGAGATATTTGACAGAAAGAGGAGAGGCGAACTTGACCTGAAACCTGGAGATCAAGTCTGGCTGTCCACCCTAAATCTGAAGCTAGCATGTCCATCCAGGAAATTGGGTCCTAAATTTGTGGGTCCCTTCCCAGTGATAAGAAAAATCAATAACGTGGCTTATGAATTGAAACTATGAGTCATTCCGTATACACCCAGTTTTTCATGTGGCTTTACTTAAACCTTCAGTCCCCGACCCCTTCCCCAACCAGAATACCGGTCCTCCTGAGTCCTCCTGAGTCTGTGCTCATCGACGGTGAAGAGGAATTTGAGGTTGAATCAATCATAGATTGCCGGAAAAGATGCAATCAAGTTCAGTATCTGGTGAAATGGAAGGGATATGGCCTCGAGGAAAACTCTTGGGAACCAGAGACTAATATCCATGCCAAGAGACTAATCCTAGCCTTTAAAAGATTGGCCCAGTTGAGCATCCACCAGAGGCTGCCCATTGGAGGGGGGCAATGTCAGGAAAGGCTTTCCAGCAAATGTTCTAGCAATGTGGGTGCTAGAAGAATGCCTGTGCACAAAAAGACCGCCTGGTGCACGCGTATGCGCAATAGCGCGAATAGCGGTGCGTGGGCGTGCGCGGGAACACGCGCGCGCTCCTTGTGACAGCGCTTGGCGCCAAGATGAGCTATTTAAAGGGGACTGATGCCTTGCTGCCTTGCTGTCCGGTCTACAGCATTTCCTGAAGACCCCTGCTGCCCTGTTACTCTGTTACTTGATTTATTACCTGACTTGGCCTGTTCCTGACTTCTCTGCTTGCTGCCTGCCCCGATCCCGGCTTGGACTTTGACTACTCTTTTGGATTGTCCTTCTGTACCTGATCTGCCCACCTGTGTCTGGCTCGGCCTGTCCTCCCTGCTGTCTGTCGCATCCAGCCTCCTGCCTGCATCCTGCTGCTGGACTACAGTGCACCTCCCTGCTGTCTGCCGCATCCAGCCTCCTGTCTGCATCCTGCTGCTTGACTACAGTGCACCTCCCTGCTGTCTGCCGCATCCAGCCTCCTGTCTGCATCCTTCTGCTGGACTACAGTGCACCTCCCTGCTGTCTGCCGCATCCAGTCTCCTGTCTGCATCCTGCTGCGGGACTACAGTGCACCTCCCTGCTGTCTGCCGCATCCAGCCTCCTGTCTGCATCCTGCTGCTGGACTACAGTGCACCTCCCTGCTGTCTGCCGCATCCAGTCTCCTGTCTGCATCCTGCTGCTGGACTACAGTGCACCTCCCTGCTGACTACAGGATCCAGCCCTCTACACCAGTCTTGTGCCCCTTTGTACTCTCGAGTCCCTGTCAACACTACCAGGGGTTCCTGAGTCAGAGGTATACGAGAGGCCGTTCCCTGCATTCTGGGCTCTACTACCAGGTACGTGACAACAGGAGAACACGCCAAAAGTCGGGGCTACAAGCAGACAGGAATAGTCAGGAAATATGTCAAAGTCGGTACACGGAAACAAACGTAAAGCACATGGCAAGAAACACACAGGGGAGCCTAAACACACTATGGAATATCAGAAAGAAAAGCTGCGCAGCATGAGACTATAAAAATGTGGTAGCGTATATCCACATATATTGTATGTCTATATCAAATGGAGGATATAATTACTAGCAATGTAAATGATAAAATACTAACTTGTATGAGCCTATAATATAACCATGTGCATCATGATATTAGAACATAAATGCATTAAAAATTGGCCACACAATAGGTATCAAAAAGTGTCCTATGAAAAATTCATATCAGCAGAAAGTCCTCAAACAGAGCAATGTTGCCAATCGCATAGTATTCCCAATTCTATGAAATGTCCTCAATTCACTGGTTATTGGTGACTTAAAACAGAAAACACCACAGAAGTAGTGATTTGGGATAGAAAGATTCCTCCACCTGCAAAATAGCTGCCGCTTACCAGCTGCATAGATCTCTTTTTAAGGAGATCGCATCCGCTTATGGCATATACTCCTGCCAGGGTCTCTATAATTGTCGACCAGATGTCACCTCTCTTTCTGTTAAAATTGCCTCTGAGTGACTCACGATCAGTAGTTCCCCATGTTAAAAAGAAGAGCTTCCATAGTGTGATAACGTAAACATTTATTAATCATAAAAAAACAAGATTGCACTTACAAGATAATCCACAGTAAAAACCGTTATAAAAGTAATTTGAGCCGGCCGGCTCTCGATAGTCGCCCATTGCTTCTGGGACTTCACGTTGTTTTGGTGACGTCAGCACGCCGCTCCTCCTTACGCCGTTTCATCACAGATGATGTCGTCCAGGGGCACGGGCGGCGTGCTGACTCACCACCTTTTGAACTCTGCATCAGAAGGGAGACGCCCAGCCCTGAGCTCCGAGCGTCCCCGTCATGCAAACCACCATCTTGGAAAAGGGCTACTGCCCTTACCTTGGGGGAAACTAAAAGGATTGATTCTTAAAAATCCTGATATGAATTTTTTGATATCTATTGGTCAGGGATGTTACATTTCCTTCACAGGTAACTCTGCTGGCAGCTGGGAAGGATGCAGGAAAGAGTTCAGTGCTGGAGCTTGGCCGCCACCACGCCTCCAAAAAGCTGGTGGTGATTCTGCCACAACTGTCTGCTCCACCCCCTTCTCTTCTTCTTCCTTTATGGCCTCTTCTGCTGAATTGTCCTCTGAACCAGCAGTGCTCCCTAAGCATTCAAGGGGTTATGCAAGCAGTCAGGCTAAAAGATGCCATGCGGTGCTTCAGTTGGTCTGTCTAGGGGACAGGAGCCCTGTCTAGGGCAGGGATTCTGTCAGCTCTGCAGGGAAAGGGTCAGAGGTGGTTGACGCCACGGCAGCTTGAGCCAGGAATAGTTGTATGCGACAATGGCACCAACCTTCTCTCCGCTCTCCAACAGGGACACTTGACACATGTTCCATGCTTGGCACATGTCCTGAATTTGGTGGTGCAGCGTTTCTTAAACAGGTACCCAGGCTTACAAGATCTTCTGAGACAGGCCAGAAAAGTCTGTGGCCATTTCCAGTGGTCATACAATGCCAGTGCTCGGCTGGCCAACATTGAACAGGAATTCAACCTGCCCACCCACCGCATCATTTGTGACATGCCTACCAGATGGAACTCAACATTGGCAATGGTGCAGCAGTTGCACAAGCAGCAGAGGGCCATTAATGAGTACCTGTGTGAGTATGGCACAAGGACAGGCTCAGGGGAGCTTGGCTTCTTTTAGCCTTGCCAGTGGCTACAGATAAAGGATGCATGCACTCTCCTGTCACCATTTTAGGAGGCCACACGGATGGTGAGCCATGAAAATGCATGCATCAGTGACACTGTCCCTCTAGTCTTCCTGCTGAAGCGCACGCTTCATGAAATCATGGACAGGGCACTTGAGGCAGAACAGCGGGAGGAAGAGTAGGACTTCCTTTCCTCTAAGGCCCCCTTTATGCAGATACCATTCCAGCGGGGCCGCCAAACACACAGGAGAAAGAAGAGCAGGAGGTGGATTGTGTTAGCATATATGTAGAGGATAACATACAGCAGTCTTCGAGGAATGGTTTTCAGTCCTCAGAAACCCAAGGAGCTGTACGTGGCTGGGAGGAGGTAGTTCCTGACAATGTCATCCTTAGTGACCCAGAGGACTCAGACTCTCATGCCTTCTCAAACTTATGCTCCCTGTTTCTGCAAAGCCTGCGATGGGACCCTAGGATTCGTGGTATCAAGGAGAAGGATCATTACTGGCTGGCAACCCTTCTTGATCCATGTTACAAGGTTAAAGTTGCAGAGCCCATCCTGCCTTCGCAGAGGGAGCAGAGGATGTAACATCTTCAGGAAGCCTTGAAGAAAAATTTGTGTAACACCTTTCCAGACACTGGGAGGTTACCATTTCCTGGACAACGTGTTTCTGAGGCTTCGTTCGGCCAGAGGAAGAGTGGTGGAGAAGGCGGCTGGCTGACTGTAGCATTTAAACAATTCTTTAGTCCTCAACACCCAGGGCTTTTATTTTTAAGCAAACATCAGCGTTTGCATCATATGGTTCAGGATTATTTAGGGGCAAGAGCAGACTTATCCACTGGGTTACTCTATCTTGATGATGGACCCCTGGCCAGAACTTGCTCAATATGCAATCGAGCTCCCAGCCTGTCCTGCATCCTGCATGCTTTCCAAATGGACATTCAGTGCTGCTGGAGGGTTTGTGACAATAAAAGAGTGTGCCTGTCCACAGACTCTGTTGACAGGCTGACATTTATCAAAATGAATCAGTCCTGGATCAACAGCAGCTTTCAAGCCCCTTATGCTGATGTAACTTATTGAATTTGCTAGGGATCTGGGACCTCTTGAAGACTGCCTATGCTGGCTATCCTATTCCTGAGTCTTGATTATGTTAGCTTCCAACATCATTTTTGGTTTAGGGCACCACCAACACCTAAGGCCCAATTTGTCTGCACCTGTTTGACAGGTGCATGTAATTTAATTTTTTTTTTCTAATTTTTAACAGCAGGGCCCATTCCTGCACCCAACAAGAGTAACTGTGAGGGGTTACAGTGTTCAGGCACCACTAACACCTAAGGCCCAATTTTTCTGCACCTGTTTGACAGGTGCATGTCATTTCAAATGTTTTTTCAAATTTTTAACAGCCCGTTCCTGTGCCCAACAAGAGTAACTGTGAGGGGTTACAGTGTTCAGGCACCACTAGGGATGGGCGAATGGTTTGGGCCGAGCATAAGTTTGGCCTGAACATCGCCCATTCAGGTACTCACCTAACACCCAAACTTTCTGGGCACTTAGTGGGATGTTCGCCCGCCGAACGCACAGTCAATACTGAGGGCAAAAAAAGAATGTAAATTAAAAAAAACAGCGTGGGGGGACCCTTTGGATCTGGTATGGATTTTAACCACGTCCCCAGCGGTGCATTGTAAACTGACGCCAGCAGGAACACTCCCACCCTCCTGCAGACCATCAGAGTACCCGAGTACCTATTTCCAGCCCATTAGACTACCCAAGTACAGTGCCTTGCGAAAGTATTCGGCCCTCTTGAACTTTTCAACCTTTTGCCACATTTCAGGCTTCAAACATAAAGATATAAAATTTTAATTTTTTGTGAAGAATCACCAACAAGTGGGACACAATTGTGAAGTGGAACGAAACCTATTGGATTTTTGAAACTTTTTTAACTAATAAAAAAATGAAAAGTGGGGCGTGCAAAATTATTCGGCCCCCTTTCGTTAATACTTTGTAGAGCCACCTTTTACTGCGATTACAGCTGCAAGTCGCTTGGGGTATGTCTCTATCAGTTTTGCACATCGAGAGACTGAAATTCTTGCCCATTCTTCCTTGCAAAACAGCTCGAGCTCAGTGAGGTTGGATGGAGAGCGTTTGTGAACAGCAGTTTTCAGCTCTTTCCACAGATTCTCGATTGGATTCATGTCTGGACTTTGACTTGGCCATTCTAACACCTGGATACGTTTATTTGTGAACCATTCCTTTGTAGATTTTGCTGTATGTTTGGGATCATTGTCTTGTTGGAAGATAAATCTCCGTCCCAGTTTCAGGTCTTTTGCAGACTCCAACAGGTTTTCATCCAGAATGGTCCTGTATTTGGCAGCATCCATCTTCCCCTCAATTTTAACCATCTTCCCTGTCCCTGCCGAAGAAAAGCAGGCCCAAACCATGATGCTGCCACCACCCTGTTTCACGGTGGGGATGGTGTGTTGAGTGTGATGAGCTGTGTTGCTTTTATGCCAAACATATCGTTTTGCATTGTGGCCAAAAAGTTTGATTTTGGTTTCATCGGACCAGAGCACCTTCTTCCACATGTTTGGTGTGTCTCCCAGGTAGCTTGTGGCAAACTTTAGACGAGAATTTTTATGGATATCTTTGAGAAATGGCTTTCTTCTTGCCACTCTTCCATAAAGGCCAGATTTGTGCAGTGTACGACTGATTGTTGTCCTATGAACAGACTCTCCCACCTCAGCTGTAGTTCTCTGCAGTTCATCCAGAGTGATCATGGGCCTCTTGGCTGCATCTCTGATCAGTCTTCTCCTTGTCTGAGCTGAAAGTTTAGAGGGACAGCCAGGTCTTGGTAGATTTGCAGTGGTCTGATACTCCTTCCATTTCAAAATGATCGCTTGCACAGTGCTCCTTGGGATGTTTAAAGCTTGGGAAATCTTTTTGTATCCAAATCCGGCTTTAAACTTCTCCACAACAGTATTACGGACCTGCCTGGTGTGTTCCTTGGTCTTCAAAATGCTCTCTGCGCTTTCAACAGAACCCTGAGACTATCACAGAGCAGGTGCATTTATACAGAGACTTGATTACACACAGGGGGATTCTATTTATCACCATCAGTCATTTAGGACAACATTGGATCATTCAGAGATCCTCGCTGAACTTCTGGAGTGAGTTTGCTGCACTGAAAGTAAAGGGGCTGAATAATTTTGCACGCACCCCTTTTCAGTTTTTTAATTGCTAAAAAAGTTTAAAATATCCAATAGATTTCGTTCCACTTCACAATTGTGTCCCACTTGTTGGTGATTCTTCACAAAAAATTTAAATTTTATATCTTTATGTTTGAAGCCTGAAATGTGGCAAAAGGTTGAAAAGTTCAAGGGGGCCGAATAATTTTGCAAGCCACTGTACCTATCTGCAGCCCATTAGAGTACCAAGTACCTATCTGCAGCCCATGCCTCATAGAATATTAGTTGGGGTGTTTTCTTTCCAAAATGGGGTAATTTTTGGGTAATTCCACTGTCCTGGTGCTCCAGGACCTTCAAAAGTGTGATAGGTAGGAATGAAATTAGTTGTGTAAATTATGCTCCTAGAATGCCTGATGGTGCTCCCTGCATGTTGGGCCTCTCTATGTGGCCAGGCTGTGAAAAAGTCTCACACATGTGGTATCGCCATACTGAGGAAGAGTAGCAGAATGTATTCTGGGATGTAGTATGAAGTATGCATGTGCTGTGTGTGAGAAATAACTTGTTATTATGACAATTTTGTGTAATAAAAAAATGTATGTATTAATTTTCCCAAGAATTGTGGGAAAATATTAAAATTTACTTACTAAATACCTGTCATGATTATGTAATAGAGTTTTGTCTGTCAGCTTACCCGTCTCCATGTGTTCATCTCTAAAGACCAGCTGACTCTCACCCAGGGGAGGGCTGGCAGCCTTAGGCCTGGGGGGCAAGTCCAGTCAAGTGGCCCATAGAACCGGTGGTGGGAAAGTGATTGATCGGAAAAACAGTCTCTAAGGTTTTTCATGATCACAAAGGTGTGTGTGTGTGTGTGTGTGTGTGGTGGGGGGGGGGAGGACAATGTGACCCTCCAGGGCCTGTGGGGGACTTGTACTACCATGGCCTCCAGGAACTATACTGCAAGCAAGTCCCTGTATGAATCCCTCAGAGCTGAGGATCTGAACCCACCCTCTGCAACTAGTGACGAACTACAAGTCCCAGCATTAACCCCTGAGATATAAGGATGTGTCCCCTTAGATCCCATGGGATCATGCTGTGCCCTGTAGTCCTTCACTTTTGGGGTGTCACATCCCCAAAAGTAAAGGACTAAAAGTCCCAGCATGAACCCTGGCTGAGATTTAAGGATGTGATCTCCTCCTCTGCTGCCGGTGTCTTGCCGAGAAAGTTCCCTCAGCGGATAAGTTCTCCTCTGTACTGCGCAGGCGCAGCGCCTGCGCAGTACCAACTACTGTCAGCCGCCGGAGATAGCCGAAGCTCAAACGCTTCAATCAGCTCTACACGGCGCCTGCGCCCTAGGTCCAGATTCCTTCCCCACCATCCAAGTGGACCTAGAGGGGGAATCTAAAAGAGCCGAGCGCAGCGAGGCCGTGCCAGAAGCGTGGCGAGGCCGTGCCAGAAGCGTGGCGAGCGAAGCGTGGCGAGCGAAGCGAGCCCGCGAGGGGCCCTCTTACAGGCGCCGTGTACAGCTGATTTTCAGCTGTTCCGCTTCGGCTATTTCCGCCGGATCCTACTGCCCAGGCGCAGCGCCTGCGCAGTAGAGGGGGGAACTTATCCGCCGAGCGGAACTTTCTAGGCAGAACACCGGCTCATGCTCCCATGACACACATATGTTCTAATTCATTCACTGCTCCCAACCTCACCTCAGGCAGCTTGACCAGAGGCTCTAATAGGCTTCAAAAGAGGGTGTCATTGCGCTCAGAGCCCACCCGGGGGTGTTAGAAAAGCAAATGAATATTTGCTTTTCTAACACTGAACCGCCTCTCCGCCAATCAGTAAGAGCGGGTCTGATACCCATCACCTGATTGGCTGAAAGGACAGGTGCTCCTATTTAATGTCTAGCAGGAGGAAAAGCACGGAGTAAGCATAGAGAACACAGGAGCCGCTGCCTGTCCCACAACTCCCCGCCGTCACTCGCTGCCTGACCCGCCACCAAGATGGGGTAAGTGCCAGTCAGACAGCGGGCGAGGTGGGGTGCTGGTTAAATGCTGATGGGGGGTAACATTGGATGCATTTGATGGGCACAGTGGCTGCATTTAATGGCAGAGTGAGGCTGCAATTGATAGGGGTTTTTTAGTTTGCACCCCCCCAAAAAAACATTTTGAGCACCAGCCACCACTGACAGAGAGAGACATCGCTCCAAATTGTCCACACAAAGAGAGACCACTACTCAGGAAAATTGCTTGATTCCTTTATCAACATAGTAAAGCCTTGTACACACCACTAGCTTTGTTTTTTTTTTTGCTCAATCCAGCGAGTTGAACAAAAAAAAACTGACAGCGCTGGTTGGAGCCGCTGAGCATGAGCAAAAGCGACCTGAGCATTGATCACTTTTCAGAGTGGCAGTGCCTGCTGCAAGTGTGTACAAGCCTTTGGACGCACACTGGTGTAGCTGAGGTTTGGCTGCAGTGCTTATGTACAGTTTTCCTTAGCCGCAGTCCCATAGGCTTCTTTTAGGTTGTGCGTTTTTTGCTGCAGTTTTTTTTTATAGCGCACCAAAGATGCAGCCGTTTTTTGTGCACTTTCAGAAAATGCAGCAAAAATGTGCAAACTAATAGAAGTCTATGGGAGATGCAGGAAAACAGTGAGATCACCATCCCTGCAGCAGACCAGTGTGAGCCCACTACATAGTACATAGGAACAGTTAGGGTCGGTTCACACTGGGGCAACACGACTTCAGCGCGACTTTGCACGGCGACTTCAACGCGGCTTCGACGCGACTTCAGCGCGACTTCAGCGCGACTTTAGCAAATTACAAGGCAACTTGAAGTCGCCTCCATGACAGGCGACTTTGGCTGTGGCCAATCACAGGGCAATCAGCTCTCTGGGAGGGATGGGGGAGGGAGGGGTTTTCCCTGCAAAGTCGCTTGACTTTACAGAGAGATCCGACTTGGAGGCGACTTCCATTGATTTCTATGGTACAGGTCGCCTACCAAGTCGGATCAAAGTAGTACAGGGAGTACGCTCTGAAGTCGGAGCGACTTCAGTAGTGTCTATTAAGACGCTAGCGTTCACTCCCATTGAATCTATTTCTGGGGCGACTTGGGGTGACTTGAGGGCGTACAAGTCGGATCCCAAGTCGCCCCAGTGTGAACCGACCCGTACTGTACAGACTGCTGAAAGAAACTTCCTTATGTGCAGAGAGAGGAGGGGGAGAGGAATTTAGGAGAGAGAAGGGGGAGAGGCCGGTCACAGATCACTCACTTGGAAGGAAGGACCCAGCAGGCAGAAGGCTCAGTTATCAGATTCCAGAGCGTCCCATACAGAACTCCAACGGATCTCAGTTTGAACGTTCCCGCCCACACGTTCTATTCACAGAAGCAGCACACAGGCTGCACAGAGTGTGGGCGGGCACAGCGAGAGAAGGGGCTGGAGGAGGCAGAGCGGATCCACCCTCTTCCATTCGGCTATGCTCTGAAGGTACACAGAACTGTCAGCTCAGAAGCAGGGAACAGCACTGTGACAGGACAGATGTCCGCTCACAGCGCTAACGTTCCTGCAGCTTCTGGGCTGTTATCCAGCCCTGCCAGCCTCCCTCTGGAGTCACCCGAGCAGTAATACTCGGCCAACTGCACATGCTCAGTTCCCAGCTGGCAGCACATCAGCCTTTTTACTGGGAATCAGAGCAGCCTGGGGGGAAATTGCATCCCTGCCCCCCGGCCCAGCCCGCCCCTGCTCTCACCTGACTGGTTTTATAACCTCTCCTCTAAGCATGGCCCCACCCCAGGCCCTATCAGGGAACCCTATATTAACCTGTGCACTGCAAGCCAGCAGTGCTGATCAACCATTGTGTGTTAGCCATTGTGTGTACTTGCTGTGTTTCCTGCGTCTGATTCCAGTTACCGACTTTGGCCTGTTCTCGACTATTCCTGTCTGCTCGTGACCCTGACCTTTGGCGTGTCCCCGACTATCCCTGTTTGCCTGTGACCCAGAATCTTGGCGTGAACTCTGTTGTCCTTGTCTGCTTGTGGCCCCGACCTTGGCTTATTCCCTTACTATCCCTATCCTCCTGTTTCCTACTGTGGGTGTGAGCTGGGAGACCCTGGGGGTCGCGACCTGGAGCCAGTTGCAGCCCAGTCCATCCTCACCACTAGAGGCTCTGGTGAAAACCTGCTGGTTCTTAGACTCCGAGCCCCAGGGAATCTTATGCTCTACTCCTGGTGGGATCCGTGCTGGTGTTCCAGCGGCCCTGCCTTCCTTACCACCCTGACTCCCATCCGCAACAGTCAGCCATAGGGTCCACTACCTTGCGGTGCACTCCTGATCCCTACGGTGTGCATCTGTCACCTAGCCTCAGGGTGACCTGACAGTTTGATCAGCCATGGACCTGGCTGATGTGCCGCTACCCGCAGATGATCCGTTGCAGGGCTTAGTTCGCAGACTTGAGACCCAGGAATCGCATCAGACCCAAGTGATGCGATTCCTTCAGGATTAGGCATCCCATATTGAACAGGTTCAGGCCTCATTAGGACCCCCGGTTCAACAACCTCAACCGCTATCTGCTGCTGCACCTATCGCACCAGTCGCAGCCACACATTAATTACAACTGCCAGCTCCGGCCTGTTTCTCTGGGGACTCCAAGACTTGCAGGGGGTTCCTTAGCCAGTGCACAATTCATTTTGAACTTCAGCCCCAAAACTTCCTGTCCGATTGGGCGAAAGTAGCCTATATTATATCCCTCCTGTCTGGCGAGGCTCTGGCTTGGGCTGCCCCTCTGTGGGAACTGAATGATCCAGTGGTTTCTAGCCTGTCTAAATTCTTGAAACTTTTTCGGAATATTTTCGAGGAACCAGGTCGTGTCTCCTCAGCGGCTAGCGCTCTTTTACGTCTCTGTCAAGAGTCCGCTTCTGTGGGACAGTATGCTCTTCACTTCAGTTCCGTATCCTCACAGCTGAATTGAGCTGGAATAATGAAGCCCTAGTTGCAACCTTTTTACATGGCCTCTCTGAGAGTGAAGGATGAATTATCAGGAAGATCCCTTCCTGCTGATCTGGACGGTGTCGTCACCTTGTGTAGCCAGATCGATATTTGCTTTCAGGAGAGGGCCCTGGAAAAAAGACACCAGAACTCCCCATTCCTTAGGCAGCCTGAGCTCCCAGTCCCTTCTCTTCGATCCGGGGAGCACCCCCTGCCCGCTGAGGAACCTATGCAGCTGGGCTGGACCAAGTTGTCTCCTGAAGAATGCGCTAGGCGCAGAACTCTGGGCCTGTGCCTCTATTGTGGGGCCAAAGGTCATTTCCGTGACACTTGTTCTCTTCGTCCGGAAAAACGATCGGGGCTAATACATCTGGAAGGTGGAGTATTAGACCCTGAAGTATCACTTTTACCTTCTCGTCTTCTTCTTTCTGTGTTCCTTCATGTCGGTGCTTCCTCTCATTCGGTCTCGGCACATCTGGATTCCGGAGCCGCTGGCAATTTCATGGATTGGGAGACTGCATCTTCCATGAGACTTACCCTTTTGTCCTTTTCAACGCCTATGGAGGTCTTGGCGATTGATAACACTGTTCTCCCAGGGGGTCCTATCTGCTTCCAGACCCTCCCTGTTAAGATGTCGGTAGGGACACTCCACCAGGAGTGGATATCCTTCCTTGGCTTACCTAAGGCTTCATCTCCTATCATATTAGGTCTTCCTTGGTTACGGTTCCATTCTCCACACATTGACTGGACTGCTGGACGGATCCTGGCTTGGGGTTCCTCCTGTTCCTTATCCTGCCTACTCAAGGTTACCCCAAAAGAGAAACTTCCTGTTGCCACCATCCCAGTATCTTCTGCTCTTCCCACTGCATATAGCGATTTCTGGAATGTCTCCTGCAATAGTCGAGCTAAGGCACTCTCTGGGTCATGTGGCACTCTGGATGAGGAGCCCACCTGTGAACTTGAGCCGATCATTCACTCCAGTTTGCATGGTCATTTACCTTTGCCTGTTCCTGGACCCCCTTGGGCGCACACCCAGGCTGACTGGTCTACCAGTTCCACAGTCTCTACGCCCTGTGATGCGATTCTGGTGGTCGCTGCACCTGGCAATGCTGTTCAGTTGGCCTCTGCACCAGTTCAGCCTATGCCCAGTGAAGCTATCCAGCTTGACTTCTGTGACACATCACTTTCTAACCAACCTGGTCTCAGGGATCCACTGACTTTAGCCCAATCTGATGATCCTGTGCTGGATGTCCAGCTCATCTTTAAGGGTCTGGGGGACCCTGCTCAGACTCCTGATGGTCTTCTTATGCCTTTACCCATTCCTAAGAAGCCTTTAGCCCTCAATAAGTCCTCTCGTCCTCTCCCTACCTCGGTTTCGGTCTCTGAGGATAATCTTAAGTACGAGGTTAGTCAAGTTCTCTATTCCCGGGGCCGTAGAGGCATTCTTCAGTACCTCGTACATTGGGAAGGGTTTGGTCCTGAGGAGAGGTCTTGGATAACTGCATCTGAGGTCTTTGTGCCTGGTCTGTTGAGGAGGTTTCATCTGGAGTTTCCCTTTAACCACTTCAGCCCCGGAAGGATATACCCCCTTCCTGACCAGAGCACTTTTTACAATTTGGCACTGTGACGCTTTAACTGCTAATTGCGTGATCATGCAATGCTGTACCCAAACAAAATTTGCGTCCTTTTCTTCCCATAAATAGAGCTTTCTTTTGATGGTATTTGATCACCTCTGCGTTTTTTATTTTTTGCACTATAAACGGAAAAAGACTGAAATTTTTTTTTAAAAAATGATATTTTTTTACTTTTTGTTCTAAAAAAAATCCAATAAACTCAATTTTAGTCATACATTTAGGCCAAAATGTATTCGGCCACATGTCTTTGGTAAAAAAAATGTCAATAAGCGTATATTTATTGGTTTGCGCAAAAGTTATAGCGTCTACAAACTAGAGTACATTTTCTGGAATTTACACAGCTTTTAGTTTATGACTGCCTATGTCATTTCTTGAGGTGCTAAAATGGCAGGGTGGAACAACCCCCCCCCAAATGACCCCATTTTGGAAAGTAGATACCCCAAGGAAATTGCTGAGAGGCATGTTGAGCCCATTGAATATTAATTTTTTTTGTCCCAAGTGATTGAATAATGACAAAAAAAAAAATTACAAAAAGTTGTCACTAAATGATATATTGCTCACACAGGCCATGGGCATATGTGGAATTGCACCCCAAAATATATTCAGCTGCTTCTCCTGAGTACGGGGATACCACATGTGTGGGACTTTTTGGGAGCCTAGCCACGTACGGGGCCCCGAAAACCAATCACCGCCTTCAGGATTTCTAAGGGGCGTAAATTTTTGATTTTACTCCTCACTACCTATCACAGTTTTGAAGGCCATAAAATGCCCAGATGGCACAACCCCCCCGCCCCCCCAATGACCCCATTTTGGAAAGTAGACACCCCAAGCTATTTGCTTTGAGGCATGTTGAGTCCATGGAATATTTTATATTTTGACACAAGTTGCGGGAAGTGACAGTTTTTTTTTTTTTGCACAAAGTTGTCACTAAATGATATATTGCTCACACAGGCCATGGGCATATGTGGAATTGCACCCCAAAATACGTTTAGCTGCTTCTCCTGAGTATGGGGATACCACATGTGTGGGACTTTTTGGGAGCCTAGCCGCGTACGGGGCCCTGAAAACCAATCAGCGCCTTCAGGATTTCTAAGGGTGTAAATTTTTTATTTCACTCTTCACTGCCTATCACAGTTTCGGAGGCCATGGAATGCCCAGGTGGCACAAACCCCCACCCCCCCTAATGACCCCATTTTGGAAAGTAGACACCCCAAGCTATTTGCTGAGAGGCATGGTGAGTATTTTGCAGCTCTCATTTGTTTTTGAAAATGAAGAAAGACAAGAAAAAAATGTTTTTTTTTCTTTTTTCAATTTTCTAAACTTTGTGACAAAAAGCGAGGTCTGCAAAATACTCACTATACCTCTCAGCAAATAGCTTGGGGTGTCTACTTTCCAAAATGGGTTCATTTGGGGGGGGGGGTTTGTGCCACCTGGGCATTCCATGGCCTCCGAAACTGTGATAGGCAGTGAAGAGTGAAATCAAACATTTACGCCCTTAGAAAGCCTGAAGGTGGTGCTTGGTTTTCGGGGTCCCGTACGCGGCTAGGCTCCCAAAAAGTCTCACACATGTGGTATCCCCATACTCAGGAGAAGCAACAGAATGTATTTTGGGGTGTAATTTCACATATTCCCATGGCATGTTTGAGCAATATATCATTTAGTGACAACTTTGTGCAAAAAAAAAAAAAAATTTGTCTCTTTCCCGCAACTTGTGTCACAATATAAAATATTCCATGGACTCGACATGCCTCTCAGCAAATAGCTTGGGGTGTCTACTTTCCAAAATGGGGTCATTTGGGGGGGTTTTGAACTGTCCTGGCATTTGATGCACAACATTTAGGAGCTTATGTCACACATTACCCACTGTTCTAACCACTTGAAGACAAAGCCCTTTCTGACACTTTTTGTTTACATGAAAAAATTATTTTTTTTTGCAAGAAAATTACTTTGAACCCCCAAACATTATATATCTTTTTAAAGCAAATGCCCTACAGATTAAAATAGTGGGTGTTTCATTTTTTTTTCACACAGTATTTGCGCAGCGATTTTTCAAACACATTTTTTGGGGAAAAAACACACTTTTTTAAATTTAAATGCACTAAAACACACTATATTGCCCAAATGTTTGATGAAATAAAAAATATGATCTTAGGCCGAGTACATGGATACCAAACATGACATGCTTTAAAATTGCGCACAAACGTGCAGTGGCAACAAATTAAATACATTTTTAAAAGACTTTAAAAGCCTTTACAGGTTACCACTTTAGATTTACAGAGGAGGTCTACTGCTAAAATTACTGCCCTCGATCTGACCTTCGCGGTGATACCTCACATGCATGGTGCAATTGCTGTTTACATTTGACGCCAGACCGACGCTTGTGTTCGCCTTAGCGCGAAAGCAGGGGGGGACAAGGGTGCTTTTTTTTTAATTTTTTTTCTTCATTATTTTTTTTTTTTATCTTATTTTTAAACTGTTCCTCTCATTTTTTTTTTAAATCATTTTTATTGTTATCTCAGGGAATGTAAATATCCCCTATAATAGCAATAGGTAGTGACAGGTACTCTTTTTTGAAAAAATTGGGGTCTATTAGACACTAGATCTCTCCTCTGCCCTCAAAGCATCTGACCACACCAAGATCGGTGTGATAAAATGCTTTCCCAATTTCCCAATGGCGCTGTTTACATCCGGCAAAATCTAAGTCATAAAATGCTCGTAGCTTCCAGTTTCTTAGGCCATAGAGGTGTTTGGAGCCACCCTGGTCTCTGATCAGCTCTATGGTCAGCTGGCTGAATCACCGGCTGCATTCTCAGGTTCCCTGTTGAGACAGGAGAGCAAGAGAAAAACACGGAAGACGGTGGGGGGGGGCATTCCTTCCCACTGCTTGTAAAAGCAGTCTAGAGGCTAATTAGCCACTAAGATTGCTTTTACATGAAAGCCGACCGCTGGCTGAAAAGAATGATACCAAGATGATACCTAAACCTGCAGGCATCATTCTGGTATAACCACTCAAAGTCGTGAATGGCATCTGAAGACAAAAAAATGGTTAACAATAAAGCACAGTAAACAGTAAAGTATAAAAAATTGCATATCTGAAAAGCAAACATGATAAAACATAATAACAATAAAACATTGCAGAATAGAATACAGTAAAAAAGAGCAGAACAATAGAGAGAGAATAGAGAGAGGGAGAACAATAAAACGACAACTATTTTTTTTTATTTTATATTTTTTTTGTGTTTTTTTTTTTTTACACTGTTTTTGTTACTGTAACTTTTATAACTGTAACCGGTTCCAGGTTCGGGTCTCTCAAAATGCGATGGCATCTTGGGAGACTCTGTGAAAGTGTGCCTAGTCTGTGCAATGCTGTACGCTACGCTAATACTCAACTAGTGTATGGTAGCCTTCAAAACATTCACCAATGCAAAGACCAGGATTGTCAGGACAGGAGGGACAATAATAGCGGGTGTCACGCCTATATCCGCTCTTGCTGCAGACATGACATCTTTTTTGGGGGGGTTCGTTGGGTAGGGGTACTCGGGAGGACATAAAGAAAATGCCTCTCATGCAGCCGACTGCATTTGGTTGGGGATGTGAATGGGGGAAGTACGGGTGCTGCAGAAGTGGTGGGTTCCCAATTAGGATTGGCGAATGCAGCAGGAAGGGCATTATGGGCACGACGGGCCTGTGTTTGTCTTCTTCTTGGTGGCAGCGGGACACTACTTGTGCTTGCCACCTCACCAGCTTGAACTGCACTTATGGGACTCGCCACGTCACCAAGTGTTACTGCAGTGCTGGTTTGACTACGACCGGAGTGTACTAGGCCGCTGGTGCTTGCCAGTTCACCAAAACGCTACCAAAAAAACTGTTAGCGATCTCAGGGATCAGGCCTGACAGGCTGTGAGAGGGCCTATCCAGAAGTAAGAGGGCAGCGCTGGGTTGGGGTTGCGGCTTGCAATCCAACCAAAAGTGACGGTTCTGCTAGGCCGGAGAACCTGTCATGGTCGGAGGTAAAGGAGGAGCTGTCGCCACTAAGGAACCAACCACCTTTACCAAGGACCACAGTGAGTAACTGAAGCAAGTACCGGAGCAGTATTCTCACCGTACGGGCACGGTGGAGAATCTGGAAACTTAAGGCGGTGATCAAGTCAGGGACCCAACCAGCGGAGTTGACACTTGAGCAACCCTGTGTCAAGCCAATTGACCGAGTCAATCAGTGTGGGTGAAGCTTGAGAAGTATCTGGAGTGCCAAGCTAGAGACCCAGCAGAGAAGCGTGGGTGATGCTTGAGGAGATACCACCATAAAGATTGGAGGAGCTCAAGGGATTTAGAGTCAGTGAATCAGTGGGTCTAGTGAGAGCCTGGGAGCTCAGTGTTGAAGAACTACAAGAAGCAGTTGTGTTGAAGCTGAAGGAACTGTTACATTTGTGTTAGGAACTGTTAAAGACCGTTGCCATAGGACACAGTATTCCTGCATGTGCAGATGTGGTGCCTTGCTGGGGCCAAACCCTGCATGGCTGTCTTCCTATTGAAGTCTCGGAGTCTGCAAATTGAATCTGAAACTACTTAAGGCTTTCCTGGCCCTAACCCTCTTTCCCCAAAAAATACAAAAAGGACTGTCAAAAGAAATAAAACCTCTTTTACATCCAAGAAGTGTTTGGTGCCCAATGACTTTCACCATCTTTGCACCCACTATGTCTCACAACCCACTATATATTAAAGGATGTCAGCTATCTTTTACCTTGGAGGTCCTCATTAGATTGGAAGAGGCTAAAGACTTTGCTACACCTGTTTGAGATGTTCTGGTGCGAACCGAGCTGGAGGAGGGGGGGGGGGTGTTCGGCCCATGTCTAATTACATTGTTCTTAGTATTCAGGGTGGAGTGATATGTTACAAACATCACACACAAAACAAGTGCAATATATGTATTAAGGAAGTCCAGAGTATATAAATTACATTACAGAATATAGATTGTGGCAGCCCAAACTATGTGACATACAGTGCAGTACATGTAGTGTGCGGGCCCAAAACATATATCATACATTACACTACTGTAGCAGTCCAGAGCATGCAACATACAGCACAGCATATGGAGTGTGGTGATCCAGAGTATACAATGTACAGCACAGTGTATAGCGCTTGGTGGTCCACAATATGCAACTAAACCCATCATTTAACCGCTTCCCGACCGCCTCACGCAGATATACTGCAGCAGAAGGGCACGTACAGGCAGATTAATGTACCTGTACATTGCCCTTTAAGAGGCGGCTTGCGGGCGCGCGTGCACGCCAGGAGCTCCGTGACCGTGATCACGGATCCTGCGGACTCGATGTCCACGGGGATACCCACGATCGCTAATGTAAACAAGCATCTCCCCGTTCTGCCTAATGACACTCTCACTGCTCACAGCTCCCTGTAATCGGGAGCGGTGATCAGTGTAGTGTCACACACAGCCCCTCCCCCCCACAGTTAGAATCACTCCCTAGGACACACTTAACCCCTACAGCGCCACCTAGTGGTTAACCCTTTCACTGTCAGTCACATTTACACAGTAATCAATGCATTCCCAAAATCGCGCCAAAATTGTCCGATGTGTCCGCCATACTGTTGCAGTCACGATAAAAATCGCTGATCGCCGCCATTACTAGTAAAAAAAAAAATTATCAATAAAAATGCCATAAAACTATCCCTTATTTTGTAGATGCTATAACTTTTGCGCAAATCAATCAATAAACGCTTATTGAGATTTTTTTTTACCAAAAATATGTAGAAGAATACGTATCGGCCTAAACTGAGGAAAAAAAATGTATTTTTATATATTTTTTGGGGATATTTATTATAGCAAAAAGTATAAAATAATGCGTTTTTTTTTCAAAATTGTCACTATTTTTTTTGTTTATAGCGCAAAAAATAAAAACCGCAGAGGTGATCAAATACCACCAAAAGAAAGCTCCATTTGTGGGAAAAAAAGGACGTCAATTTTGTTTGGGAGCCTAGTCGCGGGACCACGCAATTGTCAGTTAAAGCGACGCAGTGACGAATCGCAAAAAGTGCTCTGGTCTTTGGCTAGCCAAATGGTTCGGGACTTAAGTGGTTAATATTTGAATTAGAGAGTCATATAATCTATGAAAAAGAGTATTTCTCATGCCGTGTACACACGAGCGGTCTTTCCGGCAAACTTTTCCGGCGTACCGGAGTCCGTCGGACAATTCGATCGTGTGTGGGCTCCAGCGGACTTTTTTTCTCAAAAGTTTGCTGGACTTAGATTTGAAACATGTTTCAAATCTATCCGACGGACTCGAGTCCAGTCGAAAAGTCCGCTCGTCTGTATGCTAGTTCGACGGACAAAAAGCCACGCTAGGGCAGCTATTGACTACTGGCTATGAACTTCCTTGTTTTAGTCCGGTCGTACGTCATCACGTACGAGTCCGTCGAAAAGTCAGCCGGGCAAAGTATGCCACAAAGTCCGCTCGTGTGTACGCTGCATCAGCTTCATAAATAAATTATTTAAAGGTAAGGGGAGTTACCCAAATGTTTAAAAGGAGCAAAACACATGTTAAAAGGCCATTTTAAACAAATTTTTCCAAATTCAACTTAAGGACATATTAGCCACAAATACAGCTTATACTGGTGTAGATTTTTTTGTGTGGAACTGTTGTAAGCCCTGGATTTCATGAGTTGTAACTGGATTTATTGAATTGATTGTGACAGCTGCGGAGAGCTGCCTTCACTGTCACTGTGTCTGCTACTGCAGATGTACGGGCATATGCAGAATAGGAGGGGGACGCATTGTCATCAGGACAGACACAGTCAGAATGAGGTATAAAGCACAGATGTGAGTAGGAGGAGATTCTCACAATCTTATTAAGGGAGGAGACATCTGTAGGCTTTTGACTCTGCTGGGTGATGAAATCTGTTCCCAGTATTAGCAAAGAAAATGAACATTCTTTAGACTGTTTTTTTGGTTAATGAGTGCAAGCAAACTTTTCAATTAAAACTTATTTTTTTCAACAGTACTATTGAACATTCAATTTGGTTTCATTAACAGCTGCCTAAGGGTGAAAAAAAGCTTTCAAGCTAGACCAAAGCTAAACCTAGAGCAGACCTCTGTCTGAGTGACAGAGGCTGCCTGGATGTAGTAATGTAACCAACTGAGCTTAACACACTTATATGGTGCTAAAATTGTGATGCGTGTGTGTGTGTCTTTATATTTTGTGCTTTGATGCAACTTGCTGCATTTTATTCCATTTTAGCATGCAGTGTGTTGTGGTTTCATGCTTCTTGTTGCAATATTAACACATTAATAACAGTAAAATGCATCAGAATTCATTGAATTGCAGTAAAGAGCAAAAAAAAAAAGTCACACGCACATTAAAGTGCTTTAAAAACTGCCAGTGCCAGAGGAGAGGGTGCATATAGATCCTCAGGGCCATGACACAATAGTGATTATGTTCCTGGACCACAGTGTCATGTGGGGAAAAGTCCAATGGATACCATAGGCTCCACACTGTGCTCTTTGTGTAATAAATAAAACATAAAATGCAGGCACAGTATGAAGTAATCAATGCAATGTCTTGCAAAAAGCAATATCTGTACATAAAGTTTTTGTATCTTTGAAAAATTGCCTTGAGAGTATGTTATGTGATATGTAATGCTCACCAAGGTAACGCGCCTACAAGTTTTTTAAACAAATTCCTTTACATGGAAGTTTTGCTGGCTACAAGCCCAGTATGACTGGTAAGTGCTCGCTAAATACTAAGATAAGTGGATCCCATTCATCAACAATTTATGAAATGGGAAGAGTAAGAAAAATCGGGATTTGCGCTTGCTTCTCTCAATCATTGAAAACCTTTGGATAGAGAACAAAGTTCTGAGCCATCTCAGATCCATGACTAACAGAAATGGGGCAGTCCAAGAGTATTTGGATTCCCATGGATCAGTTCACTGTTTGGAACCCATAAACCAGTATGAGTTCTGAAAGTTCAGTTTTGGTTAGCATCAGGCTTTAATTGATTTTATTTGTTTTAAAGGCTTTAAGGTTTGTTAATTATTATTTAATTTTTAGGGATTACAGTACAATAACGTACACAGTGTCATAACACATGATATCACTGCATTTTGCTGCTTGCGCTTAGAGGCTGGATCATTTCCAGTACACTGGGGGGCTTGTTCTTTTGATCTCCCTTTCCAACATGCCCAGTAATGATACAAATTTGATTACAATATTATGAAAAAAAATCTTTGTTTTTAAGCCCTATGAATTATAATATTGGACTTATTGCTTTGTTTCAATAGCTGTATCCAAAAGCTAAATCTGTTTACAAACAGGAAAAGTATGAAAAGGCAAGAGAAATGGAAAGGAACAGAAAAATGAAAATAAATTAATTAATTAATTAATTTAGAAAAAAAAAAAAATTGCATAGAAAAGTCTATTGTACTAAGCTATAACATCAAATGTCTGCAAAATGCTTCTAAACCAGTTAAAGTGATTGTAAATGTTTTTTTTTAATAATAAACCTGTCCTACTTACCTGTTCTGTGCAATGATTTTGCACAGAGCAGCCCTGATCTTCCTCTTCTGGCTTCCCCCCTTCCAAATGCCCCCATAGCAAGCAGGGGGCATTCCAGCAGGGTTGATCCCCAGCCGGGCTATGTGTATCCATTGACACACACAGCGCTACTCAGTCTTTTCCCCTGCTCTCTCTTCACAGGCTGTGTTTGACAGCTGTAGGAGCCAATGGCTCCCACTGCTGCCTCCTTGTCTAAGGAGGAGAGAGAAGATAGCAGCTGCTCCCTGGCACAGTGCTGGATCAAGATTGGGCTCATGTTAGTATTTATGGGAGGCTGGGGGGAAGCTGAACACCGAAGGTTTTTACCCTAATACAGAGTATCCATTAAGGTAAAAAAAAACTTCTATTTGTACAATCACTTTCATTTGATAAAATACAAATGATAAAATACAAATCTTTCTTTCTTTCTTTCTTTCTTTCTTTCTTTCTTTCTTTCTTTCTCTCATTTTCATGCATTTACTCAAAATTTTAATATACAATGTGGAGCTTATTAGTGGAAGATGACCAGCTCATCCACATAAGAACAGGGAAAATGGCCAAAGGTATATGGACTTTATTACAAAAGCTGCATAAGCATTCAAGCCTAAACAGCAAACTATTTTTGCTAAGAAAGCTGTATAAGATGAGACTAGAAGAAGGCCAGCAAATGTGTCACCACGTGAAAGCTATGCTAGAGATCATAGAACAGCTATGTGCCATCTGAGAGGACATCAAAGATAACCATATTGTTGCCCTGCTCCTCTGCAGCCTTCCAGAGACATATACTGCTCTTATTAATGCTTTTGAAACCAGACCCAAGCAGGAACTGACACTGGAATATGTCAAAGGCAAATTAATCTATGAATATGACAGAAGGAAAGAAAATATGCACCATGATGACAAAGCTCTTAAGATGTACAAAGGCACAAAGCCCAACAAAGGAGCAGAGCCTGTTTTCGCTGTAAAAGGACCGGTCACTTAAAAAAGGACTGTTCTATCTGGAAAGCCAAGCAGCGAAAGCTAAAGCTATCTACAAAAGAGTCAAAGCAGCCACAAAGGAAACTGCAGGCAGATCATGGAGTGGCACCTTTAAAGTAACATAAAGTGGTAAGCCATATGGCTGGTGCATAGACATAGGTAACAGGTGCGACAAGCCACATGACCAGTGATGAGACTTTCTTCACAAACATTGATTACAGCGCAAAAGACGTTTTCCTAGCTAACAGGAAAAGCATCACTGCCAAGGGTAAAGGCCAGGGCTTCCTGAACTGCATCACACCACAAGGCAAGCAGAGTATCCTTGTAAAGAAAGTGCTGTATGTTCCAGAACTAGAAGGCAGCCTTCGTCCAGTGAAAAGTCTTGCAAATAATGGTCTCACAGTTAAGTTCCAGGGTGATGAATGCACAATTCACAATAATAGGAGATTCCTCGCAAAAGGAAAACTGGATAAGCACCTATACAAGCTCATCACCACAGACCAGCAAGCCAATATAATCTCTAATGACCTACACAGCAAATGTTTTCACTTATGGCACAGGCGGCTGGGACACAGAAGTCCAGAAGCTATACAGGACATTATCAAGAGAGACTTATCAGAAGATTTAGTAAAAGCGCCTAGCAAAGTGATCATGAAATGCAAATGCTGCATTGAAGCAAAGGCCACACGTGTTCCCCTGCAACTCATACACAGTGACATATGCGGTCCAATGAAAACTCCCACGTCAGGCGGGAACAGATATCTACTGACTTTCATTGATGATTATTCCAGGTAAAAGAAATTGGTGGTGTGTGTGTCTCTGAATAGATAAGGCACCTCATCCCAGCAATGATATTAAACAAAAATGAAAGGCCGAGTGTAAGGGATTATTACGGTGTCAAAAATACAGCAATACAATATTATAAAAATAATTAAGTTTATTACAAAAAAATTTAAATTACAGTTCATAAGGGGTACAAAATGGAGCTTAGGCAGATCATTACAACCAATAGATGGAAATAGTTGAGATATACCTACTAGTTTCGCCAAAACATTGGCTTCCTCAGGGGATAAGGTAGGTTGTAGTTCTATAGAAAGAAAAGATCTTTTATTAATATAACAAAATATAAATAACAGATAACACTGTGCATATCACAGAGCGACTGTACAAAAAGATTAGACAAGTGCGGTCTCCCCATACAATTAATCCCAAACAAAAGGATGGAAAGCTGTCCCAAGGACATAACATCAATCAAGCTTCATCACAACCTACCCACGGAGTCCAGCAGGGCATGATGGACAACATCTAATGTGAGGAGAATGGTCGTCCTTCACTGCCTATAGTGTGGCTGCAGGAGGCTTGATAAAATTAACCTTGGTATATAGCTGTAAAAATACATAAATGCTATAAACAGTTCAACTATCTATAATAAAAAAGAGGAACAATTCCTAAATACTCACCAAATACAAGGTATACTAACAAATAACCGGGATGCTGAAAAGATCAATAATAACTGATCATATCAAACAACTGAGTTGATACGCAGACCAGCTTCACTGAATAAAAAAATTGAGCAAGAATTGTAATTTACCAAAAATTTTAATGATTTTTGTTATGCGACAGGAATTATCCAATAAACTTGGTTAAAAAATCCTACCTCCATGAGGGAATTAGGAGACAAACCCAGCAGTGTGATAATGGCCAGAAGCAGTATAGTAACTGCAAATTCAAACAAAAACTGGGGTAGATGCACAGAGTATCCACACCAGTTACAGTGCATGAGCCTGTTGGACACAAACAAAAACCCCCAGTGAATAGGCATAACAATAGATGTCCCAATGGTCAATTTTATCTGCATATAATGGTGGTATAGTCGCCAAAAAATCAAATTTACCTATGACAACACATTAAACACAGCAGCGTCCTGGTGAGTCCACCTGAACAGACTACTAGCTATCCTATTTAAAGCCCCCCACCTGATTGGCAACTACAATTCGCCAATCAGGAGTGGACAGAGAGCGGCCCGTGCGCCTGCGCACTGACCGCTGCATACAGTCTACAATTCCCATCAAGCCTAGCGCCTGATAGATGCGTCAGAGGACGGCGGCTGTCCAACGCAATCGAGCAGGCTGTGGGTCAACCCGAGGGGCGGGAAGAAACCAGAAGCCAGTGGGAGATTGTGATGAGGCAGATGGAGAGGGCGGAGGGCAGGGGGCGGAGGCAGGCCGAGAGGCGGGCTGGTTGTCATAGAAAGCCAGCCCTTGGGTGTCCATACAGCCACGGGTTGTTACTGGGCAAACCAACCCAAAACATCGGGGAAGCCAGAAGCTCCAAGGGACCAGGGCAGGTGGGAGGATGGCAATGAGATGGCAGGGGCAGGAAAAAAGGAGGGAGAAGACCGGACAAGGAAATGCCAGGCGTGCTCCTTAAGCCAGGCAGTTCAATCAGCTGCACAGTCGCCGAGTGGTAAAGTGCACAGTGCTTAAAGTCAAATCATAATACACATCGATGCAAAAACGAGAATAAAAGGAAAAAGGACAACAAAAATATGGACAAAAATCATATATATATATATATATATATATATATATATATATATATATATATATAAATGTATCCAATATAAATGTTCACTAAACAAAAAAGGAGAAACTAAAAAAGGGGGGAAAAAAAGAAAAAATACAAAGGATAAATATACAAACGAGGAAAAAATGAAGGATATATAATATATAATAAATGAAAAAACAAAACACGAAAATGGGGGGGGGGGGCGCTAGCACGTGCGTTGGGCCCTGAGAAGGTAAAAGGGCCAATGAAACAGCGATAATCATGATAGTGGAAAGGAAACAAGATGAAAAAGGGGGAGGGACCAAATACAAAAATTGAATCAAACCACAGGAGGACCAAACAGGACCAACTAGTCATTATAGATTTTATAGAAATTATAAATTTTATAAAAAAGGTTTGAAACTTATATACTCATTCAGGCCAGGATATTTAGTAGCATCTAGGCAGTATATTCATCTAGTTTCTAATTGTAAAAGGATAACGTCAATACTACCTCCTCGAACATGTGCGGGCACGTGCTCAAGCGCTGTGAATCAAACAACATTTGGATCGCAGTTCTGTTGAGTGACAATGTGTCTATTTAAAGCAGTGGTGGCAAGTCGTTTATGAAGTGCTATAATGTGATCCCTAATACGTTTAAAAAATGGACGTTTCGTCTTACCGACGTAAAAACATCCACAAATGCACAGAGCCAAATAGACAACTCCAATGATATTACAGGTAATTCGATGTTGGACAGAATGGATTTGACCATTGGGAAGGGTAACTGCTTTAGAGTTACTCATAAAGGGGCAGATATCACAATGCCCACAAGGAAAAGTGCCAGTGTTAACAACATTGACTGGGTGTTTTCATGTATGATGGCTAGTGACCAGGCAGTCCCTCATGGAGGGAGCCCGACGGTATGTAATCTCAGGGTAGGCCTTTACATACTTACTGATGGTAGGATCCGCAGTCAACAAGGGCCAGAACTTTTTGAGAATGGCTCTAGTCTGCATTTGTTGTTTAGAGAACTGAGTTATAATTTAAACTGATCGGTCAGATTTAGGGGATTGTTTGGAGTGAATAAGATCTCGTCTGTTAAGTTTAACTACTCTGTTGAAAGCCCGTTTGAGTAGGGATCGGCTGTAACCTCTTTGATGGAGTCTATCAGATAAATCTATGCCTGATAGAAATCTTGATCCAAGGTGCAGTTTCTCCTAAGTCTGAGAAATTGGCTGTAAGGGATACTGTCTAGAAGAGGTTCCGGATGTGCACTGGTGGCATGTAATAATGTATTGCCCGCCGAGGGCTTGCGGTACAAAGACGTGTGGAGAGTTCCGTCGGAATCAACATGGATCTGCAGGTCCAGGAAACTAATCCTGGACTGGCTGCATTCCATGGTAAAAGTAAGGTTGTAATCGTTGATGGCCAGTTGGTCAATCAACCCTTGATGTGCAGAGAGAAGAACAAGAAGCAATACTGGGGTGGATGCTTGTCTCCTCTGGGGAAGGGGAAGCAATGAGGAAGGCCTACAGCCTGCAGAAGACACAACTGAGAACTTTATTTCAATTGGAAGCGCCCCTGGGAACATTTCCTCTGTATTCGTGCCCTGGCTACTGCTGATCAGCTGCCTGAGAAGGAGACCGGCAGGACAACCAATGGAATCTATTGTGGGACATCCCCAGGAGTCTATCCTCCACTACTAAGCCTGTTTTGACCCCCCTGAGTAAGGGCGGTCGCAGGCTCTCTGGTAAGCCTCCAATTTTTATCATCTGGTGGCGGGCTGTACTAGCGGTGGATCACACAACTTCGAACTCTGCATTGGCCTATCTGCGGATTTGTTTCTTCAAACTCATCACATTTATGAACTTTGTTTTATACATTTGTGTTTTCATCACCTACACGCCTTGTATGGTATAGCTTTTTACTAGCCATTATCACTTGTTGGTCTTCTTTATTACTATAGGTCAAATCTAATGGTTTAACTATATTTTTTTGGTCAAATTAATTTATATGTGCATAACCACACATTTATTCACTTTGTTATTAATCCAGCGCTGCACTACTCTTTTTGATAAATTTTTCTACATGCGCTCATAAGCCCGGACATCCATGAGAATGACTGTAAAAGGATTAATTACCTGAAAACAAAAAGTTTTATTGCATTTATATATATGGAGAACAGAGCTGTACACAAAATGTATGTGTCTTAGCTGTGTTCTAAAGAGCATGACAACTTTCACTTCTTTTATACCCATTCTATGATAGACACACCTAGCTCTTCTGCCTTATCGATATACTTCAGGAGCTATGATGACGTAGAATGATGACTTAACATTTTGCGACTTATTGTTATCAGCATATCACATACAATGACTTGCATATTCACACTACTGCTTACAATATGATTACCATCTACAACAGCTTACACTATAGAATGTTTATCTTAAAGCGGAGTTCCACACAAAAATGGAACGTCCGCTTTTCGGAACCCTCCCCCCCTCCGGTGTCACATTTGGCACCTTTCAGGGGGGAGGGGGGTGCAGATACCTGTCTAAGACAGGTATTTGCACCCACTTCCGGCATAGACTCCCATGGGAGTCTATGCCTCTTCCCGTCCCGACCGCGCTGTCTGCTGGGAACACACAGCTCCCAGGAGAGAGCGGGGACCACTAAGGACGCGCATCGCGACTCGCGCATGCGCAGTAGGGAACCAAGAAGTGAAGCCGCAATGCTTCACTTCCTGATTCCCTCACCTAGGATGGCAGCGGCAGCTGCCGAGAACCGAGCGGGTTCTCGGCATCCCCTGCCGACATCACTGGACCCTGGGACAGGTAAGTGGCCATGTATTAAAAGTCAGCAGCTGCAGTATTTGTAGCTGCTGGCTTTTAATATTTTTTTTTTTTGGCGGTGTGGGTGAACCCCCGCTTTAACTTGCTGGCAACACATATTTTAAGAGAAAAACATGTTTGTTCAATTCTTCTGTAGTGCTGACAGAAGAATAAAGAATATAATAAATGTATTAACACATCAAACATATATTAGTGATACAGCACTGATCATAAATTTCCCTACACATTTCCCCCCTTTGATCATTGCCGATCACTAATTGTCATTCCCTTCCACCAACCTGAAAGTGACAGGGACCACGGGTGTATAAGACAAAAGAGCCTTCAAAACATTTATCATTTTAAGTATGGAAATGTAAAGATATAAGTCCTTTACTCTCCCACACTCATCCCCATCCACAGACCTTTTGGTGTAAAGGAAGGTTACAATACTTTAGTTCCTTACTATCCTCCTAAGATCTAGACACTGTCCATTCCATCTCCTCTACCGACATCCAGGAGCTGGAGTAGCCATACTCATGAACTGGGTAAATGTTACCCTCGAAGAGTTGGAGTTAAAGGGACAGAGTCATCAACTATTCATTCAAGCAAACTTTAATTTTTATTTAGCCATCGCACACATCAATCATCCACACTCTAACTAAAAATTCACATCCCCCATAAACAAACAGTACTCCGCCATCTGCTTCAAACTAGACACAAAAATGCAGTTTCCTTCATTACTCAGGTGAACCCCCATCATCTCGGAAGAGATTAAGCTGTTCTCCTTCCAAAGAATGATTATGGTACATATACCCTTTTTCCTTCCACAAAAACCTTTGTAGAACATTATTTATTCTCCTTCCCCTCCATTTCGCTCCCCGACTCCAACAGGGTCTAAGAACAATGGAAGAGAACACTAGAATGGTGTCAGGGAAATACCCTGAAATCCACTTCAGATCTCCTTTTATCAAAGAAATCAATCCAAGATTCCTTTTTCTCCCCGCGTCATTACCACCTAAGTGGATGATAATGCCAAGAGGAGTAGGGCAATGACCAGCTGCCTCCAACAAGAGTGGCCTCAAAGCTTTCAAGCGCATTCCTCTAACACCACCCCAAACTACTCTTATCTTGTTAGGATCACAGCCCAAATTCTCCATGCCCACTTGTAATGCCTTCTTATGGGCCCAATATATATATATATGAATGTCCCATAACCCAAAGTTCTCGTACAGTCTGTTCATCTTCCACTATTTGGAGTGAGTCATTAGAATAAACAGACTCCCGATTCTCTTCTGGAGATTCTTCAGCACTGGGTAGGGAACTGGGTCCAGCAGCACAGCTCAATTGTTCTAGTTCAAAGTTCATCGTAGCGACTGTAGTAGGGCTTAGAGATTCTTCAGATATTTCAAAAATCCTCTGGGTGGATAAATTCTCAATTTCAGGTCCAAACTCTAGTTCAGGCATTTCTGCTTCAGCAGCATAACAGGACAGACAACTCCAGGGGCCATCAAAGATGGAGGATAGGTCTGGTATTTCTCTTTCTGCCATTTTCTTCCTTTGGGAAAGCAAGAGAAACATCTGAGGTTTTCTTATCAGGTTTTATCTTTACCTTACACATTGCTACACATGCACACATGACTATCTTAAAACACAAATACAAACATAGCACAGCTCCTAAGATCACCCCCAGCAAAACATTTAGAGCAATCCTTAAGGCACTGACACATAGTTTGGTTTTCTATGCTAAAACAACCATTCACCACAACCTGAACATTCCCAGGATCCTGATAATAATGAGTAATCCCCATTTCAACCATCTCTGGGTCAGCACTATGGTTAAGGATTAGTCCTATTGCTTTTCCTGATATTCCCTGCACTAACAGCCCGTTTTCTTTCTCAGCTAGGGTACTATTGGCTGTTTCTTTTATCAATATTTCATAAAATAAATTGGGATCTGTAACTGCTATAGCTACTATCGGTTTATGTCTAACACTTGGGGGAATCATAGAACACAACCAACAGTTAGAGAGATTGAATTGAGTACTGATCATCTTATGTAATTGGATCATCCTATTCGGATAGGTTTGACCATCCACAAGTCCACACCACGCCAACAGCAGCAAGTTTTTCCAGGCACTCATGATCCTTCATCGGGTACTTTAAACACAGCACAACTTCTTGTTAGATGTTCCTGCAATGACTAGAGAGATATGATCACATTCTGAGCAGTGTCTTGCTGAGGAAACAGAATCCTTAGGCAGGAGAACTGGTCCTACTGCTCAGATACAATTGCAGAATATACACGTTTACAATGTGAAGCATGTATCCAAGTATCCCTGTTTTCCAGCTTCACTGCTGTAGCTGTAGTAAGTAGCACCTGGTAGGGTCCTGTCCACCTGGGATCCAGACCCCTCCTCTGCAGTGGCGTCGGCAGCTTTCATATTTAGGGGGGGCACATGGGGGAACAGGGACAAAAGTAGGGGGGCAACTTTAAAATGCACATATATATATATAGATAGATAGATAGATAGATAGATAGATAGATAGATAGATAGATAGATAGATAGATAGATATAGATATAGATATATAAATATATACTGGGGCCCTTTACTACGACCCCACAATGGCCCTTTCACATGTTCTGCAGTGAGCTCCCTTCCTACTGTATTGGGGTCCCCCAGGGTGGCAGAAATCAATATATATTTGTCACCAGCATACCAAGAAAATATAAGGATCCAAAGCAGTGGGAGAACTATCAGGGTTGCAAAGGTTGTCTTGCCCCCGGGCCCTGGTGTTCTGCCACTGTGGGGTTTCCCAGCCTCCTCTTGCTGTCCTGCCCCTGCTATTGACTGCTCTGGTCTGGCATCTCTTGGAATTTACAGGCTGGTTCTCCTGTCCTAAGGATGGGAGAAATCAGTCTGTTTTTTCAGTAACTGAGAGTCCTGGTGGAGCAGATCAGGCAGCCGTGGTTGTGTGAGCGCTTGCATTATGCAGTGTCAGCGAGCAGAGGGAGGGGGGAGGAATCACCCGCAGGAGCTGACTGGGGACTCTCTCCCTCTTAGACATTGATTTTTTGTAAAAAAATTTTTTTTTTTTATTGGGGGGGGCACATGGTGGGGCCAAGCATAATGTTGGGGGGGTCAAGGCCCCCTCTGCCCCCCCTAGGGACGCCATTGCTCCTCTGATGCTTTTTCACCATTACCCAGTCACCTGGCTGCAGGTCATGAATCCCTTCAAGGGCATCTGGGTCTAGAAGAGATGAATATATTTTCTTGTGCAATTGATTTAAATGCCTGTGCAACCCGATGACATATTCAGTGAGTGACCCATATGATCTTGCTAAAGCCTGTGGATAGTACAAGCCTGTCTTTGGTACTGATCCAAATAATATTTCATAGGGAGAGAGCTTCCCTTTTTGTTTAGGTGTAGTTCTCAATGCAAACAGAGCTATAGGCAACCCTTGGAGCCAATTTAGCCCTGTCTCAGCTGTAATTTTACTCAACTTGGATTTTAATAGCCCGTTGTATTTTTCTACCTTACCACTAGCTGTGGGGTTGTATGGAGTGTGTAAGCGTTGCTCAATGTTAAAGGCTGCAAGTACCTCTTTCATTACCTGCCCAGTAAAGTGACTTTCTCTATCTGACTCTAAGGTTTCAAAAACCCCATATCTACACGCCACTTCCTGTATCAGCTTCTTTGCTGTTGCTGTGGCTGTAGCCTTCCGTATAGGCCACGCCTCCATCCAGCTTGAGAAGCAGTCCACACACGTGAGCACATACTCATATAAACCTACCTTAGGTAACTGTATGTAGTCTATTTGTAATCTCTGGAAGGGATATAGAGCCCTCGGAATGTGACCCTGAGGAGTTTTTACCCGTTTCCCTGGATTATATTGTGCACAGATCAAGCAAGCCTGACATTACTGCTTAGCTACTTCTTCAATGCCTGGTGCATACCACAATTTCCATATCAGATCAACCACCCCCCCCCTTTGGCTACATGAGAAGGGAGATGTGCCATAGAACAAAGAGAAGGGTATATCGAAGGAGGGGCACACGACCTCCCATCCTCATGGAGCCAAATTCCGGTATCCTCATTGTAATGACAATTGTTCTTTTTCCACTTATTGATTACCTCTCGAGATGCTGCGCTCTGCAATTGTAGGGTTTGAGTATCTGTATCCCTTTTAGGAAATACACTCTTTCATCATCACTCACCACCAGGGGGAGCAAGGCAGCTGCTTTAGCTGCCTCGTCTGCCCTTAGGTTACCCATTGCAACAGCATCAGACGCTTTTGTGTGAGCCTTCACCTTGACCACTGCAACTGCAGCGGGCAAAGTGATAGCTTCAAGTAGGGCCTTCACCTTAGCAGAGTTTTTAATAGGCTTGCCCTGAGATGGCAAAAAATTACGGCTTTTCCATAAAATAAAAAAATCATGTGTAACACCGTGGGCATAACGAGAATAAGTGTATATATTCACTGATTTCCCTTCTGCCAATTCACATGCTTTTATCAAGGCCTCCAACTCCGCCACTTGGGCAGAACAATGATTTGGTAGAGCCCTCTGGAAAATTACTTTCTCCTGACTTACCACAACCAAACCAGTGACGGGAGAACCTTTCTCAGTGTAATACCTGGAACCATCTACCCACAGTTCCAGCTCTGGGTTCTCCAGGGCAAAATCTTGTACCATCACTGGGAGCTCATAGTAGGCCTCAGTTGTGTGACAACAGTCATGTACCCACTCCACTGGAGTAGGCCGAATGGGTAACAAAGTGGCTGGATTTAAAACATCACACCTCTTAATCACTAAATTATTTGGTGTAAGCAAAGCCAGTTCATACCTAGTTAACCTAGCAGCAGATAAGTGTCTCCTGTTAAGATGTCCCAGCACCTGCTCCACTGCATTGGGGACCATGAGAATCAGGGTGTTCCCCAACACAATTTCAGCAGTTTTCTCCACTAACATGGCTGCTGCTGCCGTGGCTTTCACACAAGGTGCTGCTGCTGAGATTACAGGATCAAGAGGCTGGGAATAATATCCCACAGGTTTATGCTTATCAGCAGATTTTTGTGTTAACACTCCAGATGCCTGATTACCTGATTCAGTGCCAATGCTGGAGATGCCATTATAGCCTCCTTTAATGCCTCTACAGCCTGTATCTCCTCAGCAGACAATTAAAAATGCACAACCTTACCTGAGGTTAAAGCATACAATGGTTTAGCTATTTGGGACATATTTAGGATCCATTGTCTGCAGTAGGGATGAGCCGAACACCCCCCGGTTCGGTTCGCACCAGAACCCGCGAACGGACCGAAAGTTCGCACGAACGTTAGAACCCCATTGACGTCTATGGGACTCGAACGTTCGAAATCAAAAGTGCTCATTTTAAAGGCTAATTTGCATGGTATTGTCCGAAAAAGGGTTTGGGGACCCGGGTCCTACCCCAGGGGACATGTATCAATGCAAAAAAAACTTTTAAAAACGGCCGTTTTTTCGGGAGCAGTGATTTTAATGATGCTTAAAGTAAAAAAAAAAAAGTGAAATATTCCTTTAAATATCGTACCTGGGGGGTGTCTATAGTATGCCTGTAAAGTGACGCGTGTTTCCCATGTTTAGAACAGTCCCTGCACCAAATGTCATTTTTAAAGGAAAAAAATCTCATTTAAAACTGCTTGCGGGTTTAATGTCATGTCGGGTCATGGCAATATGGATGAAAATCAGTGAGACAAACGGCATGGGTACCCCCCCAGTCCATTACCAGGCCCTTTGGGTCCTGTATGGATATTAAGGGGAACCCCGCACCCAAATTAAAATAAGGAAAGGCCCTATATACTCTGAACAGCAGTATACAGGCGGTGCAAACAAGACAGGGACTGTAGGTTTGTTGTTAAGTAGAATCTCTTTGTAATTTTGAACGGGTACATTTTTAACGTGTTTAGCTCCAGCCAAAAAATCTTTTTTAAGCTTTTTGGAAAACATAGGGAAGGGTTATCACCCCTGTGACATTTGTTTTGCTGTCTTTCCTCCTGTCTTCACCTCACTTTTTTGTCCCAATGAAAAATGTTTTTTGAAAATTTGGGTTTTTTTGTGGAACAAGGATTGGAAAGCATCAGTGGAAAGGAGAAATTGTTTTCCCATATTAACTCTTACAGGAGAGAATTTCCCTTCCTAGGGGTAGATTTCATCTCACTTCCTGTTGTCTCCTTCCGTTTGCAAGTAGGAGTCGTTTGTAAGTTAGATGTTTGAAAGTAGGGTCCTGCCCTATATACTCAGCAGAAATTTGGGCCTTAGGTGTTGCTGTGGCCACAACACTGTAAGCCCTCACAGGGCCCTGCTGTGAAATATTAGATCAAGAATTGTAATTACATGCCCCTGTTGAACAGGAGCTGAAAAATTAGGCCTTAGGCACTGGTGCTGGTGCCACAACACTGCAACCCCTCACAGACACTCTAGTTGGAACGCAGGAACGAGCCCTGCTGCAAAGTATTGCATCAAAAATTGTAATTACACGCCCCTGTTAGACAGGGGCAGAAAAATTGGGCCTTAGGCACTGGTGCTGGTGCCACAACACTGCAACCCCTCACAGACACTCTAGTTGGAACGCAGGAACGAGCCCTGCTGCAAAGTATTGCATCAAAAATTGTAATTACACGCCCCTGTTAGAAAGGGGCAGAAAAATTGGGCCTTAGGCACTGGTGCTGGTGCCACAACACTGCAACCCCTCACAGACACTCTAGTTGGAATGCAGGAACGAGCCCTGCTGCAAAGTATTACATCAAAAATTGTAATTACACGCCCCTGTTAAACAGGGGCTGAAAAATTGTGCCTTAGGCACTGGTGGTGGCGCCCAGAACCAAAAATGTTCTTACAAGCTATCAGCGTGATGATTGAGGAGGAAGAGGATAATTACTCAGGGATAGTCACTCAGCATCAGCATAGGCAGTCTTTGAAGGGATCTGAGATTTCAAAAAAAATTATTCGGTTACATCAGCATCAGGTGCTTGGTAGCTGGTGGTGATCCAAGACTGATTCATTTTTATGAAGGTCAGCCGATCGACCGAGTCGGTGGACAGACGCACCCTGTGATCGGTTACCACGCCTCCAGCAGCACTGAATGTGCGTTCCGAAAGAACGCTGGATGCAGGACAGGCCAGTAGCTCAATTGCATACTGTGCAAGCTCTGGCCAGTGATCCATCCTCAAGACCCAGTAACCCAGAGGATTTTCGATGGGAAAGGTGTCCAAGTCTGATCTTGCCCCTAGGTATTCCTGCACCATGTAAAACAGACGCTGGCGATGGTTGCTGGAACCGATCATACCTTGGGGCTGCGGACCAAAAAATTGTCTGAACGCATCGGTCAGACGGCCACCTTCTCCACCGCTCCTTCTTTGACTGACCGAAGCCTCAGCAACACGTTGTCCAGAAACAGGAGTTTGTAACCTCCCAGTCTCTGGGAATGCGTTGCACAGACCTTTCTGCAAGGCCTCCCGAAGATGTTTCATCCTCTGCTCCCTCTGCGATGGCAAGATAAGGTCCGCAACCTTACCCTTGTAACGTGGATCAAGGAGGGTTGCCAGCCAGTATTGGTCCTTCTCCTTGATACCACGAATACGAGGATCCTTACGCAGGCTTTGCAGGATCAGGGAGGCCATGCAGCGTAGGTTTGCTGAGGCATTCGGTCCGGAGTCCTCTGGGTCACTAAGGACAACAACGTCCGCAGCCACCTCCTCCCAGCCACGTACAAGTCCATGTGTTCCTTGGGACTGATCCCTTAAAGACTGCTGATGCTGAGTGCCAGGCTCCACCTCCATACTGACACAATCTTCCTCCTCCTCCTCCTCCTCCTCGTCCTCTTCCTGTGTGATCGGCGGGCACGCAGGAACACTGTCTGGATAAAGGGGGCCTTGAGAGCTAAGGAAGTCCTCCTCTTCCTGCCTCTGTTCTGCCTCAAGTGCCCTGTCCATTATTCCACGCAGCGTGTGCTCCAACAGGTGGACAAGGGGGACAGTGTCACTGATGCATGCACTGTCAGTGCTCACCATCCTCGTGGCCTCCTCGAATGGTGACAGGACAGTGCATGCATCCCTGATCATGGCCCACTGGCGTGGGGAAAAAAAACCAAGCTCCCCTGACCCTGTCCTGGTGCCATAGTCGCACAGGTACTCATTGATGGCCCTCTGCTGCGTGTGCAGCTGCTGCAGCATGGCCAACGTTGAGTTCCACCTGGTGGGCATGTCACAGATTAGGCGGTTCTTGGGCAGGTTAAACTCCTTTTGGAGGTCCTTCAGCCGAGCACTGGCATTATATGACCGGCGGAAATGCACACAGACTTTCCTGGCCTGCCTCAGGACATCCTGTAAGCACGGATACCTGCCCAAGAACCGCTGCACCACCAAGTTAAGGACGTGAGCCAAACAGGGCACATGGGTCAGTTGTCCCTGTCGGAGGGCAGAGAGGAGGTTGGTGCCATTGTCGCAAACCACCATTCCTGCCTTAAGTTGGCGTGGCGTCAACCACCTCTGAACCTGCCCCTGCAGAGCTGACAGAACCTCTGCCCCAGTGTGGCTCCTGTCCCCCAAGCACACCAGCTCAAGCACCGCATGGCATCTTTTGGCCTGCGTACTTGCGTAGCCCCTTGAACGCCTACGGAGCACCGCTGGTTCCGAGGAAGAGGCCATGGAGGAAGAAGAAGAGGAGGGGGTGGAGGAGAGAGGTGTGTCACAATCAGCATTTTGGAGGCGTGGTGGCGGAACAACCTCCAACACTACTGCACCTTGTCCTGCATCCTTCCCAGCTGCCAGCAGAGTCACCCAATGCGCCGTGAAACTTAGGTAACGTCCCTGTCCATGCCTGCTGGACCATGAGTCAGCGGTAATATGCACCTTACCGCTGACCGCCCTGTCCAGCGAGGCATGGACATTGCCTTCCACATGCCGGTAGAGAGCCGGAATCGCCTTCCGTGAGAAAAAGTGGCGTTTGGGTACCTGCCACTGAGGAACCGCACATTCCACAAACTCACGGAAGGGGGCAGAGTCTACCAACTGAAAAGGCAGCAGTTGAAGTGCTAGCAATTTTGCCAAGCTAGCATTCAACCGCTGGGCATGTGGATGGCTGGGAGCAAACTTCTTTCGGCGGTGCAGCAGCTGGGGCAGGGAAATTTGCCTGGTACAATCTGACGTCGGTGTACCAAAAGCAGATTGCCCACAAGTACTTGGCTGTGACACACCTAATTCTACACCTTCATTCCTCTCACTGCAGGTCTCAGAGAGGACTGAAGGTCTAGTGGGGTTGGAAATCTCAGCTGATGAGGAGCAAGGAGAGATCCTCTTTGTTCTTTGGTTTGGGTCTTTTAGATATGCTTGCCAACGAACTGCATGGCAGGTCAACATATGTCTGGTCAAGCATGTGGTACCCAAGCGGGAGATGTTTTGGCCACGCGAGATACGCTTGAGACATATGTTGCAAATAGCAGCGGTGCGATCTGATGCACTCGTCTCAAAAAAGGCCCACACCAAAGAACTTTTTGAATAACGCGCAGAGACTGCAGCGCCCTGCACATGTGGAGCTTTGGGGTGTGATGCAGTCAATGTGCTGCCCTTAGGCTGGCCCCTGGAGGGCATCCTGCCTCGTTGGTGATGTGCCGCCTCCTCCTCCTCCTCCTCCTCCTCTCTCCTATCAGGCACCCACGTTGAGTCAGTGACCTCATCATCCCCTCCCTCCTCATCACTGGAGCAAACCTGGCAGTATGCTGCAGCAGGGGGAGCATGACTGCCAGATTGCTGTCCTTCTTGGGCACCCCCTCTGTCCGTGCTCATGTTACTGCCTTCATCGAGATCAGTATCATCATCAGAGCCTTCCAAACGCTGGGCATCCTCCTGGAGCATGTACCCAACACTGTGGTCAAACAGTTCGAGGGAATCCTCAGGAGGACATGGTGGAGCTAGGGAAGGAGTCACTGATGACATTGAGCTGAGGGAAGAGGCCGCTGCTTTGCCAGACAAAACACCCTGGGCATGGGTGAGAGAGGATGAGGAGGATGAGGACGGCTTGGTCATCCACTCGACCAAGTCTTCCGCATGTTGCGGCTCAACACGGCCAGCTGCCGAAAAAAAGGCCAAGCGTGTCCCATGGCCACGTGCTGATGAGGATGCACCGTCTCCACGACCAGCACTAGACACAGAGCCTGCTTGCCCTCTCTTATTGGCTTGTGACTGTCTGCCTCTCCTTCTTGGCCTTCCAGACATACTAATGGCCTGTAGCTGCACTAAGCTGGGATAGAACACCTGTAATTTTCTTCAGGTAGCTTTATATACTGTAACCAGACAAGCCTGCCTGTCAGTAGGAAGATAACAGGAACGGATCTAGCTGAACACTGTGAGCAGGACGCACTGCACTAAATGTAAATAGCAGGAACGGATCTAGCTGAACACTGTGAGCAGGACGCACTGACTGCACTAAATGTAAATAGCAGGAACAGATCTAGCTGAACACTGTGAGCAGGACGCACTGACTGCACTAAATGTAAATAGCAGGAACGGATCTAGCTGAACACTGTGAGCAGGACGCACTGCACTAAATGTAAATAGCAGGAACAGATCTAGCTGAACACTGTGAGCAGGACGCACTGCACTAAATGTAAATAGCAGGAACGGATCTAGCTGAACACTGTGAGCAGGACGCACTGACTGCACTAAATGTAAATAGCAGGAACGGATCTAGCTGAACACTGTGAGCAGGACGCACTGCACTAAATGTAAATAGCAGGAACGGATCTAGCTGAACACTGTGAGCAGGACGCACTGACTGCACTAAATGTAAATAGCAGGAACGGATCTAGCTGAACACTGTGAGCAGGACGCACTGCACTAAATGTAAATAGCAGGAACAGATCTAGCTGAACACTGTGAGCAGGACGCACTGCACTAAATGTAAATAGCAGGAACGGATCTAGCTGAACACTGTGAGCAGGACGCACTGACTGCACTAAATGTAAATAGCAGGAACGGATCTAGCTGAACACTGTGAGCAGGACGCACTGCACTAAATGTAAATAGCAGGAACGGATCTAGCTGAACACTGTGAGCAGGACGCACTGCACTAAATGTAAATAGCAGGAACAGATCTAGCTGAACACTGTGAGCAGGACGCACTGCACTAAATGTAAATAGCAGGAACGGATCTAGCTGAACACTGTGAGCAGGACGCACTGCACTAAATGTAAATAGCAGGAACAGATCTAGCTGAACACTGTGAGCAGGACGCACTGCACTAAATGTAAATAGCAGGAACGGATCTAGCTGAACACTGTGAGCAGGACGCACTGACTGCACTAAATGTAAATAGCAGGAACGGATCTAGCTGAACACTGTGAGCAGGACGCACTGACTGCACTAAATGTAAATAGCAGGAACGGATCTAGCTGAACACTGTGAGCAGGACGCACTGCACTAAATGTAAATAGCAGGAACAGATCTAGCTGAACACTGTGAGCAGGACGCACTGCACTAAATGTAAATAGCAGGAACGGATCTAGCTGAACACTGTGAGCAGGACGCACTGACTGCACTAAATGTAAATAGCAGGAACGGATCTAGCTGAACACTGTGAGCAGGACGCACTGACTGCACTAAATGTAAATAGCAGGAACGGATCTAGCTGAACACTGTGAGCAGGACGCACTGCACTAAATGTAAATAGCAGGAACGGATCTAGCTGAACACTGTGAGCAGGACGCACTGACTGCACTAAATGTAAATAGCAGGAACGGATCTAGCTGAACACTGTGAGCAGGACGCACTGCACTAAAGGTAAATAGCAGGAACAGATCTAGCTGAACACTGTGAGCAGGACGCACTGCACTAAATGTAAATAGCAGGAACGGATCTAGCTGAACACTGTGAGCAGGACGCACTGCACTAAATGTAAATAGCAGGAACAGATCTAGCTGAACACTGTGAGCAGGACGCACTGCACTAAATGTAAATAGCAGGAACGGATCTAGCTGAACACTGTGAGCAGAACGCACTGACTGCACTAAATGTAAATAGCAGGAACGGATCTAGCTGAACACTGTGAGCAGGACGCACTGCACTAAATGTAAATAGCAGGAACAGATCTAGCTGAACACTGTGAGCAGGACGCACTGCACTAAATGTAAATAGCAGGAACAGATCTAGCTGAACACTGTGAGCAGGACGCACTGCACTAAATGTAAATAGCAGGAACGGATCTAGCTGAACACTGTGAGCAGGACGCACTGCACTAAATGTAAATAGCAGGAACAGATCTAGCTGAACACTGTGAGCAGGACGCACTGCACTAAATGTAAATAGCAGGAACGGATCTAGCTGAACACTGTGAGCAGGACGCACTGCACTAAATGTAAATAGCAGGAACGGATCTAGCTGAACACTGTGAGCAGGACGCACTGACTGCACTAAATGTAAATAGCAGGAACGGATCTAGCTGAACACTGTGAGCAGGACGCACTGACTGCACTAAATGTAAATAGCAGGAACGGATCTAGCTGAACACTGTGAGCAGGACGCACTGCACTAAATGTAAATAGCAGGAACAGATCTAGCTGAACACTGTGAGCAGGACGCACTGCACTAAATGTAAATAGCAGGAACGGATCTAGCTGAACACTGTGAGCAGGACGCACTGACTGCACTAAATGTAAATAGCAGGAACGGATCTAGCTGAACACTGTGAGCAGGACGCACTGCACTAAATGTAAATAGCAGGAACGGATCTAGCTGAACACTGTGAGCAGGACGCACTGCACTAAATGTAAATAGCAGGAACGGATCTAGCTGAACACTGTGAGCAGGACGCACTGACTGCACTAAATGTAAATAGCAGGAACGGATCTAGCTGAACACTGTGAGCAGGACGCACTGCACTAAATGTAAATAGCAGGAACAGATCTAGCTGAACACTGTGAGCAGGACGCACTGCACTAAATGTAAATAGCAGGAACGGATCTAGCTGAACACTGTGAGCAGGACGCACTGCACTAAATGTAAATAGCAGGAACAGATCTAGCTGAACACTGTGAGCAGGACGCACTGCACTAAATGTAAATAGCAGGAACGGATCTAGCTGAACACTGTGAGCAGGACGCACTGACTGCACTAAATGTAAATAGCAGGAACGGATCTAGCTGAACACTGTGAGCAGGACGCACTGCACTAAATGTAAATAGCAGGAACAGATCTAGCTGAACACTGTGAGCAGGACGCACTGCACTAAATGTAAATAGCAGGAACAGATCTAGCTGAACACTGTGAGTAGGACGCACTGCACTAAATGTAAATAGCAGGAACGGATCTAGCTGAACACTGTGAGCAGGACGCACTGCACTAAATGTAAATAGCAGGAACAGATCTAGCTGAACACTGTGAGCAGGACGCACTGCACTAAATGTAAATAGCAGGAACGGATCTAGCTGAACACTGTGAGCAGGACGCACTGACTGCACTAAATGTAAATAGCAGGAACGGATCTAGCTGAACACTGTGAGCAGGACACACTGCACTAAATGTAAATAGCAGGAACGGATCTAGCTGAACACTGTGAGCAGGACGCACTGCACTAAATGTAAATAGCAGGAACAGATCTAGCTGAACACTGTGAGCAGGACGCACTGCACTAAATGTAAATAGCAGGAACGGATCTAGCTGAACACTGTGAGCAGGACGCACTGCACTAAATGTAAATAGCAGGAACAGATCTAGCTGAACACTGTGAGCAGGACGCACTGCACTAAATGTAAATAGCAGGAACGGATCTAGCTGAACACTGTGAGCAGGACGCACTGACTGCACTAAATGTAAATAGCAGGAACGGATCTAGCTGAACACTGTGAGCAGGACGCACTGACTGCACTAAATGTAAATAGCAGGAACGGATCTAGCTGAACACTGTGAGCAGGACGCACTGCACTAAATGTAAATAGCAGGAACAGATCTAGCTGAACACTGTGAGCAGGACGCACTGCACTAAATGTAAATAGCAGGAACGGATCTAGCTGAACACTGTGAGCAGGACGCACTGACTGCACTAAATGTAAATAGCAGGAACGGATCTAGCTGAACACTGTGAGCAGGACGCACTGACTGCACTAAATGTAAATAGCAGGAACGGATCTAGCTGAACACTGTGAGCAGGACGCACTGCACTAAATGTAAATAGCAGGAACGGATCTAGCTGAACACTGTGAGCAGGACGCACTGACTGCACTAAATGTAAATAGCAGGAATGGATCTAGCTGAACACTGTGAGCAGGACGCACTGCACTAAAGGTAAATAGCAGGAACAGATCTAGCTGAACACTGTGAGCAGGACGCACTGCACTAAATGTAAATAGCAGGAACGGATCTAGCTGAACACTGTGAGCAGGACGCACTGCACTAAATGTAAATAGCAGGAACAGATCTAGCTGAACACTGTGAGCAGGACGCACTGCACTAAATGTAAATAGCAGGAACGGATCTAGTTGAACACTGTGAGCAGGACGCACTGACTGCACTAAATGTAAATAGCAGGAACGGATCTAGCTGAACACTGTGAGCAGGACGCACTGCACTAAATGTAAATAGCAGGAACAGATCTAGCTGAACACTGTGAGCAGGACGCACTGCACTAAATGTAAATAGCAGGAACAGATCTAGCTGAACACTGTGAGCAGGACGCACTGCACTAAATGTAAATAGCAGGAACGGATCTAGCTGAACACTGTGAGCAGGACGCACTGCACTAAATGTAAATAGCAGGAACAGATCTAGCTGAACACTGTGAGCAGGACGCACTGCACTAAATGTAAATAGCAGGAACGGATCTAGCTGAACACTGTGAGCAGGACGCACTGCACTAAATGTAAATAGCAGGAACGGATCTAGCTGAACACTGTGAGCAGGACGCACTGACTGCACTAAATGTAAATAGCAGGAACGGATCTAGCTGAACACTGTGAGCAGGACGCACTGACTGCACTAAATGTAAATAGCAGGAACGGATCTAGCTGAACACTGTGAGCAGGACGCACTGCACTAAATGTAAATAGCAGGAACAGATCTAGCTGAACACTGTGAGCAGGACGCACTGCACTAAATGTAAATAGCAGGAACGGATCTAGCTGAACACTGTGAGCAGGACGCACTGACTGCACTAAATGTAAATAGCAGGAACGGATCTAGCTGAACACTGTGAGCAGGACGCACTGCACTAAATGTAAATAGCAGGAACGGATCTAGCTGAACACTGTGAGCAGGACGCACTGCACTAAATGTAAATAGCAGGAACGGATCTAGCTGAACACTGTGAGCAGGACGCACTGACTGCACTAAATGTAAATAGCAGGAACGGATCTAGCTGAACACTGTGAGCAGGACGCACTGCACTAAATGTAAATAGCAGGAACAGATCTAGCTGAACACTGTGAGCAGGACGCACTGCACTAAATGTAAATAGCAGGAACGGATCTAGCTGAACACTGTGAGCAGGACGCACTGACTGCACTAAATGTAAATAGCAGGAACGGATCTAGCTGAACACTGTGAGCAGGACGCACTGCACTAAATGTAAATAGCAGGAACAGATCTAGCTGAACACTGTGAGCAGGACGCACTGCACTAAATGTAAATAGCAGAAACGGATCTAGCTGAACACTGTGAGCAGGACGCACTGACTGCACTAAATGTAAATAGCAGGAACGGATCTAGCTGAACACTGTGAGCAGGACGCACTGCACTAAATGTAAATAGCAGGAACAGATCTAGCTGAACACTGTGAGCAGGACGCACTGCACTAAATGTAAATAGCAGGAACAGATCTAGCTGAACACTGTGAGCAGGACGCACTGCACTAAATGTAAATAGCAGGAACGGATCTAGCTGAACACTGTGAGCAGGACGCACTGCACTAAATGTAAATAGCAGGAACAGATCTAGCTGAACACTGTGAGCAGGACGCACTGCACTAAATGTAAATAGCAGGAACGGATCTAGCTGAACACTGTGAGCAGGACGCACTGCACTAAATGTAAATAGCAGGAACGGATCTAGCTGAACACTGTGAGCAGGACGCACTGACTGCACTAAATGTAAATAGCAGGAACGGATCTAGCTGAACACTGTGAGCAGGACGCACTGACTGCACTAAATGTAAATAGCAGGAACGGATCTAGCTGAACACTGTGAGCAGGACGCACTGCACTAAATGTAAATAGCAGGAACAGATCTAGCTGAACACTGTGAGCAGGACGCACTGCACTAAATGTAAATAGCAGGAACGGATCTAGCTGAACACTGTGAGCAGGACGCACTGACTGCACTAAATGTAAATAGCAGGAACGGATCTAGCTGAACACTGTGAGCAGGACGCACTGCACTAAATGTAAATAGCAGGAACGGATCTAGCTGAACACTGTGAGCAGGACGCACTGCACTAAATGTAAATAGCAGGAACGGATCTAGCTGAACACTGTGAGCAGGACGCACTGCACTAAATGTAAATAGCAGGAACGGATCTAGCTGAACACTGTAAGCAGGACGCACTGCACTAAATGTAAATAGCAGGAACAGATCTAGCTGAACACTGTGAGCAGGACGCACTGCACTAAATGTAAATAGCAGGAACGGATCTAGCTGAACACTGTGAGCAGGACGCACTGACTGCACTAAATGTAAATAGCAGGAACGGATCTAGCTGAACACTGTGAGCAGGACGCACTGACTGCACTAAATGTAAATAGCAGGAACGGATCTAGCTGAACACTGTGAGCAGGACGCACTGCACTAAATGTAAATAGCAGGAACAGATCTAGCTGAACACTGTGAGCAGGACGCACTGCACTAAATGTAAATAGCAGGAACGGATCTAGCTGAACACTGTGAGCAGGACGCACTGACTGCACTAAATGTAAATAGCAGGAACGGATCTAGCTGAACACTGTGAGCAGGACGCACTGACTGCACTAAATGTAAATAGCAGGAACGGATCTAGCTGAACACTGTGAGCAGGACGCACTGCACTAAATGTAAATAGCAGGAACGGATCTAGCTGAACACTGTGAGCAGGACGCACTGCACTAAATGTAAATAGCAGGAACGGATCTAGCTGAACACTGTGAGCAGGACGCACTGACTGCACTAAATGTAAATAGCAGGAACGGATCTAGCTGAACACTGTGAGCAGGACGCACTGACTGCACTAAATGTAAATAGCAGGAACGGATCTAGCTGAACACTGTGAGCAGGACGCACTGCACTAAATGTAAATAGCAGGAACGGATCTAGCTGAACACTGTGAGCAGGACGCACTGACTGCACTAAATGTAAATAGCAGGAACGGATCTAGCTGAACACTGTGAGCAGGACGCACTGCACTAAATGTAAATAGCAGGAACGGATCTAGCTGAACACTGTGAGCAGGACGCACTGACTGCACTAAATGTAAATAGCAGGAACAGATCTAGCTGAACACTGTGAGCAGGACGCACTGCACTAAATGTAAATAGCAGGAACGGATCTAGCTGAACACTGTGAGCAGGACGCACTGACTGCACTAAATGTAAATAGCAGGAACGGATCTAGCTGAACACTGTGAGCAGGACGCACTGACTGCACTAAATGTAAATAGCAGGAACGGATCTAGCTGAACACTGTGAGCAGGACGCACTGCACTAAATGTAAATAGCAGGAACGGATCTAGCTGAACACTGTGAGCAGGACGCACTGACTGCACTAAATGTAAATAGCAGGAACAGATCTAGCTGAACACTGTGAGCAGGACGCACTGACTGCACTAAATGTAAATAGCAGGAACGGATCTAGCTGAACACTGTGAGCAGGACGCACTGCACTAAATGTAAATAGCAGGAACGGATCTAGCTGAACACTGTGAGCAGGACGCACTGACTGCACTAAATGTAAATAGCAGGAACGGATCTAGCTGAACACTGTGAGCAGGACGCACTGCACTAAATGTAAATAGCAGGAACGGATCTAGCTGAACACTGTGAGCAGGACGCACTGCACTAAATGTAAATAGCAGGAACGGATCTAGCTGAACACTGTGAGCAGGACGCACTGACTGCACTAAATGTAAATAGCAGGAACGGATCTAGCTGAACACTGTGAGCAGGACGCACTGCACTAAATGTAAATAGCAGGAACGGATCTAGCTGAACACTGTGAGCAGGACGCACTGACTGCACTAAATGTAAATAGCAGGAACGGATCTAGCTGAACACTGTGAGCAGGACGCACTGCACTAAATGTAAATAGCAGGAACAGATCTAGCTGAACACTGTGAGCAGGACGCACTGCACTAAATGTAAATAGCAGGAACGGATCTAGCTGAACACTGTGAGCAGGACGCACTGCACTAAATGTAAATAGCAGGAACAGATCTAGCTGAACACTGTGAGCAGGACGCACTGCACTAAATGTAAATAGCAGGAACGGATCTAGCTGAACACTGTGAGCAGGACGCACTGCACTAAATGTAAATAGCAGGAACAGATCTAGCTGAACACTGTGAGCAGGACGCACTGACTGCACTAAATGTAAATAGCAGGAACGGATCTAGCTGAACACTGTGAGCAGGACGCACTGCACTAAATGTAAATAGCAGGAACGGATCTAGCTGAACACTGTGAGCAGGACGCACTGACTGCACTAAATGTAAATAGCAGGAACGGATCTAGCTGAACACTGTGAGCAGGACGCACTGACTGCACTAAATGTAAATAGCAGGAACGGATCTAGCTGAACACTGTGAGCAGGACGCACTGCACTAAATGTAAATAGCAGGAACAGATCTAGCTGAACACTGTGAGCAGGACACACTGCACTAAATGTAAATAGCAGGAACGGATCTAGCTGAACACTGTGAGCAGGACGCACTGACTGCACTAAATGTAAATAGCAGGAACGGATCTAGCTGAACACTGTGAGCAGGACGCACTGCACTAAATGTAAATAGCAGGAACGGATCTAGCTGAACACTGTGAGCAGGACGCACTGACTGCACTAAATGTAAATAGCAGGAACGGATCTAGCTGAACACTGTGAGCAGGACGCACTGACTGCACTAAATGTAAATAGCAGGAACGGATCTAGCTGAACACTGTGAGCAGGACGCACTGCACTAAATGTAAATAGCAGGAACGGATCTAGCTGAACACTGTGAGCAGGACGCACTGACTGCACTAAATGTAAATAGCAGGAACGGATCTAGCTGAACACTGTGAGCAGGACGCACTGCACTAAATGTAAATAGCAGGAACGGATCTAGCTGAACACTGTGAGCAGGACGCACTGACTGCACTAAATGTAAATAGCAGGAACGGATCTAGCTGAACACTGTGAGCAGGACGCACTGCACTAAATGTAAATAGCAGGAACAGATCTAGCTGAACACTGTGAGCAGGACGCACTGCACTAAATGTAAATAGCAGGAACGGATCTAGCTGAACACTGTGAGCAGGACGCACTGCACTAAATGTAAATAGCAGGAACAGATCTAGCTGAACACTGTGAGCAGGACGCACTGCACTAAATGTAAATAGCAGGAACGGATCTAGCTGAACACTGTGAGCAGGACGCACTGCACTAAATGTAAATAGCAGGAACAGATCTAGCTGAACACTGTGAGCAGGACGCACTGCACTAAATGTAAATAGCAGGAACGGATCTAGCTGAACACTGTGAGCAGGACGCACTGACTGCACTAAATGTAAATAGCAGGAACGGATCTAGCTGAACACTGTGAGCAGGACGCACTGCACTAAATGTAAATAGCAGGAACAGATCTAGCCTAATCTATCTAACTCAAATCAAATGACACTGTCTGTCTCTCTCTCTATCAGCACACCGGAACACACTACACAGGGCCGCCGTGCAGGCGGCCTTATATAGTGTGGGGCGTGTACTAAATCCCCTGAGCCATAATTGGCCAAAGCCACCCTGGCTTTGGCCAATTACAGCTCTCTCTACTGACGGCGCTGTGATTGGCCAAGCATGCGGGTCATAGTGCATGCTTGGCCAATCATCAGCCAGCAATGCACTGCGATGCCGCAGTGAATTATGGGCCGTGACGCGCCACACGAATTTGGCGCGAACGGCCCATAACGTTCGCAATTCGACGGACGGTCGAACAGCCGATGTTCGAGTCGAACATGGGTTCGACTCGAACACGAAGCTCATCCCTAGTCTGCAGTAACCAACCAAACCTAAAAATACTCTTAGAGACCTTTGATTCTTTGGAAGGGGGTATGAACGTATCACCTCTTTCCTTTCTGAGGTTAGGTGTTTACCCCCTTTAAAGATACAGTGCCCCAAGAAAACAACTTTTTCCTGGCACCACTGTAGCTTATCTTTAGCTACCTTACAATTGTGTACTGCCAAAAATGTTTACAAAAGCATCATTACCATCAGTTTCAGATATTACTGACCACACTGGGGCCTCTGCCTGTCAATCCCTCTTTCCCCATGCATCCATGCCACTTTTCCTGGGTGCACGTCAAATTTAGCAATGTGGCCAGGTTTTTGGCAGTTCAAACACACACCCATAGCTCTTGGTCTCCCACCCTCCCTCCCCTTTTCGCCCTGTGGGGCTTCTTTTGGTGGGAGGTAGGAGAGCAACACCTTTTGTGGCTTTCTTGCCTCCATGTCATCCATTTTCTTTTGGATATGGGATGCCACTGAGGTCAGAGCTTGTAGGCTCATGGTCTTCCACTCAGGATAACGGGTGGTTAACTTTTCCTGAACAGATTTTTTTCAAACCTGTTCCCCACATGGTGACAACCATTGAACCATTGATAAATTATGTCCCTCATAGTTGTTCAGGTTGAGGTGTTTTATCCCCTGGGTAGTTTGTTGAACAAACGCCCAAATGTTGGGGTTAGACTGAAGTGATGGAAATGCTCGGGACTTAGGCTTAAAGGAGGTAGATGGGGGAAAGGACACACCAGGCACGAGGACACCAGACAAGGTAATATTGGATGGCTCGTCGTCACCAGTGTGGCCTTCCTCCCATAGTGACATAAGATCGTCCATAGTCTGCCGTTCAATTAGAGAGAGTTCAAGTGGAGAAGGATTGGGACATTCATTGGCCATGGGTTTGTCATAGATAACTTTGAACATCAAACGTCGAGCAAACAAGTGTATATCTTTGATTAGTTGAAATCTATCAAGGTCAGTAGAGGGGCAAAACGTGAGTCCAAGTTTAAGTACAAAAATTTGTTCCTCCATTAAAGGAGTTGAAGATAAATTAAGAACTTCTAATCCAAGGGCTCCCGGGTTTGCAGGGGCAGTGTGGGACTCAGTATCTGATCAGGGTTTTTCCGTAAAAAAATCGGTGCAAATTTCGGGTCAATTGATTGAGTACTAGAGGGAAACAGTGTAGATAAAGTGGGTTCGCTAACCCTAAGAGTGATAGTAGAAGGCACTAAGGAAGAGCCAGAGGTAGTGGCACCAGAAGAAGGGTGTGATTGTGATTGGAACACAGAGGGTATAGAGGAAATTTTTCCAGGTATAGGAAAAGGAGTGGAAAAGTGCACATTATTAGAGTGAGTACGAACCACCGAAGATTACCGAGCAGGGGTGGGTCTGAAAGTGCGATGAAAAGAATCCGTTGAAACCGAAGTGCGATCACCTTTTCTTTCTTTGGCCAGTCTATCCTGAGATAGTTTGCGTTAAGTGGTTGAATTGCTAGGTGAAAAGGAAGAAACAGAAACGTTATTGGGCTCCGTGGGTAGGTTGTGATGATGCTTGATTGATGTTATGTCCTTGGGACAGCTTTCCGTCCTTTTGGTTGGTATTAATTGTATAGGGGAGACCACACTTGTCTAATCTTTTTGTACAGTCGCTCAGTGATATGCACAGTGTTATCTGTTATTTATATTTTGTTATATTAATAAAAGATCTTTTCTTTCTGTAGAGCTACAACCTACCTTATCCCCTGAGGAAGCCAATGTTTTGGCGAAACTAGTAGGGATATCTCAACTATTTCCATTTATTGGTTGTAATTATTCCAGGTACACAACTACTTATTTGACGAAACACAAGAATGAAACATCAGAGAAACTTAAAGAGTTTGTTGCCATGTCTAGCAACAAATTCCAATGGAAACCAGGAATAATACGCACTGACAATGGGGGAGAATACATACGCAAAGAAGTGGCCTCATACTTAAAGAGACAAGGAATAGTACACCAGACAACCACACCAGACAACCACACCATACACTCCTGAACAATACGGTGTAGCAGAAAAGAAAAATCACACTCTTAAAGAAATGGCCAGATGCATGTTGTCGGATGCCAACCTACCTCACAAGTACTGGGGAGAAGCAGTCATGACTGCGACCTACCTACAGAAGAGACTACCCTCAAAAGCCATTGAAAATACTCCATTCAAAATGTGGCATGGATTAAAGCCTAGCATAGGGCACATCAGAGTGTTTGGATGTAAAGCATATGCCTATATTCCAAGGGAAAAGTGATCCAAGCTGGAGAACAGAGCCATAGAGGGCATTCTAGTAGGCTACAGTGAGCAAACTAAGGGTTACATAATCATACACCCAAAGACTGACAAAGTGACAATAAGCCATAGTGTTTATTTTGATGAGAGCCCATCATCAGAAACACCAATCTCTGAAAGCTGTGAAGTGAATATGCCAAGCAAACCAGAAGAAAAGGTCGGCCAAAGCGAACCTTTGCAGGAGTCAGAACAAGAGTTGGAACTCACAATGTCTACATCAAGTTCCCCACTAGATCCTGCTTAACTGCCCGAAGTCAGAAGATCCACTCGGACTACAAAGGGGATACCATCCCGCAAGGTATCATACACTGTCAAAACACACAGCATATTTGAACCATTATCCTGGGAAGACATAGAAAAACTGCCAAAATGTGAAGCCAATAAATGGAGAAAAGCAGCAGAAGAAGAATTAAAGTCACTTCAAGAAAATAATACCTGGACACTCACAGAGCTCCCTCCTAACTACAAAACTATAGGAAGTAAGTGGACTTTCAAAGTAAGTCAGACGCAGAAGGGAATATCCACAAATACAAATTCAGACTAGTTGCCAAGGGTGACTCCCAGAAATTTGGTGAAGATTACGATGAAACATTCGCTTCCATCATAAAACACTCCACCATCTGAGCACTTCTTATGCGGCATACACACGAGCGGACTTTACGGCAGACTTTGCCCGGCAGACTGGATTTCGTCAGACAATTCGATCGTGTGTGGGCTCCAGCGTACTTTGTTTTCTCAAAAGTTGGACGGACTTAGATTTGAAACATGTTTTAAATCAATCCGTCGAAATCGAGTCCGATCGAAAAGTCCGCTCGTCTGTATGCTAGTTCGACGGACAAAAAGCCACGTTAGGGCAGCTATTGGCTACTGGCTATGAACTTCCTTGTTTTAGTCCGGTCGTACGTCATCACGTACAAATTCGATTGTGTGTAGGCAAGTCCGTTCATTCAGAAAGTCCGTCGTAAAGTCCGTCGAAAAGTCCACCGGGCAAAGTCTGCCGTAAAGTCCGCTCGTGTGTACGCGGCATTAGTGTTGCAGCTGAGAAGGGCAAGTCAAACACCTAGACATTAAAACTGGTTTCCTATATCAAGACATTAAGGAAGATCTCTACATGGAGCCAGGGTTTGAGCAAGAAGACAACCTTGTGTGTAAACTTCAGAAGAGCATCTACAGTCTTAAGCAATCTGCAAGGATGTGGAATGAGAAAGTGAACAAAGTACTTACCAGAGAGGGATTCTCAAGAAGTAAAGCAGACCCCTGTCTCTACTCCAAGAATCAAGAAGACAGATGGATATACATCCTTATCTAGGTTGTTGACATTGTAGCCTGTTTTGAACAAGAAGGAGATTATAATCAGATAGTTCACAAGCTGAAAGAAAATTTTGAAATTAAAGAACTTGGGAACATTAGCTACTATCTGGGAATCAAAATAGAGAGAGAAGAAAATTGAAGTTATCTTCTCAACCAATCTCAGAAAATCTTGGAAATCTTGGAACAATTCCATATGCAAGATGCAAAGGAAGTGAAAACTCCTATGGAACCAAGCTATGAAAAAAGCAATAAAGCAGAAAACTTGCTACCCAACAATGACATGTATTGCAGAGCAATCAGTTACCTGCTATATGTTGCCATTGTGACAAGACCAGACATCAGTGGAAATACTATGCAGGAAAGTTTCAGCTCCTTGTCAGCGTGACTGGAACGCAGTGAAGAGAGTGAAGCAATACCTCAAAGGCACAATTCAGATGAAGTTAAGGTTACCAGCAACATCCAATCCAAAACTGGTCGGATATGTGGATGCTGATTGGGCCGGGAACTGCACAGACCACAAATCCACAAGTGGATTCATCTTCCAGTATGGAGAAGGAACCATAAGGTCTAGTTGAAAGACTAGACCTTGAAGATAGAACTGTCGTTCTATCTTCAACTGAAGCAGAGTACATTGCAGCAGCACACGCATGCCATGAAGCAATATGGATTCGTCAACTTTTTGTGGACATTGGGATAGACATGTCAAAACCAATTCCCATTTTTGAAGACAACCAGGGATGTATAAAGCTTATGCAATCAGAAATGGTCAATCCTAGAACGAAACACTTCGACACCAAGTATCACCTACTGAGGGACAATCAAGAGCAAGGTGTTATTGACATTTAATACTGCCTGTCAAAGGAGATGACTGCTGATTCACTCACCAAGCCTTTGTTGAAGGAATGTCATAGTTATTTCCAGAAGAAGCTGAATTTAATTTGACAAAGCACATGCTGTTGAGAAGGGGTGTTGGAAGGGCAACGGCATGTGGTGTAAAGTACTATAAACTATATATATATATATGCATTATACCTTTCTATCCAGCAGGTGGCACTGCAGTGTTATAATGTGTATTCTATGGTAATCTAACCAGAGGAAGTGTTTGTCTTTCCTCAATATATGTACTGTACTTGTATTGTCCTGTTTCCTGTAAGACATGATGAAGACATCCTCCATGAAAGTAAAGTATTCTGCTGTATACAAGAAGCTTCTAGCGCATGATTCAATACTCGGCTAATACCTTTATCAAGCAAATTAGAGGAAAATTCTGATGCAAATGCCTGTCAGTTACCAAAGTCTATGTAACAATTGAAACTCTCGGCAGCAAGACTTAAATACAAAAAATGATCAGAGTCTATTAAAAAAGAATGCTGTGGCGGGTGCATGGGCGGAGCCTAGCGGAGCAGACATGCATTGTTAGAGCTCCGCACCGCTGAGGAGAGAAGAGAAGGACAAAGCGGAGCCTGCAGGCTCAAAAGGTATCCATTTGAACCTTTATGCCTCAGGGAACAAACTGTGAAAGTTTGGGCAGGAAATATGGTACTGGGAGGAAGCCGTGGCAGAAATAAAAATCACCTCACAAAGAGCTCACAGGCACTCACTGCAACTAAAGCAGCTCCAGTCACCTCACAATATACAGCATCAGGGCGCTCTCACAGACAGAAAATGTCACAGCAAGACTCTCCATTTGAGTCAGATACAGAACAAATCCTCTCACAAACTTCTCCACAAGCCTCCTCAGCATCCCCAGTAATATTATTACAATTTGAAAAGATGCTTCATAAGGCTTTAAAACAAACCTCAGACCAAATAACAAACAGCCTAACCAAAGAAATAAGAGAGCTGGGAAACCGCACAGCAGCCTTAGAAATAAAAATTTAATGAAATTGAAATTGCAACCCAAGAAAATATAACAGAATTGGAACAATTAAAAGAAGAGAATTTAATACTTCAAACTAAGCTCGAAGATTACGAAAATAGAGCCAGACGTTCAAACTTGCGCATAAGGGGAATACCTGAAACTGTGACAGACCTGCAATCTACTATTACTGCTCTATTACAAGAACTAAAGCCAGATATCCCTATTGAACATTTAGAACTGGACAGAGTACACAGAGCCCTCACAGCCAAAAAGAAAGATGGACCCCCACGTGATATAATCACAAAATTTCATTATTACAGAACGAAAGAACAAATACTAATTGCTGCAAGAGAAAAAAAGGAACTTATTTTTCAAGGACACAATTATCAAATTTTTGCTGACCTATCCCAACTTACTATTACTAAAAGACGATCCATGAAACCCCAACTAATGGAACTGCAACGCCACAACATTATGTATCAATGGGGCTTCCCCTTTTCAGTCAGATTTAACTACCAAGGTACAATTTACAGAAGCAGATCAGCAGATGAACTACAACAAACCCTTTTAAAATTAAATCTGACAGAACCCACAAGCAGCAACTCTCCCACACGCAGAAGAATGGCATCATCTTCACCTTCAGGCAGCACCCAGAAAATTTCAGAACAAAATGTTAATCATCATTCTCACAAAAGAGGCCGTTATGCCACATCATCCATGGACCAAGAAGATTCAATGGACTGACATCCTAATCCCTGATATCTCTTCATTTATTATACTAAGAGATGGTTCTCTATAAAAAAAACCTGTATTTATAACTGAATGTAACTGCATTCTGATAGTCACACACTATGTGGGATCATGTTACATTCCAGTTATATTTCTTATTACTTCTGATTCATATAGCCTTAGAATATATAAGTGAAATAAGGAAATTCTTGTTCAGTTATATATTTTCAGGTAATAACAATAGATTTATTACTTTTTAGGACAAATATGTTCAATAATCCAGAAGTAATGGAAGCTTTTTCTTTCTTTTCTTAAAACAAATATATTAATACCTAACTAGTTCCTAGAACTATGTTTCTGTTTATTCTAATCTGAAGCAATACAACCTCAATTTTATGAGTTAACATATCTAAACAGTTACATATGAATAAAATATGTAATTGTTTACTCTAAAAGGGTTAAAATCCCAAAATAATTCAAACTATCTTCATCAATACCAAAGTTATTAACAGAACCTTTCTAACTGAATTATTTAGCCTAGGGCAAGACTAACCATATACAACCACCCTGGAATAAATAATTTCAACAAAAACTATATTCTGCACTCCAATTAATGAATCATCATTTTGATGTCTTTTGACATAGCACTTCTCTCCTGTAAGCGGAAGATCCGTGTACCCCCATTAGCCCTCCTCATTCTCCCAACCATATTATGTGGGAGTGTGACGAAGGCACTTATTCCCCTGAGAGAGATATTTATTCTCTTTCACGGATAAATTGTGATTACTTGCAAAAAATAATTTATACAATGTATCATCTAATTTCATATGTTTTTTGTTTACTCTTTACTCCAGAATTCACTGGTTTCTTTTCTATCTTTTCATCTCTTCAGTCCACACAGGTTGATCTGCGCAGTCAGCTCTGCATAACAAAAAGTAAGTCAAAACTATTTGATCTGTTGCCATGGCACCACTGAACATACTTTCCCTGAATGTTCAGGGAATAAATGTCCCTCAAAAAAGGACCAAAGCCTTCCGTACTTTCCATAACAAGAGGGCTCACATAGTATGCCTCCAAGAAACACACTTCACCAAAGATTCTACTCCAAAATATATTTCTCCTTTTTATCAACAAATTTACACGCCTTCTGCCTGTACCAAACAAAGGGGTACTCTAATTGCATTTCACCGATCCACACCATTCACCTTATCATCAGAAATTAAAGACCCAGAAGGTAGATACCTGATACTCATGGGTTATATAATGGATACAGCAATCACAGTGATTTCCTACTACGCTCCTAACAAACAACCTACACCATTCCTCTCACATATATTACAAGTGATTAATACACACAAAATAGGAACAGTGATAATGTGCGGGGATTCGAACCAGGTCCTCCTCCCATTTCTAGATAAATCACCTTTTACACCATCCAAAATAACCTCTAGATTACCTTTTTCTCAACTTCTTTCCAAATACAATCTGGTATAGAGAAAGTAACCCAATGAAAAAGAAATTCACTTATTTCTCGCACCCTCATCAAACCTTCACCAGAATAGATCATATTTTTCTAACAATAGGAATGATACCAGAAATTATTGCATCAGATATAATTCCGATTCCGTGGTCTGACCATAATGCAGTATACACTACTATAGCCTCAGCCATACCAAAAGCGCATGACCCAACGTGGTACTTACCGGACATAATGCTCAAACACCCACTACATCAGATGGCCATTGAACAAGCTTTAAAGGAATACATATCAATTAATAATACAACAGACATTTCCCTGATAACACTGTGGGAAGCTCATAAGCCTGTCTTGCGTGGTACAATACAAAGACAAATGGCACTATTTAAACGGGAACGCAAAAATCTAGCAAAAAAACTAGAACTCAATTTTAATGCAGCCTACATATCATTCCAAGATAATCCATCTCAGAGTACAAAATCTCATCTGGAAAAATCTAGATTGGAATACGATCTATTTCTCACTGAGTCAGTTGATAAATCCCTCAAACGCTCCAAACACAATTTCTACATGAATACAAACAAACCAGGTACATATTTGGCTCGGGCATTAAATTCAACTAACAAATCTTTCAAACCAATACGTTTGAAATTATCAAAAAATGTTTATACTTGTAATCCAGTTAAAATAGTCCATAAATTTCACTCACATCTCGCAACTTTATACAAGACAAACAATGAATTTAATCCTACAGAGGCTGAATCCTTCTTCTCAAAAATAACCTTACCTGAGTTGTCCCAGAATCAAAAAAACAGTTTGGATGAGCCTATAACTATAGATGAAGTTGCTAACGCCATAAAAGACCTAAAACTTAACAAAAGACCAGGCCCAGACGGCTACTCGGCTTTATACTATAAAACATTCTCAGAAATACTCTCTCCCATTCTCACTGAAACTTTTAACAAACTTCTAGAAGGACATTCTTTTCGGCAAGAAACACTAATGGCAATTGTTTGTATGATCCCAAAACCCCTTTCTGATGATACTTCCTGTGTGAATTATTGGCCTATCTCTCTGTTAAACCTTGATATTAAATTATTAGCAAAAATAATAGCAAAACGCCTCAATAGCATTATAGGAAAATTAATACATAGAGATCAAGTAGGCTTCATGCCAAATAGACAGGCAGGCGATAATATACGCAGGGCAGTGTTATTGGCACATATTGCTAAAAAAACGGAAAATCCCTTTATGTTTTCTATCTCTCGATATTAAGAGGGCATTTGACACAGTATCCTGGCAATATATACAATATTCATTACAAAAATGGGGTTTTGGACCCCACTTTTTAACATGGATCAAAGCATTATATAATAAACCCAAAGCCTATATAAAATATGCTGGATACAAATCTGATGCCTTTAATATCGAAAGAGGTACCCGACAGGGTTGCCCATTATCTCCCTTATTATTTGCCCTTATACTCGAACCCATGGCCCAATACATCAGAACAAACCAAACTATAACTGGCATTGAAGTAGGAGGTATTACACACAAATTATGTATATTTGCAGACGATATATTACTTTTTCTATCATCACCACAGGTCTCTGGTCCTAACTTAATACCAGCTCTTGATGGATTTGCAGCCCTATCCGGCCTTATGATTAATCCTAAGAAATGCCTATTGCTTAATATTTCGCTCACAAACATGGAATTGATCCCGGCTAGGGCTGCACTCCCATTCACATGGGCAGAAAAATCAATCCCATATCTTGGAATTAATTTAACAGCTTCTCATTCTGACTTATTCTCAACCAATTATCCTCCTGTATTAAGACAGATCACAAATCTAATAAAACAATGGTTGCAACTTCCTTTATCCTGGATAGGGAAGATTAATGCAATCAAAATGACTATTCTACCCAAATTGCTTTATCTATTCAGAGTCCTCCCTATTTCAATTCCTTCCTATTTTTTGAGAATAGTACAAAAAAGAGCAACTTCGTTTATATGGGGCTCTTCTAAACCACGTATACCTATACACACACTACATCTTCCCAAAAATAAAGGAGGCCTGGGATACCCTAATTTTACTAACTACTACAGAGCAGCACATTTGGCCAGTCTGTCCAAATACCATGCAAAACAGGAAATCCCATTATGGGTATTTATAGAGGCTTCAGAAAATGACCCTCTATTAATATCAAACTTGTTATGGCTTGATCCTAAAGACCGCTTTAAAATTCATAATCCCATAACAAACACTTCTTATCTCTCTGGGATAAACTAAAAACCAAATATCAGTTACAATCTCCACACAATCCTCTCCTTTCTTTTATCAGAAATCCGGCCTTTTATCTGGCATGGATCTACCCAAATTCTTTTAAAGCTTGGACAACATCAGGCATTCAGACACTAAATGATTTCATAGCATCTAAATCATTCCTTTCATTCCCATCGCTTAGAGAAAAATATGATCTACCAAACTCTGAGATATTTAGATATCTCCAAATCAAAAATTTCTATACACCATTCCTAAAGGGGGATACACCATTATCCCAATTATCCATTTTTGAATCAATCTGTACAAAAGATCCATTTGCTAAAGGTACAATTTCATCACTTTATAATCAATTATATGGAGTAGTAAATCTTAATAGACCCTCTTACGTTCAGAGGTGGGAGGAGGACCTGGGACGAACTTTAAAAGACACGGACTGGTCTAACATATGGCTCACATCTAAGTCATCTTCATCCAACATCTTAGCACTGGAGACAAATTATAAAGTTCTAACTCGCTGGTACCTTGTACCTGCTAGAGTGGCAAAATATTCACCTAATACCTCAGCTCTTTGTTTTCGAGGATGTCCAGAAATAGGCACACATTTACACATATGGTGGACGTGCCCAGTAATCCAAACCTTCTGGAAGGAAGTCTTCGTGATTGCATCTAAAATATTTAAAAAAATAATACAACCAGATCCATATATAACTTTACTTAATCTAAAACCGGAATGGTTAACACTCTCTCAATTCAAACTTATGATCCAACTAATAACGGCTGCAAAACAAACAGTGGCCAAGCATGGAAATCTCCTACATTGGTACTAGCAGAAACAATTCACAGAATGAATAATACAATGTCCCATGCTAAGATGGTAGCCATCGATCAAAATCAAATTCCAAAATTTGAAAAACTTTGGCATCCTTGGATAAAACAACAGTTCCTGTCAAATTTCAATGACTCTGTCCTGTTGCCATGGTAACAGATTAAATGACTTACAAAGACACCCATTCTAAGGCTTCAAAGAGAACTAAAAAGAATAATAAACTGAAGAGCGGGACAACCTTGTGGACCATACCTCTGCCTTTCTACCCTTTTTCTTCTTTCTCTTTCCTTTTCTCCACCTTACGATTAAAGCTCATTATCAGAATGTATTTGACCTATATACACTCTACCTGTACACAATATGTATAGTAGGTATAAATCATTTAAATACCTACAAAAGTAACTAAGGAAATGATATATATCTTTAATTTAGGTTTACGTGAACCCAAGGTTTAATATTTGAAATTTCATGATATTTACCTATATAAACCCTACTGTAAAACAATGAGCTTACTTTATAGATCCTTGTAAACTTACTTTATGTATCTTTATAATATTGTATACTCAATAAACTTCTTTTGACAAGGAAAAAAGAATGCTGTGGTGAAATAGCCAATGGTGTCACCAAAGCATAAGTCTTATTTCAAGATATCAGCAGCACAATATGTTCAAACAAAAAAAAAGGGGAAACTTATTATCACCAAAAGTGGTGTTTCAAAACTGCTAAGGACCTTAGGCAGCAGTGACAGGCAGGCGCACAATTAAGAAGTGGTCAAAGCAAGGTTTTATTCCATTGCAGTGCTACTTTAGAGCAACTGAGGAGGATAGGTCATTTACAGACATAATACAACCAATCAAAGTGTCTCAGGGGTGTGCAGTATTGGTGTTTTATTATACTGTACTCCATAGGACACTCTCTTAAAGGGGAACTTCGCTCTCTCAATCAACATTGACTATTTTTAATCCGTGTGCTACTGGCATTGGTAAATTGATAGGAAGGTATATCATATTTACTTATTTTAAACTTTTTTTTTTACAATTATGCCATACATCCCAGGAGTCATCAGTAGGGGAAGAGGGGAGGAGGGGTTTTCTCAGCTAAGCACACCTTCTCCTGCTTGCATGCCTGAGCTAAGGGCAGATGGATTCCAGGAAGTAAATGCTACATGAATCATCTGCCCTTACTTAAGATGGCCACAGCCAGAAATGCTAGGGGATGTTTTTCACAGTGATTTCTCAACAAAATTGGCAGGCGGATTTCCTGAGAATGGTCTCTACACCCCAACATATGGCCATATGTCGGAAATTGGGAATCCCGGATATAGACCTGTTGGCTTCCATGTTCAGCAAGAAACTGGACAACTTTGTGTCAAGAACAAGGGATCCGCTGGCACAAGGGTCAGATGCCTTAGCGATTTAAAGGGGTCAGCACTTTCTGATCTATGCGTTCCCTCCAGTCCTGCTTCTCCCGCGATTCCTTCAGAGGGTCAAAAGGGAAGGGAAACCTGTAATTCTGGTGGCTCCGGCTTGGCCCAGGTGAACTTGGTATGCAGAGATTGTAAAGATGGCAGAGGGAAGACCTTGGGTTCTTCTGCTATGCCCAGATCTACTCTCACAGGGCCCAATAGTCCATCCTGCCTTACGAAGTCTGAATTTGACGGTTTGGCTGTTGAGACCCACATCCTGAAGAGCCGTGGGCTCTCGGGTCCAGTCCTATCCACTCTGGTTAATGCTAGGAAGCCGGCCTCCAGGCTCATCTATTACAAAATCTGGAAGGCATATGTTTCCTGGTGTGAATCCAGGGGGTGGCATCCTAGAAGGTATGCCATTAGCAGGATTCTTGCCCTTTTTTAAATTAGGTGTAGAAATGAGACTGACCTTGAGCACTATCAAGGGCCAGATCTCGGCCTTGTCGGTATTTTTTCAAAGACCGCTTGCCTCTAATTCCCTGATCCGGGCCTTTGTTCAAGGGGCACTGCGCTTGAATCCGCCGGTTAAGCCTCCCGTGTGCACGTGGGATTTAAATTTGGTTTTGTCTGTTTTACAGAAACAACCTTTTGAACCATTGCACCATGCTCCTTTGATTCTTTTGACAAAGAAATTGTTTTTTTCTTGTAGCAATATCCTCAGCTAGGAGGGTATTGGAATTAGCAGCTCTTTCATGTAAGGAGCCATATTTGATTTTTCACGAAGACAGGGTGGTGTTGCATCCTACCCGACCTTTTTGCCTAAAGTGGTTTCAGGATTCCATCTGAATCAAGATGTGGTCCTACCGTCTTTTTTTCCAGATCCGCAGTTCGTGGAGGAGAAGTTGTTACACTCTTTAGATGTTGTAAGAGCAGTCAAAATCTATCTGCAGTCAACGGCTCAGATACGAAAGACTGCCATAAGGCCACAAAAAGGGCCAGGCAGCGTCGAAGTCCTCTATCTCTAGATGGATTTGACAGGTTATTATTCAGGCTTATGGTTTGAAGAAGATAATTTCTCCTTTTCAGGTTAAAGTGCACTCGACTAGAGCAGTTAGTGCTTCTTGGGCAGTGCATCACCAGGCCTCCATGGCTCAGATCTGCAAGGCTGCAACTTGGTCTTTGGTCCATACATTCACTAGGTTCTATCAGGTGGATGTAAGAGGGCTCGAGGATGCCGCCTTCGGGCACAGTGTGCTGCAGGCAGCAGTATAGGTCCTCACGTCCGATGGCAATCTGTGTTTCTGATCTGTATCTCCCTCCCCTAAAATTTGGGCATTGCTCTGGGACATCCCACTTAGTAATTATCAAAGGCTCTGTGTCCCATGATGAACAAGAAAATAGGATTTTTAAAACAGCTTACCTGTAAAATCCTTTTCTTGGGAGTACATCATGGGACACAGAGCTCCCGCCCCTCTTCGGGATTATACGTTGGGATACTTATTGCTTTGCTACGAAACTGAGGTACTCTCCATATGGGAGTAGTTATATAGGGGAGGAACTCGCTTTGTAATTAGGGTTGCCAGTGTCAAATCACCTGATGGTGACTATCTAACCCACTTAGTAATTATCAAAGGCTCTGTGTCTCGTGATGTACTCCCAAGAAAAGGATTTTACAGGTAAGCTGTTTTAAAAATCCAATTTTTTTCTGGAAGACAGGGTTTCACAATCACAATCGGGGTTTTGTTTTAAAAAATGCAAAAATTAAAGGGGACCTTTCCCCACATTCACTAAAATTCACATCAGCATGCATCTCTGCATGCTGATGTGAAATTGTCTTACACTTTTTTTTTTTAGTTGTTTTTTGTGCCTTACTTACTTTTTTGGTTTTCCACTTTCTGGTTTCCCTTAAAGTGATTGTAAACGATCACCTTGTAAAACAACCCATTAGGTTTAAAATAGAAATGAAAGGCAAAACGTGTGTATAGATATAAAAAAAAAACATTATAAATACCTTATAAATACCAAGTTCTGACCTGTAGTGGGCCCGCCCAACCAGCACCACTGGTATCGGACGTGACTGTAACCCACGGAAGAGGGGCAATGGAGGGCAGGGGAGCAGATTTCTGCGCTGAAGCCACCAAAAGAGGCTGTTCCTCATTGAAGGTGTTATACTCCACTGCTGAAGCCAAAAAAAAAAAGAAAAAACAATATACAGGGAAGGAGGGAGCCTACGGAGCAACGATACACACAAAAACAACTGCCATGGAGACAATAGAAGAAAACTTCAGACCTTGCCAGCCAAGATGACGCTGTCCGACGTCCATCCTGGTATATGTGGGCCACTTCCCTTCCACCATAGGGGTATTTACAAGCTCAAAACCACTCGCCCGCCCATGGGTTGCACCGTATAGCTGACACCAGTAGCAGGAACATCCATATGTCAAACAAGAGTAACGTGATGTAGGGTCCAATGGAGGAGGACAAAAAAGGAACGCAGTCCTGAAAGGTGAGCTCTCTTTTATGGGTATGGGGTCCTATAGCATTGGAGAGGAGGCGGAGTTAACCCACACGTAGTCTGCCATGGAGTCTGTCAGGAAATACCTTTTTTCCCTTTTTTATATCACATAATTATACCAGGTCACATTCCCTCTGTTCTCAGCTGCAAAAGAGCTAGGGGGAGGAGATGCAACAGCACACTAATCTTCCTAGTAAAAGGCTGCGCAGGGGGGATGTGTCAGGACAAGTCTGATCATTGGAGGAGAGCAGACTCATTTTCCAGCACAGCTATAGATCTGACCACGGTGTGTTCCCACGCTTAGTGTGGTCAGTTTTTAATAGGAAAGCAGATGGACTAGCCAGAAATTTCACATAAAGGAAGCAATACAAAAAGAACAGGATACTTTTTCATAGTATATGATACAGCAGGCACATATCAGGAATATATAGTTACAGAGTACAGATCAATTTTCAGCTTTTAGCGCTGTCACTCTTTGAACGACAATTGCGCGGTCATACAACACTGTACCCAAATGAATTTTTTATTATTTTTTTCCCACAAATAGAGCTTTCTTTTGGTGGTATTTGATCACCTCTAGGTTTTTAATTTTTTGTTAAAAAAATGTAATAAAACGATTTAAAAACAAAAATACAAAACCGTTTTATATTTTGTTAATAAATTTTGCAAACAGGTAATTTTTCTCCTTCATTGATGTACGCTGATGAGGCTAAACTGATGGGCACCGATAGGCTGCACTGATGGGCACTCATAGGCTGCACTGATGGGCACTCATAGGCTGCACTGATGGGCACTGATAAGGCTGCACTGATGGGCACTGATAAGGCGGCACTGATGGGCATGAATAGGCGGCACTGGTGGGTGCTGATAGGTGGCACTGGTGGGCACTGATAAGTGGCATTGGTGGGCACTGATGGGTGGCACTGATGGGCGGCACTAAAGGGCATTGATAGGTGGCACTGAAGGGCACTAATAGCTGGCACTGATAGCTGGCACTGATGGGTGGAAGTGATGGGCACTGATGGGTGGCAAAGATGGGCACTGATCAGCACTGGTAGGTGACACTGATAGGCAGCACTGCGAAGTGGCACTGATGAGGCACTGATTGGCACCACTTGTGGGCATTGATAGGTGGCACTTGTGGGCACTGATAGGTGGCACTGATGTACTGTGGGCACTGAGTGGTGGGCACTGATTCGTGGCACTGATTGCTGGCATTGGCAGGCAGTACTGGTGGGCACAGAGGCTCTTCCTCTTCGGGACTGATGTCCCTGCAAACAGAAGCCGGTGATCGGCTTTTTTTCTTCTCACGCTATCAGCGTGAGAAGAAAAAAAATTTATTACCAAGCCTCTGTTTACATCACGTGATCAGTTGTCATTGACTGACAGCTGATCTTGTGGTAAGGGGCCGGAATCGGCACCGTATAGCTGACACCAGTAGCAGGAACATCCAGATGTCAAACAAGAGTAACGTGATGTAGGGTCCAATGGAGGAGGACAAAAGGAACGCAGTCCTGAAAGGTGAGCTTTCTTTTATGGGTATAGGGTCCTATAGCATTGGAGAGGAGGCGGAGTTAACCCACACGTAGTCTGCCATGGAGTCTGTCAGGAAATACCTTTTTTCCCTTTTTTATATCACATAATTATACCAGGTCACATTCCCTCTGTTCTCAGCTGCAAAAGAGCTAGGGGGAGGAGATGCAACAGCACACTAATCTTCCTAGTAAAAGGCTGCACGGGGGGATGTGTCAGGACAAGTCTGATCATTGGAGGAGAGCAGACTCATTTTCCAGCACAGCTATAGATCTGACCACGGTGTGTTCCCACGCTTAGTGTGGTCAGTTTTTAATAGGAAAGCAGATGGACTAGCCAGAAATTTCACATAAAGGAATCAATACTAAAATAACAGGATACTTTTTCATAGTATATGGTACAGCAGGCACATATCAGGAATATATAGTTACAGAGTACAGATCAATTTTCAGCTTTTAGCGCTGTCACTCTTTGAACGACAATTGCGCGGTCATACAACACTGTAACCAAATGAAATTTTTATCATTTTTTTCCCACAAATAGAGCTTTCTTTTGGTGGTATTTGATCACCTCTAGGTTTTTAATTTTTTGTTAAAAAAATTTAATAAAACGATTTAAAAACAAAAATACAAAACCGTTTTATATTTTGTTAATAAATTTTGCAAACAGGTAATTTTTCTCCTTCATTGATGTACGCTAATGAGGCTAAACTGATGGGCACCGATAGGCTGCACTGATGGGCACTCATAGGCTGCACTGATGGGCACTGATAAGGCTGCACTGATGGGCACTGATAAGGCGGCACTGATGGGCACTGATAAGGCGGCACTGGTGGGTGCTGATAGGTGGCACTGGTGGGCACTGATAAGTGGCATTGGTGGGCACTGATGGGTGGCACTGATGGGCGGCACTGAAGGGCATTGATAGGTGGCACTGAAGGGCACTAATAGCTGGCACTGATAGGTGGCACTGATAGCTGGCACTGATGGGTGGAAGTGATGGGCACTGATGGGTGGCAAAGATGGGCACTGATCGACACTGGTAAGTGACACTGATAGGCAGCACTGCGAAGTGGCACTGATGAGGCACTGATTGGCACCACTGGTGGGCATTGATAGGTGGCACTTTTGGGCACTGATAGGTGGCACTGATGTACTGTGGGCACTGATTGGTGGGCACTGATTCGTGGCACTGATTGCTGGCATTGGCAGGCGGTACTGGTGGGCACAGAGGCTCTTCCTCTTCGGGACTGATGTCCCTGCAAACAGAAGCCGGTGATCGGCTTTTTTTCTTCTCACGCTATCAGCGTGAGAAGAAAAAAAAATTATTACCAAGCCTCTGTTTACATCACGTGATCAGTTGTCATTGACTGACAGCTGATCTTGTGGTAAGGGGCCGGAATCGGCCCCTTACTCGGATCTGTGTTTACCCGAGTCTCATTGACTCGGGTGATCACAGCGCACGCTACGCACCGCTTTCAGGGGGGCATAGCCAGCTTTGAAAGGGGGGGACGTCAATAGACGGCCTCCCCGCAAAGCAGATCCGCGCTGTAGCCGTCATTTGGCTATAGCGTGGATCTGAACAGGTTAAAATGTGAGTCCAGGCAAAAACTAACGCTAAACCTGCTCTCTGCCACATTCTAAACCTAATTTATCTAACCCTGTAAAGCTGTACTTACCTATTCTGCAGCCGATCTGATCCGGTTTCTAGCAGAGGAAGCTGTGTGCAGGAAAGGACTGACAACGGCTGTGAAATGGCTGGGAAGTGACGCCACCCATAGAGTTACTATGGGGCTTCTTTTGGCAGCTGTCTCTCCTGCACATACCTACACACTGAAGCTGCCGCCGACAGCTGATGCTGGGACTGGATCGGCTGCAGAATAGGTAAGTATAGCGATTTTTGCTTTACAGGGTTAGATAGATTAGGTTTAAAATGTGTCAGAGAGCAGGTTTAGCATTCAAACAAGAAGACTCACTGCTCCAGGTGAGGTTTTAAAAGCCTGATGATCTGGACAGGTGCCCGCCTCGGCTCGCCTCCACATATAATCAAAAGAAGAAATGGCCGCACTCTGTACTCAATCAAAATGATTTTATTCAGAACATCCCAAAGTGTTGACAGAAAGCTGGTAGATGCATTTCACACACTCCAAGTGCGCTTAATCATTACACTCAGGTTTAGCGTTAGTTAGGTTTTGCCTGAACTTCCACTTTAAATGACAGAAAAGAAGAAAGAATGATGTAAGAAAATAATTACAGAAAAAGGATATCACAAAACAGACAATTAGCAACAGTAAAATAACACTGGATTAAAAGTGAACACAGATGGTTTGATTTACTTAAACTGGAGAGTGCAAAATCTGGTGCAGCAATGCATGGTAGCCAATCAGCTTCTAAATTGAGCTTGTTCAATTAAGCTTTGACAGAAAAACTGGAAGCTGATTGATTTCTATGCAGAGCTGCACCAGATTTTGCGCTCTCCAGTTTTACTAAGTCAACCCCAGTTTGCCTAGTCTTTGGTTTCATGCAGAGCCCAATTCCCTTGCATCATAGTGCAATCTCATATATCAAAGTCATCATCATCATAAATTACTTTTCTTCATAGTTCAGTTTTTCTGGTCCCTGGAGAGGGCATTTACAGACATAACACAACCAATAATAAAGATCTGAGGGTGTGCTGGGGGCATGTAGTGTTTTATTATGCTCCAGCAGACACTTCCTAATGCCAATTATTCTAGCTATATCTATGCAGATGACTGGGTTTCACAATCCAAAAGAATGAAATTACGATTTGATAGATACCAACTATGACACAAATCCTATGTATGTTTCTCTTAGGAGGTGTCATGTGTCCCATTAGCCCTCTGCGCCTGGTAAAGTAGACAAACTGATTATTATTTTTTATACATTAGTGTAACCATGTTTCATGAAGGTATCTCCATTACAGCTGGAATTATGGAATATATAACAGAGTTGGGTTTTTATAGTTAAAAAACGCAGACCAGAATATCTATTTGCTGAAATCATTCAACAGAATGTATTACAACCCATTTATGACAACCATTTACAGTACGACCGTGCTGCATTAGGAGGCATATTTGCAGATCCTGGCTAATGCCCCGTACACACGATCGGAAATTCCACCAGCAAAAGTCTGATGTGTGCTTTTGGTCGGAAATTCCGACTGTGTGTATCCTCCATCGGACTTTTGCTGGCGGAATTCCCGCCAGCAAAAGATTGAGAGCAGGTTCTCTATTTTTCGGTCGGAAAAAGTTCCGATCAGAAATTCCGATCGTCTGTACCAATTCAACCCATGCTCGGAAGCACTGAACTTCATTTTCTTGCCTCATCGTAGTGTTGTACGTCCCCACGTTCTTGACGGTCAAAGGCTCAGAGAACTTTTGTGTGACCATGTGTATGCAAGCCAAGCTTGAGCAGAATTCCATCGAAAAACCATCCAAGATGTTTCTGCATTCCTTTCTAGTTGATCTGCTCTGTGTCAATGTGTCTTGTTTTGGTTGTTTTCTTTTTATCTCCCATAACTGCCTAGCAACACAAACATGAGCTTTAAATTTGACCGTTTTTGTTATCAACTAGTGACTTTTGGGAAAATAAGGGTTGTGCAATATGACTTTCTCATTCTCTCCACACATTTTTGGATTATCAGACCTCATTATGGTCACATACCCCATACTCAAAAGTATGTATTTAGCAGTGTTTCCAAAAGAACAATGGTAGAAAACAGTAATAGTAAGTAAAAGTGGCTCAGGGAAGGTACTTTTAAAGAGACTCTGTCACTTTGCCCTGAAGGCACTTTGCCCACCCTTATGCCCCGTACACACAATCGGACTTCTCGTCTGAAAAAGATATGATGGTTTTTCTGACGGAATTCCGCTCAAACTTGTCTTGCATACACACGGTCACACTAAATTCTGACCGCCAAAAACGTGGTGACGTACAACATGTACGACTGGAGTAAAAATGGGCAGTTATGAAGTGCGCCATCCTTTGGGCTCCTTCTGCTAATCTCATGTTTATCTCGTGTTAGTAGAAGTTTGGTGAGAGACGATTCGCGCTTTTCGGACTTTTTCAGATCGTTTTACTGCTGTTCAGTTTGTGCTTGTGGGTTTGTATCTGCTTTTCAGTGCATGTAGACAGTTTGTATCTGTTTTTCAGTGCATTCTTGTCCGCTTGTTACTGATTTTCAGCTCTCTCTCCCCCCAGGCTCTGGGAATCATTATCCCAGAGACCTGTTCTGCCATCATACAGGTCCTGCAGAAGGACTATATTAGGGTAAGATTTCTCCTTTAACATCACATTATATCTATTTAATGTTTGCTAATGTATTGTATTTCTTTCATCATTCCATAATTACCATGATTGTAATATGCTGTGAATGTCCCCTTTGTTCTCATGCATGCTGGAAGCTTTTAATGCTCCTTTTTGTCCTTCATGCATATTTGCCTTCACTAACTTCCCCAGCATGCTATACTGGGCCCAAACACACCTAGCCTAGTTACTTAACAATGTATTTTGTCAGCTTCATAGTACTGCTTTACCCTAAACACCCCCTAAAATGTGTACAAATGTTATTTGTGTCCTTAAATTCATGCAGAGTGCCAGAGGCTTTTTTTGGGAGCCCAAAATCAATTGTAACCCTCCCTCCCCCCAACCGCTAAGTCAACCCATACCGATCCTCTATCTGCTGACTTTGCCAAACCCATACACACTATACCTACCTCTTTTGTGTTTCATTTTGATGGATGAATTCACCAAAGCATGTAGTGCAAGGGCCTGCCTGAATACTTTCAAATGGTACTCTTTAAAGTTTTTTCTCATATTATTATCTTGATAGGTAATTGCAGAATGTAAAAATGTGCTTCAATTTATACAGTGTGTATTTTTATTTTTGGATTATGACACTTCTTACCTGTCCAGTGGGCTGCCAATAGTGTAAGTAAGGAGGGGCTGGCCAAAGTAATACACATTATGAATGCTCTCAATGAAGTGGAGAGGGTTACCTGTCCAAAACATACCACCCCCCTAAAATTTTTACAATGGGCCATCAGAGGGGGTGAGGAATCTGATAAGTGGAATAAAACAGAGGGGGGTGGTGCTGCGCTAGTCCTATTGTGAGAGAATCTAAAAATTACCAAGTATTAATAAAATGGCATATTGCCTAGTGTAGAAGGTGGGTAATATAGATGAGTCATGTGTTGTAAAGAAATCAGCTGCATATGTGGGTAAACAAGAGATGGAGACTCCAGGTGTGAGGAGTAAATTTACAACTAATTCCAGGTGCAGACCCTGCATCCACGGTATGAACAGCAATAGAGATGCATGTGAAAAACGCACATAAATGGAAAAACTAGACTATAACACATAAAGTGCGCCGCACTCTAGTGGAAAGTACCTCTAAGTGTTTGAAATAATCCCAGTAAAGTGATAAATATGCAAGGTGACAACACAGTCCAATTCATGCAGCAATCCTATAATGGAGGGCAATGGCCCCTTACCTCACTATGCTGAGGTTACAGCATGAATCAATGTATAAGGTGTCTCCTATGGGGGTCAGTCCTGGGTCTCAACCTGTCCTTCAATATGCCTCAGATTTTTGCAGGGGCACAGCGGCCAGAAGGAAAACGAAAATGCCACATAGTGTAGTAATTTTGTAAAATGAAGGCTTTATTCAAACAAAGTAAAGTACTCACACAGCGGTTCAACAGGGAGTGTAGTGTATCCTGACGAGCAGCGAGCTCTTATGTTGCTACAGTGGAGGGTGCCGGTCCCAAATAAAATTGGTAGCTTGAGAAGCACATATAGGAAGGAGCTTCAGAAGGTCCAGAAGTCCCTGAGATCAGGAGAAGCAGCAGATGACGTGTATGTACCCATTCTATGGTACAACAAGATGCATTTTCTGGATGACCAGATGGAAGCCACTTTCCACTCTTCCGACCCCCCTTCCATCCAGCCTTCACTCAACCCGTCCATCCACCCCAGCTGAGGCTTCCAAGGACCAACCTGGGCCTTCCATCCTGGAAGAAATTGAGGAGCCCAGATGGAGCCAGGTATAGTTTTATTAAAAATATTTTTTGTGGAAAAGATTGTTGTTAACTAGATGTTATTTTTGCTAACAAATGATTTAACAAAGAGTGTTTTACATATCAATAGGCAGTAGGGGCCAAAATGATTGGGACAAGAATGAAAAATGCTGGGCTCAGAATGATAGTCTTTTCTATTTATTAACATTAAATTTGTAACAGCCATGAGCTGAAAATTGCCTATGGCATGTATATAGCCTCAAATTTGCAGCAAATAGAGGAGGGCCCACGCCGCAAATGTGAAAAATTAATTTTTGAGACCATCCACAAGGGTTTGAGTGGCCAAATGATGGATGACGTTTACTTATGTACGCTCGCCCATCCTCCTCCTGCCACAAGTCCACCTCCAGAGTCACAGCCTGCAGGGAAGGCTGCAGGGAAGGCTGCAGGGCAGCGTGGAGGGAAGGTTGCAGTGAAGAGAAGAAAGTGATTGCCTGGGTTCAGTCTGGTCTGACAGAAGACGCAGCCTGTTGTAGTACCACAGCCTGGGGACATACATGTTATCTGCTGCTGTTCCTGATCTCTGGGAGTCCTGGACCAGATTGTGCTCCCTTCTATATGGACTTCTCAAGCTACCAATTTTTTGGTAGCTTGCCTTCCCTCTTTATTTTGTTATTATGAGCCAGAATAAATGGAGATTTTTTGTTATGAAAATACTTGTCTATGTGTTTTTCTTCAAATAGGACAGTTTGTTTGTGAGTAGGCAGGTACATTTCAAAAATACAATGTCTAATTAACAAGGGACAACAAGCAACCTCCTTGAAATTTACAAATACAAGATAATAATGGTGTTGTGGAAACGTGAAAAACGTGACAAAAAATAAAATATTTACTCTAAAATAATTAAGAAAAAAAAAAACAACAGGGGATCTTGATAAAAAAAAAATGACTATTAAAATGACTATAAAAAAATATTAATAACAAAATAATAATTAATAAAACATTATTCTGGAGATCTGGCTTTAAAATACAAAAATATTATTCATGAGATCACGAGAAATAATAAAGACATAAGTCTGTGAGAATTCTGCATGAATATGAGCAGCAAAACAACTTCATTCTTCTAGCATTATAAAGAAGAAGAGAATGCGCTGCATTGAAATATTTAAAAATTATCTGTGTGACGAATGTGCCATCTCCATTACGCACGATCGTTTTACCAGACCGAGCGGCTTCGTCTCTTACTTGATTCTGAGCATGCGTGTTTTTTTGCGCGTCGGAATTGCATACAGACGAACGGAATTTCCGATAGAAACTTTTTCTGTCTGAAAAATTGAGAACATGCTCTCAAACTTTTGCTGGCGGAAATTCGGCCAGCAAAAGTCCGATGAAGCATACACACGGTTGCATTTTCCGACCAAAAGCGCACATCGGTCTTTTATTGGCCGAAATTTCCGATCGTGTGTACGGGGCTTATGTCTCTTTAGGGCCCATTTCATGCTAGCAATCTCTCAGGATTGTTAAGAAAGCACTCACCTGTTTCCATGGTGTCACTACCTTGCTAGCCAGTCCAGGGAGGCACTGTTCTGCTACTGCTCGCTTGCTGCCAAGCATGATTCTGTAGCATTTCAGTCAGTAATTGAGTGGCACAGTAGAAGCAGGTGAGTATTCTATTGAGCTATTATATTGCTGTCCCAATGGCAAAAGTTTAACATGGGCCTGTCAGCAGATGTATAGAATAAAAATAAGTGCATTATTTGAAGTGAAGTTATTTTTATTTTATTTCTAACTATGCTTCCTCCATGGAAGGCGATATATTTTTAAAAGTCCTTTAAGACAATGTTGAGCATATGTGTATGCACATTTGCATGTTTATGAGAAAGTATGTGTAGTCCTGAATAGATGTATGCAATATTTCCTTTCATTTCTGACAATCTTGAAATTTATTAGAAATGATTATCAACAAAAAAATAAATAAAATTCTTGCTTTTTAGCAGCCAGTGTCAAATGTATCTCAATGTCTATGGTCCCTGGTCCTCAGTATGAACTCAGATGGGAACAGCACAGCCTCACCAATAAAAAAAAATCCTGTTCACATAGTAGTATAGTCTGTTTGTGTTTCCTTCTCATCTGTTGAAATGAGCCATCTGCTCTTTGCCAAAACCAATACGGGATCAACCAGTCACTGTCTGTAGGTATCTACCAGGATAAGCCTCACAGGGCTCTACTTGTTGTGGAAATTTGCTGAATATAAATAGAAAACAGGCCAAAAATGTAAGGTGAAGTTGGCTAAAATGTGGGCTGCAGAAAAGAAGGATGCATGGAGAACATTTAAGGTCAAAGCTTCAATAGAAAATATAGGAAATAAAGGTGTTGTGAATATTTCGATTTACTTTTTTTGCCATATCCCAAATATTTGGATAGTTATCCATCTGAAGCTGAATACAAAGCCAAACAGTTCATGGAACTAAAAAAAGAGCATAAAAACACAACTTCTGTTTCTTTTTCATAGGGCCATTGAGTTTTATTACACACACTTGTTGTTCTGGCAATTCCTATATAGCAAATGTACATTCCAATTTTGTAAAATAAAAACAAGCCTTTCTTTTCTTGTAATTAAAAGAGAGCATACATAATTCAAAGGTTATGGCCCAGTGAAAGCTAAACATAGTCCCTTCAAAACCGAAGCTAGTAGCTGAAGATTTTAGGTGTGACTATACCTATTACATTATTATTATTTTACCAACATAATACAATAAGCATTTTTTTTATTATAATACTATTTTTACAGCTTTATCAGAACTGGTCGCCCACACCAAGCTATTTCTTTCTTCTTCAGCAACAGAGACTTTCTCATCATAGCTGATTTTTGCAATGCCCTGCACAAAGTTCAGCAACACCAGATTCTTCCTAAATCCATGTGGCACATTGCCTAGAGTATTCATTTATAATTACTATTATTATCTGAAACAGCTCTTTAAGGGTTAGAAGACCTAACAGTGATGTTTCAATGTTTGTTAGATACAGTGCATCTGGAAAGTATTCACAATGCTTCACTTTTTCCACATTTTGTTTTGTTACAGCCGTATTCCAAAATGGATTAAATTCATTATTTCCCTTAAAATTCTCCAAAAATCCCCTATAATGACAATGTGAAATAAGTTTGTTTGAAATCTTTGCAAATGTATTAAAAATAAATAACGAAAAAAATCACATGTACAGTACATAGGTATTCACAGCCTTTGCCATGACACTCAAAATTGAGCTCGGGTGCATCATGTTTCCGTTGATCATCCATGAGCTGTTTCTACAACTTGATTGGAGTCCACCTGTGGTAAATTCAGTTGATTGGATTTGGAAAGGCACACACCTGTCTATATAAGGTTCCACAGTTAACAGTGCATGTCAGAGCACAAACCGAGCCATGAAGTCCAAAGAATTGTGTGTAGACCTCCAAGACAGGATTGTATCGAGCCACAGATCTGGGGAAGGGTACAGAAAAATGTCTGCAGCATTGAAAGTCCCAATGAGCACAGTGGCCTCCATCATCCGTAAATAGAAGAAGTTTGGAACCACCAGGACTCTGCCTAGTGTGGGCCGCCCGGCCAAACTGAGTGATTGGGGAGAAGGGCCTTAGTCAGGGAGGTGATAAAGAACCCGGTGGTCACTCTGACAGAGCTCCAGTGTTTCTCTGTGGAGAGGGGGGAACCTTCCAGAAGAACAACCGTCTCTGCAGCACTCCACCAATAAGGCCTGTATGGTAGAGTGGCCATGAGAGCCTGGAGTTTGCCAAAAGGCACCTGAAGGACTCTCAGACCAAGAGAAAAAAAATTCTCTGGTCTGATGAAACAGAGATTAAACTCTTTGGACTGAATGCCAAGCGTCATTCTGGAGGAAACCAGGCACCACTCATCACCTGGCCAATACCATCCCTACAGTGAAGCATGGTGGTGGCAGTATCATGCTGTGGGAATGTTTTTCAGCGGCATTAACTGGGAGACTAGTCAGGATCGATGGAAAGATGAATGCAGCAATGTACAGAGACATCCTACAGAGACAACCTGCTCCAGAGCGCTCTGGACCTCAGACTGGGGGCAAAGGTTCATCTTCCAGGACAACCATGTCCCTAAGCACACAGCCAAAATAAATAACAAAGATAGCATCATACTCAAAAAGACTTGAGGCTGTAATCGGTGCCAAAGGTGCTTCAACAAAGCAAAGGCTGTGAATACTTATGTACATGTGATTTTTTTTTTTCATTTTTTTTTTAATAAATTTGCAAAGATTTCAAACAAATTTCTTTCGCGCTGTCATTATGGGGTATTGTTTGTAGAATTTTGAGGAAAATAATGAATGTAAGTGTAGCGCTGGTAGATTTACAATCTACCGTCGGTTAGGTAAATTTAGTAAATTGTGTGTTAGGAAGGTTAAAAGTTCGCCTCTGTTCCAGCTTGGCTGACGTTGTGTGTGCTTCCGTGCTGACTGGTGGGTGTCTCTGTTGCTACTGGTCAGTGTTGCAAAGGTAACGTGTCGAAGTGTATAGATGCTCCTCTGTCTCGGAGACAAGCTCGGTGGAGGTGGTCCTCCGAGTTGCATTCTGGGAAGAGGGTATTTATGGGACAGACGCCATGTTCTAGGGTCGTTTTGCAGCCACCTGCTGGCCCTCCTGGCCGACAGGTATGCGTTAAGGAGCTACCTCGTGGTCCTCCGATCGGGAGGCCCACGATACAGCGGCGCAGGGGTGGGTCCAGAGGCTTGTCTGGGGCCTACCACCGCGGCCGAGGAATGGCCCTGAGCTGTCGGTCCTGTGTGATGAAGCTGGACAGCCGAGGAGATCCCAGGGGAGGACCTGTCTTGGAGAGATCACGCAGCATGCTGGTCTATAGAGGGGCCTGGTGACTCGGCTGAAGGACGTATCCAAAAGAAGTAACTATACAGCATAGTGTTGCCGGTTCGGCTTAAAGGTTCAGGCACTGTGACTGACTTTCACTGCAGAAAAATCTGATACATCCTGTGGCAGAGGATAGTACGGATTTATCCCCCCAAACAAGTCTGTGGCAGAGACTTTAGATTCGTGCTGCGTGCTGGCTGCTAGACCGGTGAGAGAGGCCTATCCAGACGAGCAAGGAGTGTGTCCCACGAGGGGAGTGTATTCCACATAATTATCTGAATTCTACCAGGACATTTGTCGCTAAGATTCTATAAGAAGGTATTTGAGTTTCTCCTGAAAGTTTCCTTTTCCGCCTCTTTCCTGCTACTTCCTAAGTTTGTCTGTTCAATAAAGCATTGAAAACGTACTCCAGTGTTGGTGCGTGTGTCGTCCAGAAGTAAACTCAACGGAACCCCTAGACATGGTGCCGGTGAAACAAAGGGAAGCAAGGTGAAGGTAACAGACCCGCTTAAACCAGCAGCTCCACCGTGAGTTAGTGCTACATAAGTGATTTTGGATTAAGGCTGTAACATAGCAAAGTGTGGAAAAAGTGAAGCACTGTAAATACTTTCTGGATGCACTGTACTTGAAAGTTAAGCCGCTTAATGGTTTCTTATATCTCTCTGGGCCTTCATTGGGGAGATTTTATCATTGATGCCCCAAAGGATTATGGAGACAGTGGGGTTGATTTACTAAAGACAAATAGGTTGTTCGCTTTGCAAAGAAATTTTCACTAGAGCTTAGTGAATGTAGTGAAATCTCACTTTGCAAAGAATAGATTGAGGTCAGTTGAGCTTCACCTCATGCGCTCTGGGGAAAATTCCCTTTCAAGGTGAACAGTATATCTGTCTTTAGTAAATCAACCACAGTGAGTGACTCAGGCCACCAAATTCGACATATACTCAAATTATTAGTTTAGTATACACTGTACATGCATTCAGCACCCTCCAATATCTTCCTGTCACAGATGAATCTTGAGTATATTCACCAACAGACCCAGTTGCTCATAATGAGCACATTTAATAATAACATGTAATAAAGTAATGTTTTGGAGCCTCATGGGCATACTTCACGAGACAACAGTCACTTTTGTCTGATGAAGGATACCTTTGAGGCTTTGAAACATTACTTTATTACATTTGATTATTAAATGTGCTTATTATGAGCAACTAAGTAGCACATACTGAGGTAGCCATCCACCATCAGTGCTCTAAGTGCCCCTTCCTTAAAGTACAACTAAAAGCAAACTTTTTTTAAGTTTTAGATAGAGTGGAGAGAGGTTAGAACCCCTGTCAGTTTTTTATTGCTGTCTGTGCCGTTGATAGGGAGATTCACCCTCTCTATTTGTCTTGTTTGCCATTATCATTGCAAATCAAAGTAAAAGAAAATCCCAAATTTTTAGTTGTCTGCAGAAAAGTAGTAGAGGGGAAATGTTCTATTGGAGACACTAGTTCTGGTTACCTGGGGGTCCCCAGGGGATTCCCTTCATTTGCAGGGATTTCCTCTCTCTTCCTGTTTTGACTATGGGACAGGAAGTGAAGTGAAATCTCCCCAATGGGACACAGCTGGCAAAATATAGACTGACAGAATTTATGACCCTCCCTTCTTCTACCTAAAATGGAAATAAAAGTGAAAATTGTATTATACTTACCGTAATTTTCTTTTCCTGGTGCCTATCCATGGCAGCATATGTATGATAGTAGCCCTGCCCACTTCCGCCCACATGACCAGTGCATAGCTATAAAACGTTAACACCCACACAACAGCCCATTCCCTGTACAGTGCTAGGAACGAACTGTATGGGTTCCGTATGCTGGTAAGTATGATACAATTTTCTCTTTTCCTGGTGCCTCCATGGCAGTATACGTATGATAGATCAATAACTAGCTATCAGGGTGGGAAGCATCAGCAAATTCTATTATAAGATAGTGAGTACGCTATTGGCTTCCTGCCAAAGACAGGTGTAGTAAGGACAACTAAGCCCATCAGTAGTGTTGAAAGAATGTGCCATAATAGAACCGGATTGGCTCCCCTGCCTGTCATGTTGGCTGACATCTCTGCATAAGGTGTCCACAATGTTCAGATGCTGCTGGAGGAATGTACAGCAATTACTTTCAGTGGTTGCAGCCCAGCCATATAGCGGGACCTTAGAATTAACTTTATGAACAGCTAAGTGATTGACATTAAAATCCCCAAGACAGGCCCCAGAGCTCACCCCCTCAAGGGGACACGCCCCCAAAGCCTGCCCCAAAAACTACAGCGCAGATGGAAAAAGGACAACGGACATAACCCAAATGCTCCTGCAGCAAGAAGCCTATTGCCGCGTACACACGAGCGGACTTTACGGCAGACTTTGTCCGGCGTACTTTTCTTCAGACTTTACGACGGACTTTCCGAATGAACAGACTTGCCTACACACGATCAACCAAAGTCCGACGGATTCGTACGTGATGACGTATAACCGGACTAAAACAAGGAAGTTCATAGCCAGTAGCAAATAGCTGCCCTAGCGTTGTTTTTTGTCCGTCAGACTAGCATTCAGACGAGCGGACTTTTCGACCGGACTCGAGTCCGTCGGACGGATTTGAAACATGTTTCATTTCTAGGTCCGTCAAACTTTTGAGAAAAAAAAGTCAGCTGGAGCCCACACATGATCGAATTGTCCGACTGACTCAGGTTCGCCGGACCAAGTATGCCATAAAGTCCGGTCGTGTGTACGCGGCATAGGTGGCAGCCTTGCCGATCTGAGAAACCGTAGTCTGCAGCCAAAAGCTCAGGATGCACTCATAGATTTAGTAGAGTGCATCTTGTCAGGACAGGATGAAACCTGAACCATAGATCATGGAGTTGGTTGATGGCCTGCTGAGTCATTTTGACATGATGGAGCAAGAAAAAAAACAGAGCATCAGTACAGGATCCATCTTGAAATACAAGAGGAAAGTAAAAGCTGAGAGATAAAAAAAATTCCAACATGACCACATCCAACCAAGAGACGGAATAAGAATGAATATGGATGTCCTGTTTGAGGAGACAGATATAAACAAACCAGAGCAAGATGGAGAACTGGGTCCTGACAACCTTGTCTTATGTTAAACCTGTGAAAGGTTCCATGCCAGACAAGGGCACCAGTCTTGGACAGTCACCTCCCCAAGTGAAGGCTACAAGTTAACTACTTAAGATCCCACCAAGTCACATGGGCAGCAATATTAACCACTTGACCACTGGGCACTTAAACCCCCTTAATAACCAGACCAATTTTCAGATTTCAGTGTTCTTACATTTTGAATGACAATTACTAAGTCATGCAACACTGTACCTATATGACATTTTTGTCCTTTTGTTCACACAAATAGAGCTTTCTTTTGGTGGTAAAAGAAAAAAGACCGAAAATTCTGTAAAAAAATGCATTTTTCTTTGTTTCTGTTATAAAATTTTGCAAGTTAGTAATTTGTCTTCATATATGTTGGCCAAAATTTATACCGCTACATATCTTTGGTAAAAATAATCCAAATCAGTATATATTATTTGGTCTTTGTGAAAGTTATAGAGTCCAAAAGCTATGGTGCCAATATCTGAAAATTGATCACATCCGAAGTACTGACGGCCTATCTAATTTCTTGAGACCCTAACATGCCAGAAAAGTACAAATACCCCCCAAATTACCCCTTTTTGGAAAGAAGACATTCCAAGGTATTTAGAAAAATGCATGATGAGTTTTTTGAAGTTGTCATTTTTTCCCACAATTCTTTGCAAAATCAAGATTTTTTTTTTCTTTTTTTTCACAAAATTGTCATATTAGCAGGTTATTTCTCACACACAGCATATGCATACCACAAATTACACCCCAAAACACATTCTGCTAATTCTCCCGAGTATGGCGATACCACATGTGTGAGACTTTTATGCCGCGTACACCTGGTCGGACTTTTCGGCTACAAAAAAAAAACAGTTTTGTGCTTTAAAAAAAAAACAAAACAGTAAAGTTAGCTCAATGTTTTTGCATAATGTGAAAGATGAAGTTATGCTGAGTAAATAGATACCTAGCATGTCACCCTTCAAAATTTCACAAGCTCGTGGAATGGCGCCAAACTTCGCTACTTAACAATCACCATAGGCGACGCTTTAAAATCTTTTACTGGTTACATGTTTTGAGTTACAGAGGAGGTCTAGGGCCAAAATATTGCTCTCGCTCTACCGATCGCAGCGATACCTCACATGTGTGGTTTGAACACCATTTTCATACGTAGGCGGGACTTACGTATGGGTTCGCTTATGCATGCGAGCACACAGAGACAGGGGTGCTTTAATTTTTTTTTTTTTTTTTTTTTATGTTCATTTTACTTTATTTATTTTAGATTGATGCTCTTTTCCAAAAAATTCCACAGTTTTTGATCACTTTTATGCCTAGTACAAGGAATGTACACATCCCTTGTAATAGGAATATGGCATGACAGGTTCTCTTTACAGTGAGATATGGGGTCAATAGGACCCCACATCTCACCTCTAGGCTGGGAAGCCTGAAATAAAAATAAAATAATCCTGCCTTCGATCGTTGCGGTGAGTCAGTGGAAGCACCTGAAGGCAGCGGGAGGGGGGGTGTCCCTTCTCGCCTCCCGTAACAATGATCAAGCAGTGGAACAGCTGCTATGATCATTCTTATGGTGTAGGGAATCGCTGGCTGAAAAAGCTGATATCTGAATGATGCCTGTAGCTGCAGGCATCATTCAGATATCCCCGCACAAAGTCAAGGATGTCGTATGACGGCCGGCGGGCGGGAAGTGGTTAAAACGCATTTTTTTTTTTAACACAAACTTGTCCATTTATACAATATTTCTAACACATAGCATGTACACATACCAAAAATGACATCTTAAAATAGATTCTCCTACTCCTCCTGAGTACGGCGATATCACATGTGTGAGACTTCCACAGCCTGGCCACATACAGAGGCCGAGTACAGCCGAGTATGGCTGAGCATGGCCAAGTATGGCTGAGCATGGCTGGGTATGGCTGAGTATGGCAGGGTATTGCAGGGTATGGCTGGGTATGGCAGAGTATGGCTGGGTATAACCGAGTGTTGCAGAGTATGGCTGGGTATTGCAGAGTATGGCTGGGTATCACCGAGTATGGCTGGGTATGGCTGGGTATTGCAGAGTATGGCTGGGTATCACCGAGTATTGCAGAGTATGGCTGGGTATTGCAGAGTATGGCAGAGTATGGCAGGGTATTGCAGGGTATGGCAGGGTATTGCAGAGTATGCCTGGGTATTGCAGAGTATGGCACGGTATTGCAGAGTATGGCACGGTATTGCAGAGTATGGCACGGTATTGCAGAGTATGGCACGGTATTGCAGAGTATGGTAGTGTATTGCAGGGTATGGCTGGGTATTGCAGAGTATGGCTGGGTATGGCAGAGTATGGCAGGGTATTGCAGGGTATGGCAGGGTATTGCAGAGTATGGCAGGGTATTGCAGAGTATGGCACGGTATTGCAGGGTATGGCAGGGTATTGCAGAGTATTGCAGGTATTGCAGGGTATAGCAGAGTATTGCAGGGTATTCCAGAGTATTGCGGGGTATTACAGAGTATTGCGGGGTATTGCAGAGTTTTGCAGAGTATTGCAGGGTATTGCAGGGTATTGCAGGGTATTGCGGGGTATTGCAGAGTATTGCAGTGTATGGCAGAGTAATGCAGAGTATTGCAGGGCATGACTGAGCATGGATGCAGTGCTGCTGCCATCCGATCTCTCCCCCTCTGTACCGATCGGTACACAGAGGGGAGGGAGGAACCTGCGCCATGACATGATGACAGATCGATCACATGGTAAACGGCCGCGATCAGCCATGATACGTGATGCGCCGGGTCCTCTGGACCCGGCAGTCACGGATGTCCTCGGGTGCGTGCCCCAGGGGGCGTGCAAGAGCAGGATTCTGGGAGGACGTCATAGTACGCCCTCCCAGGATTAAGCAACCGCCCTGAAGCCGTCATTCGGCTAGGGGACGGTTGCTATGTGGTTAAGAGCAGAATGCTGACCTAGGCCTAGCTGCAGGAGAGGACTTGTCCAGCAAAGAAACTTTTGGGGAGAAAGTCTTGAGGCTTATACCAACATAAGTAATCACCACATGTCCAGCAATAGATTTAACATGAAGAAGTAAACCTCCCTGCTTAGCATTAAGGGATTCTTAGACTCCATGATGCCCGGTCTCCAAATTTGAGCTTCAATTATCAAGCTGTCAAAGGCAGCTTGAACCTGGATGGCAAAACACATTCCTTGGGAACAGATGATCCTGAACCAGTAGATCCCTTGGAGCAACTGTCCGGCACCCCTTTTAGGGTGGTGTACCACATCTGCCTGGATCAGCCTGGAACACCGGAAGGCTTTCCATTCCAAACATGCGAGACAAATGAGGGAAGTACTAAAAGTCACAGGAGCATCCTACCAGAGGACCACTGCACCTGAGCCAAAACTCAGCCTTTAGTATGACCTCAGGGGCCCGGTAGTCAATCTCTGAAGTTGCCATCCTGGGACTCACCTCCAGCAATATCTCCAGGGGTAGAAAACACACAGATCTCACAGGTTTAGGCACTACTGTTAGATGCAGTCTGCCTGCCAAGATGTATACCTGGAATGCTCATGCCTGACAAGATTGGAGCCTGACGTTTTACCAAGGATATCTAGTCTTTTGCTTGAATTGAAGTACGCCACCTTTATGGCATTGTCTGCTTGGATCCAGATTATATAAAACAGCCCCAAACTTTTGGATGTATCCTTGGAAAACAAGACGCTAAAGACAACCAAGCCCCTTTATATGAAGGGTGTCTAGGTCTGTTCCCCAGAATGTTCCACAGTATGAGGTGTCTTTCCATGGGGATTCCTTAAAACAGGAAGAGAAGACTTCCTTGCTCGAGAGCTAGACCCCTGAGCCTCAGCAATAGGGAAATCAATCACCTGACCAAAGGCTGAGTCAACTTGTCCCTCGTAAAACAGAGGCCTGTAAAAGCCTGGGGTGAAACCAGGCCAAAGGAATTGCCTCACATAAGGCAACCCTCAGTTCCAAGCCTCTGTCAGAGGATATGCAGAGACCACAAATGGAGAAAAGACGCTTAACAATTAGAAGGAGAAAAAGATGTTGCAATCTGTACTCTAGCCTTCTTCAGCTAGTAATGACAAGTGTTCAACTTCATATCTAATGCTGTTGACCTGGACTGTCTCATCCATGCAGGATACTTCTTACGACTAAGGAAATGCTGTAGCAGGCTCTTACCTAGAGCCTGCTTTGGTTTCATACCTGGCTCCTCTGGTTATTCTCCACTCATGGTAAACTTACCTACCTTAAAGAGAATGTCCAGCAGGGGGAAAGCCTTAGGCTGAACATAAAGTACCAGCTGTTCTCTCTTCTTCCTTGCCAGCAGTTGGCCTGCTCTCTGTTGAAGGAGGCTTTATGCAGTTGGTAGCAACAGTATTGGAATGCAGCTTGAGGTATTCTCAATAACTTGGATATGGTAACTTCACGCAGGCCCACATCAATCCTTTGTGGCTATAAATAGTGGGCAAGAGAGCTTCTGTCTACTCCTTTAAGGCAACCCTGACACACTCTTTATCTTTAAAAGGCAATTTCATCTGGGCTCATAGCAATCCCTTTGCAGTTATGAATATTGGGGTGTAAGACCTTCTGTCACCCTCTTTAAGGCAATCTTGACGCATTTTTTACTTTGTAAATGCAGCTTCACCCAGGTTTCACAGCAATTCTTTTTAGCTAAGCATAATGGGCCGGAGAGCTTCTGTCTGCCTCTTTAAGGTGGTCTTGATGCACGCTGCAGGCCATAGTGTTAGCATTTACAGTATGAAAGAAGATTTTCTCTACCTTAAACTGGATTTCTGGTGCTCCTCTCATGCATATTCCAGTCAGTGGGACAGGTTTGGCTCCTTAGCCAAGAGAGAGGTCAGTAAGCACCTGAATGCACTCTTTTAGCAGCAAAATACCTACCTGGTCTGATTACCCTTACCTATAGAACCGTATGGATCTTTGTTATGCAGTGAGCTTATAGTGCAGGGCAGCTGGAACACTGACAGGTATATTAATAATGCCACGCTGAGACATGAGTAAGGACATATCTATTTGCTAGGTAACAGGAAATGGCCCTTGATGCAGGTTTTGCGGCTATGGGCATGCTGGCATGCAGTCATATCATGTGATTGCCCTATCTGTAAGCCGCTGGGTCTTTAACCCCATGGTCCACAACTCTTCTGCCTGCCTCCCACTCCTGGCAAACTTCTCATCTTGCCCACTTCCAAGATGGCTGCCAGATAGTCTTGCCCAACTCCAAGATGGCCACTGGGGGAGTACTTGCCCAAACCAAAGATTGCCCCCATGTGAGCTCTATCCACTTCAACTGTTCAGCATATTGCATCATTCCTTTGAATGTAGACACTTAGCTTTCTCTTCCACAATTGCCGCTAGAATGCATACTGGAACATGGTGCAGCTGCAGCCCATCCAAGAGGAGATGTAACACACCACTTATGCCATTCACAGATCAATTCCAAAAAATGAGAAAACATACTTATCTTTGAAATGCGGTGTCACAGTTCAATGGATCCATTCACTTCTGGGAGGCAGGCTCCAGACATGGACAGCTCTTCTGAGGAACAAAGCTCTGGCTGCACTGCTTTATGTGGGGCTAGTTAGCACCCAATTTGTACCCAAAGATCCACAGAAGGGGTTCCCTGCCTTATCAGAGCATTTAGCGTCCCAAGGTCAGGGACTGTGCTACAGGAGAGGCTTAACCATTCAGAAAACCACCAAAGTTGGCAGGTAAGGGTTTTTTCTCTTCACACTGGCTGTGAGTTCCATGAGGACAAAAAAAGGGAAATTGGCTGTTGTGTGGGTGATAACTTTTTATAGCTATGCACTGGTCCTGTGGGTGGAAGTAGGCGGGGCTACTATCATACGTATGCTGCCATGGAGGCACCAGGAAAAAGTTTTGCCAATAGTTTTACTTTAAGGCCTTCAAGCCATTTGGTGTGTACTTGGATATACACATTTACACAGATTCATTTTTGACTGTTCTGACAGGCAAAGCTCCAATAAATCTGACTGAAGCCAGTGCTCACCTTTAGGACCCAGTCCCACACATTCCTAATGGCTCATCATTACATTGGCCAGCCTCGCTAGCTAATAGGAATGTGCAGGAGGTAGGAAGGGTATTTGTATAATGCTTGACCATGTTCTACCTCATGTGTTGATTTTTGTACTGCATTTTATGGGTTCATTGTGTACTATGCTACAAGCCATCCAAAAGTTAATAAGGGGTTAACGTATCGGCTCCCGGGTGTTCATAGCTCTGCCCCCTTGTGAGGGGCTATAAATGCAAGGGGAGGAAGCTTAGCTGGGTCCTTGGATAGGGAGTTGTAAGGAGGACTGCTGCCACATGTAACTCAGCTCTCACTTTTGTGGCTTCCCCCTGGTGGGTACCCATTCGGGGGACCAAAGACAGAGTCATGGACTTTATTCATTGGAATTTGCACTAACTTATAAGGTATGATGCTGGGCAGCCTGGAGTTAGAGAATGAATGAGGGAAATCTATGAAAGACCCTTTTACATTAATTTGTGATTGCAAAAGTTCTCAAGTAAATGTTCTGGAGTCCCAAATGTGCCTGGTCTGAATTCCTTAGAAAGGGGTGTATGAATGGCGTATTAAAGAATATGGCTTGAAGGGAGATAAAGAGGATTCAGTGTGAAGATGCATTGCAAAGGTCTAACCTGCAGTGGAAGGAGGAGAGGCTATATTTTGTTTGCTAAGGGTAACCAGAGTAATGTTGGGTGCTAAAGCAACCAGCCAGTAGGTAGTTGTGCTGACTTGGCAAGGGGACAGGGGACCCTGGTAGAGAGAGGGCCTGTGAGCTTGGGTCCTTAGCTATCTGTGCCCCACATACGGGGACCGACATTGCTGCACAGGGTATCCTATGTACCTAGCCTAAGAGCTCATAGAGGAGGAAAAGTGAGTGAGATACATCAGGGTGAAGAATCTCAGAAGATTGTGAAGAAGTGAATTTCTCATGTTTACAGAGGAAAAAGGGGGGAAAAAGGGGTGGGGGAAGATAGGGGGTGGGGGGAGATCCACAGTCTGGGAGAAGAGGTGGTTGTCCTCCCTGTCCAGTGGCAGATCCACAGTACATCCAGGTGGATTATACCTTGGGTTTTTTTCAGGACAAATTGGGCTTTCATTTGGTGGTAAATAGTTATGAATATCTCCTAATATTTTTTTTGTGATCTAAGGAAAACTGGAGCAAAATGGTAGAAAAAAAAAAAAAACTTTTTTTAATGTAACTGTATATCTCTTGCTACTATCATAACCTACCACCAAAGAACAACCCAAAATAAATTCTCCTGCTCCTGACGATCGCAGCGATACCACATATGTGTATGTTAGTTGTTGTTTGTACCTGTAGTACAGCTCAGAAACAATAATGCACATTTTGCTTTTTTTTTATCCTACCTAAAACACACTCAAATACTGCACCTGACCTTTGACCTTGACCTTGACCCAAATACTAACCCTGGTGCTGGCTTAGATCAAATCTTGATCCAGGTATATTTTTTATTTTATTTATTTTTTCTACACATACTTTTTTTTTCTATCTCTACAAGGACAGAGAAAGGTATCTTTCTCATCCATTCACATTGGGGGTGGAGTCAGGGGTGGAGTCAATGGGGGCGGCAAAATGAGTTTTCACCTAGGGTGTCAAAAATCCTTGCAGCAGCCCTGGATAGGAAGGCTGGACTGGTGGAATTGGACGCAGGTTCAGTGGTGTCCCCTTCTAAATGCTACAATTCACGGAAGAAGGTGTACAGAGACACTGGGGGGGTACAGCTCACTTCTAAGTGCGGGGTTCTGCCTTAATGTGGAGTTCCGGCAAAAGCAACAGCAGCAGCAACTGAGCTTAGGGGAAGACCAAGTGAGTACAGCACTGCAAATCAGCTTCTGCTGTTTACCAGCCAGAAAACTTTATTTAGTCACATGTGCTCAGGGCAGGGTGGCTAGAAAAAAAAATGGGGCCCCTGAATGATAAAAAGTCTAGTCCCACGCATGAATGTGTCTATGGCTGATGTCACATGAGTGTGTTCAGCACCACAGCTGACAGCTGAAACAACACATTTTAGCAGTGTGCTCCCATGCCTCTTTCACATCAGATGAAAGGGCACCCGGCTGTTTGAGAAGACTACAGAGCTTATAATAGAAATGCAAAGCACAACATATCTTCGTTCCAATTCTACATTGAAAATTTAGTCCATGCAGCATACAAAACTACATAAAATCAATCTAATCCAAAAATGTAAAAAATTGCTCCAGCACCCAGGTACAATATAGAATAGAAAATACCAAATTTTGGGTTGTCCCCAGAAAAGTAATAGAGGGGAAATCTTCCAACAGGGACACTAATTCTGACCTGGTGGGGTACCCAAAGAATTGCCTTAAAGTGGTTGTAAACCTCAGGCATGAAATATGAACAAAACATATACCTCTATAGTGTGTACTTGTCTCAATTAAAGCGATACTAAAGTCTCGTTTTTTTTTCTTTAACCACTTCAATACTGGGCACTTTCCCCCCTTCCTACCCAGGACAATTTTCAGCTTTCAGCGCTGTCACACTTTGAATGGCATGCAACGCATACCAGATACCAGATGTAGCAATGTGGACTACAATTGCAAAGTAAGGCAATCCTCCGGTGTCTTTATCCATTGCATGCCCCATAGTACCCAGGGCTATTAAATTACATCATATTTGAGAGTCCGGTTAAAGGAACTATGGGATGAGTAGTTCATCAGACTGATAACTGTTCTGTCTGTCTATGCATCTGGACCACATATCCCAGAGATCTTTGCTACCATCAGAGGGATTGCTGGGAGGAGCTATAAAAGAAGCCAGAGACCCGCAAGTCACTCTCTTCCTCCTGGGCCTGATACAAGATGAACCTCTCCATGCAGGGAGAGAGAGGTCGCTGTCTACCATGCGGTGTAACATCTGCCCACCTGAGCCAAAAGGGTCTAGCTCCACGGGTTGCCATCGGACATCCTTACCGCATCGCTACAGTGACCAGCCAGTCGTTGTGTGAAGCTGCAAAAAGGAAGATCAAAGCGGCGGATTCGATGTAGAAGCATCGCTACACCAGAAGCTGTTCGGAAGACATCGCATCTACCTGCAAACCTTTGCCACTAAATAGGGATGGAGGTATCTGGCCTTTTAAGGCCATTGCCTCATATAAAGTCCCAACACAACAAAAATATATTTTTCTCAATCACGTCTACCTGGTTGTCGGTGAGAGAGCTAATCGCCCATCTATTTTATCTGCACTCTTGTCACGGTATCACTGGTACACTTTGCATCAGACACATCCACCCTAGGAACACTTTCCTGAATTTAGAGTAACGCAGTGCTTAAGCGCTTTAACCTCACTCTCTACAAGGAACTTAATACACCCCATTACACCTAATTGGATTACAAATAACATGCTCCAACGTATCGGTGAAGAACATCAGATCTGCAATGATGACATTAATATTAGAATTACACAAGGGCCTTTGTACCATCCTTTCTAGGCCTAAGCTCCCATTACTAGAGCCGTTTTTGCTCAGCCAGGTTACCTCTTTTAGTATGCCAGTCTGTTCTGTTTAGTTGTGTTCATCTCTAGGGGGAAAGTATTACCTCTTAAAGGAAGTATTTATAACGTGCTGCATATTTGTTATTACCTTGTTTCATGACTTTCGGAGGAATTCTTTTGCTGAGCTGGCGTTGTAAGCCCTAAAGCTCAGCAGATTTATTCCCTCCTTGTTGTGTTCCACCCTTTCCAGTTGATTCAAGTAAATACTATCACAATCATAATACCTCGTTGTCTGATTCATTACTTTGCAGCGGTATCAGGATGTCTGAACCCACAGTGCCAGGTGGGTTGGAATGTTCACCAGGTCATAGCAGTGCAGATGCGCAGGTAATTCCAAACAGTCCCCTAGGGGGCAGTGCTACATACATTTTTATCATTTTCTTCCCAAAAATGGAGCTTTCTTTTGGTGGTAATTGATCACCACTGGGGTTTTTATTTTTTGCTAAACAAACTAAAAAATACCGACATTTTTGAAAAAAAAGTTTTTCTTCATTTCTGTTATAAAATGTTGTTTTCTCCTTCACTGACGGGCACTGATGAGGCTGCACTAATGGGCACTGATTAGGTGGCACTGATGGGCACTGATGAGGAGGCACTAATATGTAGAATTGATGGGCACTGATAGGCGGCACTGATATGCAGCACTGATGGGCACCGATAGGCGGCACTGATATGCAGCAGTGATGGGCACTGATAGGCGGCACTGATGTGCACTGATAAGCAGCACTGATGGGCACTAATAAGTGCCACTGATAGGCAGCACTGATGGGCACTGATAGGCGGCACTAATGGGCACTGATAGGCAGTACTAATGGGCACTGATAGGCGGCACTGATGGGCACCACTGATTAGGAGGTACTGACAGGCATTACTGATGGGCATCTGAAGGGCACTGACAGGCATAACTGATGGGCCAATGATTGGCACTTTTATGGGCACTGATAGGCATTACTGATGCGGCACTGACTGGCAGCTGATGGACACTGATTGCCATTGTGGTGGCACCTCTGATGGTGGCTGTGCTGATATTCAGTGTGCTGATTATCAGTGCACACCCCCCTCTGAGCCGTTGATCAGCTCTCCCTATCAGCACAAACCGAGGAAAGCCGTTTACCGGCACTTCCTGGTTAACGCTGTGATCAGCTTTGATTGGTCACAGCTGATCACGTGGTAAGGAGCCTCCGTCAGAGACTCCTTACCTAGATCAGAGTTGCGCTGCGCGCCCCCACATACTGTACCGCGTCCAGTCAGGATAACGGAACCACCACCCGGCCGTCATTCTGTTATAGGCCAGGCGGGAAGTGGTTAAAAATGATAAACTTGTTATGCTTACCTACCCTGTGTAGTGGTTTTGCACAGAGCAGCCTGGATTCTCCTCTTCTCGGGTCCCTCGCCAGCGCTCCTGGCTCCTCCCTCCTGCAGCTTGCTATAAGGGCACCCGAATCGAGCCGCAGTTACGTGTGTCCATTGAGACACGGAAGCCGCGGCCCTTCCCCCTCTTTCTCCTGATTGGCTAGCTGACTTTGACGGACAGCAGCGGGAGCCGATGGCACTGCTGCAGTGTCTCAGGGAATCAGGAGGGAGAGTCCTAGATGGCCGAGGCATTCAAGCACATCCCTGGATAGAGATGGGGCTCAGGTAAACATGAGGGGGGCTGCTACACACTGAAGGTTTTTTATCTTAATGCATATAATGCATTAAGATAAAAAACCTTCTGCCTATACAATCACTTTAAGAGCACTAAGTGTAATTTCTGTCTGCTGCTTCCTTCCTCTGCTATAAGCATGAATTACTTGAGACAAGTTTTCCTGAGAGAAAATGGTTCAGCTCTCTGCCCCCTGCTTTTCAGAGCTGAGAGAACCTGTGTAAAATCTGCACTTTGAAAGGCTGTAGCGGATAGATGCTGAAGATAGACAGATACAAATTATGTAGAAGCTTTGCACAGAGCAGGTAAGTATAATATGTTTGTTTTGTTTTAAATGACAAGCTTAAGGCCTCATGCACACGGACGTTTTTACAGCCGCTTTTTTGAGCGTTTTTTGCAGCTTAACCACTTGACGACCGCCTCACGCCGATGTACGTCGGCAAAGTGGCACGGACAGGCAAAATCACGTACAGTGTACGTGATTTGCCTTCCGCGGGTGGGGGGTCCGATCGGACCCCCCCCCCCGGTGCCCGAGGCGGTCGTCTTTTGTCCAGCGGCGATCGGTGATGAGGGGGAGACCATCCGTTCGTGGCCCCCCCCTCGCGATCGCCGCCGGCCAATGAGAATCTTCCTTTGCTGCTGTATGCTAAACAGCAGCAAAGGAAATGATGTCATCTCCCCTCGGGTCGGTATTTTCCGTTCCGGCCCGAGGAGAGAAGACATCAATGTGAGTGCACCAACACACACACACACAGTAGAACATGCCAGGCACACAAAACACCCCCGATCCCCCCCCCGATCGCCCCCCGATCCCCCCCCAATCACCCCCCCCCCCCTGTCACAAACTGACACCAGCAGTTTTTTTTTTTTTTTTTTTTTTTTTTTTTTCTGATTACTGCATGGTGTCAGTTTGTGACAGTTAGTGTTGGGACAGATACTGTTACCCCCCTGTAGGTCTAGGGTACCCCCCTAACCCCCCCTAATAAAGTTTTAACCCCTTGATCACCCCCCCTCACCAGTGTCACTAAGCGATCATTTTTCTGATCGCTGTATTAGTGTCGCTGGTGACGCTAGTTAGTGAGGTAAATATTTAGGTTCGCCGTCAGCGTTTTATAGCGTCAGGGACCCCCCTATACTATCTGATAAATGTTTTAACCCCTTGATTGCCCCCTAGTTAACCCTTTCACCACTGATCACCGTATAACCGTTACGGTTGACGCTGGTTAGTTTGTTTATTTTTTATAGTGTCAGGGCACCCGCCGTTTATTACCGAATAAAGGTTTAGCCCCCCGATCGCCCGGCGGTGATATGCGTCGCCCCAGGCAGCGTCAGATTAGCGCCAGTACCGCTAACACCCACGCACGCAGCATGCGCCTCCCTTAGTGGTATAGTATCTGATCGGATCAATATCTGATCCGATCAGATACTATACTAGCGTCCCCAGCAGTTTAGGGTTCCCAAAAACGCAGTGTTAGCGGGATCAGCCCAGATACCTGCTAGCACCTGCGTTTTGCGCCTCCGCCCAGCCCACCCAAGTGCAGTATCGATCGATCACTGTCACTTACAAAACACTAAACGCATAACTGCAGCGTTCACAGAGTCATGCCTGATCCCTGCGATCGCTAACAGTTTTTTTGGTAGCATTTTGGTGAACTGGCAAGCACCAGCCCCAGGCGTCAGGTTAGCGCCAGTACCGCTAACACCCACGCACGCACCATACGCCTCCCTTAGTGGTATAGTATCTGAACGGATCAATATCTGATCCGATCAGATCTATACTAGCGTCCCCAGCAGTTTAGGGTTCCCAAAAACGCAGTGTTAGCGGGATCAGCCCAGATACCTGCTAGCACCTGCGTTTTGCGCCTCCGCCCGGCCCAGCCCACCCAAGTGCAGTATCGATCGATCACTGACACTTACAAAACACTAAACGCATAACTGCAGCGTTCACAGAGTCATGCCTGATCCCTGCGATCGCTAACAGTTTTTTTGGTAGTATTTTGGTGAACTGGCAAGCACCAGCCCCAGGCAGCGTCAGATTAGCGCCAGTACCGCTAACACCCACGCACGCAGCATACGCCTCCCTTAGTGGTATAGTATCTGATCGCATCAATATCTGATCCGATCAGATCTATACTAGCGTCACCAGCAGTTTAGGGTTCCCAAAAACGCAGTGTTAGCGGGATCAGCCCAGATACCTGCTAGCACCTGCGTTTTGCCCCTCCGCCCGGCCCAGCCCACCCAAGTGCAGTATCGATCGATCACTGTCACTTACAAAACACTAAAAGCATAACTGCAGCGTTCGCAGAGTCAGGCCTGATCCCTGCGATCGCTAACAGTTTTTTGGTAGCGTTTTGGTGAACTGGCAAGCGCCAGCGGCCTAGTACACCCCGGTCGTAGTCAAACCAGCACTGCAGTAACACGTGGTGACGTGGCGAGTCCCATAAGTGCAGTTCAAGCTGGCGAGATGGCAAGCACAAGTAGTGTCCCGCTGCCACCAGAAAGACAAACACAGGCCCGTCGTGCCCATAATGCCCTTCCTGCTGCATTCGCCAATCCTAATTGGGAACCCACCGCTTCTGCAGCGCCCGTACTTCCCCCATTCACATCCCCAACCAAATGCAGTCGGCTGCATGAGAGGCATTTTTATGTCCTCCCGAGTACCCCTACCCAGCGAACGCCCCCAAAAAGATGTTGTGTCTGCAGCTAGCGCGGATATAGGCGTGACACCCGCTATTATTGTCCCTCCTGTCCTGACAATCCTGGTCTTTGCATTGGTGAATGTTTTGAACGCTACCATTCACTAGTTGAGTATTAGCGTAGGGTACAGCATTGCACAGACTAGGCGCACTTTCACAGGGTCTCCCAAAATGCCATCGCATTTTGAGAGACCCGAACCTGGAACCGGGTACCGTTATAAAAGTTAGTTACAAAAAAAGTGTAAAAAAAAAAAAAATATGAAATAAAAAAAAATAGTTGTTTTATTGTTCTCTCTCTCTCTATTCTCTCTCTCTATTGTTCTGCTCTTTTTTACTGTATTCTATTCTGCAATGTTTTATTGTTATTGTTATTATGTTTTATCATGTTTGTTTTTCAGGTGTGTAATTATTTACACTTTACTGTGCTTTATTGTTAACCATTGTTAACCATTTTTTTGTCTTCAGGTACGCCATTCACGACTTTGAGTGGTTATACCAGAATGATGCCTGCAGGTTTAGGTATCATCTTGGTATCATTCTTTTCAGCCAGCGGTCGGCTTTCATGTAAAAGCAATCCTAGCGGCTAATTAGCCTCTAGACTGCTTTTACAAGCCGTGGGAGGGAATGCCCCCCCCCCCCCACCGTCTTCTGTGTTTTTCTCTGGCTCTCCTGTCTCAACAGGGAACCTGAGAATGCAGCCGGTGATTCAGCCAGCTGACCATAGAGCTGATCAGAGACCAGAGTGGCTCCAAACATCTCTATGGCCTAAGAAACCGGAAGCTACGAGTATTTCATGACTTAGATTTCGCCGGATGTAAATAGCGCCATTGGGAAATTGGGGAAGCATTTTATCACACCGATCTTGGTGTGGTCAGATGCTTTGAGGGCAGAGGAGAGATCTAGGGTCTAATAGACCACAATTTTTTCAAAAAAGAGTACCTGTCACTACCTATTGCTATCATAGGGGATATTTACATTCCCCGAGATAACAATAAAAATGATTAAAAAAAAAAATATGAAAGGAACAGTTTAAAAGTAAGATTAAAAAAGCAAAAAAATAATAAAGAAAAAAAAACAAAAAAAAAAAACACCCCTGTCGCCCCCTGCTCTCGCGCTAAGGCGAACGCAAGCGGCGGTCTGTCGTCAAACGTAAACAGCAATTGCACCATGCATGTGAGGTATCACCGCGAAGGCCAGATCGAGTGCAGTAATTTTTCCAGTAGACCTCCTCTGTAAATCTAAAGTGGTAACCTGTAAAGGCTTTTGAAGGCTTTTAAACATGTATTTATTTTGTTGCCACTGCACGTTTGTGCGCAATTTTAAAGCATGTCATGTTTGGTATCCATGTACTCGGCCTAAGATCATCTTTTTTATTTCATCAAACATTTGGGCAATATAGCGTGTTTTAGTGCATTAAAATTAAAAAAAGTGTGTTTTTTCCCCAAAAAATGCGTTTGAAAAATCGCTGCGCAATTACTGTGTGAAAAAAAAAAATGAAACACCCACCATTTTAATCTGTAGGGCATTTGCTTTAAAAAAATATATAATGTTTGGGGGTTCAAAGTAATTTTTTTGCAAAAAAAAAAAACTTTTTCATGTAAACAATAAGTGTCAGAAAGGGCTTTGTCTTCAAGTGGTTAGAAGAGTGGGTGATGTGTGACATAAGCTTCTAAATGTTGTGCATAAAATGCCAGGACAGTTCAAAACCCCCCCAAATGACCCCATTTTGGAAAGTAGACACCCCAAGCTATTTGCTGAGAGGCATGTCGAGTCCATGGAATATTTTATATTGCGACACAAGTTGCGGGAAAGAGACAAATTTATTTATTTTTTTTTTGCACAAAGTTGTCACTAAATGATATATTGCTCAAACATGCCATGGAAATATGTGAAATTACACCACAAAATACATTCTGCTGCTTCTCCTGAGTACGGGGATACCACATGCGTGAGACTTTTTGGGAGCCTAGCCACGTACGGGACCCCGAAAACCAAGCACCGCCTTCAGGCTTTCTAAGGGCGTGAATTTTTGATTTCACTCTTCACTGCCTATCACAGTTTCGGAGGCCATGGAATGCCCAGGTGGCACAAAACCCCCCCAAATGACCCCATTTTGGAAAGTAGACACCCCAAGCTATTTGCTGAGAGGTATAGTGAGTATTTTGCAGACCTCACTTTTTGTCACAAAGTTTTGAAAATTGAAAAAAGAAAAAAAAAAATGTTTTTTCTTGTCTTTCTTCATTTTCAAAAACAAATGAGAGCTGCAAAATACTCACCATGCCTCTCAGCAAATAGCTTGGGGTGTCTACTTTCCAAAATGGGGTCATTTGGGGGGGTTTTGTGCCACCTGGGCATTCCATGGCCTCCGAAACTGTGATAGGCAGTAAAGAGTGAAATCAAAAATTTTCACCCTTAGAAATCCTGAAGGCAGTGATTGGTTTTCGGGGTCCAGTACGCGGCTAGGCTCCCAAAAAGTCCCACACATGTGGTATCCCCATACTCAGGAGAAGCAGCTAAATGTATTTTGGGGTGCAATTCCACATATGCCCATGGCCTGTGTGAGCAATATATCATTTAGTGACAACTTTATGAAAAAAAAAAAAAAAAAAAAATAAAAGTGTCACTTTCCCGCAACTTGTGTCAAAATATAAAATATTCCATGGACTCAATATGCCTCTCAGCAAATAGCTTGGGGTGTCTACTTTCCAAAATGGGGTCATTTTGGGGGGTTTTGTGCCATCTTGGCATTCCATGGCCTCCGAAACTGTGATAGGCAGTGAAGAGTGAAAGCAAAAATTTACACCCTTAGAAATCCTGAAGGCGGTGATTGGTTTTCGGGGCCCCGTACGCGGCTAGGCTCCCAAAAAGTCCCACACATGTGGTATCCCCGTACTCAGGAGAAGCAGCTAAATGTATTTTGGGGTGCAATTCCACATAGGCCCATGGCCTGTGTGAGCAATATATCATTTAGTGACCACTTTTTGTAAATATTTTTTTTTTTTTTTTTTTTTGTCATTTTTCAATCACTTGGGACAAAAAAAATAAATATTCAATGGGTTCAACATGCCTCTCAGCAATTTCCTTGGGGTGTCTACTTTCCAAAATGGGGTCATTTGGGGGGCTTTTGTACTGCCCTGCCATTTTAGCACCTCAAGAAATGACATAGGCAGTCATAAACTAAAAGCTGTGTAAATTCCAGAAAATGTACCCTAGTTTGTAGACGCTATAACTTTTGCGCAAACCAATAAATATACGCTTATTGACATTTTTTTTACCAAAGACATGTGGCCGAATACATTTTGGCCTAAATGTATGACTAAAATTTAGTTTATTGGATTTTTTTTAGAACAAAAAGTAGAAAATATCATTTTTTTTCAAAATTTTCGGTCTTTTTCCGTTTATAGCGCAAAAAATAAAAACCGCAGAGGTGATCAAATACCATCAAAAGAAAGCTCTATTTGTGGGAAGAAAAGGACGCAAATTTCGTTTGGGTACAGCATTGCATGACCGCGCAATTAGCAGTTAAAGCGACGCAGTGCCAAATTGGAAAAAGACCTCTGGTCCTTAGGCAGCATAAAGGTCCGGGGCTCAAGTGGTTAAAAACGCTAGTCTATGGCTTCATGCCCACCTAGCTGCAAATGGCATAGCCGTTTTTAAGCTGTAAAAAAAACCCAGAACCAGTGGGTTCTGAGAGCCGTTTTTCAGCTGTAAAAACGCTCTAACGCTGATAAACGCTCAAAAACATTGCTCACCAACGTTTTTCAACGTTTTTGATCCATTGAAAAAAAAAAAATGATAAAAAACGCTAAAAAAGCTAACGCTTTAAAAAAAGCTGAGAAAAGTTTAAAAAAAATCACTGCAAAGCTACTGGCGTTTTCATAACGTTATTTTAACATCCCGTGTGCATGAGGCCTTAGAATCACTTTAGGAGCAATGCCTGGTGGATTTACTTAAAGAGAGAGAGATTGTGCTTTCACAGTGTATTAAAGAACTGGATGACAAAGTGTACAATACCAATTAGCCCTTGAGGTTATAATGTGAAAAATGACAAGCAGAAGGGCAGCCAGCTCGGGAGAGGGAATGGTGGGGGGCTGTGAAAGGGGTTAAGTAGGTAGAGGTGGCTTGGTACTTAGTGCACCCCACTGAGCAGCTGGGCCCCTCTCTTAGGGCCCGCTGCAGACCAGAACCCATTTAAGGGTCAATTCTATTCCAGATCATTCCATGGAAGCACAGCCAGTGGTGTCATACTCCCTCATGCTGAAGGAACCCAGAACTCAACGACATAGATTCCTCTCATCCACAGATTACCCAGGAGAGACTGAAAACACCAGCTTCCTCTCTCCAGCTCTCCAAAATCCTACCCGACACCAAGGCACCTATGCCAATATTGACTGTGGAAATAATCCAATCACAGACAGGGCAGGCCATAAAAGGAATTCCATAATGAGAATAAACACCATCCCCCTAAGGCCCCAGTTTAAATATAAAAATATGTTCCTCTGAGCCCCCTCATATCCAACCTGCAGTCATTCATGAGCCACAAGCCCTTGATTGCCAGTCATGGTTTTAGGTTTGTGTTGTCTTAAAAGTTGTAGCCTCTTAAATTTGCACTTGTCTATGTTTATTTGTGATGATATATATATACATTGATATTAAGGATGAGCCGAACAACCCCCGGTTCGATTCGCAGCAGAACATGCGAACAGGCAAAAAATTTGGTAGAACACACGAACACCGTTAAAGTCTATGGAACACGAACATGAATAATCAAAAGTGCTAATTTTAAAGGCTTATATGCAAGTTATTGTCATAAAAAGTGTTTGGGGACCCGGGTCCTGCCCCAGGGGACATGTATCAATGCAAAAAATTTTTTTTTTTAAAACGGCCTTATTTTCAGGAGCAGTGATTTTTTAATGCTTAAAGTGAAACAATAAAAAATAAATAGTCCTTTAAATATCGTGCCTGGGGGGTGTCCTTAGTATGCCTGTAAAGTGGTGCATTTTTCCCGTGTTAAGAACAGTACCTATAAATTCCGAGATATCTGGTGGGTTTGGTAAAGGACTATGTAAGAACAGGACTCAGAACTACTGGCTCTCTCCCTGCTCTTTGCCGATTTAATACTTGGCTGGGGTTTGGGAGGGACCATGGAACATGATCTCTCTATGATAATCTATGTGACGGGCGCCAGGTAATGCCTACATACACTAAAAGGTTTTATACGATATGTTGCTCTGTTTAAAATTGTTCCTCTTTTCCCTCTCCCTGTATAGTATATGCTGGGGGGTCTGAGACGGGAGCGGGGGAGGCTTCTATGGGGGGACCTTTGGCCTCCGGTTTGGATCATTCTCTACCCCAGGAGATGCAGGCCAGAAGATACCACACATGGTGTGGTTGATTGCCTAGGTTAAAGGCATGCATCCAATTCACATATTTTGATGACTGTTACCATCTGTTATTATTAACGGTAGTTCACATGACTGGGTTTCTATAGTCTGGGTTAAAAAACACTGAGGAACACATCCACAATTATTCAATCACTGGTCTTCTATGTTAGCTGAGACTTAGGAACAGGTGCTCTGCCTCAGAGGGGGGAAAGAGCGCAAAGAAAGGTTTAGTCCACAGACCCTTACCCCTCACATGTATTTCCTGACACATTTCCTGACACAGTGGGGGCCATTTCAACCCCACACAAAGTTTTTGTTTTTTCTCCTTTCTTTTTAGGAAAAGGCTGCTTCATGCCTCACTCACGGTTCAATTGTTAAGTGTGCAACTTATACTGTATATATGTCTGATTTTCTGTCGGGACCATTTCGACCTCTCCCCCACAGTAGGACAGGCACGGTTTGTGCCTAGAGCGTGACATTTCACGCAGTGTTTTGCGTTAGCAAACACACTAGTTTCTCGGACACATCTTTTTAGGTGTCTGTTTTTGTTTACACCCCTATTCCTTTCTCTCTTCTCACACTTCTCACCTATCCTCTTATCCCCTCCCCCCTACCTGTTTTCCCACTTCTACATTTCAGTTATCTTTATTTACTTACCCCATACCGCTTTTTTTTACTTATCTTCTATATTATACTACTTTTCTCTTTCTACAACCTCTAACACCCCGGCATGGCTCACACGCTGACCTCACGCCCCCAATTGAAATTTTGTTCATATAATGTAAATGGGCTCAACATCGCTTCAAAACGGGGACAAATTCTGTATCAGATGCATAAAAGGCAGGTTAATGTGCTTTTGATGCAGGAGACCCACTTCCAATCTGGCTCTACCCCTTCCTGCTTCAACAGATACTTTAATAGATGGATCCACAGTACCAACCCGACACAAAAATCAAGGGGTGTCTCTATTGCATTTCATAAAACACTCCCCATTGAACTGCTTGACCATGTGGTAGACCCCCAGAGCAGATACGTTTTTGTGAAAATCTCACTATGGGGGACCAAATTTACTATAGCCAATATATATCTACCTAACACACGTCAAGTCCCATCGGCCTTACAGTACTTAAAGATTTTGGAGGGTTTTGTAGAAGGTAAGCTCATACTTGGAGGGGACTTTAATACTCCCATGGATCCACTTTTAGATTCATCGACATCCCGTTCCTCTGTTTCCTTTCCTAAATTACGGGTCTTAAAACGTGCCATACATAATATGCATCTTGCGGATGTATGGCGGATACTGTACCCTGACTCCCGCAACTACACACATTTCTCCAATGTTCATCGATCATACAGTTGTTTAGACTATTTCTTAATCAACCACGGCTGCTTAGATTGGTCCCCAAACTGCGAAATGGACCCTATGGTTTGGTCCGACCACTCCCCGATATTTCTGACATTTGCGATCCCCTCTACTCCAACAAAAGAATGGACATGGAGGCTAAACGACTCGCTTCTAATTGAACCGGGATAAGACACGCTGATAGCGGAGACTATAACAAACTTTTTCGCGGACCACGTCTCTGACGATACTTCACCCCCCATTAAATGGGAGGCATTAAAGGCGGTATTGCGAGGCAGATTTATTCAAATGGGTGCCCCCCTGAAAAAAGAATGCTCAGCAGCGATAGTCACAGCAGTACACAAACTTGAGAAGCTTGAGACTACCCATAAGCGTTCCCCCACGGTGGAAGTGCTTGCGGAGGTTTTTTCCGCTCGCACTCAGCTTAGGGAATTATACGAGGCATCAGCACGTACATTCGCGAACAAACTAGCCTTTCATCAATACCAATTTAAAGACAAATGTGGTAGATCGCTAGCTCGCACCTTACACGCCAAACAACATAACACTTTTATACCTCACATACGGGACAAATCTGGGAAAACTGTCTCTGCGCCTGCTGAGATGGGACAGGTATTCCGAGACTTCTAACAATCCCTGTATAACATACCCACAGCAAGCCCCACTAAACATCCCTCCAGTACAGCGGAAACACAGGCCTCATATATTGCAGAAACTGCACTACCCACTCTAGACGAAGAAACGGTAGAAGACCTTGAGGCTCCGATTTCGGAGGACGAGGTCGCCCGCGCCATTACATCTACCCCATCGGGTAAAAGTCCAGGCCCTGATGGCTTCACTCCCAAATTCTACAAACAATTTGCTCCCCTCCTTACCCCCTTCTTAACAAAAGTGTTTAACTCCATCTCTGAGGGTTCGGTATTCCCACCGCAAACCCTGGAGGCACATATCACCCTCATCCCAAAACCAGAAAAAGACCTGAATATATGTGGTAATTACCGACCCATATCGCTGATAGGCGTAGATCTGAAGATATACGCGAAGGTGCTAGCTAATAGAATACAACCATTATTACCCCGCTTAATACACCTGGATCAGGTTGGCTTTGTGAGTGGAAGAGAAGCGCGAGTTAACAACCCTGAAAAAACTTCTCATTGCGGATTATGCTCGGACCCATAATGTCCCACTATGCCTTCTTACGGTCGACGCGGAGATGGCCTTCGACCGCGTCGACTGGCAATTTCTCCGCCTATCACTACAGCAGGTAGGTCTAGGCCAAAATATGATCTCCAGAATAATGTCCCTCTATACATCTCCCTCCGCTAGGATCAGACTGAACGGTTCCCTATCTCCAAAATTCAATATTCACAATGGAACGCGGCAGGGATGCCCCTTGTCCCCCATTCTCTATGTCCTTGTTATGGAACACCTAGCCAACGCCCTCAGAAACAACCCAGCTATTCATGGTATCAATATAGGCCCTATACATACTAAAATTGCCCTTTTTGCAGACGACTTGCTCTTGTTTGTAACCCAACCGCAAGTCTCCCTGCCCTCAATTTTACAGGAGTTTATGAAATATGGAGAGGTTAGTAACTTTAAAGTTAATCATAGTAAGTCAGAAATTCTCAACATTTCACTCCCAAAGGAGGCTCTCCAACAGATCTCATCCTCCTACCCCTTTAAGACAAGCTCCACATCTATTCGTTATCTAGGAATCCATATCCCAACAGACGCATCCCAACTATTCTCCAGCAACTTTACCCCTCTACTTCTTAGAACACAAGTGGATCTGGCTACATACACATCTAAACAGCTCTCTTGGTTAGGCAGGGTGAATGTTTTGAAGATGGATGTTCTCCCTCAATTTCTTTATCTTTTTCAAACCATCCCTATTCATATTCCCATCTCGTTCTTCCAAAAGCTCCATCAGATTTTTTCTAAATTCATATGGAAGGGAAACCGCCCCAGAATTAAGTACGACACAATGACCCTTCCGAAGGCCAGGGGGGGAGCGGGGGTCCCAGATGCCTCTACATACCATAAGGCGGCGGGTTCTCACACGCAGGCCCGGACTGGCCATAGGGCAGACCGGGCATTTGCCCGGTGGGCTGGGACCTCCAGCTCCATAGCCTGTTGATGATCAGGCCGCACAGCGGGAGGTAAGCGGCGCCCGCGGCCTGGACAGGGTTAACACAGGCCACGGCCGCCGCTCACCCACCGCTATGCGGCCGTGCCTGTGTCATCTCTGGGCTCCGGCGCAACTACAATAGCGGCTGATTGGCTGAGCTGTGTGTCTCTCTCACACACAGCTCAGCCAACGCTGACAGTTTCACTGCTCCTCCTCTTCCCGCCCCTCTACTCTATCTGCTCCGCCCATACCCCCTGCGTCTGCCCCGCCCACACCCCCTGCGTCTGCCCCGCCCACACCCCCTGTGTCTGCACACATCCCTGGGATGAAGGAAGGAAGATTTAAAAGCTGCAGGCAGCCCGCTCCTGAGCCTCATCCTGGGGTGAGTAAGCTGTGTATATAAAACTAATTTTGGGGTGTTCTGTGGACTCTGATACAAGAGGGGGACTTTGGTGAGCAGAGACCCCCTTAAATCAGTGTTCCCCTTTACATTAGAGTCCACAGAGCTCCCCCTTACAGTAAGTGGGGGCTCAGTGCGGACTCTGATGTAAGGGGGCTCAGTGCGGACTCTGATGTAAGGGGGCTCAGTGCGGACTCTGATGTAAGGGGGCTCAGTGCGGACTCTGATGTAAAGGGGCTCAGTGCGGACTCTGAAGTAAAGGGGCTCAGTGCGGACTCTGAAGTAAAGGGGCTCAGTGCGGACTCTGATGTAAAGGGGCTCAGTGCGGACTCTGATGTAAAGGGGCTCAGTGCGGACTCTGATGTAAAGGGGCTCAGTGCGGACTCTGATGTAAAGGGGCTCAGTGCGGACTCTGATGTAAAGGGGCTCAGTGCGGACTCTGATGTAAAGGGGCTCAGTGCGGACTCTGATGTAAGGGGGCTCAGTGCGGACTCTGATGTAAGGGGGCTCAGTGCGGACTCTGCTGTAAGGGGGCTCAGTGCGGACTCTGCTGTAAGGGGGCTCAGTGCGGACTCTGATGTAAGGGGGCTCAGTGCGGACTCTGATGTAAGGGGGCTCAGTGCGGACTCTGATGTAAAGGGGCTCAGTGCGGACTCTGATTTAAAGGGGCTCAGTGCGGACTCTGAAGTAAAGGGGCTCAGTGCGGACTCTGATGTAAAGGGGCTCAGTGCGGACTCTGATGTAAAGGGGCTCAGTGCGGACTCTGATGTAAAGGGGCTCAGTGCGGACTCTGATGTAAAGGGGCTCAGTGCGGACTCTGATGTAAAGGGGCTCAGTGCGGACTCTGATGTAAAGGGGCTCAGTGCGGACTCTGATGTAAGGGGGCTCAGTGCGGACTCTGATGTAAGGGGGCTCAGTGCGGACTCTGCTGTAAGGGGGCTCAGTGCGGACTCTGCTGTAAGGGGGCTCAGTGCGGACTCTGATGTAAGGGGGCTCAGTGCGGACTCTGATGTAAGGGGGCTCAGTGCGGACTCTGATGTAAGGGGGCTCAGTGCGGACTCTGATGTAAGGGGGCTCAGTGCGGACTCTGATGTAAGGGGGCTCAGTGCGGACTCTGATGTAAGGGGGCTCAGTGCGGACTCTGATGTAAAGGGGCTCAGTGCGGACTCTGAAGTAAAGGGGCTCAGTGCGGACTCTGAAGTAAAGGGGCTCAGTGCGGACTCTGATGTAAAGGGGCTCAGTGCGGACTCTGATGTAAAGGGGCTCAGTGCGGACTCTGATGTAAAGGGGCTCAGTGCGGACTCTGATGTAAAGGGGCTCAGTGCGGACTCTGATGTAAAGGGGCTCAGTGCGGACTCTGATGTAAGGGGGCTCAGTGCGGACTCTGATGTAAGGGGGCTCAGTGCGGACTCTGCTGTAAGGGGGCTTAGTGCGGACTCTGCTGTAAGGGGGCTCAGTGCGGACTCTGATGTAAGGGGGCTCAGTGCGGACTCTGATGTAAAGGGGCTCAGTGCGGACTCTGATGTAAAGGGGCTCAGTGCGGATTCTGATGTAAAGGGGCTCAGTGCGGACTCTGATGTAAAGGGGCTCAGTGCGGACTCTGATGTAAAGGGGCTCAGTGCGGACTCTGATGTAAAGGGGCTCAGTGCGGACTCTGATGTAAAGGGGCTCAGTGCGGACTCTGATGTAAAGGGGCTCAGTGCGGACTCTGATGTAAAGGGGCTCAGTGCGGACTCTGATGTAAGGGGGCTCAGTGCGGACTCTGATGTAAGGGGGCTCAGTGCGGACTCTGATGTAAGGGGGCTCAGTGCGGACTCTGATGTAAAGGGGCTCAGTGCGGACTCTGATGTAAAGGGGCTCAGTGCGGACTCTGATGTAAAGGGGCTCAGTGCGGACTCTGATGTAAAGGGGCTCAGTGCGGACTCTGATGTAAAGGGGCTCAGTGCGGACTCTGATGTAAAGGGGCTCAGTGCGGACTCTGATGTAAAGGGGCTCAGTGCGGACTCTGATGTAAAGGGGCTCAGTGCGGACTCTGATGTAAAGGGGCTCAGTGCGGACTCTGATGTAAGGGGGCTCAGTGCGGACTCTGATGTAAGGGGGCTCAGTGCGGACTCTGCTGTAAGGGGGCTCAGTGCGGACTCTGATGTAAGGGGGCTCAGTGCGGACTCTGATGTAAGGGGGCTCAGTGCGGACTCTGATGTAAGGGGGCTCAGTGCGGACTCTGATGTAAGGGGGCTCAGTGCGGACTCTGATGTAAGGGGGCTCAGTGCGGACTCTGATGTAAGGGGGCTCAGTGCGGACTCTGATGTAAGGGGGCTCAGTGCGGACTCTGATGTAAGGGGGCTCAGTGCGGACTCTGATGTAAGGGGGGCTCAGTGCGGACTCTGATGTAAGGGGGGTCTGTGCGGACTCTGATGTAAGGGGGGTCTGTGCGGACTCTGATGTAAGGGGGGTCTGTGCGGACTCTGATGTAAGGGGGGTCTCTGCGGACTCTGATGTAAGGGGGGTCTGTGCGGACTCTGATGTAAGGGGGTCTGTGCGGACTCTGATGTAAGGGGGGTCTGTGCGGACTCTGATGTAAGGGGGGTCTGTGCGGACTCTGATGTAAGGGGGGTCTGTGCGGACTCTGATGTAAGGGGGGTCTGTGCGGACTCTGATGTAAGGGGGGTCTGTGCGGACTCTGATGTAAGGGGGGTCTGTGCGGACTCTGATGTAAGGGGGGTCTGTGCGGACTCTGATGTAAGGGGGGTCTGTGCGGACTCTGATGTAAGGGACCTCTGTGCGGACTCTGATGTAAGGGACCTCTGTGCGGACTCTGATGTAAGGGACCTCTGTGCGGACTCTGATGTAAGGGACCTCTGTGCGGACTCTGATGTAAGGGACCTCTGTGTGGACTCTGATGTAAGGGGGCTCAGTGCGGACTCTGATGTAAAGGGGCTCAGTGCGGACTCTGATGTAAGGGACCTCTGTGCGGACTCTGATGTAAGGGACCTCTGTGCGGACTCTGATGTAAGGGACCTCTGTGCGGACTCTGATGTAAGGGACCTCTGTGTGGACTCTGATGTAAGGGACCTCTGTGCGGACTCTGATGTAAGGGACCTCTGTGCGGACTCTGATGTAAGGGACCTCTGTGCGGACTCTGATGTAAGGGACCTCTGTGTGGACTCTGATGTAAGGGGGCTCAGTGCGGACTCTGATGTAAAGGGGCTCAGTGCGGACTCTGATGTAAAGGGGCTCAGTGCGGACTCTGATGTAAAGGGGCTCAGTGCGGACTCTGATGTAAAGGGGCTCAGTGCGGACTCTGATGTAAAGGGGCTCAGTGCGGACTCTGCTGTAAGGGGGCTTAGTGCGGACTCTGCTGTAAGGGGGCTCAGTGCGGACTCTGATGTAAGGGGGCTCAGTGCGGACTCTGATGTAAAGGGGCTCAGTGCGGACTCTGATGTAAAGGGGCTCAGTGCGGATTCTGATGTAAAGGGGCTCAGTGCGGACTCTGATGTAAAGGGGCTCAGTGCGGACTCTGATGTAAAGGGGCTCAGTGCGGACTCTGATGTAAAGGGGCTCAGTGCGGACTCTGATGTAAAGGGGCTCAGTGCGGACTCTGATGTAAAGGGGCTCAGTGCGGACTCTGATGTAAAGGGGCTCAGTGCGGACTCTGATGTAAGGGGGCTCAGTGCGGACTCTGATGTAAGGGGGCTCAGTGCGGACTCTGATGTAAGGGGGCTCAGTGCGGACTCTGATGTAAAGGGGCTCAGTGCGGACTCTGATGTAAAGGGGCTCAGTGCGGACTCTGATGTAAAGGGGCTCAGTGCGGACTCTGATGTAAAGGGGCTCAGTGCGGACTCTGATGTAAAGGGGCTCAGTGCGGACTCTGATGTAAAGGGGCTCAGTGCGGACTCTGATGTAAAGGGGCTCAGTGCGGACTCTGATGTAAAGGGGCTCAGTGCGGACTCTGATGTAAAGGGGCTCAGTGCGGACTCTGATGTAAGGGGGCTCAGTGCGGACTCTGATGTAAGGGGGCTCAGTGCGGACTCTGCTGTAAGGGGGCTCAGTGCGGACTCTGATGTAAGGGGGCTCAGTGCGGACTCTGATGTAAGGGGGCTCAGTGCGGACTCTGATGTAAGGGGGCTCAGTGCGGACTCTGATGTAAGGGGGCTCAGTGCGGACTCTGATGTAAGGGGGCTCAGTGCGGACTCTGATGTAAAGGGGCTCAGTGCGGACTCTGATGTAAAGGGGCTCAGTGCGGACTCTGATGTAAAGGGGCTCAGTGCGGACTCTGATGTAAAGGGGCTCAGTGCGGACTCTGATGTAAAGGGGCTCAGTGCGGACTCTGATGTAAAGGGGCTCAGTGCGGACTCTGATGTAAAGGGGCTCAGTGCGGACTCTGATGTAAAGGGGCTCAGTGCGGACTCTGATGTAAAGGGGCTCAGTGCGGACTCTGATGTAAGGGGGCTCAGTGCGGACTCTGATGTAAGGGGGCTCAGTGCGGACTCTGCTGTAAGGGGGCTCAGTGCGGACTCTGATGTAAGGGGGCTCAGTGCGGACTCTGATGTAAGGGGGCTCAGTGCGGACTCTGATGTAAGGGGGCTCAGTGCGGACTCTGATGTAAGGGGGCTCAGTGCGGACTCTGATGTAAGGGGGCTCAGTGCGGACTCTGATGTAAGGGGGCTCAGTGCGGACTCTGATGTAAGGGGGCTCAGTGCGGACTCTGATGTAAGGGGGCTCAGTGCGGACTCTGATGTAAGGGGGGCTCAGTGCGGACTCTGATGTAAGGGGGGTCTGTGCGGACTCTGATGTAAGGGGGGTCTGTGCGGACTCTGATGTAAGGGGGGTCTGTGCGGACTCTGATGTAAGGGGGGTCTCTGCGGACTCTGATGTAAGGGGGGTCTGTGCGGACTCTGATGTAAGGGGGGTCTGTGCGGACTCTGATGTAAGGGGGGTCTGTGCGGACTCTGATGTAAGGGGGGTCTGTGCGGACTCTGATGTAAGGGGGGTCTGTGCGGACTCTGATGTAAGGGGGGTCTGTGCGGACTCTGATGTAAGGGGGGTCTGTGCGGACTCTGATGTAAGGGGGGTCTGTGCGGACTCTGATGTAAGGGGGGTCTGTGCGGACTCTGATGTAAGGGGGGTCTGTGCGGACTCTGATGTAAGGGACCTCTGTGCGGACTCTGATGTAAGGGACCTCTGTGCGGACTCTGATGTAAGGGACCTCTGTGCGGACTCTGATGTAAGGGACCTCTGTGCGGACTCTGATGTAAGGGACCTCTGTGTGGACTCTGATGTAAGGGGGCTCAGTGCGGACTCTGATGTAAAGGGGCTCAGTGCGGACTCTGATGTAAGGGACCTCTGTGCGGACTCTGATGTAAGGGACCTCTGTGCGGACTCTGATGTAAGGGACCTCTGTGCGGACTCTGATGTAAGGGACCTCTGTGTGGACTCTGATGTAAGGGACCTCTGTGCGGACTCTGATGTAAGGGACCTCTGTGCGGACTCTGATGTAAGGGACCTCTGTGCGGACTCTGATGTAAGGGACCTCTGTGTGGACTCTGATGTAAGGGGGCTCAGTGCGGACTCTGATGTAAAGGGGCTCAGTGCGGACTCTGATGTAAAGGGGCTCAGTGCGGACTCTGATGTAAAGGGGCTCAGTGCGGACTCTGATGTAAAGGGGCTCAGTGCGGACTCTGATGTAAAGGGGCTCAGTGCGGACTCTGCTGTAAGGGGGCTTAGTGCGGACTCTGCTGTAAGGGGGCTCAGTGCGGACTCTGATGTAAGGGGGCTCAGTGCGGACTCTGATGTAAAGGGGCTCAGTGCGGACTCTGATGTAAAGGGGCTCAGTGCGGATTCTGATGTAAAGGGGCTCAGTGCGGACTCTGATGTAAAGGGGCTCAGTGCGGACTCTGATGTAAAGGGGCTCAGTGCGGACTCTGATGTAAAGGGGCTCAGTGCGGACTCTGATGTAAAGGGGCTCAGTGCGGACTCTGATGTAAAGGGGCTCAGTGCGGACTCTGATGTAAAGGGGCTCAGTGCGGACTCTGATGTAAGGGGGCTCAGTGCGGACTCTGATGTAAGGGGGCTCAGTGCGGACTCTGATGTAAGGGGGCTCAGTGCGGACTCTGATGTAAAGGGGCTCAGTGCGGACTCTGATGTAAAGGGGCTCAGTGCGGACTCTGATGTAAAGGGGCTCAGTGCGGACTCTGATGTAAAGGGGCTCAGTGCGGACTCTGATGTAAAGGGGCTCAGTGCGGACTCTGATGTAAAGGGGCTCAGTGCGGACTCTGATGTAAAGGGGCTCAGTGCGGACTCTGATGTAAAGGGGCTCAGTGCGGACTCTGATGTAAAGGGGCTCAGTGCGGACTCTGATGTAAGGGGGCTCAGTGCGGACTCTGATGTAAGGGGGCTCAGTGCGGACTCTGCTGTAAGGGGGCTCAGTGCGGACTCTGATGTAAGGGGGCTCAGTGCGGACTCTGATGTAAGGGGGCTCAGTGCGGACTCTGATGTAAGGGGGCTCAGTGCGGACTCTGATGTAAGGGGGCTCAGTGCGGACTCTGATGTAAGGGGGCTCAGTGCGGACTCTGATGTAAGGGGGCTCAGTGCGGACTCTGATGTAAGGGGGCTCAGTGCGGACTCTGATGTAAGGGGGGCTCAGTGCGGACTCTGATGTAAGGGGGGTCTGTGCGGACTCTGATGTAAGGGGGGTCTGTGCGGACTCTGATGTAAGGGGGGTCTGTGCGGACTCTGATGTAAGGGGGGTCTGTGCGGACTCTGATGTAAGGGGGGTCTGTGCTGACTCTGATGTAAGGGGGGTCTGTGCGGACTCTGATGTAAGGGGGGTCTGTGCGGACTCTGATGTAAGGGGGGTCTGTGCGGACTCTGATGTAAGGGGGGTCTGTGCGGACTCTGATGTAAGGGGGGTCTGTGCGGACTCTGATGTAAGGGGGGTCTGTGCGGACTCTGATGTAAGGGGGGTCTGTGCGGACTCTGATGTAAGGGGGGTCTGTGCGGACTCTGATGTAAGGGGGGTCTGTGCGGACTCTGATGTAAGGGGGGTCTGTGCGGACTCTGATGTAAGGGACCTCTGTGCGGACTCTGATGTAAGGGACCTCTGTGCGGACTCTGATGTAAGGGACCTCTGTGCGGACTCTGATGTAAGGGACCTCTGTGCGGACTCTGATGTAAGGGACCTCTGTGTGGACTCTGATGTAAGGGGGCTCAGTGCGGACTCTGATGTAAAGGGGCTCAGTGCGGACTCTGATGTAAGGGACCTCTGTGCGGACTCTGATGTAAGGGACCTCTGTGCGGACTCTGATGTAAGGGACCTCTGTGCGGACTCTGATGTAAGGGACCTCTGTGTGGACTCTGATGTAAGGGACCTCTGTGCGGACTCTGATGTAAGGGACCTCTGTGCGGACTCTGATGTAAGGGACCTCTGTGCGGACTCTGATGTAAGGGACCTCTGTGTGGACTCTGATGTAAGGGGGCTCAGTGCGGACTCTGATGTAAAGGGGCTCAGTGCGGACTCTGATGTAAAGGGGCTCAGTGCGGACTCTGATGTAAAGGGGCTCAGTGCGGACTCTGATGTAAAGGGGCTCAGTGCGGACTCTGATGTAAAGGGGCTCAGTGCGGACTCTGATGTAAAGGGGCTCAGTGCGGACTCTGATGTAAAGGGGCTCAGTGCGGACTCTGATGTAAAGGGGCTCAGTGCGGACTCTGATGTAAAGGGGCTCAGTGCGGACTCTGATGTAAAGGGGCTCAGTGCGGACTCTGATGTAAGGGGGCTCAGTGCGGACTCTGATGTAAAGGGGCTCAGTGCGGACTCTGATGTAAAGGGGCTCAGTGCGGACTCTGATGTAAAGGGGCTCAGTGCGGACTCTGATGTAAAGGGGCTCAGTGCGGACTCTGATGTAAAGGGGCTCAGTGCGGACTCTGATGTAAAGGGGCTCAGTGCGGACTCTGATGTAAAGGGGCTCAGTGCGGACTCTGATGTAAAGGGGCTCAGTGCGGACTCTGATGTAAGGGGGCTCAGTGCGGACTCTGATGTAAGGGGGCTCAGTGCGGACTCTGATGTAAAGGGGCTCAGTGCGGACTCTGCTGTAAGGGGGCTCAGTGCGGACTCTGATGTAAGGGGGCTCAGTGCGGACTCTGATGTAAGGGGGCTCAGTGCGGACTCTGATGTAAGGGGGCTCAGTGCGGACTCTGATGTAAGGGGGCTCAGTGCGGACTCTGATGTAAGGGGGCTCAGTGCGGACTCTGATGTAAGGGGGCTCAGTGCGGACTCTGATGTAAGGGGGGCTCAGTGCGGACTCTGATGTAAGGGGGGTCTGTGCGGACTCTGATGTAAGGGGGGTCTGTGCGGACTCTGATGTAAGGGGGGTCTGTGCGGACTCTGATGTAAGGGGGGTCTGTGCGGACTCTGATGTAAGGGGGGTCTGTGCGGACTCTGATGTAAGGGGGGTCTGTGCGGACTCTGATGTAAGGGGGGTCTGTGCGGACTCTGATGTAAGGGGGGTCTGTGCGGACTCTGATGTAAGGGGGGTCTGTGCGGACTCTGATGTAAGGGGGGTCTGTGCGGACTCTGATGTAAGGGGGGTCTGTGCGGACTCTGATGTAAGGGGGGTCTGTGCGGACTCTGATGTAAGGGGGGTCTGTGCGGACTCTGATGTAAGGGGGGTTTGTGCGGACTCTGATGTAAGGGACCTCTGTGCGGACTCTGATGTAAGGGGGGTCTGTGCGGACTCTGATGTAAGGGGGGTCTGTGCGGACTCTGATGTAAGGGGGGTCTGTGCGGACTCTGATGTAAGGGACCTCTGTGCGGACTCTGATGTAAGGGACCTCTGTGCGGACTCTGATGTAAGGGACCTCTGTGCGGACTCTGATGTAAGGGACCTCTGTGCGGACTCTGATGTAAGGGACCTCTGTGCGGACTCTGATGTAAGGGACCTCTGTGCGGACTCTGATGTAAGGGACCTCTGTGCGGACTCTGATGTAAGGGACCTCTGTGCGGACTCTGATGTAAGGGACCTCTGTGTGGACTCTGATGTAAGGGACCTCTGTGTGGACTCTGATGTAAGGGGGGTAATCATTACAGTGCAGTGCCCTTTATATTTATATCAGTGTTCCTGCACATTACAGCGTGGAGGACCGATACACATCCCCCCCCCCCCCCCGGTCCATGGAAAAATTGGCTGCTCAGACTAAAATGCCCGGGCCTATTTTTTGTCCCAGTCCGGGCCTGCTCACACGTATCGTGGATTGGTTTCACCACTCTTCCTCCAAGCTCTGGGTTCAATTGGAGAGATATCTCAATGAGATTGATCTTTGCGCCCTGCCGTGGACTCCTATGGCCCAGCGTAAAGATAGCACACTCTCCGCTGCTCTTACCCGGCAAACTCTTCAGATTTGGGACCGCATGATCTCAACTGGTAAAATATCAAAACTCAGGGGCCCAATGACCCCTCTCTTTGGGACTCCGGCCTTCCCCCCAGCTGTCAATAGGTGGAGATTTGGACCCTGGAATAGGGACAGTCATAGACGCTTAGCTCAGGTTTTACACGCTGACCCATCCTTGACAACAGATATACCCTCCCAGTCGGACCTAGGGTCCCCAGTAATGTGGTTGCAGAGGGGTCAAGTAAGGTTTTACATACGCACTTTCTCCTCCATCTCTGAGATACTGGATGGCCAATCAGACTTTGACAAGTTACTTTTACAAACAGACCCGCCAACACACGTATTATCATTGCTATACTCTCTATTATTAAATGTCTCTGCCCCTGACCTTCCAACGTACACACAGCAATGGGAATCCGATCTACAACACTCCATCTCCCCTGCTGATTGGCAAAAAAGCTTTATCCTGACGCATAAGATTTCCTTAGCAACTAAGAATCAAGAAAAAGGGTTTAAACTATTGACAAGGTGGTACAGATGCCCAGCGACTATACAACGTTTTTACCCCCGCTTTGTCAGATACTTGTTGGCGATGCCAGTCCTCTAAAGGGACGATGCTCCACATTTGGTGGGCTTGCCCTCCAATTAGGAAACTCTGGCAAACGGTCTTTGAGCTATATGAAAGGCTGATGGGGACTTCAATTAAGCCCTCACCAGAGATAGCCATACTATCTATCCTCCCAGGCCCCCTAAAGCTGATTAAAAAAGATATACTGCGCCACTTTCTAGCCGCAGTTAGGATAGTGATTCCCCGACATTGGAGAACAACAGATGTGCCTTCCTTGGGCGATTGGGTTGTTGAGGTGGATCAGATAAGAGATCTGGAGCGCCTGTTGGCACAGGAAGCAGGGAGAGAGGAACAGTTCTCCATCACCTGGACCTCGTGGTCAATGTTTCGATACTCCGATGACTTCTCAGTATGGGTCAGGGATGACCCACCTCTATCCACCGGCTAGCCATGCCGGGGTGTCTTTCTTCCCCACCGTCTTTCTTTCCCACCTTTTTTATTATTCTCTATTGCTGTTCCCATCAACACTCTTTCTTCTCTTTTTTTTTGCCAACTCTCATGCATATAATGAACCAAACAACTAAAAAGTTGAATAAAGGCCATATACCTAAATTAGTTCAACGACTTGAATACCTATTGTAAGTAAACAAAAGATCACGACAGCATATCAGCCTGATTTGGTAGATCCTTATAATGCCAACACGCAAATCATAAGGGTAAACATATGTTGGATTCCACATGTTTGTTACTCTTCTCATATGTCTAAAGGCTTTTATGATCAATACGAGACTTTGTTGATACACCTGAGACTATGTGCCAAAATGTTATTCTATAGGTTCATCTCTGATAAAGTTTAAATCCATTCTTCTGTGCATACTATATGTAATGTTCTAATGTAGAACACTTTTCTATTTATGTTAAACTTTTTTCTCTTGAAATAAAATAAGATTGAAAAGAACAGTACCACAGCAAAATGACATTTCTAAAGGAAAAATTGTCATTTAAAACTGATCGCGGCTGTAATGAATTGTTGGGTCTCGGCAATATAGATACAGATAATTTAAAAAAAATAGCATGGGATCCCCCACCCCATTACCAGGCCCTTTGGGTCTGGTATGAATATTAAGGGGAACCCCGAATCAAAATTTAAAAAGATAATTGTGTGGGGGTCCCCCTAAAATGCATACCAGGCCCTTCAGGTCTGGTATGGATTTTAAGGGGAACCCTGCGCCAAAATTTAAACAAAATGGCGTATGGGTCCCCCCAAAATCCATACCAGACCCTTATCCAAGCATGCAACCTGGCAGGCCACAGGAAAAGAGGGGGGTTGAGAGAGCGCCCCCCCTCCTGAACCGTACCAGGCCACATGCCCTCAACATGGGGAGGGTGCTTTGGGGTAGCCCCCAAAGCACCTTGTTCCCATGTTGATGGGGACAAGGGCCTCATCCCCACAACCCTTGCCCGGTGGTTGTGGGGGTCTGCGGGTGGGGGACTTATCGGAATTTGGAAGCCCCCTTTAACAAGGGGACCCCCAGATCCCGTCCTCCCCCTGTGTGAATTGGTAACGGAGTACAAATGTACCCCTACGATTTCACAAAGAAAGTGTCAAAATGGTAAAAGACAAGACACTTGGGACTTTTTTAAGAAAATAAAAAAAATAAAAATGTCCCACGAAGTAAGTTCACGCCGCCCGACGGACCGAAAAACAAAAACAAAAAAAAAGCCGTGACCGACCCGCCTCCATGGGAGGCTCCTGCCGTCTGATGCATCTTCACTTTGACAGCTATTATATAGCTGAGGGCAGGGCCATCTGGTGATGTAACCGGGTGACCCCGCCCCCTCTGATGCCACGGGGGGTCAGTCGTGGCTTTTTTTTTATTTTATTTTTTCAGTCGAACTTACTTCGTGGGACATTTTTATTTTTTTAATTTTTAATAAAGGACTTGTCCCAAGCTGTGTCTTGTCTTTTTTACCATTTTGACACTTTTTTGGTGAAATGGTAGGGGTACATTTGTACCCCGTTACCAATTCACACAGGGGGAGACCTGGATCTGGGGGTCCCCTTGTTAAAGGGGGCTTCCAGATTCCGATAAGCCCTCCTGCCCCCGCAGACCCCCACAACCACTGGGCAAGAGTTGTGGGGATGAGGCCCTTGTCCCCATCAACATGCGGACAAGGCGCTTTGGGGGCCCCAAAGCACCCTCTCCATGTTGAGGGCATGTGGCCTGGTACGGTTCAGGAGGGGGGTCGCTCTCTTATCCCCCCTCTTTTCCTGCAGCCTGCCAGGTTGCGTGCTTGGATAAGGGACCCCTACGCCATTTTTTTTTACATTTTGGCACAGGGTTCCCCTTAAAATCCATACCAGACCTAAAGGGTCTGGTATGGATTTTGGGGGACCCCTACACCATTTTTTTTAAATTTGGTGCAGGGTTCCCCTTAATTTCCATATCAGACCCGAAGAGCCTGGTATGGATTTTAGGGGGACCCCCAGGCAACTTTTTTTTTAATTTTGATTCGGGGTTCCCCTTAATATTCATACCAGACCTAAAGGGCCTGGTAATGGAGGGGAGTGTATTCCATGCTCTTTTTTTCAACTATCTGTATCTATATTGCCAAGATCAGTTTTAAATGACAATTTTTCCTTTACAAATTTAATTTTGCTGTGGTACTGTTCTAAACACGGGAAAAATGCGCCACTTTACAGGCATACTATAGACACCCCCCAGGCACAATATTTAAAGGAATATTTCATTTTTATTGTTTCACTTTAAGCATTAAAAAAATCACTGCTACCAAAAAAAGTCAGTTTTTAAAAAAATGTTTGCATTGATACATGTCCCCTGGGGCAGGACCCAGGTCCCCAAACACTTTTTATGACAATAACTTGCATATAAACTTTAAAATTAGCACTTTTGATTTTTCATGTTAGTGTCCCATAGACTTTAACGGTGTTCCGGCAGCTTTCGAATTTGCCGCGAACACCGCATATTGTTCGCTGTTGGGCGAACAGGCGAACACCCAATGTTCGACTCAAACTTACGTTCAACTTGAACATTGGGCTCATCCCGAATTGATATACACTATATTACAAAAAGTATTGGGACGCCTGCCTTTACATGCACATGAAATTTAATGGCATCCCAGTCTTAGTCATAGGATTCAATGTTAAGTTGGCCCACCCTTTGCAGCTAAAACAGCTTCAACACTTTTAGAAAGGCTGTCCACTAGGGATGAGCCGAACACTCCCCGGTTCGGTTCGCACCAGAACCTGCGAACGGACCGAAAGTTCGCACGAACGTTAGAACCCCATTGACGTCTATGGGACTCGAACGTTCGAAATCAAAAGTGCTCATTTTAAAGGCTAATTTGCATGGTATTGTCCTAAAAAAGGTTTGGGGACCCGGGGTCCTACCCCAGGGGACATGTATCAATGCAAAAAAAACTTTTAAAAACGGCAGTTTTTTCGGGAGCAGTGATTTTAATGATGCTTAAAGTAAAAAAAAAAAAAGTGAAATATTCCTTTAAATATCGTACCTGGGGGGTGTCTATAGTATGCCTGTAAAGTGGCGCGTGTTTCCCTTGTTTAGAACAGTCCCTGCACCAAATGTCATTTTTTTTTTTGGAAATTCTTTTTTATTCATTTTTAAAGGCATACAAATAACAACAGGCCACATACGGCCGACAGCCACTGACTATAACACAATTGCCGGTGGACATTTACATACAAAAACACATACATACGTTTAGAACTCCCCCCTCCATCCCCCCCAAACAACAAAGCTTTTGCCCAGATATATACTGTCCAAGTTGGCCTCCAGATTGGAGGAAGGCACTAGGAGACACCGCACCCTCATTGTCTAACAACTTGAGTCTTGATGCTAATTACAGAAGGCATGAACCGGCCCCCCCCCCCAGTACTAAGAATTTTGCATGGATAAGTAACTCTCCCCCCTACAAGTGACCAGATGTCCTAATGCAGAATTATCAATATTGCTCCTGTATGTTAGTCATATACATCCTCCTTCGTGGCCTCATACACCAATATCAATAGCGATAAGTTATCTGTAATTAGTCTGACACCGTATCCACCGATGTCATCCAACCACACCACACTTTGTCAAATTTGGTCAGTGCCCCCCTACTCAAATAAGTGGCTTTATAAAATGGTACTGCCTTGTTAACCAATGCCTTCCAGGACTCCAAGGTGGGGGCTGAGGAACTCTTCCAGGAGAGAATAGTCCTCTTTTTGGCATAAAACAACAATAAAGTAAGAAGAGTTCTAATAGCCCTGGCAGTAGCTAGGGGCTCCACCAAATGCAGTAGGCATACCTCAACTGTCATGGGAATCGAAATAGAGGTGACCGACCTTATGCAGCCTGCTACATCTTGCCAGTATGCCTTGACCTGTATGCATTCCCAAAAGATATGCATAAAATTCGCTAGTGGCGTGGAGCACCTCCAGCAAGATGAATGCTGGTTCCCAAACATCCTAGCAAGTCTGGCTGGGGTCAGATAAATCCTATGCAGGAATTTAAAGTGAATTAGTCTGTCCCTAGTAGAGACTAAAGTCTTAATTGCAATTCCCCATACATCATCCCAGTCATCTCTATCCAACCCCGAGGTCACAGCCTCCCACGCTTGTCTGCAGGGTTCTAACAGTTTCGTTGTTTCCTGAAAGAGATCTCTGTATATGCTGGAAACTGGTTTAGACAACGAGTCACTGCGGGTCAGCAGTTCTAGATCACTGGGCTCAAGGTCAAGAGGTTCTCCTCCAAATTGGGATTGAAAGGCATGCCTTAATTGAATGTACCGGAAAAAATGCGAGTTTGGTAGTTCATAACGCGATTTCAACACGTCGAAGGACATTAGGGTGCCATTCACTACAATGTGATTTAGTGTCTTAATTCCGTATTTTGTCCACACTATGGGATCCGGGTAGTCGAAGAAGTGCGGCAGACTAGGATTCCTCCACAAGGGGAGATTTGGAGAAAATTTATTAGGACTAGAAGGCCGGAGCCCCTGAGTCATGGACCATGCCCTAATTACAGAGCGCATGGAGGGCGTCAGAGAGTAGGGAGCCCGTAAACCCCTATATACCAAGTGGGATAGTGCTTCATATGAACCCACACATGCCGCCTCCAACGACACAGCAGCGTCATCCGAAGGCGTGGTCAACCAACGGTGTGGCACCGTTAATTGGCCGGCTAAAAAATATTTTTGGAAATTTGGTACCGCTAGGCCTCCCTCCCCCCACGGCTGCTGCAAAATGGTCAGTTTAATGCGGGGGACTCCTCCCTGCCACAGAAAGGAAGAGATCATACTGTCTATTGACTTGAAAACTGTTTTTGGTATCCACACCGGAGAATTTCTAAGGGTATACAGGAGTAATGGTAGTCTTTTCATTTTGAGCAGATTTATCTTCCCAATAAGTGACAATGGAAGATTTTTCCAGGAATGTAATTTTTTAGAGATGATGTCTAGTAATGGGGACACATTAAGACTAATGAATTCCGTCACTGAATTCGTAATTTGAAGACCTAGGTATTTAATTTGTGTTACCCATTGCAAGGGATTACCTGGTTCTGCCTGTCTATTCGCCCAGTGAGAACGTAGCGGAAGTATCTTAGATTTATTCCAATTGACCCGGAGTCCAGAAACCCCGGTAAATCGCTCCAGTAGCGCCAGTGCAGCCTGTAGAGAAGGTCCAGTATCTCTAATGAAAAGGACTAGGGTCATCTGCGTAAAGGGCTGTAGTCTCGGTAAGAGTACCCACCCCAATACCCTGAATTTGAGAGGAGGAGCACAGTGCAATCGCCAGAGGTTCCATGACCAACGCAAATAAGCCCGGTGACAATGGACACCCTTGCCTGGTGCCTCTGGATACTGGAAAATTGTCAGACACCCCTCCATTAAGGCGGAGTGCTGCCACCGGCTGCTCATAGAGCATTGATATCCATTTGAGGAATATAGGACCAAATCCCATGCGTTGAAGTACCTGGGTCATATATCCCCAATCTATGGAGTCAAATGCCTTTTCCAGATCGAAAAACACCAGAACCCCTCCAGAAGATATCTCCTCATCTATTTGCGTGTGGGTGTACACTCTGCGGATGTTAATGTCAGTTGCTTTGTTGGGCATAAACCCTGTTTGATCTGGTGATATCAAGTGCTCTAGAATCTTCATCAATCTATTGGCAATCATTTTGGTCAAAATTTTGAGGTCCATGTTTAACAGTGCTATGGGCCTGTAGGAGGAGCATTGAAGAAGGTCTTTATCAGGCTTGGGCAGTAACACCACATGAGCCTCATACATCGAGAGTGGCAGTTTCCCTGTTTCAAAGCATTCTCCATAAAGTTGCAAGAGTCTGGGAGACAGCAGCTCCATATAAGTTTTGTACCATTCCGCTGGTATCCCATCCAGACCCGGAGCTTTACCATTGGGGAAGGAGGCAACGGCCGAAGCCAATTCCTTAGGAGTAAAAGGAGCTTCCAACTCCGCCGCCACCTCCCCCGGCAGCTCCGGGATCCGAAGGGAGCTCAACAGATCCATTAGCACTTGGTCATCATATTTGGGTATAGCAGTATATAACTCTGAGTAGTATGACACAAAAGCCCGCATAATACCCTCTCCATCTCTCACTAGATTACCTCCAGCTGAATAAATGCACGGGATAGCTGTGTGTGTTCGGGTGTCTGCCGCCAAGTAGGCCAACAGCTTCCCATTCTTATCCCCTTTTTCAAATAGCTCCTCAGCCCTTCTCTTAAATGTACATTGTGTATGAGTTTGAAAATGGACCAACAAGGCCCTTCTGGCCATCTGTAACTCCGCCAGGGTGGAGGAAGAGGGCGCATCAGCATGGAGCTTCGCACAGCGTAGTTCACAGGCCTGAAGCATCTCCGACTCTGAATTTTTCTCCACCCTAGCGGCTTTAATGGCAGATATATATACCCCACGGGTGGATGCCTTGAACGCATCCCAAACCGTGAGCCCATCTGCTGAACCTTCATTGTTGTCCCAGTATTCCTGTATGTGTGGGGAGACCAATGCCTCAACCGAGGGCTCACTCACCCACCCCGGATGCAGCCTCCAACTCCTACGACTATTGCCTGTTGATCGGCTCAACATTACCTGTAAGGGGGTATGATCGGAAAGCCCCCCCGCCAGGTAAACGGCTTCCACAATCTGTGGTAGCAGTGCTGAATTAGCAAAAGCCAGATCAAGACGGGATGAGGAGGCACTGACGTGGGAAAGGTAAGAATAACTGCGCTCACCAGGATGTTTCCACCTCCACACCTCCTCCAACGACGCCGTGTCTGCCCAGTGACCCAGTTCTAGATTCCGCACCCGAGTCGGGTTAGAGGTGTCCAGCCCATAGTCTAGGATGTTATTAAAATCGCCCGCCACTAGCACTTTTAATGGGCCAAAGGTGGCAATCTTCTCTAAAACCAGGTACAGAACCTCATTTTTGAAGGGGGGTGGAACATATACATTCGCTATTGCCAATAACTGAGATTCAATGGCAAGGACCACAATTGCATATCTCCCATAGGGATCTGTTATTACATGTTCTATAACACATGGTAAGTTTTTATGTATTAAAATAGCCACTCCCCTGGCATAAGAGGAGTGCATAGAGTGTATGGCTCTCTGTACCCAGTTCCTGTTCAGGGATAAAATTTTGTTACCCTCTAGGTGGGTTTCCTGCAGGAGGATAATATGGGGATTCAATGATTTGAGGTACTGGAGGACCAATGAACGTTTAAATTTGGAATTTAATCCACGGACATTCCACGAGATTATTTTGAGGTCACTCATAGAGTGGAGCTAGGTATTGGATAAGGACAGGAGTTGTCCCATAAACTGGGGAGGTCAATGGGGGGGGACCCGGGCACAGAGAGCAGTAAAGCACCACAGCACTACAGATGGACAGCATATATCTTAATAGGCAATTTACCTCTTCATGTGGTCGCACCAGTGAGGTGGGCCACCGAGGGAAGCATAGAAAACAGTCATCTTTTCCCAACAAAAAACATAAAAGAGAAAAAAATAAAAACGGACTTGCAAAAATTAATAAAAAAAGAGAAGTCACAGAAAAAAACATTTTAAGAACCCAACTCCCTGTTTGCTCCAGGCGAACAGAACCAAAAAAAGAGCAAAACCCGCCGGAGAAACTTTATTCCCATCAACTTAGTGAGCAAAAGGTGGAACGTTCCAAGAGTCTACCCACTCAATAAAGGGGGTTCGGGAAGACTTGTAGGTAGTGCAAACATTTAGAACAGTACCTGAAGCTCCTGCAGTGCACGGATGGCAAGTTCCAGAGATTGTCTTCCATTGCAGACCGCTAGGGGGACAAAAAGAAAAACTGTTTTGGGACAACAGGATTCCAGAAAGGTGCCGCATCAGCGGGAACCACCACTCTCAGCATTAGTACCACATTAAGGTAAGTATCTTCTGGACCCGATCTACATGTTTCCGTGAGACAGATTCCGCCACCAGGTCCCAGCATTAGGCGATGGCATCCAGCCACTCAGCCACCCCTGCAGGGGACTCGAAGAACTTTGCAGCTCCACGATGAAGTACTTTTAGACGGCTAGGATACAGCATGTTATAAATCAGACCCTTCTCCCTCAGGCGTCTGCGGATATCTGTAAAGGAGCGTCTTTTCTTTTGCAGTTCTGGCGAAAAATCAGGATACAAATGGATGACAGCATTTTCATGTTTCAATTCAGGGTGCTTGCGGGCTTCCGCCAGGATCATATCTCTATCCCTGAAATTCAGCAGGCGCACAAGAAACGCACGCGGCTACGCTCCTGCCGGTCTCCGGCCCGCGGGCACCCTATGCGCCCGCTCCACGACATAGACAGGAGACAGATGCTGCAGTCCCAGGAGCTACCAAGTGTCATTTTTAAAGGAAAAAATCTCATTTAAAACTGCTTGCGGGTTTAATGTAATGTCCGGTCCTGGCAATATGGATGAAAATCAGTGAGACAAACACCATGGGTACCCCCCAGTCCATTACCAGGCCCTTTGGGTCTTGTATGGATATTAAGGGGAACCCCACACCCAAATTAAAATAAGGAAAGGTGTGGGGCCACTGAACCGCTGTAAAAGGTGTGGGGCCACTGAACAGCAGTATACAGGCGGGGCAAACAAGACAGGGACTGTAGGTTTGTTGTTAAGTAGAATCTGTTTGTCATTTTGAACGGGTACATTTTTAACGTGTTTAGCTCCAGCCAAAAAATCTTTTTTAAGCTTTTTGGAAAACATAGGGAAGGGTTATGACCCCTGTGACATTTGTTTTGCTGTCTTTCCTCCTCTTTAGAAGATTTCACCTCACTTTTTGTCCCAATGACAAATGCTTTTTGAGAATTTGGGGTTTTTTGTGGAACAAGGATTGGAAAGCATCAGTGGAAAGGAGAAATGTTTTTCCCATATTAACTCTTACAGGAGAGAATTTCCCTTCCTAGGGGTAGATTTCATCTCACTTTCTGTTGTCTCCTTCCGTTTGCAAGTAGGAGTCGTTTGTAAGTTAGATGTTTGAAAGTAGGGGCCTGCCCTATATACTCAGCAGAAATTTGGGCCTTAGGTGTTGTTGTGGCCACAACACTGTAAGCCTTCACAGGGCCCTGCTGTGAAATATTAGATCAAGAATTGTAATTACATTCCCCTGTTGAACAGGGGCAGAAAAACTGGGCCTTTGGTGGTGGTGGTGGTGGTGCTGGTGCCACAACACTGTAAGTCCTCACTCGCTCTTGGTGGGTGCAGAAATGGGCCCTGCTGTGAAATATTAGATCAAGAATTGTAATTACATGCCCCTGTTGAACAGGGCAGAAAAATTGGGCCTTTGGTGGTGGTGGTGGTGGTGCTGGTGCCACAACACTGCAACCCCTCACAGACACTCTAGTTGGAACGCAGGAACGAGCCCTGCTGCAAAGTATTGCATCAAAAATTGTAATTACACGCCCCTGTTAAACAGGGGCAGAAAAATTGGGCCTTAGGCACTGGTGGTGGTGCCCAGAACCAAAAATGTTCTTACAAGCTATCAGCGTGATGATTGAGGAGGAAGAGGATAATTACTCAGGGATAGTCACTCAGCATCAGCATAGGCAGTCTTTGAAGGGATCTGAGATTTCAAAAGAAATTATTCGGTTACATCAGGATCAGGTGCTTGGTAGCTGGTGGTGATCCAAGACTGATTCATTTTTATGAAGGTCAGTCGAACGACCGAGTCGGTGGACAGACGCACCCTGTGATCGGTTACCACGCCTCCAGCAGCACTGAATGTGCGTTCCGAAAGAACGCTGGATGCAGAACAGGCCAGTAGCTCTATTGCATACTGTGCAAGCTCTGGCCAGTGATCCATCCTCAAGACCCAGTAACCCAGAGGATTTTCGGTGGGAAAGGTGTCCAAGTCTGATCTTGCCCCTAGGTATTCCTGCACCATGTAAAACAGACGCTGGCGATGGTTGCTGGAACCGATCATACCTTGGGGCTGCGGACCAAAAAATTGTCTGAACGGCCACCTTCTCCACCGCTCCTTCTTTGACTGACCGAAGCCTCAGCAACACGTTGTCCAGAAACAGGAGTTTGTAACCTCCTAGTCTCTGGGAACGCGTTGCACAGACCTTTCTGCAAGGCCTCCCGAAGATGTTTCATCCTCTGCTCCCTCTGCAATGGCAAGATAAGGTCCGCAACCTTACCCTTGTAACGTGGATCAAGGAGGGTTGCCAGCCAGTATTGGTCCTTCTCCTTGATACCACGAATACGAGGATCCTTACGCAGGCTTTGTAGGATCAGGGAGGCCATGCAGCGTAGGTTTGCTGAGGCATTCAGTCCGGAGTCCTCTGGGTCACTAAGGACGACATGGTCCGCAGCCACCTCCTCCCAGCCACGTACAAGTCCATGTGTTTCTTGGGACTGATCCCTTAAAGACTGCTGCTGATGCTGAGTGCCAGGCTCCACCTCCATACTGACACAATCTTCCTCCTCCTCCTCCTCCTCCTCTTCCTGTCCTCTTCCTCGTCCTCTCCACTGTCTGGATAAAGGGGGCCTTGAGAGCTAAGGAAGTCCTCCTCTTCCTGCCTCTGTTCTGCCTCAAGTGCCCTCTCCATTATTCCACGCAGCGTGTGCTCCAACAGGTGGACAAGGGGGACAGTGTCACTGATGCATGCACTGTCACTGCTCACCATCCTCGTGGCCTCCTCAAATGGTGACAGGACAGTGCATGCATCCCTGATCATGGCCCACTGGCGTTGGGGAAAAAAAACAAAGCTCCCCTGACCCTGTCCTGGTGCCATAGTCGCACAGGTACTCATTGATGGCCCTCTGCTGCGTGTGCAGCCGCTGCAGCATGGCCAACGTTGAGTTCCACCTGATGGGCATGTCATAGATTAGGCGGTTCTTGGGCAGGTTAAACTCCTTTTGGAGGTCCGTCAGCCGAGCACTGGCATTATATGACCGGCGGAAATGCACACAGACTTTCCTGGCCTGCCTCAGGACATCCTGTAAGCCCGGGTACCTGCCCAAGAACCGCTGCACCACCAAGTTAAGGACGTGAGCCAAACAGGGCACATGGGTCATTTGTCCCTGTCGGAGGGCAGAGAGGAGGTTGGTGCCATTGTCGCAAACCACCATTCCTGCCTTAAGTTGGCATGGCGTCAACCACCTCTGAACCTGCCCCTGCAGAGTTGACAGAACCTCTGCCCCAGTGTGGCTCCTGTCCCCCAAGCACACCAGCTCAAGCACCGCATGGCATCTTTTGGCCTGCGTACTTGCGTAGCCCCTTGAACGGCTACTGAGCACCGCTGGTTCCGAGGACAAAGCACAAGAAGAGGCCATGGAGGAAGAAGAAGAGGAGGGGGTGGAGGAGAGAGGTGTGTCACAATCATTAGCATTTTGGAGGCGTGGTGGCAGAACAACCTCCAACACTACTGCACCTTGTCCTGCATCCTTCCCAGCTGCCAGCAGAGTCACCCAATGCTCCGTGAAACTTAGGTAACGTCCCTGTTCATGCCTGCTGGACCATGAGTCAGCGGTAATATGCCGTAATATGCACCTTACCACTGACCGCCCTGTCCAGCGAGGCATGGACATTGCCTTCCACATGCCGGTAGAGAGCCGGAATCGCCTTCCGTGAGAAAAAGTGGCGTTTGGGTACCTGCCACTGAGGAACCGCACATTCCACAAACTCATGGAAGGGGGCAGAGTCTACCAACTGAAAAGGCAGCAGTTGAATGCTAGCAATTTTGCCAAGCTAGCATTCAACCGCTGGGCATGTGGATGGCTGGGAGCAAACTTCTTTCGGCGGTGCAGCAGCTGGGGCAGGGAAATTTGCCTGGTACAATCTGACGTCGGTGTACCAAAAGCAGATTGCCCACAAGTACTTGGCTGTGACACACCTAATTCTACACCTTCATTCCTCTCACTGCAGGTCTCAGAGAGGACTGAAGGTCTAGTGGGGTTGGAAATCTCAGCTGATGAGGAGCAAGGAGAGGTCCTCTTTTTTCTTTGGTGTGGGTCTTTTAGATACGCTTGCCAACGAACTGCATGGCAGGTCAACATATGTCTGGTCAAGCATGTGGTACCCAAGCGGGAGATGTTTTGGCCACGCGAGATACGCTTGAGACATATGTTGCAAATAGCAGCGGTGCGATCTGATGCACTCGTCTCAAAAAAGGCTCACACCAAAGAACTTTTTGAATAACGCGCAGAGACTGCAGCGCCCTGCACATGTGGAGCTTTGGGGTGTGATGCAGTCAATGTGCTGCCCTTAGGCTGGCCCCTGGAGGGCATCCTGCCTCATTGGTGATGTGCCGCCTCCTCCTCCTCCTCCTCCTCTCTCCTATCAGGCACCCACGTTGAGTCAGTGACCTCATCATCCCTTCCCTCCTCATCACTGGAGCAAACCTGGCAGTATGCTGCAGCAGGGGGAGCATGACTGCCAGATTGCTGTCCTTCTTGGGCACCCCCTCTGTCCATGTTCATGTTACTGCCTTCATCGAGCTCAGTATCATCATCAGAGCCTTCCAAACGCTGGGCATCCTCCTGGAGCATGTACCCAACACTGTGGTCAAACAGTTCGAGGGACTCCTCAGGAGGACATGGTGGGGCTAGGGAAGGAGTCACTGATGACATTGAGCCGAGGGAAGAGGCCGCTGCTTTGCCAGACAAAGTACCCTGGGCATGGGTGAGAGAGGATGAGGAGGATGAGGACGGCTTGGTCATCCACTCGACCAAGTCTTCCGCATGTTGCGGCTCAACACGGCCAGCTGCAGAAAAAAAGGCCAAGCGTGTCCCACGGCCACGTGCTGATGAGGATGCACCGTCTCCACGACCAAAAAATTGTCTGAACGCATCGGTCAGACGGCCACCTTCTCCACCGCTCCTTCTTTGACTGACCGAAGCCTCAGCAACACGTTGTCCAGAAACAGGAGTTTGTAACCTCCTAGTCTCTGGGAACGCATTGCACAGACCTTTCTGCAAGGCCTCCCGAAGATGTTTCATCCTCTGCTCCCTCTGCGATGGCAAGATAAGGTCCGCAACCTTACCCTTGTAACGTGGATCAAGGAGGGTTGCCAGCAAGTATTGGTCCTTCTCCTTGATACCACGAATACGAGGATCCTTACGCAGGCTTTGCAGGATCAGGGAGGCCATGCAGCGTAGGTTTGCTGAGGCATTCAGTCCGGAGTCCTCTGGGTCACTAAGGACGACATGGTCCGCAGCCACCTCCTCCCAGCCACGTACAAGTCCATGTGTTTCTTGGGACTGATCCCTTAAAGACTGCTGCTGATGCTGAGTGCCAGGCTCCACCTCCATACTGACACAATCTTCCTCCTCCTCCTCCTCCTCCTCTTCCTGTCCTCTTGCTCGTCCTCTCCACTGTCTGGATAAAGGGGGCCTTGAGAGCTAAGGAAGTCCTCCTCTTCCTGCCTCTGTTCTGCCTCAAGTGCCCTGTCCATTATTCCACGCAGCGTGTGCTCCAACAGGTGGACAAGGGGGACAGTGTCACTGATGCATGCACTGTCACTGCTCACCATCCTCGTGGCCTCCTCAAATGGTGACAGGACAGTGCATGCATCCCTGATCATGGCTATCAGTTTTTAAAATGCTTTTTTCCCCTTCTTTTTCTGACACTTTTTAAACAGCACATTTTTTTATCCTCTGCTAATTAAGGGGAGTGGTTAAAAGAAAAGTAGCGGCGCGCTAATAGGTGAAGATTTTGATAGATAAACAAAATTGTGATACTAAATAGTAATTAGAGTTTTTGCTGCAGCTGTCACTAGTGTGCTCCCACAAAAGACAATATGAAAATGAAAATGTGACAGTGCTGCGATAATATACCAAAAACAAAACTTTCCAGTGATAATGTAATATAAGAAAAATATAAAAAATATGAAAATAAAGTGATGCAAAAAAAGTCCAGTAATCAATAATGGAAAATCCTCCACAGTGGTGATTCTTCTAACAAAAACTTTTCTTTTCAAATAATTTATTGAGAATACAACCATACAATTTTACAGTACTGGTTTTAAATTTATGTAAGGTTACAAAATATGAGGAAAAGGAACTTCTCAATAATAACTTAGAATAATAATACTTAAGTTATCTTGTAGAAATCAGTAAGAAAATCTATTATCCAGTGTACATATCTGAATTATATGGTTATAATAATTAATTGAGCTTTTGTAATTGGAAAAATAAATAAATAAGTAAAAAGATAAATATTATATATAAAAAAAAAATACAATATGTCACAATAGTGAGACATAAAATGCAACTAAATTAGATAAATTGGGTATTAATGAGATGACCTAGAGAGACACCCAAACAACCAGGGCCAAGGTCCGGCTATTTGGCCCGGCATATCCCGGGTACATGGGTGTCCCTCCAAAGCATCCCCATCAAAGGTATAGATAGTTTGCATCCGAAAAAGACATAGTTTGCCTAACCAAATAATAATTTAATAGAAATAGATAAAGACATATTTTATTATTATACATCACTTAAAATAAAATTTAATAAGTGGAAATATGTGGTGGGATCTGAAATGGTTATGGAGGGAATTTGGGGTCTCCAGAGAGAAGCGAGTGTTAAATATTTATGGGAACATGTAATAATATAGACCGTGAAGGTGGTAGATCTCATTAGGGTAAAAGAAGTGAATAGTTCAAATCCGGTGGTAGTATGCGTGTTATCCATGGAAGCCAAAGAGATTCAAATTTGTCCAGTTTATCAAGTATGATTGCCTCCATTTTAGCATGGATCATAGCTTGAGTTACACGTTGTTTTACAGATATGTCACAAAGCTTATTGGTTTTCCAGGCTTTTGCTATCGATTGTTTTGCAGCTGTTGTGACATATAGTAAAAGATTAAATTGACGTTGAGTTATGTTTCGTGGCTTATTATTTAGGAGGGCTACCAATGGATCCGGTTGTAATGTGGTTTCAAACATTGTAGAGAGAATTTGAAATATTTTTGACCAATATGTTTGGACTATTGGACAAGTCCACCAAATATGCAGATGTGTACCAATGTCGCTGCATCCGCGAAAACAGTGAGGGGGGTATTGGGGAAGGTATTTTGATATACGTGCTGGCACTAAATACCACCTGGTAAGAACTTTATAATTTGTTTCTAGGGCAACTATGTTGGGTGTGGCTGATTTTGTAGATTGCCAGATTTGTGACCAATCCAGTGAGTCTGGAGGAAGGTTTAAATCAGCTTCCCATTTGGTAGTATAAGACGGGGGAGAGGAATTTGTTTGTGAAAGTAGTTGAGCATATATGTCAGAGATAAGTCCTCGGCTGTGTGGATCTGACATACATGATCGTTTAAATGAAGTATATTCTGGAGTTGTCAAGTTTGTGGGGATGTTTTGGGATAAAAAGTTTTTAATTTGTAAGAATCTAAATGTTTCATTACTGGGTATGTTGTGTGTCTTGCTTATTGTAGGAAATTAAATAAGTTTATCAGAGTCGTAGAAGCGATGAACTCGTGTAAGACCAACATTTATCCAAGCTTTAAAGGAGGAAGGTAAAGTCCAAGCTGGGTAGAAGGAGGGGTTGTTTAGAAAGGAGAGGAGAGGCTTTAGTGGAGATTGGAGACCAAAACGGAATTGAAGTCTATCCCATATTGAGAGGCTATGTTTTGTGACTAGATTTGTTATTGAACGTCGTTGGGGTGGTTGAAAGCCATAACAGATTTGATATAGAAAGTGGATCACATTCCACCGATTCTATAGTTACCCAAAGAGGGATTTCTTTAGTGGCATGGTATTTAATAATTTGTGCTAATTGAGAAGCATAATAGTATTTTGAGAAATTTGGAACACCCAAACCTCCACAGGTTCGGGCCATATGTAGTGTATTTTGTGGTAATCGTGGTTTAAGTTTGCCCCAAATAAATTGGGCTGATTTGCGTTGTAGTATTCGGAAAAAATAAGCCGGAACGTTTATAGGAAGTACACGGAACAGGTATAGGATTTTAGGCAATATGGACATTTTTACTACTGTGATTCTACCCATCCATGCTAACGGTAAAGAAGACCATTTTCTCAGTAAGGTTGATAATTGAGTTAGCATGGGAGGATAATTTGCAGAGTATAGGTCAGCTGGATTAGCCGTTAGTGAGATCCCTAAATATGGTAAATGTGTTGTTGACCATGTAAATGGAAGGGAGTCTTGTAACTGTTTCTGTAAATCAGGTGATAACGATATATTTAGGGCTTTTGATTTTTGCTGATTTATCTTAAGACCAGATATTTTACCGAATTTTGTAAGAATTTCAATGAGGTTTGGAGCTGATAGTAGGAGCGAAGTAAGAAATACTAAGACGTCATCGGCAAATAAACATAACTTATGTTGGTGACCACCTAATTCAAGTCCTTTTATATTTATATTGGATCTAATAAGTTGAGCTAGGGGCTCAATAGCCAAGGAGAATAGAAGAGGGGATAATGGACATCCCTGCCTGGTTCCTCTTTCAATATTAAAGGGGTCTGAGTGGTAACCTGAATAGGTTATATACGCTTTTGGATTATGATAAAGAGAGGAAATCCATCCCTGGAACCGCTCACCAAATCCCCATTTATGAAGAATGGCTTTAAGATAAGACCATGACAGAGTGTCAAACGCCTTTTGTATATCGATAGAGAGGAAACTGGCAGGGATTTTGCGAGACCTGGCTATATGAGCCAGTAGGGTAGCACGCCGTATGTTATCACCTGCTTGTCTGAAAGGTATGAAACCCGTTTGGTCTTTATGAATTAATGTGCCAATAATTGGATTAAGTCTATTAGATAGAATATTTGCTAATATTTTTATGTCTATATTAAGGATTGAGATTGGTCTGTAATTGGACCATGACGTGTCATCTGCATGCGGTTTTGGAATCATGGATATTGAAGCTAGTAGGGATTCCGCGTTAAAGGCACAGCCTTCTAATAGAGAATTAAATGCGTTTGTCATAAGTGGGGCTAGTAGTGTAGTAAAGTGTTTATAAAATGTGGCTGAGTATCCATCAGGGCCTGGGCGTTTATGCAATTTTAGGGATTTTATTGCTGATATGACTTCCATATTAGTGATCTGCTTATCTAAAGTTTCTTGTTGGGTAACAGGGTTGGGAGAAGAATAGAAGATAACAGTGCGTCTAATTTTGTTGAGTCGAATGTTTGTGTATTTTGGTATAAATCTTTGAGTTTCCTACGGAACTCATTGATAATTTTCTGTGGATTACTAGAAAAATTGTTTTTGGTGATTTGTAGCCGAATTGGTTTCGGAATGTGGTCTGCTCTGCGTAGAGTTAATGCCAAGAATGTGGTTGGCTTATTAGCTTTCATATATATTGTATGTTTAGTTTTGCGAAGAATCTGTATAGCTGAGTCTGTTAAAAAAAGATCAAGCTCCAACTTTGCTTTATCATAGTCTAGCTTTGTAGTTTGAGAGGGCAAATTTTGGAAAATTTCAGAGGCTTTATAATAATCTTCCTCTAATTTGTTTTGCATTTGCTGTTTCAATTTACGTCGGTAAGACGACTGGCTGATACAGACTCCTCTAATGGAAGGTTTAAGAGCTTCCCATAGATTCAGTGGATTAGTATCTGTTGGTAAATTATTAGCGATGTAATCTTGTATGGCTGTTTCTATTTTTAGACGGTATGTTGGGTCAACTAATAAATTATCATTTATAGTCCAGGATCTATGGCTAGGCCTCGGGATCAAAGATAAGAAGGACGTCATGACCACATTGTGGTCTGACCATGCGCATGGGATGATTAAGGAATTATGTATTTGTGGTAACGTGCCAATGTGGACGAATTGGTGGTCTATAAGAGAAAATGTTTTGTGGGGATGGGAATAGTAAGTGTATTGTTTTCTTCTAGGGTTTTGTTCACGCCAAGAGTCAATAAGAGAATTTTGTTCAAGGAGTTGTCTGAAATTAAGGCGTTGAGGTTGTAGTGGTGTAGGGGATTTGTCTAAAATTGGGTATAAAACTTGATTTGAGTCTCCACACTAGGGATGAGCTTCGTGTTCGAGTCGAACCCATGTTCGACTCGAACATCGGCTGTTCGACCGTCCGTCGAATTGCGAACGATATGGGCCGTTCGCGCCAAATTCGTGTGGCGCGTCACGGCCCATAATTCACTGCGGCATCGCAGTGCATTGCTGGCTGATGATTGGCCAAGCATGCACTATGACCCGCATGCTTGGCCAATCACAGCGCCGTCAGTAGAGAGAGCTGTAATTGGCCAAAGCCAGGGTGGCTTTGGCCAATTATGGCTCAGGGGATTTAGTACACGCCCCACACTATATAAGGCCGCCTGCACGGCGGCCCTGTGTAGTGTGTGTTCCGGTGTGCTGAGAGATAGAGAGAGAGAGAGACAGTGTCATTTGATTTGAGTTAGATAGATTAGGCAGAACAGTCAGTCAGTTAGCTGCACTTACAGTGTATTGTGTATATATATGCATCCCAGGTGTTGCATATATATATATACACTGTATTCAGTTTAGCTAGATCCGTTCCTGTTATCTTCTATCTAGACTATTTACATTTAGTGCAGTGCGTCCTGCTCACAGTGTTCAGCTAGATCCGTTCCTGTTATCTTCTAGACTATTTACATTTAGTGCAGTGCGTCCTGCTCACAGTGTTCAGCTAGATCCGTTCCTGCTATTTACATTTAGTGCAGTGCGTCCTGCTCACAGTGTTCAGCTAGATCCGTTCCTGCTATTTACATTTAGTGCAGTGCGTCCTGCTCACAGTGTTCAGCTAGATCCGTTCCTGCTATTTACATTTAGTGCAGTGCGTCCTGCTCACAGTGTTCAGCTAGATCCGTTCCTGCTATTTACATTTAGTGCAGTGCGTCCTGCTCACAGTGTTCAGCTAGATCCGTTCCTGTTATCTTCTAGACTATTTACATTTAGTGCAGTGCGTCCTGCTCACAGTGTTCAGCTAGATCTATTCTGCTATTTGCAACATATGTCTCAAGCGTATCTCGCGTGGCCAAAACATCTCCCGCTTGGGTACCACATGCTTGACCAGACATATGTTGACCTGCCATGCATTTCGTTGGCAAGCGTATCTAAAAGACCCACACCAAAGAACAAAGAGGATCTCTCCTTGCTCCTCATCAGCTGAGATTTCCAACCCCACTAGACCTTCAGTCCTCTCTGAGACCTGCAGTGAGAGGAATGAAGGTGTAGAATTAGGTGTGTCACAGCCAAGTACTTGTGGGCAATCTGCTTTTGGTACACCGACGTCAGATTGTACCAGGCAAATTTCCCTGCCCCAGCTGCTGCACCGCCGAAAGAAGTTTGCTCCCAGCCATCCACATGCCCAGCGGTTGAATGCTAGCTTGGCAAAATTGCTAGCACTTCAACTGCTGCCTTTTCAGTTGGTAGACTCTGCCCCCTTCCGTGAGTTTGTGGAATGTGCGGTTCCTCAGTGGCAGGTACCCAAACGCCACTTTTTCTCACGGAAGGCGATTCCGGCTCTCTACCGGCATGTGGAAGGCAATGTCCATGCCTCGCTGGACAGGGCGGTCAGCGGTAAGGTGCATATTACCGCTGACTCATGGTCCAGCAGGCATGGACAGGGACGTTACCTAAGTTTCACGGCGCATTGGGTGACTCTGCTGGCAGCTGGGAAGGATGCAGGACAAGGTGCAGTAGTGTTGGAGGTTGTTCCGCCACCACGCCTCCAAAATGCTGATTGTGACACACCTCTCTCCTCCACCCCCTCCTCTTCTTCTTCCTCCATGGCCTCTTCCTCGGAACCAGCGGTGCTCCGTAGGCGTTCAAGGGGCTACGCAAGTACGCAGGCCAAAAGATGCCATGCGGTGCTTGAGCTGGTGTGCTTGGGGGACAGGAGCCACACTGGGGCAGAGGTTCTGTCAGCTCTGCAGGAGCAGGTTCAGAGGTGGTTGACGCCACGCCAACTTAAGGCAGGAATGGTGGTTTGCGACAATGGCACCAACCTCCTCTCTGCCCTCCGACAGGGACAAATGACCCATGTGCCCTGTTTGGCTCACGTCCTTAACTTGGTGGTGCAGCGGTTCTTGGGCAGGTACCCGTGCTTACAGGATGTCCTGAGGCAGGCCAGGAAAGTCTGTGTGCATTTCCGCCGGTCATATAATGCCAGTGCTCGGCTGACGGACCTCCAAAAGGAGTTTAACCTGCCCAAGAACCGCCTAATCTGTGACATGCCCACCAGGTGGAACTCAACGTTGGCCATGCTGCAGCGGCTGCACACGCAGCAGAGGGCCATCAATGAGTACCTGTGCGACTATGGCACCAGGACAGGGTCAGGGGAGCTTGGTTTTTTTTCCCCACGCCAGTGGGCCATGATCAGGGATGCATGCACTGTCCTGTCACCATTCGAGGAGGCCACGAGGATGGTGAGCACTGACAGTGCATGCATCAGTGACGCTGTCCCCCTTGTCCACCTGTTGGAGCACACGCTGCGTCGAATAATGGACAGGGCACTTGAGGCAGAACAGAGGCAGGAAGAGGAGGACTTCCTTAGCTCTCAAGGCCCCCTTTATCCAGACAGTGTTCCTGCGTGCCCGCCGATCACACAGGAAGAGGACGAGGAGGAGGAGGAGGAGGAGGAGGAGGAAGATTGTGTCAGTATGGAGGTGGAGCCTGGCACTCAGCATCAGCAGCAGTCTTTAAGGGATCAGTCCCAAGGAACACATGGACTTGTATGTGGCTGGGAGGAGGTGGCTGCGGACGTTGTTGTCCTTAGTGACCCAGAGGACTCCGGACCGAATGCCTCAGCAAACCTACGCTGCATGGCCTCCCTGATCCTGCAAAGCCTGCGTAAGGATCCTCGTATTCGTGGTATCAAGGAGAAGGACCAATACTGGCTGGCAACCCTCCTTGATCCGCGTTACAAGGGTAAGGTTGCGGACCTTATCTTGCCATCGCAGAGGGAGCAGAGGATGAAACATCTTCGGGAGGCCTTGCAGAAAGGTCTGTGCAACGCGTTCCCAGAGACTGGGAGGTTACAAACTCCTGTTTCTGGACAACGTGTTGCTGAGGCTTCGGTCAGTCAAAGAAGGAGCGGTGGAGAAGGTGGCCGTCTGACCGATGCGTTCAGACAATTTTTTGGTCCGCAGCCCCAAGGTATGATCGGTTCCAGCAACCATCGCCAGCGTCTGTTTTACATGGTGCAGGAATACCTAGGGGCAAGATCAGACTTGGACACCTTTCCCACCGAAAATCCTCTGGGTTACTGGGTCTTGAGGATGGATCACTGGCCAGAGCTTGCACAGTATGCAATTGAGCTACTGGCCTGTCCTGCATCCAGCGTTCTTTCGGAACGCACATTCAGTGCTGCTGGAGGCGTGGTAACCGATCACAGGGTGCGTCTGTCCACCGACTCGGTCGATCGGCTGACCTTCATAAAAATGAATCAGTCTTGGATCACCACCAGCTACCAAGCACCTGATGCTGATGTAACCGAATAATTTTTTTTGAAATCTCAGATCCCTTCAAAGACTGCCTATGCTGATGCTGAGTGACTATCCCTGAGTAATTATCCTCTTCCTCCTCAATCATCACGCTGATAGCTTGTAAGAACATTTTTGGTTCTGGGCACCACCACCAGTGCCTAAGGCATAATTTTTCAGCCCCTGTTTAACAGGGGCGTGTAATTACAATTTTTGATGCAATACTTTGCAGCAGGGCTCGTTCCTGCGTTCCAACTAGAGTGTCTGTGAGGGGTTGCAGTGTTGTGGCACCAGCACCAGTGCCTAAGGCCCAATTTTTCTGCCCCTGTCTAACAGGGGCGTGTAATTACAATTTTTGATGCAATACTTTGCAGCAGGGCTCGTTCCTGCGTTCCAACTAGAGTGTCTGTGAGGGGTTGCAGTGTTGTGGCACCAGCACCAGTGCCTAAGGCCCAATTTTTCTGCCCCTGTCTAACAGGGGCGTGTAATTACAATTTTTGAAGCAATACTTTGCAGCAGGGCTCGTTCCTGCGTTCCAACTAGAGTGTCTGTGAGGGGTTGCAGTGTTGTGGCACCAGCACCAGTGCCTAAGGCCTAATTTTTCAGCTCCTTTTCAACAGGGGCATGTAATTACAATTCTTGATCTAATATTTCACAGCAGGGCCCTGTGAGGGCTTACAGTGTTGTGGCCACAGCAACACCTAGAGCCCAAATTTCTGCTGAGTATATAGGGCAGGACCCTACTTTCAAACATCTAACTTACAAACGACTCCTACTTGCAAACGGAAGGAGACAACAGGAAGTGAGATGAAATCTACCCCTAGGAAGGGAAATTCTCTCCTGTAAGAGTTAATATGGGAAAACAATTTCTCCTTTCCACTGATGCTTTCCAATCCTTGTTCCACAAAAAAACCCAAATTTTCAAAAAACATTTTTCATTGGGACAAAAAAGTGAGGTGAAATCTTCTGAAGAGGAGGAAAGACAGCAAAACAAATGTCACAGGGGTGATAACCCTTCCCTATGTTTTCCAAAAAGCTTAGAAAAGATTTTTTGGCTGGAGCTAAACACGTTAAAAATGTTCAAAATTACAAACAGATTCTACTTAACAACAAACCTACAGTCCCTGTCTTGTTTGCACCGCCTGTATACTGCTGTTCAGAGTATATAGGGCCTGGTGGCCCCACACCTTTCCTTATTTTAATTTGGGTGCGGGGTTCCCCTTAATATCCATACAAGACCCAAAGGGCCTGGTAATGGACTGGGGGGTACCCATGCCGTTTGTCTCACTGATTTTCATCCATATTGCCATGACCCGACATGACATTAAACCCGCAAGCAGTTTTAAATGAGATTTTTTCCTTTAAAAATGACATTTGGTGCAGGGACTGTTCTAAACATGGGAAACACGCGTCACTTTACAGGCATACTATAGACACCCCCCAGGTACGATATTTAAAGGAATATTTCACTTTTTTTTTTTTACTTTAAGCATCATTAAAATCACTGCTCCCGAAAAAACGGCCGTTTTTAAAAGTTTTTTTTGCATTGATACATGTCCCCTGGGGTAGGACCCGGGTCCCCAAACCCTTTTTAGGACAATACCATGCAAATTAGCCTTTAAAATGAGCACTTTTGATTTCGAACGTTCGAGTCCCATAGACGTCAATGGGGTTCTAACGTTCGTGCGAACTTTCGGTCCGTTCGCGGGTTCTGGTGCGAACCGAACCGGGGGGTGTTTGGCTCATCCCTACTCCACACATCATGAGGGTACCTTTTTTATGAGAATCAACTACTGAGAACAAGTGTGAGAGGAACGAAAGAGGATTTCTGTTGGGAGCATAGTAAGAAACTATAGTTATTTCATTATCTAGCAGGAGACCTGTAAGGATTATATAGCGACCCTCAGGATCTTTTATTTCTCTATGTAAAGTGAAGGGGGTTGTGTTATGAAATGCAATCAGCACTCCTCTTTGTTTTGTAGTGGCCGAGGCCATATAGACTTGTGGGTATTGGCGACTTATAAATTTAGGGGAAGACTGTGTAGAGAAGTGTGTTTCCTGCAGACATATTACATGTGCAGAAAGTGAAGAAAAGGAATGAAAGGCTTTTGTTCGTTTTGGTGGGGAGTTGAGACCCTGGACATTAAGTGTTAGTACATTTAAAGACATTTTTGAATAAAGGTATTAGGGATTATAATAAATTCTTAATGTGATAATATCCAAGAAGGTTATACTCTGGAAGGGCGAGAAAAAACAAAAAAACAAAACACAATAAAGAAAAAAAAAGGGGGGGGGGGGGAAGGATGGGTAAAAAGAATAAAGGGGGATGAATAGGACAAGTAGAATAAGTAAAATTCCTGTTTTAGAGCAGTAGATGAGAAGTTGTTTTTAAATAAAGAGGAAAATAGCTCCTATATGGAGCTAGTATCCAAGGGGTGGTGAAATATCACCAACCGGTGGGTACAAATGGTCCAAAGAGATTCCGGTCAGTAAGTCCGGCTACTCGAGGATCTATTGAGAGGCGAAGTGGATTGTCTCTGGAACAAAGGCAGCCTCCTCAAAGGCTATACAAACAATAATAAAATAATACAAGTCACTAATAATATAATAGCTATTATTAGGATAATGTAATAGAGATATGTTTCTATAACTTTGCATTACATCATGCACTTATAAAAAAAGGGCATTGCATTTACTAAACTAAACCTAAAGAATGATATTGGAGTAATAAAGTTTGGTAACAATTATTATTTTACAAAGGATTGATTAACTTCTGCTTAAATGAAATTATAAGGATAAAGGTAAAGACAGAGGAAGGATTATTCGATCCCTACTCTGAATCTACCTGAAATTGGTTACCGTTATAATAGTAACACTAGGTAAAAGGTTTCAATGAAATAAAAGAATCGTAGTGGCATTCAGTCCATTTGATCTTTGGAATTAGGAGGTGGTGATGCAAAACGACTCCTTTTACTGGTACTGGAGTGAGCTAGTTGAGTTGGGTTGTCTTGCTGAGCCTTGGGTGAGTTTGATGATGCTCTGCGTTTGGAGCCTTCAGTCGAATTATCTGGAATTGACAAACGAAGCTCCTGGATCGCAGTCAGTAGGTCGTTCAATTTCTTGCAGGTATATGTTGTACCTTTATAGGTGAATCGCAGGGCAAATGGAAAACTCCAACGATAGGGGATGTGGTGGTATTGGAGTATTTGTAGGTGAGGTTTCATCTCTTTTCTTCTGTAGAGAGTTTGCTGCGAGAGATCATGGAATACTTGGTAGCGATGGCCTTGAAAGGTTAATGTATCTTTATTACGTGCCGCTTCCATCAGTTGTTCCTTTGTTCTAAAATAGTGTAACTTTATTACAATGTCCCTGGGGGGACCATCTTCTTTTTTAAGGCCAAAGTTCTATGAATTCTGTCCATCTCCAATCGTTCAATGGGGATTGATGGGGCTAACTCCTGAAAAAGCGCTGTAATGGTTGATTGAAGATCTATTATAGTTTCAGGTATACCACGCAGTCGCAGTTTGGATCTCCTCACTCTGTTTTCGAAATCTTCCAGACGTGTGTGTAGAGTAAAATTTTCTTCTTTCAAGGCTTCTAGCTCGTCAGTATGAGTATTAGTGATATCATTTATATCCTCCATTTTGTGTTCTAAGATAGATGTGCGGCGCCCTACCTCACGAATTTCCCTTGTCAGTTTTTCTGTTATTGTGTCTGAGGTATTTTGGAGGGCTTTTTGTAAAACATGTTCAAACTGACTAAGAAAATCCGAGTTATTAGGAATATTCTGTAGAGATATTGGTGTTAATTCATAATCAAGGTCAGAGTCAGCAAGTTGTGAGGAAGAATAGGCAGAGTTCCCCCTTTGTGACTGTCTCTGAGGTAATGCAGAGCGGGAAGATTGTGCTGCTGTCATATTAGGAGCGTTTCTTGTCAGCTTTTCTTTGCCTGCTGGCTGTTTAAGTTTTGTCTTTTTCCCGCTAAACATTATATGTATTTGTGCCCCGTAGTCTCAGTAATAAGTGGGTTACCGTATTAATGCGGTATTCGACCGTGACTTGTCGATAGAAGGCCGTTTTCGTCCCGGTGACAGCGGAGCTCTAAGCATTCATGACTGCTCAGCAGCTTCGCACCTGTGATCACCTCCTAACAAAAACTTTATCCTGAGTGTTCCCACCACCACATGCAATGGCTGCTCACCTCCTTTATGCGACCCCAAGGGGTCAAATACGGCTTTGCACTTAGTGCCAATAAACCTTTCAAGGAATCCTCTGTAATCTTTAATCAGCTTAAACGACATGGTTAATGGCCAACATAAGTCTCATCCGCTGTTCTGCTTTCAAGTTTTAAGACCTGTATTGTAGAAATACATATGAAAAGGCAATAAAAAGTGCCTCCTATAGTGCAGTATCCGATGGGTTATATGATAAAGCCTCTACCCCAGCTAGCAATAAACTCACATTTATTAAAATGATTAAAAGCATAGGAAATACAAATATGAACAGTCTCACTCAGAGTCGATCAGTCCACCGCCAGGCTCCACCTCTACTAGTTTTGCCACCTCCCACGTGACTTCATCTAGAGGAGATGGAGGATCCACGTGGGAGGCGGCGAAACATAATCGGTGGAACTGCATATAGATGTGTGTAGTTCAAAGTTAATCATTGGGGTTTTTTTATAGACCACCCAATGTTAATGATAAGGTGGAGACTCAGCTCCTTGCACAGATGGAAAGGGCTGCAAGGGCTGGGACAGTGATAATAATGGGGGATTTTAACTACCCAGAAATTGACTGAAGTAATGGCACTGCTGGGACAGTTAAAGGGCAAAAATGTATAAACCTATTACAGGACAATTTAATGGTCCAGTTTATTGAGGCCCCAACTAGGAATGATGCTCTGTTGGACCTGGTAATCTCAAACCATGCATAGCTTATTACTAATGTTCATATAAGGGAACATCTTGGTAGCAGTGACCATAACATGATTTCATTTGAGCTGTAAGCAAAAAACATATACGGGAAAGATAAAAACACTTAACTTCAAGAGAGTACATTTTCCAAGGATGAGGGCTGCTCTCCAAGACTTGGACTGGGAGGGAATATTGGCATCAATGGGCACAGAACAGAAATGGGAATTCTTCAAAATGACTGTTTGTGAACTCACTGCAAAGTATATTCCCATGGGCAATACGTTTAAAAGGCTAAAAATAAAACCTATGTGGCTCACGGGCCAAAGTTAAAAAATCTATAAACAATAAGAAAAGAGCTTTTAAAAAATATAAAAATGAAGGAACACTAGTGTGTTAAATGTTACAAAGAATATAACAGAATATGTAAAAAGGAAATCAAGGAAGCAAAAACTCAAAACGAACGACAGATTGCAAAAGATAGTAGGACAAACCCCAAAGAATTTTTCAAATATATTAATAGTAAACAGGTCATGTCTGAGCATGTAGGCCCTTTACAAAATAATCTACAGTGCATGACTGGGGACAAAGAGAAGGCAAATGTATTAAATACTTTCTTCAGCTCTGTGTATACAAAGGAGCATGGGGGAGCTCATGTCCATAATGGGGGTGGTAGTGACACAGCCCCAAATGATCCACAATGGCTCAAAAGGGATATGGTCTAGAAGTATTTAGACAGAATAAAGGTGGATAAAGCACCTGGACCAGATGGCATACACCCATGGATCTTAAAAGAATTGAGCTCTATAATTTCAAAACCATTGTATCTAATTTTTAGGGACTCATTAATGACAGGAATAGTACCCCTGGATTGATGTAGGGCCAATGGGGTGCCTATATTTAAAAAGGCAACAAAGTCTTTACCAAGTAACTATAGACCCGTTAGTTCTTGCTGGAAAAAAATATTTTAAGCAACAGACGGCATGGATTTATGAAAGACAGAAGTTGTCAAACAAACCTGATTACTTTTTATGAGGAGGTAAGTAAAACCTTGGACAGAGGGGTGGCGGTGGACATGGTATAAACAGGAATAGATTCTGGACAGCCGCACTCGTAGATTAGCCTTGTTTATTTATAAAAGTTCACAACAAATTCAAAGGTAACAGCAGACAGAAGAGAGCTGACATTTCGCACTAACGTTAGTGCTTACTCATAGCTAACAATCACACAACAGGAAATCAAATAAATGCTATTTCTTGGTGTTAAACACATATGGCTAATAGATTAGCTGATAACCCAGTCTTTTAATGAGCGCAGGTGTGGGTGAGGTCCATAATTAGCCATCATGGGCAACACCTCTTGATAAAAACAAAAACGATTTCTCATAATCGATTGTGATTGAGGAGTGATGAAATGGATATATAGGTAATGCGTGAAAGAAGTCAAATAAAGTGTCATAAAAGAAATTTTTTTTTAAAAATGTGTGTAAATGAAAAGAGTCTATATATGTATATGCGAGAAAGAAGGAAAAAAGGTGTGAATAGTGTGCTGTGTGACGTATTCCACCAATGACGAGTGACGCTGCCGCATCGTATGAGGAAGTGTTACACTGTTAGAGCGGTGAGACGCCGGGAGTAGATGAGAGAGACATCGAAACGCCTGCACAGCTCGGGTCCGCCGTGACCACAACCCATATAGTGGCTGATCTGTTTATATCTGTTGCTGTGCTTTGAAGATCGGTTTGCAGTGGAAAGTGTGTTATCTGCGTTTTTTACACTGGTTACATGTGAGTTTTATACTAAAGATTTGAAGTGCTTTTAATAAATTTTCAAACGGTTTTGCACTATTGGAGTATTTTTTGTATCCTTCACATATGGAACGATCCCTGCATACGATTCTGGTATTGTGATCTGCCAATGTGACCCATGTGATGTGGTCAACAAGCGTGTAAGCCTTAACACGAGAGTGTGGGCATTAGGAGTCGGTAAGTGGATTACCACAGGGAGTGGGATCACCAAGCACTGGGGTGTGGTGGAAGAAAAGAAAAGCAAGTTCACAGTGAAAGGACTATTATGAACTGATTTTTCATTTTTTCATTTTTTTTGGTTCCAATTTAACACTTGTCACTGGGTGGTTATTTAATTAATTTATTTATTTTTTGATGTACATAGTTGATGTGTATATCCTTTTTTTTGAGGTGTTTTTGCATAGGATTAATTTTATTAGCGCCACTGTGTTTATTTTTGTGTTTAAGGTTATTTATTTTCACACTAAGAAACACTGTGTACAGTATTTATATCCTTTAAAGTGGCAGCTCTAGATTAATTTGAGTATAGGTCTAAGGCGCAGTGGTGGTAAATGAGATAGGAGGGCTATTTTTGTTACTCATATTACCAACGGTTGAGAGTAAATAAATTGTTTCCATAACGCCCAAGTTTTATTGTACTTTTCCTGTTGGTGCTTTGCAGCAAGAACTAAGTCTTCCATTTTACTGATATCATCTACTTTCTGGATCCATTGTTTCATCGAAGGTGGCGTCTGTTGTTTCCAGCAAATTGGGATGCAGGCCTTTGCAGCATTAAGTTGATGACGTACAATTGACCGATTGTATAGTTTTGCAGGTATATCAGAAACATGCAGTAAAAGAAGGCCGGATCGTTTGGTATTGGATATTCCGTAAATTTCTGAATTGTTGTTCTAATTGTGGACCAGAATAGAGCCAGCTTTGGGCAAGACCAAAACATATGCAGCAACATACCTTTATCACCCCGGCACCTCCAACAAAGTTTGGAGGCATCTGGGTAACAAATGTGTAAAGCATGTGGAGTATAATACCACCTGGAAAATAATTTATAGTTGGTCTCCTGAATTTTGGTGCAGATAGATGATTTAAAGGTAAATCTGATGATACGTTGAATTTGGTCTACTGAGAATGAACAATGTAGGTCTCTTTCCCACTTAGTAATACATTTTAGGGTGGTGTTACTCAATGGGGATTTCAAGAGGTTGTGCATTAGTGATAGAACCCTCGAGAGGCTCTCTTCCATCGTGCAGTACTCCTCGAAGGTCGTGAGAGGTCTGTCAAACCGTTGTGGCTCCGGTAATGATACTAAGAAGTGTCTTACCTGAAGGGCAGGCCAAAATGTTAGCTTATAGGGACCTGTGTCGCTTCTTAAAGCTTCTAAAGAGGGCCATGTGCCATTTGTTAAATAATGTTGTGCTGTTGTGCAATTCCCAGCATGTAGAGTCTCACAAATTCATGTATTTAGCCCTGGGGTGAACTGCGGGTTACCTATGATAGGGAATAAAGGAGTAGATAGGGAATATTTAAAGCATGTTTGTGAGCCTATGCGTAGCGTTGTACCTATTATGGGGTGTTTCTTTAGTATTGATGGCAAATGGTCGTAGCACCAGATCGCTCCTGATAGTGGAATCCGTGATTGATCTCGCACTAATCATGTCCATAGCTTTGAATCCCCGTTTCGCCACCAGTCGATGACCCACCCCAAGTAAGCAGCCAGATAATATTTCTTTATATCTGGAACCGCGAGGCCTCCGTTAAGCTTGGGAAGAGATATAAGGTCACGGGGTAAACGAGGCTTCTTGTTTGCCCATATAAATGTATTAAATTGAGCATGCACTTGTTTAAAATATGATGCTGGTATCGAGATTGGGAGTGTCTGTAGTAGGTACAGAAACTTGGGCAAGATACACATCTTGATCAAGTTGCACCTACCGAACCAAGAATGGAGGCCCTTGCTCCATGTATCTAGCAAGGTCCTAGTTTTCAATAGCAGGGGTGGGAAGTTCAGATTAAAAGTGCAGGTCAAGTCGGCTGGAACCCGGGTGCCCAAGTACTTAAGTGGATTTCCATTTAAAGTTGAAGTTAAACTGTAGCGTGGACATGAGAGTAGGTGGCACTTCGACTCCCATGGCTTCCGACTTGCTGTAATTGATCTTTAAGTTGGAGATTTTCCCATAGATCTCAAATTCCCGAAGGAGATTTGGAAGCGAGATAGACGGGTTCGTTAGTGAGAAAAGCAGGTCATCTGCATAAGCAGAGACCTTATAGTGTGTATCTCCAATTGTGAGACCTTGTATATCTGGATTCATTCTTACTTTACACAGGAAAGGTTCTAGGGATAGGGCAAATAGGTGAGGCGATAGTGGACAACCTTGCCTAGTCCCGTTCGCTATCTGAAAAGGGTCAGATAATATACCATTAGTTTTTACCTGTGCAGAGGGGGTAGAATAGATCTGAGCAATCCACCGAATCATGGTTTCCCCCAGTCCAATGTGCTTTAAGACTGCAAACATATATTCCCAGTGGACGCGATCAAAAGCCTTCTCCGCCTCTTATTTAAAAAGATTGATGGAGTGTGAGATTGGATCGCTATGTGAATCAAATTTAGCACTTTGGTCATACTATCTCTGGCCTCTCTAGTGGGGATGAAACCCACTTGGTCAAGATGTATTAGATTTCGCAGATATCGGGCTAAGCGGGTTGCCAGGATTTTAGTAAATAAATTAAGATCTGTGTTTAGAAGGGAAATGGGTCTATAGCTGCCACAGAATGTCGGGTCTTTACCTTCTTTCGGGATAACGGTAATATGTGCCCTGAGGGAGTCCCTATGAAAGGTTGCTGCCTGACCTAGATCGTTGTAAAGAGCAATTATCCGAGGGCTTAAAATTGGGAGTAGAGTTTTATAGTGCTGGAGAGTGTAACTGTCCGGACCTGGGGCCAGGGGCGGATCCAGGGGGGGGGGGCAACGGAGAAAATATTGAAGACTGAGGCTGAGCGCGCCCCGGGTAACCAGATCTGCGGCCATTCTAAGTATGAATTATTGCTTAGAAACCTCGGGACTGCACTCTCCACCCCCTGTACCTCCCCCTGCAGTTTTTCAACCTCTCTCCTGCAGGTTGCTGCTTGAGTGGGCAGGATGGGGAGGTGCCTTTTCCCCGAGATCACGCTCGTCTGGAAGAGGGAGATGTGTGCAGCTGCTGAGTAGAGAGAGCCGTGTGAAAGTTCCTGGAGGTGAGCTCTGCTGCCAGCACTACATTGTGGATTTGTTTACAGGCACCTCTATGCTGAGTTACTGCAGCTTATCATAGAGGTGCTTTTAGATGACAAATGAGATCTTCATCTTCTTTTCATGACAAGTGAGAAATTGAACTCTTTAAAAGATTATGACTGCCCCCTGGTGTATGCCCTCCTGATTCTCCCCGCCCCCAGTGTATCAGTGTATGCCCTCCTGATTCCCCCCCTGTGTATCAGTGTATGCCCTCCTGATCCCCCCCCCCCCCAGTGTATCAGTGTATGCCCTCCTGATTCTCCCCCCCAGTGTATCAGTGTATGCCCTCCTGATCCCCCCCCCCCAGTGTATCAGTGTATGCCCTCCTGATTCCCCCCCCCAGTGTATCAGTGTATGCCCTCCTGATTCCCCCCCCCCCCCAGTGTATCAGTGTATGCCCTCCTGATTCTCCCCCCCCCAGTGTATCAGTGTATGCCCTCCTGATTCTCCCCCCCCCCCCATTGTATCAGTGTATGCCCTCCTGACCCCCCCCAGTGTATTAGTGTATGCCCTCCTGATCCCCCCCCCCAGTGTATCAGTGTATGCCCCCCTGAATCCCCCCGTGTATCAGTGTATGCCCTCCTGATTCTCCCCCCAGTGTATTAGTGTATGCCCCCCTGAATCCCCCCCGTGTATCAGTGTATGCCCTTCTGAATCCCCCCCCCAGTGTATCAGTGTATGCCCTCCTGAATCCCCCCCCCGTGTATTAGTGTATGCCTTCCTGATGCCCCCCCAAGTGTATCAGTGTATTCCCTCCTGATTCCCCCCCCAGTGTATCAGTGTATGCCCTCCTGATTCCCCCCCCAGTGTATCAGTGTATGCCCCCCTGAATCCCCCCCAGTGTATGCCCTCCTGAATCCCCCCCCAGTGTATCAGTGTATGCCTTCCTGATTCCCCTCACCCCAGTGTATCAGTGTATTCCATCCTGATTTCCCCCGTGTATCAGTGTATGCCCCCCTGAACCCCCCCCCCCAGTGTATCAGTGTATGCCCCCCTGAATCTCCCCCCAGTGTATCAGTGTATGCCCTCCTGATTCCCCCCCCCCCCAGTGTATCAGTATATGCCCTCCTGATCCCCCCCCCCAGTGAATCAGTGTATGCCCTCCTGATTCCCCCCTCAGTGTATCAGTGTATGCCCTCCTGACCTCCCCCCCCAGTGTATCAGTGTATGACCTCCTGATTCCCCCCCAGTGTATCAGTGCATGCCCCCCTGAATCCCCCCCCCCCAGTGTATCAGTGTATGCCCTCCTGATTCTCCCCCCCCCCAGTGTATTAGTGTATGCCCCCCTGAATCCCCCCCCCCAGTGTATCAGTGTATGCCCCCCCGAATCCCCCCCCCAGTGTATCAGTGTATGCCCTCCTGATTCTCCCCCCCCAGTGTATTAGTGTATGCCCCCCTGAATCCCCCCCCAGTGTATCAGTGTATGTCCTCCGGAATCCCCCCCCCTTGTGTATCAGTGTATGCCCTCCTGAATCCCCCCCAGTGTATCAGTGTATGCCTTCCTGATTCCCCCCCAAGTGTATCTGTGTATTCCCTCCTGATTCCCCCCCAGTGTATCAGTGTATGCCCTCCTGATCCCCCCCCCAGTGTATCAGTGTATGCCCCCCTGAATCCCCCCCTCCCCAGTGTATCAGTCTATGCCCTCCTGAATCCCCCCCCAGTGTATCAGTGTATGCCTTCCTGATTCCCCCCACCCCAGTGTATCAGTGTATTCCCTCCTGATTCCCCCCCCCCAGTGTATCAGTGTATGCCCCACTGAATCCCCCCCAGTGTATCAGTGTATGCCCTCCTGCCCTCCTGATTCCCCCTCAGTGTACCAGTGTATGCCCTCCTGATCCCCCCCAGTGTATCAGTGTATGTCCTCCTGATTCCCCCCCCCCCCAGTGTATCAGTGTATGCCCCCCTGAATCCCCCCACCCCAGTGTATCAGTGTATGCCCTCCTGATTCCCCCTCAGTGTACCAGTGTATGCCCTCCTGATCCCCCCCAGTGTATCAGTGTATGTCCTCCTGATCCCCCCCCCAGTGTATCAGTGTATGCCTTCCTGATTCCCCCCACCCCAGTGTATCAGTGTATGCCCTCCTGATCCCCCCCCCCCCCAGTGTGTCAGTGTATGTCCTCCTGATTCCCCCCCAGTGTATCAGTGTATGCCCTCCTGCCCTCCTGATTCCCCCTCAGTGTACCAGTGTATGCCCTTCTGATCCCCCCCAGTGTATCAGTGTATGCCCTCCTGATTCCCCCCCACGAGTGTATCAGTGTATGCCCTCCTAATTGCCCCCCCAGTGTATCAGTGTATGCCCTCCTGATCCCCCCCCCCCCCAGTGTATCAGTGTATGCCCTCCTGATCCCCCCCCCAGTGTATCAGTGTATGCCCTCCTGATTCCCCCCCCCCGTGTATCAGTGTATGCCCTCCTGATTCCCCCCCCCCCGTGTATCAGTGTATGCCCTCCTGATTCTCCCCCCCCCAGTGTATCAGTGTATGCCCTCCTGATTCTCCCCCCCAGTGTATCAGTGTATGCCCTCCTGAACCCCCCCCCAGTGTATCAGTGTATGTCCTCCTGACCCCCCCAGTGTATGCCCTCCTGATTCCCCCCCCCCAGTGTATCAGTGTATGCCCCCCTGAATCCCCCCCCCCCCAGTGTCAGTGTATGCCCTCCTGATTCTCCCCCCAGTGTATCTGAGCATGCCCCCCTAAATTCCCACCCCCCAGTGTATCAGTGTATGCCCTCCTGAATCCCCCCCAGTGTATCAGTGTATGCCTTCCTGATTCCCCCCCCCCCCAGTGTATCAGTGTATTCCCTCCTGATTCCCCCCTCCAGTGTATCAGTGTATGTCCCCCTGAATCCCCCCCAGTGTATCAGTGTATGCCCCCCTGAATCCCCCCCCCAGTGTATCAGTGTATGCCCTACTGATCCCCCCCCAGTGTGTCAGTGTATGCCCCCCTGAATCCCCCCCACAGTGTATCAGTGTATGCCCTCCTGATTTCCCCCCCAGTGTATCAGTGTATGCCCTCCTGAATCCCCCCCCCCAGTGTATCAGTGTATGCCCTCCTGATCCCCCCCCAGTGTATCAGTGTATGCCCTCCTGATTCCCCCCCACGAGTGTATCAGTGTATGCCCTCCTGATTCTCCCCACCCCCAGTGTATCAGTGTATGCCCTCCTGATTCTCCCCCCAGTGTATCAGTGTATGCCCTCCTGATCCCCCCCAGTGTATCAGTGTATGTCCTCCTGATTCCCCCCCCCCCAGTGTATCAGTGTATGTCCTCCTGATTCCCCCCCCCCCAGTGTATCAGTGTATGCCCCGCTGAATCCCCCCCCCCAGTGTATCAGTGTATTCCCTCCTAATTCCCCCCCCCCCAGTGTATCAGTTTATGCCCCCCTGAATCCCCACCCAGTGTATCAGTATATGCCCTCCCGATCCCCCCCCAGCGTGTGCCCTACTGTTCCCTGCACACTGCCCTATATCCTACTGACCTCTGTACACCACCCTATATACTACTGACCTCTGTACATTAACCTACATACTACTGACCTCTGTACACCACCCTACATTCTACTGACCTCTGTACACTACCCTACATACTACTGACCTCTGTACACCACACTACATACTACTGACCTCTGTACACCACCCTACATACTACTGACCTCTGTACACTACCCTACATACTACTGACCTCTGTACGTTACCCTACATACTACTGTATCTGAGTATGCCCCCCTAAATCCCCCCCCCCAGTGTATCAGTGTATGCCCTCCTGAATCCCCCCCCAGTGTATCAGTGTATGCCTTCCTGATCCCCCCCCCCCCCAGTGTATCAGTGTATTCCCTCCTGATTCCCCCCTCCAGTGTATCAGTGTATGTCCCCCTGAATCCCCCCCCCCAGTGTATCAGTGTATGCCCCCCTGAATCCCCCCCCAGTGTATCAGTGTATGCCCTACTGATCCCCCCCCCAGTGTGTCAGTGTATGCCCTCCTGAATCCCCCCCACAGTGTATCAGTGTATGCCCTCCTGATTTCCCCCCCCCAGTGTATCAGTGTATGCCCTCCTGAATCCCCCCCCCCAGTGTATCAGTGTATGCCCTCCTGATCCCCCCACGAGTGTATCAGTGTATGCCCTCCTGATTCTCCCCCCCCCCCCAGTGTATCAGTGTATGCCCTCCTGATTCTCCCCCCAGTGTATCAGTGTATGCCCTCCTGATCCCCCCCAGTGTATCAGTGTATGTCCTCCTGATTCCCCCCCCCCCCCAGTGTATCAGTGTATGCCCCCCTGAATCCCCCCCCCCAGTGTATCAGTGTATTCCCTCCTAATCCCCCCCCCCCAGTGTATCAGTTTATGCCCCCCTGAATCCCCACCCAGTGTATCAGTATATGCCCTCCCGATCCCCCCCAGCGTGTGCCCTACTGTTCCCTGCACACTGCCCTACATCCTACTGACCTCTGTACACCACCCTATATACTACTGACCTCTGTACACCAACCTACATACTGCTGACCTCTGTACACCACCCTACATTCTACTGACCTCTGTACACTACCCTACATACTACTGACCTCTGTACACCACACTACATACTACTGACCTCTGTACACCACCCTACATACTACTGACCTCTGTACACTACCCTACATACTACTGACCTCTGTACATTACCCTACATACTACTGACCTCTGTACACTATAAAGTCATTTATGCTAGAGGGAGAGTTAGATGAAGTCGGGATGTTGTATAGGCCTTCATAATAATCTTGAAATGTCTTGGTTATTTGTTTCGGTAAACTAGCTTTAGCACCCGTTGGCGTCTTAATGTGTGGAATATATGTTTGCATCTTAAGATCTCTGACCGCCTTGGCGAGAACTTTCCCGCATTTGTTTCCAGATTCGTATGTCGTAAGGCGACACTTTTGCAGTGCCGCCTTAGCTCTATAATTGAGAAGATCATTAATTTGGGTTCTAAGGGAAGTAATTTCAGCCTCCACTAGAGGGTCACTGGCGCGTTTATGTTCTGTCTCCGTTGCGTGTAATTTAGCAAGGAGCATTTCCAATTGCCGTCCTCTCTCTTTTTTCAGGCGAGCACCGTGTTTTATTAATATTCCCCTGATAACAGGTTTGTGTGCCTCCCATACTGTCCCTGGAGTGCAGTCCTCAGATGTGTTTGTTTGAAAATAGGATTTCAACTCCCCACTCACCTCCTCCAAGACCTCCGGTCTCTGTAAAAGGCTCTCATTAAGACGCCAAACACGGGAGCCATGGGAGAAGTTGCCGGGAATGGTGTATGTCAATAAAATGGGGGCGTGATCCGACCATGTCCGCAGACCAATTGAGCATCATACAACATTTGGGCAATGCGCTTGCGGGTGCTTGTTGGTATCGATGAGAGACCAGAGGATGTGTCCACTGTCGGAGCTAGGGGAACGTTAAAATCACCCCCAAGGATCAACTGTCCTGCTTGGAAATCAGACAGTTTAGATAAAACACGCCGTAAGAATGTGTCTTGCTGTTGGTTCGGGGCATAAATGTTCGCTAAAGTCAACTGTACGTCACCCACTAAGCCTTTAATAAAAGCAAATCGACCCTCGGTATCCAACATAGAGTCTTGGAGAGTCCACGGTAATCTGCTAGAAAGAAGGATGGAAGCCCCTCTAGATTTAGTTTTATTAGTAGAGTGATACCCTAAAGGGAAGAATCTATTCTTAAGAACCTGGAATCTGTCTTCTTTAAAATGTGTTTCCTGGATGAAGGCAACATCCACTTTGGCCTGTCTTAAGTCATTCATAAGCATGCGTCTTTTCTCAGGCCTATTCAGACCTTTCGCATTAAGAGAGTATATGTTAAGTCCGTCCATCGTCAACCAGGCCCCCAGCAAAGGGAGGAGTAAGAGGGATCAGGGACAGGGGACAGAGAGAGGGGGAGTGTAAGAGGGAGAGAGGGGTAGGGGGGAAGATAATAGCCTCAGAGGGGGGAAAAGAGAAGAAGATGAAAAGAAAAGAGAGAAAAAGAGAAGAAGAAAAAAAAAAAGAAGGGGGGGGAGAGGTTCGATAAGAATGCTGATAAGGACAGCAAGAGAGAAAACTATGTATGGCAAGTCTCAAGCTTGCGTTTAACACAACTCCTCCGTTACCAGAGCAGAGATGTGTCGACCTATTTGGGGAAGTGACTGGAACTAACTGCGAGGGAACGCCCCCGATCCAGCCCACCCAGCTCTACTATGATGTGAACTTTTCTAAATAAGCAAGGCTAATCTACGAGTTTGGCTGTCTAGAATCTATTCCTGTTTATTGCTATCAGCAATAGCCAGCACCTACGGCCTCCGAACCGAGAAGGATTCAGCTCCTGTCTGTTCAATGCTCCTGGAGCAGTGATATCTTTCCTTCTATATTCAGTTGGTGGACATGGTATACTTGGATTTTGCAAAAGCATTTGACATAGTTCCCCTCACACGGCTCATGTGTAAGGTAAAGGCTACAGGCTTGGAAATATCAGGTTTTGAAAAAGACAAAATTCAGAGAGTAGTGGTTAATGATTCTTACTCTGAATGGTCTAAGGTTATCAGTGGTGTACCCCAAGGTTCAGTGCTGGGACCCTTACTTTTTAATATCTTTATAAATGATATCGGGTCTGGGATTAAAAGTAACATTTCTGTCTTTGCAGATGACACTAAGCTATGCAGTGGAATAACCTCCTTACAGGATGTCTCCAATTTACAAGCCAACCTCAATGCACTGTCTAATTGGGCGTCTATGTGGCAGATGAGGTTTAATGTTGAGAAATGTAAAGTTATGCACTTGGGGGCTAAGAATATGCATGCATCATTCATATTAGGGGGAGTACAACTGGGGGAATTAATGGTGGAGAAGGATCTGGGGGTTTTGGTAGATCATAAGCTCAATAATAGCATGCAATGCCAAGCTGTGGTTTCCAAAGCGAACAAAGTCCTTTCTTGTATTAAGAGAGGTATGGACTCCAGAGAGAGAGAGATATAATTTTGCCCCTGTACAAATCATTAGTAAGACCTCATCTGGAATATGCAGTTCAGTTTTGGGCAACAGTTCTCAAAAAGGATATTGGGGAACTGGAGAAAGTGCAAAGAAGGGCGACCAAACTGATAAGAAGCATGGAGGAGCTCAGCTATGAGGAGAGATTAGAGGAACTGAATTTATTCTCTCTTGAGAAGAAGGGATTAAGGGGGATATGATCACCATGTATAAATATATAAGGGGTCCATATAGTGAACTTGGTGTTGAGTTATTCACTTTATGGTCAACACAGAGGACAAGGGGGCACTCTTTACATATAGAGGAAAAGAGATTTCATCTCCAAATACAGAAAAGTTTCTTCACAGTAAGAGCTGTGAAAATGTGGAATAGACTCCCTCCAGAGGTGGTTCTGGCCAGCTCAGTAAATTGCTTTAAGAAAGGCCTGGATTCTTTCCTAAATGTACATAATATAACTGGGTACTAACATTTATAGGTAAAGTTGATCCAGGGAAAATCCAATTGCCTCTCTGGGATCAGGAAGGAATTTTTCCCCTGCTGCAGCAAATTGGATCCTGCTTTGCTGGGGGTTTTTTCGCCTTCCTCTGGATCAACTGTGGGTATAGGATTGGGCACATGGGATTGTATGATATTTTTTATTTTATTTTTTTATTTATTTCTTTTTTTATGGTTGAAGTAGAAGGACTTGTGTCTTTTTTCAACCTGACTAACTATGTAACTATGTAAGTTCAAGGGTCAGGAGTAAGGAACACAGAGTGCAGAGATCAGTAGTATTTAACACAGAGTGCCAGGATCATTAGTAATTAGTGCAGAGCTGAGGTCAGTAGTAAATAACGCAGAATGCAGGGGTCAATAGTATGGAATGCAGAGTGCAGGGGTCATTATTAGGTCAGTAGCAAGTATTCCAAAGTTCAGGGGTCAGTAGTTACGCAGAGTTCAGGAGTCAGTATGTGGAGTGTGGAGGTCAGTGGTATGTAACAAAGAGTGAAGGGATCAATAGTAAGTAGCTAAGAACAGAGGTCAATAGTAAGTAACAGAGTCCAGGGGTCAGTGGTAAGTATTGCAGGATGCAAGGGTCAGTAGTATGTAACACAGAGTTTAGGGGTAGGGAGTAAGTAACACAGAGGTCAGAGGTCAGTAGTATGTATGCTGAATTGCAGGAATCAGTAGTAAGCAGCACAGAGCAGAGGCCAGTAGTAAGTAATGCAGAGCTCAGGGGTCAGCAGCAAGTAATGCAGAGTGCAGAGGTCAGTAGTAAGCATCATAAAGTCCAGGGGTTGTAAGTAAATCAGAGAGCAGGGGTCAGTAGTAAGTAATAGAGTGCAGAGGTCAGTAGTATGCAGTGCAGAGTCCAGAGGTTAGTAGTAAGTAATGCAGGGTTCATGCAGAAAAAGGCATGGTAAGTCAGTAATGGGGGAAAGATCAGCTTCAGAGACAATACTGGTAGACAGTTTGTTCTCTGCATTTCATTTTTCGGACACTGCTCCCAGGATTCAGTTTTTTTATCTACAGTCAAAATGTAAACTCATATATTAATTTCCACATTGGATTTAAATTATTTCTAGCCTACTCCTATTAATGTGAATGCTCTTGAAGTTTGTAAACTTACCTTGTGAAGATCCCCACACATTTTCATCTTTGAATTCTGTGACACATATTCACTATGTTGGTTGTGAACAAGGCTGTCATGGCTGAAACGCATTAACATCTGCTGTACCTATTTGTTTTTTATGGAGTATCAATAAATTTGTAAATATATTTAAGAGCATGTATGGATTTGCGGATAAACTTCTACATATTCTTTAAGCCCTGTGGGTAGGCACTGCTGTGTCACACATTTCTCAGAGCCTGCCTCCTGAACTACAGAGGTGCTAACAGGAAGAGTTTCAGGAGGCGGAGTCAGTACAGGAATCCATGCTTGTAGGCAACAATGTACCATGGGATATGTAGTCCTTAGAAATTGTAAGTAAACAGCAGAGGAGAAGCTGCATAGCATGCAGGGAATCAAGGAAGTTGTGGAAAGAGATGACCAACAGATAGATGGAACTCACAATGTAAAACCTATGTAGGGAGATTTGTTTTATCTCTGTGTATCATCTGAGGCTGTTCACGTCACTGGGTATATGGAGGGTTTACATCCACTAAGGGGAATTTCTAATTTGTGAACAACAGAGTAGTGACAGCGCCACATCTCCTTCCAAATCTCCTGAGGCTAGCAGTCAGAGACAGCCTGTGATCTCACACTGCAGATATACAGTTATGAGTGCCTAGGCTTCCTCACAAACCAGCATGTGCACTGGATCCTGGAAAAATCTTCACTGCATCGCTGAACCTTTGAAGATGGTTAACAGCTTTGGGTCTTGATACAGAAAAGCAGTATAAATGGTCCAACAAGGTCCCACCCAGTGGCGGCTGGTGCTCCAGCTGGGGGGGGGGCAGCCAAACCACCCGACCAGCTAACCCCCCCCCCCCCCCGCGGGTGGTGCTCACGCGGTTGGGCTCTCAATCGGCGCCGATGCAGAGCACTGAGAGATCGCTCTGGGCGGCCATCTCCCAAGTCCCAAATCTTCCTGTACATCCTCCCCCTTGCCTGGAAAATATGATCACTTCTACTCTTGCCCTATCACGCTCCTCCCACTTCCTGATTGGCCAGGAGGAGAAGCAGGAAGACAATAGCGAATAATTTGCTATTGTCACACAACTGGGTGGGCTCAGGGGGCAGAGCTCTGCCCCCTGAGCCTCCCCTTTTTTGAAGCCATTTAGAGCCTTAGGCTCTAATCATGTGCGTCAGAAAAAGAATCCTATTGGAATCCATGCGTCCGGCACCTTGCATGTAGATTAAGGGCTGGGCGGGTGGATCAGGGTGGGGTGCCCCTGTGCCCTGTACTCCTTTATTAATGTAGGATGAAGGGGGGGTCTCTATCCAACCATCTCCACTGCTTTTCTGAAAGAAGACCCAAAGCTGTTAACTACTACCGTGCCAAAAATTCAGAGACAAGAAGCAGATAGGCATCCCTGCAGTGAATATTTTCTCAGGATCCAGCTGCCTACACAACGTGGGACTTACTTCATTACAGGTAGGTGATATGCCCAAAGCCGTAGGAATTTTCTTTAGCTAAACATCAGCTTTAAACATCTAATATTTTTTTTTTTTTTTGTAGGCCTCATTCACATGGGCAATGACATACATGCGTTTATAGGACATTTCCAAACGTATATATATATATAAATTCATGTAATGATTTTAAAAGGTATAATTCATAATTCAGGTGCAATTACCTGATTATCTGTGTTTCGGTGCATTCCGTTTAGCTGGATACTCTGAACGCATGTGAATGCATGTAAACATACTTAAATGTAAGTATATTTAAATACAGGAAAACTCGAGCAGGAAGTTTTTCTTTTTTCTTTTTTTTTTTCTTTTTTTATGTTTACCAGATAATCTGGTTTGTTTAAACATAGGAGGCTAGTGTGAATGTAGCCTTGAAAAAAAAAAACTAAGTATATTTTAAATAAATTAAATAAAATCAGTCTTTATTTTTGTAATAAATAACTAAATTGACTTTGTGCTGCCCATCTGCTTTTTTTTCACGTGCACATTCTTACTACTCCTAAGCTATATGTACATTGCAACAGCTCCCATTTCCTGATATTTTTCATAAAAATATCTGCCAGGGATGACCAGCAAGTTCATACACTTAGCTTTTACAAGGAGACTGGGTGCAAACAGAACACTTTCATGTTATGCAGCTCCTCCCAGCACATATTCATGTACATACATGCATCTGGAGCATGGTATCATCCAACTTTAGGATGACATTATAATAATTAACCCCTGCTTGTCTGCTCCTAAGATGAGAGTATTCATGCTGGAAATAGAGGCTCAATCGTAACACATTAGTGCATGCTTGTACTTGACCTGAGAATGTGCATATATCTGCATGTTCTCATCACACTGTTCTAGTGATGCTGGAAAAGGCAATACTTCATTTTCTGCGTTCCCTGGCCACAGCATGTGAGATTACTTATTGCATCAGGCACCCATCCTCTACCCAGCTTTCTGCTATACAGTGGGACATTTAAAGACAGAGACCATAATCAACAGTTCTAATGACCCCCCAAGTCTCTGGTTTATTACATATCTTTTTTTTGCATGTGTGTGCAGAGGCGTCCCCTGCTGTCAGAAGTTGGTAATTTATTGGGCTTTGTCATCTGATAGCCCCAGGTAAGAATTTTGGAATCTTCCTCTCAATTGATGTCACTGATGCTCTACCATCAAGTGTGGTCTGGGCCTCAGCAATGAAGGCCAATGGGGCATCTAGCAAGCTGTATCCTGACCCACTGTACTTACAGGAATGTAAGGACTACTTCTTTTTACACACAGGTAAGGGTTCTTACACATGACCGATTAAGGCCATACAGCGCACAGTTCAGTATGTTTCTTGCTGGAACAGCCATATGATTCTGATTAGCCATGAACCATAAACCTCTACAAATCAATGACAGGCTGACACTGTCCATCGAGCACATGGAATGATTACCTGCAATTAGGGATAGATGTGCGCCCCTGGATGCAATCTGTCTGCATCCAAGGGGGCACATCCATCCCTAATTGCATGTAATCATTCCATGTGCTCGGTGGATACTGTCAGCCTATCACTGATTGAACAAGCTTCCTATCTGAGGCTGGTCAGAAATCCCTTGCTGTACCTGATAAAGAAAAATGCTGATCTAGGTGATGTATAGCGGTGTTCATGAGCCTTAATATTCCACAGTAGATTGCCCATCAATTGCAGCCTGAATTTAAAGGATACGTTTCTGAACATTTTACATCCATATTTAGGGTTTCAGCATCTGACCCCCCCCCCCCCCCTCTCCTTGAGACATAAAGCTGGGGATCCTCTCCCTGCACTGGCTATCACATGTGAAAAAGAGCGCAGCTGTGCAGAGCTCCACCCACACGTCCGTGCCATTGATTCAATAAACTACAAGTTCTCACAGCCTTTGCGGCTGTCAGCTTGTAGATCACAACAGCACTCTAAGTAGTTCATTGAGCCTCCTGTCATTGTGTAACTTCCTGCCTGCATAGGAGGTATGGGCAGACACAGTGGCGGCTGGTGCTCAAAATTTTTGGGGGGGTGCAAACGAACTGAAAAATTCTGAAAAATACTGAAACAAAAACATCAAATGCAGCCTCGCTGTGCCATCATATGCAGCCACTGTGCCCATCATATGCAGCCAACTGTGCCCATCATATGCAGCCATTGTGCCCATCATATGCAGCCAACTGTGCCCAGCAAATGCAGCCAATGTGCCCATCATATGCAGCCACTGTGCCCATCATATGCAGCCAACTGTGCCCATCATATGCAGCCACTATGCCCATCACCCCTTTCTTCAGAGCCTCCCAAAACGCGTAAGCCATCAGCCATATGCGCTGGTCTTATCCTCTCGGCAACAGGTCCTGGGGTGTCGATCCACAGAAACAGCGCTTTTGCGCCCTTTTGAAAGCTATTTATACTAGCTCGTTTGTGAGTATAATTTTTACACTTTTTATGCTGCATTAAAGTTTATCAGTGGTAATACACTAGGTTGGTGCGCCCTCTTTCTTTTCTGTTTTTTTTAGCTTGAATACCCATTGTTCAAATGAGGGCTGCAAGACGCTAGGCATTACTTCTATAGGTGGCTGCACCACATATCCAGTTCATGGACACCTGAGCGCAGGAGAGGTCTTTTTTCTTGTGTTTGTCCCATCATATGCAGCCATTGTTCCCATCATATACAGCCAACTGTGCCCATCATATACAGCAAACTGTGCCCATCATATGCAGCCACTGTGCCCCATCATATGCAGCCAACTGTGCCCATCATATGCAGCCAACTGTGTCCAACAAATGCAGCCACTGTGCCCATCATATACAGCCACTGTGCCCATCATATACAGCCAATTGTGCCCCGTCATATGCAGCCATTGTTCCCATCATATACAGCCAACTGTGCCCATCATATACAGCAAACTGTGCCCATCATATGCAGCCACTGTGCCCCATCATATGCAGCCAACTGTGCCCATCATATGCAGCCAACTGTGTCCAACAAATGCAGCCACTGTGCCCATCATATACAGCCACTGTGCCCATCATATACAGCCAATTGTGCCCCATCATATGCAGCCACTGTGCCCATCCTATACAGCCAACCTTGCCCCATCATATGCAGCCACTGTGACATCTGCCCACCTGCTCACTCGCTGTCTGGCC